>CAVLGL010000104.1:24428040-25709290 GCA_963668995.1 Parnassius mnemosyne | reverse complement strand
AATGTGGCGTATGACATGACTGACAAGCTCTCGAAAGTTTTATCTAGGTACAAAGATGTTTTACGTTTTCGTCGCCTCCACATGATATTTTTGTCAGCATAAGGTACCCTTCTGTATCTGAAACGAATATGAATATTGCTACAAAGTAAAGTAATAGGCTATACAAGTCCCTCTACTGGGCACATGACTCTTTTTATTTCTGAGAGGGTTTTAGGGCAAGGAAATGCCCGCCGCGCTGCCCCAATGCGTATTGAGAAAAATTGCAATTACAAATTTCTTTCGTGCTGTCTGGGATCACACCCGGGAAAAATTTACAGCAAACGCTTTGACCCAGATCTACTAATACCACACAAATAAATACGATTTAACAAATATAATACAAAACTCTTACCTACTTGAAATTTTAACACTTGATAGCTCGTAACGCCTACCGGACAAAGCTACAGCACAATGTAATTGAAGATGCGTAACCACGACATAATTCTCAGTGATGCGTAAGCATAACAGGCAGTATGCCACTTATATAATTGTCATCTCTGCAGTCTATTAATCTTTGCACTTTTATAAGCAATACAGAACGTAGTTGCTAGACGGTGTTGCGTCGGCTAAAATCTCTACGCTCGCCGTTTCGTCAAGGTCATTCAGGTTAGTTAAAGCCTTAATGTTTCCAATTCGGTTTACTTCATATAGGCAAAAGTTTAAATGTAAAATCACAACAGAAATAAAAATATTTTATATATTATTTATGCTTACGTCAGCCGCCATAACCCAAGGGATCAGTAAGCTGGAGTGCCAATGGGCCGGCCACACAACTCGGAGAACTGGAAACCAGTTGGTTCAACTCAGAGAAGAAAGATTCTAAATTGGCAACCTTATGCCGGCAAGCGGAGTGCAGATGGTCTCCCATCAGACGGATTGTAGACCTGGTAAGACATGCTGTAATTAGATGAGTGTATTTAGCTCAGAACCGTCATTTTTTTGAAGAATTGGGGTAACAAATGAGCACACAGTCTACCTGATGAAACGTGGATACTGCCCATAAACATTAAGAATGAAAATTCAGATGCGTTATCACCCCTTAAGACTAAGTTAGAATGCCTCGTATCTAGTAAAATGCTCTCCGGTTCTCCACACGCATCATATGAACTATTTTTTTTATAGGAGAGGGGACAAACGAGCATGCGGCTCACCTGATGGTAAGTGACTACCGCCGCCCATGAACAACTGCAACACCAGGGACGGAATTGCAGATGCCTTGCCGGCCTTTTAAAAAAGAGTACGCTCTTTTCCTGAAGGTCCCTAAGTCGTATCGGTCCGGAAAAATCGCTGATGGTAATCGATTCCACAAGGAAGTCGTGCGAGGAAGAAAACATCTTCTAAATCGCACAGTGGTGGACCGCCAATCATCCAGATGGTGTGGATGGTATCGGGAATTCTGCCGCGATGTGCGTTCGTGAAATTTGGGGCTGGGATTAATCCGAACACTTCCTCAGAGCGCTCCCCATGGTAGATGCGAAAGAAAATGCAAAAGGATGCAACGTCTCTTCGCAGTGCCAATGAATCGAGCCGATCGGAAAGGGCTCGGTCGTCGACGATTCGAGCCGCTCTGCGCTAAATGCGGTCAAGTGGAAGGAGCTGGCACTGGGGAGCCCCTGCCCAGAGATGGGAACAGTATTCCATGTGAGGCCGAACCTGCGCCTTGTAAAGTTGCAGGCGGTGTGCTGGCATGAAATACTGTCCCGCTCTGCTGAGCACGCCAAGCTTTTTAGAGGCCAATTTGGCCTTCTCTTTCAAGTGACCACGAAACTGCACGTCACTCGATATGTCGACTCCGAGGATACCGATACTGGCTGAGGCAAGAAGGGGAGTGCCTTGAAATTGAGGAGATACGACAAAGGGGTTCTTTTTAGCGGTAAACGCGCAAACTTGTGTCTTCTGAGGATTAAACTGGACTAGATTTAGTCGCCCCTAATCCGAGACTTTGTTCAGCAAAGACTCGACTTCAGACACAAGTTTGTTCCGGTACTCGGCGGCGTTTTCCCGAGAAATATTGGCACGGCCGGTGTATAGAGCATCACCAGTGCTGTCATACGCATAGCAATGAATGTTATCAGTTAGCAACATATCATTGATATGCAGAAGAAACAGCGTTGGTGATAGCACACAGCCTTTTGGAATACCAGCGTTAATAGGCTTGTAGTCAGAACATGCACCGTCTACAACAACCTTGATGCTCCGATCTGCAAGGAAGCTGGTGATCCATTTGCACAATTTCTCGGGAAGCCCATAGAAAGGGAGCTTCGAAAGAAGCGCTTTGTGCCAAACCCGATCGAAGGCCTTCGCAATGTCCAGACTAACGGCCAACGCCTCCCCCTTGGACTCTACTGCCTCCGCCCATCTATGGGTCAGGTAGACAAGAAGATCACCAGCTGATCGACCCCGACGAAAACCGTATTGGCGATCACTAATCAGCTGGTGATCCTCAAGGTACCGGATGAGCTGGTGATTCCATTATTTTGGAGAACAAAGATGTGATCGCGATAGGCCTATAGTGAGACGGGTCTGAGCGGTCGCCTTTTTTAGGGATCGGGTGGTCAAAAGCTATCTTCCATGAATTCGGGACTACGCCTTGGGAGTAGGAGTACCGGAAAAGACGCGTTAGGACCGGTGCCAACTCCGGAGCACACGTCCTCAGCATAATTGGGGGGATTCCGTCAGGCCCACTCGACTTCTGGATGTTCAGGGAGAGAAGTGCTTTGCGAACCGAGTGCTGTGAGAACAGCACATCCGGCATGGAGTACTCACACCGCAGGATGGTCGGCGGTGTTTTCCACCCGTCATCAAGAGTCGAGTTGGACGCAAAAAGGGAGCCTAAAAGGTCAGCTTTGTTATTTGCGTCTTGGGCCAGTGAGTCGTCCTCCCTGTGCAGAGATGGTAGTGATGGCTTACAGAAATTCCCTTGGACAGCCTTGGCAAGAGACCAGAATGCACGGGTTCCCGAAGGAAGGCGAACTAGTTTCGAACTAGCCAATTCTGCTTATGTGCTCTGACTTTGCCTTGGCAATAACTCTTTTGAAGGACCTGGAGGCGAAGTTATACTTCTTTTTTAGTGTGCTGGTGTTTACATCCCGAGTCGCCGAAGCCGCAGCCCAGGCTTGATAACACTCCTGCTTACTGCGTAATGCAGTCTTACAGGAGCGACCGAACCAAGGCTGAGATCTGCCTCCGATGGGTACCACAGACGATGGAATAAATAGTTCCATTCCCTGTAGCACCACATCAGTGACAGAGTCAGCAACAACGCTGGGATCATCTGGCGAGAAGCAAACCCGCCCCCATGGGTAGGATGCAAAGAAAGAACGCATTCTGTCCCAATCCGCCGACCTGTAATGCCAAACACGGCGGCAACCTGCAGAATGCAACCGCGAAGGGAGCGTGAGTGGCACCACACTCCGGATCAGACAATGGTCCGAAAAGCTGAGAGGGGCATCGACGGAAACCTGATATCCGTTCGGATGAGAGGTCAGCAGAAGGTCCAACAGGGAAGGTGTATGATCCTCCACATCTCGAATCCGCGTAGGCGAAGTGACCAGTAGTGTCAGACCATGTGTCAAGGCAAAATCTTAAACAGATCTCCCCGCATGATCGGTTTAACGTGAACCGAGCCATTCGGCATGATAGGCGTTAAAATCGCCAAGGATCACGATCTCTGTGGATGGGACCTGTTGTAGCAAGGAATCTGTAGCCATTTGGACGTGATCGATGAGTCGGTCTGTTTCGGCATTACCGCTATGGGACCTATAGAGGCACCCGTAGACGCGCGGATGGTCGTCGCTGTCTACGCGTAGCCAAAGGATGGACAGGTCCGAACCTTCAAGACTGCCGAGGCGTCCGTGGTAGTGGACGGCGTTTAGGTTAGAGTGAAGTCCCCTGATGTTGCAGAAATTCACGGATAGCGTGGCAGGGGTCGCCTTGGTATTGTTGTTCAGTTTGCCCCGAGCAGTTATGTTTTTGAGCGGAATTTTGTCCCCCCCCCCCTCCCCCCCCGAGAATACGCGGGGCAGCCTGAGCACCCACGCTCACGATTGGAATAACATGGTCATGGATGCTCAGCGAGGGATTCTCCAGGGGTACTGGTACCCCCCTGGGGTAGTCTATCGTGTAATTCCGCTACCATGTTGATGGGGGGGGGGGGAATTGGGCCTCCGGCCACCTGCACTCACCAGACGAAACGCAGAAGCAGAGCCTCTACTTCACGCCGGTATTCTGCTATTTTACTGTGGTATTCCGAGAGAGCGTGGTATTTCCTTCGTCTAGCCGACCCATTCGTGTTATAACTACAATATACCTGCAGCATTACCTGGCTGGACCTGGCTTTGTCCTTAATAAAGAGAAAATTAGACGATTATTCTGAATTTGCTTAAAGTCCACTTTTACTAAACCAACGGATTGAAATGGGTAGGATGGATTCGTTTTTAGTTTTATACCGATAAGTTTTTAATTCCATAGTTTCATTTAAATTATTTGATAAGTATCCAATACCCATAACCTGAAAAGAACTAACAAGGCCTAAGGGCATATTATATACAGATGTATATAATATGAATTGTACCTTAAGGAACAATTTCACTATCGATATGAATTTCATGATCGTAGTTTGCGTTCAGTGTATGGCTTGGCTTTGAACACTCCTTACAGCTTAACTTCTTTTTATAATAAGTCATTTACTTCACAAGCAACCAGACTCTGGAATTCATTACCACTTAACATCCAGCAAGCGCAATCTTTACAGATTTTTAAAAAACAACTGAAGGAGTATTATTTGAATTTCCCGTCATAATTATAAATTATATGCATTTCCTCTTTTTATAAATACTTGTTTATTTTTTTTTCTTTTTGCTTAATTTTCTCTGCATATATATATATATATATGTATGTATGTATGTGTGTATATATATATATGTATATATTTATTTATTTATGTTTATTAATTTTATAATATTATATATTATATAATTCATATATTTATATAAATCGTGTTTAATTATAAGTTTTTGTCCTCAGTTTCATTTTATATTGCACGTTGCACCTATCCGTCAAAATATATTACATTGTTCCCTATTACGTTCGGTTTGTCAGGTAGAAATCGCTTAAAGCGATATGACCACCGTTTGTAGTTCTTAAGTTATTCCGTAATTGTAACACTTTGTATAAATGCAATAAAGAGTTATCTATATATACCCTAGTAAAATAATATGACATATAACATATTATTTTACTAGCGGTTACTGTGGTAGAACTACCTCGCTGCTTTATATTTTAAATAATGAATGTTTCCATGACTATTAACCAGCTACGTGTATTATTTAATTATCTTTTTAATAAAAATATTTAAAATTAAATTAATAAAATAATTATATTTTTACTTGAAATAATAAAAGAGAAGTAAAACAGCTTATTTACTATGCCATGGTTCCACGTTGAAGAAATTCTATTATTTCTTTTTAAACGTTATACTGATATACCCTAAAGAAAAATCAGAGCACAACGTTTTATTTGCGTTTTCCGAGCACAAAGATGAATTAATCATTCAAATGTCAACAATCCAATTCCTTGAAAATTTTTCTTAAGAACTCTTGACTATAATGGTATTACCTGCACTTCTCAATTTAAGTATTCGGAAGTAATTGAGTTATTTAGCGTTTCTAAATATACATTTTTTTATTTTTATAAAACTGAAATGACTAACGGACCTACAGTCCGCCTGATTGTAAATGGCTACTGCAGTTCATGGTCACCTTCAGCCAACTTCAAACAAAATATATTACAGATACTTTGTCACGTCTGAGGTTGGTCCTTAAATGGGATGCCGTACAGCTTGCAATTATACTGACTCTATATATAGTTCAGACCGATAAACAGCAGTGCAAACACAGCTATTAGACGGCAGAAATAGGTAAGTGGGTGGACCCAGACGGACGCCTAGGCAGAATACGAGTACTACCACCTAGAAGCACGTGTTAGGCGATGTTTACTTAAAAATAAGCGCGATCAAATCCTTGAAATTTGATTTGTAACATTCTAGCTGTTCCCCGCTACTTCACTCGCGCGTAATTTATTACGATTGGATTTCATGGGTTTTAATTTTCTTGCGCAGAACCCTAACTTTTTTCTATAATAAAAGTAGCTTAAGTTACCTTTGCCAGTGAAAGTTCTGTCAATCGATACCGGCCGTTTCGGAGATTAGCCGGAACAAACGGACAGACAGACAGACAGACAGACAAAAATTTTAAAAATCGTGTTATTGTTATAAGTACCGTATATACTTTCATATGCATATAGTAAAAAGCTGTTATTTTGACACTTCAATTTTATTTATTTGTATAGATATAGTATGGACGTAAATATAAGAAACAATATTATTTAAAAAGCTTTTACAAAAATTTACTTCGCAAATATCCGCGTTATAAAATAAAATGATAAGAACAATATTATTTATTTATTTTATTTATTTATTTAAAAATTCATACACACATGTGGTATATAGTTGGACTTAATGCCTAAGGCATTCTCTACCAGTCTACCTTGGTATGATGCAGAGATAGAATAAAGTAGGTTTAATAAAAAGTTAATATGCCAATACTAAACTAAAATAACAAAAAAAAATGTAGCACATGGAAATGAAATACATAAGATATAAATGGTACATCACCAAAATAAAAATGTATATATATAAATGATTCTGCCAATTTATTAATTAAGTGTTCCCGAACCTTCATCTTGAACGCGTAACGATTGCTAGCCGTCCTGATTTCGAGAGTAGTGCGTTCCAAAGAAGAATAGATTGAATGTGGAAAGAAGAATGAACAAGTCCAGAGCTATGGGAGAGACGTAGGGGAAGAAGCTTGTTCGTAGAGCGGAGGTTTCTCTCGTGACTAGCGCTAAGCAACTGAAAGTAAAGATAAGTAAGAAGGGGAAGTTGGAGACATCAGGATAGAATACAGGTTAGTGAGTGCACGAAACTACTGCGTTGACGAATAGGTAACCATTTTAATTGAGATCGATACGTGGATACATGGTCATACTTTCGAAGATTGAAAATGAATCGAATGCAGTTATTCAGAAGACGGTCATATTTGTTGAGAAGATCTGCATTCAGTCGAAATAACACACATCACCATAATCGATTAGTGGAAAAATTAAACTTTGCACAAGCATTGTTTTGATTGCAGATGGTAGATTTTTTAGGCGATAGAGAGAACGCAGGGTACCGGTAACTTTCTGGCTAACGGTCTTTACTTGGTCTTTCCAATTCAGGGTAGAATCAATTAATAAACCTAGATCCTTCACAGTAGAACACAATTGAATCTGAGTTCTATTAAAAAAGATAGGAGGTAGAGGTACTGTTTTCAATCTATGAATCATCCGACGGCTATCAATTATTATGGCCTGACGCTTCGAAAGGTTGACCATTAGGCCAAACCTATTAGACCAGTTCTTAATATACTCAAAGTCCCTGTTAATTATGTCCACCGCTGTAGAAATATTGTCAATACTCGCTTATGTGTACAATTGCAAGTCATCGGCATACAAATGATACACAGGCGGAAGGTCTTGGGTAATGAGATTAAAAAATATAGAAAACAACAAAGGAGATAATATGCCGCCTTGAGCATGAGCATGAGAACACTAGCATGTATGTCAAGCCAGTTAGATGATAGCTCATCGATGCGAACCGACTGTTGGCGACGTCGAAGATATGATGAAAACCAATCCAGTGCTTCGGGTGTGACCATAGAAAGGGAAAGGATGGAAATTAGAATGTCATGACTGATGGTATTAAAGGCGTTCGAGAACTCAACTAAAACCAACACAGTGACTTTAGTGTCCTCTATGCCTGCCCTAATAATATCACCAGTTACTTTCAGGAGTGCGGAAACAGTACTATGACCGGGCCTAAAGCCAGACTGCAAGGGACTTAATAAATTATTACAGGACATAAACTGCGAAAATTGTTTGTGAACACAGGCCTCAAGGACCTTGGATAAGAAGGGAAGGGTGGATATAGGTCGGAAATGATTGGGTAAAGTAGGATTTGGTATGTTTTGTTAGAGAATAACGTAAGCCTTACGCCGCAAAGAAGAAAAATTACCAGAATCCAAGAAGAAGTTAATGATGTGCGTGATAACTGGGACAATATGGTCAAGTATAAAGATAATCATCCGTCGGCTGATGTTGTGGCAACCTACAGCATTATATTTAATGGATAGGATTGTCTTCTTGATCTCATCCATAGCTACTGGAGAAAATTGAAAGAGATCAATTTCGGGATGAGGTAAATCCATTAAGTGTTCAACAGTAAGACGCTTGGTCTGGTGATCAAGAGGACTGTTGGAGACAAAATAAAAATTAATATAATCCAGACCAGTCGTCCTCTGAAACTCACAACGGTGTCGTTTACCGATACCTAAGGTTCCAAGGAACTCCCAGATATTAGCAGGGGAAGAAGATGAAATGTTACTTAGAATAAATCGGCGTTTGGCGTTGCATATTATCTGTTTTAAAAGTACAATATCTTGACATTACCATGCTTGTATATTAAAGAAGTATGCCTATTTGTAAAACAACATCCGGAACACTTTGAAATGCATATAGATTTAAGTAAAGGAAATGTAGCTCCTAGAAATAAACAGAAGCTCTATTTGCCTCAATGCAGGCTCGAATTGTATAAAAGGAATTCTTATGTTAATGCTATAAGGGTATATAACAAATTGCCTAACTCATTTAAAGAATTACCTTTAACTATGTTTAAAAAAAAGTTGACACAATAGTTAAAGGAAAAATGTTTTTACGACTTCAAGGAATTTATATCTTATTGCGAAAAATAAATCTGACATCAGTAATATTGATACATATACAGGTAACTAACTAGTACGTTTATTACATAATCTAAAATTTAAAAATTTATCATTTAAATTGACATTATAATTCTTACTGCAATTAATTAATTTGTGTTAAATAATCCTAAATATGTGTAGACAATTGAGTTTCTATTTGTTGTTTAAAAATTTTGCAACCTTACTAAATAATCTAACATTTTAAAATTTATCGTTTGAATTGACAATATAATTTTGACTCCAGTTAATTAATTTGTTTTTAATAGTCATATATAAAATAAACTAGATGGCACCAACACATATCATCGGCAAATCGAAGGTGAGTGATGTACTCACCAATAATGTGAATACTGTATCCTTTCCAGACCAGTAGCTTTATAAGGTCTTCTAGTGCAACGGTGAAGAGTTTCGCGGTTATAACGTCACCCTGTCTTAATCCTCTCTGCAGTTGGATAGGTTTCGTACTCTGGTTCTGTACTCGGATAGCCATCGTAGCCCTATTGTATAAACACTTCAGCATTTAGATATTCTAACATTCAGCTTGGTATCACTGACTGTACTGCAGCACCGCCCAAATTTCGACGGAGTTAAAGGTTTTTTCAGTATGCAAGATATAGTTTTAGATTGTACTCCTCGATCTTCTATACAATTTTCCAAAGGGTATGTATGTATGTGGTCTATGGTATTAAAACCTTTTCGGAAACTGGATTGTTCGAGAGGCTGGAAGTCGTCAAGTCTGCGTGCTAAATGAATCGTGATGACTCTCGAAAACAGCACGTACACGCGGCTCACAATTCCCCTAAGATCGGTCTGTAGTTCTTCGAGACAGCGTTGTCGCTTTTCGTGAAGAATAAAACCACCGCACTTCTGCTCTATGCCTCTGGAGTAACGCTACCATGAAAAACAAAATTAAAGAGGTTCTGATAGAATTCAAGTACCGATTTTCCACCGGCTTTCAGAACATCTGCTTTAATTTTATCCTCACCTGGGGCCTTTCTTGTTTTAAGGTGCTGGAGAGCCATTCTAATCTTGTTCAGACTAAGGTTCGGAATATCATCGGAATAGTGTCAGATAAGGATCGTTACTTACACTTGCGTGTGGCTCCAACGATAACGTGTACAGCTGCTCATACGACATCTCAGTCTCCTCTAAAAATTTCAGGTATCCCGAAAACGATGCTGCCACACTCAGTGTTCAGCTTCGACAGTTGGCTCTTTCTGGCAGATAGATCTCTGGGAAAGACTTTAGAGCCGAAGTTGCGCTCAATTGCTTCTTCAATACGAGTTGTATTGAAGTCGCGTAAATGAATTTGGAGATAGATCTATTCAGTTGTCTGTATGTGTCAAATCTGCTGAAGACTGTAGCTTTATTTCTCATCTATCCCATGAGATTAAGAGTGTGGTCGGAGAGTTTTTGTGTTCTTTTGTAACAGGTCTTTTAAAACTTATCTCCGCCCGCATTATATGTAGTGTGTTTAACTTGTAAATCTTATTTTTCTATTCGTACATGAGATTTTCAACACATATACAAGTATATTCTAAAAATATTCTACAAGAGCAGAGTTAAGTCAAAAGCTTTTGAGTTTATAGTTACAAAATTTACATGTTTTAGATGCATATATCCATACAGTGGCGGTGTAAATATATCTACTGCCCTATATCGTCACTATGGATATTTTAAGTGGCAACAGAGAGAAACAAACTAGGAAATGAGTGTCTACCTAATAAACACGCGCACTGAACGTAGTAGAGCCATGCTGCAGATATATTAATTGCGTTTTAGCATGAATGGGTTGACTCAACCGGTAAAGGGCCACATTCTCAAAGAATATCAGCGTAATCTTGTAGCTTAATGCTGCTGTGTTTCATATGGTGAGTGTAGAGAACCATATACCCTTTTTACTGGAAAAGAGGAATTCCATCTTAATCCTCACGGCTGGCAACGCATCTGCAATCTGATTTGCAAACGAGTATAGAAATAGATGTCTATGGGCCACAGCAACCACTTACCATCAGGGGGACTTTGTGTTCGCTTGTTACACTTATCCTATTACAAAAAACACTTACAATAGAATTATGGCAAATATTCCCCTGTGTAGCACTTTCTGGGGGAAGCCTATATTCAAGAGTGGACTTCGGTAGGCTATAACAGATAGGTATAGGAATTCTAATATCAATTTAGTCTTAGTTTAATACCCATCCAAATAGTTCAGGCGGGAGGAATTTTTTATCCAATACAGGACTTGACCTATGAAATTGCCGTATTTTTTAGACATAAGTCAACGTAATTTTGTTATATATTTGATTGACATTTATATTAATCAAAGTAACCACCTATGTAATGGCTGCATCGTTGCCAAAACAATGGCAGTTAATTGATGCCCTTCTTGAAGAAATCATCTGGGATGCGAAAAATTCTTCTAAGGCATTTTGTACTGCCTCTCGGGTATTGAATATTTTTCCGCTAAAAAATATCCACATTCTGGAAAAAATTGAAGTATGTATGCGCAAGGTCTGGTGAGTACGGCGGATAACTGAGAGCTTGCAACCCCAGCTCTTGTAACTTGTTGACCATCTATTGTGCAGTATGAGGTCGCCCGTTGTTATGCTGGAGCAGCGGGGACGAGCGATTGACCAAACCTGGTTAGAGACGTGTGAGCTTCTTCTTCATTATGTTCAGTTCTTCACATTAGAAATCTGCAATAATGCTCATCCCATTTGGTAAGAAGCCATGATGAATCACACCGGCGCTAGACCACCAAACAGTGACCATCACTTTTCTAAGGATAAGTATTCGTTTACGGCATTACTTAGGTGCTGAACCAGGATCCAACCAATTTGTTGAGCACTTGCGATTGTCGAACAGAGTCCATTTCTCGTCACAGGTAACAATGAGGTTCAAAACTCCTTCGCTTGTGTGCCTGTTGAGCAGTGCAAGGCACGTCTCGGCACGTTCTTCGTGCTGGTAATCATTGAGTTCGTGAGGCACCCATTTGTCAAGCTTTTATACCCTGCCAATTTGACGAAAATGGACTAATATTGTTTTGATGCTAACTTCGAAAGCTGTTGCTAATTCAGCCATAGAGTGAGTATCATCAGCTTCCACAATAACCTTTAATTCATCATTGACGATCAAAGTTTTCGGATAACCACGTGGTTCAAATTTCTGGTCAAAATTTTCAGAACGTAATTGGCCAAAACATAAATATGTGATATGTTCGTTTGTAGTGTTTCCTGCGTAAGCGTTGTTCAAGTTGCGTGCCGATTGTGCCGCGTTGCTACCACGATGGTACTCATACACCATAGTTACTCGAATTTTTAACGCATCCATGATGACGTAAAAGATTCAAATGCTATGAAAACATAACTCTACTCAATAAACTTATGACTAATTTTGAAAAAAATGCCGATGTTTTTAAAATTTATTTATAATTAGAATTCTTAACCAAACAAACATTATTTTGATTCAAGGTTTTTTAAGTGTGTTGTCAATCTATAAAAAAAATATTAGTTTATATCCTTTTCATGTTAGTGAAGATATAACTTCAAACCACCAAATTGTTTACGAGTTAACTAACAACAAATAAAATTAACTATCGATTCGAAACGTGAGAAAATTTTATCTCAATCGATTTTGATTTAACAATTTTTTTAACTCCACCGAATCTCTTGATGACAGAATTCCTTAGTTATAAAATAGTATTGAGACGCGGAGTCCAATTATATGCGAATAATTTGTTTCTGTCCCTTAGCGTCGTATGCAAAGTCTTGAACGATTGATAACAGTATTGTAGCGGACAGCGAAGGAGGCCGCCGCCCCGTCGCCCCTTCACACACCGTTGCGCCACGCGCAACCCGGCACACCGGCAGCAGATCACGCGATGTCGCCGACCAATCAGCGCGCGGCATCGCCTTACGACGCTACCCACGAACCGAGACGCTCTCTTGCGGGATATAAGAAGGGCGTTTTGGTCTGTGAGTTGTTCATTTCATTTTGGAAGCGGCACTCGAAGAGAAGAAACAGAAAGAGAAATCAAGAAGAATCAAGACTCCAGAGAAATCCAGAAGACTCCCCTCTGTATATAGTGTAGTTTAGAGTGCCGCATTGTAAATAGTTTGAATATAGTATAGTTCGACAATATCATCTTTTCTTTAAGCAGTTCCCTAGCGTAGTCAATTAATACAGTTCATTAACAAGTAAATTCATACAGTCCACATTCGATCCATTATATCTTGGTCCTTCGAGCCGGATAAGAAGCAGGAAGAATATAATCCATTATAAGTATTCTGCGAATGCGGTTGTGAATGTGGTCTCTCGTACATAGGACAAACAAAAAGATATATAAAAACCCGCGTTAAAGAACATATAGCTGACGTGAAGCACCGACGTATCGGGAAGTCTGCAGTTTGTGAACATGTTCAAGATCCCCGCCATTACATTCAATTTGATATACCACAAATTCTCACAAAAGAACACCGATTCCTACCAAGGATGATTCGTGAGGAAAAAACATCATAATTTCAATAGAGAAGAATGAATGGGTGCAGCGATCTGCTTGGGATCCTATAATTAATAAAATTCAATCCAAACCCAAGTATACCGCTACAAGACTTCAAGATACTGTAAGCTCATTCTACGTTTATCGGACCATAAATTTATATTCAAAAACTGAAGGTAGCCGGGCTAACTATGATATCGGGACATCAAACCCCTTAGTCCCTCCCTCGACTATGCGTGCTTTAGAGCACCCGAAACGTCGGGAATTAAAAAGTTAAATTAAACGCGATAGAATTCGTAAAATTACTTTCATTTAATGTGTAGTCTTCGCGTAAATATAAGAAATCATTATAACACATAAACACTTGTTTTAACAACTATTCGTTGCACTTACGTATGCGTGATACTTCGACGATGAAATATTTTTTAATTATTATAGCGACAATTATCATATTACCTCTACGACTATGTAACGCACTATTAGAATATGTACTAGAATCAGTGTGATGCAGAACTTTAGTGCGGGTTTTAATAAAATTTACTAGATCATCAAAGGTAAGTGTTATCGAGCTAAGACTGTATTCAAAAGAGCGAATGGTGTCCTAGTTGAGCTTCTAAAGTACGATAGGAAGACCAATTAATTCCGCGAGATGAGGCAGTAATGGACTGCATTGAGATTACAGTGCAGTCTTTGGATGTTTGTGAGGCGCACTTTGATGGAGAGGGAGTGCAACCGCTGTACAGACTTACTCTTCTTTTTTCTTTTTTTTTATCAATGGTGGGAGCGAGTAAGTTGAGAGAATGGCAGTTGGACGAGGCGTCACACATATAACCTAGAGACGCAAACAGAGTCACAGCATCGATGGTACCTAGCATGGAGATCGCGGGGACGCCCGAACCCCTCTGGAAATTGCCACCTGACCCTCTCCTCCGTTTGCCAACCGGCATGGTGGAGCCATCCCAGGATTTTTCGTAAGATGGCGGGGCAGCCTTTCATGACTGGCTGGCACATTAATTGGGCCCCCAACTATTTACGGTCGGTCAGCGGTGCAACCGTGCTTCTAATCCCGCTAACCTCCATGACCAGGCACCTGACACTAAGAAACGGCCGCGTCGCAGCCGGTTAGTATGCGCAACGCAACTGTCCAGACAGAAGAAATGGGTTTCACCTAACATCATTCCGGAACACGATTTGCATCATTTGGCGGTATGTCTTTTGCCAGGTGGGTGGTAACTAACCCTCGGCCGGGCCTCTCACTAGTAGAGGACCAACCTACCACCAGTATGTAGTACTGCTCGTTTAGAACTACCCATGGTATACGTGTAGGGAATCAGGATTCAAGTAATTCCTACGGACGCGAGCAGCTTCGTCCCCCAAATTCGGTTCAATAAATTCACTAAATATAGAATAGCGATGGGATTTTTGTTGATGTCACTTTTCTGAAGTAGCAATATAATATCTGTATATTTTGTATTTGGCGTTGACTGCAGATGATCATGAACTACAGTAGGTAGTCGTTTACCATAAGATAGACTCTAAAATCTTTTGCCACTTTTGGAACTTTTTAAAAAAGAAGTTAAATTATTTATTTATCAATATATATAATTTTTTTTAATTTTATTACTCATATACAATATTACAAACTATAATAATAAAAAAAAACACTAAAACTAGAAACTTAAATTATCATATAGTCCTACTCCCCGCGGTATCGTGTCAAGAACGCTGGCTGCGTTTACCCGTTGAATGGCTATACTTGGCCTTTAGAGCCTTGTGGAATATTTAGAGATGAAGGCAGGAGACCCGACGGTATGACTTTGGTTCCTTGGGAGAGAGGTAAAGCCCTAGTGTGGGATGCCACTTGCGTAGACACTCTAGTGGCCCCTCATCTTAGGGGTACCTCGTTTAGAGCCGGGGCGGCATCAGTGGCAGTTAAACTGAGTAAGTGGCGCAAATATGAGTCCCTGAGAGATGCCTACATATTTGTGCCATTTGCTGTAGAGACTATCGGTCCGTGGGGTCCACGTGCGGTGAAGTTTCTAAAGGATCTCCATCCGCGGCTGGTCGTTGCTGCTGCTGATAAGAGGGCTGGTTCTTTTCTCGCTCATATATAAAATATTTCATTATTAAATGCAAAAAACATTTCTAAAATTGTTTAATGAGTATTGGCGTAAACATGCGTAATTAAATCGTGACATGAAATGAATTAGGATGAATAACAAAATAATGAGAAACAAAAGTCGTAGCATAACATGCTCATAAATTTTATAACGGCTAAAAGGCTTGAAACCCAATGAATCCCTTCCGGAATTTAAATGCTTCTCAGTTTCAGGATACTTATTTATATATTCACGCTTTTCATTTGATTTATATAAAACAAGCATAATAAACTCATTAACGTATATAATAGAATTTATTTTATGGAAACAAAAAAATCGGCTTTAAAAAGTCGAGAAAATAGTACAAAATGTTTGAAACAGAAACAGAAACAGAAACTTTTTATTCAATATCATCAACATCATCATCATCATTACAGCCGTTCATAAGTCCACTGCTGAACATAGACCTCCCCCAAGGAATACCACAAAGCACGGTCCTGAGCCACCAGCATCCATCGACTTCCTGCATGCCTTACCAGGTCGTCACTCCATCTCGTGGATGGTCGCCCTACACTTCGCCTACCGGTACGAGGCTGCCCCTCGAGAACCTTTCTTCCCCATCGGTTTTCGGTTCTTCGAACTATATGGCCGGCCCACTGCCACTTCAGCTTACTAATCCGTTGGGCTATGTCTGTTACTCTAGTTCTACTGCGGATATCCTCATTTCTAAGTTTATCACGCAGAGAAACTCCGAGCATAGCCCTCTCCATAGCTCGCTGAGCGACCTTGAGCTTCCTCATACGGCCAGCTGTGAAGGACCACGTCTCAGTTCCGTAAGTCATCACTGGCAATACGCACTGGTTGTACAATTTCGTTTTAAGGTTTTGAGGTATGTCTGAGGAGAAAATGTGTCGTAGCTTCCCGAACGCTGCCCAGCCGAGTTGAATCCGTCGGTTGACCTCTCGTTCGAAGTTGGACTTACCTAGTCGGACTATTTGTCCCAGGTAAACATACACGTCAACAACTTCGAGCTTAGTGCTCCCAACAACTATCGGCATAGGTGTGACATGGACATTAAACATAATCTTTGTTTTGTCCATCTTCATCTTAAGATCTATCCGTTGGGAGACACTATTGAGGTCATTGAGCATAGTGCTTAGGTCCTCCAGCGATTCTGCCATAAGGACTATATCGTCGGCAAATCGAAGATGAGTGATGTACTCGCCATTGATGTTGATACCGTATCTTTTCCAGTCCAGAAGCTTGAAAAACGTCTTCCAATGCAGCGTGAAGAGTTTCAGGGATATGACGTCACCCTGTCTTACACCTCTCTGCAATTGAATAGGTTTCGTTCTCTGGTTCTGTACTCGGATAGCCATCGTAGCTCTACTGTACAAACACTTCAACACTTCGATATACCAACAGTCAACTTGGCACCGCTGAAGGGACTGCAGCACCGCCCAAATTTCGACGGAATCAAAAGCTTTCTCATAGTCCACATACGCCAGACATAGTGGCAAATTGTACTCTTCAGACTTCTGTACAATTTGCCGAAGGGTATGTATGTGGTCTATGGTGCCAAAGCCCTTTATGAAACCGGTTTGTTCAGGAGGCTGGAAGTCGTCAAGTCTGCACGCGAGACGATTCGTAATGACTCTCGAAAACAGCATGTAGACGTGGCTCAGAAGGGAAATCGGTCTGTAGTTCTTCAAGAGAGCGTTGTCACCTTTCTTGAAGAACAAGACTATCGCACTTCTGCTCCACGCCTCCGGTGTAATGCCACCTTGGAGGATGGACTTGAAAAGCTTCTGAAGGACTTTAAGTACCGGTCTTCCACCCGCTTTCAGAAGCGCCGCTGTAATTCCATCCTCGTCTGGGGCCCTGCCGTTTTTAAGGTGCTGGAGAGCCATTCTAATCTCACTCAGACTGACGTCCGGGATATCTTCGGAATAGTGTCGGATAAGACTCGCTCTTGGATCGTTACTCGCACTTGCGTGTGGCTCCAACGATGACGTGTACAGCTGCCCATAGAACCTCTCAATCTCACTCAAAATCTCAGGTGCCCCGGAAACGATGCTGCCACATTCGGTCTTCAGCTTTGACAGTTGACTCTTTCTGGCAGACAGATCTCTGGCAAAGACTTTGGAGCCTTTGTTCCGCTCGATCGCTTCTTCAATACCAGCTGTTTTGAAGTTGCGTAAGTCCCGCCGCATGCATTTGGAGATCTGTTTGTTCAGATGCCTGTATGCTATCAAGTCTGTTGAAGAATGTAGCTTCATCTCCCGTCTAACAGCCATGAGATTAAGAGTGTGATCGGAGAGTTTTTGTGTTCTTCTGCGGCGGGTCTTGCAGAACTTAGCTCCGACCACCGACATGGACAGTCTCCACGAGCTTGTCATTCATATCGTCCACTTCGTTGCAGTCTTCTAGGCACTGAAAACAGTTTTGTAACTCGAGCTGAAAGGTTTCGGGACTTTGGAACAGAGCACGAGGGGGACGGAGCGTTGACTTCATCAGACGAGACATCTCCAACTTAACGTTTAGGTTCAGTGTGCCTCTAACCATTCTGTGATCGCTACCAGTTTTCACCCTCGCGATCACGGTGACATCACTGAACAGTTGTCGTCTGTTCGTCATAATGAAGTCAATCTCATTTTTTGTTGAACCGTCGGGGCTCGACCAGGTCCACTTCCTGTGGGGCCGCTTCTGGAAGAAAGAGTTCATCATAAAGAGTCCCTCTTTCTCCATGAAGTCGGCCAGCTGCTGGCCCCTTGGGTTCCGTTGCTCTATTCCAAATTTCCCTACTTTCAGCTCACCGTTCTCTCTTGTGCCTAATTTTGCATTGAAGTCTCCCATTAACACCGTATATTGGGTTTTGGAGGAATGCATGGCTCTAGAGATATCCTCATACATTTCCTCCACCTCCTCATCGGGGTGTGCCGAGGTTGGTGCGTAAACCTGTATGACCTTCAGCGAATACCGTTTGGTGATTCTAAGTATAAGGTACGCAACCGTCGTCGACACACTCCCGATCTTTACAACGTTGTTAACGAGAGATTTGTGGACGATAAATCCGACACCTCCTTGGGACAGATGGTCGCCCTTCCGGTGATAGAGTAAGTTGCCGGATTCGAGGATTACCGTGTCCTCCCCTTCTCTTTGGACCTCGGATAATCCTATAATATGCCAGCGTAACTTGTCTATCTCTTCTTTCAGCTCCACGATCTTCTCGTCAGTCCTCAGGGTGCGTGCGTTTTATGTTGCCAGGTTGAGTCGTTTTAGGTGGCAACCGAACCTCCACCGGAGATTCTTAGCACCCCCTGCCCCGCCGTTACCATGGTCGCCACCGTAGCCAGGAATAGCGGGGCCGCCGGGGACTGGGGGCCGTCTGTTTGTTGCTTTAATCATTGGGGGGTATTTGCCATAGTTGCCACTCTTGGCGAGCGGGTTGGCAACCATAGTATTTTTATTGTAATTTTGGCTATTATCAGGAAGATGCTGCTGCCAATCTCCTGCCTGTTTCCCTTTGTCGCCTTTTACGATACCCACGGGAGGATATGGGGTAGTGGATATTCTTGACCGCCACTACACGGCTGTATTCAATATAGATTATAAATAATAGTTATTGAAAGTCTTTCGTTTGTTTAATTACCACTAATTCAGCAAAATACCATACCACATTATGCTACGGAAATAGCTAAAGTAAACTAGTCTAGCTGTTTCAACACTGGTAAGACTTTTAATATTTTTTACAGCATATGCTGCAGAACTAAGTCTGCTAGCTAGTTTTGATATATGGGGGCTCCATTGAAGCTTCGCGTCTTGTGTGATTCCAAGAAAAATGATGGTATCTACAAGACTCAGTTTCTCTCCATCTAAAATTACATTAGTATTTAATTGTTTGACATTTGGAGTCATGAATTTCATACATTTCGTTTTAGTGCCATTTAAATGCAAATTATTAACATTTTTTTACTAATTTAGATATAGCATTATTTACTTCGTCATATTTTAGTAATTGTCGACTTAACTTGAGAACTAAAAAAGTGTCATCTGTAAATAATACTATATCATGGTTATCTTTTACTATGTAAGGTAAGTCATTAATGTATACAAGAAACAGAAAGGGGCCGAGAATTGAGCCTTGAGGCACGCTCATTTGTACCATCGATCCGGAAGAGCTCATACTGTTAATGATAAGTTTTTGCGTTCTCTTACTTAAATATGAAATAATTAATTTAAGAGCATCACTTCTTACACCGTATTGTTGAAGTTTCCTGATTAATGTTTCATGGTGAACACAATTGAAGGACTTGGATAGGTCACAAAATATACCCAAAGCATCCTGTGAATTCTCCCATGCATTAAAGATATATTTAATTAGCTCAACACCGGCACCGAGCGACCCCTTGTGAAACTAAATTGACTTTTATGAAGTAAGTTATTTATATTAAAGAAATTTAACATTTGATCAAGCATATTTTTTTTTCAAAAATCTTACTAAGTGTTGGTAGTAGAAATAGGTCTAAAATTGGCGGGGTCTAATGTACTACCAGAAATATTTTATTCCTAATAATTCTACCTATTATAAAGAATACAATTTTAATCTGATATTAAATCTGATTATTAATGTTATTGAATGGCAACCTCGTAACGTTTACTAGTAAGGCTGCCAATCGTCTTTCCTTGCAATCGGCCGTCGGCTCTTGGTTCTATATATGGCCGGTCCAGTGCAACTACAGCTTATTTATTTTGTCGGCTACTCTGGTTCACCTGCGGATATCTTCATTTCTAAGTCAATCATGCAGAGGAACTTAGCATAACAGTGCAGCTAAATTATAATTTTTGAAATGGAGACTAGGAGAATAATAAAAAAATTAACTAAATATTTACAATCAAATAAAACACTGTTATCATCGTCATCATATCGTGTGTTTAACTAGTAAATATATTGTTTCTGTATGTTTTCGTATAATCTAAAAATAGTTTTTCGGTATGTACGAACTGAGTAAACTGAAAAAGTTTTGAGTTACGTGAAGTGGTGGTGTAAGGATATCCACCACCCCATATCGTCACTGTGAGTGTCGTAAGAGGTGCCAGGTGAAAAAAAAACTAGGAGATAGGCGTCTTCCTAATAAAGACTTAAACAAAACTACGTCAAACATCCCCATATAAACAGTCTGTAGGGGAGGCCTATGTATTTCTTAAACGTTACCTTAACACTAGGCTTATCTCCTGTATCGTGGGGGCAGTTTACATACATAAATTTCTCAAGGAGTAACATCGAAATTTTCGTCAGTGGACTTTGATAGACTGTAATGGATTCCAGTAAGGCTATTCCCACGGGATGAATTTTTCATCGAATATATTCAAAAGAACGAAGACGCTTTTAACATTATACTCGTATCATTAAAATGGTAAGGCAAGTGATGAGAATGATGTATAAATATAAAATCAGTATTAAGCATTTATAAGTATTAAGTTTAGCGTAATAAAATAGAAATTAATTAATAACATTGCAACAAAAATTTAATTCTTTAGTAAAATATATGTGTATACTTTGTGCGAAAAGGCGTTGGTGTTAAAGTAGAAAACTTTGAATTGAAACAGATATCCAAGTTTTATTAAGTCATTTTTCATAGAGATTTGTAGTAAATACTTAAGCTGTCAGAAGTGTAGAGAAAAGATGTTACTGAACATATTACGATCATAATGATATTTATCTGCCGATTTCAAACAGGAGCAGGTACTCAATTCAACTGTATATTTTTCTTTCTTTTTTTATGTTTCTTTCTGGGTAAACCAATTTCGATGATTCTTTTTTTATTTGAAAACTTGTGCTTCACATGACTTTGCATATGAATTTGATCAAGGTCTGACTAACAAGTTTGAGTTATTCTTAATAATTTATATTGAAGTCGGTTGTATAAAATTTTAAATTTAAAATTATTTTGTCAATTTTTTTAAATGTAATCGTAACGGTATAAAAAGTATTTAGAATAAAATTATATTATTCGTAAAAGAAAGAATTAAACTTTATCATTATTTTTAGAAGAAACCAAGGGAGCAATTAAGATTTAAATTATAATAACAGACTTGTATGGCAACAAAACATGTATGGCAATAACTTAAAAAAAAATTATAAATTAACAGTAAAAACATTCTTAATAATTAAAAATTCTTTATTATTATTATTTTATTTTTCCTAGAGCATTTCGATAAAAGCTTATTTAAAAAAAATGTTTTTTTTTTTACTATTAATTTATTTTTTATTTTATCCTTTTCATGCTGCTGAAGATGCAATTTGATACCGCAAAATTATTTACGAGTCATCCAGCTGGCAAATATGAATACATTTTTGTCTCGAAGTCAGTTATTTTAAATTCTCTGTTCCCTTATATTAATGTTTCCAATTCAGTTTACTTCATATGAGCAAAAGTTTAAATGTGAAGTCACAACAGAATTAAAAATATTTTATATACTATTTGTGCTTACGTCAGCCGCTATAACCCAAGTGATCAGTAAGCTGGAGTGCCAATGGCCGGCCATATAACTCGGAGAACTTGCAATCAGTTGGTTCAACTCAGGGCAGAAAGATTCTAAATTGGCAACCTCATGCCCGTAAGCGGAGCGTTGACGGCCTACCACCAGGTGGATTGTAGACCTGTTAAGACATACAGGAATTATATGAGTGTAGTTAGCTCAGAACCGTCTTTTTTGAAGAATTAGGGTAACAAATGAGCACACAGTCTACCGGATGGAATGTGGATGCTTTGGCCCATAAACATTAAGAATGAAAATGCATCACCCAAAATCACAAATCACACAGCAAAATGTTATCACCCCTTAGGAGTAAGATGGAATGCCTCGTATCCAGAAAGAAGGCTCTACGGTTCTCCACACGCAACATAGGAACTACAGCAGTATTAAGCTGCTATTTTACTGTGGTATTCCGAGAGAGCGTGTTGTTTCCCTGTCTAGACGATCCATTCATGTTATAACAACAATATAAGTCGTGGAAAACTTTTGTATATTGTGACATTCTTGAGGAAAGGTTTATTCAGTAGTGGCATTCTGAAGACCTGTAATCATAATGGTAATGATGACGTTTAGCTTTATTTTTAAGTTTTCTCATCTTCTTCTTTTTCTTTATCAGACTGTTAAAGTCCATTGCGGGTGATGGACCTGGCTTTGTCTTTAATAATATTACGAGCTTGGGGTTCAAGACAATTAAAAACTGCCGATTGAATTACCAAAATTGACACTAAAAATAAAACACAATTGCACTACTGATCACATGTTCGCAGTTGTATCGCTTCGAAGTATTCACTTATATCGCCAATTCAATACTCACTCGGTCGTGGTCTATACCGACCTTATATAGGGCCTCAGATAGTTTCAAAAACCTTCTACTGTAGAAACATCTAGAATGTTCGCGTACATATCGGTCCCGAAATTTCTAAAAGGATCTCGACTCTCCTAGTTATGCTACTCGATACTAGAGGGCGCTAGTGGTAACTAGTGTTGCCATGTACAAGACAATAATAGTCGCGCGCAACAATAATGAGAAAACTAGGCGATTATTCTGAAATTATTTAAAGTCTACTATTATCACACCAACGGATTGAAATAGGGGGATGGATTCGTTTATAATTTTTAGTTTTATACTGATAAGTTTTTAATTCTATAGTTTCATTGAAGTTAGTTAATAAGTATCCAATATTCATAACTTGAAAAGACAAAGCTTAAGGGCTTATCGCTCGTCGTAAATTTCATACTATTCTAAGAACAGTCACACATGTTATTTATTTTTGTATTATAATAAGTTCAAGCTAGCGGCAAATTTTGGTATAATCATCTCTTTAATATTAGTTTTTCCTTGATTCGATCGCTTCGTAAATTGAAATAGACGTATCATAAGTCCATGTACATTTTTTTTAAAACATTATGGAATTCTTCTGTATTTAAAGTCCATATTATTTTGATACTCAGTAAAACTGGCTACCCTAAATTTAATGAAAAGCGTGCCAATTCTTGTATGAAAAGCGTGTACTTGTTTAGATTAAGGTAGATTTAAAATCAAATTCATATGACTATCATATAACATCTACGACAACAACAAATTTACAAATTAAACAGTACAGTTGAGAACCACTTTTTCGAAAGAAGAAGAATTTCAATATTGTAAAAATACATTACAGTTATATTGTTGTTCCAGCACGTATAGGTCCACACTCTCACCGAATATCAGTGTAAAACAGCAGCTTGATGCTGTTTTACAAAGACAACATCCATTTATCATCGGTGCTCGATTGTCTCCTTCATCATTATCATTACAGACTTTCATAAGTCCACTGCCGAACATAGGGAAGCCTATGTTCGGCAGTGATCTTATGAAAGTCAAGGAATGCCACAAAGCACGGTCCTGAGCCACCTGCATCCATCGAATTCCTGCATGTCTTACCAGGTCGTCACTCTATCTAGTGGGGGGTCGCCCTACACTTTGCCTACCAGTACGCGGCTGCCACTCGAGAACATTTCATCCCCATCGTTTGTCGGTTCTTCGAGCTATATTGCTGGCCCACTGCCAGTTCAGCTTACTAATCCGTTGAGCTATGTCGGTTACTCTGATTCTACTGCGGATATCCTTATTTCTAAGTTTATCACGCAGAGAAACCCCGAGCATAGCCCTCTCCATAGCTCACTAAGAGACCTTGAGCTTTCTCATACGGCCAGCAGTGAAGGACCACGTCTCAGATTCCTAAGTCATCACTGGCAACACGCACTGGTTGTACAATTTCGTTTTAAGATTTTGAGGTATGTCTAACGAGAAGATGTGTCGTAGTTTCCCGAACGCTGCCCAGCCGAGTTGAATCCGTCGATTGACCTCTCGATCGAAGTTGGACTTACCTAGTCGGACTATTTGTCCCAGGTAAACATACTCGTCAACAACTTCGAGCTTAGTGCTCCCAACAACTACCGGCATAGGTGTGACATGGACGTTAAACATGATTTTTGTTTTGTCCATGTTCATCTTAAGACTTATCCGTTGTAATTTTGACGGAATCAAAGGCTTTCTCATAGTCCACATACGCAAGGCAAAGTGGCAGACCCACTGTTGCCTCTTACGACACGTATAGGAAAATATGAGGTAGTGGATATTCGTAACCGCCACTACACGGTATATTATATTGTCTGTATATATTGTCTCCTTATTATATAAAAAACGATACGTAGGTATTGCGATTTGGCGTCTATATATAGTATTTTGCTACCGAATATATAAAATATATTAAACATAATATTCAGTATTAAAAAACCAACAAAAGTAATAGAAATTACTTGCAAAGTTTCTAAATATTAAATAAGTTTTTCATGTAAGTTTCAATATTATTGCTTTGCGTAAGTTATACACTTAACTGTTACATTGAAACCTTGAATTCCGAGGTAAATATTTTACTAGCAGTCTCTGTTGTAGAACTACGTGGTTTAGTACTACTACGCTGCTTTATACTTTAAATAAAGAATGTGTCCATGACTGTTAAAAAATACTTTAGTTAAACTTACAAAATGTAAAGGAATGTATAAATTTTGTTGGTTCAGCTACGTGTATTAAATAGGTCCAGCTGTTCAATTAGGGAACTTGAATAAAATAGGCGACTCACACGATAGGCAAATTGTATATTTAAAAGGAATGAAAAATACAAAATATTTGGTGGCGATCGGGTCGCGAGCTATCGGCGAGTGCCGGTCTTAGGCGCGGTGGTGAGAAACCCCCCGCACTTCACATACTCCCCGCAAACACCGTCGGTGCTGTCGTAACGGCGCCGACACCAGCTACGTGTATTAAATAATCAGTTTTTAATAAAAATATTTATAATAAAATAATAATATTTTTAATTGAAATCAAAAACGAGAAGTAAAGCAGTTTATTTACTTTGCCATGGTTCCACGTTGAAGAAATTCTAATATTTACTTTTAAAGATTATACTGGTATACCCTAAAGAAAAATCAGAGCACAACGTTTTATTTGAGTTTTCTGAATACAAAGATGAATTAGTCATTCAAATCTCAACAATCCAATTCCTTGAAGATTTTTCTTAAGAACTCTTGACTATAATGGCATTACCTGCACTTCATAATTTAAGTATTCGGAAGTAATTGAGTTATTTTGAGTTTCTAAATATCAATTTTTATTTTTTATTTTTATAAAACTGAAATGTTTACTGAACCTACAGTCCGCCTGATTGTAAATGGCTACTGCAGTTCATGGTCACCTTCAGCCAACTTCAAACAAAAAAGGTTACAGATGCTTTGTCGCCTCTGGGTTTACTCCTCAAATGGGATGCCGTACAGCTTGCAATTATACTGACTCTATATACAGTTCAAACCGGAACAGTGCAAATACTGCTATTAGACGGCAGAAATAGGTAAGTGGGTGGACCCAGAAGGACACCTAGGCAGAATACGAGTATTACCTAAAAGCACGTGTTAGGCGATGTTTACTTAAAAATAAGCGCGATCAAATCCGTGAAATTTGATTTGTAACATTCTAGCTGTTCCCCGCGACTTCACCCGGGTGTAATTTATTACGATTGGATTTCACGGGTTTTATTTTTTTTGTGCGAAATGCTAATTATTTTTCTATAATAAAAGTAGCTTAAGTTACTCCTTATAAAATCAGCTATCTGCCAGTAAAATCCGGTCAAAATCGGTATAGCCGTTTCGGAGATTGGCCGGAACAAACAGACAGACAGACAGACAAAAATTTTAAAAATCATGTTTTTGTTATAAGTACCGTATATACTTTTGTATACATATAGTAAAAAGCTGTTATTTCGACATTACAAACAGACACTTCAATTTTATTTAAGTTTTCTATAGATTTAGTATGGGCGTAAATATAAGAAACAATATAAAACAATATTAGACCTTTTTATAACACCATTTTATATCATTTGCTGGATATAGTTTTTTTAAGACTGCGCCATCTGGCATACATAGCTTGACATATTTACCCGTCCACATCACGCTGGGTAAACCTATTAGTAGTACAGTGACGAAACACTCACACTAATAAATACTTCAGATTATCAGTATCTATGAGTTTTTTTTTAATGAAATTTTCTAAGAAGTTGTCACTTACGACTTTAACCTTTGCAAAATATCGGTTGGTTGAATAACCGAGACCTCATTATGTACTACCACTAAACATCTCTGTCGTTATTACGACTACTAATATATATAAAATCTGTGTGTTGGCAGTGTAAGAATATCCACTACCCCAAATCACCCCGTGGGTGTCATATGAGGTGTCAAACGCAAACTGAAAGACGTTATGGGCAGCAGCATCTTCCTAATAGAATCACAAAATTATAAAAAACTGCGATTGCCAACCCACCTGCCAAGCGAGGTAAGGAAGCAATCTGGGGGTAGGTCTATGTTCAGCAGTGGCCGTAATGTAATTTATCAAAACAGAAAATTATTGAATAATTTATTTACACACCAAGTAATATGCATCAAAAAATGAGTATGCTCTATGTAAAAATTAACTTTTTAAAAGTAAAATCGAACTTTAAAAAACTAAAAGTAATAGAGTAAAACTACTTTTATGGATTTTATCGCGGTTAATTAACTCATTTTTCTTATTTTTATTAATTCCCGACGTTTCGAGTGCTTTCCAGCACCCATGGTCACAGGGGATTGTAATATGAGAAATCATTAAGTAATAGAGTAATTTCATGTTTTGAAGTCTGTGCTAAGACGTATATAATTTTTTTTAAAGTTATATTCTTAACCCTTTCGAGTGGGCTAAGCAATATCACAATCTCAATGTCGTCCAAACATTAAAAACTTTATTTGACAATTGCCATTTTGCCTTAGGTGTAGGTTGTGAACCTGGACACAGGTCTTTTCTCGTTTCTAAGAGCATACTAGAGCGGTTAGTCCGAAGCGCAACTCCTGTGCGTATTGGCTGATTTCACTCATGTTTTTTTTCTGTGGAATTAATCGGATTAATACCAGCCGTCAAATTTCCCGAACGCACATCGCGTCAAAATTTACGATACCATCTTCACCATCTGGATGCTTGGCGGTCCAAGACTGCGTTTTACTAGGAGCTTTCTTCCTCGTACAACTTCTCTGTGGAATTGTTTACCACCGGCGATTTTTCCGGATCGATACGGCAGTTGTTCATGGGTTTGCGGTAGTCACTTACCATCAGGTGAGCCGCATGCTCGTTTGCCCCCTCTACTATAAAAAAAAAATATTATTTCCCAGCCATGCATCATAATGTTTTCTATATAAAATTAAAGTGAAATACAAATTTATGGCCTACCGTATAGTAAGTGGCCAACGATGCATTATTACCTCTGAGGACGAAAATTATATATTTCACAACCTGTAATTATACAGGTTCTCTGTATTCTTTAGATCAGAACACGGCAGTGCCGGAACTGCTTTGGCATTGGCCCCAGAAATAACTAAGCGTGTGTTACCTACCTAGAAGGACTCCTTGGCAGAAAAAGTCCTACCACCTATTATGATATAATTGCAATTAACAATTCTGTACTGTAAAATGTACAACGAACACTTCTGCATCTTTTCTGAAAATGACTCCGGTGCATCATCTAATATTTCAAAATGTATAGTACAAAACTCAAATCTTCAAGTATTTTAAGGATAAGGTATTAAAATTAATTGAATTTACCTTTTTAGTGACTCCAAATGTGTATATGTATGTATGTGTGTCTTTTATCTTTAAGGCGACAGTTTATTGCTCAGCGACACAATATGAGATTACATTTCATAATACATTTTACTATCGCAGCTAACGGTCAGAAAAAAGGACATATTGAGAGCGTTATTGTTATTTATAACAGCTTTACAATGAATCGAAAATAGCAAACATTGGAAATAAACATTGTTATGGTGGTGTTTCCAACAAAGACTGCGCTTTAAATTTTACACGTGATGTAAAATTAACAATTTTTTATTATTTTTGCTACTCTACATTTCTGTTGATTTCTTGTAAATAGAATTATTGGAATTAATTAATAATATTAATGAATTAACAAATAATGAAAATGGCGGGTTAACACGGACACCACTCGGAATAATATCTGACCTCTTTCATGACCGTGGTTGCTAAGCGTTCCATTAAACAAAGGTAGACATTTTATTGCAACCTTTGTTTGAGCAATGTATTAGTATCCATTGCTCAAACAAAAGTACTCTTTATATATTATTTTCTCTACCATTGCACGTAATATTTTGCCGTCGTCTAATATGACATTGCCAAATGCCATATTAGACGAAATATGTAGTAGTTCAAATGTGAGCACTTCGTTTCGATCAACATTGTTTTGAAAACTTAATTTTTTATCGAGTTTTTGCCACTTGCTTAATAATTTACTAATTTTACTCTATTTATTTACTAATACAAAAAATTGGCTACAACTAAAATTTTAATCCACAACACAACATACTAAGACATTTATTTACGTAGAACTATTGTTTATCTATGGTTTATTGCTGAATATTACAAAAGTTTGCATATTCTTATCTGATTAATGCTTACATTGCAAATAGAAAATCCCGGCCATAGAAGTATTGTCTTTCACTTTATTTATATATTTATTTAAGTGCCCAAATAACTTGAAAATATTTTTTTTCGAATATTAATGCTAATGTACAAGTCTAAGAATTTACATTGAAAGTACTAAAGACTGTTACGAAAACTATAAATATGTTTTAAAACGAAGACCCATTTATTTATCATCAGGGAATTGAAGGATAAGGCTGCTCGCCTCCGTAGGAAACACTTGAACTCTGTCCCTACAAGTGTTTAGAATATATGGAATATTTTCTAAATTTAATGAATATTCATGAATAATGAACTATCATCACCATCAAAATTGACCCCTTTGCCTTGGGTTAGTTTCTTTTAAATTAAATTAAAAGCCGAAACTATACCGAAATCAAATTAAATTTTGTACCTGCCTAAGTAATTAAAATGTTGTGTTAAAATGTTGTGTTAACACTGTACATGTAAATCAACTTAACTTATTAAATCCCATTTAAAATATTTGCCTAGCCATTTTCTGATTATGTTACTTTACCTGGAAGCTGTTATAACGATAAATATGCGATCCCGTCTCCAAATTGTAAGCATTACGCGAATGTTTTACGAGCCTGTTAGGCGTAGAATGTGGTATTCAGGCTTATTGATTGAAAATGTACGCTTTTATAATTCATACGTATTATTTTATATTACGATTTTTTCCTCAATCAAATTTTTCGGAGCTCTTTGAATATATTTTCTATTAACAACATTATGTTTAGGTGAATATGAATTTAATTAAGATTGAAGACATTCGTATTATGGTAAAATTAATTACAGCTACTTATTTACTTGAAAGGATACTTTAACTATATAAAATTTTATCTCTGCATTTAGCAAAATAATACAGGGAAAGTAAAAAATGCGCATTAATTCATAAAGCGCAATGTAGGTAACATTAATTATTTCAATTCTCAATTTCAACTAAGAAATGTCACGAGCTACCAGATATGAATGGATTATGTAGAAATAGCTGCAACGGATGTTAATGCAATTAATATGCAAATGCAATACACACAGTAATGGACAAAAAAATTTAAGTTTATGAAGTGGTGATGTTTTAAAGTTATTTTTTTTATAAGATAAGGGTGACGAACGAGTACAGAGTCCACCTGATGGTAAGTGGTTGCTGCGGCCCATAGACATCTAGATGCGTCCTCACCCGTGAGGACTGAGATGGAATGCCTCGCTTCCAGTAAAAATGGGTTTCCGGTTCTCTACACTCACCATATGAAACACAGCAGCGTTAAGCTGCTATTTTACGCTGATATTCTGTGAGAGCGTGGTCCTTCTCCGGTCGAGCCGACCCATTCGTGCTACAACTATACTACTAATATAGCTGCAGCATGGCTCTACCACGTAAATGTTATGTTTACACTAAAATTTGATATCAGTCAAATAATATAATAGGAAATATTTAAAAAGAACTAAATACTTTTTATAGAATTTTAGGTGTTGTTATTTTTACAGTAAATCTCTAGTTATTGCTGACTGTTTTTATTAATAAATTTCATTAATAATATTATTAGAAATATATTAGGAGGCAATTAAAAGAAATTTTGTGATAGCGGATGTTCAACTTACTCTCTTGCTTAGGCATTAATTTATTCCCTAATAAATAATTATTAGCGAATTTAATTACAATGTAAGAATGTCACTACGTTAGATCATACTCAAAAAAAAAAAAAGCATATGCATCATACTTAAACTTTATTAAAATGTAAAGTTTGCAGATCTAAAAGTAGTTACAATATGTAGAAGACCATTTTAGAACATTTAGTTACGACATAAAGTTCTCAGTCAGCCTCCTCTCAGTAACACTGGGAGGACTGTTATTGATCCAAAAACTCCAAAAACATGCTGTATTGTTTAACTACAAATTTTGCTTTCGTCAGAATGTAGTTTCACAAAAATTATTTTACAGTCAGCAAAATCTTTTAAAATGTAATTTCACTTGATAGTAAGAAAGATAGTGTGGTTACGCACTACATCTTGATGGAATGCTTCTCGGGAACATCTCATTAATCACAGTTCGGTGACTGGAACTATTTCATGAGAAATACAAACTTCTTAGATGGAATGTGTCTAGTAAAAAGCCTCATTACAATTACTATATCTTGCATCATCCAGTCACTAATGTAAAACACTTAAGTGATCATTATCAACAATAAAATAACGTACGGTACTTTCAGTGTAGCATAGATACAATTCGTTTTAATCACAAATTAGTTTAACCCAAAAAACTTCATTACATGGTGACACTAAAATAGATTGAGTATGCAAACCAATAGTTATTACATGGCATAATGCAGCCTCTTCGCAACGTACTTGTACTAAAAACTTGTCTCTTCACTTGTACTCAAAAACATCCGCGACAACAGAATCACTACACCGATAGACGCGTCGAATTAATAATATTTATACTTATAATTATTACATATATATATATATATATATATATATATATATATATATATATATATATATATCAATAATATTATTGTTGGTATTTACGCGTAAAATAATATTTATATTTAAAAATACCTCGCTTCCCTTACGAGCCGAGGGTACAATAAGTGCATGAAAAACCCTATTTAAAACCAAATACTAGTTCAACAACTTACTAACTGTATAAAATTGTTTCAATTTAAGTCAATGTATGTTGCCAAACTAATATTTTGTAATATAAACTGCCTTTACTCATGCACTCCGTATGTGATAAAGCGTTTAGTTATTACTGAGAACGAAACTTTATACTGCTCTAACGAGTGGGAGTTTAGAGTTTTATACTTATTTATTCGTATGTTCTTTTTTTATTCTTAAAAATATATTTTAATTTTAATTAATAAATTTAGTTTAAATCAACATCATTCATCATTATCATTACAGCCCTTCATAAGTCCATTACTGAACACAGGCCTCACCTAAGCAATGCCACAAAGCATGGTTCTGAGCCTCTAGAAGCTGAGCTTCTAGGCTTTACCTCGTCCTACACTTCGCCTACCGGGACGTAGCTGCCGATTGAGAAGTTTTTCCCCATCTGTGGTCGTTCTAATCCTTTGGGCTATATCGGTCATTCTGGTTCTACTGCGGATATATTTATTTCTAAGTTTATCACGCATAAAAACTCTGAGCATGGTCCTCTCCTTAGCCAGCTGAGGGACCTTGTACATACTCATACGGCCAGTGGTGAAGGACCACGTCTTAGATCCATAACTCATTACTGGCAACACGCACTGGTTATCCCGCTTTCAAGTTTTTAGGTATACCTGACAAGGCTTTACGTGGTAGAGCCATGCTGCAGCTATATTAGTAGAAGATAGATGTAGATGTCTATGGACTACAGCAACCACTTACCATCAGGTGGACTGTGTGCTCGTTTGTGACCCTCATTCTATTAAAAAAAAAACATACTCGTCAACAACTTCGAGCTTAGTTCTCTCAACAACTACTGAGATAGGTGTGACATAGACGATACACATAATCTTTGTTTTCTCTATGTTCATCTTTAGACGTATCAGTTAGGAGGCACTATTTAGGTCATTGAGCATAGAGCTTAGGGCCTTCAGTGATTCTGCCATAAGGACCATATCATAGGCAATTCGAAGGTGAGTGATGTACTCACCAATGCTGTGAATGCTGTATCCTTTCCAGACCAGTAGCTTAAAAAGTTCTTCTAATGCAGTGGTAAAGAGTTTCGCGGATATAAAGTCACCCTGTCTTAAACCTCTCTGCAGTTGAAAAGGTTTCGTACTCTGGTTCTGTAATCGGATAGCCATCGTAGCCCTACTGTACAAATACTTCAGCACTTCGATATCCTGACATTCAGCTTGGCATCGCTGAAGGTACTGCATCAAATCAAAATCAAATTACGACGGAATTAAAGGTTTTCTCAGTACGCAAGACATAGTTTTAGATTGTACTCCTCGATCTTCTTTACAATTTTCCGAAGGGTATGTATGTATGTACTCTATGGTACTAAAGCCTTTCCGGAAACTGGATTGTTCGGGATTGCTAAATGAATCGTGATGACTCTCGAATACACCTCGTACACGCGGCATAATTCCCCGATGGTCGGTCTGTAGTTCTTCAAGAGAGCGTTGTAGTTTTTCGTGAAGAATAAGACCACCGCACTTCTGCTCTACGCCTCTGGAGTAACGCCACCGTGAAGTACGTAATTAAAGGGGTTCTGATGCACTTCAAGTACCGATTTTCCACTGGCTTTTAGAAGCTCTGCTTTAATTCTATCCTCGCCTGGGGCCTTGCCTGTTTTAAGGTGCTGTATGGCCATTCTAATCTAGTTCAGACTGAGGTTCAGAATATCATTGGTATAGTGTCAGTTAAGGATCGTTACTCACAGTTGCGTGTGGCTACAACGATCACGTGTACAGCTGCTCATACGACATCTCAATCTCCTCTCAAAATCTCAAGTATCTCGAAAACGGTGATGCCACACTCGGTGTTCAGCTTTTAAAGTTGGCTCATTCTGGCAGACAGAGCTCTGGCAAAGACTTTAGAGCCCTAGTTCCGCTCAATAGCTTCTTCAATACGAGTTGTATTGAAGTTGCGTAAGTCCCGTCTCATGAATTTGGAGGTGGATCTATTCAGTTGCCTGTATGCTGTCAAATCTGCTGAAGACTGTAGCTTTATTTGTCGTCTATTCCATGAGATTAAGAGTATGGTCGGAGAGTCTTTTTGTTCTTTTGAGACAGGTATATTTTAACAGTGGTAGAGCCACGCGGCAGCTTTTGCTGTCGCACGGATGGGCCGGCTCGAACCGGGGTGGTACCACGACCTCACAGAAAACCAGCGTGAAGTAGAGGTTTACCTCTGCGTTTCGCTTGGTGAGTGCAGGTGGCCGGAGGCCCTTTTTACTGGAAATGAGGCATTCCATCTTAGTCCTCACGGGTGACAACGCATCTACATTTTGATTTGTAATAGAGGATAGATGTAGATGTCAATGGGCCGCAGTAACCACTTACCATCAGGTGGACTGCGTGCTCGTTTGTCACTCTTATCGTATAAAAAAAAAAAAAGGTATTTTAGAACTTATCTCAGACCACATTATATGTAGTGTGTTTAACTTGTAAATCTTTTTTGCTATTCGTATATGAGATTTTCAACACAAATACAAGTTTAATCTAAAATATTTTTACTGTCTACAAGAGCAGAGTTTAGTCAAAAGATTTTAAGTTTATATTTACAAAATTTACATATGTAAATTTACGTACAGTGGCGGTGTAAGAATATCTACTACCCTATATCTTCACGGTGGATATTGTAATTCGCGACAGAGAGAAACAAACTAGGAAATGAGTGTCTACCTAATAAACACGCGCACTGAACGCGGTAGAACCATGCTGCAGATATATTAATTGCGTTTTAGCATGAATAGGTTGACTCGACCGGTGAAGAACTACATTCTCAAAGAATATCAGCGTAAAATTGTAGCTTAATATTGCTGTGTTTCATATGGTGAGTGTAGAGAACCGGATACCCTTTTTACTGGAAAAGAGGCATTCCATCTTCATCCTCACGCCTCATAACGCATCTGCAATAACATATAACATAAAAACTCACGCCTACCCAGAGGGGTAGGCAGAGATTATGGACTTCCATTTGGCACGATCCTGACACACCTCTCTCGCTTCTTCCACATCCATATACCTACGCATACACGCTCGTCGGTTAAAGGTACTCTTGATTTGGCCTATTTTTAATATATCGCCAATTTGGTCGATAAACTTTCGCCTAGGGCGACCCTTCCCGACTATGCCGTTCACCTCTGCAACATAAATTTGCTTTGTCACTCTTTCCTCATTCATTTTTTCTACATGGCCAAACCACCGAAGCATTCCTTTCTTAATCCTGGTCACAACATCATCTTGCAAACCACACTCTTCTCTTATTAAACAATTTCTCACTCTATAATGATTTCTTATATTTACGCGAACACTACACATTGAATAAAACTATTTTTACGGATTTTATCGCGTTTAATTTACTTATTTTATATTCCCGACGTTTCAGCATACCACTGTAAGACTTCAAGACACAGTTAGTTCATTCTGCGTAGATCGGACCAAAATTAATAATTAAAAAGCTGAAGGTACTCCGGGTTAACTTTGACATCGGGACGTCAATCACCTCAGTCCCCCGTGACCACGGTTGCTGGAAAGCAACCGAAACGTCGGGAATATAAAATAAGTAAATTAAACGCGATAAAATCCGTAAAAATAGTTTTATTCAATGTGTAGTGTTCGCGTAAATATAAGAAATCATTATGTAAACCATACGGACTGGAAATAGCAAATAAAATACGCCGACTAGAAGATCTCAAAACCAAGCGCGCAAGATACATAACAGCTTTAAACTTCTTGAAGAGATGCAGAGACCATAATCTCATTCCTACGTGTGTCAAGATATCTACTAAAAAAGACATTCGAGGAAGCGCTAAGATCTTAAATCAGGCAAGCAAAAAATTGTTAGTAACGGTGATTCAGCAAAAACGTACCGATCTATGTTTCATTAATAAAACCATAGACAAATCGTCCAGTGATCTAAAGACATTTTTATCGACATTTGATTATAAGAATTGCATGGAAACTTTAGACAAACGTGAAACAACTAAATACAATGAATGCAAAAATAAACATATAGATAAATACCAAAAACTAACAACCAAATCAAATGTCCAACGCCAATGTCAACGTAATAACGGAACGCAATCATTGACAACAGACGCGAGTAATAAACAACGTGCGGTCTATAACCTGTCAAAACAATCTCTAGACGACGCGACGATAAAAGTTTTGGCCAAAGGTATGAATTTCGCTATAACACCGCGAAAAATTCCGTATGAAAACATTATCTGTAGTGTTGAGGACTGTCTGTATAAAAATAATATTGGTAAAGAAGATTTAGAGGCTATACGTCAAGACATTTCGTCCTTGTTACGTCGAAGCTCAGCGCCAAAATTAAATCTTCCCAAAGATGAATTTACTGCATTGAAAAACTTACGCAACAGACCAGATCTTACGATTCTCCGCGCAGATAAAGGTAATGCTACGGTTATAATGGATACGTCGGATTACAATTTTAAAATACAACAACTTTTATCGGATGAAAGTACGTACGTAAAGGTCAAAACAGATCCTACAACTAATACGCTTAAAACAACTAGCGATCTAATAAAGAAATACTCCGAGAAACTGAATCTAGACGTAAATTCGATAATACCTACGTGTGCCAAACCGCCGAAGTTGTATGGGTTACCAAAAATACACAAACCGAACGCTCCATTACGTCCAATAGTGAGTCAGATCGATTCGCCAACGTACAGATTGGCTCAACACTTAGCAAAAGTACTATCACCACTCAGAGGACATACAAGAGCACACACTAAGGATTCATACCATTTTGTCAGTGAGATAAAAGACCTATGTCTTACTGACAATGAAACTATGGTCAGTTTTGATGTTCAGTCTCTATTTACATGCCTACCTGTTGAAGACTGCATCTCAATTATAACTAGGAAACTAGAAGAAAACAACATGCCAGCAGAATATGCAGTATTACTCAGACATTGCCTTACATCTGGCTACCTATTGTGGAAGGAACAGTTTTACAAGCAAGTAGATGGTGTTGCGATGGGCTCACCGGTATCTCCCATTGTCGCCGATATTTTCATGGAGGACTTTGAGGAGAAAGCCCTGCTTACTGCACCAGTAACTCCAAGTTTCTACAAGCGGTACGTAGACGATACTTTCACAATTTTACCATCAGACAAAGTAACTGCATTTTTAGAACATCTTAATTCCATAAACCCTAAAATTCAATTTACTATGGAGTTAGAGGCAAATAATTCTTTAGCTTTCCTAGATGTGTTAGTCATTCGAAATCCTAATAACACCGTAGGTCACACTGTGTATAGAAAAAAGACCCATACAAACCGATACTTAAACGGTGAATCCCACCATCACCCTTCACAGTTAGCTACCGTGGGCAAATCTTTGTTGCAGAGAGCACGAGGGATCTGTGACAGCAAACACCTGGCCGCCGAGCTTCAGCACGTCAAGCAGGTTCTGCACGACAACAAGCTTCAGGTTCCGCGCCTACGTCACAGTGACCGAGTGAAGCCGGCCACAGTCGAGCGTGTGCCTGCTGTACTACCATATGTCAGAGGTGTCACAGACAAGATTGGCTACATCTTGAAGCGAGCTTCTATTAGAACATTCTTCAAGCCGCCGAAGAAGATTAGTCAGTTCTTACCATCCGTCAAGTGCAATATTCCTCTACAAGATGCAGGAGTATACAAGCTTGATTGTGAGTGTGGTCTCTCATATATAGGGCAAACAAAACGATCAATAAAAACCCGCGTAAAAGAACACATAGCTGACGTGAAGCACCAACGTTCCGGGAAGTCTGCAGTTTGTGATCATATCCTAGACGGCCCCCGTCATTACATTAGATTTGATAAACCACAAGTCCTCGCGAAAGAACATCGATTCCTGCCAAGGATGATACGTGAGGCTATTGAAATTAAAAAACATCCTAATTTCAATAGAGAGGGAGGCTGGGTACTACCACCTGCTTGGGATCCTGTAATTCATAAAATTAAAACTAAACCCAAGCATACCACTGTAAGACTTCAAGACACAGTTAGTTCATTCTGCGTAGATCGGACCAAAATTAATAATTAAAAAGCTGAAGGTACTCCGGGTTAACTTTGACATCGGGACGTCAATCACCTCAGTCCCCCGTGACCACGGTTGCTGGAAAGCAACCGAAACGTCGGGAATATAAAATAAGTAAATTAAACGCGATAAAATCCGTAAAAATAGTTTTATTCAATTTCTCACTCTGTCATTCAGATTCATCCTTAACATACTCCTTAATGACCGCATTTCTACAGCATTTATTCTACTCTCGTGCTTCTTCTGCCACACCCAACTTTCACTACCATACATTAAAGTAGGTACTAACACAGCATTGTGAATTGCCATACGTGCCTTTTTGGACACATTCTAACTTTTCACAATAGAGTGTAGAGCCCCATTCACTCTATTTCCTGCATTCACTCGTCGTTCTATATCCTTATCATATCTACCATCCCTGCTAAACACACATCCCAAATATACAAACTCATCTACTTGCTTTACCAACTCCCCTTCTATTCTTATTCTTATCTGCAATCTGATTTGCAAACGACGATAGATTTAGATGTCTATGGGCCACAGCAATCACTTACCATCAGGGGACTGTGTGCTCGCTTGTCACACTTATCCAATTACAAAAAACACTTACAACAAAACTATGGCAAATATCCCCCAATGTAGCACTTTCTGGGGGAGACCCTATGTTCAACAGTAGCTATAATAGGCTATAACAGGTAGGTGTATAAGCATTCTAATATCAATTTAGCCTTAGTTTAATACCTATCCAAATAGTTCAGGCGGGAAGAATTTTTTAGCTAATATTACTTTACCTATGAAATTGCCGTTTTTTATGAAATAAGGCCTACGTAATGGTATTCTATGGATGCATCTTTGCCAAAGCAATGGCAGTTAATTGATGCCGTTCTTGAAGAAATCTGCTGGGATGCGAAAAATTCTTCCAAGGCATTTCGTGCTGCCTCTCGGATATTGAATTTTTTTCCGCCAAAAAAATATCCGCATTCTGGAAAAATTATAAGTCTGTAGGTGCAAGGTCTGGTGAGTACGGCGGATAACAGAGAGCTTGCAACCCCAGCTCTTGTAACTTGTTGACCGTCTATTGTGCAGTATGAGGTCACCCGTTGTTATGCTGGAGCACCCGTGACGTGCGATTGACCAAACCTGGTAAGAGACGTGTGAGCTTCTACTTCATTATGTTCAGTTCTTTACAGTACACATCTGCAGTAATGTTCATCCCATTGGGTAAGAAGTCATGATGAATCACACCGTATTCGTTTAGGGCATTACTTAGGTGCTGAACTAGGATCCAACCATTTTGCTGAGCACTTGCGATTGTCGAACAGAATCCATTTTTCGTCACAGATAACAATGAGGTTTAAAATTTCTTCGCTTGTGTGAATGTTGAGCAGTGCAAGGCACGTTTCGACGCGTTCTTCGCGCTGGTGATCATTGAGTTCGTGAGGCACCCACTTGTCAAGCTTTTATACCTTGCTAATTTGAAGCAAATGGACTAATATGGTTTTGATGCTAACGTCGAAAGCCGTTGCTAATTTAGCCATAGATTGAGTATCATCAGCTCCCACAATCACCTTTAATTCATCATTGTCGACCAAAGTTTTCGGATAACCACGGGGTTCATTTTTTCAGGTCAAAATTTCTAGAACGGAATTGGCCAAACCATAAATAGGTGTATCTTCGTTTGTAGTGTTTGCTGCGTAAGCGTCATTGACTTGTGCCGCGTTGTTACCACACATTCATGCCTGATTACTGCTATCATACATAGTTACTCAAATTTTTAACGTATCCATGATGACTAAAAAGATTCAAATGCAATGAAAATAGAACGCTAATCAATAAAATAAGTATTAAGTAATAATAAGTATTAAGATAAGTGTAATAAAATAGAAATTAATTAATAAAAAAATTGCATCAAAATTTTATTCTTCAGTAAAATGTACAAGGAACACACTGAAATGATCGGGAAAAGAATATTTCGGATTGAGTTACAATAAACCCTTTTTTAGAATTTGAATACTAGCCTCTTAGAATCTTAATGACATTCAAACAATTAAAAAAATGTTTAAAAATAAAAACTATGTTGGTTTAAAGTTGACACGTCGTTAACAGAAATGGAGCTCACGCGTGAACATTTCCGTGCCATAATTTATCACAATTTTCGTCGCGGCTTATCTCTAGATAAATGTCTCAGCGAACTTGTTTCGATTTATGGTGTTGAAGCACCGAGTCAAACGACAATATACCGCTGGTATGCCGAGTTCCGACGCGGTCATATGTCGCTCAGCACTGTTTATTCTGCAGGTCGACCAAGAACAGCGGTCATGCCTGAAAACATCGCAGCTGTTCGAACTATTATATTAGATGACCGTAATGTGACATACGAGCATATTCGAGCTGTTATCAGTATCGGAATAACTGAAATTCAGTTGATATTACATAATGAACTGTGTGTAAGAAAGCTAGTTTCCCGCTGGGTTCCCCACAATTTGCCCGAAGAGCAAAAGGCGGCTCATGTAGATTGGTGCCGGAATACTGCGCAACGCTTCAACGGAGGGTTGTCAACTGCCGTTTATAATAGCGTCTCAGGTGATGAATCATGGATTTATTCATACGAACCTGAAAGAAAACATCAGTCAGCAGTTTGGGTCTTCGAAGACGAGGTCAAACCAACGAAAGTGGTTCGCTCCCGCAGCGTGTCAAAGAAAAATGGTCGCTACGTTTGTCTCGTAAATGGGACATGTTGCTACAATTCCTTTACAGGAACGCTGAAAGGTTAACGCAGAGTGGTATATCACGGTTTGTTTGCCAGAAATGATAGCCGAATTCTGAAAAATAACTCGAAACGTCGCATCATCTTACATCACGATAATGCGAGCTCCCATACGGCTCGGATGACAAATGATTTTTTGAAGCAGGTAAGTGTTGAGCTGATGAGCCATCTTCCGTACAGTCCTGACCTGAGTCCAAACGATTTTTTTACATTCCCTTGAATGAAAGATTTATTACGCGGTCAATATTTTGAAGAAGCAGCTATGGAAGCGTACAAATCAGCCATTTTGTCAACGTCAACTTCAGACTGGAATTACTGTTTTAATGCTTAGTTTGCACGAACGGAAAAGTACATTAAGTTAGACGGAGAATACTTTGAAAAACAATAAAATACAATTTAGCTATACCGTGCATCTGGTTTTTCTTATTCCCGGTCATTTCAGTGTGCCCCTCGTATAAGTGGTTATTTTGTATGAGAAAACGTTGGTATTAAAGTAAAGAACTTTGAAATGAAACAGAAATCCAAGTTTTATTACATCATTTTTATTGAGTTTCGTAGTAAATGCTTAAGCTGTCACAAATGCAGAGAAAAGATTTTTAATGAAATCGTCAAGGTAATTTAAAATTTAAAAGTAAATATTAAAAGATTATCGAATAAAGTGATATCATTCCTAAAAGAAAGAAAGAAATGTTATCACATTATTAAATTCTAACAGGCAGATATTATATTTATCGCTGCATTTCAAGGCTGTGAAAATTTGTTGTCAATCTATAAAAAATGATTAATTTTTATCCTTTTTATGATAGTGAAAATGCAATTTGTAACAACAAAATTGTTTATTAGACAACTAACAAAGAAGAAAGTTAGCTTTCGAGTCGAAACGGGAGAAAATTTTAACATCAATCGATTTTGATTTAACAATTTAGTCACTCCACCGAATCTCTTTACTACAGTACATTCGGTATCATATTGTTGGACGCCTAAACGATGACAGCATTCCTTAGGTATAAAAAAGCTTTGAGACGCGGAGTCCAATAATATGCGTATTATTTGTTTCTCTCCCTTAGCGTCGCATGCAAAGACTTAAGAGGTTGATAACAAACTAGTATTCTGCGAATGATTAAATGAATGAGAATTAAGAAGGGCTTCCCCTCAAAGTCCTCCATGAATATGTTGACGACTACGGGAGATACAGGTGAGTCCATCGCCTCACCGTTTACTTGGTAGACATACATTTGGTTAGTTTAGTGATACACACTATTAGATCAGTTCCAGGATATCACACACTCCTTAACAATTGATTTTTTGTAAATGCGGAAGGGCGCGACACATTCACGAAATTACTAGGACTAAATGTCCGTTAATAATTTATGTTAAAGAGGAGATCGAAGGACGTAATCTTGCCCGTGCGGTCGCGGTTATTAAACGATTTCAACCAATGCTGCTACGTGGCACTTGTGTTGCCTTCGACAGCCGTACGTGCATATGTATTATGTAAGATTATCGAAAGGAGGAGTTAAAGATATGTACCAAGTATTTAATTAAATTAATAAATTAAATTGTTAACTATCGTTATCAATTATTATAAACATTTTCATACCAAATAAATTCCGCTACTAGTGTAATGAAAAAGAATGTTTAATAATTTTTCAGTAATATTAAAGTACGCATTCTACTTTACGGTCTAGCATTTCGCTAAATAGCGGAGTTAATCGTTGATGAAAACTTTTTCAATTATTCGAATGGCAATTTAAAATTTAACGCTTGGTAAAAGTTTAAGACTTCTCACAAACGGTAGAGAATGCCTTTGTGTTATTAAGGTATTTTATAATAAATTACAATCCCAACGGTCTATTAATATGTTCTTTATTTTCTGTTCTTGTTTTATTCATTTTTGGCAAGTGTATGTTATGTGCTTAGAGCCTTGCTGCAGCTATATTATGGTTGTAGCATATTTATGCTCATTTGGGTCGGCTTGACCAGGGAAGGACCACACTTTCACAGAATACCAACGTAAAATAGCTACTTAATTCTGCTGTGTTTTGTATGGTGAGCTTATAGAACCGCATATCCATTTTACTGGATACGAAGCATTCCATATTGGTCCTCGGGGATTGCAATGCATCTGTATATTGATTCTTAACCTTCGAGCACAAATAAGTTATTTGGTCAGTTTAATTAAACTATTAACAATAAAAGGTTGCGTTTCCATGATATCCTCGAGAGGATGAGGTATTAAGCCTTAGTGTTTGTGGTCTAAAATTTCGCGCGCGAATGATATTACTCCAGAAAAAAATTATAGAAAGAATTACATTGAAACCTGAGTAAGTATTTAATGTTATCTGTTTGTTGTGCTACTTATTTATTTAAGTAAAATATAAAAGTGTAGTAAATTTAATTATTAATTTTACGCCGTTTGTTGTAGACTATGAGTTACTCGTACGAAGACTTAGAACGTCTAATATCTCGCATGCTAGAAGATGTGGAAACCTGATTGAATTCTCGACAGGATAGTAATACTATCTTCTATCGGTTCAATGGGTTGCGGGTCGTTGCCATTATTGCGATAGCAAAAAGAAACGAAAAACAAAGTACAGTTGTTTCTAATGCGGTAAACATGTGTCTAGAACATGCGATTTTTATATGCCGAGAATGTACGTCTCCAGCAGAAGTAATGGATACCCAGGATTAATAGGTTATCGTAGTATAGTCGTAGAAGCTTCTTTATTTTGTTTTCCTTTTTTATTTTATTAGAATTTAGATAATAACTACAGTTTCTATCTATTATCTAAACAATAATTGTAATTTTAGAGTTCCTATAATTCGGTGCCTTTGGATATGAATGTTGATTGATCTGTATTATTATTATAGTATGTCTATCAGTTAATAGGAATAAATAAGGAAAAAGTCATTTGGTTTTGTATGTGTACACAACGGTAGTTGCACCGTTGATTATTGTCAAAGAAGAAAATCTTTGAGTTTATATAGAATAGACCTTTGTTTTACTACGTACAAATTAAAAAAATAAATAAATAAGTTGTTTTTGTTATCATTTACACTAATAAGACTTTATTTTAATGATGTGCTACTCAATGACTTAAAGTATTCATTCATTTATTAAACGAGACAGATAAAGTTGCGGAATCGCAGATTACGCTCGACTGCCCGTGTTCAGCTCAAGTGTGCGACCGCTAGAAGGTTAATCGAGGATAAATATAGATTTCTATGGGCCAGAGCATCCACTTATCATCAGGTATCGACGTATGACGTATGGCGGCAATCGACTATGGGACACAGCGTCAAGGGTGCGAGGCGTATGTCACTGCGATCGTCAATCCGACCTTTTCTACACCGGAAGAAGGCCATATCCATGGAAAAAGAAGATAGACTTATTATTTTCAATAGCAAAAGTAAAGATACGTCCGGATAGTATAATGGAGCAATTATTACGTCGCGCTACTCCTGTGCCTGTTGACGGACGTCACAGTATTCAATCTTTTTATACCTTAGACATGTAGGTTTCCTCACGATATTTTCCTTCACTGCATAGCACGTGATATATCAGCACTTACAACTGCAATCAACAATTTCATTGGTTTCGGCGAAAATTGAATCTAAGTTGCTCAACATAGCGTATTGTGAAAGAGACGGCGAGCGCTTTGCCCCTGCGCTACCAAGAATAATCAGTAAAACATTATATATTGTTAATAATTGGCTTTACGTGGTAGAGCCATGCTGCAGCTGTATTAGTAGTATAGTTGTAGCATGAATGGGTCGGCTCGACCGGGAAAGGACCACGCTCTCGCAGAATACCAGCGTAAAATAGCAGCTTAACGCTGCTGTGTTTCGTATGGTGAGTGTAGAAAACCTGAGACCCCTTTTTACTGGAAACGAGGCATTCCATCTTAGTCCTCACGGGTGACAACGCATCTGCATTTTGATTCGTAATCGATGATAGATGTAGATGTCTATGGGCCACAGCAACCACTTACCATCAGGTGGACTGTATGATATTTTGTCACCCTTTTCCTATAAAAAATAATTGAGTTTCTCAGAACACACTTTTTTCAACCATTGTGTAGCATTTCTGACTAAAAAATGCATTGCATGGCATGCCGAGTACAGCTACTTTATTTTATTTTAGTTTATTAGTTTTGCAAAATTTACAGCTAACATTAACCATAAATAAATGAATAACAACCAGAAGGCCATTTAAAAGTTTTCACCTATAGACAATATGAGCTTAGAAACAATAATTTAAGTTGGTTAAAGGTAAACATTGATAAAGACAAGCTCAATACTTATTAGAAGTTTATATTAGAAGTCTCTATCAAATTAAAAATACTTTTTTTATGCAAGGTACCGAGATCCGACGACATACCACATTCATAAATGAATAAAAGCCCATCCAAATGGAAGCCCTCGGCAGGGGAGACCAAACGGCCGATGGTCCGTCCGTGTGTTGTCCGCCGGTTTCTTTCCCTTTCCACCTAGAAAGGAGAGAAACCGGAGAACAACACAAACAAACTGAAACTGTGGGAAAAACTGATACTTGTCCCAGCAAACCCCATCCTTACGGTGCCCACAATTCTAGGCCTATTATTGCCCGATCTGAATCTTATCAGTCCAGGCCCTAGCCTTTGCGATACGGTCCACAATCCTTTATCTCCAGGCTGGAATAGCGCTTTGTACAGACGTGGGAAGTTTGGCACCAACAATGCGCCAAACTGCCAAAGCGGTGCCAAAGAGTATTGAGTCCGTATCGCAAAAGTCCCGGCTGGTTTCCAAGTAGGATGCCAGCAGTTATTATTAGTTTCGCTAACATGCAGCAAGCTTATAACTAAAACAGTCAGTGATTGCAAATTGTCGGGATTTGTGTCTGAGTTACTGCGATTTTTTCAGATATATTTTTTTGATTTTGATTTAAGTATAGAAAAAATCACTAAACATATTACAAATGATATCTCTTTGGCCTGATTATATGTGTCCATAATAATTTCATTATAGATCTACTAAAATATAAAATATGAAACTTAATATCACAGGCATATTGTGGAGTTTAATCTAGAAATTTTATTTTATCCATTTCTTAAGATACTCAGACATACTTCAAAACCTGAAAACGAAATTGTACAACCAGTGCGTGTTGCCAGTGATGACTTATGGAACTGAGACGTGGTCCTTCACTGCTGGCCATATGAGGAAGCTCAAGGTCGCTCAGCGAGCTATGGAGAGGGCTATGCTCGGTTTCTCTGCGTGATAAACTTAGGAATGAGGATATCCGCAGTAGAACCAGAGTAACCGACATAGCCCAACGGATTAGTAAGCTGAAGTGGCAGTGGGCCGGCCATATAGCTCGAAGAACCGACAACCGATGGGGAAGAAAGGTTCTCGAGTGGCAGCCTCGTACCGGTAGGCGAAGTGTAGGGCGTCCCCCCACGAGATGGAGTGACGACCTGGTAAGACATGCAGGAAGTCGATGGATGCAGGTGGCTCAGGACCGTGCTTTGTGGCATTGTATGGGGGAGGCCTATGTTCAGCAGTGGACTTGTGAAAGGCTGTAATGATGATGATGATGATTTCTTAAGTCAGAAATTAAGAATGAGCAGGAAAATAGAAGTTAGTAAAAAAACATATTATGTAAAAAGTAATAAACTGTTAATTATTTGACATAATATGATAGAATTATTACTTACACGTAGATGTGCTTCTGCTGTCCAGCTATACTAGGGATTTCTTTCTTCACATATAACTATTTGAAACAGAATAAAGGTAACTGACATAGATCAATGGATCTGCACGCTAAGTATATATAGATAATATAATTAATGAAACATATATACAATAAAAGTAGGGCGACCCCCCACTAGATGGAGTGACGACCTGGTAAGCCATGCAGGAAGTCGTATGGATACAGGTGGCTCAGGGCCATGCTTTGTGGCATCCCTTTGGGGAGGCCTATGTTCAGCAGTGGACTCAGCAGGAAATAGAGTGAATGGGGCTCTACACGCTATTATGAGGAGTCAGAATGTGTCAACTAAGGCACGTATGGCAATTCATAATGCTGTGTTTAATGTATGGTAACTTTAATGTATGGTAGTGAAAGTTGGGTCTGGCAGAAGAAGCATGAGAATAGAATAAATGCTTTAAAAATGCGTTCCTTAAGGAGTATGCTAGGCCTGAATCTGAATGACAGGGTGAAAAATAGTGTGATAAGACAAAAGTGTGGTTTGCAAGATGACGTTTGTGACAAGGATTAAGAAAGGAATGCTTCGGTGGTTTGGTCATGTAGAAAGAATGAACGAGGAAAGAGTGACTAAGCAAATTTATGTTGCAGAAGTGATCGGCAGGGTCGGGAAGGGACGCCCTAGACGAAGGTTTATCGACCAAATCGGAGATACATTAAAAATGGGCCAGATTAGGAGTACCCTTAACCGACGAGCGTGTATACGTAGATATATGGATGTAAAAGAGGCGAGAGAGGTGTGTCAGGATCGCGCCAAATGGAAGTCCGTAGTCTCTGCCTACCCCTCTGGGTGACAGGCGTGAGTGTTTATGTATGGACTTGTGAAGAGCTGTAATGATGATGATGGTGGAATTAATATTTCAATGAATAGTCAACCCGCAGTATCCAAAACGACAGCCTGCGATTGAGGTGTTGAGATTATTTTATTATTAGGATTACGATTTATCGATGACAGTTGTCATGTCAATAGGCACATCTACTTGTAGTTGGGTGAACTGTGCTCATTTATCTTTACTTGTATAAAAATATTAAAGCGTCGGTCATAAATTCTTTTAAAATTTATTATAAAAGACTTTTAAAAATTATTTTGCAACAAAAGCTTACATTGTTATTATATCAACATTACAGCCAATCACAAGTACAGTACTGAATATAGGCATCCCTCGCAGATTGCCTTAAAGCATGTTCATGAGCCTCCTTCATCTTTCAACTCCTTCATATTTCATGATATCGTTACTCCACGTAGTAGAGGGTCGCCCAATACTGCTCTTTAAGTTACGAGACTGCCACTCGAGAACCTTCTTTTACAGAATAAAGATGACAAACGAGCACATAGTCCACCTGATGATAAGTGGATGGTATATACCATCGACACTTACGTTAATCCTCGTCCTCGATTAAGAATAAAAATGTAAATGCATTATCATCCCTCGGGAATAAGTTTTCAGTGAAAAAAGTGTTCGATTCTCTACACTTGCGATATGTTACACGGCAGCAATATGCTGCTATTTTGTGCTGGTATTTTGTCAGAGTGCAGTCCTTCCTAGGTAGAGCCGATTCCTTCGTGCTACAACCATAAATTAGCTGTAACGTGATTCTAACACGTATAAATGTCTTATACCGTTCTTGCGAGAAACAAAAAAGCTTATAGTCCTATCTTAAAAGTAAAAGATGTCTTCCCCATAGAGCCAACGTTATAATATTTTATGTATTTTTTTATTTATATTTTCGTTTTATTATTAATTAATAATGTGCATATACTGATTCTTAATTATTAATGCGTAAGCAATCTTAGAATGATGCGTGCATATTTTTATCCTTTGCGCTGTATATTTCTTTTTTTTAATGTGAGTTTTTAATAAATAGTTCTTTATTTATTTCTTTATTTCTTATCTAATTGTTGAGGGACAATTAACTGTAATTAAGCACCCCACAATACAGATCAGGCGTCAGGGAAAGAGGAGAGTTGCTTGAGGGAAATGTATGGCTTGTTATAAATTTCAATTTATGTTGTCGCCCGCGCAACTTCGTAATTGTTATTTATTCTCAATTGAATCCATTAAACCGTATAAGTTTGTCTAAATTTATATATTTCAACTCTCACTCCAACTGAGTTAATGTTAGTTAAGAGTCCTTTCAATATACTAAGTTATTAAACTACGAGGAAAAGTTATTTATTTGCTTACTTAGAATTAGATTTACCAGCTAGACATAAATTCATTATTAAAAAAACAAAAAGCGAAGGTAACAGAAAAGGTAAGTACATATAAAATAATCCTGTTATTTCGATTGTATCAAAGAGAATTTCAGGAAGTTTCTAAGTAACCAAGACAATAATAAAAACTTCACACTTCTAAATTATTAATGCTTTGTAAAATGTCCTCATAATAAACAACAAATGTGAATTAGTGATTTATTATTATTGCGTGCACTATCCCCGTTACCACCACTTCCAACACCATTACAATAAAAACACACACCACCCTCGATTATACGACACGTGTTACGCCGTACGTTTCAGTTACTAGTTTGTATACAGTTACTATATTGAAATTGTTACCTTCAATTAAACCGATTTTCGCAAAGTAAGGCCTGATTCTATTTAGTTACATTATCGAATTCTGTAAGGAAAATCAAAAGTTCAAAAGTATCCGTAATTATCCACAGTCTTGGCAGGAAAAAAAGCGAAAAAGATTATGAATACGTTTATAATATGTAATAAAGTATATTTCTCTTACATAATAAATAATAATAAACCACAAATTCATATCGACGGTGGAAAGGAAAAGCACTTGAAGCGACACTTTGGTTGAAAATGAGTTATATACATATTTGAAATCAGCGAATTTTTCTGCGTCGATTGGTCTTAGTTTCGTGGTGATCCGACCACTTTGGTGTCGCTTAAAGTAATGACACATTTAGGCTCAATTTTTTTAGACGCTAAATGAAGTGACAAAGAACTAAAGCAATTTTGGTCCATTTACCGCTTGAAGTACCGACTCCATAGTTAGATTATTATTTAATGTGTTTTTCCTTTTTTGTTTCGGATATTATAGGTTACTTAAATCGTTTTCTCCGTCATAGGAAATGTTATTTTAAACACTACATGTGTTTTTGCTTACTCCTATTCCGTTGGTGCTCAGTCGCTACATTCGTTTTTCCTTGCTTACCTTATATCTGTATGATGGAGTTAATGTGTTTTTCCTAGATTATTATTATAGATTATTATGGATTTCAGTTGTTTTGGCAATCGCTTTAAAAAGCAGTGTTGTCGGTAAAAGTAAACACACACATAAAAACCACATAAATATTCAAATTAACCGACATAGTCTTTTATTCCCGAAACGTCGGTTCATTTAATTTCGCTAACTTCATAAATGAAGACGATAGTCGGTTAAAGTAAGCATTGTTTACGATATTGTGTATTTTAGTTAACTATTCAAAACAAGTCTTGTCGCTACAAGCAATGAATTTCGGTCTCTTTTGTGTAAGTTACGTCACCTATATTAGGAAATGATTGTGACGTGGCGCTTCATTCATCGGTGAACTGCCGTCGAGGCACAGCACGTTTCGTCGCATCGCGAACAGCAGTTACAGAGAATGCGTGTTTTAGTAAATAAGTACCTGTAAATACGTAAATTTTCGTGTTATCAGTTTCAAGGCACTCCCCTTCTTACCTCAGCCAGTATCGGAATCCTCGGAGTCGACATATGGAGTGACGTGCAGTTTCGTGGTCACTTGGAAGAGAAGGCCAAAATCGGCCTCTAAAAAGCTTGGTGTGCTCAGCAGAGCGGGACAGTATTACATGCTGGCACACCGCCTGCAACTTTACAAGGCGGACGTTCGGCCTCACATGGAATACTTTTTTTTTATAGGATCGGGTGACAAACGAGCACACAGTCCACCTGATGGTAAGTGGTTACTGTGACCCATAGACATCTACATCTATCCTCAATAAAGACTCAAGATGTAGATGCATTGTCACCCGTGAGGACTAAGATGGAATGCCTCTTTGTCAGTAAAAAGGGTGTCCGGTTCTCTACACTCACCATACGAAACACAGCAGCGTTAAGCTGCTATTTTACGCTGGTTTCCTGTGAGAGCGTGGTCCTTCCCCGGTCGAGCCGACCCATTCGTGCTACAACCATAATATAGCTGCAGCATGGCTCTACCACGTAGAAAATACTGTTCCCATCTCTGGGCAGGGGCTCCCCAGTGCCAGCTCCTTTCACTTGACCACATCCAGCGCAGAGCGGCTCGAATCGTCGACGACCGAGTCCTTTCCGATCGGCTCGATTCATTGGCACTGCGAAGAGATGCTGCATCCCTTTGCATTTTCTTTCGCATCTACCACGGGGAGTGCTCTGAGGAATTGTTCGGATTAATCCCAGCCGCCAAATTTCACAAATGCACATCGCGGCAGAACTCCCGATACCATCCACACTATCTGGATGATTGGCGGTCCACCACTGTGCGATTTAGAAGATGTTTTCTTCCTCGGACGTCTTCCTTGTGGAATCGATTACCATCAGCGATTTTTCCGGACCGCTACGAATTAGGGACCTTCAAGGAACTTTACTTACCCGTTGAATTTAAAAACCAAAAAAATTTATATCGCATTTACAAGGATCAGAAAACTTTAGAATGTGTCGACGTGGTCAGTGAGAAAGTCTTTTTATGTTTTTAAAGTGTTTTTATGTACTACATGCTATGTAGTAGAGTATGCTCTTGTACTATTTACGAAAATATGCCATGTACAGTGTTTGCTTTTATGAAAATGGTACAAGAGACGGTTTCTCTTACATATGGGAAGAATCTGATGGTAAGAGAGGAGGCAATGAAATAAGTTCTATTATCCAAAAATACATACAAATGATGGAAGAATGTGTCACAGTAAAACATCTAATACTGTATTCGGATTCCTGCCCTGGTCAAAACAAAAATAGAATTGTACTGGCCGCCGTTCATAAAATTCAAATCTCAACGTGACGGCAGTTAAATACTTTATGTTACCTGATGCTGAAGAAGAAATTATATCTATAAACAAAGCTCCAACTTCACAAATTGTGAAACAGTTTTACGAGAACTCTTTACCCAGTTACTGTTAATATGAATATTTGATAAAATTTTGTGAGAGTTTTGCCATACCAAGACTGTTAACTCACAACGAATGTGTTATTATACCTCACGTCGTTGGTATTGATACGTTAGCAGAAAGAGATATTGAGGATGCTATTGATTTATAGTACAAGAAGCAACATCGAACCTTAAATTTGATAGTATGAGTATGTGATTTTAATGTTCCTATTAATCATTTAATTATGCTTGTTTTTTTAGATTTTACTTATAGTGCTAACAATGTTGATTAAGTCATTCAACTGAAGTAGGTGCCTAATAGTGATTAGAAATATTTTGATACAGAATTTATATTTGTTAAAATCTCTATTTTTGAAAGTTGGGTTTATAAGTTCAAAGTACGTTTGCAATACGGAAACAAATGCCTAATTGTTTTGTTTTTACAATTTTACTTAGGTATACTTAGTGCTAGCAACGTTGACTGAGACAAGACTGAAATAGGTAGTAATTTGAAATATTTTGATACAGAATTTATGGCTGTTAAAGTCTCTAATAGTGAAAGTTAGGTTTATAAGATCAATGTATGTTTGCAATACAGAAGCGGTACGCTGTGTATCCTTGTTTTTTTTTTTTTTTTTTTTTATAGGAGAGGGGGCAAACGAGCATGCGGCTCACCTGATGGTAAGTGACTACCGCCGCCCATGAACAACCGCAACACCAGGGGAATTGCAGATGCGTTGCCGGCCTTTTAAAAAGGAGTAGGCTCTTTTCTTGAAGGTCCCTAAGTCGTATCGGTCCGGAAAAATCGCTGGTGGTAAACTATTCCACAAGGAAGTTGTGCGAGGAAGAAAACATCTTCTAAATCGCACAGTGGTGGACCGCCAATCATCCAGATGGTGTGGATGGTATCGGGAGTTCTGCCGCGATGTGCGTTCGTGAAATTTGGCGGCTGGGATTAATCCGAACAATTCCTCAGAGCACTCCCCATGGTAAATGCGAAAGAAAATGCAAAGAGATGCAACATCTCTTCGCAGTGCCAATGAGTCGAGCCGATCGGAAAGGACTCGGTCGTCGACGATTCGAGCCGCTCTGCGCTGGATGCGGTCAAGTGGAAGAAGCTGGCACTGGGGAGCCCCAGCCCAGAGATGGGAACAGTATTCCATGTGAGGCCGAACCTGCGCCTTGTAAAGTTGCAGGCGTTGAGCCGGCATGAAATACTGTCCCGCTCTGCTGAGCACGCCAAGCTTTTTAGAGGCCAATTTGGCCTTCTCTTCCAAGTGACCACGAAACTGCACGCTACTCGATATGTCGACGCCGAGGATTCCGATACTGGCTGAGGCAACAAGGGGAGTACCTTGAAACTGAGGAGATACGACAAAGGGGTTCTTTTTAGCGGTAAACGCGCAAACTTGTGTCTTCTGAGGATTAAACTGGACTAGATTTAGTCGCCCCCAATCCGAGACTTTGTCCAGCAAAGACTCGACTTCAGACACAAGTTTGTTCCGGTACTCGGTGACGTTTTCCCGAGAAATATTGGCACGGCCGGTGTATAGAGCATCACCAGTGCTGTCATCTGCATAGCAATGAATGCTACCAGCTTGCAACATATCATTGATATGCAGAAGAAACAGCGTTGGTGATAGCACGCAGCCTTGTGGAACAGCAGCGTTAATAGGCTTGTAGTCGGAGCATGCACCGTCTACAACGACCTTGATGCTCCGATCTGCAAGAAAGCTGGTGATCCAATTGCATAATTTCTCGGGAAGCCCATAGGAAGGGAGCTTCGAAAGAAGCGCTTTGTGCCAAACCCGATCGAAGGCCTTCGCAATGTCCAAACTAACGGCCAATGCCTCCCCCTTGGACTCTACTGCCAACGCCCATCTATGAGTTAAGTAGACCAGAAGATCACCAGCTGATCGACCCTGACGAAAACCGTACTGGCGGTCACTAATCAGCTGGTGATCCTCAAGGTACCGCATGAGGTGGCAGTTTACAACGGATTCCATTATTTTGGAGAACAAGGGGGTGATGGCGATAGGCCTGTAGTTGGACGGATCTGAGCGGTCGCCTTTTTTAGGGATCGGGTGGACAAAAGCTGTCTTCCATGATTTCGGGACTACGCCTAGGGAGTAAGAGTACCGGAAAAGACGCGTTAGAACCGGTGCCAAATCCGGAGCACACGTCCTCAGCACAATTGGGGGGATTCCGTCAGGCCCACTCGACTTGTGGATGTCAAGGGAGAGGAGTGCTCTGCGAACCGAGCGCTGTGAGAATCGCACATCCGGCATGGAGCACTCACACCGCGGGATGGTCGGCGGTGTGTTCCCCCCGTCATCAACAGTCGAGTTGGACGCAAAAAGGGAGCCTAAAAGGTCGGCCTTCTCTTTTGCGTCGTGGGCCAGTGAGTCGTCCTCCCTGTGCAGAGATGGTAGTGATGGCTTACAGAAATTCCCTTGGACAGCCTTGGCGAGAGACCAGAATGCACGGGTTCCCGAAGGAAGGCGAACTAGTTTCTCGCCAATTCTGCCTATGTGCTCTGACTTTGCCTTGGCAATAACTCTTTTGAAGGACCTGGAGGCGAAGTTATACTTCTTTTTGAGTGTGCTGGTGTTTACATCCCGAGTCACCGAAGCCGCAGCCCAGGCTTGATAACACTCCTGCTTACTGCGTAATGCAGTCTTACAGGAGCGACCAAACCAAGGCTGAGATCTGCCTCCAATGGGTACCACAGATGATGGAATAAATAGTTCCATTCCCTGTAGCACTACATCAGTGACAGAGTCAGCAACAGCGCTGGGATCATCCGGCGAGAAGCAAACCCGCCCCCATGGGTAGGAAGCAAAGAAAGACCGCATTCCGTCCCAATCCGCCGACCTGTAATGCCAAACACGGCGGCAACCTGCGGAACGCAACCGCGAGAGGAGCGTGAGTGGCACCACACTCCGGATCAGACAATGGTCCGAAGAGCCAAGAGGGGCATCGACGGAAACCTGATATCCGTCCGGATGAGAGGTCAGCAGAAGGTCCAACAGGGAAGGTGTATGATCCTCAACATCTGGAATCCGCGTAGGCGATGTAACCAGTTGTGTCAGACCATATGCCAAGGCAAAGTCATAAACAGATCTCCCCGCATGATCGGTTAAACGTGAACCGAGCCATTCGGCGTGTTGGGCGTTAAAATCGCCAAGGATCACGATCTCTGCGGATGGGACCTGTTGTAGCAAGGAATCTGTAGCCATTTGGACGTGGTCGATGAGTCGGTCTGTTTCGGCATTACCGCTATGGGACCTATAGAGGCACACGTAGACGCGCGGATGGTCGTCGCTGTCTACGCGTAGCCAAAGGATGGACAGGTCCGAACCTTCAAGACTGCCGAGGCGTCGAGAACAGATGTCCTCTCTGACATACACGCAAACTCCAGCCCGAGGCACAAAGGAGTGCTCCAATTTGTACCCCGGGTAGGAGAGTTACGAAGTATCAGCCGGAGAGGACACCTGCGTCTCGGTCAGAAAGAGCAAGGCCGGCTTCGCCGTCTCAAGATGGTAGTGGACGGCGTTTAGGTTCGAGTGAAGTCCCCTGATGTTGCAGAAATTCACGGATAGCGTGGCAGGGGTCGCCTTGGTCTTGTTGCTCAGTTTGCCCCGAGCAGTTATTGTGTTGAGCGGAATTTTGCCCCCCCCCCCAGAATACGCGGGGCAGCCTGAGCACCCACGCTCAGGAGTGGAATAGCATGGTCGTGGATGCTCAGCGAGGGATTCTCCAGGGGTACTGGTACCCTCCTGGGGTAGTTTTTGACGTAATTCCGCTACCATGTTGATGGGGGGGGGGGGGAATTGGGCATCCGGTCACCTGCACTCACCAGACGAAACGCGGAAGCAGAGCTTCCACTTCACGCCGGTATTCTGTGAGGTCGTGGTACTAACCCGGCTCGAGCCGGCCCATACGTGCAACAGCAAAAGCTGCTGCAAGGCTCTACCACCGTTAAATTAAAAAAAACCTTGTTTATAATATTGTTTGATCACTCATGAAGATAGTAATGTACTTACACTTCACTTCATGTTTGTTTTCACATTGGAATGGGGTTTTCAGTGTAAAATGTTGTACCAGTAAGCGTTTAAAACAATAAAAGGCACTGTTTTATCTCTATATTACTTTTTTTTTTGGTATCCTTGGGAAACAAAGTAGGGACTTGAGTTAAAAATACAACATTGAATTATGACATAGCTAGTGCATATCGTGTTTTTCCTCTACTTAGCATATTAAGGTTTTGTTAGTTAATTCGTTTTTCCACAACCATATATCTAATGCTCGATACGCTTAAGTTGTTTTTCCTCCTAGTTATATCATGCATAGCTTGTCACTTCATGTGATTTTCCTAGCGTTTGTCAAAGTACTGAATTGGCATTTAATGTGTTTTTCCTTCCGCTATATTTGCCAAAAAATAATTAAGCGACACGTAAATCCTTTCATCATGCTAGCATATTTTTCTAAGTTTAATAGTAGACAGTAAATAAAAAATAAAGAAACTGTTTTTTATCTTGTCGCTCACACACAACTTCAAATTTTAATTTTTTATAATTTTTTTTCGGAAAATTAAAACTTTGATCGGCTCTACTGTACAATTTCAAAATTGTCGCTTCAAGGGTTTTTCCTTTCCACCGTCGATATTATATTTTTTATTAGAAATATTGAAAATAACGACAAATTTATTGCTTAAACCGTAGCTTATGGCAGTAAACCCTAGCTTTGAAATTTTATAATATATGAGTAAGACGAGTTCGTTCCCCGCCGGCGCTATTAGCGAGTTCAAATAACCGGCCAAGTGCGAGTCGGACTCGCGCATGTAGGGTTTCGTACTAACGTAATACACAATTCTAGTAGGAGGGCCTCTTTAAATTTTTAATTTATTTTATTTTAAATAATTTAAATAAATTGATTATTTTGTACGCGATAAAGTACTTCAATCTGAATTGATCATTTGGTAATAATACCAAACGAAGATTTATAACATATTGTCTTTTTTATTCACAGTAGGATAGTTCTAATTTATGTTCAATCTAGGCTAATTATCTAAGCTAATTTTCCTAATTATCCTAAATTATTTTGATAAATTTGTAGTTTTCTTTAAAGTCAACGAGGAATATCTATATATTTCTATTATTCTTTAACTTTTGATTTTCTTTTGCTCCACCTCAACGAAAATTGAAAAAACCTTTTATTGTTTCTGCTTTAAAAATTAATCAACTCCGCTAATGAAACGGATTGGAACCAAAACTTTAAAAGGGATCGAATACAGTTACAAAGATATTTGAATTCGCCACGTCCATTATTCGGTACAAACAATTTTTCTTTTAAGATGGTTTAAATAAAAAAATGTGTGGCAAAATTTGAGACCTATTAGCAAAGTAGCAAAATAAGAAGATGAGTTCTTCTCTCCGTTTCAGTTGAAGTGTGAATGGAATCTCGGTCAGAAGGAAGTCTCGGTTATTCAAATATCATGAAAAGTTATAAAAAAATAGTTTTAAAAGCACTTTCAGTATGTAAAAAGCCAATCCAAATTTTTTACATACTGAAAAATTTGAATATAACCAAAAGATTCGTTTATCGTACCATCGCACGTAACCGCAACGATGCAACGCAATAACTGCAACAAGGTCTTCTTTAAGCGTCCACTCCATATTTAAAAATGAGTAAAATTCTAAAAAGTATACAGTTTTATTTTCATGAACAATTCGAAATTCGAATTCATTAAACTTTTTTGTGGCCAGCATTCTAAAAGAAAAGTTTTTACTGTGTGACAATACTTCTTACCTGACCAGGTATATATATATATATATATATATATATATATATATATATATATATATATATATATATATATATATTTCTCTTTTTTTAACCTAACTAAGTTTTCTAATTATCTTATATTATTTTAATTTAGTTTTAGTTTCCCTCAACGTCAATGTATACAGTCTATTGAGCATATTTTCTAATAAAGCTTTAAATTTCTTTACACTATTCAATTTTAATGCAAATTGAAGAAACATTTTATTGATTCAGTTATAAAAATTAATCAGTTACCCTAAAATATATTTCTCTGAAAAGTCTCTTCAGCTAATGGAACCGATTGAAGTCGAAACCGCATAAGGGATCTGAGGATCTGATTTGAGAGATATAAGAGCTCGCCATGTTCATTATCCGAAACAAACAATTTGTTTCTTTACGAACATTTATTTTTCTTTTTAGAGGATTTTAACGGAAAATTTAATTGCGTGGCAAAATTTAAGACCTGTAGCAAAGTAGTAAAATAAGAAGGGGAATTGTACATATGCTTTTCAGTTTATATTACTTATGAATTACGAGAATATATTTTGCCAACAAGGATTACTTACGCTCAGTGTGTTAACTTAAAACCTCGTTTTTTACCCATATGCAGCGAATTTTTTTCTCAGTTTTAATACGGACACACAAGAGATCGATATTTTGACTTCGTATTGTGTTTTTAAGAAGGTACTTTTTATGATATAAACTTGTATGTAATTTACGTGGTTGTCGTACTCCAAAGATTTAATTTTTAAAGATTTATTAAATATTCAATAAAAACTTTTAGGGTCTCTGGTACGGGGTGAAAACTATTTACCAGCATTACCTACCGTTCTTGTACTCGTACCGCACAGATGTACAAGCGCCTCAGATTACTTAATAGTTTACTAAACAAGCGCGCAGTTCCCATATTGTCCGTAACGTTTGCACATTAACACGTACTTCTTTAATCATGTATATTTTTTTTTTACAACAACAAAAATACATATTATACACAGTTCATAAGTACAGTGCAACATAAACCTATATAAGATTTTTCTGCACACTGCAGTTCGCCGTCTTTTGAGCGTAAACATTTTAACATTATTTAGAGTAAGAAGGTAGTAGTAGTAGTAGTAGTATTCACGATAAATATATACATGAATAATTTTGTAAAAAATAAATGACACTTAAATTTGTTTTGTCTTTTAAAATTACCTATTACTCCAAAAAATAAAGTCCAATAACACAAAAGAAAGGTATTTAACAATCAAAACTCAAAGTTGACTAAAAATTACTTTGCGTACATCTGCTCGATAAAATAAAATGATGTGTCTTACCTAGTTTGAAGAGCACCTCCCGCCCTCCCTCAATTGCGTGCACTATACCCGTCACCACTAATCCCAGAACCACTACTCCTAACACCACTGCACTAGGAAAGACACACCACTAACATATAACCACAAGCAATAGATATTGGATTAAACGTGTTAACCTACCTGATGAACAAAGATTAAGTAGTTAATGTCTGTTAACTTATATGATGTATAGTAGTAACATACTCTTGATGACACTCTAATATTATTAAGAAGCGAACATCAAGTGTGGTGAAACTCCAAAACTTTTATTGTTAAATTAAACTGCGCTCGGATTTGAACATAAAAAAAAATTAATGTATGGCATCATCATTGCGTCCCATCACCAGTCCACTGATGCAAATAGATCTTACTTACTTACTTACTTACTTATCTTCACGCACAATCCCTGACGGGGTAGCCAGAGAGAACAGATCGCCAAGTGTCACGATCCTTACAAACCTCTTTCGCTTCTTTCAGATTCATTATCTTCTTCATACATGCACGTCTAGGTATCCGAGTACTCTTGACCCTACCCTCTTCGAGCAATTTGCTCACATGGTCTTCGAAAGTTAGTCTCGGTCTACCTCGACACCTTTTAATATTAACTTTCGCGCTATATATTTTCTTCACCATTCGGTCTTCACTCATTCGCTCAACGTGCCCAAACCACCGAAGCACGCCCTTATCAATTTTTTATTCTTTCTTTTATTCTTTATTCTTTATTGTACACACTATATGTTGGTAACAATTATTAAATATTTAAATAAAATGTACAAAGGCGAGCTTAACCCTAATAAGAGTTCTCTTCCAGCAAACCTATTGGGAAAGAGAAATGGTTTTATAAAAAGCAAGTAGGTAGCAGCGTGCGTACTTAATAATTAACATAACACTAGTTAATAGAAATTTGCTATAAGTAACAGTTAACAATTAACATATTAAGTGTATAAAATATAAGTATAATTTATTTTCTTATTTCTATTGAATTACATACATATATATTAATAAATACAATAAATATATACATATATACTCATACACACATACATATATATATATATATATATATATATACATATACAATTATATACATAAATACATAAAATGTGTAAATATTTGTAATTCTAAGTTGACAGATAATATTTCTTTACTCTGCTCCGAAATATATCAAGCGAAGAGCTAGCACGTATGTCATGTGGAAGTGAGTTCCATAGCTTGACCGCCCTTATAGTAAAGGATCCACCACATCGGCTTGTGAAATGAGAAGGAGTTTTGAGAAGCAGCTGTTTAGTGGTCCGGCACTGAGTTTCACGAGGTACAAGATACTCAAAACGCTCGCGAAGATATGGAGGTGCAAGAGGATTAAAGAGAAGAAAGTAAAGAAATGATAACACATGTAAGTCTCGACGTTTACGGATAGGAAGCCATTTTAATTGAGCCCTGTACTCTGATACATGATCAAACTTACGAAGACCGAAAATAAAACGTATACACAAATTTTGAATGCGTTCCAGTTTGTTCAACAGCTCCTCTGAAGCATCCAAAAAACTAACATCAGCGTAGTCAATGAGAGGAAGAAGAAGTGCTTGAGCTAAGGTTATCTTAGTTTTTAACGGTAAAAACATCTGGAGGCGCTTGAGAGATTGGAAAGAGTAGTTCACTTTTCTGCAAATCATATTAATATGAGCAACCCATGACAAATTATTATCAAAAATAACACCTAAGTTCTTAGCAGTCTCTGTATATGGAATTTGAGTGTTATCATACGTTACTGCAGGGATCTTCGAACGATCTAATAAATTAAGCATATATGAGCTGCCGATAATCATTACTTGGGATTTAGCAGGGTTAACAAGAAGACCAAATGATTTTGCCCAACTGCTTATACTACTTAAGTCAACATTCAGCTTATTAATAGCCTCATCTATATCTTGGACTTTGAAATGACGGTATAATTGCAAATCGTCAGCATAGAGATGATAATGAGAGGAGAGAACAGTAGTGAGAGCATTGATAAAAATAGAGAAGAGAAGTGGGGAAAGAACACCACCCTGAGGAACACCCGCCGTGAGATCGCACCACTCGGAGAAATCCTCCTCATGGCGGACACACTGCGAGCGACCCCTAAGGTAAGAATCAAACCAAGAGATTACTGATGGTGAAATGTTTAAGGACGAAAGAATACCAAGAAGTATGTCATAATCAACGGAATTAAATGCACTGCTGAAATCCAATAATGTTAGGACAGTGAGTAGTCTTTTGTCCAATTTTTGTGATAAGGTCATCTTTCAAACCTGCCATATTGCGAATCTCTTCGTTTCGCTTTCGGTCGGCCATGGTAACGCCGCACATTTTACGAAGAGATAGCATCGCCACTGCATTCAACTTACTTTTATGCTTCTTCTGGCATACCCAGGTTTCGCTGCCATATAACAAAGTCGGTACCAACACTGCGTTATGTATTGCAAGGCGTGCACTCTTCGCTACGCCTTGCCTTTTGACTAACGCAGTCAGGGCACCATTGACTTTGTTCCCGGTAGCGACACGCCTGTCTACATCTAAATCACATCTTCCATCCCGGCTAAAAGCACTCCCCAAGTATACAATTTCATTTACCTGTTCTAGACATTCCTGATTTACCCATATTTCACACTTCGTTCTCTCTTCGTCCCTTTCAAATACCAGAACCTTAGTTTTATTAGCATTCAAACGGAGACCTTTAATTTCACATTCATCTTTCATACACGTGACTAATGCCTGCAGTTCTGCCTCTGATGGTGCAATAAGCACTGCATCATCAGCATACAGCAGACAATTTACTTTTATGTCACCCAATTTCACACCCAAACAGCTATCTTTCAGCTTCTGTAAACAGCTGTCGAGATACAGTATGAACAGCCAGGAAGACATGACACAACCCTGCTTTACGCCCGTTTGGACGTTAAACATGGGTGAGAGGTCATGCCCTACTCGCACACAGGCTTTACAGTCACAATAAAGCGACTGCACAGCCCTTAGCAATCGACCATCCACACCATACCCCGGCTACAGTTCCAACATTTTCTTCCTTACAACCTTATCAAATGCTTTCTCAAGATCCATAAAAGCACAGAAAATCTTCTGGTTAGCAGCCACAAGCTTTTCCATGATCATGCGGAGAGAAAACGTTTGATCCGTGCATCCTCTTCCAGGTCTAAATCCGCATTGTGCCTCCCATAGAAATCTTTCCGATTTCTCTTGCATCCTACGTGTCAAAACCTTCGAGTAAACTTTAGTTGCTAAACTGGTCAAGCTGATCGCTCGATAGCACCCGCAGTCAAAATGTGAACCTTTACCTTTATATAAAGGCACAATGACTGCGGATCGGCAATCATCCGGGACAACCGCCGTCCGCCAGCACAAATTGCACAGCAGATGAAAGCTGTTCCAGACGCGAGGCCCACCATACTTGATCATTTCAGCAGTAACTCTGTCTAGTCCCGCAGCCTTACCACATTTCAAACTTCGAATCGGACGTTCAATCTCTTTCATACTGATGACCTCAGTGTCATCGAGGTCCGGGTCTGGCGTACCAGTCACGGCGTCATCCCCGGATCCCTCACTAAGATCATCACACGCATACATTTCTCTATAAAATTCGCTCCATCGCTGAATGACGTCCAATTTTTCTGAGAGGACGTTTTTAGTTCTCGAAAGCACTTTGTTCATTCTTAAGGCCGTCGCACCACTTCGGGTCCTTCCAACCTTTTTCCAGAAGAGTTTGGAGTTCTCCTTAAAGTTGTACGACAACCTTTCGTCCGCTTCCATTCTACACCTTTCACGCACTTCTTCAATCAATGCTTTCGTGTGAACTTTCTGCAGCCTATATCTTTCTTTCATCTTCTCTCTCATATCCTTATCATTACTAGAGGCCAAGTGGTCTAACCATGCTTTCTTCTTCTTCTTTACAGCTTCTTTCACTTCATCATTCCACCATGCATCTCTTATTTTACTACATGCCTCTTTTTATTGTTCCACACGCTTCTTACGCTGCACTTACCATTCCATCCCTAAGGTTCTGCCATGCTCTTTCTACACAATCTTTTCTGCCATCGATGGTGTCAAGCTTTTCGGCTACCCTCGCATGATATTTGTCCCTAGTATCCGCTTCCTGAAGCTTCCAGCTTCGGATGCAACATGCCGACTGTGGTTCTGTAACTGCCGTCCGGTAGCGCCAACCCGCAAACAGACCCCTAAATCTAGTAATCACTAGATAGTGATCCGTTCCCAGGTCAGCACCCCTGAACACTCGCGTATCCATCACCTGTTTTTGCAGTCGGTCATCCACCAGGAACAAATCGATCATACTTCTCTCATTTTTTCGTTCTCCAGTATACATATGGATTTTCCTGTGATTAAACATAGTGTTTGTCACAAGAAGACCCTTTTCCTTGCACACCGCCAGTATAAGCTTGCCAGCATCATTAACCCTTTTATCGCCAAACTTTCCAAGTACCGACTCGTATCCTGGTCGAGCGGTACCAACCCATCCATTCAAATCACCACATACAACAATTCTTTCGTTTCCCCTAGCCAAATCTATAACTTCTCTTACATTCTCCCAAAACTCCTCCAGCTCGACCCTGGACGACGAAGCTACCGGCGCATAAACAGCCAAAAGGAATAACTTCGTCAGTCCCAATTTAAAGCGAACCCAGAGAAGTCTTGAGTTCACAACCTTATATTCAGTCATAACATCGACCAACCGAGAAGACAGCAGCACCCCCACTCCCTGGCAGGCGTTCTCGCTCTCCGGGACTGCAGACCATAGAGCTAACGCCCCGCCAGGGAGCTGCCCTTCCGTTTGGTCTCCGACATACACACGACATCTAATTCTCTTTCTTTCATTATTTCGATCAACTCATTCGTCTTATCTCTCATGCCTCCTCTAACATTCCACGTGCCAACTCTGCACTCTGTCCTCCACCTTCCGCCGTGTCGGGCTGTGCGTGACGGGTGGCGGTCCCCATCGCCGCTTTACGCGCGGGGACGAGCCGGTGTGCGTCACTTTGGGGGGACGCCCTAACCCTCGTTGGCATGGGTGCGCAGCTGAGTAGAATTGCAGCCCTGAAAAGGGCTGGCAGGGGTCGCGACGAGCACGCTTCTACAATGACCCCCAAATAGATCTAGCCCATATATTACCATAGCACGGTCCTGAGCTACCTACATATATCGAATTTCTGCATGCTTTTTCAGGTAAGTGTAGTTAGGTGGGCCAAAACAGTGCGCTACTTGCGCACTGTTTTGAAGCTGCCATTTGAGAAAAATTCGTTCCCATCGATTGTCAATTTTTACAAACTATATGGTTGATATATTACCACTTCAGCCTAACGGATCGTTTATTCGATCGTTTTTGTGTACTTGTAAAAAAAAGTCTTGTCTAACCGATTCACTGTCTTGTGTGCCACATATTATGATTCATTGCTATTTATTAAACTATTGTGTCTGAAAAGCAGACATAGAAAATGTAAAAAAGTGATCATACTGTGTAATAATATCCATATGAAAATCATTATCGTAACAGTTGATTATGGTAAAATGCCAAAAAGATAGCAATTTTCATGTCTCCGAAATGTTTTTAAGTTTAAATGTTTTCGTCAGTATTTTAGAAAGTTAACATTAATATTATATATATATATATATATATATATATATATATATATATATATATATATATATATATTTTTGGAGTTTAATTAACGCAACCGTATAAATTAAGTGGCCAACAATTTCTACACAAATGAATAATGAACACTTATAAGTGCTCATCATTTCCGGTAACAATGCAAATTGCATCAGCGATTAAGGCTATTTACTAACGGAAATTTCTTCATTGTGAATTAAAATTAAAATTTTATTACAGTAAAATTGTACCTATGTACTGTTGTAAAATCAAAGTAAAGTTTTTATGCATGTGGTGCCCTCCTCTAAGTAATGGGACAGTTAGTTATAATAATAATAAGCCTAATTAAAGAAATAAATGGAAATAAAAAACATATCGTAAAGATGACACAGTTACGAAAGTAAAAAAATATCATCATATTCATCATAATATTGTGGTCAAGCAAATCAAATATACTTACCATTACCTTGGAATATACATGTATATATATATATATATATATATATATATATACATTACCTTGGAATATACATGATATACAAAAGAAAGCTTAAGCCTTCAAAACTTTGACTTGAAGAAAATACAAACATTAATAGAAATTTTATTCAAATGTCACTGACTTGGAAATATATTAGAAGAATTAATGTTATCGAAGTGCTGAAGTGTTTGTACAGTAGGGCTACGGAGGCTATCCGAGTAAAAAACGTATCCGACTGCTGAAAGCTGTAAGACAGCGTGAGGGTGTATGTCCAAAACATTTCACTACTGCATTGGAAGACGTTTTCAAGCTACTGGACAGAAACATACAGACGGTATTAAAATCAATGTCGAATACACCACTCACCTTCGATTTGCCGACGATATAGTCCTTATGGCAGAATCGCTGGAAGACCTAAGCACTGTACTCAATAACCTCAATAGTGAAAAACGCATGGGTCTTAAAATAAATATAGACAAAGAAGGTAAAAAGGACAAGTGTAAAAGTCCGTATCATAACTATGCTGAAATTTGTCGACGGTTATCTTTACCTAGGACAAATAGTCCAACTAGGTAAGTCCAACTTCGACCGAAAGGTCAGACGACGGATTCAACTCGGCTGGGCAGCGTTTGGGGGATAATGACATTCTTCTCGTCATACCTATACCCTAAAACCTATACCCTAACCTTAAAAACATCAAAACGAGATTGTACAACCAGTGTGTGTTGGCAGTGATGGCATATGGATCTGAGATGTGATCTTGCACTGCTAGCCATATGAAAAAGGTCAAGATCGCTCAGCTAAATATAGAGAGGACAATGCTTGGGGTTGCTATGCGTGATAGATTTATAAATTAGAATATCCGTAGTAGAACGAAAGTAACCGACATAGTACAACGGATTAGTAAGCTGACGTGGCAATGAGCCAACCTTGTGCCGGTAAAAGAAGTATAGGGCAATCCCCCCACTAGATGAAGTGACGACCTGGTAAAATATGCAGGAATTTAATTTATGCAGGTGGCTTGGGACCGTGCTTTGTCGCATTCTTAGGGGGAGGCCTATATTTAGTAGTGGACTTGTGAATGGCTGTAATGACGATGAAAAGGGTTCGTATTATAAAGATTTTATTTTGTTGTACCGAGTTTATGAATGTTATTTTGTTATTTAAACTTTTGCCTTGTGGCACTGGTTAATGCTATAATCATAACTAATTTATGTACTATTGACCTATATTAATTTATGTACTATACTTCTTCTCCAGGAAGAATCGTTAAATCTGTGCCAAATTTCTTATTTTATGTTTTTTCGTAAAGGCGCCAACGTATTTTCTGTTAAGAAACAAAATCATTAATTTATCATCTTGTTTATTTACAAATTTAACAAAATTTAAAATTGTACGGGGTAAATAAATTTTTCTCATACAGAATTACATTTAACGTGTATCAATATCACAAGTCTACTGCTAAACATAGGCCTCCACCATAGAGTGTTATAAAATACCGTCCAGAGTAACTTGCACCCATCGACTACCTGCGTGTCTCGTCAGGTTGTCACTCCATCTAGAGGAGTCGCCTAACACTGCGCTTGTCGAGGTTGTTAACTCTCGTCTTGTACGCGGGCGTCACTGGAGAACCTTTTTCCCCATACATTTCACCCATCCGAATTTCAGGTTAATCCTGCCATTAAATAAAATTATATAAGCTCCAAATCCTCGTAAAAGAACAACAATTACTACTTAGGATTATTCTCGAAGCTATTGAAATGAAAAATATTTTTTTTTACGTGGTAGAGCCTTGCTACAGCTATATTAGCAGTATAGTTGTAGCACGAATGGGTCGGCTCGGCCCGGGAAGGACCACGCTCTCACTGAATACCAGCGTAAAATAGCAGCTTAACGCTGCTGTGATTCGTTTGGTGAGTGTAGAGAATCGGAGACCCTTTTTACTGGAAACAAGGCATTCCATCTTAGTCCTCACGGGTGATAACGCATCTGCATTTTGATTCGTAATCGTGGATAGATGTAGGTGTGTCTATAGGCCGCAGCAACCACTTACCATCGGGTGGACTGTGTTCTCGCTTGTCACCCTTATCCTATAAAAAAAACATCCAAAATGCCATAGGTACAATCATATATGTGTGTATGTAATATAATATAATATAATAATATAAAATATGTATTTAGATATTGTAAGCTCTATTGACATAAATTGAACCAGAAATTGCATATTCAAAAGCTGAGCTGATTCAAACCCGGGTCAATTAAGACATCACGACGTCAAACACTTTAGAATTTAAACATGTAAACTTAAGTCAAATTAACGGCCATAAAATCGGTTAAATTCTTTTTTTTTTATTCAAACCAATAATAATTTTCTCCAGACCGAATATTGGTCACGGTGGCCAATCTGAAACAGATTAGCGATCTGCGCAGGAAAAGAATATAGTACACGAATATGTACGAAATATTGGTGCACTCTTTATTTCCTGCTTCTCGTATGATGGAACGGCAATCCGACAAGGCCAGCGAAAAATTGGGACCAACGGCTTTACCCACTTTCTGAGGCATGTGGGTGAAATACGCACACATGCTACAAATTCCTAACTCTGAGCTGCTACTAAGAATTTCGTGACAGAAAAACCAAATAACTGAGGTCACCTGGGATTTGAACCTCGGACCTCATAATCGACAGTTGCGCTTACAACCACTGGACCAACCAGGCACTCAATAAGCTCAAAACAATAGTATACAATAAATAAGAAGATTAACACATTTATAAACACATTTTACGAAGAAATTAGAAATCGGCTGTGTTCCCCATTGAAAAGGATTTTGCTTTCGAGGCTGGTATATTGGATCAGGTATTCTGCTTAATTATATACATATTGAATTACAGCAAAGAAATGACTATCGACTTAGCACAATACTACGGCTAAACGTAGTGTTTTTTAAACCCTTTTTCATATAATTTTTTGATCATATCTGACACGTCAACTAAATTTATATATTATTACGTGGTAGAGCCATGCTGCAGCTATATTACTAGTATAGTTGTAGCACGAATGGTTCGGCTCGATCGGGGAAGGACCACGCTCTCACAGCATATCGACTTAAAATAGCAGCTTAGCAGCGTGTTTCGTATGGTGAGTGTAGAGAACCGGAGACCCTTTTTACTTGAAACGAGGCATTCTATATTAGTTCTCACGGATGACAACGCATCTACATTTTGATTCGTAATCAAGGATAGATGTTGAAGTCTATGAGTCACAGCAATCATTTACCATCAGGTTGACTGTGTGCTCGTTTGTTACCCTTATCCTATAAAAATATTTCTATACATAATTTAAAATTTAAAATTTTGTACAGTCTACTTCAATATAAGTTATTCAGAATAACTCAAAAACTATTGATCTGACCTTGATCAAATCCCTATGGGACCAAACGAAAAGTATCAGCTTTCATATAAAAAAGACTCATCGAAATCGGTTCACCCAGTAAAAAGTTATGAGGTAACACACATAAAAAAACATACAGTCAAATTGAGTACCGTCCCTTTTTTGGAAGTCGGCAGAAAAATACAACATTGTCACTTTAGTCACGGGTCGCAGAGCATTGGACTAATTTTAAATTACATCTTTTTCAATTTGTAAAGCATTTTTACCATTTTAATTAGCTATACATTCGAAGACCTAATCTAAATATCTGTTACTGACGGGAATTAATTGGGATATTTTAATTTGTTAAGGGTATAACATGAGATGTTCTGTGCTTCCTCATGTTAATTATTCATGTTTTAACTAAACCGCTCTTCAGCTTCAATTAAATCAAAATTTCGTCAATTTGTTGTGCTGCCCAATTCTGTCATTACAAGTTATTGTGTTAGTTCACTTCGAATATCCCTGTTCGAATGAAAATATAATATCAATTTGTTTAAATTCAGCAAGCTTTATTTAGTATGTTTATGTACATATACTCGTATATGTACTGTATTTAGTGTGTTCATGTTTTAATTTTTTTAAACATTATTCTTGATCTATTAACACTACATGTGATTTATTTATTTCCAACTATTCATCCAGTACTAAATTACATCCTATATTAAATTATATTTCTCCTAATATTAATAATTGTCATAAGGCAACGCTGTATATTGTAAGTGCCTCGTTGTCTTTCTATTAATCTGGTATACATTTAATCAGGCTACAGAAACATGTCGATAAATTATATGTGTGAAATCCCCACGTTACTCCAACTATTAAAAAAGAAATTTTTCTTTCCGGCTCCGTGGCGTAGTGGCTTAGCAATCAGTTGTTGCGCTGGGGGCCGCGGATTCGAATCCCGCACGGAATAAGTATTTGTATGGCCTACTAATAATTGTTCCGGGTCTGGATGTTTGTCCTTGTGCAATTTATGTTTTAAACTGCCTCCAAAGAGAGAGTCTCTTAGAGATAAATTTAAAGAAATTAATATATTAACTTTGGCCTCTCAGTATATTTACGAAAATTTAATGTATGTTCACAAAAACAAAGATAGTTTTAGTAAAAGAAGTGATATACATTCTGTAAACACTAGGAACAAACACAAGCTAGTGATACCAGTTTCTCGACTCCACAGAGTCAGTAATTCATTCTTGGGGCAATGTATACGCTATTACAACAAGGTCCCGGAAAGTGTACAGGTTCTCTCTATTACCAAGTTTAAATGTTTTATTAAGCTGAAATTGTATAAAAAGGGTTATTATAGTATAAATGAATACATGGTTGATAATAACCCCTGGGAATGAGGTGATCGCTTCCAAGCAGTTTCTAAAATAAATTTTGTAAATAGTTCGTAATCATTAATTTATATTGTAAAATTTATTTTAAAAAAAAAGTCCCGCTGGGTTTCTTGCTGGTTCTTCCCAGGACAGAGGGTTTTTTTCGAACCAGTGGTAAAGTTAAAAATGACTTTCAATAAGAATTACACATGTAATGTATATTGAATAAAAAATATTCTATTCTATTCTATTCTATTCTATTCCACGACACAGGAAAAAATCCTAGTGTGGGGGAACGTTTTTTTTTTAAAAAAAAAGATACTTAGATTTACACACATATTCCGCTCGAATCCAGTCATTCGAGAAGTGTTCAGATATTTTATAAGTACACGACATTAATATCAGTAGCTATAGAAAACTAAAATGTCTATAGCTATTATATTATATTTCTATATCTATAGCTATAAAAGAAATTCAACTGCGTGGACTCAAACTACTTAAAATTATTTGGAGGTATCGTTGTAAAAAATATTTCTAGTACTGCATTTTCCCTGCTTCCATGCCAGTAATATATATTACTACTAATAAAGTAAACCCGTTCTTTAATATGGAATTAAGGCAGATATGGTAAGCATTCTGTCATAGCGGAAATATTGTATTGGTATGGATTGTCCAAAAAAAATATTTAGTAGTTCAACTCTTGGTAATTATGGAGGTTATGATTAATTTCATAATCTCCATAATTACCAAGAGCAGGCCTTATAGCTGTTTCAACTAATGAGTTTAGTCACTGGTTACATACTGTAACGGTATACAGTACAAGTAATTTTTATACATTACTTGAATAGTGATTTGTTAACCTCATTGTTGTCCGTGTGGTATGGCATCGATATATTTAGGCTCCACGAACTTTCGTGTAAGAAAAGTGTTAGTAGATTATCCCGTCACGGGTCTCTAAGGATCTCACTCGAAGGGTGTTTGTCTCATATATTTTTCTTCGGTTTCAAAGACTTGTATAATTTAGAAATTATAACAGGAGTCTTACTCCCAGGAATCTTACTCTAGGGGTCCTAAAGACCGCATGGTGAGGAAGGAAGTAGTGCTCCTGTGACCGCCAGTAGAAGTTGGACGGTGACATGTGACCCAGCTCTTGATACTCGCGCATGAACTGGACATATTTGTCGCGAAAGGCTGGGTCGCGCCGCATACGGCGCTCAATGGAAAGCAACCTCTTTTCGGCCAGGGTACGAGATTGGCTAAAGGGGGCGGTAAGTCAAGAAAGGGTAACAAAACGACCGTCGACACGACGGCCGGTATTGTTCTGGTAGAACATCTCGCACTCAAGGTCCATAGGGTTGACTCGAGCCGCGTGTGGTAGCTCCTTAAGTTCCTAGAACCGCTGGGTGACGTCCGAAAGGGACACGCCCACAACAGAGAGCGGGTCGGCCGTCTGAGGAGATGGAGACCACAGAATCGGTCCAAAAAAACTGTCCCCAAATACAGTGGACATGGCTGACAAGCCATCGCGCTGTAGGGCTCGTATCTCACCTAACAAGATGAACCCCAGCGCGTCGGCTCCCAGCAACAAATCTATAGGCCCAGGTTGGGACCATTGAGGGTCTGCCGGTCTCAAACCCAACGCACAACAAACCGCGCTTTTATTTATACGGACGTTAGGGAGAACACCTACAATGTCATCGAGGACATTAACTCTAACACCAACTCCGCTTGTCCCCTAGGAGCAGGAGGCTTGGCACCTCCGATACCCACCATTGGACGTGATTCAGAGCTCCAGGGGAGCCCTAGTCTTCCCACCAACCAAGTGGAGGCCATACAGCGTTGTAAACCCGAATCCAATAGAGCGCGAACCGTTAAACAGTCGCCACTCGGGTTGTACACCTTCACTGAGGCCGTCGGCAATAGAACAGTTTGACAAGTGGATTGTTGAAGGCTCAAAGGATCAGTGGAGGCGGCCGTGGTGGGAGCTAGGACGGCAGCTACCTAGCTGGGGCTGCCACCGTCGGACCAGCACTCGAACCGGGGGTCCCGAAAGCGGCATTCCGGCGGCATCTCAATGACCCGTGGTTGGAAATCACCGAACGGGCCGACCTCGGGAGATTCGGGGAACCTCGGCCTTGAAGCCTGGGACAGATTCAAGGTCGCAGGAACCCCGTAGTACCGGTACCAACCAAAGGGGGGAGGGTGGTACTCCAGTCGCGTCCGCTCAGCTAACGGGGGTGAGAAGGGTCTAGCTGACCGCTGAGTGGCCGTGAAATTCCTCTCAACACGCGGCAGGGGGACGACACCCCCGCCCTGGGGGAACGACCCCCGACTGGTCGGAGGGACCTCCTTTAAAACCAGGGGCACGGTGGCCGGCAGGCGAGGTCCGAGCGTCCCCCACAGGGGCATGGCTAAGCGCTCCCGCCCGTGGGAGTTGAGGGCCCGGCAGAGCCCCGAGAGGAAGCGCCGTTCGCACCCAGGCACAAAACGGCATGGTGGTTGCCCTGGCAGTGCGGACAGGGCCGCTGGTGCGGGCAGTCTCGTTGGAGGTGCCTTTCCAAGCACGAGTAGCACCAGCGGCGCTCCTTGGCGATAGTTCGCCTCACCGCAGCCGGCTTACCCAATAACTTCGGGCACGACGTCACCCGGTGATCGGATGCTCGACAATAGGAGCAGGGGGGCCTCCCTGGCCGCTAGGCCGCTATAAGATGGTAGGGGGTGACGCCCTCTCGCGGGAGCTCCGCTCGGCCTTAGGGGGGTTGGCGCCGCTTGCCCGGCGGATTCCGGCTTTCCCTGAGCACGGTTCGGTTGGCAACCCGTAAGTCGTCGACGGTGCCCGCTGCGTTCTCAATTTGCCGGCACTGCTCCTCCAAGAACCGCAGCAGGTCCCTGAAGGGCGGAGTATAAGAGGCGCCGTCCCCGCCGTACCTCTCCTCAAAATGTATCCGAAGGTCGAGAGGCAGGCGGAACAGCACGATGTGGAGTAACAAGAAGGATCATTCGTCCACCGGTACATCCACCCGCCTCAACGAATTAGAGGCCACCACGACTGGATTTACGATGTCCAGACGTAGTCTGGCCCAGTTCCTAAGCAGCGGGAGGTTTAGAAGCTGCCTAACGTATTCTTCCGCGATTCGCCGAACGTTGGCATATCTTCCGGCGAGGAGGTCCTGGGCAGTCTGGTAGGCGTCGTCCGACAATCTCAAATGGCCGGCGACGCCCAGGGCCTCTCCCTCCAGTGAGGCCAGGAGGTACGCCAGCTTCTGGCTTTGTGTCAAGTCCCTACGGGCGTCCACTAGGCTATCAAAAAGGCCAACAAAGGTCGGCCAGTCGGAGAGGACCCCGGAGAACCTTGGCAGGTCCAGAGTTGGGAGTCGTCCCAACAGCTCCGGCTGAGTGGGTAGCTTCCGAGGGGACTTGGGCAGGCCACTCGGCCGAGCTTCACGTGCTTCATTATCATACTTGGCCCTGCCTCGATCAAGTCATCCGTGAGCGAAAAGAATTGCTCGTAGTCCGCGAGGCAGGAGTCTAGGACTCCCTGTTCCGCATCCGAGGCCAAAAGCTCTGTGCAAGCCTCCTTCACTACGGCCCTTCGGGCCACGACCTTTCTGATTTTATTTCACTATATTAGTTTATCAATTTTATTGCACATTTAATTATCTTCAAATTTAATTAAATCAACGTTAATCGAACTTAAAATAAATGACACACTGCACAACTTAAGAATTGTCGGTCAAAGTTCAATGTCCCATGTTCACTTAGCACAAAATTATAATCGAACACGAACGCGATCTCCTCTCGAGTCACAAAGTTTTAGCGTTCCACCTGACAAAGCAAAAAGTCTTTTTTACGATATTAAAATGCCACACAAGATGACTCGTCGATGCAAATTAATGGCAATCGAAGTTAAGTTAATAATTCAAAACTCAAGACAAAGCCTCGTTGTCACGTAAAACGCACGAAATAAGACAATGCAATCAGAGACGGTCTTAACGCGACCTAACGTTCCGAGTGTAAATTCCAGGCCGTCTAACCGACACGGTGGCCGCGAACAATTCATTGTCCTCACGTCGAGCGACCGAGCGGTGAGCGGAGAGACGCGCGCAGGAAGGGTGCCAGGCGGTGACTGGTACCATCGAATGAACGCGCCAAGCGCGCGTCTTAAATGCAAGTTTTTAAAATGTTAATATTTGGCCTAAATTACAATTTTCACATTGATGACTTATGTATCTGCATAAGTCATCAATGTGAAAATTGTACTTAAACTGTTTCTCGTTGAATCAATATATAATGTTAATCATCATCGTCATCATTAAAGCCCATATATTGCCTCCCTATGAGGGGGGATTACAATTATTTTAAGTTGTTATCAGAAAGAAGCTACTGCCCCTCTGTCGCCTGTTACAAATCTACAGGTTAATATGGGTTACTGGATTCTATCACGCCTCCACTACATTAACATACCTAAGTATGAGAGATTTAATCATAATTATTTATCACATTCAGTCAAAACCTAAAAGTAATGATGAGGTTATGTATCAGTCACGGCGGACAAAATGAAATTATAATGTAGAAACTTATAATATTGTATAATTTTTTGAATGTTTCGGTAGACTAATAAAACAACATACGTACTAAATTTCGTTTAATTTTTCTTAAATCCCACAGAGAAAACCACTGCTAAATGTTCGTAAAATATACATTTCAAATGGAGGTAGAGCGTATACGATTTCCTTAAATCCTAAAAAACACTTAAAAATCTCTGCTAACGGGGAAATCGATACAACCACTCGAGAGAAATGAAATATTTTTCTATGTGGATAACTTTCTAAAGCCAAACAAAAATAAAATATGAATTTGTTACTTTTGTATACTTATAATGTAAAATTTATTTAAAAAAAGGCCCGCTGGGTTTCTTGCTCGTTTTTCCTAGCACAGAGGTTTTTTCCGAACCAGTGGTAAAGTAAAAAAAAAATACTTTCAAGAAGAATTACTTGTAATCAATATTGAATAAAAACTATTCTATTCTATTCTGTTATTATACGTAAACCACCCAGAAAGCGTAGCGAAAGTAAAAAAAAATATTATAAAAGGTTTTATTAGTAAAGTTTTAGAAAGTAATCTCTACCTAGTGTACTGCTCTGTCCAACTACGGGGTGTCTTAACGAGATGCTAGGGGTTTGTGAGAAATATGCTGCTGAGCACGGGCTCATAAACAATATAAAAAAGACAGAATACATTCTGTTTAAGGCCGCTGGTAAATGTCCCGATAAAGTCAATAACATTACCCTGAACGGCGTGAACATACAACGTGTATCAAAATTTAAATATCTGGGACATATAATTACTGACGACCTTAAAGACGACGCTGATATAGAAAGGGAACGTAGGGCTCTCTCAGTAAGAGGTAATATGTTGGCTCGCAGATTCTATCGTTGTAGCGAAGACGTAAAGGTGACCCTTTTTAAAGCGTATTGCCAAAACAAGTACACGGGAAATCTGTGGACCAGCTATACCAAGAAGTCGCTGGACACCCTACGAGTCCAATATAATAATGTGTTGGTTGTTATTGTGATTGCGTCGTTTCTGTAGTGCATCAGCGATGTTTGCAGAATACTAAGTTGACGACTTTATTCACAAAAAAACCACATCGCTGATATTTAGAGCGCGAGGCAGTCGCAATAGCATTCTGCAAACCCTGGCAAATAGGTATACTTCTCCGTTTTGGGCCTGCTTTGTGAGGAGGGTTATTTTAAAACACAGTTATTTAAATTAAATCCAAATTGACCTCATCTGATTTTATTTTGATTGTATTTAATCTAATTTAATTAAGACATTATTTGATTTCGATTGATTTTTATTTGATTTTTTGTTTGATTGTATTTAATTTGATTTTATTTTGACATTTTTATTTTTATTTTTGATTTTATTTCAATTTAATTTTGGGTATATATATCAAATCTATACTCTATATTACTCTATATTTAGTTTTGATTTAATTTAATGTTCTCAATTACTAACCTGATATAAGTCATACTAACAACTTATAAATCTTTGATATCTGAAATAAAGAATTATTATTATTATTATCTACCAGCATCTGTACAAAGTTTCATGCGTCTGAACCAATTTTCGAAACTTTTTTTGCAGTCTGTCTCAGACACCTTATGTGCGGCCTGCTCAAACGCTACTAGCGCATCTTCCGTATTCATTTCAAATAGTTTTATTTTTATTTTAGGAAATAAAAAGAAGTTACGCGGTACCAAATCATATGTAACGGATGTAAATAAGGTGACCTAAAACCTATGAGGCAATCTATGGGGGAGGCCTATGTTCAGCAGTGGACTTTTATAGGCTGTAATGGATGGATGGAGGGATGTATGGAAACCGTTGACTGGTGTTTCGTTTTTGGACCGTATTTTTGAATACAACATTCATCACCTATAATAATGTCGTAATATGGCTGCCTCGTTAGTCTAATAGTCGTAAGCGCAACTGCCATTTGGTTTCGGATTCAAATCCCGCATCGGGCCAAAATCAGTTGTTTATATATATTTTCATTCAAAAATGCCAATTTAAGCACATAACACTACGAGTATTATACGTTAATTTGAGGATCCGGGAGATTAACACTTCACACTACCTAGTATAATTCACAAAAAAATGAAAACCTGGAATATGAACTGGATAAATGCAAATACCACTTACTTCAACATATTAAAAATTGCTATATTCAGAACCTGCATAGGTAGATTATCAATTTTATAATTTGCTTAGTTTGCCATTTCATTAGTTAATTTATTCACAGCAGAAAGTTACTGAAGCAATTTTGATAAAAACTTAACCAAGTTTTAATTATCATTATGGATCGAATGAAATCAGTCTGTCGTCCATATCAATATTTGTTCTAAAGTCTAAAGATGCGAGGCTAAATTGAAAAGTACGTCAAACATAAAATGCCTGCACTGGCGATAGGGAACAGCGTCGAAAGACAGCGTATTAAATATAAAAAAATTATAATTAGAGTTCCGTACCTGAAAAGGAAAAAACGGAACCTTATAGGATTACTTTGTTGTCCGTCTGTCTGTCTGTCAAGAACCTTTTTCTTAGGAACGCGTGGAGGTATCAAACTGAAATTTATATCAAATAGTCTCTTGAAGCTGTGAAAAAATCAAACTTCTAAGCCAACGCAATCAAAAGATACAGCCGTTTATGCCGCAAATCTTCAACACTCGCAAGGGAATCAAAACCTACAGGGTACTTTCCGTGAACTCAGAATCTTAATATTTGGTACGAAGTAACGTATTATAGCACAGATAAAGGAAAAAAAATATGAAGAGCATAAATTTTTAGTTACATCATATAATAAAAATATTTTTAATAATTTTAAACTTATATGTTCGCGCCAAACGCTTATTTCAGGAACTAACGCGAGAGGGCGCGCGGCTCGGTGCCATACCGGTTTTGACCTCGGTCGAGCGGTGGGTGTTGAGAACGCGTATAGGTGAAAGGAGTCGTCTGCCAGCGGTGCTTGGGACAGCACGCTGTCATTTTTTGTCGGGAACTCGGAATAATTAGGCGCGTCTCGTAAATGTACCGTCTAGGATTTGTGACGCGTATTCCTTGCTGTAGAGATTCCCCGGGACTCATTGGGTTTGACTCGGAATCTGTATACGTGCATTCGACAATATTATCTAGTGCGGCCTTTGATATTTTAGAAATAACTGTTGCTACGCGAAACGGCAGTGACCTTTGATCCGGACACAAGGCTCCACACATTCACACATCACTGTACACTACTAGCCATCCTATTACACATACTCACGGCCTGGCCAAGCCTTGGTGCGAAGTTAGCTTCGGACAATGGTAAGTACTACGTGTTTTCTAGCTTTCTCCCTTATTGTTTATTGTAATTAGGAAATTCCACGTGGCCATATTCTGGCCCCGTTCCTCTGCTGCTCGTCGATGGGATTACTCATGGGCCCTAATTCCGTCATCCTTGGTTGGGGCAACTAGGGGCGTGTACAAACTGTTAGCAGAGCGTGGTTTCGGGTTAGATTCCCCGGTCGATCTAATTCTGGTAGCAGGGAGCGTTGGTTTGATTGGGTTAATTTTGTATCTACAATCACGCCCGTCCGTAATACGTAAAAATATTTTTTTTTGTACGTAATAATAAAATTATTTTCCTTTGTTGCTTTGTTGCTTGCCTTTTTTTGGTTAGTGGGTAGATTGAAAAGCCGCGCCCTAGGTTGCGCAAGTGGGAGTTTTTCTTGAGGTATACGTCATGTAGGTAGATGGTTATTATCACGTAATCGGTTAATTATCGTTGTCGGATAGTTGTAGTGGATTACTTATCGAAGGGTCGATTTCCGAGCTAGGCATTTTTGTTGATCGACAGTGATGTGTATCTTATTTGTATTGTAATTTGTATTTGCGCAATTTGAATTTAACTTGATGAGATCGCACTTGTATTTATTATTTGTTAATTTGATTTGTGTCTTTTCTTTTGTGCTAACTTGTATTTGGTTGATACGTAGTAATTCGTATTTGTGTAATTTCTATTCAACTCGATTTGATAGGAACTGCATTTATTAACTGTTAATTTTTTGTTGTATTTTTTATTTGTTATTTTGTAATTTGTGCTCGAGCCGCGTCGTAATTTGTATTTAGTAGTGATGTCATCGCCCAAGCTACTAATCCGTTGCCTGCGGACTGAGTTACGCTGGGCCACAAGCGCCCATGCTTTGATAGGTCGACCGGATAGGGTCCATAACTTGATGAAGCGGTTCTTTTCTATGAGCAGTTCTTTTCGCTCACGGACGAGTTGATCGAGGCTGAAGGCAGGTATGCCGAGGAGGCGCGTGAAGCTCGGATGAGTGAACTGCCCGAGTCCTCTCGGAAGCAGCTTCAGCCGGAGCTGTTGGGACGACTCCCAACTCTGGACCTGCCAAAGTTCTCCGGGGTCCTTTCCGAATGGCTGACCTTCGTTGGTCTATTCGACAGCCTAGTGGACGCCCGGAGTGACTTGACCCCGAGCCAAAAGATGGCGTACCTCCTGGCCTCACTGGAGGGGGAGGCCCTGGGCGTCGTCGGCCACTTGAGATTGTCGGACGACGCCTACCAGACTGCTCGGGATCTCCTAGCCAGAAGATACGCCAACGTCCGGAGAATTGCGGACGAACATTTTAAGCAGCTTCAAAGCCTCCAGTTGCTTAGTGACCGGGCCAGACTACGTCCGGACCTGTTGGATTCAGTCTTGGTGGCCTGTAATACGTTGAGGCGGCTGGATTTACCAGTGGGCTTATGGGCTTTTTTGTTGCTCCGCATCGTGCTGTCCCGTCTACCTCTCGACCTTCGAATTCATTTTGAGGACAGATACGGCGGGGACGAGGCCTCCTATATTCCGCCCTTCTATGACCTGCTGCGGTTTTTGGAGGAGCAGTGCTGGTAGATCGAGAGCGCGACGGGCGCCGTTGACGACTTACGAGCCGTGCCCAGTGAGAGGCTGAATCCGCCAGGCAAGTCGTCGTCAACCCCCCCTGCTCCTATTGTCGAGCATCTGATCACCGAGTAACGTCGTGCCCGAAATTATTAGGTAAGCCGGTTCCGGTGAGGCGAACTATCGCCAAGGAGCGCCGCTGGTGCTGCTCGTGTTTGAAAGGGCACCTCCAGCGAGACTGTCCGCATCGGCGGCCCTGTATGCATTGCCCTGGATGCGAACGGCGTCTCCTCTCGGGGCTCTACCAGGCCCTCGAACCCGACGGGTGGGGGCGCTCAGCCACGCCCTCTGCCGGGCGACTCTCGGCGCCCGCCGGCCAGCCACCGGGCCCCTAGGTTTTGAAGGGGTCCCTCCCCGACCAGTCGGGGGGTAATTCCCCCAGAGGCGGCCCTGGCTAGCTGCCGCCTTAGCTCCCACCACGGCCGCCTCCACTGAGCCTTAAGCCGTCAACAGTCCACTTGTCAAAATGTTCTGTTGCCGACGGCCTCAGTGAAGGCGTACAACCTGAGTGGCGACTGTTAGCGCTTCGCGCTCTATTGGTCTCAGGTTCACGCCGTGTGGCCTCCACTTGCTGGTGGGAAGATTGGGGCCCCCCTGGAGCGTGGAATCACGCTGTCAAGGGGTATTAGATTGGTTTGGTGGAGCACTTAGTTAAAAATTCTTTAAATTAAAATTAAAAATGCTTTTGGGTTTTCCGCGAAATTCCCATATTTGTAGCGGTTGTGATTAAAAGAATTGAATTTAATCTACTCCTTTAAATGCTGCTGCATATGTTTTGTAAATATATTTAATCACTGCATTTGATTGTTGCGACTGGTTGCTGAAAAGATAATTTGAATTCATTTGAAATTGAATGTCGCGCTATTTGGAAAATTATGTATATGTTTTTTGATAGTGTTTAATCATTTTGCTTTGTGAAAGGGAAGGCTGAAATTAGATAACCCTATTTGTGCAGAAATAAATAAAGGTCAATTCTCCTTTGGTTTACATTTGGTTGGCACTGTCTAAGTTATTTAAATGAGAAGAAGGGCTGTCCCTTACGTTATTGTTTTGTTTAATTTGCAAGTTGACCTATGTGCATCGGTGATTAATTTGTTTGAATTAATTCTATAGTTGGACATTGATGCTTTGAAAAATTAGTTGAAATATGAGCATAGGACTACTTGTCTAACAGGCTGGCTAGTTTGTAGATTATCAGATGGAAATCAGCTGTCGCACCATTTGGTAAATGTTTATATGGTGGATGGCTTGGTTAGGCCTACTTGTTGAAAATTCATACTAGAGACTATCTGAGCGTTTCGTTCGGCTCTCCACAGACGACGTTCATGTGGAATTGTGGGTGCTTTCTGCACTGAAGCTTAGGAGGTCACTCTGGGCCGCTTCGTGTGGCGTCGCTGTTTGCAGACCTGATCCGGTCGGTTTGCGGAACTAATCATAGGAGCACAAATAGGTGTTTGAAGGAGGTCGTCGGAATTCAGTCTAGGAATAGGACTTATTTATTGGCTGCGATGTCCAGGAAGGGCATCCAGTTCAACCCTCCGGCTTGCCCACGTTGGGGCTGTAATTTTGAGACGTTGGTTAGGGTTGCAAGATCTGGTGGGGTGCCTAAGGTGGCCTAGTTTTGGTGTAGATTCGGTCTTGCAACGTGCCGTCGCGACCTTGTCCCGCTTGCCGGGTTGCTCGCGGACATAGGTCATTATGTCCGGGACGGGGGTTTGTTCGCGCCAAACGCTAATTTCAGGAACTAACGCGAGAGGGCGCGCGGCTCTGTGCCATACCGGTTTTGACCTCGGTCGAGCAGTGGGTGTTGAGAACGCGTAAAGGCGAAAGGATTCGTCTGCCAGCGGTGCTTGGGACAGCATGCTGTCATTTTTTGTCGGGAACTCGGAATAATTAGGCGCGTCTCGTAAATGTACTATCTAGGATTTGTGACGCGTATTCTTTGCTGTAGAGCTTCCCCGGGACTCATTGGGATTGACTCGGAATCTGTATACGTGCATTCGACAATATTATCTAGTGCGGCCTTTGATATTCTAGAAATAACTGTTGCAACGCGAAACGGTAGTGACCTTTGATCCGGACACTCCGTGTTCGTTTTGTGCGTTAACCTCATAACAAACGAGAGTTAGTGGCTTCTGTAAGTTAGTTAATCGTACGATAGAGTTAATGGACTGTCATCGTGACGAACGAAGAAGTGGTCCGGCGCCGAAGCAGTCTGAAGCGGTGCAGCATTTTGGAGCAGCCTGGAACTTGGCCGCTGCTGGCCGCCTATGCTTGACAAGGCCCCACACATTCACACCTCACTGTACACTACTAGCCATCCACTATTACACACACTCACGGACTGGCCAAGCCTTGGTGCGAAGTTAGCTTCGGATAGTGATAAGTACTACATGTTTCTAGCTTCCCCCCTTATTGTTTAGTGTAACTAGAGATTTTCCACTTTGGCCTTAGGAGACCCGACCTACGTCTGCTCGTCGAAACTCAGCTGAATGGGCCCCTGAGGATTTGACCTTTAAGGGAGCAGCCGTAGGCCGTAACATTATATACCTACGGATTTGTTCGGAACCCTCGGTGCGCTAGTCCGACTCGCACTTGTCCGGTATTTTTATATTACAATTGGGAAATGGGTCATAATATTTATAAGTACTAAGTACTAGTTAAATCTTATTTTGTTAATATCTCAAAAACTACTGCTAAAAATTTAAAAATTGTAATTTTTTGTGTCAAATCAATAGATTTAACGTATAGAATCTCCATACAAAGTTTGAACAAAATCCAAAGGAGTTGATTTTTTTAATAGATTTTATAAGAATTCTGCCTGAGATGCATACCTGTAATCAAACATATAAATGAGGTGGTCGGCGGCTAGACTGCCTACCGCAGTTGCGCAATATAATATTCACATGTTAAGGACATATGATAGTAAGATCTATGATATAAAAGCAAAAACATAGAAGGTATCTAAGACATACAAGCATAATGTTTATATATCTTCGAGACTTTATAATAGCAGAGTTGGGACTTGAAATAAAGCAAATAATATGTAGAAGGTCGCAAATCTATAAAAGGATTGTATTGATAGAAATAGGACTTGAAAATAATTATTAGTGTCGTGTAGATTGCTTAACCGTGACCGAGACCGCGGTAAGCGTGGACTCTATAACCGATATGTCCTAGGCATATCATCGTAGTGCCGGTGGTGAGAGGGCTTGTTGTAGAAATAATACGTGTGCGTGGACATCGCGCACCCCTACCGATTGTCTTAGTGCATAGCGTTATGATATGTCAGCTATGTTTCGCGTCAGGAAAAGTGTGTTTGATAGTGCTTTTAATTGCAACAAGCATACTCAACTCCACGGTCTTAGTGCAATAGCCCTATGAAACATGGATGTTTAGTTACTGGCAGCAGTGTGCTACTTAGATACGTTGGTGCTATTTTTAGTTAAGAACATTAACAATTTTGTTGCCAAAGTCGATAGAAATCATGTGGGTGTGTTGTGAGGGGGGCGCCATCCGTATGTAGTTGTATTTGTGCTTACTGCTACTTGCGATATTGCAACTCGTGATGGATCTGCGGATCTGCTGCACCTGACTAGACGCATCTTATCTTTCTGGTGAATGGAGTTATGCGGATGTTGATGTCCTCTGATATCGAATAGAATGGTGGAAATGGGATGGTGTAAGCCCGGCGATAGTCGTATTGATGCTTTTTGCGTTTTGTAGCATTGCGTCTTTGCGATGGTTGTTTAGTGGTTCGCTGTTCTTAATGCCGCTCTTTGCGTCATGGTTTGACTCAGACCTAAGTAGCTTTGCCCAAATCGGGTACCTAGATGACAGGACTGCAGACTGTCTAGCCTCTATGTTTTATATTACAACATAATAAAATATCTCTGTAAATTTGCTTTAAATGATTGAATACAACTTGTCGGTTGGTGAGGCAAACATGATTGATGGGTGAGACAAACATGATATTTATGGCTATATTATTATTATTATATTTGCCATGAGCTATATCTGCTGTTGTATTGGTTGATGGGGAATACATATGTGTCGACTTCGTGTGTGTGGCAGCCGGAGGGATTAGGCTATCAAGACTGCGGCTGAAATCCGCACAACGTGAGATCCTATTCTAGTAGTAGACTCATGACACGCTCTGCAGCTAGAAACCATGCTGATAACGTGATTGGTGGTGATGCCTCAGACTTACATCATGTCTTCAGAAGCAGTGGTTTGGCAGGGCTTTTTATGGTCAGTGTGAAATTTTGACGTATGCCTAAACCCTGTGACGGACATGCACTGTGGCTGGATTTGATTGTATTCTGTATGTCGTTTATAAACATTTACATGCGCGACTTCGGGCCAAGCCCTCTTTTTCTGGTTTGTCAGTTATTTTGCTGTGGACTATGGTCCCGTTCCCAACTTCTAGTCCCTCTTCGGGGAAAGCGCGTTGTTTGGGTGGGCGCTCAGTGCACACGGTGTCTTCCTGTGTAGTGCCGCGTGCCTCCCCCACATATTTTTTTTAAAATATGGGGGACTAAAGCCCTTGTATCGGATATTTTTACATAAAAGTTTTGAACCTTTTCCAAGTAGGAAGGGATTAATTATAAGGAATTGATTAATTTGAACCTGATACAAGTGGATTAGGGAGGAGTTAAAGTTCTTAACCCTTTTGAGCCCTTTATTTGTAAAAGAAGTTCTTTAGCTAAAATTAATTATAAGGCACTACCAACGGCTTTCGATTTATCTAGTGAATATTTATTATTTCAAGACACACTTAAAAGAACTAAGTTGGTAAGCACAACGTAACATATTACAAACATCCTGTAACTACTTATGGGGGTGATTTTCTAATAACGTGGGAAATTGAAAGCAAAATTAGCTAATGACAATATCTAAGGGTATAAATGTAAAATTTCGTCTTGATAACTTCATTATTTCTTATGTTACCTTCAGTCATAGACGATGGGAATGACTGACTTAACAATGTCGAAAAATACACAAACAAATTCCTTACTTAACAAGAAAATCTCATAAAAACATCGTTGCCGTTTATCAAAACTGTTCTTTCAATATCAACCATACATAAGTGGTCAAGTGAATTCAAAAGAGGCAGGGAAAGAATCGAAGATGAGTCCCGTCTGCGGGTAGGTCAATCACAGTGACTATTGAAGAAAATGTGAAAATTTATTGAAAAACTTTTATTAAAAGATGAAAGAGTAAGAAATAAGATGTTAGCAGAAATGACTAACCTAACCATACACACCAACATGTCTCTAGAGGGCGCTGCACCGCCTTTGTAAACATCGTCTCTGTGTTTATAAATTCCGTAAAAAGTTATTTAAAAAAAATAAATGTATATTTTACGTTTGTGTTCTTTGTGTATATGTGGACTATAACTGCAAGTGTTATCTCAATAGTACGAGACTTAATTATCACAATAATATGCAATAAGTGTACCTACGGTGATCTAACGACAAATTTAAAACATTATACTATAAAAGCTCAATAAAAGTGTACAAAAACATTCTGTGACTAGTGCTTCAAACAAATAACATTCAAACCTTAAAGAAATTAATAAATAAGTAAAATTAAACAAAAAAAAAAAACTTTTAAAAGTGGCGGTTGAATAATTTAAATTGATTAGGACGCTAAAATTGCTATCATATATCAATGGCGACATCTATTGACAATGTTATGTACTGCTATTGACTTTACAATATAGTTATACAGTTTTTTTTTTACTGACTGCAACATAGAGGGCGTATTAAAAAAATGAATACTATGCATCTAGAGAAATATTGTTTCAACCTAGGACTAAGTTGTCGATTTCATATGGTTTAAAACTGACTCTTATTTTGTATGTGAACTTTGTAACTCTAAAATGACACCACATTATAGTGCTAATAGTGAAGTGATTTTCTAAAGCGGGAGCACCCCCTTCGAGATATAAATACTATTTTTTTTTTATTCATCTTTTTGATAATTTTTACTCCTTTTTTTACTCTTTTTTTTAAAGGCGAGTGCCTTTTAATATTAGGAGTATCTAATTAGCGAGATGGCTACTACAACTAAGGGTCTTGCCAGTGAGGCCACCACCACCCTCCTGCCGGCCTATGTTGAGGAAATAACCGACACGGACACCTTTGTCACGACTATCCAAAAACTCACTGAGTGCATTGTCAAAGCGGTCTCTGGCGGCAAGTCCGTCACTGCCGCAAATAAGAAACTCATCAACCTAGCAGCCGAGGAGATCAGAATGTGTGGGCATAAACTAACCAGCATGTCAACAGTGTTCGCCCCTGATAACAACTCATCCCAGAGCAAAATGGACAGCGACTTAAAGGCTGACATTGTCGCCTGTGTTAGGAGCGAGATGGCCAAATTAAAGGGCCAAATCTCCACGCAGCTTCAACAGCAGGCACGATCTGCCTCATACGCACAGGCCGCTGCGACTAGCAGAGGGCCAGGCACTCATCCTAATATGACTGCTGGGCCATCAGCCCGCGATCCACCTGTCAACAAGCCAGCCATCGTGGTGACTCCAAAGGTAACCCCCAAATCTCGGCAGGAAGCAATCGAGGCATTCAAGAGGAGCATCTCATATCGAACTGCAAATTATGCGCCGGCTAGGGTTCAGGCAGTGTCATATCACAAACTCAGTGTTGAATTTGACACAACTGAACAACGTGACGACACCCTACAAAAACTCAAATTATCTGAGCACGTTAGCGTTGAGCCGGCTAAAGGATTGCGGCCAATGATTGTACTAAAGGGTATTTCCAAAGATATACCAGCTGAAGAGATAGTTGGTATCGTCAGGAGGCAGAACCCAGAATTGAAAGAGGCTTTTACTGAGGAGGATGACATGCGTCTCCGTTTTAGGCGTAGTAACAAAAACCCGGAGCTATACAATGCAATGTTTCTTGTGGCGCCGAAACTTTTCCATAAACTCATGGAACAGGGCAAGATTAACATCGACTACCAGCGACTGCACGTTAGCGAATTCTCACCCTTTCTACAGTGCCACAGATGTCTGCAGTTTGGGCACATTAAAAAATACTGTACGGCTACTACAAGCCAATGCTCGCACTGCTCCAGGAAGGATCACACGGGGGACAAATGTCCTGATAAAGGAAAACAAGGCATAGTCAAATGTGCCAACTGTACATTTCACAATGATAAATTTGGAACCAAGGCGGATGTCCGCCACTCTGCCATGTCACCAGAATGTCCAAAACTGAGAGCCATGAGGGAAAGAATAAATAACAGAATCGACTATGGATTTAATCAATAAAAATATAAAAATTATACAGTGTAATATCGACCGTTCAAAAAAAAGTTTACACGAATTTATTATTTTTTTCATGGCAGGTGATTATCAAATCGCGTTGCTGGCGGAGCCATATGTTGGCTCAGGAAATGAGGTGCGACCAATTCAGGGCCTCAACATATACCAATTTAGTCAAAAAGGCAGAGTCAAGGCTTGTATACTCACCAAACCTGGTTGTGGCCAGGTACTAGGCATGTCACAATACTCCAACACAAATTTTTGCGTTATTCAATTCACGAGCGGCGGCCAAAAAATGCTAATAGCTTCCGCATATATTGAGCCGGATTCTGACGGCAATAATACTTTAGAGCACATAGATAATTTTCTCCAAACCTCCCGATGCCCCAATACCATTATAGGTGGTGACTTCAATGGATGGCATCACATATGGGGCAGTAAGACCAACAACCCCAGAGGATGTGTGGTGGTGGAGCTGGCATATGCAAATGACCTCTTCATCTGCAATGTCGGCAGCACACCCACTTTTGAAACGGTCACACACGGCAGGGATCGGACTTCTATAATAGACCTCACATTGGCGCATGGATACATATATGACCGTATAGTCGGGTGGAAGGTCAACCTCAGCGCCTGCCCCTCGTCGCAACACAACGCTGTGGAATACGAGATTGAAATTGGGAATTCTTTCTCAAATTCGTCATCAATAACCAACTCCACATTTAAATATAACAGCAACAAGGCCAATTGGGAAATATTCAAGGATGCACTTCACACGCTTATGACCAACACAGACATATTAGAGAGAGACATCGGATCGCTTAATACAGCTGGCTTGGAAAACTTGATTGATGACATCTGCGAGGTAATTCATAAAGCATGTGAAGAATCTATGCCGACAAAGAAAGGCCAATCCCTGACGAAGCATCGCCCGCTATGGTGGACGGAAAGATTGACGGACCTCAAAAAGGAGGTCATCCAGTTACACCACCGACTCAACCGAATGAGACGTCAGAAACTTCCTTTAGACCATTTGGCAGAGGAGTTAAAAAACAAAAAAGCATTATATGCGGAAGAACTGAGGGCGGAGTCTTCCAGGAGTTTTAAGGAGTTTTGCGAACTACAAACAAAAGAAAACGTTTGGACTCTCACGAATAGACTCCTGAAGGACACTGCACCCAAGCGACCACCAGCCACCATGAAAATTGGTGACAACTACACCAACAGCAAAATGGAGACTGCCCAAGCACTCTTGGATCACTTCTACGAGGATGATACACTGGATGATGACACGCACCAACATCAGTATCTTATATCCAGAATCGGGAATGAGCCGGATGGAGTAGATGAACCCCCCTTTGCTGTTGAGGAGGTTTTAGAACATCTTAAGTGGATAAACCCCAAGAAGGCAACCGGCATTGATGGTCTTACATCTGACATTTGCCTACAGTTCACTATTAATTACCCAGAACTTATAACGGGAATCATGAACAAGTGTCTAGAGCTCCAACATTTCCCTCAACAGGGGAAAGGAGCGGTAGTCAAAATCATACCAAAGCCGAGCAAGACTTATTATAGCGAATTGGGCTCCTTCCGCCCAATAGGACTCTTGTCGGTCTTTGGAAAGTTGCTCGAAAAATTGTACATCAAGCGGGTCACATATTATGCAACTAAGGCGGGACTACTCAACAGGCGTCAGTTTGGCTTCAAGGAACAGACCAGCACGACTGCAGCCATAGACACAGCGCTCAGTATCGTAAAAGCAGCTAAAGGTAAAGCAGGAAAGGTAAACAGGTGCTGGGCGTTTCTTTGGACATCCGCTCCGCGTTTGACAACGCGTGGTGGCCCGCACTATTTGAGAGATTACGTGCAATACGATGCCCTAAGAACATGTTTCATTTAATAGAGAGCTATATGACGAACCGCACAGTTACATTAGAATACGCAGGAGCGCGGGTCACTAAGCGCAACACTAAGGGCTGCATCCAAGGGTCGGCATGCGGGTCCATTCTGTGGAACGTGATTCTGGATGAGTTACTTGAGGCTGAACTTCCAAGTGGATGTTATTTGCAAGCCTTTGCGGATGATGTCTTACTTATCGTCTCCGCAAAGGATGTAAATACTTTACAAACAAACACCAACCGTGCTTTGAAAATCATCATGGAATGGGGGCAAAGTGTCAAATTAACCTTCGGACCCACTAAGACGCAAGCGATTGCGTTCACGCGCAAGGCGGAGGAAGCCCACCTTATAATGGAGAGACACACTTTAGCATTTCAAAGGAGCATTAAGTTCTTAGGTGTGATCATCGACCGGAAGCTCCTATTCGCTGATCATGTTAAGTACGTTGTCGGAAAGGCGATGAGAATTTTCATTAAACTATGCATTTACACCCGACCAACCTGGGGAGCCCATCCTGATAACGTACAAACTATATATCGACAGATTATTGAGCCTACAATTACATACGCGGCAGGCATCTGGGGTCAAGCTGCGAAAAAGCGATACGTAAGGAAGCTTTTAGAGTCGGCACAAAGGGGATTTGCGATAAAAGCAATCAAGGCCTTTAGAACTGTATCAACTGTGGCGGCAGTCGCTCTGGCTCAATTCGCGCCCTTGGACCTCAAAGTCCTTGAGGTACATGAAGTTGAGACAGTTCGGCTACAGGGCGCCAGCACCTTATTACCAAGGGATATACAATATGAAAGGCCCACTCCCGTACATGAGCTATTACATCCTTCAAAGAGGATAAGCATTGATTGTGCAGACCTGAAATCAGAGGATCAAGAACAAGAGACATCCCTTATTCAAATTTACATAGATGGAAGCAAGCTTGAGGATGGCAGTGTAGGAGCGGCTTTCGTCTGCTTTGAAGGCTCCAAAGAAATACATAAAAAAAGACTGAAACTACACACAAGCTGCTCTGTATTTCAAGCGGAGCTCTTAGCGATCAAAGAGGCCTGCGAGTGGGCTTTGGACCGGAGATTGAATCAAGGTGATGAAACACATCAAAGAGGCAAAATGATGCACACATGCCGAAAGGAGATTATTCAGATCTTGAGTGACTCTCAGGCTGCATTGAGCGCACTCCAAATGAGATCCAACACCCACCCCATTGTGGCAAAGACCCATTATATAATATACACAGCGGCCCAAATGGACCTTAATATCATGTTCTCATGGGTTAAGGGACATGCAGGCAACGTAGGTAACGAAATCGCCGATGAGACTGCCAAGGGTGCTGCCACGCAACATAAAAACCCTGATTATGCGAAATTCCCGATGAGCTTTGTAAAAAGGACTATGAGAGCAAACACTTGGAGAACTTGGCAGTCAAGATATAAAAGCGCTGAACAAGGAACGCATACAAAAGAATTATTCCCAAAACTGACGGACATTTGTGCACTGTGGAAAGCAACCAAAGTATAATTTCAAATAACTCAGGTTTTAACGGGTCACGGCTACCACAAGGAAAATCTGCATAGGTTCAAAATCGCCGCTGATCCCTTCTGCCCTTGTGACAATACCACTCCTCAAACAATTACTCATTTGTTGAGGGACTGCCCTAGGTTTGAGTATAATAGAATAAAACATGAGATGCTCTGTAGCAATTTACGTATACCACCATATCATCTGACGAAACTCTTGGATAAACAAAGTACAACTGAATCCTTCGTTATATTTACCAAATCCATTATAGATAAGCTTAAAAGATTCAATAAATTGTAACTAAAAGATATAGACAATGTGTATATATTTTCCCCTTAGTTTCATATTTCAAGATAACATATATAATTATTACTCCTCCTTTCTAATTTTATCTTTATTCTTAAGGATACAATAATATGTAGATTAAGCACTTAGGCTAGTTATTTAAAGTTCATTACAAATTGTATATACTCACAGCTATACACAACTTTATTATTATTATCTTTCACAAGCTAATCGCACTTGAACAATTTTATGACTCATAGATTCAACTTTCGACTATAAGATATTAATATTAATGATTGCTAACAAATCATAAGCTAAAGACAAATTATAAGCAATAGATATAAGAATACTCTGTATTTTACTTATATTATTTTGTATTTCTATAGGCAATCCCTTTCATTTAACCTATGTCCATAATATTTTTTTTTATAATTTGCAATTAAGTTATAATGTTTAGAGTACGAACAATAGATACGAACAATAGATCTTGCTTTGTTACTATTAATTTCATTTTGTGTAGAATAAATATGTAAGTGATAACATGATGAAGATTGATACCTCATCAATGTATCAAATCGCATTGATGTAGCGTTATCTTGTCTTAGAGATTAACAATACATGCAATATATTTTAAGCAATTTTATGTAAACCTCACTGTGTAAAACTGTCAATAAATTCCCAACAAGGACGGTTTACTCCTTGTTGGAAAATCAAAAAAAACAAAAACGATACACACCATATTGCTTGAAAATGCTAACCAAGGGAGTGCTGCTTTTTCATGACAACGCACCGATTCACACGGCGTGGCTCTCCAGTATGCGGGTTTGAGGAAATTTGTGGCCGTGAAATGGGAAAGGGGAGATCTTCCGTCGGGTAAGGTATTCAGACCGGGGAGCAGCTATAGTTTCGAGTGGTAGTTCGGAGCTATTCTATATATTCTGATATTAATTTGGAACTTTGATAGCGCGATTTATGCTTTGATATGTTTTGCTTGTGGCGTGACCACATCACCGCCACATTACACTCCTACTCAGACCTGAGGTCGATAGTGCAGTCTAAATGTGCAAGTGCCAGGGAATTGCCTTGTAGTCTACGATGAGTCGAGAATAAGGCAAGTAATCTGCGAGAGTGACGTGAAGCAGAAGCAATTATTAAGGCTCAGAGCCGTGCCGTACACTGTAGCGCAGAGAGTAGCCTGCTGCGATGAACCTTTGTAGCGCGACTTAGGCTTCGACATGTTTCACTTGTGGCGCGACGACAGCACCGCCACAAATTAACCACCCACGATACAGCCCACATTTAGGCAATGGTGATTACTTTTTATTCCCAAACCTAAAATAATTTAAATTAAAAGTTTTCTACAACCGACTTCAATATAAATTGTTATAAATAACTCAAAACTATTAATCAGACCTTGATAAAATTTATACAGGACCACAAGAGAAGCACCAGCTTACAAATAAAAAAATAATCATCGAAATCGGCTTATCCAGAAAAAGGTTATGAGGTAACAAACATAAAAAAACATATGAAAAAAACATACCGTCTCCTTTTTGAAGTCAGTAGAAAAGACTTTCGGGGAAGTAAATTGCTGACGATAATAAGCTTAAATCCGCTGTCATCATAATTCATCATTACAGCCCTTCACAAGTCCGCTGCTGAACATAGGCCTCCCCCAAGAAATGCCACAAAGCACGGTCTTGAGCCCCCTGCATCCATTGACTTCCTGCATATCTTACCAGGTCGTCACTCCATCTTGTGGGGGGACGCCCTACACTTCGTCCGCCGGTACGATGCTGCCACTGAACTTTTTTCCCCATCGCTTGTCGGTTCTTCGAGCTATATGGCCGGCCCATTACCACTTCAGCTTACTAATCTGTTGGGCTATGTCGGTCACTCTGGTTATCCTCATTTTACTGCGGATATCCTCATTTCTAAGTTTATTACGCAGAAAAACTCCGAGCATAGCCCTCTCCATAGCTCGCTGAGCGACCTTGAGCTTCCTCATACGGCCAGCAGTGAAGGACCACGTCTTAGTTCCATACGTCATCACTGGAAACACGCATTGGTTGTACAGTCTCGTTTTCAAGTTTTGAGGTATACCTGACGAGAAGATGTGCCGTAATTTCCCGAATGCTACCCAACCAATTGAATCCGTCGATTGACCTCTCGGTCGAAGTTGGACTTACCTAGTGGGACTATTTGTCCCAGGTAAACATACTCGTCAACAACTTCGAGATTAGTGTTCCGGCATAGGTGTGACATGGACATTAAACATGATCTTTGTTTGGTCCATGTTCATTTTAAGACGTATTCGTTGGGAAACATTATTGAGGTCATTGAGAATAGTGCTTAGGTCCTCCAGCGATTCTGCCATAAGGACTATATCGTCGGCAAATCGAAGGTGAGTGATGTACTTGCCATTGACGTTAATACCGTATCATTTTTAGTGCAGAAGTTTGAAAGCGTCTTGCAATGCAGCGGTGAAGAGTTTCTGGGATATAACGTCATCCTGTCTAACACCTCTCTGCAATTGGATAGGTTTCGTACTCTGTTCCTGTACTCGGATAGGCATCATAGCCCTACTGTACAAGCACTTCAGCACTTTGATATACCGACAGTCACATTGGCACCGCTGAAGGGACTGGAGCACCGCCCAAATTTCAACGGAATCAAAGGCTTTCTCATAGTCTACATACGCCAGACATAGTGGCATATTGTACTCCTCGGACTTCTGTAAAATTTTCCGAAGAGTATGTATGTGGTTTATGGTGCTAAAGCCTTTTCGGAAATTAGCTTGTTCGGAAGGCTGGAAGCCGTCAAGTCTGCGCGCGAGATGATTCGTAATGACTCTCGAAAACAGCCCGTAGACATGGCTCTGAAGGGAAATCGGTGTGAAGTTCTTCAAGAGGGCGTTGTCACCTTTCTTGAAGGACAAGACCACCGCACTTCTCCTCCACTCCTCCGGTGTAATGCCATCACGGCGAACGGAATTAAAGATCTTTTGAAGGGCTTCAAGTAACGGTTTTCCACCCGCTTTCAGAAGCTCCGCTGTAATTCCATCCTCGCCTGGGCCTTGCCGTTTTTAAGGTTCTGGAGAGCTGTTCTAATCTCGCTCAGACTGACGTCCGGGATATCATCGGAATAGTGTCGGATAAGACTTGCTCTTGGATCGTTACTCACACTTACGTGTGGCTCCAACGATGATGTGTACAGCTGGCCATAGAACCTCTCAATCTCACTCAAAATCTCAGATGTCCCGGAAACGACACTGCTACACTCGGTCTTCAGCTTCGACAGTTGGCTCTTTCTGGCAGACAGATCTCTAGCAAAGACTTTGGAGCCCTGGTTCCGCTCGATCGCTTCATCAATACGAGCGGTATTAAAGTTGCGTAAGTCCCGCCGCATGCATTTGGAATCCACTGATAATGAGCATTTTTCAGGTCAAGACGAAGAATATTTTTTTCAGGGAATAAAAAAAAGCTTTTTTCACGAACATGTTAATGTATTGATGTAATGGCATACTATATTGAAAAATAAAAACATTTCATCATTTTATTTTTTTCTAACATACCCATAACGAGAATATATTGAACGCCCCTCGTAAACCTTTAGAAAGATCCTTTGGAAAGATCGCAATTCATTAAGGCCTTAACAGTGGTTGAAATGCCTAAATCTAGGATATTTAAGTAAAAAAATCTCAATAACTGTTCATTTAATCCACAAAGAAAAAATACAGGGTAACAGAAGAAGATTTGGTAAATGTTTTTAATTTAACAAAATTGTATTTTTGTCAACCGCGCAAAAATCCCCAAAGAGTACCTATCTTTGTCATATTTTGCAAAATTTCTCCAAAACGGCACAAGATTTTTAAATAGTTCTTACACTAAAAAAAAGGTCTTAAAAATATTAATATTTTTAATTGAGAGTTTTATTTTTATTACCCGTTTTATAAGAGAATATATCATTTTTCCCTGAAATTGAATATATTTACACGAGCGCGCATGCTCCGTCGCCATGTAAGCTCTGTCACAGTCCGTTTTCGGACATTGTCGAGGGTGGACCGCACGTCGGTGTTGGAGTGACTTCGTTCAAATATATATTAGTTTTTTAAAAGTTTATACTCAATTATAAATATTTTTATGACTAGAAATACTTAATTTAGTTAATATCTGTACACTGGTAACTGTAAATATTGTTTTCTAAATAAATGAATTTTTAAAGTGCCCAAAGAAGAAGAAATTTTTGCGGCGACGTTGATTAGTGAAATTGAAAAATGCATTTTTATATAATTTAGATGTGGAACGACGAACATGCTCTCGTTACTTAGATTTCGATAGTTTTTAATACCTATGTAATTTTATTGTTGCATGTTTTTATTAATTAGTTGATAATGAATTTTATAATTATGTATTACAATAAAACGCTGTTTTTATGAGTATGACTTTATAAAATATTATTGGGGAGAGAAATAAAGATACAGATACTTACATTTAGGTACACTGTTATCAATTTAAATCAAACAATTTAAATAAATAAAAGAATGGTGCTTACCTAAGTATAAATAACTATATAAAGATATTCTTGGGTTTATGGTTTTTTTTATGTTAGACAAACTATCATCTAAAAAATATAAAAATTTTAAATTGGAGAGGGGTTTCTCTACGTATTAAAGTTAGAAATGAAGATATTTGCATTAGAACCAGAGTAACTGACATAGCCCAAAGGAATATTACAGTGAAATGGCAATGGGCTAGCTATATAACTTGGAAAACAGATAAAAAATAGGAAGAAAGGTCCTCGAGTGGCAACCTCGTACAGGTAAGCGAATTAGTACTCAACCTTTATTCCTCTTCACTTATTCTCATACGCTTTTCTTCACACACACACACACACACACACACACACACACACACACGCACGCACGCACGCACGCACGCACGCACGCACGCACGCACGCACGCACGCACGCACGCACGCACGCACGCACGCACGCACGCACGCACGCACGCACGCTCGCACGCACGCACGCACGCACGCACGCACGCACGCACGCACGCACGCACGCACGCACGCACGCACGCACGCACGCACGCACGCACGCACGCACGCACGCACGCACGCACGCACGCACCCACGCACGCACGCACGCACGCACGCACGCACGCACGCACACACACACACACACACACACACACACACACACACACACACACACACTATCACACACACGCATATACATACATACACACACGCACGCATGCACGCACACACACACCCAAATAGGTCGCAAATAATACTTACCTAGTACTATTAGGCAAGAGTGAATAGGTTTTTGTTAAGTCAGTGCAATTCACCATCTTAGACTACATAACCACTTACCGATGGGATTGTAGTTGCTTTACTACTTGCTTCGTAAAAATAGTAAAAAAAAATTTACCCTGTGAAAATTTGCATTTAGATATAATTTTTCTAACCAACCATAAAAATATGTTGAGAATATGTATATAAGTGTAAAGGTTACCTCACACGGGACAGTAATAATATAATATTATATCTTCCATTATCTACGCATGTAAACTTTTAAAATCTCTGAATCCCGAGGTATGTTCATCTTAAGAGGCTGAATAGAGCCACATTGAAATGCATGGGGATCGTTTTGTAATTTCACGTCACTATCGAAAAAAAATTGTACGTATTTCAGGTGGCGGTTTGCAAAACACGATTACACAAAAATTAACTCAATAGAAAATAATTGCAAAGTTGCTTCTAAAAATACTTAAATTTTCAACGTAAATTTTTTTTACGTGGTAGAGTCATGCTGCAGCTATATCAGTAGTAGGTATAGTTGTAGCACGAATGGGTCGGCTCGACCGGGGAAAGACCACGCTCTCACGGAATAACATGTAAAATAGCAGTTTAACCCTGCTGTGTTTCGTATGGTCAGTGTAGAGAACCGGAGAACCTTTTTACTGGAAACGAGGGATTATCATCTTAGTCCTCACGGGTAACAACGCATCTACATTTTGATACGTAATCGAGAATAGATGTAGATGTGTATGGGCCGTAGCAACCACTTACCATCAGGTGGACTGTGTGCTCGTTTATCACCCTTATTCTATTTAAAAAAAAATCTGAGATTTCAGTAAAATAATGTTAAGTATTGTAAGCACTCGTACAATTATGTCTCATGTTAATAAAGCTATTGGGCTATTTTGATTTGTAATAAAGTGATTTTACTTTATAGGTTAAATAATTTATTTACCTTTCTATATCAACAATCGTTTTTCTGTCACTCCTATTGAATTTGACAGTGCTTGCTGAAATTTAGCATCTTTAGATGGATCAGAATCGCGCGCTGATCCGGCTGTTAGATATTGCAAAAATAATCGAAAATATTTATTTTTACTTTCATGCCGAAGACTACATTGTTTTATTTTATTACGGTCAAATAATATTTATTAGGTTATAAAGCAAGTATTTTTGTAAATGTTTTGTATGTAAATGTAAATGTTTTCATTATTTTGTTATTCTATTGTTTACAGTTATTATCACGTCTTAGCTTTACACCAAGAATTACATTAGAAATTCTTGATGGGATGCGATGTAACGCGCATACATTATTTTCATCAAGAACTATAATATATATATATATATATATATATATATATATATATATATATATATTTGTTTTTTTTTTACCAGTAGAGTTTCAACAAAATCTTAAAAAAGTTCAATGAATTAAAAAAATGCCAATAATTATATAATTTCGAGTCAGTGTTTTACATTTAAAGATCAGTTAGAAAGAGCCAATGTTATTATTTTCATTTTGATTCATTTAATTCGAGACTAAAATAAATGTGAAAGGGCTTTTATCTGCAATAATAATTTTCATCAAAAATAACATAGACTTATAAAAGTCATATACACGGTCAATCATACTGAAGATTATCAATTGTACTACAAAATATTTAAAAGAGTATTTCCAGTATAATGACCCGAATATCATCATTAATGTTTGACTGGCACACTTAAAAGTTTTATCACATGGCTAAATGATTGACTTTTATATTATGATAAGGTCATGCTTTTCTATAAAAAGTTGCAAGAAATTTTAATTCACGGTCCTATTGGTTTGTTTTACTTTTTACTTAATTAGTGAAACACAAAATGGACTGATCTAAAAGTTTACTTTCTTGTGTAAAAAGTGCTATTTAGAATTTTTTTATTAAAGAAAATTGAAGTTTCTATGTAAATAAGTGTAACATAGCGGGTATTATATTCAATGGTAGCGGCCATCCATATTTGCAAAGCCAGCATCATTTTCTGTACAGAAACCGGCAAAGTGTTGCTCAAGGCACTATAAACAAAGCAGCTGATAAAATGTTACACTCATAACTGTTAACAAAAACTGTTTTCGCAAATGGTCTTATAGATAATAACAACTATTCCGCCGTGTTAGGTGCAGGAGCTATTATTAGAAGGAGAAGAGGTAAAATTTTGTTTTAGAAATGCGCACTCAATATTGTTTTGTCTGCAATTGGGCATAAAATAAAAAATAACTTCAGCCAAAGAGCACAACTGGCATTATACTCAGGCCCATCAATTGGTATGGAAAAAAAATTACCAGGTTTCAAAAAATCAATCAAAAGTCAAAAAACATAAATATTAAAATCAAAAAATGTATATATGTATGTCTATACATACATATAATGATTTATGGCCGCTTAGTAACTGACGGTGACTCACTATAACATCCTACAGTCACGCCGAAACTAAGAGGAGAGAATCACTGTAGAAAAGGTAATAATTAATTGCGGAAATTTTGTGATAAAATTAAAAAAAATATAAACTTATCCAAGTTAATCTAACTTAGTCTAACTTATATAAATAGTGAGATGGCGTCAGTTTTTAAGAAGATATAACAAAATAAACAAAAAAATAAATTTCAAAAAAGTTCAGTATTTAATTGATTATATACCGCTGACACTTAATCACGCTTTTCGAAACCACGCCAGTTGTAAACAATACTTGTGTGAAAAGACAAAATCTTCTTTTCAAATTTCCGCCGAGTTGTAAGTAGAAGGCCAAATAGGTCACGTGTCAATTTTAATTAAATATATTTTATATGAAGTGATCTTGACTACGTTTCATCAATTAACCATTGGTAAAAATTAAAACAGGTATTTTACGATTGTGTTTACAAAAAACATTATTAGTTGGACCTTGCAGCTTATTCATTATTTTTATTATAAATACCTATAAATGTATATATTATTAATAAATAGTTCCCATAATATATTGGATTATTTTTTATTTTACCCTATCTGCAATGTTCTACGCTCTATAGAAAATGTGGCGTATGACATGACTGACAATCTTTCGAACGTTTTATCTAGGTACAAAGCTGTTTTACGTTTTCGTCGCCTCCACATGATATTTTTGTCAGCATAAGGTACCCTTCTATATCTGAAACGAATATAAATATTGCTACAAAGTAAAGTAATAGGCTATACAAGTCCCTCTACTGGGCACAGGACTCTTTTTTATTTCTGAGAGGGTTTTAGGGCAAGAAATGCCCGCCGTGCTTCCCCAATGCGTGTTGACGAAAATTGCAATTACAAATTTCATTCGTGCTGTCGGGGATCAAACCCGGGAAAATTTACAGCGAACGCTTTGACGACATATTTTTAATACGACACAAATAAATACGATTTAACATATATAATAAAAATTCTTACGTACTGAAACTTGAACACTTGATAGCTCGTGATGCCTACCGGACAAAGCTACAGGACCACACCGTGCAATGTAATTGGAGATGCGTAACCGCGACATAATTCTCAGTGATGCGCAAGCATAACAGGCAGTATGTCACTTATATAATTGTCATCTCTGCAGTCTAATAATCTTTGCACTTTTATAAGTAATACAGAACGTAGTTGCTAGACGGTGTTGACATCGGCTAAAATCTCTGCGATCGCCGTTTCGTCAAGGTCATTCAGGCTAGTTAAAGCCTTAACTACGTAAATTGATATTATTTAATATTTTTATAGATTTAACAAAGGACCACATTTATATACAGAATACGGGGAGCGTTACAATGGAATGTCGCTGAAGATTAATGAAAGGAATTTGCTATAATTAATTTTTATGGCTTTTAAGTCTAATGAGTTATATATTTCTGGACTAGTCAGCTATACATTATAGAATACCTAGAGTACCTAGCAATATTTTGATACCAATTTTTTCTGACTACACATCTAACATTTGCAAGTAGCCATCATATCACTACAACTTAATCATGATTTGCGGCGACTAAGCTTTTGATATTAGATTACTTATAAAGCTGACTCCAATGTTTAAATGATATTGCTAGCCTTGCCTTGGTATCAAAGCAAAATGTCATACTTTCATCGCTTTCTGTCAGTGACCAAACTTGTTTTGACTACCTTATATTATCTGTTATATTTATGGAAGTAATTTTAGTGGTAACAAACACCTGAAAAATAAATCTTTTAGACTTAAGCACAAAACAAGTTGACGCAATTGTAATGAATTAAGTAACAAATGACTGGCCATTAAAAACAAATGATTGACCAAGAAGTAATTTATTATGTAAAGGAAATAAAAGTGTAACCCCCTGTTAAAGAGAAGTCAATAAAATCTAGGTAAATTCAAAAATCTTGCGGCCGTCAATAGAGCGCGGTATCAGCAACTCGGTTGATGGATGTAAATAACTCAGTCTCGTGACCGTAAGCAGGTGTAAAACTAAAAGTGGTCTAGTATCCTGATTGTCAATTCGCCCGTGAAACCAAGTTGTAATCGTAAAACCTAACGATATGAGTAGCAAAGACCCATTACCAGCTGTGCACTGTTCACGGGGATTCATAATATGATGATGGTTGATTTGTAGGTAGATAATGCCATAAGGCATTAATTCCGTTTTTTATAACCCTTAATATAAGATGTGTATAATAAAGATATATAAATAAATTTATTACACTAATTAAAAAATATAATCATAAATGTAAAAAAAAATATCCTACTGTTTTTCTTCACACCATTAAAAGTTTAAAAATAAATTATAAATTAATTTAAGCAATAATTTATTTCCAAATGTCTTATCTGTTATCGAAATTATTTTGTGTAATCTTTAGATTAAGTACAGTGTAATCTTTCACTGCCATTAATCAAAATGTCAATTTAAAGGAGACAATCGTTTTGGGCCCACTAGAAATTTTAGCGTAGCTTTATTTTATCGCACATAAAAAAATACCAATTTATTACAGTAAACGGTCTAAAGATTTTATGCAAATCTAACCAGAATCATGGAATCTGAAAAAAAAAACGTTGTATTGATATTCGTGTTCTGGCTAATGTAATATGAAAAAAATGCGTGTAACGAACAGGGGAATGACAGTCATCAGTAGCTTGCTTTTACGTCGATACTAGCGCCATTCTATAGTCAATAATAGCAACATTTTATTAAATAATTAATTTAAAATAAAATAGTACAGCCGACTTCAATATAAGTTATTAAGAATAACTCAAATAACTCTAAAACTATTGGTCTGACCTTGATCAATTTCATATGGGACTACAGGAGAAGTATCAGCTTTCATATAAAAAAAGAATCATCGAAATCGGTCTACCCAGTAAAAAGTTATGAGGTAACACACATAAAAAAAAAACATACACGTCGAATTGAGTACCGTCTCCTTTTTGGAAGTCGGCAGAAAAAATGACGTCACTGCTGGCATTAACTATTTAAACCGAAGCCTAAATCATATTTATATTTTAATTGTTAATTTCTCAGTATTCCCGTTAGATAAAGTAAAATTAATATTACTTTTGTAATCTATAGGCTATAAGAAATAAATCAATATGTATTTCATTAAGTTACGCGACAATTTGTGGTAGGCCCATTCTCTACACAAAAAGAAATTGGCTGCTTTCATGTCCAAATTACAATTTCAGTAATTTTTTTATGTTTTGGTTAATGTACCAGACATCTTAATTTATACAAATAAATAAAATTGAAGTGTGTGAATAACAGTTTTTTTACTAAATACATATGAAAGTATATACCTACGGTACTTACAACAAAAACAATTTTTAAAATTTTTGTCCATCTGTTTGTTCCAACTAATCTCCAAAACAGCTGGACCGACTTTGACAGGACTTTCAGTGGCAGATAGCTAATGTAATAAGGAGTAACTTAGGCTACTTTTATTTTAAAAAGGAATAAGTGTTTCGCGCAAAAAAAATTAAGACCCCATAAAATCCAATCGTAATAATTTTCACGCGGGCGAAAGCGGCGCAGGGAACAGCTAGTAAATTAATAAAATAGGTCAGAAGTCATAAGCTTTGAATGTCAAGCCTACAGGAAAATCTTAAAGCGGTAGTATGAGATATATAATTAAAAATAAATTCTTATGTGTATTTTGTCTAAATTCTTGCCATGTGCTGGCGGCGTAAGAGTATCCATAACATTTTCAACCGACCTTAAAAAGGAAGAGAGGTTAACAATTCATCAGAATCTTTTTTTATGTATGTACACCGATTACTCGAGGACGCCTAAACGGATTTGGAAAATTCTTTTTTTGCTTCAATGGGTATACTTCCCAAGTGATCCCATTTAAATTTTATCGAAATCGGTAGAAAGTCTGTCTGCATTCATTACCAATAATTAGTTATAATATCTAAGATAATGTAATCTATTACAAAATTTTACTTGTAATACCTTTCATCACCTCGTGGTGTTTTGTTTTGTTTAAACGATAATTAAATATAAGAGAAATACAAGTCATACTTACATCAAAATGATCTTTACAGAAGTATAGTCTAGTTTTTGTAAACAATGTCTTCGGTCTGTTCTTGCCAGTTTAAACCAAGTATTTCTCATATTTAAATCAGTTGGCACTTCAATCCATTACTTCTCCGGCATTCATATGCTCGTATTTTTGCATTCAGTTACAATACGCCAATGATAAAGAGGACAACTCACAATTAGACATCTAAAAATATCTTTTTCCTTTGCAAAATCGGCAAAATCCTAGGACAGTGACGTCACGAGCTTAACAGCATGGCGGCTAGCGTTTTTGCGCGAAAATTTAAAACTATAAATTGAAAGTAATTTCTAAGGCACTATTCGGTTTTCAAAAATATATAACAATAACAGTGGTTTATTATCTCTCTATGATTAATTTAAAACACTATTTGAAAATGGATGTAATACCCTATTCCGTAGATGACTAAGTAATTGCTTTCTTTTGATTTTTTAAAGCTTTCATTATGCGGCACAGCCAATAATTAATGAAACTGAAAGCAAGGAAACAGTATATGTACATTGTACTGCTTGGGTCTCTTATTTCTGTGAGATTTTTTAACAGGAAAGAAACCACAGTGCTACCCCAACACATTTGTTCTCAGCATCATTTGTTCGAAACATTTTTAATTTCCCCGGTTACCTCGCAAAAAATTGTCAGGTCTTAAACTTAAGTCTACAATTTTATTATGGAAAGTAAAATTTAGGCTAAGTGCTACTACAAAGCACATATTCAGCTCTAACTGTCACTTCTGTAGTCGCATTGTCACATAATTCACGAAAAAACTTACAAATATTATGAATTTATACTTATAACAATTAATTACTTAAAATATTCATCTGTTTAAAAATAATATAGATGTTGTTTTGTTGGCAGCTTTTAAAACATCCCATTTTTAAGGAATAATAGATCTTACAAGGCTTAAGATGAAAATAATTAAAACAATAGAAATGTAAGATTGTGTGGCACCCATCTCAAACAACATTCACAGAGAGAAAGTCGGTCTTAAATTATGGTTTGCATTGCTGTTTATTCTATACATCCAGTTCTCGGTGAAACTGTACATATATATGTATGTAGATCGTCGTTTTTCGCCGACTTCAAAAAGGAGTAAGCTCTCTATTCGAGTATATGTTTTTTTTAGTTTGTATGTTACGCAATATCTTCGCAGATTGTGAACCAATTTTGATGATTTTTTTAATTTTTTTTAAATAGGTTAAAATTCAATTATACTTCTCATATGAATTTGTAGAAAAAATTCCATGCCTAAAGGTAAGAAATAAATAACTTGTTTTTAGCAATTTGAAGTCGGTTTTAACTTTTTGTTATAAGTTATATTTATCTAGAATAAATTTTTGATTAATCTAACATTTTCTCTAGTGACCGCAGTTGACCACCTGATTGCTTCATCTTCAAAGCTTCCCCGTTCTATATAGAACCCAATTAAAATTTACTGCTCATAAATTCGCCTTTATAGTCATAAGTAAATCGTAATCGTCGATTGAGCGGAGCGAGAGAAATCCAGTGTAAGTGTTCCATTTTTAAAAGTCAGTAAAACAATCATGCACACACGCACCCACCCACGGACACACGCACACACGTGCTTTTTTATTATTTTTATTTATTTATTTCATCTTGATACTCATACTCATTCAATATGCTTTGTTGCGCTAACCTAATATTAAGTCAATATGGTACGCACAATGAGGTATTGGAATTCTTATTCTGCGGTGATTACTACAATGTGGAATTATTCGTGGCCAGAGTGAATAGATATGTTATAGGCTACCGCGTTTTCAGCAACATATATCACAAACTTTTTTATCCGCCTCTTAAAAAGGAGATCATTCAATTCTACTATGCGTTCTTTTTTTTTGTATTTGCATGATACGATAATATATCTGCGCCAATTACGCATCGGTTTCAATTATTCGTTTTTTCATTAATGAATCAATATAAATTTGAAGATAAGGCTTCACATTTTGTAATACAGGAGACGAAGATTTTTATATATCTATTTATTCCACATTCTAGTTATTACCTTGAGCTAGTGAAATACTTTAGTTTACTCTGAAAGGTCAAAAACTTAAGCATTTAGTAAAAACAGACGTAAGGAACGGAAGAAATTATTGTTAAAGGGTAAGGGTGATAAACGAGCACTCAGTCCACCTGATGGTAAGTGGTTTCTGTGGTCCAAATACTACATCTACATGTATCCTCGATTACAAATTAAAATGCAGATGCCATGTCACCCGTGATGATTAAGATGGAATGCCTCGTAAAAAGGATCACCGGTTCTCTACACTCACCATACGAGACACTGCAGCGTTAAGCTGCTATTTAACGCTGGTATTTTGTGGGAGCGTGGTCCTCCTGCGGTAGTGCCGACCCACTCATGCTACAACTATACAACTTATGTAGCTGCAGGTTGGCTTTACCACGTACAAAATCATTATCAACATAATAGCTTCTGAAATCGGTGCTTAAATTATTTTATACAATATGTCTTAGCAATTTAATCTTTGATTTTTATTAAAGAAATATTGTTATTAACGTTTTGAAACAACAAAGGATACTAAATTTATATAAGAAATATCTTACTTTTGGAGCCTGCTGATGAAATGTTATTCTCCTTAACATACCTTAAGATTACGTAAACTGTCCGCATGTTCGCTGGACTTTTAGACTAGGGCCTCTTTTAGATTTGTTGAAATTAACAGGCCTATCACTTGGATTGATGATTGCGACATTTGTTTTGCACCTTTGACACTGCTTCCCGTTGCTGGTCCGGAGATTTTATATAACATGGTACCAATACAAGGTGGATGGTGGTGTATCTTACCGAACTATGTCTAAAAGCTTTTTCTGGTCCTTTCCCTTAGCCTTCTCTTACATTACCCATAAGAGGAAATAAGGTGATGGTACCTCTTAAAAAAGGAATTAGATTACAGTAAAAAATTATGTATACACTGTTTTTTTTCTATTCACTGAATCTTTAATAAACGACGAAGGTAAAAGTTGCATGTACCTTATGTATCTGATAATTATTTTCAGGTAAATATTTTGTGATTACATAAACTGGAAAATTAATCGGAATTGGAGCTTATTTTTATTAAAACAACGTTACCTTTGGAAAATTTAAATAACGCAAACGCTTCACCGAATTTTCTTATATTCCGCCAATTGCTTTTAGATGATATTCACATTGAAAAGGTTAGGAATAAGGCGGGAACATGAAAATAATATTTCAATAAGAATACATTTCGTTTCATTAATTTTCTTTTTGTTACAAAGATGTGTATATTTTGTATAAAAATTGTATATACATACAATTTTTATAATGTTGTCCAACTCTTGTTTAGAGGCAACTGTGTTTTATGCACATTTGCAACTTAAGTCAAATAAGGGCCAATGATAGAAAAAAGATGCCTTATTGACGTTAGTTAAACGAATGGTCTAGTTCTTGAAGCGGAATACAGTAGTGGTTTTTCTGCCGCTTGGTGTCAAAATGGTAACCTGATTCCAGACATAACCAGACAGATGCACAGCCAAATTTCAGGCTCACTAACTGGTAAAAAATATATAAAGAAACAAATAAATAATATAATTTTAAAAAAATTAACAAATATCTATAAATCGAATCAAGATAAGGATCGCGTATGATTATTTATAAGCAGGTTTACCGCTTTCTCAAAAACGATTAAACCGATTTAATGATTCCTTATGTATTAAACAGGCTAACGGTATTTTAGGAGTACTTCCATATCCATTTCAATAAGTACGTCCATTCCTAAGTATAGAAAACAGGTGATGTAGTTTTTGATTGACATATTTAAACGACGTTCGACAAGGCTACTCTTGAACCTATGATATTCCTTACATTACTCCTATTCATTGAATAAAACTATTTTTACGGATTTTATCGCGTTTAATTAACTTATTTTATATTCCCGACGTTTTGTTTGCTTTCCAGCAACCGTGGTCACGGGGGACTAAGGTGATTGACGTCCCGGTGTCAGAGTTAAACCAAAGTACCTTCAGCTATTTTAATTAATAATTTTGGTCCGATCTACGCAGAATGAACTAACTGTGTCTTGAAATCTTGCAGTGGTATGCTTGGGTTTAGTTTTAATTTTATGAATTACAGGATTCCAAGCAGGTGGTAGTACCCAGCCTCCCTCTTTATTGAAATTAGGATGTTTTTTAATTTCAATAGCCTCACGTATCATCCTTGGCAGGAATTGATGTTCTTTCGCGAGAATTTGTGGTTTATCAAATCTAATGTAATGGCGAGGGCCGTCTAGGATATGATCACAAACTGCAGACTTCCCGGAACTTTGGTGCTTCACGTCAGCTATGTGTTCTTTTACGCAGGCTTTTATAGATCGTTTTGTTTGCCCTATATATGAGAGACCACACTCACAATCAAGCTTGTACACTCCTGCATCAGGAAAGCAACCGAAACGTCGGGAATATAAAATAAGTTAATTAAACGCGATAAAATCCGTAAAAATAGTTTTATTCAATGTGTAGTGTTCGCGTAAATATAAGAAATCATTATTACCCCTACTCTTAAAAAATACAAGCTGGATTCACAAGTAAAATGAGTGATTTCCACACAATAGTTTCTGAAGCTTCGGGGCTTAAGGATAAATATTGGTCTCGTTTTTGATAAAATTTTCACAATTCTGAAGGTATTTCACCTTGAGACCTACCTAGAAACCTCATAAACAACCTTAAGATACGTATCTAATTCTTTCCCGCTACGTAAGTTACACAGTTGTATCGTGTAATAATAACTATCAAAGAGTCAAAAGCATCCATCGCTTCAACGAGGCTTCCTCTTGTCCCATTTACCCGTATTCAATATAAAGATAGATCGATAATATTTCAAAAATGTAATAAACATCAGCTTGTGTTTAGGTCAAAAATGGTCATTTTGAGATGGCATCCAATCACGTTCGACTTAGAAAATTGCCCGAGGGTACCAGGTGCCATGCATGTCGTGGGAAAGGGGCAGCGGAAGGCAGCTGCCTAGCGTTTGGCGCTGTCGGGCGAGAGACAGTAGCTCGAGGGCAGCCGTGCAATTAATTAGCGTATCTCGGTGACCGCTGCAGAAGTTTTTTCGCGCGATCGGTTTTGGGTTATGGTCTAGAGTTTTAGAATTTAAGCGCAATACTTCGCTACGTAATTGTGGTTTCGTGAAAGCCGCCTCGGTTTAGTTTGTCTAGGTTTTAAGTTCGTGACAAGAGGCTTGTATTGTATTTGACTGATTAAAGTAATTTCGTTGGAAAGTAATAGTCTCGTTTAATGAATTTAATAAGGTGACTATGTCATGTAATTTAACTAGTCTGTGTCTTATTATCTGCTATTTGCTATAACATATAAATGTACAAACCATAACCTACGATCATTTATACTACAAGAATTTTTTTTATGGGATAGGGGGCAAACGAGCATGTCGCTAAACTGATGGTAAATGCCTACCGCAGCCCATGAACAACAGCAACACTAGGGGAACCAGGGAAATTGTAGATGCGTTGCCTGCCTATAAAAAGGAGTAGGCACTTTTCTTGAAGGTCACAGATGGTTGGATGGTATCGCGAGTTTTGTTGCGATATGCGATAGTGAAATTGAGCGGCTGTAATTAGTCCGAACAATTCCTCAGAGCACTCCCCGTGATTGATGCAATAAAATACGCAAACAGATGCAACATCTCTACGCATTGCCAGTGAGTCGATTCAATTGGAATGAACTCGGTCGTTGACGAATAGAACCGCTCTCTGCTGGATACGGTAAAATGGAAGGAGCTGGCACTTGGGAGCCCCTGCCCAGAAATGGGAACAACCCACCAACCTTGCAGTTATACGGGCCGAATCACGAGAGATGCACGCGGTACTTGCTCAGGGCTCTTTCCCGCGTGCACTTTCTTGACTCTCTACAAGTTATATAATCTACTTTTTGTCCCAGTTTGTCATTCTCCCCTCCTCTGTGGCTGACGGCACTATTACGCCTACGTCGTCAGGCCTATCTGCCAGCATTCTGTCTTCCATTATTCTTCTGCCATGCCACCTGTGAGCAAACTCGCGCAACAGCCCGTAGTTCACCCCCTCGCTGACGAGATCCGAGTAGTAAATCGATCCTTGAACCGTACGAACTAATCCATCCATCATTTTCGCTCTTAGGTCGTCATACAGAGGACATTACCATAGAACATGGTGAACATCCTCCTCTATTGCACCACACTCACACACACTTGTTTCACACAGCGCATTTCACTCAGTCCCTTCCGAAAGCATCCATGTCTGGTAAGAATCTGGGAGGTTTAATAGTCCGGTGAGACCCAGGTATACCTGAGTTGCAACGCCACTTCCGGGAAGAACCGATAGAGCTCGTGTCCTTTTGATACATTCGTCCATCGATCCTCCCAAACACCGATCACCTCAGTCCAAATTTCGCGCTTCAGTCTGCTCAACTCCTCTTTGGGCGTGGTCAAGCGTGCTATACCCATCCTACCAGCACGGATGCCCTCCAGATCATAAGGGAGAACTGTTCGCTCGTACCAGCACTCCGCCGCGTACGTGAGCGTGGATACAAACACTCCTCTATATATTTTTTTTAGGCTCGGTATGATATCGATACGCGAGTCATCTTGGCGAATCCCTTGGTCGCTCTTTCAGAAATAACGGACGCATGTTGCACAAACGATAGACCTGAGTCCAATACCACACCTAGTAACTTAGCATTAGTTACAATCTTTATAGATTCTCCACCAAGTCTGATAACGGGGGGGCGCTGAAGTTTCCCTCTAATAGTCATGGTGGTCGACTTTGATGAGGAAAACTCTAGTCAGTTCCTTAGCCCCCACTCCCGTACAAGGTCCAAAGTGATTCTGGCCCTGGATTCGATACCCGATCTGGTATCAAATTCAATCAAGATTGTAACATCATCAGCATAGGCAGTCATGGCTACTCCCTCAGGCAGAGGAACTCGGAGTAGGCCGTCCATCAATACGTTCAACAGTGTAGGGCCCAGCACAGAGCCTTGAGGACATCCCGTAGTCGACGTCTTCCACACTACCCGGTCCCCGATATAGAGGCCCACACGTCTGTCGGTGAAGTAGTCCACCAGCGTTTTGTAAATGTTTGGTGGACAACCACTTCGTTTCGCTTTGACTATCATCATTGGCCACCAGGCATTGTCGAAGGCGCCGGAGATATCCAGAAAGATTGTCTGCACGTAGCATGCTCAAGAATACCTAGCCGTGCTGAGCAAGACACGCAGCGCTGTTACCGTAGATCGCCCCGGAGATAAACCATGCTAGTGCTCAGATATCCCGAGACTAATCGCAGGAGGACATCTTAACACTAAGCGTTCCAATACTTTCAATAAAACTAATTTTACGGATTTTATCGCGTATATTAACTTATTTTACTTTCCCGACGTTTCAAGCACTTTACAGCACCCATGGTCACGGGGGGGACTGAGGTGTATGACGTCCCAATGTCATAGTTAACCACGGCTACCTCCAGATTAAAAATTATTAATTTTTGTTCCGATCTACGCAGTATGAACTTACAGTATCATGAAGTCTTGCAGTTGTATGCTTGGGTTGGGATTTAATTTTATTAATTATGGGATCCCAAGCAGATGGTAGCACCCAGCCATCTTCTCTATTGAAATTAGGATGTTTCTTTATTTTCAATAGCCTCGCGAATCATCCTTGGAAGGAATCGGTGTTCTTTAGCGAGGATTTGTGGTCTATCAAATCTAATGTAGTGACGGGGGCGATCTTGTACGTGTTCACAGACTGCAGACTTCCCGGAGCGTCTATTCTTCACATCAGCTATGTGTTCTTTAACGCGGGTTTTTACGGATCTTTTAGTTTTTCCTATATAAGAGAGACCACATTCACAATCCAGCTTGTACACTCCTGCATCTTGCAGAGGAATATTACACTTGACTGATGGTAAAAACTGACTAATCTTCTTCGGCGGCTTGAAATATGTTTTAATGGAAGCACGCTTCAAGATGTAGCCAATCTTGTCAGTGACACCTCTGACATATGGCAGTACAGCAGGCACTCGCTCGACTGTGGCCGGCTTCACTCGTTCACTGTGACGTAGGCGCGGGACCCGAAGCTTATTGTCGTGCAAAACTTGCTTGACGTGTTGGAGCTCGGCGGCCAGGTGTTTACTGTCACAGATCCCTCGTGCTCTCTGAAACAAAGATTTACCCACGGTAGCTAACTGTGAAGGATGGTGGTGAGAATCACCGTTTAAATATCTATCTGTATGGGTCTTTTTTCTATACACAGTGTGGCTCAAGGTGTTATCAGGATTCCGAATTACTAATACATCTAGAAAAGCTAAAGAATTGTTTGCCTCTAACTCCATTGTGAACTGAATTTTAGAATTTAAGGAGTTAAGATGGTCTAAAAATGCAGTTACTTTATCTAAAGGTAAAATTGTGAAAGTGTCGTCTACGTACCGCTTGTAGAATCTTGGCTTTATGGGAGAAGTAAGCAGGGCTTTCTCCTCAAAGTCCTCCATGTATATATCGGCAACAATGGGAGATACAGGCGAGCCCATCGCCACACCATCTACTTGCTTGTAGAACTCCTCCTTCCACAATAGGTAGCCAGATGTAAGGCAGTGTCTGAGTAATACTGCATATTCTACGGGCATGTTGTTTTCCTCTAGCCTTCTAGTAACAATCGAGATGCAGTCTTCAACAGGTAGGCATGTGAACAGAGACTGCACATCAAAACTCACCATAGTTTCATTGTCTGCCAGATGTAGGTCTTTAATCTCGCTGACAAATTGGTAGGAATCCTTTGTGTGTGCTCTTGTATGTCCTTTGAGCGGTGAGAGTATATTCGCTAAGTGTTGAGCCAATCTGTAAGTTGGTGAATCGATTTGGCTCACTATAGGACGTAGTGGAGCATTGGGCTTGTGTATTTTTGGTAACCCATATAACTTCGGTGGTTTAGCACACGTAGGTATTATCGATTTTACGTCTAGATTTAATTTTTCGGAGTGTTTCTTTATGAGATCACTAGTTGTTTTAAGTGTGTTATTTGTTGGGTCATTTTTAACCTTTTTATACGTACTTACATCCGACAAAAGTTCTTGTATTTTAAAATTATAATCTGACGTATCCATAACTACCGTGGCATTTCCCTTATCTGCGCGGAGAATCGTGAGTTCTGGTTTATTGCGTAGGTTAGTCAACGCTTTGAATTCGTCTTTAGGTAGATTCGGTTTCAATAGAATTTCAATAGAGAAGATGGCTGGGTGCTACCATCTGCTTGGGATCCCATAATTAATAAAATTAAATCCCAACCCAAGCATACAACTGCAAGACTTCATGATACTGTAAGTTCATACTGCGTAGATCGGAACAAAAATTAATAATTTTTAATCTGGAGGTAGCCGTGGTTAACTATGACATTGGGACGTCATACACCTCAGTCCGCCCCGTGACCATGGGTGCTGTAAAGTGCTTGAAACGTCGGGAAAGTAAAATAAGTTAATATACGCGATAAAATCCGTAAAATTAGTTTTATTGAAATGTGTAGTGTTCGCGTAAATATAAGAAATCATTACGTTCCAATACTTTTCCCAAACCACTGAGGAGCGTTATCGGACGGTTTGCCTTGGCGTCGGTCTAGAGATGGGAACAGTATTCAATGTCAGGCCGAACCTGCGCCTTGTAAAGTTTGAACGCGGTGTGCCAGCATGAAAAACTGTCCCGCTTTGCCGAGCACGCCAAGCTTTTAGAGGCCAATTTGGGCTTCTCTCCCAAGTGACCACGAAACTGCACTTCACTCGATATATCGACACCAAAGATTCAGATACTGACTGAGGCAACAAGGGGAGTGCCTTGAAACTGAGGAGAAAAGGGGTAAACTAAACTAAAATTTAGCGGTAAACGTTCAAACTGGTATCTTCTAGGGGATTGAACTGGACTAGATTTAGTCGCCCCCAGTCTGAGACTATGTTCAACAAAGTCTCGACTTCAGACGCAAGTTTGTTTTGGTACTCGGCGATGTTTTTCCGAGAAATATTAGCACGGCCGGTGTATAAAGCATCACCAGCGCTGTCGTCTGCATAGCAATGAATGTTACTGGTTTGCAACATATTGTTAGGAGCTTAGGGTTCGAGACAATTAAAAACTTTCAATTGAATTACCAAAATTGACACTTTAATTACACAACACTAATTACAATCTAAAACCACGCTAATAATAAAACACAATTACTTTAGTTCGTAGTTATTTCGCTTCGAAGTATTCTCTTGTATCGCCTATTCAATACTACCTTGATCGTGGTCTATACCGGCTTTATATAGGGCTTCAGATAGTTTCCAGAACCTTCTACTGTAGCGACATCTAGAATGTTGGAGTACATATCGGTCCCGAAATTTCTGGAAGGATCTTGACTATCCTAGTTCTGCTACTCGACACTAGAGGGCGCTAGTGTAACTAGTGTTGCCATGTACAAGATATTAATAGTGGCGCGCAACAATATCATTGATATGAAAAAGAAACAGCTTTTAGTGATAGCACACAGCCTTGTGGAACACCAGAGTTAATGGGCTTGTAAGCAGAGCCTGCACCGTTTACTACGACCTTGATGCTCCGATCTGCAGATCCAATTGCACAATTTCTCGGGAAGCGCATAGGAAGGCAGCTTCTAAAGAAGCACTTTGTGCCAAACGTGATCGAAAGCCTTCGCTTTGTCCAAACTAACGGCCAATGCCTCCCCCTTGCACTCTACTGCCTCCGCCCATCTATGAGTCAGATAGACTAGAAGATCACCAGCTTATCGACCTCGACGAAATAAAGATCTTTAAACCGAACATTTGTTAAGATAGGTGCAATGTTGTATTAGATGCACGGGCTGAATTTCATTCAGGCCGCTAGTTGAACGGCGTCGTTTAGTAAAAAGGCTAGGCTATTAACTGAAAGGCTAATTAAGCTTGTTAGCTGCGACATATATATTACTCACAAAATGCTTTCTTATATTATCGTTTCGGTTGATTATCGGCAGCTATGGTCCCGCGAAGATTCAGCTCTCTGTCCTCCTGGTGTCTTAATAATCTGTTCCAATTCTAGATGTGTGCATTCGTACAATTTGTGTATGTAAAGCATGATACGGAAGAAATTCCTAATGTGCGGGTAACAGTTTTATCAAAATCGTTGTTTTATCTGATAGTACTAAGATAGTCTACATCTTTACGAGTATTGATAGCGTTGCACAGAATTAAATGTGAAAATTCTTCAAATGCGTAGTTCAACAAAAACAAGTGTAAATGGGGTTGTATAGTATTAACCTGAAAGTATGAAAAGAACGTTTCCTTTATTCTCCTGTATGTACGACATTTTTTTTGTTATTAATACGTAGTCCCCACATTGCTTCCCTGTGCTTTTTCGTTATTTGATTTCTGTAAGTTATAATTCTATGAATGTGTGAAGCAAGCATAAATGCTTCAATCCTCGGCTCTCTTATTTCCATCAGATCCTAGTTTTCAGACCGATATGAGCCCATAATACTATTTTTAATGAACATGATTGGAGCTAATGTGATCAATAATTTGTCTTGTTAAAAATGATTAGCGTTGGCGGGTGCTAAGGATCCTTGAGGAATGTTTCGTAAACGGGCATCAAATATCTTTTATGGTTAGGGCTCTGGTACAGTTTATGATGAGAATTAAAGTTCGTGCTATGTTTTTCTTTATGGAAAACTGATATTTTGAAGTTTTTAAAGAATGTTACTGGGGCCTTAATTTTTCATAACCAACCTGCGCAAATTTGAGATATGCATACATAATATTATTTAATCTTATCAGACACAATGCTAGCACACCGGACGTCAATCAGATCGAGAATAAAGTAATATTTTCTAGTGGCGTAAAAATCAATCATAGGCATCGTGCAAGGGTGGAAGTACAGCAAAGTTCAGAAAACTAGTGAAAATCCGGTACTTGAAGACCAGAACTCCTTAAATGCCATCCTCCATGGTGGCACTAAGGACTTGTTTTTTAAAAAAAGGCTTCAACCCTCTAACAACTATTGATCGATTGCCTTTTTGAGCCACGTCTGAAGTCAAGAGACATTACGATTTATCGTCTCGCACACAGGCTTGAAAAGTTCCAGCCTCCCAATCCGGTTTCCGATAAGCCCGTAGACCACAAACACGCCCTTCGGAAAATTGTACAAAAGACAAAAAAACAACAATCTACCACTTTGTCTTGCGCATATGTATGAAAGGAAGTCATTGGGCGATGCGGTAGTCTTTTCAACGGTACTAAATCGTAGCACTAACTAATCGTAGCATGCATGAAGAATTAATTTTATTTGAATCGAGTATGCATGAAGTATTAATTTTGTAAGTTTGTATAGTAGGGCTACGATGGTCGTCTGAATACAGAACCAGGCTAAGAAACTTATCCAACTACAGAGAAGTGTAAGACAGGGTGACGTTACTTCTCCGAAAATCTTCAGAGATACATTTTAAGACATTTTGCAGCCACTGCATTGGGAAGCATACGGTATCAACATAGTGAGAGCTCTTTTTGGAAGAAGTTATGGTCCTATTGCGACATATGTATACATATTATGGTGTTTTGTAGTAGAAATAAGTACATATGATTAAAAATTATTAGATTGTAGCTGTGTAGTTTGTAATTGTAGTTTGTCAAAATAGTTGTCTTCATTATATCATTCGGTGATAAACCTGTAATGATAATTGTAAAGTGGAAAATAAATAAATAAATAAACATTAACGGCAGATATTAAAGTTGCGTACCACTCACTCTCGATTTGCCGACGATATAGTCATTATGGCATAATCGCTGGAGGACCGCAGCACTATGACCACTCATTGACCTTTAGTGTCTCCCAATGGATACGTAAGCTTAGCTTAATATAGGTAGAACCATTTACTTAGTTTCTCTACATGATGGACTTCGTTATGAAGAAATATGCAGTAGAACCAGAGTAATAGTCATAGCTCAACGAAGTAAGTTCATTAAGCTAAAGAGGCCATATAGCTCAAAGAAAAGAACCGATGGTTCTCGAGTGGCAGCCTCGTACCGGGACGCGAAGTATAAACGGGCCACCACTAGATGGAGAGACAACCTATAAAGACGTATAGAAATTCGGTGCACAGGTGCTCAGGACCATGCTTTGTGGCGTTCCTTGGGGAGGCCTATGTTCAGCAGTGGGCTTGTGATTAGCTATTTTTTTTTTTTTTTTTTATAGGATAAGTGTGACAAACGAGCACTCAGTCCACCTGATGGTAAGTGGTTGCTGAGGCCCATAGACATCTACATCTATCCTCGTTTGCGAATCAAAATGCAGATGCGTTGCCACCCGTGAGGACTAAGATGGAATGCCTCATTCCCAGTAAAAAGGGCCTCCGGCCACCTGCACTCACCAAGCGAAACGCAGAGGTAAACCTCTACTTCACGCTGGTATTCTGTGAGGTCGTGGTACCACCCCGGTTCGAGCCGGCTCATGCGTGCGACAGCAAAAGCTGCCGCGTGGCTCTACCACTGTTAAAATGAGTTAATGATGATGATTTAGTATAAAAAATTCTGGGTATTAAACAATACCGTAAGACTTTTAAAATAATGTAGTAAACATAGGTTCATAAGTTACCGATAACAATAATAAAACTTCTCAAATTAACTCTAAGTAGAATGTTTTAATCAAAGCACCCACCTTTACGAGAATCTTGTGAAACTGTGAATGAAAACATCGGTAACGTGCGGTCTTTTCCCAAGTTTAGAGCTGCACACTTTAATGAGGATTATACAGGTATCTTTTGCTTTCGAAAGCACGTAAATTAAAACTGAAATAAATGCACCAAAGATTTTACAAATATATGTATTAAACGTACGATTCTGATATTATTTAATTATACAAAAGACGTGACTTATTAACCACTTCACACTGAGTACAAAGTGCAGATCTAAGGTTAAAATTTACGTCGAACTAAAACACAAATAAGTAATTAGATTTGGTTATAATTGCAAGTCCCTAAAGATGTAATCTGCAAATTTTTCTTACATGTTCACTAAACGTGTTTAGACAGTTTAATTTGTTACATTGTAGGCTCTGCAAACCCGGTTTTAAAGTCACAAGTGCTCACTGTTTCGAGTAGAAGCAACATCAAGACTGGGTTGTGCCGTGGTCTCAGTGGTGCTGAGAGCGAGTACTTGATACAATCAGGCAACTACTTTACTGTGTAGTTAAGTAACGATAACGAAATTCGCCTTAACTTTAGCCCGCTATAGGGGCAACTTATATCTGATACCATTTCTATACATATAATTAAATCGTAAACAACATTTTTATCCCTTTCTGCACGATAATCTCATCAACATCTGAACCAATTTGAATGTGATTTTAATTGGTTTTTGAGATAAGCTTTGGCTTACATTGTTTAATTAAAATCGGTTAACAAATAAAAAAGACAATAATACTATGTCCGTTTGGAAATGAGTATTGCGCGCGTTCGGTTGTTTTATCGGCCTGCGGCGGCCAGACGGTAAGATACACGTGACACAAATTTTAAAAATCTACCTCATCTGTATTTGTTCAGTGAGTCTTTGGTTTATAAACCTATATTTATTTTTAAAGTAAGACGATGTTATTGAAATTATGTTGTATAAGATTCTTATGAAGTTATTATACTATAATAGGTTGTAATACTCTTTTGCCTAGGAGACTCTTTCGGTAACTACCGCCCTCTTACCTACTTCTACCGTCAAGGAGCAGTGCTAGCACTGCCGTGTTTCGGTCTGAGTTTAGAGAGTCAACGTAATTACAGGCTGAGAGATATTCTATCTTAGTCTTCAAAGGTAACAATGCATCTGTAGCCTTCTTTGTTTGAAGTTGGCTGTTCATAGGCTGCAGTAGCCACTCACCATCAAGTGGACTGTAAGCTAGCGTGTCACTTCAGTTTTATAAAAAATATATACGGTGTTAATAGAGCTCATCAACCCATGTCGTCCGAAACGATAATGAGATAAGCCGAAAAAATCTTATGGATTCCGATAACGATCCAACCATAGACCATCTCTTTGCGCAATCGTTAAGTATACAAACTAGCGATAGGCGGCAGTCTGGTGTGAGATGTCTGATACTGTTATCGTCAATCCGCCTGCCAAGCGAGATGATTAAGGCAAGTCCTGTTTACTGGAGAGGTCCATGTCCAGCAGTGAACTTTTACGGGCTTATGATGATGATTGACCTAATTCTCAACAGAGCTCCATATGTATACATTATTACTTAGGATTTGTAGATGATACGTGTTTATTCATTTATAACAGTCTATTAAAAGTATACTGCTGCTCATATGCATACCCCATAGAGTGCCTGAAAGGGGGAATTTTACTATGCATATGTGCACTTATGAAATTGCGGATACAATATTAAAGTTTAAGCAGTATTAACGTTTTCAATATGAACGTGAATATATTTTCTTTTTCTGTCTTCTCCTAAAAAACTCAAATAAAACTATAGATTATCCCAATTTAATCAAACTTTTTATGTAAGTTTTACCAATACATCCGTCATGCCAACAACTTTTTCTTAAAATCCTTACGGCATACTTTTGCAATTTATTACGTAATATTTGTTATTTTTATGTCGTTAATAACGGATGGAGAAGACAGCATGCGTGAACATCGTGTTATGCATGGGTTGTGATATTACAATTTGAATCTATTTAGAAGACTGTACTGCCTGCACACGGAACGTAGGCGGTATAATGTTTGCAGTTTGAATTTTATTGACCCTTGCTGATCTTTGAATCTTGAGATTGCTGAGAGATTGACATTGACACTGCATTTAGACGCAAACTGTCTTTAGACGCAAACTGTCTGTCACTCTATCCTTCCACTCCTCTACCTTTGATCCCATCATGAAATCATTACGTCAAAAATACAGTTAAGTAAAGTCAAATAACTGAGTTTATATAAGTGAAACAACTTAGCCCTACAATATATCTTGAACAGTTGATACTTGTTACTACTTTCATACGGTTATCGGAAGTTTTTGCCGTGATCTTAATCATTCAGGAGAAAATACCTATTTACACAATAAGTGCTGTATTTCGTGGCAACTTATTTATTATCATGCCTTTAAGGTATGATTTTATATTTCCATGTTAAAGCATTTTATTAACATTTTTACATTGCAACTTATTAACATCAAGCGATATACGACAAGCAAATAATTTAGATTCTAATCAAGAATAAATTTTGGTCTATAATGGCCACAAAATCTTCACTCACCATTAGATATACAGTAGTGTGCCCGTTTGTCAACTTCTAGAAAAATGTTTGAATAAAACAATTTTATTACAATTTTTGTTAAATAAAATAAAATTCTGTAATAAAATCAGCAAAATAATGTTGCGTGCTGTATAACACTATTAAAGATGAAATTTCTTGTCCAGTGTCGCATGTAATCACATTGTTCTCTATCTGTAGCACCACAGTGAACATGACACTTCACATTAGGTCACTGCCAGTGCTGTTATAATGGAAATCGGCGTAACTTTGAAAGTACATATATAAATAGCTCTATTTTTTTTCTTCTAGAAAGTAAATGTAGTAAAATGAGACATACATTTTTTTTTGAAACGGGTACACTTGAGATCTTAGTGATGTATATTTAAAATCAAAATCAATTAAAAAAACTCGTATCCATAACAATCAACATGTTTTTATCAGATGGTGCAACTATATTTTTTTCCAATTCTAAGTATACATTATATACATTACATTCTAAGTGTCTACATTATCTACATATTCTCATAATATAATCTGCCCAACTGTGACACTGTTTGTCGGCAGCAACTCTATAAAGGGAAGTGACCACAGAAAGTCGACTAATTAGTATTAGTGGACACAATCGTAATGATGAGGACCTCCTAAGGGCAAATAAAGGTTAATTCTGTGCGACACATTTCTCAGCAACTAACTTTAGTAATCGGTGTAATTTGGATTATTTTAATCAAGTGTAAAGTTAGTAAGGTGTTAATGAGAGAGGTGTTGTTCCTTATATGACTTTAATTAGACTAAAATTAACATTAATATAAATTGTCGTGTGGGGACTGAACTACACTAAGAGAGATACTCCTCCGGATCAGCACCAATGATGGTTCTGGCTGGAAAAGATGAGTAGCCGCTACCGGCCGCAGCGTTCCATGTTCAAATAAGGTAGAAGTTTATGACGATAAGGCATTTATCGACTTACTGTTGAACGTCAGGTTATCGCCGCCAAAAAGTAATCTTTCACACTCCTTGAAGAAATCCCAAAATATATTCAGAAAAATAAATAATTATAGTCAACTTATAATACTTCAAAACAACGCACGAGCGCACAATGAAAAAGTAGCACTTTAAGGCTTTATTATTACCTACCTAATGAGTAAATCATAGTAAATAATCACAGTACAAGCTTTGGCTTGTACATATGGCTTAGGTCAGCCAGATTAAAACACTAAGTAACGGTAATAACGATATTTTTAATGTTATGAACCTTCTGACAGCGTTCGGGAAACTACGACACATCTGCTCCTCAGACATTTTTTTTTTTTATAGGATAAGGGTGACAAACGAGCACACGGTCCACCTGATGGTAAGTGGTTGCTGCGGCCCATAGACATCTACATCTATCCTCTGTTACAAATCAAAATGTAGATGCGTTGTCACCCGTGAGGACTAAGATGGAATGCCTCATTTCCAGTAAAAAGGGCCTCCGGCCGCCTGCACTCACCAAGCGAAACGCAGAGGTAAACCTCTACTTCACGCTGGTTTTCTGTGAGGTCGTGGTACTACCCCGGTTCGAGCCGGCCCATCCGTGCGACAGCAAAAGCTGCCGGGTGGCTCTACCTCCTACCTCAAAACCTTAAAAAGAAATTGTACAACCAGTGCGTGTTGCCTGTGATGACTTACGGATCTGAGACGTGGTCCTTTACTGCTGGCCGTATGAGGAAGCTCAAGGTTGCTCAGCAAGCTATGGAGAGGGCTATGCTCAGGGTTTCTCTGCGTGATAAACTTAGAAATGAGAACCAGAGTAACCGATATAGCCCAACGGATTAGTAAGCTGAAGTGGCAGTGGGCCAGCCATATAGCTCGAAGAACCGACAACCGATGGGGAAGAAAGGTTCTTGAGTAGCAGCCTTGTACCGGTAGGCGAAGTGTAGGGCGACCCCCCACGAGATGGAGTGACGACCTGGTAAGACATGCAGGAAGTCGATGGATGCAGGTGGCTCAGGACCGTGCTTTGTGGCATTCCTTGGGGGAGGCCTATGTTCAGCAGTGGACTTATGAAAGGCTGTAATGATGATGATGATGAACATTCTGACAACTCTAAATATGTGTGCAAACGTCAGGTTTCCCGATTAAGCCAATAATGTAATCCGTATTTGTGCAAGATTTTTATACAAAATATTATACTCGGCGCAAACGCTGATAGTATTTTCGGATGAAAATAATTTTAAAAATTGTTTTTTTGTTCTAGTAAAAAGGATTATCAAGCTACATTTCCTGAAAATTTTACATACATCTTTAATATTTTACCATGTCATTACACTATTATTATGGTTTTTAATAAGAATATTTTAATAGAAATTACACATTATTCATTAAAAAGGATGCCGAGACATACCGAGGCCTATATACGTGCAACTGCTGGGCATAAATATCCTGTCATTTCTGAAACGGTTTAGAGCAATTAGTTCGCCGCGCTGTTCAATGCTGCAACTGCTGCTCTGCTTGTTTTGTGGACTTCATAATATATCTTCGAAATATTTTATTCATATACATGCAGGTTTCCTATCAATGTTGTTCTTCACCCCCAAGCACGTGATAAATCAGCATTTAAAATTGTAATTAACAATTTCATTAGTACCGACTGACATCTGGCTTGGTTTGCTCTCGAACTATTAAATTATCTCCCCAGTATACGTTTATCTCTCAAGTTACCGTGAGCTTCACTACAGAAATATTGTAGAATGGCAATGAACAGACGAGTATGTTTACCTGGGACAAATGGTCCGACTAGGTAAGTCCATCGATCGTGAGGTAAATCGACGGATTCAAATCGGCTGGGCACCGTTCGCGAAATTACGACACATCTTCTCGTCAGGCATACCTCAAAATTTGAAAACGAGATTGTACAACCATTGCATGTTATCAGTGATGACTTAAGAATCTGAGACGTGATCTTTCACTTCTGTCCATAAGAGGTAACTCAAAGTCGCTCAGCGAGCTATGGAGAGAACTATGCTCGGGGTTTCTCTGCGTGCCTAACATAGAAATGAGGATATACGCAGTAGAATCAGAGTAACCGACATTGCCCAACGGATTCGTGAGTTGAAGTGGCGATGGGCTGGTCAGGTGGCTCAAGACCGTGCTTTTGGCATTCCTTGGGTTAGGCCTCTGTTGGCCTATGTAGCAGTGGACTTGTGAAGGGATGTAATGATAATGATAATGATGCAAAATATTTGTACAAATACATGCCATAAAGCAAAATCAAATTTAGAGTCTAGATAATAATAATATAAGAATCGTCAGGATCTTTCTAAAAGTAAATTAAATTCAGTGCGTTATAATTTATTTTATGTCATATCAGTCTTATTTAGGGTCATTACTTCTTATTACTGTTTATTATTAATATAAATTAAGTATATTGATAACTTTTCCACATAAATAACACAAGAAAAATTCTAGAGCAGCACATCATTTTAACAAGAAATCACGTACTCGTAGTACTAATCTGTAAGAGGTGTACTATACTGGAAACATTTTGTTAGCATCAGTTTTAGAACATTGGAAACTTGCTCATTGTAATAGCTTACGAAAGTAAGTGGGCGACTATTTGAAGAAGCTTTGTCTTGCATACCTTTGATGTTGTGTTTGTAAGAAAGTATATTTTAATGTTAGTTCTATATCATAGAACACATATTCACTGTTTTAATGTATGTTGTAGTTGTATTGTTATTTATTTACTTTTTATTTCTGCACTTTTGTCAATGTACCTCGTTTTACAAGCTTAACGTGTGACTATTTTAAGAACGATGTGAAAATGATAGGAAGAGAATTCCTTGAAAGGGAACCTCATTAACTGATTTTTGGCAAGTTAGAGCTGATCATATAATGTACCCTAGCATCGCCAATATAAGCTTTTTTGAATAGATTTTAATCATTTTTATTCTTAGGTTCCGTTTAAGACAACTTAATTTTCATAATTATGGCTTTTACTAACACACGCTCAGAAAATTTTAGAAAAACTTAATTAGGTTAACTCTATTTGTTACTTAAAGCTCTGTTGTAAGTTAATTAAAAGGCAAGTAAGCCAAAATTAATCGAATATGATATAAAGTTGATAATTTAATGTCATGATATAAAGTTAAAAAATTACTAGGTTTGAGTAGGTACCGCCCCTCATGCTTATTTCTACCACAAAATAACACTGCCTGTGAAAGCACAGTAGTGCAACTGTGTTCCCGATCTGAAAGGTATAGAGAGCCAGTATAACTAGCCGTGTAGTGGCGGGTAAGAATATCCACTACCCCACATATTCCCGTGGGTGCCGTAAGAGTGACGACTTATGGATCTGAGACGTGGTCCTTCACTGCTGGCCGTATGAGGAATCTCCAGGTAGCTTAGCGAGCTATAGAGAGGGCTATGCTCGGGGTTTCTCTGCGTGATAAACTTAGAAATGAGGATATCCGCAGTAGAACTAGAGTAACCGACATAGCCCAACGGATTAGTAAGCTGATGTGGCAGTGGGCCGGCCATACAGCTCGAAGAACCGACAACCGATGGGGAAGAAAGGTTCTCGAGTGGCAGCCTGGTACCGGTAGGCGAAGTGTAGGGCGACCACCGCTAGATGGAGTGCCGACGTGGTAAAACATACAGGAAGTCTATGGATGCAGATGGCTCAAGACCGTGCTTTATGGCATTCCTTGGGGGAGGCCTATGTTCAGCAGTGGACTTATGAATGGCTGTAATGATGATGATGATGATGATAACTACAGTCTGTGAGACATTTCATCTTAGTCCTCAGAAGTAAACAAACGCATCTGTAGCTTTCTGTGTTTGAAGTTGTCCTTGGAATGCAATAGCGACTTAGCATTAGGAGGACTGTAAGTTCGTTTGTCACTTCATTTTTATAAAAGTTATCGTCCTGTCTTGGTATCAATTTTTTATTTATTTATTTATTTATTTATTTATTTATTTATTTAGAAAACCAACAGCGTATATAGAAAATATTAACATTAATGTAACAAACTAAAAGTATGGCCAATAACAGGTTTCCCTTATATTGTTTGATGGTAGGTGTATTGTTGTTAGAAGAAAAGGAAAAAGAACAATCTAATAGATAAATTATAAGCAAAATTATAAGCAATTCAATGTAATGAAGGTGGTCATAAGTTTACAGATCAGGAGAGATAGTCAGGTAGAATGATATATTACATTTCCTTTATATATATATAAATATATATATATATATATATATATATATATATATATATATATATATATATATATATATATATATATATATATATAAACATATTAGATATATATATATACACATACATATATATTTACTTATGTTTATATACATATTAAATGTTTAAATATATAAACATAATACAAATAATTAATTATAATATATATTAAATAAAATAACTTAAGTACTTATATTTATATTAGTAGCCTCAAAAATACATATAGAAGAAATAGATGAGAGAATATATGATTGTATGTGATTTTAACTTCAACTGCTCTATTTCGTAATAGTTTTCTTGATGTAATCTTTAAACGTAAGTTTAGATTTCGCAAAGAGGTCAATGTGTCCAAATTGTTCATTATATGTACGAGCAAGCCGCGAAAGAACAGTGTTTCGACAGTAGTTTGAATGATGCCAGGGAGTTTGTAACAATGTAGTATTGCGGGTACGGAATTTTGGAGTACGAAAGGTGATTCTTGAGACAAGATATGGACAGTCAATATTACTGTTTATTATATCATATAACAAAGCCATGTCAAGCAAAATGCGCCTGTGTTCCAGAGATAAGAGATCGTGCTCAGTGCAACTGTCTGTGTAAGTATCGATTTTATTCCGACAGCGAAAGTTAAGGTGATTAACAAATATTTTTTGAATACGCTCAAGGCGGCTTTTGTAGACATTGTACTGTGGAGACCATATTGAACTAGCATATTCCAAAACACTTCTGACATATGCAAAATAAACCATTTTAATTGTATTAATATTCGAGAATGGTTTACAGATGCGAAGAACAAAACCAAGATTTTTATAGGCTTTACTGATAACGTAATCAATGTGTTCGGATAGTATCATTTTATGATCAAAAATTACGCCTAAATCTCTAACACTTACTTTTCGGCTGATTTCTAATCCGTCAAAGTGATATTTATTTAGAATTGGCTTAGATTTCCGTGTAAAACTAATACATTCGCACTTGCTTGCATTGACAGTTATATTATTTATTTTGTTATATTCAAATAAACGGTCCAGGTCTTTTTGTATCAATAGGCAGTCATGTATGTTGTTAATTTTACAAAAAATCTTCTTATCATCTGCATACATGAGGTAATTTGTATGTATAATGCACGAACCAATGTCATATAGGTAGGCATTGTAAAAAAGTGGACCTAAGTGAGAGCCCTGAGGAACACCTGTAGGTATGTTTATGTAGCTCGAACGGAAACCACCTATCACGACTGCTTGTGAGCGGTTTGTGAGATATGATTCAGTCCATCGGAGCAAGTCACCGTGAATCCCTAATATTTGTAATTTGTTGAGCAGGATCATGTGATCCACACGATCGAAAGCTTTTTCAAAATCAGTGTAGATCACATCAACCTGCCCACCTTGATCCATATTTTCAAGGACAAAAGAAGAAAAACTTGCCAGGTTCGTAGTGGTGGATCGCCTTTGTAAAAAACCATGTTGCTGCTCAGGGAAGGCACGTGAAAGCGTGGAGTAAATTACGTTATATACTATTCGTTCAAGGATTTTAGCCGCTGTGTTCAAAATAGAAATGTCTCTATAATTATTTATTTCTGTACGTGATCCCTTCTTGTGTACAGGGATTATGTGTGCACACTTCCATTGATGCGGAAATATCCCTTCACGTAGAGAGCGATTAAATATAATAGTCAAGGGGAGAGCAAGTGATTTAGCGCATCGTGACCAAAAAAAAGAAGGTAACCCATCACTACCGGCACCTTTGTTCGTGTCCAAAGTTTTCAACATTTTTTCAATTATTGCAGCGTTTGTCTGTACATTAGAAACGGTGTCAGTACACAACGATTCCGTATGTGGATATATGTAGTTATTACTAGGAATACCAAATACACTCTTGAAGAATGAGTTGAAAGCATTGCATATGTCTATACCATCGGTGTACTCTATATCTTTCAAAGACATTTTCTTAGGGTAACCTGACCCACCCCGAATGGCTTTGACGAAAGTCCAGAATGTTTTAGGATGTGTTTTGATGCTATTTTCACAACTTGACGTAAATTTATTAAAGCATTCTCTCTGAACACGGTGTTCTCTTGCTCGGAGTAACGAAAACTCATCGTAATCTAATCTATTCATGAATTTTTTCCAACGTGTGTGAGCATTGTTTTTCTCCTTAATTATTTTTATTAAAGGTGTGTACCATTTAGGATATGATCGCTTCCCTGTGTTATAACTAAAAGGCACATGTAAACGAACACAACTATCCAGTATGTTATAAAAGGTATTTGTAGCTTCGTCTACAGTGCCTGTACATAAAAGAGACCTCCAGTCCTGTTCTAAAAGTTATGTATTAATTTTTTCATAATCAGCCCTTCTGAAATTTCGCCTCGGCGTAGCTGTTTCCCGTAGAGGAGTAATGTTTAAATCCAAAACTATGAAGCAAAAAGAAGGATGTGCGTGGTCCTCCCTGAGTAGCGGCGCAGCCGCAGGGATGATATTCAGAGGTAGATTAGAGAATGCAAGATCTAATGTGTTACCAGCATGATTTTTTAAAGTATTAAATTGTCTTAACCCGTGAAATGTTAGTGTTTCCATCAGCTGGATACTCGCTTCTTGTACCTCAGTAGGCCCTTTTTTCAAAGCTGTATATCCGTTTGGGTTCCAAGAAATGAACGGCAAGTTGAAATCTCCTAATATTACAAAATTATCATTTGGAGAAAGCTCGATAATACTATTAATTTTTTGTTTAATAAAAACGAGATCCGATGGCATTTGATGAGGGTCAGGGGCAATATATGCTACACAAATATGTAAGTTGGAATTTGAAGCGCACGCGCTTGAAGGAATAGTAATCCACAATAGCTCAGTAAGACCGCATACGCCGAGGTCACGATACATGGCACCGAGTGTACGTCGTGTCAGTATTAATACTCCACCACCAGTACTTTTACCACTATTACGTAAATCTCTGTCAGCCCTGAACACGTCATACCTATCGTCGCACAACTCACCATCAAAAATTCCACTGTGTAGCCATGATTCTGTCATAATTATAATGTCGTAATCGTTCGTCAAAATATTTAGTCGTAATTCAAGACATTTAGTCCTAAGACCACGAACATTCTGATAATAACAGTACAAATTATTTACAGCCATTAATCAAAATCAAATATGTACCCAATTGTGTTAAATTTATAGTACTTTAAAGCTACACAGAGTAACAGAACTAATAATTTGTTTACGTTAGACTTAAGTAGTACGAACAATGATATATCACTTTGGCAGTTGCTAGTTAATAGTGACTTGATTTTTTGTATAAGGTGGTAGAGTATAAAATTTATCAATAAGATATAACAGAATGAATCCTTAAACGATTTGATTAATATAGTCCAGTCAACATAAAAGGGTGCGAGCTTATAAATATGCAGAGCAGTTATTAAATATATATATAAATATCGCGAATGTAACAATATAGACGTTTTAAGTATTGTTGTTAGATTTAATAAATAAATATTGAACGGGTAATTATTATGAATAATAACAATATAATAGATGAATTCATAGATTGACAAAGTAAAATAAAATAATACATAATATACAAGACGCCAGAAAAAATAACAATATAGACGTTTTAAGTATTGTTGTTAGATTTAATAAATAAATATTGAACGGGTAATTATTATGAATAATAACAATATAATAGATGAATTCATAGATTGACAAAGTAAAATAAAATAATACATAATATACAAGACGCCAGAAAAAATATAACTGGTATTTTATTAAATATAAAGGATATAGTAAAAGAAACCATAATATATATATAGTTGAGTAACGTTCGTGAAGAATATGGATGCAACTTAGCTGCACAATTATCGCGCGTGTGACTAATACACTTAAGACCAAAAATATTTCATTAATTGAGCTCCCTTTACGTGCGGTGAAACAATGATATATAATATAGACAAAATGAGATAAGAGAGACCAATGAATTGCTTTTACAACGATGGAATTGATAAATTTAAGCAATATAACGTACTTGAAAAGAGAACAAAACAATATACAATGTAAGATTAAATTAATTTTAAAACGTCTCTTTCCTGTGATATATGCAAAGCCGGAGATGTGTCGTTCTTCCTGACGTAGATCCTCCCGTTTTTTGTCCACACATATTGATACTGCTTAAGTTTCGCCGTCTCCCTACATTTCTTTAGTAGAAGTTTATTGCACTGTGTAAGATGCTCATTGACATATACGGGACGAACGCTGCCATGTATGGCAAGGTCTTTGGTGGTCAGTCGGTTTTTTCGAGTGCCAGAGATTATGTTGTCCTTTAGAAGACGGGATTTCAGCTTTGCAATTATATTTTTCGGGCGGCCCTGTTGTTTGATTTTCGGTGTGACACGATTAACTTCTAATATATCATTAGGGGAAATAGTTACATTAGACTGCTTAGCAATGGATATAATTAAATTGGTTAAGTCTTCATCCTTGATTTCAGGAACGCCGACGATCTCTAAGTTCAAAAGGCGATCTCTTTGATTATTTGTGTTAATTTCCAATTGTAATAGTCTGTTTTCGTTAGTCAATAAGTCCATTTTAGATTCTAGTGACTCGATTGCTTTTTTGTTAACAGATAATAATTCCATTTTCTTTTGAACATGGTCATATTGGTCGCAATTGAATTGTACAGAGTTTTCTAAAACTGTGATTTGCTTCATTGTCTCGTTGTACTTTAGGTCAAGAGATATGACCGACTTTTTAATTTCGTGATATTCCTGACGGACGCTGCTTAGTTCCGACATGATCTCAGCAAAGGATGCGTTTAGTTTCTCAAGATCGGTTTTTAATACGAAGTCTAAATTATTTTTAATTCCTGATATTTCATCTTGAATTTCCTTTTTCCAGTCATGTAAAGTTCTACGTATCTCTGAGGTAAAATTATTGAGAGCCTCTGAGAAGTCGTTGTCGTGTTTATGCTTACGAGTAGTCATATTGCTAGGCTCACCTGATTTATTGATGTCAGGGTTGGAATTGTAAGGCTTGCGTGGCATGGAATCTTTCCTTATATGAGATAATACACAATCTACCACTTTCTAATTTTGTTCGGCAAACATCAAAATCCGGCGGTGTTCACGAAAATGTCCGTTTTTCACCCCTAAAATTTTTTCGTGAAATTTGTGCTTATAGAAATTTACACCACTGTATAAAGCATCATTTTTCGCATCAAATGTATAATTATATATAAAATAATATTATAATAAATAGTTATTTTAAACAATATATTTCAAAATATGGACAATTGTCACCTGTCACTTTTCTTCTTCTTTTAATTATTCTTTTTTTATCTGTTTTAGTTACAGAATAAGTGTTAAAATACAAAAATTTTCTTTCCTTCTCACTCCTAATAAAAGGTAAGCAGCAAAACTTTGCAAAATATACGTAAACGATATTATTTAACTCCCGAAACAAATACATAATGTAGTTTACACAAAAAAAAGACAAAATTTAAGAGAATGAATGTTAATGGTAGGAAAGAACTATACATTTTTATTGTAATATTTTATCAAATAATTATGATAATAGTTAAATTTCACTAAGTTCATAGATAGTTCGTCTAACATCATCCCTACCGAACTACTAGGTAAACTAATTAACTAATAGGATTTGTACTTAGGTAGTTTGTGGTCACTTTATGCAAATAAATCCATCTTAGTCCTCACGGGTGACAACGCATCTACATTTTGATTTGTAATAGAGGATATATGTAGATGTCTATGGGCCGCAGCAACCACTTACCATCAGGTGGACTGTGTGCTCGTTTGTCACCCTTTTCCTATAAAAAAAAAAGAAATCTGACATAAAATATATATCATATTATCTATACGTATTATAGTTGAAATATTGTAGCTATAGCTACTCTAAACTTTTGCCTTTGACCACCAATTGCTTCCCAATATTTATTTTAAACCAAGTCATGACTACTTTTCCTCCTGATCGTAAGTAGCGATGTCGTCGAAGATAGTAAAGTCGTTTCCATGAAGACAATCTCATTGAAAAAAGGTGGAAATACATATGTTGACAAAGTATTTCACTCCTTTGCTGTATGTAAAACTGACCTTGAAGCAAGCCATCTAGTTAGATGTATAATAACGAAAGTTGATAAAAAAGTGTAGGAGATATTATGTCATTCCTGCCCACAATCTTCCAACTTGAGATCTCACCTTTAGAGTAACGTGATTGACTGACTACTTTGAGAGTGTGCTGTAGACTTTGAATATTGGCTTTGATTAAATTGAGGTCGATATTATTCATTTAAAATACCCTATTCTTCGCCTAAAATTGCTAGGTTGATTTCTGCAGAATCAGATCGTCATGATCATCATCATTATTGGCATTCACGTCTGAGCGCAGGTTTTCCCCATAGATTGCTCTTATTATTTGCCATAGTTGACACTCTTGGCAGGTGGGTTAGCAACTTCATTTTTTTACAGCTTCGATATGGAAATAGTCCAAACAAAAAAAAAACCAAATGCACCTGTCGTTAAAATGATAAATATCAAAAAGATCTCATTGTTTCCGTTAAATGGCAGTATAGCTATTTCATTTACGCTAGATGTAAAATAATCAGACTACCAATAGGAAGTAACGTCTAAGTTGCGAATTCTCGTGCATCGATCGCCGATCCACCCGTAAAATTTCGATATTGCTTTTAAGATTCTTGGTAGGATAAGGATAAACTACCCACAATTAAATGAAAAAGGAGTACTTGAAGCCTACAGTTTCATACATTTATTATATACTCGGTGGCAAATATCTAACTTAGACAGATCACCCATACATAAATATACAATGATGACATTTTTAAATATACTCTTCAATTTTAAAAGGGAAACTGCTAATAAATAAATACTTTATGAAACTTGAATTATCAATCAGTATATCAAGTATATTACTTCGTATTTTAACAAGCTTTCGTTAGCTTGACCCTTCCTACGTTGAGAATTCTATAATATTCAGTGTATTCTCACTTAGATCATTACACCTCATGATCAATGCGTGTTGTTTAAGTCATTTTTTGACTCTAATCATGTTATTGAACATTTTTGCTGTACAATAATTTACCAAAAAAAAAACAAAATTGTAGATGAGGGGCTAACGAATTCTAAGTCATCTAAGGTTGCAAACAATTAATTACTCTGCCTTGAAAATTCACATCGTTATTGACAATAAAATATATTTTCAATATTAATATTTGCCTTATAACACAGAATAAATAATAAAATAAGAACAGAAGGATCACACACTGATAGCAAATTTCCGAGTTTATACCTAGTTGCAACGTCGCTAATATTCATAATACTTTGCACGTCTTTGATGGGACCTTCGTTGAAATAGTCTACCGATTGTTGCGGCTTGCGTATTAAGTCAAAATACACCTTTCGTCCGCATTCGAGAGTCTGTACAACTTAGCCTGTTACGAGCCTCTATTAAGGCCGCCCCTACTGTAAGGTTAGGTGTTGTAACAATACAGGTTGAATCCTTTGATATTAGTTGGTAGTAGAATACACCAAGGGGTTACGCAATGTATAAGTAATTTGGTGATAACAAGAAAATCTTGTTCAATTTAAGGAAGATTAATATGAAACATGGAAAAAATTGTTACAACGTGAACGTCTTTGAAAATGAGATAATTTACCTACCTACCATTTTCAGAAGTATTTTCTGGGTGATCTCATTTTAGTGATTTTTTTCAGGTGATTCTCATGTAGTTCCATATAAATTTGATCAAGATCTGACCAGTAATTTTGGAGTTATCCTTAGTAATGCGTAATTAATTGGCTTCGACTACATTGATGATGTTTTCATTTCATTTATATTGAAGTCGGTTGTACAAAATATTAAATTTCACCACATGTGTGTTACACATTTTTTACTACATACAAACATGCGACACACGACGACATTTTTAATAAAAGAGTGGTAATGAAAAGTGCTGCTATTTTCAATCTTTTATGGACCAAGTGTTAAACTAATATACAGTCACTAGTATTGTGAGGTCTACTTACACTGAACACTTAACGTTATTTTAAGGTCATTGGAATTATACACAAAAAATCGAAAACTGCAAAGCTGTAGTCGGGTTACTAATACAATAATAAATCTGCTACTATGGCGTCAGTAACTAAGTCCTAATTATCTAGATCTACCTATAAATAATATTATGTTACCTTTTGGCATCTTTAGGAACTGTGAAGAATGAAACGTCGACATTCCTATTGTTAGTTATTTATATTTGATAACCTCACGGAATAAGCACCGTATAGGGGACCGCGCAGCGTAGGTATATTTTCATGCCTAAAGCGCAGAGTGAGACAGGCCTGCTTATAATCAAATGGATGTCGGCTGACAGTTACTGTCTCCATGAATCGGGACGATTCTCAGTGTTTAAGAGTAACTAGTTGACAACAATAAATTTGGAAAACCCAAAAGAGCACGCCTCATGAGCGGTTCATTTAATTTAGATGAAAAATAAAATAAAAATAGTGACGGTAATGTTTACAAGGAAAAAACAGACAATCTGATCGATTATATATTATATGACATCTCCATCTATTGCTTACATTTTTATTAAGTGAGAAGACTCAACGACGCACAGACCAACCAAAGCCAGTGCATATATTTTTCAATTAGGTTTTTGTTATGTAATCTAAAGTAAAGCAATTAGAAAATAAATTAATATTATAACTCAATATCTGTAGTTATTGTACCTTTAATAATAATAAATGGTTTTTATGTCTAGCTAAAAGTATAAGACCGATTTTATGTAGCGAGATTGAGGTATAGCCACATATCGAGAGTAGAGCATTCTCTCACGTTGTGAGACATGAAATTAGAATAATTTGGACAAGTGGTCAATTAACGAAAAACCCACTTAAAGTTCAGTTTTTGACAATATTTTGAAAATTTAAAAAAATCTAATTTTAAAGATTTTATCGCCTTTAATTTAACTTTTTAACTCCTGACATTTCGGGTGCTTTACAGCACCCATGGTCACGAGGGGACTAAGGTGTTTGGCGTTCCGATGTCATAGTGAGCCCAGCTACCTTCAGTTTTAGAATATTAATTTTTTTATAAATATGAATTAAAAAAAAACCGAATTTGAAGAAAATTAAAATAAAAGTTATTAGTAAATAAGTAGCTTCTTGTAATCCTTCCAAAGTAATCAAACAATCTGTTTGTAATGTTTTAATGAAAAATATTTCGTAATTTTTTTAAATACATAATCCCATCGACAACTGATGTTTTATTCTATTTCCATCACTACGAGTATAGTTGTGTATCCGTAACACAACTACATATAACCTGTCGGAAATATCTGCGAACCTCGCTGGAATGCGCTTCCCCTCGCGCTTCCCCGCACCTCCGCCCGTTATCGTCTATCCAGTACCGTTGCCATCTCTCCATATTGCATGACGTCATCAAGCCAGGTTCGCAGATATTTCCGCCCGTTATCGTCTATCCAGTACCGTTGCCATCTCTCCATATTGCATGACGTCATCAAGCCAGGTTCGCAGATATTTCCGACAGGTTATACACTCGTACACTATCTTTTATTATGGCTAAAGATGTAATCGATAACCTTAATTGATTTTTTATTTAATCTATTTTCATAATTTTGTGGGAATCTATACTAAGATAGTGCAATTGATAAGCTACAACTCACATTAAATTATATGAATATATTCTATATTTTGTGGATATTTTTCAAAAAAAACTATATTTTTGTGAGGCTTATCTTCAACGCACCGACTGAAAGTTCTTTGAAAACAGCCCCGCAGCTACTGTGTGAAAAGAAACGATTTTGTAACAATGATTAGAAACGCGAAGTAGGTTAGCTTAGCTATTGCATAGTGTATATATTTAATTACGCAGTCCCTGCTATAATTTTGTACCTTTATTAAACAAACAACTAAATGATCCAGTGCGTATTTTCTTTTTAGTGTCTATCGACATAAGTAATGAGCAACGATGGGGCGACTGATATAAGTAGTGATTGATGAATATCTCTTCAATTTTTTTGGAGCTTAACTAATTCTGTCAGTGATATAGGATATTAATGACAAGCATTTTCATTGAAGCACTGCCATGTTTATTCATGATAATAAAGTTCACGTGAATAATATAAACTAATGAATGTTTCACAATATAGATCTTTAATGGGTGAAAACTGTTTACAAATTTAGTTATATGCAATGGAACAATCTGCTTAAATGTGTTTATCGGCTCCTGGAAAACAGTATATTCCCGGAAAACTATTTTTACTTTATCTTTAATTATATATACGTTTAGTGAATATTAGGTTTAATTACATGTTACTACAGCTAGTTTCTTGCCATCCTTCTTAAAATTTTAGGAGAAGCTGGCGTCTTATCAACATTCTCTTTAATTTGCTTTTGTATTTCTTTAACTCTTTCCCTGTCCCATGTCTATATCTCGGACAGAGACACTTTTAATATTGTTTTCCTCAGTACTTCTTATCTCTTCTCTTCTTCTTATTTTCATCTAATGCTGCCTTCAAGATGTTTTCCGACTGTCAGGTGTAATTTTCGTACTAAATGTCCTAGTCCTTTTATTCCAAGCCAATGATTTCAAGATTGTTCGACTGTATCATTCAATATCTTTGTTTGCTTGTGGTGTTGCTACCACATTGAGCATTTATGCTTAATTTCTAAAGTCTATGAATTCTGGGACACGATAGAAGTGAAAGTAGTGCCTTTCGTTGGCTCGAAAGGTTTTCCCTTATTTTGTTGACATAAAATTCTAGGGACTTGTCTTTTTTTCATTTCCTATCGGATAATACTCTAGTACCTGCAATAATCCTATTTTCAGAGAGTTTCAATGGCTGACCAGAACAATCAACTAGAACAACGCCTTACTTTCTCATTAGTAATACATTTTAATACATTATTTATATACATTCTAGTAAGCCCATATGTTCCTCGAAAGATAAAGTAATCATTACGTTCCTTTAAGCAAACATATACGGGCCCCAATAGAAGACCTCTGTAGTCGGTACCCTTAGCGTGTGGGTTAATGAGTTTAAGCCATATGCAGATACATTTTAAGAACTGAGCACTTCTAACCGGTTTAGCTTATTATAATCACAATATACCTATGAAATCAGCTGTGTACTTGTACATAGTGACCAATGATGGCAACTGCGTGAGTGCCTGTCCCATGAGAACATCTGTTTTTTAAATCATCACTCAACACATATGTTTGGACATCCGCCCTGACTGAGTCTACTTCTGTAGTCGCCAAAATCATTCGTGAGGTATAAAACTATCTTATTCAAACAGTTTAATGATATGATTTAATGATTGCCCCGACTTGTTTTAAGCCAGTTTGGATTCCTCAGTGACTTTAAGTACATTTGATAAGCGTACAGTGACTAGCAAAATCAATATAAGCCGGCTGTTCGGTGCCATTTATTATTATGATAACTTTAAAATATTTACAATCTTTTTCTACAGACTTCAAAAAGGAGACGGTACTCAATTCTACTGTATATTTTTTTATGTGTGCTACATCATAATTTTTTACTGGGTGAACCGATGTCGATGATTATTTTTTATTTCAAAGCTAGTGCTTTACATCTGATCTGTTGTAGTCATACTTAATAGATAGTTGCTATAGGAATTAAGTGACGTTGATAATTAAGATCTGGAAAGGTGTTTAATATTCGACGCTGCCGTTTATGCCCGGTCAGGTTTACAGAACTTCGACCCTAATACTGTATGCTTGGGAATGGCATAATAAATTGTTTGTTTCGCACTACACCTTTAGAGGTCTGTTGTGTTGTTAAGTTTTCGAACCCAGTCAGCTACCGTTTGAGGATTTGCTTATGGATTGATAAAGAGTTATTAAAATTATTATACTTTTTCAATATTCTCATTAGTTAATCCTATTAATAACAACTCTTAACAAAATTGTTTGTTACATACGAGTAGGTATATATTGCGGTGAACATTCAGTTTCAGTAACTACAGCAGGCTACCTTGTGGCTTAATCTCAGCTTTTTTTTTGGGGGAAATGTGATTCAACCGTATAAAGACACATAAAGAGAACGAAACAAAATGTGCAGCTTACCCGCATCATCGTTTTTACTAAATTATATATAATTCCTTTTTTTGTTTCCACCGAGTTAAAGTTACGATTTCTTATACAAGCAAACTGTATCGTATTATGCAATAAGATAGGTCAGATGAGAGCAAATACTTAATTTTTCTTTTAATTTAATATTTGCGAAATTTAAATTAAGTAAATAACAAATGAAACTTTTTAGTCCGATGTATAAAAAAATTTGGGCTTTCCCCAAATTTCTAACCACTTATTAAAGTGGTTTCCTTCATCAGATCTTCAAATAATACGTCGAAAAACCTTTTACAATTATTTATTTCTAATACAAACCCTTAGTTGTTACAATTATTGTATAAGTGTGTACTCGCCTCGACCGCTCTAGCCAGAATGACCAGAAAGACTCTAGTTTACCTACTAATAACTATAGAATAACCGAGCGCTCGCATGAATTGACGATCCAAAATCATTATAAATTGAATATAAACCTATGACATTAATTAAATAAATGTATTAATAATTTTGGTTCGCTAACAATCAGAACAAGATTTCCCTGCTTTTTCCCTTGGTCGAGTTTAACGATACCCAGGGGATATATTACGACCACACCTTGTATTTGTACGAGTATGTACTGGCCGAACAAGCTCAATAGACTTCTGCGAAGAAGGTTTCAGTGGCCGTGTGGTACTAAAACGAACGCATTATTTTAGGAAAGCTTTTTTCTACCGACTTAAAAAAGGAGACGGTACTCAATTCGACTGTATGTTTTTTATGTGTGTTTTACTGATTTCGATAATCCTTTTTTATTTCAAAGTTGGTGCTTCACATGTGGTCCCTTATAAATTTTATCAAAGTCTGACTAATAGTTTCTGAGTTATTCTTAATAATTTATATTGAAGTCAGTTGTACAAACATTTTAATTTTAAATTAATTTCAATTTCAATTTTTCAATTTAATTCTTTATTTGCGCAATATGGGTACAGATGGTGTTACAGTGGTCAGTTTACATTCTTGATCGCCATATTTAGGCTCATGCCATGCAAAAATTCTCAATTACATGCTATAGTTTAAATTAAAATTATTACATATCAAATTACAGTGTCGAAATAATTATTAAAAATAATGTCAAATGAGATTACCTAATTAGTACACAATCTCAACTTTGTAAAATAAATGTCACATAAAATGTCTAATTAATATCACAGTACCACTAAGCCAGTTACAATACTACATCTAATAATTTGTCTTCAAGAAATTCCCTTACCGAATAATATGATTTTTCTAAAAGTAGTGTCTTCACTTTTTTTTTTAAAAAAATTATAGAATAAGGGTAAAAAGTATATGAAATGCTGTAGCAGGTAGATATCTACATTCAAAGTGCAATTGGCTTCTTGTTCCTTCAACATCGGTTGTAACTACTATCTGCTACTGCATCTCTCAACAGGTCATCCATCCATCTCGTGGGGGCCCAAACCAGAGTAAACGATATACCCTAACGGATCAAATTTAATTAAAAAAAATTAAATTAAACAACCCACCAGAATTACACCAAACAGCTCCACATGCATTGACTTACTATTTATTATCTTAAATTAAAGGATATGAAAATGGCTGTTCATCAATTTGGTCTTTCAGATCACAGTAGTTTATTAATTTCTATACCCTCTTCAACACAAAACCTAAAGCAATTTTTATTATATAAACGAATATACAACGATTTGAATATATCTAAATTCAAAAATGAAATTTCCAATACGAGTATAAATTGGAATGACATAATCAAACCTAATAAAAATGTAAATGAAAATTATAGTATATTTAGTGAAATCTTACAAAGAGCTTTAAATAAATGTATACCAAAAATACTATTAAAAATAAAAAATACACCAAAGAAAAATAATTTAACAGTAGGATTAAAGACATCGTGTCAATATAAAACATTTTAAAGCTATTGGTTTGTAAAACCAAAAATAAAAAATTTAAATATTACTATAAACAGTATTGTAAAATATTAAAAAAAGCCATCAGTATATACAAAAAATTATGTAACAAATATAAATTCGAAAAATTTTAAAATAAAACTAAAACTATGTGGCAGATTATAAATAATGAGACTAACAAAAATACAAGAAAAAATAGAAATGTGAAACTCAAATCACAAGATAAATGTTTATTATGTGATCCTAAAATAGTAGCGAACTCATTTAATGCTTTTTTTTACATCTATTGGAAATATACACTCAAATTACAGTAAGTTAAATAAAACACCTTTAGCAAAAACTATCGAAAATACTCTCTTCTTGAGCCCAGTAGAAACTAATGAAATTAATACCATAATAAAAAATCTCAAAAATAAATCATCCTTCGATATTGAAGAAATTACTCCTACTTTGATAAAAAGTTGTGCTGATTTGTTAACAATACCGTATACAATATTAGTAATTCAATCTTTTTTAGAAGGTGTCTTCCCAGATGCCCTCAAAATATCCCTAGTTAAACCCGTGCATAAAAAGGGTGAACTTACTGACTTAAATAATTATCGACCCATAGCTCTGTTACCTACGTCGGCTAAAATATTATTATCGGCCATGGCAAAACGTCTTCTTTCATTTTATGAAAAATTGAAAATTTTACATGAAAACCAAAATGGCTTTAGAAAAGACCACTCTACCACCTTAGCAATTTATAAATACGTAGAGAACATCCTAGACGAAATCGACAATAAAAAATTCGCAGTAGGCCTCTTGCTCGATACGAGTAAAGCCTATGACAGAGTTTGTTATAGAACACTATTGGATAAACTATATCAAACAGGAATTAGGGGAGTAGCTCACAATTGGTTTAAATCCTAACTTGATAACCGCTTTCAATATGTAGAAATTGAAAATACCGACTTCGAGACTGGCAAGATTACTCATGTTAGATCTGATGCAACTATCATTACTGGTTCTATCCCACAAGGTAGCGTTTTGGGATGCATTTTGTTTCTTGTTTACATAAATAATCTCCCAAACATATTGGACGATCTATGTGTGCTCTTTGCCGATGACATCTCCATCTTAATCTCTTGCACTAATTCCACGGATTTAACAACAAAATTGAACTATACATTAGATAAAATTACTAACTGGCTAGAATTACATAATCTACAACTTAACCTTAATAAAACTAATATTATTCAATTTAAACCCTATCAAAAAACTGTTTTACAAATATTTTATAGCTATAAAAACACAAAACTAGAAACTGTTAACTCTGCTACTTTGTTAGGAATAGACCTAGATACGCATTTGAGTTGGAAACAGCAGATACAAAAATTGTAAAAAAAATATCCTCTTTTATTTACGCTCTACAATACCTCAAATGTGTGACAGATTTTAAGACTGCCCTTGCGGCTTACTATGCACATGCTCATTCGGTACTCTCCTATGGCATCGTATTGTGGGGAAACTCTTGTGATGTAAACAAATTTTTTATATTACAAAAGAAGTGTCTACGAATATTAACCAAATGGAATCATGTAAAACTCACTTCATTAAACAAAAAATTCTAACACTTACGTCTATCTACATCCTCGAGTCTTGTAAATTCGTCAGGAAACACCCAAAATTCTACTCACCTATTACAATAACTAAAAGAAATAATAGAAATTTATATAAGCTTAGGATACCCTCCAAATTAAAATTAGTTTCGACTAGCCCCCACGTTATGTCAATAAAGATTTATAACCATTTACCGAATTCTATAAAAATTCTACAAAACCCTGCGCAATTTAATAAAAAATTTAAAAAATTCCTTATTAATAAATGTTATTATACTTTGAAAGAATTTTTTGACGATAAATAATGACAAAGAAAGAATACTTCGACTATATTATATTTTTAATTTAAGTAATTTATGCAGAATAATATTGAATGTTGACGATATGATATTTTATAATTTATGTTTAAAAGTTAGATTATACAAAAATAGTTAGTCCTCTAGTGTTGCTATGCCTTTGCAGGGCGTCACATGTACCTATACCTATTAAATGTTTCTCAGATGTAACATCTTATATTTATATAAATATAAGATGTCACATCTTAAATTTGTAATGTGACATGCAATAAACAATTTGAATTTGAATTTGATCAGCAAGCTGATGTGGCAATGGTCTCAAAGAACAGACTTCGTATCGAGTCTTCACTAAGCAAATTGTTGGGCGGCCTCTAAAAATTGAAACTCAATACATAATAAAAATTCACTACATTATTTTATTTAAAAATCGTTTACTACAACTGAAACCAAAAGATAAGAATCAGGACTGTGCTCATATATTAAGTGAATCCCTTTTTTATGTAAATAAGTGCTTAAAGTTCCCTTTTTTATTTTTGCCATCGCAAAGATGGAAAGTTTCCCTTTTTCCTGTTGCTATCTCGGTCTTGTTTCCTGACACGCTTACGAGGAAAGGAAATATAAATGACAACGTCAGCACCTCTGAAATGTTAGTCAACGTCACCAGCAAAATTGTTTATTGAAAATTAAAAGGAAAGCAAGCAAGTTAAGTTTTGGCACATTTGAATGAATTTTAATTTTCGTTGCTTCGAAATAGTAAGCTTGTAAGTAAACTCACAATCGGCTGTTTTAAGTAACAAAAATATCGATAGTAATATTTCGTTATATTCTGCACAGACAATATTCAGCCAATAAAGGAGATTTTGTACTTGAAGGATCGTGTTAATAAGGATTTGATATTATAGGTTTTGTTTAACCACGCAAACTGTTCTCATCTATTTGCGTAAAAGTGACAACCTTGATAATTTCTCTTTTGTGGTTCTATGAAGAAAAATTTGAAAGAATTCTCTATTGGACGCTATCAACCGCTTGAATGACGGATTGACAATCGCAGTAGTAGATGCTGTATTTTAGACGCATACGAAGTGTCTTAGTATACCAGATCACTCGCATGTTTGACGTCTAACTATAATACTACAGTCTTACTATAGATTTCTTAGGCAGTGTCTATACTATGCATACGTGTGCGATTATAGACACTCGCTTGACAAAACAGTAAATATATATATATATATATATATATATATATATATATATATATATATATATATATATATATTTTATTAATAAATTTTTTGTGATGTTCTAGAAACCAATACAAGTTTTCTCTCTCTCTCTCTCTCTCTCTGTTGGAGCGCACACTACGTGAGAGCAGTTGAGTAGATATTTTGTGACGAAAATACGTGGTACACAATAATAGTGAGACAAGGTAAATGCTTGTGGCGTATTTTTTCGAAAGTTGAGCTTAGTTTCTTGATGCTTGAATAATATTTTGGATGTACTTATAGGTATAAAAATTGCGTTGAAAACATCACAAAATCTAGCTGAGGCATAGCCTGTAAATATGTGCAGTAGCATTAGCTCCGACGTTTGTACGTAGGGTGGTTCGTAAATTGTAAACCCATCAATTCTGTAGGCAATTATTCAACCCATTAATTTGCATCCGATAGTTTCAACAGTTGTTATAGTGCGATGCCATTGTTTAACAGTTTTATTTTATGGGTGATGATGATGAGGAAACGTAGGATTTTTCTTTCTTCCTGTAATTGAAAATGTTTATAAACAACTTGTGTCTTTATTACTTTGTGGACGTCAAGTTAATTTGGAACATATTTTTTTAATCACAACGGCACTTTTATAACCGACAAGTAATATGTTCAAATGATGAAATCCTTTTTCGTATTGTATATTTTTCAGCAAGGGAAATAATCAAATTCGCAAGTTTTTTGCAAATGAGTGTATAATACTGAATTTAATACATTATAATATTATAAGAAATTTCAATGTAAAGCTACAGGAAAAGGCTTTAATCCCACTTCTGATGTAAGAAACTATTCCACTTCTGATGTTAGAAGTTATTCTCAAAAGTATTTAAATAAAAGAACACTACTCTGTAACAAACCCTGCTTACTATCAGGACCCCAATTACATGATAACATTAAAGTATGCAAACCAACAGCACCACTACCCATCTCAATGTAACACAGGGCAGCCTCTCAGCAACACGAGATTCCTTGCCTACACTAGTAGAATACCCCAACGGGCATAGTAATGATAGAGAGACTTGTAGAATTACAGACTGTTGCCTCTTAGTCGCCTGTGCGATACTTTATACTGCTAACACAAGTGGGAGATTACCATTCTACCTTCATTTGTTCATATTTTCATTTATTTTTTTTACCTTCTTTCCCTACAAAGCCGCTCCTGACAGAAATCCGTCCTCGGGCTGTCATTAACTTTAAATATCAGTCTCCGTTAACGGCCTGGAGGATGCAGACATAGCGTCAGTCACAGTCGACGCGCTTGGCACTAGCTCTACGTTAGCACAACGTGTCAGAGTAAGTCATATGCCCTACGTTAGCATAACTGAACACAAGTGGTAAAATTAAAAATTTTGTTAAAATTCAACTATTAATAAACACGCATTAATAAGAATAACTAAACAAACTGCTGGCCAGATCCTGATCAAACCTATATGAGACCACATGACAAGCACCAGCTAAGAACTATCAAAATCGGTTACCCAGAAAAAAGTTCTGAGGAACACACATAAAAAAACACAGTCAAATTGAGAACCTTTTCCTTTTTAAAGTCGGTAAAAATAACTGTTTAAGTCATAGGCACTGCGTTCGCAAAACTCAACAGAATAACTGATTAAATTACATGCACGACGCGACGTAAGCATAGGCAACTTAAAAAAATAATAACTCATTATGTCATAGGCACGACGTTAGCATAAAATAATAAAATAATAACCGATTAAGTCACAGGCACCCCGTTAGCATCTTAACATCTACTTAAGTTATAGGCTCGACGTTAACTATTTCTGCTACATGTGTAACTACTGACCCTCAAAGAAAGCGTGGGGCAATCACACACCTCGTCTGTAGGCTAAAGTAACGATACTGACTTAATTATGTAACTTTCCCATCTCGGCCCTTTCTGACCATGAAACGATAAACTCTTGTTTTCAAATCTTTACCAATATTTATTCAACAGCAGACAATGAGTGAGCTCTTGAATACATTTTATACAGACTAAACTTTTACAGAATTGATTGATTACGTCCAAATCAGATTTTAGAATACAACGTTTCCTACTAGAGTTTAACGCACGTCTTAGATAACACAATTTTTTCTGATGAACACTGCGCATACGGCGCAGATCGTACTATACCAGTGTATATTACGATCTGTGCCATATGACACAGGACAACCAGCTAAACGCGCGCCAGCGAGCTGTCTCGATGCACCAGCGCCAGCGAGCTGTCTCGCTGTACTCGGGCCAGCCAGCTGTGGCGCCGCACCAGCGCCAGCAAGCCGCTGCACCGCACCAGCGCTGTCTCAGCGAACCGCTGCGCCGCACCAGAGCCAGCAAGCACCGCGCTATACTTGCACCAGCGAGCTGTCCAGATTTCAACATTGTAGGCATAGGCACCAAGCTTGCATACTTCACAGTGGCTGTAGACAGAGGCACAAAGTTAGGGTTAACTAGTACACGAAACATTTTTCATATTGGATTTTACTCAAGGAAACTTTAATTTTCAATTTGAAGTACACAATAGTAAAATCAAAAGACATGGAAACAACTACGTAAGATGCACAAGCGTGCACTTAAGTACATCAAAAGCAGGTCTCGCAAAATAGGTATCCAAAGTAATTTAAGACTGTAACAGATGTAATACGTTTCAGGTGAATGAAACAAACAAATTATCTGCTTTTCAAAATCAAAATGAAAATAAATGTATTGCGAACCAAAGAATTATGGGTTTCCAAAGTTCATCTCACATCCTCTTAAGAAACGGTACGACTTTCCATTGACTCCCATCGAGTTGGGGTTTGATACGTTAACAGAAAAGTAACACTATTATAAGCACACACGCAAAGTTTCAATATGCGGAAGCGCGTAATTTTTGAGAAAAAAGTTATTGAAAATCAATTATTCTTGCATTGTTTATGTCTAATCTTACAATAAAACTGACGCCATTTTTTATTGTTATTGTCAGTAGGGATGTCGATTCTTTCCGAAAAAGATCGATTTTTTAAATAGATTCGAATTGTAAGCCGATGTATCGATTCCCAAAAAATCGATTTCTAAAATATCTTTATTTTTTCATGTTTGCATTTATAATGTAAATATAAATCCATTTTATGTGAAAAAAAATCCCCTTCATTATAAAATATAGGGGGACTGATTCAGAAGGATTTCTGTATCTATTTTGAGACTGCTACGTCTCCGGCGCTGCGGGAAGAGCAGCCTCTACGTCTAAGCGTAATAAATCGCAGGCATCCCTCTCCGCCTGGTCCCATGCTTACGATTTTTTACTACAGGCGGAGGCTGCTCCCCCTACGCGCCTCCGGCTCATTAAAACCAATCTAGGGGTAGGACAGACTCGTACCAGGTGGAGTCGGGGTCAATCAATTCGGTTCTTTGACATAAGTTGAACCTAACCTATTTTATTTGTTATATGCCCTAATTGGTACTGTGAAAATAAAACAAAATTCAATAAGAGATCTTTTATTATGGAATCTTTCTTGTTATTCATAAAATGGAATTATATTTACATTATAAATGCAAACATAAAAATATAGATATTTTAGAAATCGATTTTTTATGAATCGATACATCAGCTTACGATGTGAATCGATTTAAAAATCGACCCTTTACGGAAAGAATCGACATCCCTACTGACGACAATGACATTACAAAATAGCGTCAGTTTTATGGTAGGATTAGATATAAACAATGCAAGAATAAATAATTTTCAATAAATTTTTTCTCAAAAATTACGCATGTTGTAACTTTGTGTGTGTGCTTATAATAGTGTAACTTTTCTGTAAAAATACATATCAACCCCCAACTCGACGGGAGTCAATGGAAAGCTAAGCCAAAGAAACGGCAACTGTGTGACATGGCACTCAAACGATTGCATACAACATTGCAAATACGGCAACTATGTGGAGTGTCTGATCCCACCACATATTCCAAAGGGAAGTAGGCAACTGCGCAAGAACTACGCATTGCCAAAGGCAACTGCATGCAGAGGCGTAGGCCACTACACACATTGCAAATATAAAAATCTACTATATGCAAATATTACACATTGTAAATATAAAAAAGGCAACTGTAAATTATCACACACTGCAACCGACATCACACAAATTGCAATAGTCATTAAGTCGTCTCAGTCAGATAGATATCCGCGTGATATGGCTCACCACTCGCAAGCTGAGCAAGCGTCAGACGTCTATTTACCGCGCCAAAGCATCACGTGGTTGGCAGAAGCCCGAGCCGTACCGCGGCAAGATCCGCCAAGGCACAGCAGGTAGCAGTGGCGTAGCCTCAATCATACCAAGGCTCGGCCACGCCAATGTCCAAATGGCCGTCGACTATTTGGAGTAAACTGTAACCCTTATCAACACATTAGAATACAAACAGGCTATTTATTTTTTCAATTCATAGCACGTTAAAGTTAATCCTTTCTTTGATATATCACTTAAAAGTTTCGAATTTTAAGATGTATGGGATACATTACTTTGTGGGCTACGTGTTTTCATATCATTTCACAAAAAATTAAAACTAGGTAGACATTCATCAATTACAACAAAACTCGAACAAGTTAAGTTTTCACCGGATGCAAACTAAAACTCATTTAGTAACACCTCTTTTCAATATTTCTTTCAACATTTGTTTACATATTTGGGTACGTTAAGAAACAATGAAAGTCATCGAACAAAAAGATTTAACTTTTAGCTTAAAAAATTTCATTTAATAATACCTGAATGTCAAAAATAGGGCAGCAAATGATATTACGACATTTAATATAATAACAAAGGCATCAAGGCTAGGCACATTATAGTCTTTCACGAATGTAATAACCCTCCCGCTATTCAAAGATTATATGTGGACGGTAACAGGGATCTTTATCGCACTTCTGATGTAAGAAATTTCAATGTAAAGCTACAGGAAAAGGCTTTAATCCCACTTCTGATGTAAGAAACTATTCCACTTCTGATGTTAGAAATTATTCCCAAAAGTATCTAAATAAAAGAACACTACTCGGTTACAAACCCTGCTTACTATCAGGATACCAATTACATGATAACACCAAAGTATGCAAACCATCAGCATCACTACCCAGCTCAATGTAACACAGGGCAGCCCCTCAGCAACACGAGCTTCCTTGCCTACACTAGTAGAATACCCCAACGGGCATAGTAACGATAGAGAGACTTGTAGAATTATAGACTGTTGCCTCTTAGTCGCCTGTGCGATACTTTATCTGCTAAAACAAGTCGGAGATTACCATTCTACCTTCATTTGTTCATATTTTCATTTATTTTATTTACCCTCATTCCCTACAATATATATAATAATCATACTTATACTCCGTAATATAATACATACCTTGCATTACAGTGAAATAAATAAATAAAAATAATGATTTCTTATAGGGCATACTGAAATTATCGGGAATAAGAAAAACCACATGCTTGGTATAGCTAAATTGTATTTTATTGTTTTTCGAAGTATTTTCCGTTCAACTAAATGCATTTTTCCATTCGTACAATCCAATCATTAAAACAGTAATTCCAGTCTGAAGTTGATGTTGACAAAATGGCTGATTTGTACGCTTCCACAGCTGCTTCGGGGTCTTCAAAACCGTTGACCGCGTAATAAATCTTTCATTCTAGAGAATGTAAAGAAATCGTTTGGGCTCAGGTCAGAACTGTACGGAGGATCGCTCATCAGCTCAACGTTTTCCTGCTTCAAAAAATCATTTGTCTTCCGAACCGTATGGGAGCTCGCATTATCGTGATGTAAGATGATGCGACGTTTCGGGTTATTTTTTCAGAGTTCGGCTTTCATTTCTGGCAAACAAACCGTGATATACCACTCAGCGGTAACCGTTATACCTTTCCTATAAAGGAATTGTAGCAACATGCCCCCTTTTCGAGACAAACGTGGCGACCAGTTTCTTACGAATACTTTTTTAAAATTTTGGGTTATTTTCACACTAAATCTCTAGTTATTGTCGACTGTTATTATTAATAGTAATGATTTCTTATATTTACGCGAAACTACACATAGAATAAAATTAATTTTACGGATTTTATCGCATTTAATTTTAAATCTATTATTTCCCCGCGTTTAGAGCATTTTCCAGCGCCCACGGTCAGGGGGAGGGGGAGGGGAGGGGGGCTGAGGTGTTTGACATACCGATGTCATAGTTAACGAAAGCTATCTTCAACTTTTAATTTTTAATTTTGGTCCGATCTACACAGAACAAGCTTACAGTATCTTGAATTACATTAGTATGGTTGCAAATTCTCGCGAAAGAACACCGTTTCCTACCAAGGATGATCCGCTGGGCTATTGAAATTAAAAACATCCCAATTTCCATAGAGAAGATGGCTGGGTGCTGCCATCTGCTTGGGATTCAATAATTAATAAAATCAAATCCAAACCCAAGCATTCCCGTACTGCGTAGATCGAACCAAAATTAATAATTAAAAGTTGGAGGTAGCCTCCCTTAACTATGACATCGGGACTTCAAACACTTCAGTCCCTCGCCCCCCCCCCCCCCCTCCTTGATCATGGGCGGTGGAAAGTGCACGAAACGTCGGGAATTAAAAAAGTTAAAATTAAACACGATAAAACGCGTAACATTAGTTTTATTCCAATAATAATATTTTTAGAAATATGTTAGAAGGTAAATCTTTTTTACCTAATTATTAACGAACTTAATTACAATATGAAAATGTCATATCGTTAATTAGCATGAAAATGTAAGATTAGTTACATGCATTATATAGATGAATGAGATATAAATGTATATCTCATTCATCGTTACGATATAAAGTACTCAGTCTCACTAGGACGACTGTAATCGATCCAAAACTTTCATACTACACAGTTTGATTACCAAGTTTGTTTTGTCAGAATATAGTTTTGCAAGGATTATTTTATAGTTAGCGTAAAATGTGATGACACTTGTCACTATATCGTAGTTACGCACTATTTCTTGAGAGAATGCGTCTCGGGAACACCTCATCAATCACAATTCGGTGACTGGTCCTTTTTCATGAGAAATACAAACTCTTACTTACTCAGATGAAATGTGTCCAGTAAAAAGCATCACTATCACTACTATATCTTGCATGATTCATTCATTTATTCATATGCTTAAACACTTAAGGCCCTAAGAGCGGGTGAAATGCCTAAATTCTTGGATATTTAAGTAAAAAAATTACAATAACCGTTCACTTAATCCGCAAAGAAACAATACAGAGTGACAGAAGAGGATTTAATAAATGTTTTTAATATATGGTATAGATAGTTTTTTGATTAATTGCTATTTCGAAAATTCAAAAATCATTTATCTTTCTGACAATGTGCTTTTTATATCATATATATGTTCAATATGATTGTTAGATACGATTTTATGCAACTACGTGTTTTGCGCTTAAGGCATGCAAAACATTTGAACATTGAACCTTTGCCTTTTTTGAAATCGTTAATGGCGTCGGTGAGGATCGAACTCGGCTTACTCATACATTATAAAATTTTAAAATTTGGGTTTTGCCGATAAGCTACGGTTTATTTTTTTACTTTTTTGCTCCCAAGGCTGCGGAAAGTTATGCATACTTTTGATTTTCCTTGCTGATTTCGATAATGTTCTTCGGTGCGCAAATAAGTTGTTCCCAATTATTAACAGTATTATCATGAAACTATTTCTTTAAATCTATCATTTCGCCATGTAGTAGCAATGTAAGAGAATCATCTACTCCATATCACTACGTATGCAGCATCTGCCAAAATAATAACATAACAAAATAATAAAAAAACTTAAGTTGCCATCCTAAGTTTGACAATTATAGCAATGTCCCACGATGAGGCAGTATTGTCACATATACAATACATGTATATGTGACAATAATACCTCATCGTGGGAATACTGCCTCCACCATATGGAAGCCTTATAATGTTGTGAGTAACGACTTTAAGATGATGATGGTACTTTTCGACCTTAATACTATCAACGTAAATAAGTGTCATTGGATTTTGAAACTATCACTTGTGGCAGAAAAATGCACTAGGATTCTTTCACAAACTAACAAAGAAATGATAGATAATAAAGAAATGTTCTAAAGTGTTCGTCTTCAAGGCATGTGGCCCGCCCAAGTGTTGCTGTTGTACATAATATTTTAAACCATCTTCTTTAAAACAAAATCTTAAAAAGATAACTAATTTACTATTTAAATATTTAACGCATTCTTATGTGTCTTGTGGAGCCCGAGCCTCACAGCAGCTTTGACTTCAAGGTCGCGTATGCCGTCGATTAATTTCTGCACCAGGTTACCTTCAATGAGCGAAGGTACAGACTGGTATGCTGTTCGAACCAGCTTCTCCACCTCAAGGGCCCAGTGGTACAGGTTTTTGTTGCTACGTTGCACCCGAACATCGATATATCTCGCCTTCAATGCCTCAAGGAGCTGCTCGTAAGTCACTTCGTTACTGAGAGCTTCCAGAACACTTAAGGCCTAGTCGCGCAGACCTAGGGTGAGAGCAGTCATGGCCTGACTTTTATTCCAGCCAGCCGCCTTCACGACAGCCTCTAACTGGATTTTGTAGGCTGACCAGGAAGAAGTCCCGTAAGACTGCGGTGCTTTAAATCCACGTAGCTAAGGTGTTTTAGATACCACGGGATCTGTAATTCTATCCCCGAATTTGAGGTCGTCCAGCGTTTTCTTCACATCCGCCATCAACATTGTCAACCCGATTGTTCAGTTGGTCGATTCGGGCTTTAGTTTCCGACAGGCGGTTGTCATGTTGAGTAACCCTATCCTTCACCTCGCTTATCTCTTTCAATAAAGTAACGTGAAGGTCCTTCATGAGGAGCATCTGCTCTTCCTTACCGCGCTGCAACTGCTCTTCCAAATGACGGGCCTGTTCCTTTGTCGTCGGGGCCTGTTCCTCCTGTCGGCGGGCTTGTTCCTGCAGCATCATCATCAGAGCACCTAAGTCAGGTACTGAAGATGCAGGAGCTGCTGACGGGTCGGCCTTTGTGGTTGGCAGATGGCCCTCCGACGTTAGCGGCGTTGCACCACCGAATCGTCTCTAGTCCGTCTCCTGCTGGTGTTGACTTCGGGTAAGGATAGCCTCCGTGTCGTCTTTAGGTAAAATCGTCCTGATTTGATCCCACTTTTGACACCAATTTTTACGAGCTTGAGGTTCGAGACAATTAAAAAATGAATTACTTGTAATAATAAAATAAACTATTTCCTTGTAATTTAATAACTTAGAATATTGAAAGTTCCTTTAACTAACTTTGACTCAGTTTGAGTAAGAGAGGGAATTCTAGGGTTCAATGGATACGATTGAGAATAAATAACAATTACAAAGTTGTGCGGGCGACAACGTAAAGTGAAATTTATAACAAGCCATACATTTCCCTCAAATAACTCTCCTCTATCCCTGACGCCTGATCTGTATTGTGGGGTGTTTAATTTCAATTAATTGTCTCGCAACAATTCGATAAGAAAGAAAGAAAGACCTATTTATTTGATACTCAATTTTAAACAGGGAAGTATACAGCGCAAAAGGTAAAAATATGCACGCATCAGTCTAAGATTGCTTAGGCTTAATATAAAACTCCTTACAATATTAACATGACGTTTGGCTCTATGAGGAAGACATTTTTTACTTTTAGATAGTGTACACGCACCAAGTTGCCCAGACTAAGGTCAACCATACAGGGGCCCATACAGCTGTTAGGTTCGACGGACAACTAAGTGTAGGGCTCAAATGCCTATGGATATTTAATACATATGGATTAGGTACTTAATGCGACTTACCTGATTCTGAGGCGAAGACTGTCCCAAGGCTCGTTCAGGAGTTAAGTGGGTGCATGTAAGTAGTGTGTGAGAGGTGTATATATGTTTAACCTGAATTAGCCCTTTTTTAATCAGCAGCAACCATGACTCCAGCACCGCCACCCTATGTGGTATCACTCCAGCGGCGTCACTCGGTGTCACTCAAAGTCTAGCGTCCATTATCACAAATCTATAATCTAATACGAACGCTGGTTCTCGCGGGTCACAAGGTGTAGCTGTTTTAACCGACACAGGAAAATATCACTTGACGTTCACAACTCAACTAAATCCCGTTTATTATAATCAAAAACGTTACACGCGGCACGACTGATGAGCGGTGGGTCAAAGTTCACTTCCGTTCACTCAGCAACAAATTATTTCGAGATCCAAACGCGACCTTTTTAGGCACTTAACGCGACGGTACAATTAAACATTAACTTCCCAACAATTATTGTCCCGGCGTCTAATGTTCTAGACTACACAATTCCCCGTCCTTGCATAAATTTTCTAACAAAACCGACACTAACTAGAGGTTACCACGCGACTCGAGTGGACTCACAGCAAAGCTTAGATAACCGAATCCGAGACGGTCTTTATGAAATACAATTTAAGTAGCGAAGTAACGCGCACAAATACTGAAAATCTAGACCTGGTAAAAACCAAAACTGGTCGCACAAAATCGCTGCTACGGTCACCACAAAATTACGTTGCGACGGCGTCGCTGCACTAAAGCTACTTTCGTCAGCCCGCGCATTGAGCGACAGCAAGCGGTACGCGCCCCCCTCCCCCCCCCCCCCCCCCCCCCGGCGGCGTTTACCTCATCTCACACCATCGGGTGATACACCAAGTCGAAGGCGATTGGATGCCGTCTCAAATGATCATTTTTGGGCCTAAACAAACCTCCGTCCCGGACATAAGGACTTATGTCCGCGAGCAAACCGGCAAGCGGGACAGGGTCGCGACGGCACGTTGCAAGACCGAAACTACCACCAAACCTAGGCCACCTTAGGCACCACATCAGATCTTGCAACCCTAACCACCGCCTCAAAAATACAGCCCCAACGTGGGCAAGCCGGAAGGTTGAACCTCCACTGGATGCCCTTCCTGGACATTGCAGCACCTAAATAAATCCTATTACTGGACAGAAGTCCGACGATCTCTTTCAAACACCTATCTGATACAAAGCGGCCCAGCGTGGCCACCTAAGCTTCAGTGCAGAGAGCACCCACAAGTTCCACATGAACGGCGTCTGTGGAGAGCCAAACGAAACGCACAGATAGTCCTTAGTATGAATTTTTTAAGCAAGCAGGCACCTATAATCATCTACTCAATTGTGCGGCAGCTGGTTTCAATCTGATAATCTCCCAACTAGTTAGCCCCTTTAGAAATGTAGGACTACATTGCGTACTACGTAGGATGCTCATATTTCAACCAAATTTCAAAAGCATCAATGTTCAACTACGGAATTAATTCAAACAAATTAATTTACCGATGCGCATAGATTAAACAGACAAATTAAACAAAACGATAATCGTAAGAGACAGCCCTATTTCTCTTTCCAAATAAATATCTTCGACAGTGCCAACAAAAATATGAAACAAAGAGAGATATGACTCTTATTCCATTCGGCACAAATAGGGTTATTCAATTTCAATTTTCTTTTCAACAATGCAAACACAATTATCAAATACTTTTATAAAACTATATGCACACGCATTCAAATAGCACATCATTATTACTTATTTTCTACTAACAACCGCTACAACTATGAAACATTTCGTGGAATACCCAAAGCATTTTTATTTTTAAATTAAAGAATCATTAATTAAGTGCTCGACCAAACCAAATCTAATAGTCCTTAACAGCGTAATTCAACGCTCCCGAGGAGCCCTAATCTTCCCACCAACCAAGTGGAGGCCACACAGCATTGTGAACCCGAATCCAATAGAGCGCGAGCGGCTAACAGTCGCCACTCGGGTTGTACGCCTTCACTTAGGCCGTCGGCAACAGAACAGTTTGAGAAGTGGACTGTTGACGGCTCAAAGACTCAGTGGAGGTGGCCGTGGTGGGAGCTAGGACGGCACCTAGCTAGGGCTGCCTCCATCAAAAGGCGGGACGGCGGTACCCCAGCCGCGACTACTCGGCTAACGGGGGTGAGAAGGGTCTAACTGACTGCTGAGTAGCCGTGAAGTTCCCCTCCACATGCTGAGGGGGGCAACGACACCCCCGCCCCTGGGGGAACAACCCCCCGACTGGTTCGGGGAGGGACCCCTTTCAAACCCAGGGGCACGGTGGCCGGCAGGCGACCGCCGAGCGTCGCCCGACAGGGGGTGCGGCTGAGCGACCCGCCCGTGGGAGTTGAGGGCGCGGCAGAGCCCGGAGAGGAAGCGCCGTTCGCACCCAGGCACAAAACGGTATGGTGCTTGCCCTGGCAATGCGGACAGGGTCGCTGGTGCGGGCAGTCTCGCTGGAGGTGCCCTTCCAAACAAGAGTAGCACCAGCGGCGCTCCTTAGCGATAGTTCGCCTAGCCGGAACAGGCTTACCTAATAACTTCGGGCACGACGTCACCCGGTGATCGGAGGCTCGGCAATAGGAACAGGGGGGCGCCTCCCTGTCCACTAGGCCACTGTAAGCTGGTAGGGAGCGGCGCCCTCCCGCGGAAGCTCTGATCGGCTTTAGGGGGGTTGACGATGACTTGCCCGGCGGATCCCGCCTTTCACTGGGCACGGCTCCTTACTCGTCAACGGTGCCCGCCGCGTTCTCAATCTGCCGGCTCTGCTCCTCCAAGAACCGCAGCAGATCACTAAAGGGCGGAATATAGGAGGCGCCGTCCCCGCCATACCTCTCCTCAAAATGTATCCTAAGGTTGAGAGGCAGGCGGGACAGCACGATGTGGAGGAACAAGAAGGACCATTCATACACCGGCAAATCCAGCCGCCTCAACGCATTACAGGCCACCAAGACTGGATTCAAGAAGTCCGGACGTAGCCTGGCCCAGTCCTTAAGCAGTGGGAGGCCTAGAAGCTGCCTGACGTATTCGTCCGCATTTCGCCGGACGTTGGCGTATCTTCCGGCTAGGAGGTCCCGAGCAATCTGATAGGCGTCATCCGACAATCTCAAATGGCCGACGACGCCCAGGGCCTCCCCCTCCAGTGAGGCTAGGAGGTACGCTATCTTCTAGCTTGGTGTCAGGTCCCTCTGAGCGTCCACTAGGCTATCAAAAAGCCCTACAAAAGTCATCCAGTCGGAGAGGATCCCGGAGAACCTTGGCAGGTCCAGAGTTGGGAGTCGTCCCAACAGCTCCGGCTGAGTAGGCTGCTTCCGAGGGGACTCGGGCAGGCCACTCATCAGAGCTTCATTAGCATACTTGGCCCCAGCTTCGATCAACTCGTCCGTGAGCGAAAAGAACTGCTCGTAGTCCGCGAGGCAGGAGTACAGGACTCCCTTTTCCACATCCGAGTCCTCGAACTCAGCGTAAGCCTCCTCCACTGCGGCCCTTCGAGCATCGACCTGTTCGAGCCGATTCTCTAAACTATAGACTCTATCCGGTCGAACTATCAAAGCATGGGCACTAGCGGCCCAGCGCAGCTCCACCTTCAGGTAACGAATAGGTAGCTTGTGCGATGGAATCACTACTAAATACAAACTAATACGCGGCTCAAACAAAAATTAATTAACAAATAACAAATACAGGTACGATCAAATCAAGTTAAATACGAATTACACAAATACAATTACTATTTATTAAATTAAATACAAATTACACCACAATTAAAGGTACACACTACAGTCAATCAGCAAAATGCCTCGCTCAAACAACCGACCCTTCGACAATTAATCTACTATAATTATACACCAACGATAATTCTCCGATTACGTGATAACCTTATCTACCAAGTCAAAATACCTGACGCGTACCTAGCCCTAACAACACTACGGGCGTGATTCCTCCTTCTACCCGCCAACAAACAAAAAATATTTATATGTAATTTTTATTACGTACTATTTTTATCTATATTACGGCCGGGGATCGGAGAACCAATCAACCACGCTCTGCTACCAACGATGTACACGCACCTAGTTGTCCAGACTAAGGTCTACCATACAGGGGCCCATACAGCTGTTAGGTTCGACGGACAACTAAGTGTGGGGCTCAAATGCATCATCCATATGTATTAAATATCCATTTTATACATATGGACTAGGTACTTAATACGACTACTTAACGCTGGTTCTCGCGGGTCACAAGGTTTAGCTGTTTTAGCCGACACAGGAAAATATCACTTGATGTTCACAACTCAACTAAATCCCGTTAATCATAATCAAAAACGTAACACGCGGCACGACTGATGAGCGGTGGGTCAAAGTTCACTTCCGTTCACTCAGCAAGAAATTATTTCGAGAACTGAACGCGACCTTTTTAGGCACTTAACGCGATGGTACAATTAAACATTAATTTCCCAACTATTAGTGTCCCGGCGTCTAAATCTAGACTACACAATTCCTCGTCGTTGCATAAATTTGCTAACAAAACCGACACTAACTAGAGGTTACCACGCGACTCGAGTAGACTCACAGCAAAGCTTAGACAATCGAATCTGAGACGGTGTTCTCGAAACACAATTTAAGTAGCGAAGTAACGCGCACAATTACTGAAAATCTAGACCTGGTAAAAACCAAAACTGGTCGCACGAAATTGCTGCCATGGTCACCACAAAATACGTTGCGACGGCGTCGCTACACTAAAGCTACTTTCGTCAGTCTGCGCGTTAAGCGATTGCAAGCGGCATGCGGCCGCCTCCCCCTCCTTGGCGGCATTTACCTCACCTCACACCATCGGGTGATTCACCAAGTCGAAGGCGATTGGATGTCGTCTCAAATTACCATTTTTGGGCCTAAACAGATAGGATATATTCCTATCCGTTTAAGCTTTTGTGTTTCTCACAAGAACGGTATAAGATATTTAGACATACGTACGTAGATTGTAGCATGAACAGATCAGCTCTACCGAGGAAGGACTGCGCTCTCACAGAATACCAACATAAAATAGCTGCCGTTTTATGTATCGTAAGTTTAGAGAATCGTAGATTTCTTTCACTGAAAACAGTGCATTCTATCTTAGTTCTCAGGGATGATAACGTATTTACGTTTTTATTCTTAATCAATATTCTAATGATCTACTCGTATGTCAGTTACCTTTATTGTGTTGCAAATAGTTATCTGTGAATAAAGAAATCACTAGCATAGTTGGACAGCAGAAGTAATAACTCTATCATATTATATCAGATAATAAATAGTATATTATTTTTTACACAGTATGTTTTTCTTTACTAACTTCTATTTTCCTGCCCTGAACATTGTATACTCGTCTGTATACCATGGCATCAAACATACACTCAGTGATTATCAACACGTCTTCTTAAAAAGCAAATCTAGTGCTTTAAACCTTATTGTCTGTTTTGACTATTTAACTGACATTATGTCTTAGCGCTTACTAGTGGAAGTAGTATACACTGGCTACAGTAAAGCGTTAAACCGTTTAGATCACGCTATATTTCTTGGATGTGAACTTGTACGCTCTGTTCGCACTGGCAAGGGTGGTGGTAGCGTAGCCATTTATTTGCGATCGGTATATGCATATAATGTCATTGCAACATCACCATCGGAGTATAGAGAACCTGCTGAGTACCTACCTGTTTCTAGAAGTAGATATTATGGGGCTGAGGGTCGTGCTCGGAGTTGTTTACTGTCCTCAATCAACTGATTATTTTTCCCATATTGAATCTGTGATCGACTCCATCAGCATAACTAACAAACATATTATAATAATGGGTGACTTCAACACTAATTACTAAAGGATTCCCTCAGAGTCGCAAATTCAAAGTTATCATGGACTCAGCAGATCTCTATATTCTTCCATCTGGTCCAACTCACCACAACGTGGATACCGAAGATTCATGGCTAGACATCATTTGCACTAGTTCAGCGGGTCAGTTTATATATCACGATCAACTGGCTGTTCCGGCATTTTCTCAACACGATCTTCTGGTCATATCATATAAATTAAAGCCCCCCAAGCCAAGACCAGTAATTGTGTATTTACGTAATTTTAACAAAATTGACACCATTAAACTAGACCGCGATGCTAAGAATATAGAATAGGGCCTATTGCTGGTGGCAAATAATATTAACGACAAAACTGTTCATTTGAACACCCAAATTCTCGACTTATTCGATAGCTACGCACCAATTCGAGCAGTCAGGTTACGCTGACCTCATGCACCGTGGATAACTTAATTATGATAAGAAATAATAGATGAATAGAACTTACATATAGAAGAAAAATATATGATAAGAAATTAATTCTATGCCATTGCTATCTAGTAATTCTTTCAACTTGAGTTCAGTGACTGACGAGGATACTAGAAAAGTTATACTTTCAATAAAATCTTCCGCAACCGGCTATGATAAGGTGAGTAGATCTATCATACTTCTCATACTCGATATCATTATTCCAGTTCTCAAGCACATCATCAATTTCTCACTTTCTACTGGTGTTTTCCCCATCTTATGGCTAAAACTTTTATTCTGCCCCTTGCTAAAGTATAAAATCCATCGCTCCCTTCCAAATTTAGACCTATTTCTATACTTCCGTTTCTTTCCAAAGCACTTGAATCATTGGTACAAAAACAAGTCACCTCTTTCATTGCAAAATGCTATTTCCTTAGTACATATTAGTCTTTCGCTTCCGCCCGGGACACAGTACAACCAAAGCATTACTTCAAGTTACAGAAGACTTTAGAGATGGCATGGAGAGGTCATGTTTGACTATTCTTGTCCTTATTGACTTTTCAAACGCATTCAATTGTGTCGATCACGACTTACTCCTTGAATTACTTTCATGACTAAATTTCTACTCATCAGCATTGAACTGTTTTCCTCTTATTTTCGCAGTCAACAGCAGGCTGTTCGGTATGGTAAGGATTTTTCCGACTGGTGCGATCTGTCTCTAGATGTACCGCAGGGCGGCATTCTTTCTCCTCTCTTGTTTTGGATGTTTATCACTCTCCTCACTACTCACCTTCCATGTTCTTACCACCTCTATGCTGACGATCTCCAGTTATACTCACAAGCGTCCTTGGCTAAAATTGATACTGCTATCGCAGCTATTATTCGTGACTTACAACGTATATTACACTGGTCACGCGCGTCAGCGCTTTGGTATAACGGTAAATCCCAGTAAATACAAGGCTATCGTCATTGGTAGTCGTTGGTTGGTATCACAACTTAACATATCTGAACTATTCACTATGAAAACTGCGCAATACCCTTCAGAACTAGTGTCAAGGATCTGGGTTTAATTATTGACCCGCCTCTTAGTTAGATATCACAGGTGTCCGAGGTTTTCTTTCTGCCTCCTTCAACTAAAAAGCTGCTAAACAGGTTGGACAGGTTACTTAGCAACTGTATCCGATACAGCTTTGCCCTGCGCAAACATGATCACGTTTCAGAATTCTGCTCTCAATTAAACTGGTAGACTATACGTCAGTGCAGAGTTTTCAGAATCCACTCAGAGTCCACTCTGTTTTCAGTTCTTAATTATTCTTCCTCACCCCTTTATCTAAGAGAAAGATTTCAATTCCGTAGTGACTCTCATTCTCTCAATCTCCGTTCTTCACACAGTTTATTCCTCTACACCATTCAGGGTTTATATCAAATTCCTTTACAGTTACTTCCATCTCCCTCTGGAACAAATTGCCTGTTGACCTGCGAAAATACCTGTCAAAAATGTTTTTAAAAGAAAATTATACGAGCATTTCCCTAACCTATAAAATTGAGTCTAATTACTTTATATGTTTATAGTTATTTAAATATACACTTATTGAGATATATACTCGTAGGTATAATGAGATATATTATGTGTGTAGTTATTTATATATGTGTATCAGTTACACACACACACATAGCATTAAGCTCGCCTTTCGTACAAATATTTAGTAAGTACAATAAAGAATAATATTAAAAAATATATATTTATAGGCAAACTACTCAATGTAGGAATCAGCGGCGCCCTGTTTAGGTGGTTTAAATCTAATATTGAGAATTGTTTTCAAGCAGTAGTCCTCAATGGTTATACGTCAGCAACTGTGCAAATCTCTTCAGGAATACCGCAGGCACTGCTACTATATCCATTACTTTTTGAGATTTTTTATAAATTATGCTGTTTCACTTACTCCAAAATAATATTTTATGCTGATAACATGAAAATTGTATTCCCCATCACAAAAACTTTTGTCTACCTTGGTCTGCAGCGTGATCTCAATGAACTTGAACGATTTTGTTCACGCAACAAACTTTAAACCGTAAATCCAACCTCACTCTCTCTCTATATTACATTCAGTAAGAGATCTTGGTGTGGTTTTCGATTCTAAATTATTCTTTGATACACATAATGATAATATAATTAAATAAAGTGCGTAGAGCACGTGGATTAGTTTTGTGATTTTTCACTGATTTTCATAATATTAAAACATATAAGATATTTTATTGCTCTCTTGTTCGCAGTACGCCATTTGGAGTACGTCTCTCAAGTATGGAACCTAAATTATGCGTATCATTTATATAGATAGGATTAAGCAAGTACAAAAGCGGTTTCTACGTTTTTGCAAATTCAAGACGTACACTGAAAACTACATATAACGATGTAAAAATGTCATATTTTGCCTTTATATGAACGTAGCCGTAAAGCAGATATGATTTATCTTTTTAAATTGTCAAATGGCAATGTTGAATCCTGAGTTGCTAAGTAAGTTAGGCTTTACAATAAGAGCTATTAAGAAAGCCTCGCTTACTCCATGTACCGCAAACCCGGACTAAATACAGGCAACATTTTTGTATAATATCTGCATGTAGAATTTTTAATGATATTTTAATGAGTTTGTAAAAGTGCAGAATTTTTAATTATAATTTTTAATGAGTTTGTAAAAGTGTTGACTTAAAGTTACAGCCTATATACACGTCCCACTGCTGGGCACAGGCTTCCTCTCATTTCTGAGAGGGTTTTAGGGCAAGGAAAAGTCCGCCGCGCTGCCCCAATGCGTGTTGTCCATTTTCACATGTCTTCGAAATATATTTTTTTTTCTTATTTGACAGACATGCAGGTTTCCTCACGATGTTTTCCTTCACCGCCGAGCACGTGGTAAATCAGCACTTAAAATTGCAATTAACAATTTCATTGGTGCCGGTGGGGATCGAACCCGGGTTTCTCGTGTACTGTGAAACTTACAGCGAGCGCTAACCATCTGAGAATTGTTTTATTGAGTGTTTTTCTATTAAATTTTGTTAATTTACCGTGTTTGTCTTTATCAATGTTTATCTTTTACCGACTTAAATTATTGTTTCTAAGCTCATATTTTCTACAGGTGAAAACTTTTAAATGGCCGTCTGGTTGTTATTCATTTACTTACGGTAAATGTTAGCTGTAAGTTTTCCAAAAATAATAAAATAAAGTAGCTGTATCCAACATGCCACGCACTGCTTTTTTAGTCAGCAACGTCACGCAATGGATGAAAAGGTTAGAGAAACTTAATTATTAAAAATATACTAGAAATAAAGAATTATGCAACTACCTAATAATTTACTTAATAATATAAATAATATTTCAATAACCATCCGTGGCATTTTAAGGGCAAAGAGCTCACGTTTTGATAAATGAGAAATTGTTGATTGCAGTTTTAAATGCTGATATATGACGTGCTAAACAGTGAAAGAATATATCGTAAGGAAACCTACATGTCTCCGGTATTAAAAGATTGAAGACTATGACATCTAAGGAGCAAATAGCAAATAACAAATACAAAGAGGATCTGTTGTAATAAGGTCTCACTATGTAACAACGCGTGACAATTTGCGGGGCCAGGGGGGTGTTAATCCCCGTCCACTTAACTATTTTCTATCGTATCTATATTAATATTAAAACTACTAATGGGGTTGTTATAAACTAATTTGCTTAAATCCGCGTAAAGAAAGAAAATGATGTATCCTGCCCAGTTTTGAGGATATTCGCGTGCACTATACCCGTCGCCGTCAATTCCAGCACTACCATTCCCAGCACCACCACAGTAGGCACGGCACACCACTCTCGAAAATATGACACGTGTTTCGCCTCTACACGAGACATCAAAATGAATTCCGAATGCATATAGGATGTCTTCAAACATCCATACGAATACTTCTATGGTAGAACGTTTTCTTGAAGAATGTTCTAATATTAGTGCATTACGTATTGAATTTAAATAGACCTTAGATAATTATAATTCGCATTTGTTAAAAATACTACACTATCGCAAAACCTGACTATAATAGCCTCATTAGGTTTAAGTCTCTCTGCGGTAGGATAAGTCGGCTTCATTTACAATCTAGTCTAGTACTTTACAAAATACCAGTGTCCCATCTAATGTTAAGCTTACACTTCTGCCTATCAAACTTATGACGTTTTCAGGTAACATTCGCTAATGGCCTTTGTTTTATGTCAGCTTTAAATCAACTGTCCATGACAACAAATCGCTCACCGTTGCTGAAAAGTTATACTAACTGCTAGGTAAACTGACGGGCAAGGCTCTGTTTGTGTGTTCAGGTATAACTGCATCCGTTGAAAATTATAAATTTTTTTTGCAAGCATTTATTGATAAATACGAAGACAAACGTCCGTTAGCCTTCGCGTATACAAATCAGATGCTCGAATTTATGCTACTGCAATCTCTCACTGCAATAAGTTTTATTTATTTCCTGATAACATTATAAGTGCAGTGCGCGCATTACAAAACATAGCGTTAGATAATCTCGCCGACTTAATTATTCTTCATATCGAGCTTAAGAAGCTCATACCGGATACCATTCACTCTTTTCAATACAGTCATAGCTCGATAATACCTGCCTTAGATGATTTAGTAAATTTTATTAAAACCCGCTCTAAAGTTCTGCAACGCACTGAGTACACATTCTAACAGCGCGTCAAATAGCCGTAGAGGTATTGATAATAATCGTCGCTATAATAATACTTCGTCGCCGAAGTATCAGGCGTACGTAAGTACGACGAATAGTTGTTCAAACAAATACCTATGTGATAATGTTATGTACCATCACTTATTTAAGTGTCTGTACATTTTAACAAAATGAGGTCGCACAAACGATTTAAATGCATATAGAATAACTATACAATGTCTCAGTTTAAGTCATCGAGTATCTAGCTGCTCCTCAGATTATACTTGTGGAATTTGAAAATTTTAGCATCATACATTGTTACACTTCCAGCATGGAAGCGGTAGGCTTGCGCATTCTTTACCGCCTCAGCAAGCTGTGCTGAAGCCACTTTTTGTTTTAAAGAAGATGCTTTAAAATATTAATATGTACAACACCAACCCTTGGACTATCATTTCTTTATTAGTTTGAAAGTTTATTATTAGTGAAAGACTCCGAGTGCAGTTCTATTGTCACAAGTGATAGTTTCAAAATCCAATGACACTTATTTACGTTGCAAGTATTAAGGCCGAAAAGCACCATCCGACTAAAAGCCGTTACTCACAACGTTAGAAGGCCTCCCCCATATATGTATATGGCGCAATACTGCCTCATCGTGGGACATTGATATAGTTGCCAAGCTTAGGATGGCAACCGCAGTTTTTTATTATTTTGTTATGTTATTATTTAGGCAGATGCTGCACATGAAGTGATATGGCGTAGGTGATTCTCTTACATCGCTAGTACACTGCGACATGATAGATCTTTTCGTGGTAATACTTTTCATAATTGGGATTAATTTATTTACGCACTGATGAACATTATCGAAATCAACAAGGAAAATTAAAAGTTCAAAGTATCCGTAACTTCCCGCAGCCTTGGGAGCAAAAAGCCAAAAAGGTTATGCATCCTTTTTTACTATGTAATAAAGGATGATTGTCATAGACACATTCATTCCTTATTGTTTAGTTGGAAAAACCGTAATAAATAACTACGAGTATAAATTCAAAATTATACTATTCAGTCCAAATGCAATGTGTATGTTGATCCGTCAATAAACCGTAACTTATCGGAAAAACCCTCATTTTAAAATTTTATAATGAATAAGGGAGCCGAGTTCGATCTTTACCGGTGCCATTAACGAATTCAAAAAACGCGAAGGTTCAATATTCAAATGCTTTTTATGTATATTCAATTTTTTTAACGGCTGAACCAATTTAATTATGTATTTCTTTTTTTTATAAAAATTTTTATAATTACGTGAACTCTACACATTTAGTAAATCTACTTTTGCGGACTTTATCGCGTCAATAGGGAAGATGAGTACTACCACCTGATTTGCATTCTGAAATTAACAAAATTAAAACTAAACCGAAGCATACCACTGTCAGACTTCAATACACAGTAAGTTCTTTCTGCGTAGATGGTACTCCCAGTTACCTCTGATATCGGAACGTCAGTCATCTCAGTACTCGCGACCACGAAAATATATAAATAATATACTTTTACAAAAAAAGGCTATGCTCTACATGGCCGTATACTGGTGGTGTAAAAATATGCACTACCCCTTATCGTTCCGTGGGTGTCGTGAAAGTTGACAGAGGGAAAACAATACAGTAGATAACAGTCTATGGAAGAGTACGGTATTCGGGGACCCACAAACTTATGGTTCCGCAATTATTTAAAGGATAGAACGTTAGAAGTTCGCATTAGCGAAACTAGTAGTGACCTTGGTAAAATCAAATATTTAGTCCCAACCGGCTCATTATTCAGTCCAGTAGGGTACATCATTCATGTAAACGGAATGAGCAAAGTAGTACGATCATGGGAAATGTATATGTATGCCGATGACACTTGCCTAATGTACTCTGACAAAGATCCAAAGACGATACAAATAGTTATGGAAAAACACTTAGACAACATTATTAAATGGGCGCATGATAATAGTATTATAGTTAATATAATCAAAACTAAATTTATGTTAATATCTTCGCCATACAACCGATAAAAAACGTTGACATTGTAATTAAAGGTCATACCTACGATTGTTTCTACAGAAATAGTAATGTAAATAACTGTAAATGTCTGAAGTTAGAAGAAGTCATAAATACCTAAGACTAACTATAGATACCAGTTTTGTATGGAATATACATGTTGAGCAAACCTGTAACAAATTACATAGTGTGTTAGGTAAATTGTACCACCTAAAATTTAGGCTAAGCAGAAGTTAGTTACATATGCTGTACAATGATACAACTATAGATTACGGGTTGGGCAGCTATGGACTTACGTTCCCAGTGTATTTAAATGAAACCAAAGAACTACAAACAAGGATTTTAAAGTTATTAGTAGACAATAAAGTGAAAATTACGTGCAATAAAGAATATGATAAACTTTTCAAAATTTGTAAAATTATACCTGTAGATAAAAAAGTGAAAATAAAGTTAATAGTGGAACAGTATAATAAAAATGAGTTTAAAGTAGAAAGAGAATATGGCTACCCAACTCGTCAATCCACTAAAAAAGGAAATATGTAGCACCTAAAATTAAAAGTTACTTCGGTATGCGATACATAACGAGCTGCCTCCGGACTTGTTTAGTGAAGTTATCTCGAAAAATCATTTAAAAAATATTCTAAGAAAACATTACCAATCATTTGTATCCATAAAGGTACACTACAGGCCACGAGTAACGTACTGTTAAAATTAGCAGTCTATATCCGATGTGTGCTGTTTGAGTATGTGTTGAATTAGTATATATGTATATATATAGTATCTATATAAAAAACAATTCAAAAATAATGAACCAATTTTAATATTTGGATAGTGTGGACCTCATAACAAACTTTGTACTAAATATGTATAAATCAAAGATGTTACCGACCGGAAAGGTTATCTGCATAGGGTTTTAAACGGCCTAATTTTACAGATTGAATCGGAAAATGAAAATAATATAAAAATGAAAATAATATTTTGAAATTGATAGTGGAAGGATATATAAAAATCAGGCTGTTTCATGTAGCGTAGACAGAAAATATTTCCAAACATATACCATCGAAAAGGCAACAGTACTGAAAACAACTACAATTTCATAGTTTTTAAATAAAATTATAATTTAAATAAATAAACAAGGTTGATTTCATATGTTTTATTTTTTTTACTTACCTTCCCTCGCATGGCATCTGATTATAGGTATCCCTGTGGGACCGTTTATTTTTTACAGTATAAAATGTAGCCTATATACACCAAGTTTAACAAAGTTTCATCTTCTTCCAGTGACAAGATTTCATTGATTTCATGCAATGATTTGATCAAGTCATAAAACTGAATCGATATATAAATTTAAAAAATTAAACATTTGCTCTCTTGGCTAAAGTTTACGGTTAACCAATTTTACTTTTTTTCGTAATTTTACCTAGGATTGAAAAATAATTAATGTCTTCGTAAAAAGCGGCAATATTTTGTGTTCTACAGTATAAAAGTGTAGTACTCTGTACATATTAAATAATAATAAGTTATAAATATATGTTACTTACATAAATATCTAATGTGCGTTTTTATTCATTTTTAACTATGACATTAATTATAGGTTTTATTACATATCTTCAATATTTAAGTGCGATGTTCGTACCAACATAAAACACACATAACCAACCATATCCCCATACACACAAGCACACAAATGCACACGCCTCGCACACACATTTTATACTCGTAGAATCAATAGGTACGTCAATATAAAGCAAATATAAAATCTCCCACATTTTTTAGATAATCGATTCACACTGTTATTAACGAAGTCACGCACATTAATGCAGCCATGGTACGTAAGATATGCGCGTCACGCGGTACTCACGCACACATAAATCAAAGACTGGCGTCACTATGAACGGTGCGGTGTGTTAGCAACACGGTATCTGGCCCTATAAAACATCTTTGGTATAAATAAAATAGATGTTGGGAGATGTTAGTATATGTATAAGAAATTATACTTCAGATTATATAAACATAAGCATGTAAGACGAGAACTACTGCCGACAAACTGTAACTTGGCAGATGAAAATGTTAAAAACGTTTATTGTATAATTGGAAGAAAATAAATTTAAAAAAAACCAGCAACGTCTTTCTAATAATAACTAAAAAAAACGCCTGCCAACCGTGGTAACTATAGCTAATATACTTCTTATAAGGCAGTTCATGGGGATGTCAGTTCAGCAAAACAGAGTCAAATTCAGCAGTATACGTTGATAGACTGAAATGTATTAATGAATAGAGGCTATAGTTCTGATTGGTCTCATATAAATTTGAAAAAAGTCATCCCTAAGTGTGGAAAAACAGTGGGATGAAGATTATATATATACATACATACATAAACACTCACGCCTGTCACCCAGAGGGGTAGGCAGAGACTACGGACTTCCATTTGGCCCGATCCTGACACACCTCTCTCGCCTCTTTTACATCCATTATCTACGCATACACGCTCGTCGGTTAAGGGTACTCCTAATCTGGCCCATTTTTAATGTGTCGCCGATTTTGTCGATAAACCTTCGTCTAGGGCGTCCCTTCCCGACCCTGACGTTCACTTTTGCAACATAAATTTGCTTTGTCACTCTTTCCTCGTTCATTCTTTCTCCATGACCAAACCACCGAAGAATTCCTTTCTTAATCCTTGTCACAACGTCATCTTGCAAACCACACTTTTCTATTATCACACTATTTCTCACCCTGTCATTCAAATTCAGCCCTAGCATACTACTTCAGGAACGCATTTCTACAGCATTTATTCTACTCTCATGCTTCTTCTGCTAGACCCAACTTTCACTACCATACATTAAAGTAGGGACTAACACAGCATTATGAATTGCCATACGTGCCTTAGTTGACACATTCTGACTCCTCATAATAGCGTGTAGAGCCCCATTCACTCTATTTTCTGCGTTCATTCGTCGTTCTATATCCTTATCATATCTACTATACCTGCTAAATAAACATCCCAAATATACAAACTCATCCACTTGCTCAATCAACTCCCCTTCTATTCTTATTTCACATATCGTTTTACTTTCTTCTCTTTCAAAAACCATCACTTTCGTCTTACTTGCATTCACTTTCATGCCCCTTTCTTTCAATGACCAATTCATTAAAGTAACCATCATTTACAACTCTGCCGCCGACGATGCATATATGACTTGATCATCGGCGTACAAAAGGCATTTGACGGTTGACTCACCCATTCTCAGCCCACATTCTTCAACTTTCAAAGTTTGCAAACAACTGTCCATAAATAGGTTAAACAGCCACGGGGAAGCCACGCATCCCTGTCTGACATCTTTATGAATGCCAAACCAGTCCGAGTAGACCCCGTTGATCCTGACACAAGCACTAGAGTCCCTATAAAGAGACCTTAATGCCTGTATCAAGCCAGCGCTCAACCTAAATGAGTTCAGTGTTTGCCATAACACATTCCTGTCCACTCTGTCATAAGATTATATGTAACTATTTTAACTACATTCGAGTTTTAACCCGGACTTATGACTCTTCAGACTCACTTCAAAACTAAAATATTATTTATATTTATACAGTCAACTTCACTAAGCAAAGAAAAGTCGACGGCTCCGTGGCGTAGTCGCATAGCGCTTAGCACATAGCGCTATGGGCCGCTGATTCGAACAAGTGTTTGTATGGCCTACAAATAATTGTACCGGGTCTGGATGTTTGTCCTTGGACAATTTATGTATCTAACTGCCCCCCGCGATACAGGAATAAATCCTTGTGTGGAGGTGACTTTATTTATTAAAAAGAAAAAAAAACTCTGAAAGAAATCCTCTGAAAGAAATCATGGAGGTAAAGTCTTTTTTAAAAAAAAACGAAAACTTAAAACGAGAAGTATATATATTGTATTCGGTTTTATTACACATGGAATAAAATACTCAGAAATTTCTTAATTTCTGAGTACGTTGATTTTAATGACGCGACGTGTGTTTACTGAAACACTTACGGAATTCGAGTAAACTAGGCTAGGGTTATGCTGTCTGCTTAGATTCAGCTTGAGGACATACAAGCTTTCATATAAATATTGCACAAACAAAGAAAGATGTAGTAACTTTCTTCTATTGCGTACTTCATTTCCATGCATAATAGGAACAGGTAATAATTTAAACAATATTTGTGTAAAAAAACATTTTAAACGTGGTAGAGCCATGCTGCAGCTATATTATGGTTGTAGCACGAATGGGTCGGCTCGACCGGAGAAGAACCATGCTCTCACAGAATACCAGCGTAAAATAGCAGCTTAACGCTGCTGTGTTTCGTATGGTGAGTGTAGAGAACCGGAGACCTTTTTTACTGGAAACGAGGCATTCCATCTTAGTCCTCAAGGGTAACAACGCATCTGCATTTTAATTCCTATTTGAAGATAGATGTAGATGTCTATGGACCACAGCAACCACTTACCATCAGGTGGAGTGTGTGCTCGTTTGTCACCCATATCCTATAAAAAAATCCAGTTATTAAAATATGAGTTTGTCTAACCACATTAGGAAGATTCCAAATCACTGACTAATGATAAAATTTATTTATTTAAAACATAAAAGATTTTTATATTGATATGGTCACTATAAGATCTTGTTAGGTTAGCTAATTACGTAATAATTTAAGACAGAAGGACCCTTAGGTAAGGACTGAATAAATTAACCGACGTGGTATTACATGGATCTCACAACTTTTTACGGTAGAAGAACTGAGTTGCGAGACTTGGCTTTTTTTACAAGTTATGTTTTTGATGGCATCACATTCCTTTTTGTTGATAATTATATCTAGGTACCTATCTACACCTATTATTCCATTATATTATACATAATATATAGGTACACAGATTCATTCACTGCAAATGTAACTTTTTAATCCTATATATTTATATGGGATTACAAAGTTATTTTTGCAGTTGGTGTATCTCGAGAACTAGACCGAAATTGCAAAATATTTTAATTTTTCCTTGATTTATACATTAAACAATAATTGTATTCAAAACTTGGAGCTTCTATGTCTGCTAGAAGTGCCTTAGAGTTTTGATGATCGGTCAGTCAGTGAGTGACAAAATCAAGAAATTATGACTAGTTATAATTCTTAAACTACTAATTCAAATTTAATGAAATTTTAAATATACTGAGTTTATATAATTCCTATTTAGTTAATGAAAATACAGGCTTCTAGTTTTATCGATAACGAAGTTATAGGATTTCCACAATGGCCTGAATTGGTTCGAGAAAAGGATGGTACGGCCGTGCCGCTTTTTTGCTCGACTTGGCGGGGGCACTGCCGTGCCCCCAGATTAATATAATGCTGATAACTATAAATCTGTAACTCATTTAAGGTGAAGTAAAATGCAAAGTTAAATTATAAGAAATAACTATCAACTGACTATAAACAACAATCGATCTATTTACTCATTCATACTCATCATCATCATTATTACAGCCCTCCACAAGTACACTGTTGAACATAGACTTCCCCCAATAGGTCGGCTAGACCGAGGAAGGACCCGGCTCTCACAGAATACCAGCGTAAAATAGCAGCTTAATGCTGCTTTGTTTCGTATGGTGAGTGTAAGGAACCGAAGACCCTTTTTTACTGGAAACGAGGCATTCCATCTTAATCCTCTTGGGCCACAATACATCTGCATTTTGATTCTTAACCGAGGATAGATGTAGCTGTGTCTATGTGGCACAGTATAAACTTACTCAGATGTACTGCGTGTTCGTGTGTCACCCGTATTCTATAAAAAATACTGCCTACCAAGAGTGGCAACTATGATAAATAACACACCTAGGGTGATCTTTGTTCAGCAATAAACTTTCAATAGGCTGTAATTAAAAGCCCTAGAAAGGCTGTAAGTAGTCTTAAGTTTTGAATACAGTATATGTAAGTGTTATAACCAAAATTGTAAACCTTTAATTTAAAAAACGTATGTAAAATGTCCTAGTGAGCCCAACGATAGAATGCAATTCTGACGTCTGTCAGTTGGTCATGACTAGTCATGAGAAATAAATTAAACATTATTATTATATTAAATTAATTTTATTATTGGTTATCTTCTCCAGACAAACCCGAAAATCTCTAACCCCCATAAACCTTAGGGAGAAGTAAACTCAGAGTCCTGACTCACAAATATAGAATTACCTAAAACTTTTGACAACATTGTTACTGAATGAATTGCTGCCTGTTTCTGTATAACTTTATGTTAATATGAGAGTCATATTTAGAGCAGTATTTATGTAGGTTTTTAGCGATCATGCCTGTGGCATCAACTACTATAGGTATGATTTTATTAGGTGTTTTCCAAAGGGGGGTCATTTCAGTTCTTAGTATTTTACGTTTGGTGTTTTAAGTTTACTAAGTTTCTCTATTTCCTTCGCTCCTATGTAATCAGATAGAACGGTTATATTGATAATATAAGTTTGATTTTTAATTTTATTTATATAAGTTATCTGGACTCTTCTGAGTTATTTAATATCTCTTTGAATAAGGCATTTCTCACATCAGTTTGTCTGTATTATTTTCCCTAACAAGTGGTTGCGACATATATTCTTTCCACCATATTTTGCCTACTCAAAATCTGTGCTTTTTTGTTAAGATCCAGAATACGTACTGTACAATATTATTTTGCCACATTGTAAAGTAATTGCCAGCTAGTGCCTTACATCTTGAGATAATATGTTGAGTTGTTTCATCTTTCGTTAGACATAGCACTTACCATCCACCGGATTCTGAAGTATGTCTCTCTCATATTTTCTTGTTACTTTTGCCTGATCCTGAACAGCAAAAATAAATCACTCTAATCCTGGAGATATTTGCTGTTTTAAGCCATTTGAATTGAAACTTTACATTTATATTTTCTTTTTCTATCAGTGCCTTATGAAACTGACCATGAAACGGTTTAGCTTTCCAATTTCTTATCTTTGTTCTAATTACTGCTTTCTTTATTTCCTTATTTCCATTTCTGTATAACTTTCATCGTTTCCTAGTCCTATTTCTCTTATACTGCTTTCTGAAATACTGAAATACATTCCTGTCCACTCTGTCATAAGATTTCATTATATGTAACTATTTTAACTACATTCGAGTTTTAACCCGGACTTATGACTCTTCAGACTCACTTCAAAACTAAAATATTATTTATATTTATACAGTCAACTTCACTAAGCAAAGAAAAGTCGACGGCTCCGTGGCGTAGTCGCATAGCGCTTAGCACATAGTGCTATGGGCCGCTGATTCGAACAAGTGTTTGTATGGCCTACAAATAATTGTACCGGGTCTGGATGTTTGTCCTTGGACAATTTATGTATCTAACTGCCCCCCGCGATACAGGAATAAATCCTTGTGTGGAGGTGACTTTATTTATTAAAAAGAAAAAAAAACTCTGAAAGAAATCCTCTGAAAGAAATCATGGAGGTAAAGTCTTTTTAAAAAAAAACGAAAACTTAAAACGAGAAGTATACAAAGTGACGATGAAGTTATCACGTTAAATGAAAAGACGTATTCTATACAAAGTTCTTTAAACATACACAACTAAAAAAATATATAACAATTAACATTCTGGGCGCGGTAGCCTTTTTTTTGTTTTAATATTAAACAACATCATGTAAATGCATCAGATATCACCTGATAAATACTAGAAGTTCAAAGACCCATGGCCCGTGAAGGCCAAGAGACCTATATTGTATTATAGTGCAACGTTGCCAATTTTAAATAATCAAATAAAGTAATAAATTAAGCAAAAAATGTACTTATATGTAACAAAATAAGGCATAATTCTTATGCGCGATGCGACAAGAATTGGGACGGGGTGTTGGGAGGGTGGGATGTGGTCGATTGGCGCGTGCGACGATAAAGTAAGACAGTAAGTCACTTAGTCCGACGCCGGCGTCCTTGGGAACGGTTCATTAATCGCTTGACCTAATTTTAGTTTTTCGCGTACACGTCCTTTTAATTTAAAGTTTTTTTTTGTGGATATTTTCATAAGTTTCTTGATTTGTTTGTGATAGGACACGTTAATACTATAATAATAATTGTGTTGAGGAGGTGGTGTGACTATTTGTGCGAAATTTGACGCTTTCTTTTACTGTCTTGTATTTTTTATTTGTGATAGGACTCGTTAATAATAGATAAGTGATATTTAATAACTTAGTGGTGTGTCAGCCCGTGCGCAATTGGACGCTTTTATTTTTTTAAACGTATAACTTTTTTTATTTTAAAATGCCTCGTATCAATTTTACGTCATTGGAATACACCGATATGGTTTTAATTTATGGAGAATGCCACCAAAACGCGTCCCTGGCATTACGAACATACCGAGAGAGGTATAATACCACACGTGTATTTCCTACAGACTCACGGATTTTTATACGGGCAGTCCAAAGATTACGTGACGGCGAAAATTTGATTCCACGTCAGGTTGAAATTCCTCCGCGAGTCGCCGTGGCTCAGGAAGAACGAATATTAAATTATTTCGCTCGTAATCCAACATCAAGTCTCCGTAGAGCAGCTCGCCAATTCTGTGTACACCACAAGTCTGTTCACAGAATATTAAAAAAAAAACAAGCAACGGCCGTTCAAATACGTAAAGGTACAGGCTATATTAGATAGAGATAAGCCAGTTAGGGAAGCCTACTGTGAATGGCTCCTGAGCAAAGTAGCTAATGACTCTAACTTTTTAGCAAACGTAATGTGGACTGACGAGAGCACATTCACGCGTAACGGAATATGGAATCGGCAGAACTTACGATACTGGAGTCAAGAAAATCCGCAACTGTGTCGAGAGTCTATGCACCAATATAGATTTGCCGTTAATGTTTGGGCTGGAATACACGGAGATCAAATAATTGGTCCCGTGTTTATCGAAGGCAACCTTAATGGGCCTAAATTTTTGGAACTGCTTGACGACACAGTGGCGGATTACGTTGATGGACTATCGTTGGGGGCCAATAGCCGGTTATGGAACCAGCTTGATGGAGCACCTGCTCATTCAGTGGTGGCTGCCAGGCAGCGCCTCACTGAGATGTTCGGAGAGAACTGGATTGGCAGATACGGACCTTCTCGGTGGCCAGCACGGTCTCCGGATCTAACACCGTTAGATTTCTTTTTATGGGGTTACATAAAAAATGAGGTGTACTCTACTGAAGTAACGACTGTCGAGGACTTAAAAATAAGAATAATGCGGGCTTTCGACAAAATAAAAAATTTTGCAGCCAATGGTGCCCTCTTTCGAAAAGTCCGAAATAATATCATGCGACGATGTCAATTATGCATTCGGGTACACGGCGGACATTTTGAAAATTTAAAAATTTGATTTGTTTCATAAACTTGAGTGATTTCAAGGTTAAAGTGATTATTTGGATAAAAAAATACCATGAAATTTGTGATTTGTTGATAACATCGGATTAGCATCGCCCTACGCGTGCCTAATTACCTATGTATGGGCAAGTCCTAGGACCTAGGTATTATAATATAATTACCTATATCGATGTCGCATGAGCAATGAACCGCTGGCCGCGACGTTGCCGCTTCTACAAGTCATTTCAGGTCAGTTAAGTAATATTATCAAGGATGATTTATTTTATGTGATTTTTTAACCTATTTATTTTGTTTGAAAGATGCATTTTTTATTAGTTTTTATTATTGTTTATTTTATTATTTTAACAGACATATATCAACTTGTATTAACTGTTGTGCTATTTAACGTGATAACCTGGGCGCCACCCAGTATATATTGTATTCGGTTTTATTACACATGGAATAAAATACTCAGAAATTTCTTAATGAGCAGCAGTACGTTGATTTTAATGACGCGACGTGTGTTTACTGAAACACTTACGGAATTCGAGTAAACTAGGCTAGGGTTATGCTGTCTGCTTAGATTCAGCTTGAGGACATACAAGCTTTCATATAAATATTGCACAAACAAAGAAAGATGTAGTAACTTTCTTCTATTGCGTACTTCATTTCCATGCATAATAGGAACAGGTAATAATTTAAACAATATTTTATATAATTTTAGTTTAAGTTTCATTTTTAAACATTGTGTCTGTTTTGTCATTATTATTAAATCTGAACAATTACTATTATTGATATTAATTCGAACGATCAAGCCACGACGTTTTTTGTTGTTTACTCACACAAGACCTCTTTTTTAATATTTTTATATGAGAGGGGGCAAACGAGCATGCGGCTCACCTGATGGTAAGTGACTACCGCCGCCCATGAACAACCGCAACACCAGGGGAATTGCAGATGCGTTGCCGGCCTTTTAAAAAGGAGTAGGCTCTTTTCTTGAAGGTCCCTAAGTCGTATCGGTCCGGAAAAATCGCTGGTGGTAAATAATTCAACAAGGAAGTTGTGCGAGGAAAAAAACATCTTCTAAATCGCACAGTGGTGGACCGCCAATCATCCAGACGGTGTGGATGGTATCGGGAGTTCTGCCGCGATGTACGTTCGTGAAATTTGGTGGCTGGGATTAATCCGAACAATTCCTCAGAGCACTCCCCATGGTAAATGCGATAGAAAATGCTAAGAGATGCAACATCTCTTCGCAGTGCCAATGAGTCGAGCCGATCGGAAAGGACTCGGTCGTCGACGATTCGAGCCGCTCTGCTCTGGATGCGGTCAAGTGGAAGGAGCTGGCACTGGGGAGCCCCAGCCCAGAGATGGGAACAGTATTCCATGTGAGGCCGAACCTGCGCCTTGTAAAGTTGCAGGCGTTGAGCCGGCATGAAATACTGTCCCGCTCTGCTGAGCACGCCAAGCTTTTTAGAGGCCAATTTGGCCTTCTCTTCCAAGTGACCACGAAACTGCACGTTACTCGATATGTCGACGCCGAGGATTCCGATACTGGCTGAGGCAACAAGGGGAGTACCTTGAAACTGAGGAGATACGACAAAGGGGTTCTTTTTAGCGGTAAACGCGCAAATTTGTGTCTTCTGAAGATTAAACTGGACTAGATTTAGTCGACCCCAATCCGAGACTTTGTCCAGCAAAGACTCGACTTCAGACACAAGTTTGTTCCGGTACTTGGTGAAGTTTTCCCGAGAAATATTGGCACGGCCGGTGTATAGAGCATCACCAGTGCTGTCATCCGCATAGCAATGAATGTTACCGGCTTGCAACATATCATTGATATGCAGAAGAAACAACGTTGGTGATAGCACGCAGCCTTGTGGAACACCAGCGTTAATAGGCTCGTAGTCGTACCGGTCCGGAAAAACCTTAGGTGGTATTTGATTCCACGAGGAAGTTATTGTAAAACCATATCGGTTTCATTACGAAACTTGGTTTGATGACCGATAAACAGGCTCTAATAATTATGAACTTCTTTTTGTAATAAGGTATTATGAATTTTATATACACGTTATACATTATAAAGGCTTAATTTGTTTCTGTATTCACTATATTTAAAAATAAAACAAAAAAGGTATTAAATATTTCATGATTAATTCATAATCAATCTATTACGTAGTTCTGTTTCGAGCTCCCTTACGTGTATGTAGAATTTCAGCTTATGGACAACGCTTACATCGTCAGCAGATCTGAATGTAAGACAGTAACATGAAATGGGAAGGTTAGTGTCAGGTGTCAGGTGTATGCAATAATATAAATTGATTTATTAAATGTTACTGAATTTCATATGTCGACATGGGTAAGCAGTGTTGCTGTAAGTAAACATATTGTAGCAATACCACCAGAGTTAATAAATTAACAATAAATTTTTAGAACACAAGTTCTTTGACTACTAGTTGTGTAAAAAAACATTTTAAACGTGGTAGAGCCATGCTGCAGCTATATTATGGTTGTAGCACGAATGGGTCGGCTCGACCGGAGAAGAACCATGCTCTCACAGAATACCAGCCTAAAATAGCAGCTTAACGCTGCTGTGTTTCGTATGGTGAGTGTAGAGAACCGGAGACCTTTTTTACTGGAAACGAGGCATTCCATCTTAGTCCTCAAGGGTAACAACGCATCTGCATTTTAATTCCTATTCGAAGATAGATGTAGATGTCTATGGACCACAGCAACCACTTACCATCAGGTGGAGCGTGTGCTCGTTTGTCACCCATATCCTATAAAAAAAATCCAGTTATTAAAATATGAGTTTGTCTAACCACATTAGGAAGATTCCAAATCACTCACTAATGATAAAATATATTTATTTAAAACATAAAAGATTTTTTATATTGATATGGTCACTATAAGATCTTGTTAGGTTAGCTAATTACGTAATAATTTAAGACAGAAGGACCCTTAGGTAAGGACTGAATAAATTAACCGACGTGGTATTACATGGATCTCACAACTTTTTACGGTAGAAGAACTGAGTTGCGAGACTTGGCTTTTTTTACAAGTTATGTTTTTGATGGCATCACATTCCTTTTTGTTGATAATTATATCTAGGTACCTATCTACACCTATTATTCCATTATATTATACATAATATATAGGTACACTGATTCATTCACTGCAAATGTAACTTTTTAATCCTATATATTTATATGGGATTACAAAGTTATTTTTGCAGTTGGTGTATCTCGAGAACTAGACCGAAATTGCAAAATATTTTAATTTTTCCTTGATTTATACATTAAACAATAATTGTATTCAAAACTTGGAGCTTCCATGTCTGCTAGAAGTGCCTTAGAGTTTTGATGATCGGTCAGTCAGTGAGTGACAAAATCAAGAAATTATGACTAGTTATAATTCTTAAACTACTAATTCAAATTTAATGAAATTTGAAATATACCGAGTTTATATAATTCCTATTTGGTTAATGAAAATACAGGCTTCTAGTTTTATCCACAACGAAGTTATAGGATTTCCACAATGTCCTGAATTGGTTCGAGAAAAGGATGGTACGGCCGTGCCGCTTTTTTTCTCGACTTGGCGGGGGCACTGCCGTACCCCCAGATTAATATAATGCTGATAACTATAAATCTGTAACTCATTTAAGGTGAAGTAAATCAACTGACTATAAATAAAAATCGATCTATTTACTCATTCATACTCATCATCATCATTATTACAGCCCTCCACAAGTACACTGTTGAACATAGACTTCCCCCAATAGGTCGGCTAGACCGAGGAAGGACCCGGCTCTCACAGAATACCAGCGTAAAATAGCAGCTTAATGCTGCTTTGTTTCGTATGGTGAGTGTAAGGAACCGAAGACCCTTTTTACTGGAAACGAGGCATTCCATCTTAATCCTATTGGGCCACAATACATCTGCATTTTGATTCTTAACCGAGGACAGATGTAGCTGTGTCTATGTGGCACAGTATAAACTTACTCAGATGTACTGCGTGTTCGTGTGTCACCCGTATTCTATAAAAAATACTGCCTACCAAGAGTGGCAACTATGACAAATAACACACCTAGGGTGATCTTTGTTCAGCAATAAACTTTCAATAGGCTGTAATTAAAAGCCCTAGAAAGGCTGTAAGTAGTCTTAAGTTTTGAATACAGTATATGTAAGTGTTATAACCAAAATTGTAAACCTTTAATTTAAAAAACGTATGTAAAATGTCCTAGTGAGCCCAACGATAGAATGCAATTCTGACGTCTGTCAGTTGGTCATGACTAGTCATGAGAAATAAATTAAACATTATTATTATATTAAATTAATTTTATTATTGGTTATCTTCTCCAGACAAACCCGAAAATCTCTAACCCCCATAAACCTTAGGGAGAAGTAAACTCAGAGTCCTGACTCACAAATATAGAATTACCTAAAACTTTTGACAACATTGTTACTGAATGAATTGCTGCCTGTTTCTGTATAACTTTATGTTGATATGAGAGTCATATTTAGAGCAGTATTTATATAGGTTTTTAGCGATCATGCCTGTGGCATCAACTACTATAGGTATGATTTTATTAGGTGTTTTCCAAAGGGGGGTTATTTCAGTTCTTATTATTTTACGTTTGGTGTTTTAAGTTTACTAAGTTTCTCTATTTTCTTCGCTCCTATGTAATCAGATAGAACGGTTATATCGATAATATAAGTTTGATTTTTAATTTTATTTATATAAGTTATCTGGACTCTTGTGAGTTATTTAATATCTCTTTGAATAAGGCATTTCTCACACTGATTTGTCTGTATTATTGTACTAACAAACTGATTTGTCTGTATTATTTTCCCTAACAAGTGGTTGCGACATTTATTCTTTCCACCATATTTTGCCTACTCAAAATCTGTGCTTTTTTGTTAGGATCCAGAATACGTACTGTACAATATTATATTGCCACATTGTAAAGTAATTGCCAGCTAGTGCCTTACATCTTGAGATAATATGTTGAGTTGTTTCATCTTTCGTTAGACATAGCACTTACCATCCACCGGATTCTGAAGTATGTCTCTCTCATATTTTCTTGTTACTTTTGCCTGATCCTGAACAGCAAAAATAAATCACTCTAATCCTGGAGATATTTGCTGTTTTAAGCCATTTGAATTGAAACTTTACATTTATATTTTCTTTTTCTATCAGTGCCTTATGAAACTGACCATGAAACGGTTTAGCTTTCCAATTTCTTATCTTTGTTCTAATTACTGCTTTCTTTATTTCCTTATTTCCATTTCTGTATAACTTTCATCGTTTCCTAGTCCTATTTCTCTTATACTGCTTTCTGAAATACTGAGTATTAATCTTTATAATATTGTTTTACTACTGCTTCTGAAAAATAATCTTTTCTTGGTTTTTGATACTTGCTATATTTTATAATCTGAGTTTTATTAAGTGTTTCTATATTAGGGAATTTTTGTGGTTTATAACATCAAATGAATACACGAACACTGTTATTGCATATAAATGTATTGCCTTTAGTAGATGCCTAGCGTTAAGATGTGTTTTAGTTAAACATTTTACTCTACGGAAGTATTCTTTTTGTACTTGTTGTCTAGCTTCGTTATGGTCTATTTTACCTGCTTTATTCATACCTAAATATTTTATCTGCTTCATTCACACCTTAAGCTTTCAAATGGTAAAATTCGTTTCCTTTTAATAATATATGACACGTCCCTTGATGCTCTTTACTTTTACGTGTTACCATATGCAAAATTTTACATTTACTCTAGCCGGAAGTCATTCCTTATATTACATTATTATTATATTATAACAATATTATTTACTTTTATACTGTAAAATAACCTAAGTTTAATTTCCATACTTATCTCTATACTATACTTATGTCTGGATTCTAATTTCTAAATGTAACTAAAGTAATAAAGAAAATAAAAATGCCAGTACTAAAACGTATAAATAGGAGAGTAAAAGAAGTAGTTAAAAGTAAAAAGCAAGAAAAGACGGGTAAAATGATAGAAGAATATCGGATAACTTCCAGGTAGATATTAAAATGTTCTGGAAACTGTTATTTATTTTATATATTTTAATATTTTTATTTTTTTAACATTTTTATAATTTTTAATCAAAAGAGGCTACTGCCCCTCTTTCGCCTTTTACAAATCTACAGGATAATATGGGGAAGTGGATTCTCTTACGCCGCCACTACAACTACATAATATACCTAATTCTGAAAAATATACTCATAATAATTTATCATATTCATTCAAAACTAAAAGTAATGATGGAGTCTTATATCGGCAACGGCGGACAAAATGAAATTATAATGTAAACACTTATAAGATTGAATAATTTTTAATTGTTGAAGCCTAATAAAACAAGAGACACAATAAATTTCATTTATTTATATTCTTATATCATATAGAGAAAACCACTACAAAATGTTTGTAAAATATACAATTCAAATGGTGGTAGAGCAAATACGGATTCCTTTAATCTTGAAAAAACTCAAACAAATCTTTTCTAACGAGGACCTCGATACAACCACTCGAGAGAAATAAAATACTTTTCTATGTGGATTACCTTCCAAAGCCATACTCAGACATATTTTTCCTGTAACTTGACAAGCTTTCCGTAGGTATTACTTTCTGGTTGAACATTTGATATTAATTTCTGTTACAGATATATACGTCGACCAATCAGAAAGTTTAGCGAAACTAAAAAAAAATTATGTTATAATAGTTTATTATTAGTTTTATGAAGAAATCTCCACCAGCATCTGTACAAAGTTTCATACGTCTGAACCAATATTCGAAACACTTTTTCCAGTCTGCCTCTGCTACTAGCGCATCTTCTAGCGACAAAAATTGGATCATTTTCAAATTAATTTTAATTTTTATATTACGGAGTAAAAGTAAGTCACACGGTAATAAATAAGGAATGTAATGAAGTTGACGTAATAACTGCACCGGTGTGATTTTCTGGAAATTCCATATTTAGAGCCGTTCTGTATATTCCATATTTAGAACAGTGAACAAAGTTTATGACTAACATTTGGTAGTATACTATTCACTTATATTGATATCGATGTTTTGTAAATGAGTTGATACCAGATTCCTCCTCAAAGTGAAAAAAACTAGCGACCAAAATTTTTTATGCAACAGTTTTGACCCTTTGTAAAAAGTCTGGCTATACAAAAAAGCTTGATATTTGGGTACCACACTAGCTCACTGAAAGAAACCTAATAATTAATAGAATCAGATGTCACTTTGCGGAAGTCCATTATATTAAAGTTGGTAAAAAATTACTTTGCGTATATTCGCTCGATAATCGGTCCGCTCGGTTTATCGAGCGGATGTACGCGAAGTAATTTTTTACCAACTTTAATGAAACCTAATAAATAAGTCGTGTACTTATTTGCGATTCTCTATTGAAACGTAATAAAATCGAACCATTTTTAAAAGATTGATCACTAGTGATGACAAGCGGATTAGCTTGTCATCACAAGTGATCAATCTTGATTCAATCAAGACACAAACAATCTTTCATTTTTTGTTGAACCCTTAAGGTTCAACAAAAAATGAAGTAAAAACTGGTAGTGGTCACCGAATGTTTTTTTTTATTTCATAGCTGAGGTGGGCAAACGACCATGCTGCTCGGATGGTAAGTGTCTATTGCCTCCCATAAACAACTGCAACACCAGGTGGAAGATGAATCGCAGATGCATTAGCGGCCTTTAAAAAAAGAGTAGGCTCTATTCTTGAAGGTCACTCAAGTCGTAATGGTTCGGAAAAATCTCTGGCGGTAGTCTATTCCACAAGAAAGTTGAGCGAGGCTGAAAACTTCTTCTAAATCGCATAGTGGTCGATCCCCAGACATCCACATGGTATGGATAGTATCACAAGTTTGGTCGCGATGTAAGATGACGAAATTGATCGGCTGAAATTAGTTCGAACCATTCCTCAGAGCACTTCCCGTGGTAGATGCGATAAAATACTCAATGAGATGTAACATCTCTTCGCAGTGCCAGTGAGTCAAGTCAAGTATAAGTGCGAATATTGTCTTAGAACTGTTTAGATTGCACATGTTCCCCTAAAAGTAGTGACTTCAAAGGTTCCGGTGGATCTTCGAACGAAGGCAAATTTATTTTACCTCCAGAACAACAGATCATCATCATCATCATCATTACAGCCCTTCACTGTTTCATTACAGCCCTTCAAGTCCACTGCTGAACATAGGCCTCCCCCAAAGAATGCCACAGAGCACGGTCCTGAGCCACCTGCATCCATCGACTTCCTACATGTCTTACCAGGTCGTCACTCCATCTCGTGGGGGGACGCCCTACACTTCGCCTACCGGTACGAGGCTGCCACTCGAGAACCTTTCTTCCCCATCGGTTGTCGGTTCTTCGAGCTATATGGCCGGCCCACTGCCACTTCAGCTTACTAATCCGTTGGGCTATGTCGGTTACTCTGGTTTTACTGCGGATATCCTCATTCCTAAGTTTATCACGCAGAGAAACTCCGAGCATAGCCCTCTCCATAGCTCGCTGAGCGACCTTGAGCTTCCTCATACGGCCAGCAGTGAAGGACCACGTCTCAGTTCCGTAAGTCATCACTGGCAACACGCACTGGTTGTACAATTTCGTTTTAAGGTTTTGAGGTATGTCTGACGAGAAGATGTGTCGTAGCTTCCCGAACGCTGCCCAGCCGAGTTGAATCCGTCGATTGACCTCTCGGTCGAAGTTGGACTTACCTAGTCGGACTATTTGTCCCAGGTAAACATACTCGTCGACAACTTCGAGCTTAGTGCTCCCAACAACTACCGGCATAGGTGTGACATGGACATTAAACATGATCTTTGTTTTGTCCATGTTCATCTTAAGACCTATCCGTTGGGAAACACTATTGAGGTCATTGAGCATAGTGCTTAGGTCCTCCAGCGATTCTGCCATAAGGACTATATCGTCGGCAAATTGAAGGTGAGTGATGTACTCGCCATTGATGTTGATACCGTATCCTTTCCAGTCCAGAAGCTTGAAAACGTCTTCCAATGCAGCGGTGAAGAGTTTCGGGGATATGACGTCACCCTGTCTTACACCTCTCTGCAATTGGATAGGTTTCGTACTCTGGTTCTGTACTCGGAAAGCCATCGTAGCCCTACTGTACAAGCACTTCAACACTTCGATATACCGACAGTCAACTTGGCACCGCTGAAGGGACTGCAGCACCGCCCAAATTTCGACGGAATCAAAGGCTTTCTCATAGTCCACATACGCCAGACATAGTGGCAAATTGTACTCTTCGGACTTCTGTACAACTTGCCGAAGGGTATATATGTGGTCTATGGTGCTAAAGCCCTTTCGGAAACCGGCTTGTTCGGGAGGCTGGAAGTCGTCAAGTCTGCGCGCGAGATGATTCGTAATGACTCTCGAAAACAGCACGTAGACGCGGCTCAGAAGGGAAATCGGTCTGTAGTTCTTCAAGAGAGCGTTGTCACCTTTCTTGAAGAACAAGACCACCGCACTTCTGCTCCACGCCTCCGGTGTAATGCCACCATGCAGGACGGAATTAAAGAGCTTCTGAAGGACTTCAAGTACCGGTCTTCCACCCGCTTTCAGAAGCTCCGCTGTAATTCCATCCTCGCCTGGGGCCTTACCGTTTTTAAGGTGCTGGAGAGCCATCCTAATCTCGCTCAGACTGACATCCGGGATATCTTCGGAATAGTGTCGGATGAGACTCGCTCTTGGATCGTTACACTTGCGTGTGGCTCCAACGATGATGTGTACAGCTGCCCATAGAACCTCTCAATCTCACTCAAAATCTCAGGTGTCCCGGAAACGATGCTGCCACATTCTGTCTTCAGCTTTGACAGTTGGCTCTTTCTGGCAGACAGATCTCTGGCAAAGACTTTGGAGCCTTGGTTCCGCTCGATCGCTTCTTCAATACGAGCTGTATTGAAGTTGCGTAAGTCCCGCCGCATGTATTTGGAGATCTGTCTGTTCAGATGCCTGTATGCTGTCAAGTCTGTTGAAGAATGTAGCTTCATCTCCCGTCTAACAGCCATGAGATTAAGAGTGTGATCGGAGAGTTTTTGTGTTCTTCTGCGGCGGGTCTTGCGGAACTTAGCTCCGACCGCATGGACAGTTTCCACGAGCTTGTCATTCATATCGTCCACTTCATTGCAGTCTTCCAGGCACTGAAAACGGTTTTGTAACTCGAGCTGAAAGGTTTCGGGCCTTTGAAACAGAGCACGAGGGGGACGGAGCGTTGACTTCATTAGACGAGACCTCTCCAACTTAACGTTTAGGTTCAGTGTGCCTCTAACCATTCGGTGATCGCTACCAGTTTTCACCCTCGCGATCACGGAGACATCACTGAACAGTTGTCGTCTGGTCGTCATAATGAAGTCAATCTCATTTTTTGTGGAACCGTCGGGGCTCGACCAGGTCCACTTCCTGTGGGGCCGCTTCTGGAAGAAAGAGTTCATCATAAAGAGTCCCTCTTTCTCCATGAAGTCGGCCAGCTGCTGGCCCCTTGGGTTCCGTTGCCCTATTCCAAATTTCCCTACTTTCAGCTCACCGTTCTCTCTTGTGCCTAGTTTTGCATTGAAGTCTCCCATTAACACCGTATATTGGGTTTTGGAGGAATGCATGGCTCTAGAGATATTCTCATACATTTCCTCCACCTCCTCATCGGGGTGTGCCGAGGTTGGTGCGTAAACCTGTATGACCTTCAGCGAATACCGTTTGGTGATTCTGAGTATAAGGTACGCAACCCTCGTCGACACACTCCCGATTTTTACAACGTTGTTAACGAGAGACTTGTGGACGATAAATCCGACACCTCCTTGGGACAGATGGTCGCCCTCCCGATGATAGAGCAAGTTGCCGGATTCGAGGATTACCGTGTCCTCCCCCTCTCTTCGGACTTCGGATAATCCTATAATATGCCAGCGCAACTTGTCTATCTCTTCTTCCAGCTCCACAATCTTCTCGTCAGTCCTCAGGGTGCGTGCGTTGTACGTTGCCAGGTCGAGTCGTCTAAGGTGGCAACCGAACCTCCACCGGAGATTCTTAGCACCCCTGCCCCGCCGTTACCATGGTCGCAACCGTAGCCAGGAATAGCGGGGCCGCCGGGGACTGGGGGCCGTTTCTTTGTTACTGTCATTCATAGGGGGGTATTTGCCATAGTTGCCACGCTTGGCGAGCGGGTTGGCAACCGCAGTTTTTTTTTTGTAATTTTGGCTATTATCAGGAAGATGCTGCTGCCCATCTCCTGCCTGTTTCCCTTTGTCGCTTTTTACGACACCCACGGGAGGATATGGGGTAGTGGATATTCTTGACCGCTACTACACGGCTCACACAACAGATACCAGCCGACTTGTTACTCCACTTTGAAGCATTATAAAAAGAACATACTACGTTCATATCGCCTATTACAGAAGATGATCTGTAATCAATTGTGAGGTTATAAGCAAACCCATTTTTATATTTGTCGGACCGCGCCACCAAATTTGTAGATTGGTCTTCTATGTGTACATCTAAGTCATTAAGACTATGTCGAAATCTGTCTGCAGTAAGACGGACCTCTCGCTGTTCGTCCGTTTCAAGAGACCGAATATTTTCAATTCTTAATCTTTCATTAGACAAACTTATTAATCGTTCTTGTCTCAAAGAAGTGTAATATTCTTGTCCCGACTCTAGTCATTGTTCATGCTCATATTCATCTTCAATAGATCGAATAATATTATGGTGCACCTTATCATTTGTAAAACGGTCTTCATAATGAGTAAAAGTTTCAGATTCTCGAGATAAAATATAACGTTCGCGATCAGCTGTGAGACGTAATTCCCTCTCAGTGTAGGTTTCGGACTCACGGGATAGTACATGCCGTTCGCGATCAGCTGTGAGACGTAATTCCCTCTCAGTGAAGGTTTCGGACTCACGAAATAATACATGCCGTTCGCGATCAGCTGTGAGACGTAATTCCCTCTCAGTGTAGGTTTCGGACTCGCGAGATAATGTATGCCGTTCGCGGTCAGCTGTGAGCCGCAATTCTCGTTGTGAAGCATTTTCAGCTTCTCGGGATAACACATGTTTTCTCGGTCAATGGTAAGCCTTAGCTCTCGTTGAGAACAACTTTGAGATGCCCGTGATGTAGCTCGTCTCGCTCTGTCAGCTGCTAATCGCATCTCTCTTTCTGGAGAGCTTTCATTGGCTCGAGAAGTTGAGGCACTAACTCTCATAGAGTTTAACCGATGTGCTCTTTCCTCTGCCGATTCTTGAGAACGCACATTTCTCATTCTCTTAGCTTCTCTCGAATTTCGAGATAAAGACAATGGTTTTTTAGGTGGCTTGTGTATTTTATTTTTAATCGACGGCATTCAGTTACCTGACAAAATAATCTACGTTAGAGGTCCTGACTATAGCTACCATACACTTAAAAAAATCTAAATGCCTACTTAAATAATAAAACGGATACTAAATAAATCCTTAAATCCAAAATTAAATTCTTAAAAATATATAAGTAGGTACCTAAACTACGTCTAATAGAATGAAATAACCTATTTGATACCTAGGTACCTATTTAAAACTACAGCTATATAAAAAAAAGTTTAATTTATAATTAAGCTAATTTTAAGAAATATTTAAACACTACCAAAATAACTAATACATATTTTATAAAATAACAACCAAAGAAATCTAAAAATAAATTGTAAAACATAAGAGTAGATTAAAAGTCGCGCTGATAAGCACGGTTTGTTAAAATCAATTATTGTCTGTCAATAAGGTCGAACATTCTGAACGTCTATTCGCATCAACAGGCAAATATTGTATGAAGCTCGCACTCTTTTTTTTTGCGTCCAGAAACATTTGGAAAGGGCTACCCCGATTACGCAGGGAAGTGGAGAATGCTTTATGCATACCACGACAGCCGGTCTGTCGTGGTTATATAGGACTCACTGTGACTACCTACTGGGACCCTAAGTGATACCCACTAAATTCCACTTTGGGGACTGACAATTGGCTGATTAAGCAGCTTTGTCGGATCGGAAGCGACCCTCTTTTGGGAGAAGAGGGCGCAGGCGGCTACAAAGAGCCGCTGAGGAAGAGCCTACTTAGGTAAATTTAAGAAGAATCTTTACTGGTAAACTTTAATGGTAAACTAATTCACAAAGGGCAGATTTTTCATTTATAAGATAAAATTTATTAATAAATTAAATTATAGCCTGACTGAATATAAAGATGAAACAATTAGAATATTGTATCCATGAAACTGTAACTTCTAACATGATGATGTTATTTTTATGAATAACTTATATCTGACGATTGAAAAATCAGCTCTTTTTAGCAAAGTATTCTTAAATTAATACTTTGCTAACAATTTAGTTTTGTAAGTTCACTTAAGAATACTTTGCTGGCCACAGAATACTTCGTTAAATTGCGCTATATAAACTTTTTGAACAAATTATTATCTGTAATCTTTCATCGTAAAGTTCTACGCGGGGTACAACACCATTTATGTCTGTGTGCGATTTCCGCATTCCTACTGAATCTGAGTATAGATGTATTAAGTTCTTCATTCATATTTAATTCATATTAAAGTATAAAAGAGAACATAATATGAAAGGTAGCTACTTTTTATTTACTCGTAAAAACTCTAAACTCATTGATACAATAAAGGATTTAGGCGTAATTGAAATGTTAAAAAGAAAAGATAGTCAGCTAATTTCTTTCAATTTCTTGAAAACTTGCAGTATTTTTTTTTTGATTGAATATTGAATATAGTATGCCAACTCAAATAGAAAGATTAGAAATTGATACCTCTAGCTTTGCAATCAAATCATAAAATATTTGTCATAATTGTTTCAAATCAAAAGCGGAAACATTTTCGCAGCCAGCATTAACTAAGTGCCATTTATATTATCTCAGACTAAGCGGATTAATTTGTGGCAGTAATGAAAGCTATTGTGAGAGAAAATTAATTTCATTCTTTTTCTGACGTTACTCGCTGATTTATTTTACTTATCAAGAACTGAATAAATGCTGGCTAAGGTCTAAGGCTAAGAATAAGTCTTTATTATCAAAATGAATTATTTTTTATCTCACAGTATTCTTTTTTTATTAAGTGCAACAAACAGTTGCATAATAAAAATTACAATTCAAATCAAGAAACAATTAGCTAATTACATAACCAACACAGTTATTCACACAAATACCGTACGCATTCAGTAATATTTGCGTAAAAAGGCTTTTGCTTAACAAAAATACACCTATCAAACTACTACCAATGAAAGTGATGATCGTAACCACTGATTATATTTACGCCAACACTACACATTGAATAAACTACTACTTTTACGAAAAAATCCGTAAATTTAGTTTTATTCAATATATTGTCTCTTTTACTGTTCAAATCGAAATACAGTAGTTGCTTGGCGGCATAAAAAAGAAGGCAAGAGAGTTAAGATGAGGATGAGCCTGTTAAAGTTTCCTTTGATTTTTAACTAGCTTTATCTTTAGTTTAACCTGCATGCACAAATATGTGTACGTATGTAAGAATGAGTGTAATGGAATTTTTTAATTCAGTTTTTGTCCACTTCTGGTCATCTAAATAATCTGAAATATTGCGAAGTTATTAAGAACCAGTGACAAAACAATAATTTCATGACTGTAACCGAGTATTCTCACCAAGGTCATCATAGCTCATGATCAATGCGTATTGTTTCAGTTTTTGGTAAACTATTTATTTTACTTTGATATATCCATTAATTGAATAAACATGTTATGTCGAATAGGAAATTTTAAATATTAGCCTCATTTATGCTTGTAAGACCATTAATTGAAATGAATTTTTAAGACCTTACTGTACGAAATCGTTGATAAAACTCGTTTGATATCAAATAATAAGCATAAAAGAATAGAATATCCGTCGTTACAATTTATCCATTCCGTTGAGGGTAAAATAATTTCTTACTTTTGATTTTTTTAAATGCTTTCATTAGTCATACCAGCCAATCAATTATAAAAATGAAAGCAAGGAAACAGTATTATGTACATGGTACTGCTTGGATCTCTCATTCCTGAGAGGATTTTGAAACAGGACCACAGAGCTAACCCATTCCTGATGTAGTTCTCAGCATCATGGTGTGCTCGAAAGGTTCTTAATTTACCAGACACGCTGGTTACCCCGCAAAAATTGTTAGTGCTGACGGGTTTTAAATTTAAGGCTACAATTTCGTTGTGAAAAGTAAACTTTAGGTTAATTGTTACTACAACGCACATGTTTAGCTCTTCACTTGCGTTTCTGTAGTCGTACTGTCGCATCATTCACGTATAAACTTACAAAATATAATGAATTTGAATTTCTAGTACATTAATTTCTTAAAATATCCAGATGTATTTGTTAAAATCTTTTAAATCATTCTAGTTTTTAAGAAATAATAGACGATAATGAATTAAGACAATAAAAATAAATACTTTATATGCAAAAAATGTGGTAACAGGAGATGGTAAATAAGTACAATGTAGCCAAACACATTTCACCTTTTATAGTATGCTAATTAATATCATACACAAAGTCAGTGAATTAATTAATTTCCAGTATACAATAAAAAGTAATAATTATCGGTGTCATCATGTTTATTAAATAGAAAATAAATTATTAATATATAATTATTAAATTAAACAGAAAATAACAATTCACAAAAATACCATAATTTTAACTTTAATTATGTGCGCCACATCTCTCTAGTTGACTTGAGTAATCAGTTTGATTTGAATTATTTTAAACGATACTCTCGATGTAGGCAAGGAGTTAATAAGAGGGATATTTTTCGTTCTATGACTTTAATTTTTTTTAATAGAACAGGAGGCAAACGAGCATGCGGCTTACCTGATGGTAAGTGACTACCGCCGCCCATGAACAACCGCAACACAAGGGGAATTGCAAATACGTTGTCGGCCTTTTAGAAAGGTGTAAGCTCTTTACTTGGAGGTCCCTTAGTCGTATCGGTCCGGAAAAATCGCCGGTGGTAAACAATTCCACAGAGTTGTACGAGGAAAAAAACTCCTAGTAAAACGCACAGTCGTGGACCGCCAACCATTCAGATGGTGATGATGGTATCGTGAATTTTAACGCAATGTACGTTCGTGAAATTTGGCGGCTGGAATTAATCCGAACAATTCCTCAGAACACTCCCCATTGTAGATTCGATAGAAAATGCAAAGGGATGCAACATCCCTACGCAGTGCCAGTGTATCGAGCCTATCAGAAAGAACTCGGTCGTCGACAATTCGAACCACTCTGTGTTTGATGCGGTTAAGTGGAAGGAGCTGGCACTGGGGTGCACCGGCTCAGAGATGAGAACAGTATTCCATGTGCGACCGAACTTGCGCTTTGTAAAGTTGCAAGCGATGTGCCGGTATGAAATACAGTCTCGCTCTGCTGAGCACGCCAAACTTTTTAGAAGCGAATTTGGCCTTCCCTTACAGTAGCCACTAAACTGCACACTATGCGATATAGCGACGCCGAGGATTCTGATGCTAGCTGAGGCAACAAGGGGAGTGCCTAGAAACTGAGGTGATCCGACAAAGGGGGTTTCTTTTAGCGATAAACGCGCAAACTTGTGTCTTCTGGGGATTAAACTGGAATAGATTTAGTCACAATCCGAAACTTTGTTGAGCAAAGACTCGACTTCAGACACAAGTTTGTCCCGGTACTATAGAATTAGAAGTATTGGCACGGCCGGTTTATAAGGCATCACCAGTGCTGTCGTCTGCATAGCAATGAATGTTACCAATTTGCAACATCTCATTGATATGCAGGAGAAACAGCGTTGGTGATAGCACCAGCTGCAGATAACACCAGCGTTGATAGGCTTAAAATCAGAGCATGCACCGTCTACTACGACCTTGATGCTCCGATCAGCAAGGAAACTGGTGATCCATTTGCACAATTTCTCGGCTAACCCACAGGAAGAAAGCTTCGTAAGAAGCGCTTTGTGCCAGACCCGATCGAAGGCCTTCGCTATGTCCAAACTAACGGCCAATACCTCCCCCTTGGACTCTACTACCTCCACCCATCTATGAGCCAGGTAGACCAAAAGATGACCAGCTGATCGACCCCGATGAAAAGCGTACTGGCGGTCACTAATCAGCTGGTGTACCTCAAGGTACCTCATGAGCTGGGAGTTTATAATGGATTCCATTATTTTGGATAACAAGGAGGTGATGGCGATAGGCCTGTAGTCGGACGGGTCTAAGCGGCCGTCGTTTTTAGGGATCGGGTTGACCAAATCTGTCTTACACGAATTCGGGACTACACCTTGGGAATAGGAGTACCGGAAAAGACGCGTAAAAACCCGTGTCAACTCCGAAGCACAGGTCTTCAGCATAATGGGAGGGACTCCATCAGGCCCACCCGAATTGCTGACGTCCAGGGGGAAGAGTGCTTTGCGAACCGAGCGCTGTGTAAACCGCATATCCAGCATGGAGCACTCACACCACGGGATGGTCGGCAGTGTGTTCCCCCCGTCATGTAGAGTCGAGTTGGACGCAAAAAGAGAGCTTAACAGATCGGCTTTCTCCTTTGCGGTATGGGCCAGTGAGTCCTCCTCTCTGTGCAGGGATGAAAGAGATGGTTAACAGAAATTTCTTTGGATAACCTTGGCAAGAGACCAGAATGCACGGGTTTCCGAAAGAAGGTAAACTAGCTTCTCGCCAATTCTGCCTGTTTTCTTAGACCTTGCCTTGGAAATGACACTTTTGAAGGAACTGGAGGCGGACTTATATTTCTTTTAAAGAGCACTGGTGTTTACATCCCGAGACGTTGATGCATCAGCCCAGGCCCGGTAGCACTCCTGCTTATAGCGTGATGCTATTTTACAGGAGCGACGCGACCAAACCATGGCAGGGATCTGCCTCCGATGGGCACCATAGAGGATGAAATAAAAAGTTTCATACCCTGAAGTACCACATCTACATCAGAATCGGTAATAACGCTGGTATATTCCGGCGTGGCAAAGGTAGGATGCCAAAAAGACCGCATCCTATCCCGATCGGTCGACCTATAGTACCAAACACGGCGGTAGCCTACGGAATACAACCGCGACGTTAGTGTGAGTGGCACCACACTCCGGACAAGACAATGGTCCTACGAGCCTAAAAGAGCGTCGACGGAAACCTGATATCCGTCCGAATGAGAGGTCAGCAGAAGGTCGAACAGGGAAGGTGCATAATCTCCCACGTCTGGAATCTGCGTAGGCGAAGTAACCAGCTGTGCAAGACCATATGCCAAAGCAAAGTTATAAACAGATCTCACCGCATGATCGGTTGAACGTGAATAGAACCATTCGGCGTGGTGGGCGTTAAAATCGCCAAAGGTCACGATCTCTGCGGGTGGAGACTGCTGTAGCAAGGTATCTGTAGGCATTTGGACGTGGTCGATGAATCGGTCTGTTCCGGCATTACCGCTATGGGACCTATAGAGGCCCCCGTAGATGCGGGGATGTTCGTCGCTGTCTACGCGCAGCCATAGCATCGACAGGTCCATACCTTCAAGACTACCGAGGCGTCGAAAACTGTTATCCTCTCTGATGTATACGCAAACTCCAGGCCGGGGCACAAAGGAGTGTTCTAATTTCTACCACGGGTAGGAGAGGTATGAAGTAGTAGCCGAAGAAAAAAGAGCAAGGGCGGCTTCGATGTCTCTAGATGGTAATGGACAACGTTAAGGTTAGAATGAAGTCCCCTGATGTTGCAAAAATTCCTAAACATAGATATCAAGACAGCCTATATACGTCAAAGTGCTGGCCATAAGTCTTCTGTCATTTCTGAGAGGGTTATTGAGCAATTAGTTCACCGCACTATTCAATGCTGCAACTGCTGCTCTTCATGTTTTGCGGACTTCAAAATATATCCTCGAAATATTTTATGCCCCTAACATGCAGGCTTCCTTTTAATGTTTTCTCTCACCGCCAAACACGTGGTAAATCAACACTTTAAATTGCAATTAACAAATTCATTAGTGCCGGCGGACATCTAGCTAGGTTTCACCCAAGCGACCATGGGTGTCCCTTACAATACAATATTTCTGTAGGGAACTACAGAAATATTGTAAGGGACACTCAGTGCTAGATCCTATTTCCAATTGCCCTTCTTTTATTTATTTATGAAAATTTTGTGAAATATGATTATATATGAATTTAGTTTAGTTATAAAAAAGGCTTAAGTTCCTACATTTTTAAATTAATTCTTATTCTCTGTATACATGAAGCACTGCTGTAAACACAACATGTCGCGTTTCAGTTAGAATCAGTTTTAGAACAATGGAAACTACAAAACGACTAATGAAAGAAAGTTGGCTCTGTTTAATGCCGCTGGCTCTTAACTCCTCTCAGACATTTTCAACAAGATAACATGTTAGGATTTTCTTATGTTCCGGATTGTTAATGAGGATACGATTGATGATGGGTGTTACTTAACAATAATAAAAACATATTTTATATGGGTCGAAAGTTTGTCGACCAAACTGGCGATATATTAAAAATGGGCCAAATCAAGAGTACCTTTAACCGACGAACGTGTATGCGTATGTATATGGATGTGGAGGAAGCGAGAGAGGTGTGTCAGGATCATGCCAAATGGAAGTCCATAATCTCTGCCTACCCCTCTGGGTGACAGGCGTGAGTGTTTATGTATGTATGTAAGTATGTATGTAATAAAAACATAGCCCAAGTCAAGAGACCGTTTAATTTCAATTCACTTTCAATTCTTTTAAGTCAACTGCAGCAAAGCCACAAGAATGGTTATAATTTTAGAAAGCTATGCATGTATATTCCTCTTTTCCCATAGATCTCCTGAATCTACTTATTGTATTTAAAGGAAAAGAAGTAGTTAGAAAAAGGATGTATCATTGGAAGCGTAGTTATTATCGTATATGGTAAAAATATATGATACCATATAAAATCCAATATGGTGGCTTATTACGGACAAATATTCCTACTTAAATAAAAGTTCATAAAGATTACATTTCAAGTAAAATATAGGTAACAAAAGTATATACTATACCCAATTTTTTAAATTCTTTGTCTAATTATAGATCTAACTATAGAATTTAGGTATTATGTTCGATCAGACTTTGTCTTGGGGACCGCAAGTGAGTGAAGTAAGTCGAAGAATGTTTGCTGCAGTTGGTTCACTTCGAAGATTACGCAATGTTCTCCCCATTCCTACTAAAGTTGCGCTGGCTCAGTCTTTTCTTTTACCGATCCTTGACTACTCGGAAACTTGTTATCTTGACCTAACAGTCGAGCAACTTAATAAACTTGAGCGGCTTCAAAATTATTGCATAAGGTTTATATTTGGGTTACGAAAGTATGACCACATATCCGAATTTTGCCATAAGATCAAGTGGTTACCGATTCGCCTTCGCAGGAATACTCACATTCTTCATCTTCTTTACTGCAATTTTCAAATTCTGTTCAATCCGACCACTCCTTCTTATTTGAAAGACCGATTTATATATCTAAGTAGTTTACACTCTTTACCTCTACGATCTCAAAATAATCTCCTTCTAAGTACTCCTAGACATTCCTCTTCCTTCTATTCCAATTCTTTTACGGTTACCGCTATGCAACTATGGAATTCTCTTCCCTTACATATTAAAAAATCATAATCTCTTCCTATATTTAGAAATAAATTAAACTTTATTACCTTTCCTTTTAAGTTACTACCTGTCGTCATTCACTTTTTATCTTTTTTTTCCTTTAATCTCTTATGTTCTTCTATTTATCTTTCTATATTATATTCTTTACACCCCTTTCGCTATCTTTTAAAAATAGTATCCTCTGCCCTAAGGTTGCCTGGAAGAGATCGCTGTTTTAGCGATAAGGCCGCCTGTTGTACCAATGTCCCTTTAAATATATAAATGTTGTTATATGTTCCTTGGTGTAGAATAAAGTTTATTTTACTTTTATTTTACTTTACTTATAGTGATACTTATACAGGTACGTACATACAACAGAGCGATACATGAATGTTTGGCAGCGGAAACTATATTATATACATTAATGCAATTTATGTATCTACAGAATTAAAAACATAACTCAAACTCTGAACAAAACCTGAACACCAAGTGGTCTTAACAGGACATGAGATATTGTAACCATCATTAAAATGGGATCGGGTCTAGTTAATTCTTCGAAAGAATATTAAAGTTAATCGGGGGCTCGTAAATGGTTCGATCGGAGAGGTAAGGCAATTACAAGTAGAATAGATTGCTCTACGTCGTAACTAACGCCCCGGCGTTAAGCACTGAGAACAGCAAAGAGCAGTTCTTATTTAATTTAGAAATGCGAGTACAAAGCCAGACGAACTAGATAGACTTGTTACAATAAAACCCTGTCAGTCCTAATTTGACGGATAAATCCTACTTATATCATTCTACTCTCTGTCTGTCCGTCGGACCGTCCGTATATTACGGATCTCTACCTCGTAGACGGAATGAGTTACGGAACTGAAGTTAGGCTACGACTTTTTAACTTTGCGGTCCACACACTACCATTAGGCTACTGTATCTGCACGCAATTTCTTGACTGATAAACAGTCAAGAAATTAGGTGAAGCTAAAATGAAGTAAAATTGACCACGACATTGTATTTTTGTTAATACTTTTTTAGTGGGCATTTTTGTCGTAGTTTAGATTTGTAATTAGATTTTAACTGAGTTAATAAAAGAGAAGTTTCTATATTTAAAGTGCAGTATGTCACAGAAATGGCTAAAATTTTTTAATAAATTCTTACATACTAAATAAGTTATAATTTAAGGAGAAAAGAAACGAAATCATTTCTAAAATCTGTCCGTACGATGAAGTTCAAGCACGCTCAGCGAGCTATGGAGAGAGCTATGCTCGGGGTTTTTCTGAGTGCTAACCTTATGAATAAGAATATCCGCAGTAGAACCAGAGTAACCGATATTGCCCGATGGATTAGTAGGCTGAAGTAACAATAGGCAAGCTCGAAGAACTGACAACCGATTGAGAAGAAAAGTTCTCGATTAGCAGTCTCATACCGGTAGGTGAATTCTAGAGCAGCTCCCACTAGATGGAATGAAGGTCTAGTAAGACGTGCTGGTAGTCAATGGATGCAGGCCTAATTTCAGCATTGAAGGGAGTTGACTTGTAAAGAGCTGTAATGGTGTTGATAATGGAATGTTGATAATGATGCAAAAATATTGTACAAATATATGTCATAAAACAAATTCAAATTTACAGTCAAAAAGTAATTGACATCAAAAGTTTAGAAATTCCTGTCTATTAAGGGAAAGAGCACACATTTATTATGCTTTCAACACAAAAAATTGGATATCAAAATTTCCGAAAGCCTTTCATTAAATACTGAACTTGTGAAAGACCATTCCTTAAAAAAGTTTTAATCACACCAACAGCTTTAATGTGAATTTTATCAAATGTTAATGGAAAATATCGAAACTGTGCGGTCCTTTTAAAGCTACTTTCGAAGTATGTCCTTGTAAATAATAATTTATATAGCATACAATTTGAATATTTAGCAACTATGTATTGAGATAAATTTTAAGCCTATTGTATTATTAAAATAATACATGCTAAATAAATAAATATTACATATGTAAGATCTTTTCTATTAATGTTTTCTTATATTTACGCGAAGACTACACATTAAATGAAACTAATTTTTACGGATTATATCGCGTTTAATTTTTACTTTTTTAATTCCCGACGTTTCGGGTGCTTTACAGCACTCATGGTCACGGGGGGGGGGGGAATGAGGTGTTTGACGTCCCGATGTTATATTTAGCCCGGCTACCTCCAGTTTTTTTTATATTAATTTTTGGTTCAATTTACGCAAAATGAGCTTACAGTATCTTGAAGTCTAGCAGTGGTATACTTGGGTTTGGATTTAATTTTATTAATTATAGGATCCCAAACAGATGGCAGCACCCATCCATATTCTCTATTGAAATTAGGATTTTTTTTTAATTTCAATAGCCTCGCTAATCATCCTTGGTAGGAATCGGTGTTCTTTTGCGAGGCTTTGTGGTTTATTGTGTATTTATTGTTCGGCCGTTCAGAGAATGCGTTCCTGACACGTCGCGATTGAACTGACGACGTAACTTTGTAATGGCGTTGCAGTTACGATAAAAATATTTTTGCTGGTTGTTTATCGTTTTAACAATTGATGAGTATTAAAACAACATTATTATATCAATAATCAATGAATGTTATAATTTTGTGCCAAACTGAGTGTCAAATAACTTGGTAAACAATATTTTTCTAAATCTATACTGCGCTATTACAAGGTTATGTCAGCACTTTATATTTGTAGTGCTGTGCTAACAATAACAGGCAATAACAGTATCGTAATCTGTTCTTATACAGTTATACTTTATAAAATAATACGTTTTGTTTTTCTTTTTAAGAATTTGAAAATAATGGACTATAAGATAACTTTTATTAAATACAAAAACAAAACTACGACCAAACCGAACGCGCGAAAGAAAGTAGCATTTTTATATTTAGGTTGATAATGGTCACCCCAAATGGCGTTATGAGCCGCCATTTTGTGACGCTAAAACAGTCGTCTGTTGTCGTTTCGTGCGCATAGACCACGTTCTTCAAGTGTTTTCGATCTGTTTTTATTTGATTACCCTGCTTTCGTTTAATGGACTGTTTCTGCTTTTCAAACTGACATCGGCGCTAAATCGGATTTCGATTGTGTTTTGTATTGCGTTCTTTTTACTTTTGGTGCATAATAATGCCTAAACGTGGACAAACATTGAATAGGAGCCCGTGAGTTAATCATCAAGCTGCAAGATTACTTTGAGCGGGAGCGGCAAAATGGCGGACCCCTGTTACCTGTCGAACAAGTACAAGAACGCGTCTCTCAGGCGCTTGGAGTTAACAAACGAACGATAACCTATATTAATAAAGAAAAGTTCGGCTCTACTGGCACGGAAGATAATATTTTACGTACTCCGAAGAAGAAACGTAGAACTAAACCCGTGACAGATATTGACACCTTTGACGCCGATGCAATCAGAAATCATATATATGGTTACTATTCCAGAAATGAATATTTCAACAGGAAGAAGCTTTTGGCATCATTAAGAGAAGCTGGACTGTTTAGCGGGGGTAAAACTGCTTTAACCAAAATCTTAAAAGATATTGGTTTTTCGTATAAAAAACAGACATAAGAAAAATTTCATTAGACCGATACGACATAATTTTAAAACGGATAAATTTTTTGAGAGAAGCAAGTAAGTTTTTTGTCGTGTTCATTGACGAGACATGGCTAAACGCCAATCACACGGTTTCCCATTCTTGGACGAATGATACACAAGCGTCGACGTCGAAAGTACCAATGGGTAAGGGAGCCCGTTTGATAATATGCCACGCAGATTCTGCAAAATACGGCTTTGTGGAGAACGCGTTACTGGCATTTCAATCAAAAACCACAAATGACTACCAAGAGGAAATGAATGCCACTACATTTAAAGAGTGGTTCCAGAACGTGCTTTTGCCCAGCCTACCAGAGCCTTCTGTAATATTCATGGATAATGCCTCCTATCACTCGGTTCAAATACAGAAACCACCTACCCAAGCTAATAAAAAAGAAGAAATGGCTTGGTTACAAGCAAAAAGCATTGACGCAAATATGCAGATGCTAAAACCAGAGCTAATTAAATTAGTTAAAGAAAATAAAGCGGCAAATGTGCGATACAAAATCGATGAACTGGCTCTGGAGTACGGTCATCGCGTTCTAAGAATTCCACCGTATCATTACCAATATAACGCGATTGAGCTAATCTGGGCTCAAATAAAAGGTTACGCCGCCCGCCACAATACTTCCCCGCCATTCAGCACGAAAAAGATGATGACCCTATTAAAAGAAGCCTGCTGGGAAGTCACAAGAGATGACTGGGCAAAGGTTGTTGAGAAGACTAAAAACCTGATTGTGAAACATTTTGACCGAGATATCAGAATTGATTCTGTTATTGATAATAATATAATTATACATGTAGGCGAAGATGATGATGAAGACACCACCTCCTCAAGCGAATCGGAGTCTGATTAATATTCTGTACGCACATTCAATTCAATGTACTGTATTGCATAGAAATACAGATTGTAACTTTGTAACAAAGAATAAATAAAACAATTTTATTATATTAATATTACCTTTTTTTGCTTTCCACTTAAATTAATAAAATATAAATTTTAAATGATTCCGCCAATTTAAAACGAAAATAATCTTAAAAATAACGCGGCGGTTCATTTTGGAAGGAACTCAGTGTTATGTCGTGACTAACGCATTCTCTGAACGGCCGAACTATAGTGGTGATTTGTATTACATTAGATTTGATAAAGATGTTAGAAAAAGAGAAGAGGCCCTTGGAGAGTGCTATTCTAAGCTTGAATCATACTGTAAACTATTATACGAAGAGTAGTGAAATCTCGCCTCTATTGTTTAATTTGTATGTCAATTAGCTTATTGAGCGACTCAGCAGTACTCATATCGGCTGTCATATTGACAATAATATAAGCTATGCTGACTACATGGTGCTGCTGAGTTCCTCAATCAATGTACTGAGGACTTTATTGTCAATATGTGAGACATATGCGGAGGCACACGGGCTAAAATATAACGCTAACAAAAGCCAACTTCTTATGTTCAAAGCAGGCAAACATCAGCTCTCCAATGTGCCTCCAGTAGTCCCGGTGGGGTGCTTCTAAAGCTGGTGGATACTTTTAAATATTTGGGACATATTGTGACAGCAGATCTCCGGACCTGGACTGGACCATGGTCTGAAATAAAATTATTATTATTATTAGTATTTAAAACTAATATATTAAAAATTATTTTTTTTTGGCTGCATATCACTTTAAACTCTTGCGTAATAAATTATGAAAGGAAGTGGACGACTATTTTAAGAAGCATTTGTCTTGCGTACCTTTGATGTTCTGTTTGTAAGAACGAATACAATAATATTACATCTTTATCATAGAGAACACACTAACACTTAAGTTCTTTCTGCCTCCTTCAACTAAACGTCTTCTCGTCCAATCTCTAATTCTTCCATTATTTGACTATGCCGATGTTTGTCTAACTAATATTTCTCAGGAGCTGCTAAAGAGTTTGGACAGGTTACTTAACAACTGTATCCGATTCATCTTTGGCCTGCGCAAATATGTTCACGTTTCAGAATTTCGCTCTCAGTTAAAGTGGTTGACTACACGCCAGCACAGAGATTTCCGAATCCTGTCCACTCTGTTTTCAGTTCTTAATGATCCTTCCTCACCCCTTTATCTAAAAAAAAGATTTCAATTCCTTAGTGACACTCATTCTCTTAATCTGCGATCTTCACAAAGTTTATTCCTGTCCACTCCTCTCCACCATTCTGGGTCTATGTCAAATTCTTTCACAGTTACTTCCATTACCCTCTGGAACAAATTGCCTGTTGACCTGCGCACAATACCTGCCAATTTTTAAAAGAAAACTATATGAGCATATCCGTAGCCTACAAAGTTGAGTCAATTTATTTTATATGTTTATAGTTATTTATATATACATTTATTGAGATATATATGTATTAATGTGTGTATTTATTTATTATATACATGCAACACATACATAAAATATACACACATATATAATATATATATATATATATATATATATATATATATATATATATATATATATATATATATATATATATATATATATATAATTCATATACATATATATATATATATAATTCATATATATATATATATATATGTGTATATTTTATGTATGTGTTGCATGTATATATTTGAACTGTATTATATCATGACAACTTAACTGCCCAAACTCACTCTCTGTTCTACCCAAGGTTAGCTGGTATAGAATGCCATATAGCATTAAGCTCGCCCTTTGTACAAGTATTTCGTGCAATAAAGAATAAATAAATAAATAAACACTTGAGCTGTCTACGGACCTGACCTGTTCACTTTTTTTAAGTACCTATGTTGTAATTGTATTATTATTTATTGCACGCTTCATAACGCGAAGCGTAATTAGGTATTAGGTAGTGTATTACTCTCGACACGTCAAGGTCAAGCAATTTTATGGTCTTAAAATGCCTCTATCATAGCCATATTGAACTTATACGATAATAATATTATCATATTATGAGTAGCCGTATATCAAGAAAACACACTATTTAATTCATTTTATATTTTCTAAAAAAAAACATTTAATATTGCTACTATGATAAAAAGTGATTTGAAAAAAAAATTACGTGGACGTCCAGATGTTGATTTAGTATGTGGTTACGATAACTACCGAAAAAGTTGATGTATCGAGACCGGGTTTTTTTATTAGCTTCAAAATTACGTCAACTGATTCCCTATTTCATATCAATATTGCGCGTAGTTTGATAATAAAATTATCTTCAAAATTTAAAGGCGTATTCATTTTCTTCTTTAGCCCTTGATAGACAAAGCACAAACCATACAGACTATATCGATTTTATACTTTGTATAATCGATTAATTTTGGTAATTTATTTTTTCATCAAAATTAAATAAAATGCTCATGAGGTATGCACTTTTGATTTTCCAAACTTTTTACATATTTTTAAAGTGCAACTATCATATGGATGGCACCCCCCCCCCCCCCCCCACAACACACCCACATGATTCCTATTGACTTTGGTAACAAAATTTATACTGCTGTTAAATAAAAATCTACGTATCATAACGCTATTGCAATAAGACATGGAGTTGATACACTCACCCTAATCCAAAAGATAAGGCTATGCACTAAAACACCGCGCACAAACGGTAGGGGTGTGCGATGTCCACAGCCAAGTCATATTATTACAACAAACCCCCGCTTGCCACCGACACTATGATGTCTAGAACACATCGGTTAGCGACTCCAAGTTTACCTTGGGCTCCCTAGCTGCCCCAACCAAGGCTGACGGGATTAGGGCCCATGAGTAATCCCATCGACGAGCAGCAGAGGGACGGGGCCAGAATATGGCACGTGGACATTCCTAATTACAATAAACTAGATGAGAGGACGCTAGAAAGTCATATTACTTACCATTATCCGAAGCTAACTTCGCACCAAGGCTTGGGCAGGCCGTGAGTGTGTGTAATAATGGATGGCGAGTAGTGTACAGTGAGGTGTGAATGTGTGGGGCCTTATCAAGCATAGGCGACCAGCCGCGGCCGAGTTCCAGGCTGCTCCAAAATGCTGCACCGCTTCAGACTGCTTCGGCGCCGGACCACAGTTACTTTCCTCGTTCATCACGATGACAGTCAATTTACTCTATCGTGCGATTAACTAACTTACAGAAGCTACTAACTATCGCGGGGTATAAGGTTACCGCACAAAACGCACACGGAGTTTCTGGATCAAAGGTCGCTACCGTTTCGCGTTGCAACAGTTACTTCTAGAATATCAGAGGCCGCACTAGCTAATATTGCCGAATGCACTTATGCAGATTCTGAGTCAGACACAATGTGTCCCGGGGAAGTTCACCAGTAGGGATGCGCGCCACAAATCCTAAACCGTATTTTTACTGTACGCGCTTAATTATTCCGAGTTCCCGACAAGAATGACAGCGTGCCAATCGTTAGCACTGCTTAAAGACGACTGACTGCCCTTGGGCGTTTTACCCACGACCGAATGTCAAACCGGTATGACACTGAGCCGCGCGCCCTCTCGCGTTCGTTCTTGAAATTAGCGTTTAGCGCGAACAGTATATACTGTTCGCGCTAGTATATATATAGTAGTATATATATATATATATATACACGACCTTGGGTATGCAACTCCCTCTATAAGCAATCATTACATGACCACCCTCCAGTAATACAAAAATACCCTCATTAACTTGAAATTTTTTGACCCATTTTTCAGTTATATAACAAATGTTATTTACCTTTACTATTGCAATATAATCGACTTCTGTTTCTGTTATTTGATACATTTTGAATATTTTAAGCAGAGATTTAATAAATGTAAGGCACGTCTAGGAAAGCTAAAGAATTATTTGCCTCTAACTCCATAGTCAATTGAATTTTAGAGTTTATGAAATTAACATGTTCTAAAAATTAAAAAATAATCAAAAGAATTAAAAATAATAATAAAGATGTGTTAGTCATTCGAAATCTTAACAACACCATAGGTCAAACTTTGTATAGCAAAGAGGTCCATGCGAACCGATATTTAAGCGGTGAATGCCACCATCATCCTTCACAGTTACCTACCGTGGGCAAATCTTTGTTACAGAGAGCACGAGGGAACTGCGATAGCAAACACCTGGCCACCAAGCTTCAGCACGTCAAGCAGGTTCTGCACGAAAACAAGCTTCGGGTCCCGCGCCTACGTCACAGTGACCGAGAAAACAATCTATCAAAACCCGCATAAAAGATCACATAGCGGACGTGAAACACCAACGTTTTGGGAAGTCTGTAGTTTCTGTCATATGATCAGAAACTGCAGACTTCCCAAAACGTTGACCCCTAGACGGCACCCGCTATTACATGAGATGTGATAAACCACAAATTCTCGTGAAAGAACATAGATTCCTGCCAAGGATAATACGTGAGGCTATTGAAATTAAAAAAAACATTCTAATTTCAATAGAGGGGTAGGCTGGGTACTACCACCTGCTTGGGATCCTGTAATTAATAAAATTAAAACTAAACCCACTGCAAGACTTCAAGACACAGCAAGTTCATTCTGCGTAGATCGGACCAAAATTAATAATTAAAAAAGCTGAAGGTACTCCGGGTTAACTCTGACATCGGGACATCAATCACCTAAGTCCCACGTGACCATGGGAGCTGTAAAGCACCCGAAATGTCGGGAATTAATAAAAATAAGTCAATTAAATGCTATAGAATCCGTAAAAGTAGTTTTATCCTATGCGTATACTTTATATAATCTTTGAAGTACCGTTCACCTAAGTAAAGACACCTAACCTAACTTATTACGATTCTATCTATGCTAAGTCCGGTTTCCATGATCTAGTGCATTCACTACATCGAAATTTTACGCAGTATATGGTGGCGACTGTACGTAGTGCTTACAGTTTGGAATTTGCATTTTTAGCTAGACGCCGCTAGGCGAGGAAGTCGCCGCCCGTCACGCACCCTCGTCGGTACCTCGGTAACTCAGTACCTAAGTAGCTCGGTATTTTAGGTTTAACGTAGCTTTAGTAATTTAGTTTAACTAAGGAAATTATTGTGGAAATGACAATACATTCTTATATATGAACAATGAATTTTATTTGTGCACCACAGTTTCGGAACTATCATTACAAGTAATAGGACAGGGCAGCGAGTGCAGTTATGAACAATATGAACTAAACTAGAATCAACCAAAAAAAACATAATACACTAAATTTATTTCTTACAGCTTTGATATGGAAACAGTTGTGGCGGCGCTGTCGTCGCGCCACAAGCGAAACACTTCGAAGTCTAAATCGCGCTAACAAAGTTCCGAAATCAAAGCAGTATATATGTCCCCTTTTCCTTCCACCCGCCACAGTGGTGAACCCGACGTGATATGAACACGCAACCAACAACCTTCGGAAACTACAACTTCAAACCTTCGTCATCGTCCTCAAATACCCTATTCATTCGCTCCCGAGCAAATATTGTCTGCAGTCTTCACATTCTGCAAGCCATTTAGCTTTACAAAAGTTCATCGCAGCACTGGAATAATAATGCTTCCTGTTCCTTCAAGCTACTCTCTGCGCTACAGTGTTCGGCACGGCTCTGAGCTTCACTGCTCGCCTCTGCTTCACGGGTTTCTCGCAGATTACTTGCCTTCTTCTCGACTCACCGCAGACTACAAGGCAATCCCTGGCACTTGCTCCGGCTCATCGTTCTCACCGGCATCACTTGCAAGTGCGTAGTACGGCATGCATTTACACACCGGCATATCGTTAACACCGGCGTCATTTTCCCTTACGCACACAGCATGCATTCCCCACCGGCATTAAAACGCACCGGCAATCGGACGGCACTATCGACCTCCGGTCTGAGCAAGGGGTGATGTGGCGGCGCTGTCGTCGCGCCACAAGCGAAACACATCGAAGCCTGAATCGCGCGAACAAAGTTCCGAAATTAAAGAAGTATATATAGAATAGCTCCGAACTACCACTCGGAGCGTTGGCCGCTCCCCGGGCAGAACGCCTTGCCCGGCGGGAGATCTCCCCTTTTCCTTCCACCCGCCACACAGTCATAATTCTATTTACTTACCACATTAAGCTTGCATCCGTCGGTAAAATGAGAAATATCAGAAAGGTCTCATCATTTCCTAAAAATGGCAGTATAACTATATTATTTGCGCCAGATGTAAAATAGCCAGATAGGCAATAGGAAGTAGTGCCTAAGGTGCGAAAAATCTTTTGCCACCATCGCCGATCCACCCGTAAAATTTTGATATTGCTATATAAGAGTTATTTAGCTAATATGGACTACCCAACGAAACAAAAAGGAGTTCTTAAAGCCTACAGCTTCATACATTTATTATGTACTCGGTAGCGCATATCTATCTAACTTAATCAGACGTCCCATACATAAACAAACAACGATATTTTGAAATAAATACATACATACATAAACACTCACGCCTGTCACCCAGAGGGGTAGGCAGAGACTACGGACTTCCATTTGGCGCGATCCTGACACACCTCTCTCACCTCTTTTACATCCATATATCTACGTATACACGCTCGTCGGTTAAGGGTACTCCTAATCTGGCCCATTTTTAATGTACCGCCGATTTGGTCGATAAACCTTCGTCTAGGGCGTCCCTTCCCGACCCTGCCGTTCACTTCCGCAACATAAATTTGCTTTTTCACTCTTTCCTCGTTCATTCTTTCTACATGACCAAACCACCGAAGCATTCCTTTCTTAATCCTTGTCACAACGTCATCTTGCAAACCACACTTTTCTCTTATCACACTATTTCTCACCCTGTCATTCAGATTCAGCCCTAGCATACACCTTAAGGAACGCATTTCTACAGCATTTATTCTACTCTCATGCTTCTTCTGCCAGACCCAACTTTCACTACCATACATTAAAGTAGGGACTAACACAGCATTAAGAATTGCCATACGTGCCTTAGTTGACACATTCTGACTCCTCATAATAGCGTGTAGAGCCCCATTCACTCTATTTCCTGCGTTCACTCGTCGTTCTATATCCTTATCATATCTACCATCCCTGCTAAATAAACATCCCAAATATACAAACTCATCCACTTGCTCAATCAACTCCCCTTCTATTCTTATTTCACATAAAGTTTTACTTTCTTCTCTTTCAAAAACCATCACTTTCGTCTTACTTGCGTTCACTTACTACCCCTTTCTTTCAATGACCAATTTATTAAAGTAACCATCATTTGCAACTCGGCCGCCGACGATGCAAATATGACTTGATCATCGGCGTACAAAAGGCATTTGACGGTTGACTCACCCATTCTCAACCCACATTCTTCAACTTTCAAAGTTTGCAAACAACTGTCCATAAATAAGTTAAACAGCCACGGGGAAGCCACACATCCCTGTCTGACACCTTTATGAATGCCAAACCAGTCCGAGTAGACCCCGTTGATCCTGACACAAGCACTAGAGTCCCTATAAAGAAATCTTAATGCCTGTATCAAGCCAGCACTCAACCCAAATGAGTTCAGTGTTTGCCATAACACATTCCTGTCCACTCTGTCATAAGCCTTTTCCAAGTCCATGAACGCACAAAAAACTTTCTGGTTTTTAGCCAAAAACTTCTCCGCTATCATGCGCATGGAAAAGACTTGATCCGTACACCCCATCCCCTTTCTAAATCCAGCTTGCACATCCCAAATTTTTCCATCAGTTTCTTCCATAACTCTTTCAATTAACACCTTAACATACAGTTTACCCACAATGCTAAGCAAGCTGATACCACGGTAGTTTTTACAGTCCTGCTGCGACCCCTTTCCCTTATATATTGGGACTATAACGGCTTTGCACCAGTCTTCCGGTACCCGTTTCAGTTCCCAACATAAATTAAACAAGGTGTGCAGCAGGCCTGTAACCACACCCTCATCAGCCCTCAGCATTTCGAGTGATACTCTATCATATCCGGCTGCCTTACCTGCTTTCATGCTTTTCATTGCTTTCATTATTTCATCTACACTTATCTCCCTACCTCTCTCCACTTCTTCCGGAATTTCTATTTCACTTATTCCAGACGACTCTTCACTCTTAAACACGCTTTCAAAGTATTCCTTCCATCTCTTTAAATTCGAAACTTCATCATTCAGCATGCAGCCATTCTCGTCTCGTATAGCATTTATTCTAGGCTGTTTTGAATTTCCCCTGGCAGTTCTTACGAGCTTCCAGAACATTTTAATATTTGCCTGGAAGTTATCAGATATCCTTCTATCATTCTTATCTATCCTTTCTTGCTTTTTCCTTTCAACAACTTCTTTTACTCTCTTATTTATACGTCTAAAGTCTGCCTTTTTTCTTTCAATCTCATCATTCATACCGCCAGAATTACTAGCTTTAGTTGCTAGTAAATCTAGCCATGCTCTCTTCTTTGCTTCAACTTCCATCCGTACCTCATCATCTCACCACAACGTATTACTTTTCCTTTCATTCGTTCTCTTACTTACACCGCATACTTCGGTGGCTGCATCCACCAAAACTTTCTTAATATTATTCCATACATTCTTCAATTCTAAATCATTCATACATAATTCATTCAACCCACTTATATTTTCCCTCAATCTGCATTTATACTTCTCTTTCACACCTTCATCTTGTAACCTCTCTATTCTTATACGCTGTAATGCAGTGGTAGACACCGATGTCAGATGCCGCCAACGTCTGAATAGACCATTAATTCGGCATAAGACCAAGTAATGATCCGTCCCTACGTTGGACCCCCGGTAAACCCTTGTATCTACCACTGCGCTCCTCATTCTTTCATCCACAATTATAAAATCTATCATGCTTCTATCATCCCCTCTTTCCCATGTATACATGTGAATCCTCTTATGGCGAAAGAAAGTGTTCGCCACAAAAAGATTCTTTTCCACACATACGGTGAGGAGGTCTTCACCATTCTCATTTATTCTTTCATCGCCAAACGTTCCTAATATCCTTTCATAACCAGACCTCTTCACCCCAACCCTTCCATTAAAATCTCCTAACATAATAATATTTTAATTTTCCTTACATTTCATCAACACCAGCCTTACCATATCCCAAAACTGCTCTCGGATATAAGTGGGCTTAGACATATCTGGGGCGTACACCCCTAGCACAAACAACTTCTTTAAGCCCACTTTCATTCGCATCCACAGCAGCCTTGGGCTAACAGATTCATACTCTTTCACACATTGACCCATTCTTTCTGAAAGGATGACACCGACTCCTTGGCATGCCCGCTCGGTCTCGTCTACTCCAGACCAGTAAGCGGTATACATGCCAAGTGCAGTGACATCTCTTCCCTTTCGTTTCGTCTCGTTTACACATAACACATCTATTCCTCTATCATTCATCATTTCGCATACTTCATCCATCTTATCATTCATTGCTCCACATACATTCAGCGTGACCAGACGGGCCTCCGCAATCCACTTTTCGCCCCCCCGGGAGACAGGACGTGACGGGTGGCGAACCTCGTCGCCGGTTTTTCTCCCGGAGATTCTTCGCACCCCTGCCGCATTAAAGGGGCGCCGGGAACTCGGGGTCATTTGAAATAAACTCCCGAAAATTTAAAAGATAAACTGCCAAAAATTAAATGATTTCTCAATCATGAATTATCCATCAGTATGTTAAGCATATTAGGCGATGACAATGCAACAATGTTTCTGTTATTCGTACTTATAATAAATCATTACACTTCATGATCAATTTGTGTTGTTTCAAATATTTCTTCACTATAATTAACCGTAATTGAACGTTTTTGCCGTACAATATTTTAATTAGCGACATTTCGTCCAAAAATGTTGAGATGTCGATGACAGAAGGCGTATCTAGACGAAATCGATTTTTTTTTCGGTTTTAGAGAGAGCGTACTGAAGGTAATTGGTTGTTTTATAAAGCAGCCAGGAATAGGTGCAATCAAACGCCGATATTTCCATAATTGTATTAATAACTCTTCTTCCGCCGAAATGTGGAAATTTCTTAGATCTCTTGGTCTTTGCAGGACAGCTAGATTGAATTGTGTTCCTTCTCTATCACTTGATGAAATCAACCAACATTTTGCTTCTGTTACAGCAATGGACCCTACAATTCGCTCTTAAACTATGGCTTCTATTGCTTTTGTGCAAATTCCTAACATACCTACCTTTAATTTCTCTCCTCTTTTTCATGATGATGTCAAAAAGACTATTTTAGCAATTCAGTCCAATGAGGGGGGCTATAACAGTACTCTAATCTTTGGAAAAGGGATTTAATAACCCCCCCAAAGTTCCTACTGCCATTCTTACAATCATTTTGACCCTATATCCATTCTACCCTTTCTTTCCAAAATTTTAGAATCCAGGGCTTACAAGCAAATTTAAAATCTATACTGACAATATATAACAAGGTATGGAAGGAAAAAAACTAACAGTACTGATACTAGTTGATTTCTCAAATGCTTTCAACATATACGTATTGTCCTTACGTTGTGTCATTCAACATAAGTAATGAGCGACGTTGGGGCGATGGATAAGAGTAGTGATTGATAAATTTCTCTACATTTTTTTGGGGCTTAACTAATGCTGTTAGTGATATTGGATATAAATGATAAGCATTTTAATTGAAGCACTGCCATATTTACTTATGATAATATGGACTACTACGAGAATAATAAGAACGAATGAAATGTTCACAATAAAATTCTAAACACATATTTAATATGTAAAACCTGTTGTTAATTATAATAAATGTAGTAATAAGCAATTTAGAATAGTACAAATCGGTTCAAACCATGTGTTTACCCGCTACTACTCCGGAAAACTATTTTTTTCCGGAAATCGATTTTTATTATTTCCTTATTTATTAATCGGAGTGTAGTGTATTTTAGGTTTCATTACATGCCACTCACTCAACTTTTTATTAGTCAAACATTGTGCCATCAAATCTAAAAATTATTATAGACCTGCATGTCTTTTTCTTGGAGTTCCACGCGGACGTAGTCGTTGGTAAAAACTAGTAGGTAGAAAATAATTAAGAAATATTTTTATTGCTTTTAGGTGTTTTCTCGTTCTTTTAGAATATTTACGCTACTTGTTGGTAGCAGACATTACCTTCTTACTTATTTCTATCGTCAAGTAAACGTATACCCCCTGTTGCGTTCGGGTCTGAGTTTAGGAATCACACACATACGGTTTATATCGGATCCTCAGCCTTACAAAGAATAGATAATAAAGCCTTCTTGTTTAGAAGTCGCTCAGGAATATATGAAATGCGAATATTTACTATAAGAAAACTCAATTACCATTTGAGTTATGTAGAAAATTATATATTCGTTCATGTCCCCTAGACCGGTGGATTCGGGTTCACAGTACTCTCAAATCCGAATATAACCTCTCTGTACTTTTAAGCCTCTTCTCATTAATCTTATGTTAAAGTATGTCGCATTACGATTTTCTTGTTTCTTCCTTTAATCGACTTTTACGATACCCGGGAGATAATTACGACCACACATTACATTTGTATGCACTAGTCAAACAAATTCAATAGACAACTGTGAAGAATGTTTCAGTGCCGTGTGGTACTAAAACGAACGAGTTTATTTGGGTAAGTTTTTTTTATGGAATAAAGGTGATAAACGAGCACACATTCTATCTGATGGTGAGTGCAATATGCTGTAGCAGATAGATATCTATATCTATTCTCGAATAACAGTCAAAATTCAGAAGCGCTGTCACCCCTGAGCACTAAAATGGAATGCCTTGTTTCCGGTAACAAGGGTCTCCAGTTTTCATCCCTCACCATACGAAACACAGCAGTATTAAGCTGCTATTTCGCGCTGGTGTTCTCTGAGAACGTGGTCCTTTCCTGGCTAAGCCGACACACTCGTGCCAGCACCAACCATATAACTGCGTCATTGGTCTACCACGTATAAAAAGGTCAAATTAACTCTCTAAGGAGTACAACAATGCGTATTAAAATATTATTATTGCAGCGTATTATCACTGCAGTGCTACGGTAGTAGTAGTACAATGCAGCAGTACAGGACTCTGATGGCCATAAAAGGAAGCTCAAGGTCGCTCAGTGAGTGAGCTATGAAAAGGGTATTTCTTAGCTCGGTATTTCTTTGTGTGACAGATATCGTAATGAGAATATTTGCAGTAGCACTAGAGTAACCGACATAGCCCAAAATATCAGTAAGATGAAGTGGCAATGGAAAAAATATTCATTCTTTTTAATTATTTTGAGTGGACGAAAATGTCGTCTTAACAGTTACATTAAAAATAACATCCCTTATTTTTTCTATCATATTTTCTTTAAATTTAAATGGGAACAGCCTTGAAGTATTGCCTATTTAATAAAAAATAACTCTTACCACAACAATCAACATTTTGTTAACCTTTCCATTTTTGAATTTGGCAAAAAATACACTAATGTTTACGACGTTACCATTACAGCTTATCAAAGGCCTACTGCTGAACACAGACTTCTTGCATAGCTTACTATTTATTTTCCAAAGCTTGACACGCTTGGCAGGCGGGTTGGCAACCGCAGTTTTTATTTTATTTTTTGATTGTTATTTGGATTAAGCTGCTGCACATGTACTGTCTTGTTCCCTTCTGTCGCCTCTTATGACCTAAGGGTCATAAGAGGGGATGAAATGGTGTAGTGGATTTTCTTACACCGCCACTTTACGTTCAGCTCACACAAATTAACAAAAATAAATGTTGGCGTCGAGATAGCAGGACCAAGTTCTCATTCCTAAACTAAATGATAAGTAATATTTTATAATCTCAACTAATGCAGTGCAGTGGTCTAGTAAGCACTTTGTTAATTTATATTAATATTTCGCGAGTTAATAGTACTCTCGGGGATTGGCAAGCACAAAATGTGTTAACGTTGGCGGATTCTCTTAGAGCAACACATTTTGGGAAGTGATAAAGGAACTCGTGTTTGTTAACCAAGTTATTGAAAAGTTTGCTCAGGTATTACGGTAACGTTAAAAAGTTTTCGCTTTTACAAACAGGAATGACATATTTTATTGATCAAGCTAAAAAAAGCTTATTTTCAGCTCAAAATTGTCACTCATCATCATCATCATCATCATCATCATCATTACGGGGGTATACATCAAGGGTGTATGATCTGAGACCTTTTTCTACATTAATCGGTGAATCGTAACATCAACATGAGCAATATTAGTTTTAGCAGAAACTTGATCACCGGCGTTTAAACCACATACATTACATTTTAATACGTAAAAGTGATGCATTTTGGTGTACTAAATGACGACGCATGTGAACTATTAGAAGAAACGATGTAAAAAGTGCTTAGTTGCATTGGATTGATTGATGGCTTATCAGCATATTATTGTAAAGTTTTGTAAACAAAGTACAAAATCAATCTAGGCTATATGATCTAAAATCTTTGCCTGCATTAAATAGCTAATCGCAACCAAACAGAAAATAATACGTCAACCGTTAAATTTAATAACACCACTACTAAAGAGAATTGATTAAATTGTTGATCATTATTATGTAGAAAATGTAAAATGAATTTTTTTTTATTAAATGGTCATAATTTCATACCTTTTACTTGCTTATATATTTAACAAATATTTAGAATATGGAATAAAATTACAAGATAATTCTCCGTTTTACTTACAATTTTCGCAGTCTAATAGTTATGAAAAATTAGTCACTGATTATTATACTGATTACTTTATATTTGGTTCACTTTTCGGAAAGTTTATTTCTTTCGATTTTAAACGTAACAAGTAAATTGCTATTTGAATAGTATCATTCACAAATTTTTAGATTTAGATTATTTGATACTATCCGTATAAATTATATTTTCATTATTTACAAAAATAACCAATAATTTATCAGTATTTTTTTATAATAGTAAAGTAATCAGGAGCTAGAAATGGTTAACGCTGAGTTAATTGAGAAAGGAAAAAATTTACCGTTAAACATGCAAATAGTAACACGGAAATTCAATAGTGGACTTTAATAGGATGTAACTGAAGGTGAACACGGAAAATCTAAAAAAAAAAACTAGTATTAATAATGAAAACTCCAATTCAAATGTTGTAGCGAGCATATCCTATGTCTCCATTTAAGTTTACAATCACACAGAAGGAAATAATTAAAGAACTTGTAAGTATTGAAATATGACCCTTATTTTTTATACCCCCTATGAAGCAATATATTAGGGAGGCCCATGTGGCCAGCTTTTATCGTTACCGTTACAGCCTTAATTACACTGCTGAACATAAACCTCACTTAGATTGCATCATAGGAGGGATATTTGCCACGCTTGGCAAGATGATTGCCAACCGCAGTTTTATTTTTATTTTTAGCCGTTATCTATACAAATAAATAAAATTCAAGTATCTGTTTGTAATGTCGAAATAACAGCTTTTTACTCTATGCATATGAAAGTATATACGGTACTTATAACAAAAAAACGATTTTTAAAATTTTTGTCTGTCTGCTTTCTGTCTGTCTGTCTGTCTGTTTGTTGCGGGTAATTTACAAAACGGCTGGACCGATTTTGACCAGACTTTCACTGGCAGATAGCTGATGTTATAAGAAGTAACTTAGGCTACTTTTATTTTAGAAAAAGAATTAAGGTTCCGCGCAAAAAATTAAAACCCATGAAATCCAATCGTAATAAATTATGCGCGGACGAAGTCGCGGGGAACACCTAGTTACAAATAAGCTGCTGCCCATCTCCTGACTTTCCCTCTGTTTTCCTCGGTCACCGCTCACGACACCCACTGCATGATATGTACCCCACTTGTGAATATTTTTACACCGCCACTACGCAGTACACAGGTCCACATACGAAGATTTGTGATATTTCAACGTACATGCAAACTCACCATAAAATGATTAGCCCGTGGTTCAGTACATGGTTTTTCTTCCAGAAACAGGCTTTCTTGACTGAACCGGTATCTTATTAGCCTTGCCAGGTCCTTTGGACTTTTGAACGGCTCACATTTACTCTCCGAGCCACAAATCATTGGCTGCATATGCGTTGCTTGAGGAGGCTTAAGCAAAGCAATAACTTTGCTGGCTTTATCAAATTATTTACTATTTCAAAAATAATACTTTAAAGTGTGAAGGACATGTGATAATTCAATATAAATGTACTAAAAGTTATTTAGAGTCGATATTAACTTTCGGAAGTTCGCATTACAAATGTATGTAGTAAAAAGTTGTTTTCTTTACAAACAGTCTCAGGCAAAAATTTGAATTTGAAACATACTTTTTAATCACCCCGGTACTTTTATAACCGGCCAGTAATATGTTCAAACGATGAAATGCTTAATCATATTGTATTTTTTTCAGGGAGGAAATAATCAAAACTGCCCCTTCTTTTAGCAAATAGGAGTATATGATTATAATACATTACCCTACATATTATCATAATCATACCCATAATCCAACAATATAGAAAAATAAATAAATAAATAATGATTTCTTATGTTTTTACGCAAACACTGCACATTAATATAAATATTTTTTACGGATTTTATCACGTTTAATTTACTTATTTTTAATTCCTGAAGTTTTTCCCCGTGACCATGGGTCCTACAAAGCACTGGAAACATCGGGATTAAAAAATAAGTAAATTAAATGCGATATATTCCGTAGAATAAATTGTTCTATTCAAATAAATAAATAAGTAATTAAAACTCAACTATATTATTGTAATTATTGTTGCTATTGTTCAAAGTTATTTAGTTCAGATACATTTTTATTTTTATATGTTTTAAAGATTTATTGAACATAATATCAAAAAGAATTACGAAAAATTTGGCACTGATAAAGCAAAACATTTTTTTTTTGATAAAAGGATCAATTCCAGTGTGAAACTTTCTATTGATATTATTCTGAGCGATATTTATTTTATGCACTAGCCCGGCCAAAATTGAGTCACCTCATCCCGTTTATACTACTATGTATAAAAATCAGAAACTTAAAATGTTACGTTGTGAAAATGTTAAGCACAAACTTCCCCATAGTACTTACGTATAGTAATGGATCACTCTTAGGTAAACAAAGGGAAAACATACAAACTCTCTCTTCTCAAAGCAGCTTGGTAGCGCAGTTGCTAAACGCCTACAAATGGGACCGTGTTGTTCAGAAATGTTTCAGCCTAAATAATACAGTTATTTAGATTTGAAAGATGCACTATGAATGCATTTTTTGTGGCTGAAGTCATATTATAACATGATATATTTAAAGAAAATTTTATGTGGATTTTGAGATTCCTTGATATTTTTTAGAATTCTTTTATACTTGAAAATGAATTGAAAAAAAGTGCTTCTGAATTATTATTTAGGCCAGTTTCTAAGCTAAATCCTTTCTGCACTAACCATTTGTTGTTTTTCCGGGTCTAAATGTTTGTCCGTGTGCAAATCACATTATTTGGATATTATTTCTATATATTGTATATTGAATATAATAGTATCGTTTAAAAAATACGTTACCTACCATCTGAGTAATTGTGATAATTCTTATCCCACTTTCTGCCGAGTAATTTCACAGTTTTTACCAAATCTTGTTATTTTTGTCAATGCATTACATATTTATTTTTGTAATTTGGATAAGCCCTTGTACTTTTTTCACAATTTATCAAAATCGCAAAAATGAAGCTGGAGTTTCACATAGTGAAGACAATCACAAGTATAAATTATACAATATATATTCAACGATCAAAGGTCAACTATTCTAGACGTTTCTTACTAAATAATAACTTCAATGTTGTCCGTCACTCTAATTACAAACAAGTTTAGGTTTTTTAAATAAAACTAATTTTACGGATTTTATCGCGTATATTAACTTATTTTTAACTTATTTTTATATTCCCGACGTTTCGGGTGCTTTCCAGCACCCGTGGTCACGGGGGACTGAGTTGTTTGACGTCCTGCTGTCATAGTTAGCCCGGCTACCTTCAGTTTTTTAATATTAATTTTTGGTTCGATTTACGCAGAATGAGCTTACAGTATCTTGAAGTCTAGCAGTGGTATACTTGGGTTTGGATTTGATTTTATTAATTATGGGATCCCAAGCAAATGGCAGCACCCATCCATCTTCTCTATTGAAATTAGGATGTTTTTTAATTTCAATAGCCTCGCGAATCATCCTTGGGAGGAATTCTTTTTCTGGTTTTTTTTGGTTCTTTTGCGAGGATTTGTGGTCTATCAAATCTAATGTAATGACGGGGACGATCCTGAACATGTTCACAAACTGCAGACTTCCCGATACGTCGGTGCTTCACGTCAGCTATATGTTCTTTAACGCGGGTTTTAATAGATCTTTTTGTTTGTCCTATGTACGAGAGACCACATTCACAACCCAGCTTGTACACTCCTGCATCTTGTAAAGGGATATGACACTTGACGGATGGTAAAAATTGACCAATCTTCTTCAGCGGCTTGAAGTACGTTTTAATAGAAGCTCGCTTCAAGATGTAGCCAACCTTGTCTGTGACTCCTCTAACATAGGGTAGTACAGCAGGCACACGCTCGACTGAGGCTGGCTTCACTCGGTCACTGTGACGTAGGCGCGGGACCCGAAGCTTGTTGTCTTGCAGTACTTGCTCGACGTGCTGAAGCTCGGCGGCCAGATGTTTTCTGTCACAGATCCCTCGTGCTCTCTGAAACAAAGATTTTCCCACGGTAGCTAACTGTGAAGGATGTTTGGTGAGATTCACCATTTAAATATCGGTTGGTATGGGTATTTTTTCTGTACACAGTATGACCAATAGTGTTATCAGGATTTCGGATGACTAAAACATCTAGAAAAGCTAAAGTATTGTTTGCCTCTAACTCCATTGTGAATTGTATTTTAGGGTTTATGGAATTAGGGTGGTTTAAAAATGCAGTTACTTTGTCAGATGGTAAAATTGTGAAAGTATCGTCTACGTACCGCTTGTAGAATCTTGGATTTACAGGAGCAGTAAGAAGGGCTTTCTCCTCAAAGTCCTCCATGAATATGTCGGCGACTACGGGAGATACAGGTGAGCCCATTGCCACTCCGTCTACTTGCATGTAGAACTCTTCTTTCCACAATAAATAGCCATGTAGGCATGTTGTTATCTTCTAGCTTTCTAGTAACAATTGAGATGCAGTCTTCAATAGGTAGGCATGTGAATAGTGACTGAACATCAAAACTGACCATAGTTTCATTGTCAGCGAGATGTAGGTCTTTAATCTCACTAACAAATTGGTAAGAATCCTTTGTGTGTGCTCTGGTATGTCCTCTTAGTGGTGACAGTATTTTTGCCAAGTGTTGAGCCAACTTATAAGTTGGTGAATCGATCTGGCTTACTATAGGACGTAGTGGAGCGTTTGGTTTGTGTATTTTCGGTAACCCATACAACCTCGGTGGTTTGGCACATGATGGTATTGTCGAATTCACGTCAAGATCTAATTTTTCGGAGTATTTCTTTATTAAATCAGTAGTTGTTTTGAGTGTATTAGTTGTAGGGTCTATTTTGACCTTTTTGTATGTACTTACGTCCGATAAAAGTTGTTGTATTTTGAAATTATACTCTGACGTGTCCATTATTACCGTAGCATTTCCTTTATCCGCGCGGAGAATCGTGAGCTCTGGTCTGTTGCGTAAGTTGTACAACGCTTTAAATTCGTCTTTGGGGAGGTTTAATTTCGGCGCTGAACTTCGACGTACAAGGACGAAATGTCTTGACGTATAGCCTCTAAATCCTCTTTACCGATATTATTCTTAAACAGACAATCCTCAACACTACAGATAATTTCCTCGTACGGGATTTTTTGCGGCGTTATAGCAAAATTTAAGCCTTTCGACAATACTTTTATTGTAGGTTCGTCCAGTGTTTCATTTGACAAATTATAGACCGTGCGTTGTTTATTGTTTGCGTCTGTGGTCAACGGTTGTTGCGTTTCGTTTCTACGTTGACATGGATGTTTGGCATTTGATTTGATAGTTAATTTTTGGTATTTTTCTATTTGTTTGTCTTTGCATTCATTATATTTCGATATTTCGCGTTTGTTTAAAGTTTCAATGCAATTATTAAAATCAAATGTCGTTAAAACTGTCTTTAACTCACTGGACAAATTGTCTATGGTATTATTTATGATTTGTAAATCGAACCGTTTTTGCTGAATCACCGTTCGTAACAACTTTTTACTTGCCTGATTTAAGATCTTAGCGCTTCCTCGAATGTCCTTTTTAGTAGATATTTTGACGCACGTAGGAATGAGCTGGTGGTCGCGGCACCTTTTCAGAAAATTCAATGATGTTACATATCTTGCGCGCTTGGTCATGAGATCTTCTAATCGGCAAATTTTATTTGCAATTACCAGTCCGTACTGGTTTACATAATGATTTCTTATATTTACGCGAACACTACACATTTTTAAATAAAACTAATTTTACGGATTTTATCGCGTATATTAACTTATTTTTAACTTATTTTTATATTCCCGACGTTTCGGGTGCTTTCCAGCACCCGTGGTCACGGGGGACTGAGTTGTTTGACGTCCTGCTGTCATAGTTAGCCCGGCTACCTTCAGTTTTTTAATATTAATTTTTGGTTCGATTTACGCAGAATGAGCTTACAGTATCTTGAAGTCTAGCAGTGGTATACTTGGGTTTGGATTTGATTTTATTAATTATGGGATCCCAAGCAGATGCCTCTAACTCCATTGTGAATTGTATTTTAGGGTTTATGGATTTAAGGTGGTTTATAATAATTTCAAAATACAACAACTTTTATCGGACGTAAGTACATACAAAAAGGTCAAAATAGACCCTACAACTAATACACTCAAAACAACTACTGATTTAATAAAGAAATACTCCGAAAAATTAGATCTTGACGTGAATTCGACAATACCATCATGTGCCAAACCACCGAGGTTGTATGGGTTACCGAAAATACACAAACCAAACGCTCCACTACGTCCTATAGTAAGCCAGATCGATTCACCAACTTATAAGTTGGCTCAACACTTGGCAAAAATACTGTCACCACTAAGAGGACATACCAGAGCACACACAAAGGATTCATACCAATTTGTTAGTGAGATTAAAGACCTACATCTCGCTGACAATGAAACTATGGTCAGTTTTGATGTTCAGTCACTATTCACATGCCTACCTATTGAAGACTGCATCTCAATTGTTACTAGAAAGCTAGAAGATAACAACATGCCTACAGAATATGCAGTATTACTCAAACACTGCCTCACATCTGGCTATTTATTGTGGAAAGAAGAGTTCTACATGCAAGTAGATGGAGTGGCAATGGGCTCACCTGTATTTCCCGTAGTCGCCGACATATTCATGGAGGACTTTGAGGAGAAAGCCCTTCTTACTGCTCCTGTAAATCCAAGATTCTACAAGCGGTACGTAGACGATACTTTCACAATTTTACCATCTGACAAAGTAACTGCATTTTTAAACCACCTTAATTCCATAAACCCTAAAATACAATTCACAATGGAGTTAGAGGCAAACAATACTTTAGCTTTTCTAGATGTTTTAGTCATCCGAAATCCTGATAACACTATTGGTCATACTGTGTACAGAAAAAATACCCATACCAACCGATATTTAAATGGTGAATCTCACCATCATCCTTCACAGTTAGCTACCGTGGGAAAATCTTTGTTTCAGAGAGCACGAGGGATCTGTGACAGAAAACATCTGGCCGCCGAGCTTCAGCACGTCGAGCAAGTACTGCAAGACAACAAGCTTCGGGTCCCGCGCCTACGTCACAGTGACCGAGTGAAGCCAGCCACAGTCGAGCGTGTGCCTGCTGTACTACCCTATGTTAGAGGAGTCACAGACAAGGTTGGCTACATCTTGAAGCGAGCTTCCATTAAAACGTACTTCAAGCCGCTGAAGAAGATTGGTCAATTTTTACCATCCGTCAAGTGTCATATCCCTCTACAAGATGCAGGAGTGTACAAGCTGGATTGTGAATGTGGTCTCTCGTACATAGGACAAACAAAAAGATCTATTAAAACCCGCGTTAAAGAACATATAGCTGACGTGAAGCACCGACGTATCGGGAAGTCTGCAGTTTGTGAACATGTTCAGGATCGTCCCCGTCATTACATTAGATTTGATAGACCACAAATCCTCGCAAAAGAACACCGATTCCTCCCAAGGATGATTCGCGAGGCTATTGAAATTAAAAAAACATCCTAATTTCAATAGAGAAGATGGATGGGTGCTGCCATCTGCTTGGGATCCCATAATTAATAAAATCAAATCCAAACCCAAGTATACCACTGCTAGACTTCAAGATACTGTAAGCTCATTCTGCGTAAATCGAACCAAAAATTAATATTAAAAAAACTGAAGGTAGCCGGGCTAACTATGACAGCAGGACGTCAAACAACTCAGTCCCCCGTGACCACGGGTGCTGGAAAGCACCCGAAACGTCGGGAATATAAAAATAAGTTAAAAATAAGTTAATATACGCGATAAAATCCGTAAAATTAGTTTTATTTAAAAATGTGTAGTGTTCGCGTAAATATAAGAAATCATTAAGTTTAGGTTTAATGTCGTAAAAGTCGATAATTCATACATAATGTACTAGCTCCAAAAAATCTTGCAACTTGTGGAGCGGTGTGAGCATTTTCGGTACCCAGCAAGCGCTAATTTTTCTTATATTCAAATGTTCGTGTAAAATTTCTCCAACTAATTCTTTGCTAATCTGCAGTTCTTTAGTAATCTGCCATAATTTAATTCTTCGATCAGCTTGAACGATATTTTCGACTTTTCGGTCGTTTTCTTCGGTCAGTACCGTGACAGGGCGCCCCGGGCGAGGGTCGTATACACAGCTCTCTCCTCCTTGTTGAAATATGCGGGCCCATTTTTAACCATGGTATATAAAGGCGCAGAATCCTGAAGAGCCGATGACATCTCTTCAAAAATATCTTTCGATGTATTTCCCTTCTTTACGAGGAATTTCATCATGGCACGGTGTTAAAACTTCCGAGATTTTCCAGATTTGGCTGACATGGTAATGTTTGTTGTTCAATAAATAATTGAACTATGAGTGCAAACTTAATTATTGATTGCTTTTATAATACCACTGGGTGTTGCCACTAGTGACATGAGTGACAAGCTAATTACTCATCCTTAACTACCCTAGGCCGCGAACTTTTCAGCCGACCTTATTTTTTGGTATCCACATGGCCCATGAATGACTATTACTTAAAATTAAAATATACTAGGGGTTGCTTTAGACAGACAGACACATATTGTAAAAATGGTTATTCATATCTTATTGGCATACAAACAAATGCCTTAGCTTAATTGAAGGCAGTTATTTCGATGTTACAGATAGACAATTAAATGTTATTTTAAGTATATATAAGTTATGTTTTTATGCAAGTAATAACTAACCTCATTTCAATTCCATAACAGTCATCTCAGCTTTATTATTTAAAGCTGTAAATAGATAAAATTTATTTTTCTGCCTACAAAATCGAATATTTCCGTATTTCCTCTCTTTTTATCTTAGTTTTATTTTACTACAAGACTGCGGGAAAGGAAACGTAAATGATAACGTCAGACGCCGAGAGCATGTTCCGTATTGTAAACTGCGTCAACAAAGGAAAATGAAAATTATTAGAAGGAAGCTTTAGTTGTAAAACGAAAGCATGGCAAAATTTTGTACTTTGAAATATTTAAATTGTCGTGACAACCTTTTCTAGGTTATTTTGCCTTGAACAGTTTTTGTGAGTAAAAACATTAATGGACTCTCACGATGAGATCGTTACTAATGAATAATCATATCAGTTTTAAAAAACAAGAATGAATATACTCGTGGTATGTTTATACCACGAGTATGTTTACAGCTGTACACGGCACTGACTGGCTTCTTTGTACTTATTACCTTAAGTTAGCATTTTTAAGTCCACCTTGGTCTTGTAAGAATTGTATTAATACTTTTTGTCTTGCTTCACAAGATCTGCTTGCGTAATTTACCGGGATGTCGGTTAAAGTCTTTGCACCTTTAACCGACTTTCCTGAAGCTTATACGCCACTCGAACAAACCATTTCTTTCTTAAAATCGCTCGTTCATCGTAGCATTTCGTTTTTGCAAGCATGAAAATGCTGATATCATTCCATTAGTCTGATGTTGGTATAAAAATTCCAGCTATTTGTCAAATTAGCCTGAATATTATTGTTACAACAATACAACGCAACATTGTAACAGCATCAAGAACTACTCGTATTTCATGCAATAAATATTAATACTAGATGCGAAAAACTACCCCACCAAATTGTTCAACATGCAATTTAACGATGGTCTTTAGCACATTTTAATTTATATGTAGTAGACCAGTGATGCAGCTATATATCTCGTATAGATTTAGCAGGAATGGGTCGGCTCGACCGGGGAAGGACCACGCTCTCACAGAATACCAGCGTAAAATAGCAGCTTAACGCTGCTGTGTTTCTTATGGTAAGTGTACAGAACCGGAGACCCTTTTTACTGGATACGAGGCATTCCATCATAGTCCTCACAGGTGACGACGCATCTGCATTTTGATTCGTACTCGATGATAAATGTACATTTCTATGTGTCATAGGAACCACCAGGTGAACTGTGTGCTCGTTCATCACCTTTAACCTATAAAAAACATTTTGATAGAATTTACCTAGTATCCAGAAAAATTAATATAATTCAAATTTGTTCTTGATTTGTGGTTGTATTATATCAGACCCGCAAAAAAACTTTATTTGTAAGTAAATAAGAGATTAAGTAGTAATTAGTTTATTAAACATTTCTTTTTTTAACTACCATGACGTCATACATAATCACATCTATTATTTTTTCTAGGTCTGTATGCGATCCAAAGAATTTTAGGTTTAAAGATATTTATTACTCATTAAGACAAATGCATGTCACTTACATGAGTACATAGCTGAAAGTAAATTTCACAGTCGTTCACCAAATTAAATTCACCAAAAATACACACACTTCACCCGCGCTACGCATTCACGATTATTTAAGTCAGTCATTTGCAACAAGATATTCATACAATTGTTTCTTGAATGTGTTGAACGAGCTAACATTTTTTATGTGTGCGGGTAATTTGTTATAAAGTTGCGCTCCTTTAAATGTTAACATTGTATTACTGTAATTTGTTCGAGTCTTGAGTAGGACGAGAAAACTCGAGCGACGAGAGCAGCAGCGGTTGTAAACCTTTTTACGTTTTACGATTTGTAAGCTAGTATGAATTTATTAATTATTAGAGCTTTTCTTATAAAAATGCAAGTATTGTATATATACATTTTTTATATTAAATATTTTTGTTACCATTATAGATTTTTTTGGTTTTTGTTAAAAAGTGATAATTAAGAAGCAATTTAACAAGTTTATTTTGTAAAATTTGAAGTTCACTTATCCTTGTCTTTACTGCATTCCCCCAGACTTCGATGAGGTAGGTTAAATGTGGCTTTATTAGCATGTTATATAATGTAAGACGTAATTTATTAGGAATGCATCGGACAATATGACGAAGACAACTACAAAGGGACACCAGTTTCGCTTTTATGTGTTCGATGTGGTCCTTCCATGTTAAATGAGTGTCAATTTGTAAACCAAGGTATTTTTCATGACTTTTCATTTCTAAGGGAATATTATTAATTGTAAGCGGAGAGTGGGGGAATGAATTTATTTTTGGCCATTAATAAAATGTAACAAGTTTTTGAAGTGTTTATGGTTAATAAGTTATATTGAAACCAATCATATAGGGTGCTCAAATCATCTTGAGCCTGCGATATTATGTCGTGTGCTGATGAACCAAAGTAAAATAGGCAGGTATCATCGGTATAAAGGGTAATATGGCCATTTAAAAAGGCCGTGTATGTTGTTAATATAGGTCAAAAAGAGCAACGGGCCTAAAATTGATCCTTGAGGAATTCCACAAGTTATTGGTAATGAATTACTTTGAATGTTGCCTATTTTGACTACTTGTGATCTATTTTCCAGGTATGATTGAAACATGTTCAAAACTTTGCTGGTAATACCGATTCTTTCTAACTTTTTAATAAGCAATTTATGACTGAACGTATCGAACGCCTATTTTAGATCTATGAATATACCTAGGACTATATTTTTGAACTATGCTATGTTTTATTTTAGTTATAAGATCAATTATTGCAGTAAGTGTGCTACTTTTTGGCCTGAAACCATATTGTCGTTCAGATATAAAGTTAATAGAGTTCAGATACTTTTGTAATCTTGTGTGTAAAACCTTTTCAAGAACTTTTGATAAACCTGGAAACACTGAGATAGGTCGGTAATTACCTGGATCAGTTTATGGTCCTGATTTGTAGATAGGAGAGACTTTAGCTACTTTTAGTGTATCTGGGAAAACACCATCAAGAAGTAATTTATTAAAGCATTCCGTTATTTTGTTTATTATCAGGTTTTTATTACATTTTATAATTTTGGTACTAATTCCGTCTGAACCGATGCTGCAATTGGGGTCAAGATTGTTAATAATATTTAAAATTTCTTGTTCAGTACATGGTTTGAATTCCGACATTTGTGAGTTTTGTTCGGTAGATTTGGGCAAGGCCTAAATGTAGTTATCATGAAATTTTAAAGGAATTTTATTTGCTAAATGTGTACCTATTGTTGAGAAATGTTCGTTAAAGACTTGACAGATATGGTGAGAGTCTGTTATTTCTCTTGAGTCTACTACAAGCTTTGAAGGAGTGCAGCTTTGTTTGATTTTATTTGTTCATAAATTGTTTACTACGTTCCACATTTTCTTGGCATTGTTACTATATTTGGCAAATTCTTTGTGGTAGTATGATTCCTTCGTGACTTGGATTAGTTTTACAACTTGGTTTCTTTTTGACTGAAATTTTTCTTTTAAAGCGTTATCATCTGGAGTTTTCTTGAGCTCGGGCCATAAAATGTTTCTTCTGTTTATTTCAGTTATTACATTTTTATTTATCCAGTCCTTTTGCGGCTGGTTAAGGATTTTAGTTTTTAATACTTTACTGTCCTCTGCACATCTTTTAATATGTTCCTCTAATCTTGTGTAGTCCATATTATATACATTTTTGTTGTGTTATTATGTGTTTTGGCTAAGTGGAACAGTTTTTCATAATCTGTAGCTACATACTGGGAATATATTTTCGGTGGAGGTTGCACTTTTTTAATTTCTAAATATATCTGCTTGTGGTCTGATAGTGAGAAGTTAACTGTAATCATGTGAAAACTATCATCTTTCAGGTTGGTGTTTACATGGTCCAAGATTGATTTTCTTGTTGCCCCTTCTCTCGTGAAGTATTTCTTGTTAATTTTGTTAAGGGTTGTATAACCTGATTCTTTTAGGAGTTGGGTGTACTGCTTGGCCTTTTTGTCTTTTGTTAATAGATCAATGTTAAAACCAAGACGATTGCTCTATTTCTACTTTCCAGCTGAGATTCGTATGTTTTGAGAAATTTTTAAAATCTGTGTGCCCTGGATTGTATACAACACCCACTTTTATTGCGTATCTTTCTAGTTTTATCCATAAATAGTTATTTCCGGCTAAGTATTTAGACTCCGATAGGGTATGAATTAAGCTATTGTGGACGTAAGCTGAAACTTCTCCACCACCAGAATCAGTCTTGTAGTTGTAGTAGTGTGTATAATTAGGGAGTTGAAATTGCAGAGCTTGAATTTCTGTGCGGGACCATGTTTCATGTTTGGCTTTTAAGATGCATTTGAGCTCGTCAAATTTACCTTTCTTGCAAATACTGCGAGCACTCATTTAACGAAATGTAAACCGTGATTTATTGACTGGAAAATTTTGGTAGCTATCTAGTATTTCGTAAGTATTACCCTTTGCAGTGGCATGAATGCTTTCTAATTTTCTTAGTTTTTTTGAAATGGTTTTAATTATTGTCGGTGTTCCGTTGATGTATTTAATACTAAGACTATTCTCACCGTCATTTTCTCGACGTTTCAATTTTTCTTTAAGATATTTGAGGTAGTTCTGTTGGGCTGGAGTCTGATCGGAGTATATTTTGATGCCAGCTGGTAGCTTACTCTTGTTGCGGAGTAGTTGTTTGGCCAGAGCCGGTACATCAAAGCATACTTTGATACTGCGATTTTTTGCTGGATTATACTTCCCGATTCTAAAAACTTTTACTGGCTGAATTTTTACACCTAGTGAGAAGACTATATTATGTACGTCAATCTCATCTTTAGCTATTCTTTCCTCTGTTCCCGAAGTAGTTGGTTCTGGCAGGCCTACAAGTATTATGTTTTTTCTCTAGTATGACGATTTTGTACCTCTTGAATTATTTGCTCATCTAAACGTAGTTTGTCTTTTAAGTTGAAAGCAGTTTGAGATAATTTTTTCATACTACTGACGTCAGTTTCGAGTGAGTTTATTTTCTTTTCGCCAAGAGATATTGATTTTTCTAACTTAGCTACGTAATTTTTAAGGTCTCTTTGCTCTGTCAACACGATAAGGTAAGATGTTGAGGCTTTAACGTCGTTGATCTGTGTCATAACCTCGTTACCATTCTCCCGCACAACGTTTATAGTTTTTTAATTAGAGGTCTTTAAGTCAGAAACTTGGGCTTTTATATCATCAATGCTTTCTTGCAATTTGTTCATGATTTGCTCATTAGATCCAACATATTTTTCCAGTAAGAGACTCATTTGGTTCATTTCTGATCACATCACTTTTAAATCATTTGAGCAACTGCATTCAAGGTCATCTGGTTTTTTCGATTCCGAACGGTGATTTGCGCTTCTTCTATATTTAATTTTGATAAGTCGGGTTGTGATCCGGTCGCGCTATTTGTTATATTGGTTAAAGTGGATAGAGGCCGGGTTGGCGATCTCTGAATATTCATGTTTGTGACGTCTTACTTACCCAACTTCACACGAGTTATAGCCAGCATGTGTCCTTTTCTCGCGTCGGTGTTGTGCAGAGCGTAATATTGTAAGTAGCGCAGTCGCTTTTCACAACTTTGAGTTTAATTTGCACTGTAGCACAGAATTGATTCGAATGGCACTAATTTGTGTATTTTAAAAAAAAAATTGACACACATCTGCTCATTAATACTGACGAATGACGATTATTTTAAATATGATCCTGATCATTTGAGTATACAATTGAGCTTATTTTGCCCGATAAATATAATTATATACTATTGAGTCCGTGTAACTTGTAAATTATAAAACTTCACAGAAAATATTATCTGTGTCTGTGAACTCCCTAAGTCATGTCTTAAAAACTTTATTGACTTTGATTGGTTCAGATTCAAAATAGGATCAAACTTTGCGCTCTCTCCCGAGAACTTTCTTTAATTGACAGTTAATCGAAAAACTCTGGTTCAGATGAATGAAAGAATGTGGGTGTAGGCGAGTAAGATGAAACTAATTCCAATGAATACATTAGATTATAACTGCTTTAGAGGGCTGTGTAATTCTTTAATTATCGTAAGTGCTAGTTTGAATTCTATCAGAGCAATTACCTAGTTCCATTTTTGCGAAAAAACGTTATTTATTCAGTTATTTGTAATGATTTCTTATATTTACGCGAATAATACACATTTAAATAAATCTAGTTTTACGGATTTTATCGCGTATATCAACTTATTTTATTATATTCCCGAGGTTTCGAGTACTTTACAGCGTCCATGGTCACGGGGGGACTGAGCTGTTTGACGTCGCAATGTCATAGTTAACCACAGCTACCCAATAATTTTTAATCTGGAGGTAGCAGTGGTTAACTATGAAATTGGGATGTCAAACACCTCAGTCCGCCCCGTCACCATAGGTCCTGTATAGTATTCGAAACGTTGGGAATATAAAATAAATTAATATACGCGATAAAATCCGTAAAACTAGTTTTATTTAAATAAGTTATATGTTTTAGACCTATTTTATGGTTCTTCTTTGATGATGGATGATAAAGTAATATTACAAAATTAATTAGATAACAATATGTTTTAAATAGGAAAAGTCATTGGAAAATTTATTATTGTATTATGTTAAATGGACATAATTTTACGGATTTTATCGCGTTTAATTTAACTTTTTAATTCCCGACGTTAGCTTTAGCACCCGAAACGTCGGGAAAAGTTGGGAATAAAAGTTAAATTAAACGCGATAAAATCCGTAAACATAATCGAATAATCATAAATAGTGAATTATCTTTACCATCAAAAATGCCGTTTTTAACTTGGGTTAATTTCTTAGAAAATAACCCATCGTCCGTCCGTCTGTCGGCTAGCAGGCTGTATCTCATGATTCGTAATAGGTAGACAGTTGAAATTTTCTTGGTATGTGTGTTTCTGTTGCCGCTATAACAACAAAAATGCCCCTGCTAGAAATGTGTGTGTAGAACCCTTCATGCACGAGTCCGACTCGCAATTGGCCGGTTTCTTTATTATTCTTTATTAATGAACTTAATTACAATGTAAAAATATCACTCAGTTAGTTCAACGGCAAAAAGAATCAAGAAATATATTAAACTTAAACTTTATGAAAATGTAAAGTTTGCAGGTCTAAAATTAGTTATATAAAAGAAGAGTTATTTAGTTCCGAGATGAAGTTTTCAGTCAGCCCACTCTCAGTCTCGCTCGCAGGACTGTTACAGATCCAAACACCTCATACTGTACAATTTGATTACTGTGAAACCTGGCAACTTTGCCATTTTTTGAAGGACTTAAAAGTTTAGGACCAGTTTTCCAACATAAGGTACTATCTTTTGTGACACTATATTTTTCATAGATTTATTATTTATTAGTGACTTAAACACATATTACTAACATTTAATAGACAAAATACTCAAAAATGGAAAAATGCAAAGTTAACCTCAATTTGTAAGAACTTTGCCATCAGGGTTCATAATGAAAATAATAGGATTTGACTTCAAGGTTGAAGGTAAGTTTACCTCATAATATAATACACAACACTCAGAGTTATGATTTGCTCCTTTGATTATGTTGCAAATAGCAAAGTTTAAGCTTGTGGCAAAATTGCCCTGCTATTTTAAAATTTTTTATACAATATGAATATCTGTGTCAGGGTTTTCAAAATCCTTGATTACGTATTTTACTTAATTTTTTTAATTTAAATCTTGTCACAATAATTTCTGAAGCAAACATCCAAAATATGTAAAATACTATTTTCATCTAAAATAGAAAATCAAACTGGTGCAATAATAAGTTTAAATCAATTATAGTATAGATAATAAAAAAAGCTTGTTATAATAATTTTTAACAAGTATTCGTTTTTTATTAGTCATCATCATCATTTTATTACGATCAGCAAAACTAGCAAAACATTTATAATCATTAAAAATGACAATGTTTTGTGGTGCTAATTAATATCAACACACTAAGTTGAAATTATGAATAATACTGAGTAGTAATAATATTATTAATGCCCGACAAAGCAGTAAAAATAATATAAATTTTTCTTATATTCTCCGTCACTTTTTTTTAGTGAAATTGATCTAATGGGCTGTTACGGAGAAACCGATACAAACATACACACACATAATGTCACGTTCAAAACCCTTTCTTTAAATCGTCGTAGTAGATTAAAAGTGAAAACCCTTGGTTTTAGCAAAACATGGCATCAAATTACGTTGTTATTATTATTATCTATACTTTATAGTACACCAGAAAAACGATAAAAAATAACAAACTACAAGGAGTAAATCTTAAGAGGTAGGTACAATAGGCGGTCTTATCGCTAAAAAGCGATCTCTTCCAGTCAACCTTATGATTAGGAGAAAATTGTACTATCGAACAGTGGGAGGTGGTGTATATTATAGTAACCTTACATACTAATACCTAAATAAACTAAACCGATACATAATAACAAAATATTTATTAATCTAATATATACATTCAAAATATGATAGACATACATAAGATTAAATAGGCAAATATACATAACAATTACATAAATAAATACAGACAGGATAAAAAATACATGTCGTGAATGATGAGCAGTATTATTGCACTGTTTGGTAGTGATTTTTGACGTCAGTCTTAAACTTTTTCTAGCGTTTTTCCACGATGAATTTGCGGAGGAAGATCGTTCCATAAGCAGATGACCTTGACTGTGAAGGAATTCTTAAAGTATTTACTTCGATAAAAATGTGGCGCGAGTATAATTTCTCCGGCTGACCGTAGAACTCTATCCAGTCTGTGGCTAGAATTCATTGGATTGAATAATATACAGTACAGGAGGGTCGGAACGCTGAGTGAAAAAGACGTGCTATACTTTGCGCATACAATTTAATATTAAAACGAGTAGAAATAGTGATCGGTCCGTCCAAAAAGTGTTACAGGTGGGACAATAAACTAAGTATGTCAGGTGTAAAACTTATAAGGTGAAAATTATCATAGTTTTAATCGGAAAAATATACAATTATACATTGTTTACAGACGGTACTTGGGTCAGTCTCAGTGTCAGTGTTAAAAATAAATAAACTATCACCCGCAGCTGACCATAGTATTACTGATAGTCAAGTGGATTGACATTCTAATATTCACCTTACGTGTCACACCCAATTTAGCCGAGCGGTCGGAGTTGCGGTTTGAGTGATCAAGAGACTGAATTCCGTACCGCGGCAGTGCAGACTTTTTGCTTTTTTTGTTTTGTTTTCATATATTTTGCTTTTGTTTTTTTTTTTTTTGTTTAGTTTTGTTGTTTTTGCAAATAGAACTATACAACATTCGTGGAAACAATGTCAAACAATAAGTCAAGCAATAGATCCGGTGGCCAGAAGATGGCGCCGCCTGCCGGAAGTCTGCCGGCCTACGCGGGATGCCGCTGCGAAATTAGGAGCAGCCGCTGCTTGCAGTGCAATAAATTCTCTCAGTATTGGGACCTCGAATGCGCCAACGTGTCGGAATGTAGCTCCATGAATACTATGACAGAGGAGCTGAGGGCTAAGTGAACATGCCCCGAATGCGCCTGCAAACAGCGGAAGGGAGGCGATAATGCCTAGACACCGATAAAGCTCCAGACGGTCGATCCGTACGGCAACGTCAATACCCGTTGCGACACCGCCGGGTACCGCGGATACTTCCTGGATAAGAGCGGAATGACCCTGGACGAGCAGATGAACGACAGTGATCCAAGCGCGGTGGAACAACTGACGGCGCCGTCGACAAGGGAGGAGCCGCGGCTGGTGACACTCGCGGGGCGACACACGGCGAGGCGACACTCGGCGGGACGACACTCAGTGAGGCGACACTCGGCGAGGTGATCAAGGAGATCAGGCTCCTCAAGGAATTTATGCGCGAGGAGCTGAAGGCCACGCGCGCCGATGTCGCCTCTATCAGAGAAGACCTGTTGCAGTTGTCTGGGAGAATGGAGCGCTGCGAAAGCTACGTCAGCGGAGTCGACGGGTGATTGAAGGCGTTAGAGGAGCGACTGCGTCAGGACGGCGAGGTTGGTGGGCCGCGTCTCGATGAGTTCGAGTGAAGACTTGAGGCGACGGAGCGACGGCAGCCGGAGGTGGTCCCCGAGGCTGGCTCGGGAGCGGTCGCGGGCCTGTAGCGCACCGTCGCGGAGCTCAGGCTCGAGTTCAACGACCGGGACCAGGATGCGTTACTCGAGATAGGCCAGCTTCCGGAGGGTGAAGGGTGAAAACGTCACACATAGCGTCATCGTGCTCGCCGGCCGCCTGGAGGTGACCCTGGACGTGGTGTTTGCGGAGCACGTGGGAGCGCCCCCGGTGGAGGCGGGCGGGATGCGCGCGCGCCGCGTGGTGGTGCGCCTGGTGCGGCGCCAGCTGCGCGACGAGCTGCTGCGGCCGCACGCGTGCGCCGCAGCCTCACCAGCGAGGGTGGAGCGAGGGTGTTCGTTAATAAGCACCTGACCCGCGTGAACCGCCAACTCTTTCGTCAGGTTCGGGAGGAGTGCCGCAGACTCCAATGGAAGTACACCTGGATCAGGAGGGGCCGCATTTTCGCTCGTAAGAGCGACGGTGCGCAGGTTTTCCAGATGCGCTCGATGGACGACGTTGTGAGGCTGCTCGGCAGCCCATCGAAATGACTGACAGCCCACTGTAAATTATTTAAAAAATACAATAGGTTTCACATATATTGTCTCACTGAAAAGCTGTTGCGGGTTATTCCAATATTATATATTCAAGAAAAATAAATACAATTCGATTCTTAACGTTTCTATCCTAAATAGATAGAGTTGTAAGATCTGATGGGGTGCCTAAGGTGGCCTAGGTTTGGTTGAAGATTCGGTCATGCAACGTGCCGTCGCGACCCTATCCCGCTTGCCAGTTTGCTCGCGGACATAAATCCTTATGTCCGGGACGGGGGTTTGTTTAGGCCAAAAATGGTAATTTTGAGACGGCATCCAATCACGTTCGACTCTGCGAATCACCCGATGGTACCAGGTTTCACGCGTGTCACGGGGAGGGGGCAGCGGAAGGCAGCTTCACGGCGTTTGGCGCTGGCGGGCGAGACACAGTAGCTCGGGGGCAGTGGGTCAAGTAATTTGCGTATCTCGGGGACCGCTGCAGAAATTTTTTCGCGTGACCGGTTTTAGGTTATGGTCTAGATTTTATGGAATTTGTGCGCGTTACTTCGCTACGTAATTGTGGTTTCGTGTAAACCGCCTCGGTTTAGTTTGTCTAGGTTTTAAGTTCGTGACAAGAGGCTTGTATTGTATTTGACTGATTAAAGTAATTTCGTTGGAAAGTAATTGCTCCAATTATATAGTGATTGCGTGTTGAAGTGCATTTTACAATATTTAACTTGCTCGTGTGACGTGGAATTTCTCGCGCACGCCGAGTAGAGATACGTTCTGGAATTGAACTGCGCATTCCTTTTCGAGGCGTCGCCCCGTTGATTGTTTTGGAAATCATTGTGTAATTATACCGTCGCGGTAAGAGCCTTTTGTGTGTTGACTCAGTAGCTAGTTTACGTGTCAGCTAGGTTGATTTTGAATTCTTCTTGTGGCGTGGTGTTTAATATCGAGCGAAGGAGCTTAGTTGTGTTTGTAACGCTGAACCGTGTGACGTATGAAGAGATCCCGTTATTCCCTATTCGTAATTTGGTGATAAATGAATCCGGTACATTGAATGTTGAACTTTGAACTACTGTTCGTTACTTGTGTCGGATATCACGTGTTCGATTCTACGATGAACGTTGAATTAGTCGAGTTGAAGTTAGTTAAATGTACAATAAAGTGGATAGACTGAAATAGTGAAATGAAGAAAGAAGTTGTCCATCGGGGACGCCTGCTGAAGTGATGCAGTATTGTGGGGTAGCATGGAAACAGGCCGCTGCCAGGTCATCTCAGCTGGGCCAGGTCACCCACATATGCACACCACTAAACACCACTTTACATGCATCTACTCTACCTACGGCCTGACCGAGCCTTGGGGCGGTCTTATATTCGGATCCAGGTACGTACTATTTATTTTCCTAGCCTTCTCCCTATTGTGTAGTATGAGAGGTCATTTTTCCATATGGCCATTTGGGCCTGAACCCTCGGCTGCCCGTCGAGGAGGCTACTATGGGCCCTAGCCAAGGCGATCTTTGCAGGGGCAGCTGGGGGCCGTAACATTTTTGGTAGCAGAGCGTGGTTAGGATTGGTTTAATTTTGTGTCTACAATCACGCCCAGCCGTAATACGTAATAATAAAATTATTTTCCTTTGTTGCTTGCTTCTTTTGTTTGTTAGCGGGTAGAATTAAAAACCGCGCCATTAGGCTGCGCAAGCGGGAGTTTGTTAGGGCTAGGTAATCGTCGGGTAAGTAGATGGTTATTATCACGTCATCGGATAATTATCATTGTCGTATAATTATAGTAGATTAATTGACGAAGGGTTGGTTGTCATACACACCACTAAACACCACTTTACATGCATCTACTCCACCTACGGCCTGACCGAGCCTTGGGGCGGTCTTAGATTCGGATCCAGGTACGTACAGTTTATTTTCCTAGCCTTCTCCCTATTGTGTAGTATGGGAGGTCATTTTTCCATATGGCCATTTGAGCCCGAACCCTCAGCTGCCCGTCGAGAAGGCTACTATGGGTCCTAGCCAAGGTGACCTTTTCAGGGGCAGCTGGGGGCCGTAACAGTCAGTGCGCTTCATAATCTTAGGTTACAACATCACTTTTCATCAGGTAGGATCGTAGATAAACGCTGGCTTAGTGGAATAAAAAAATCACTAGTATTATAATACTTAACTAACTTTGTCAAGATAGTTAATAATAATAATAATTAATAATTTATTTCGTCAAACATTAAAGTTACATTATATGATCAGTGATCGAGGTCACCTAAGCAAATGCCTGTAACAGGTGACCTCGCTCTTCCATAGCTAGAATTTACAGTATTATTAACGAAATAAAGTAACTAATATGGAATAATAAAGACAGTAAAAACATGATTTTAGTATCCTAACTTTTAATTTGATTTTAGTATCCTACCTAGTCTCATAGCATTAATACATTAATAAATTAATAATTATTAGGTTGTATTTCATATATGTAGCACTTACACTACATATATTAGGTATTTGTAGTATGTGGTGTCGTATGTGAGTTTGTACATGTTGTATGAGTAGTGTGTGAGGATGTATTAACTATGGGAGTATGTATGTGTATATGTTCATTTAGTATTTGCATTGTAATAATGTCTCTGTTTCCTCATAATTTAAAGGAGTTAAAAAAATTGTAAACAATATCTTACATTCCTTATATGTTTTGCTATAGATCTCTAGTTCTTTGTTCAATTTGTTATATAGCAAACCGGAGCGACTTGAGTATTGTTTACTGGCAAGTGCAGTTTTGGTTTTATTTAATGCAGCAACTGCTTTTCTTCTTATTTGTTTTATGCTAACATCATAGGTTAAGGTTTTATGTTTTTTTTTTAATATAGTGTGTAGAATGTAAAGCTTTCTCACTGATAGGACTTAACTGATGGAGTAAAGTTTATCAGTTGAAAACCTTCTTTTTTTGAAGTGCATCACTTTTAAAAGAGCACGTTGTACACGTTCCACATCCAACATTTTACTTTTACCCGTCCCTCCCCAGATCGCGATGCAATATGTTAGTAGAGACTGTGCTAACGCCATATAGATTTCCATAAGTAAATTCCTTTGGGAGTACTGGTCACCCAATTGTTCTCCCGGCACTACACATCTTAGGGTCTTAAATATCCAGATCAGTTTCCTAACTCTGTCTGTTACTTGCTCAAGTTGTGGATGCCAGGACAACCGTTGGTCCACTATCACTCCCAGGTACTTAGTTTTATCAGTTTTTTTAATAGCAGGACAAATACAGTCAGCCAATCCCGGATAGCAATTACAGGAGTGTATTTTGATTTTAAAATCTGGACGAGGTTGTGACTGGTTAAGGATGCTGTAACAAATAAAGTTCGTCTTGTCTGTATTTAAGGTAAGAAGATTATCATTTAACCAGTTAGCATATAAGCTCATACCTAACTCAGTTTTTATCTTAACATCATGCCAATCTCTTCCTGTGAAAATAATAGTTTAGTAGTAATAGTTTAGAGTTTTATAGATAAATGCTAAGACCGACATGTTCCAATCGATATATTATTACATATCCTATTAATAATATCGCATTAATATTACCTTACTACAAGGATATGGATACCTACATTTCAGTAGTAGTATTTCAAATATATTCTTATTTTGACAGTGGTAGAGCTAAACGGTGGCTTTTGCTGTCGCACGGATGGGCTAGCTCGAACCGGGGTGGTACCACGACCTCACAGAATACCAGCGTGAAGTAGAGGTTTGCCTCTGCGTTGCGCTTGGTGAGTGGTGAAGGTGACCGGAGGCCCAATTCCCCCCCCCCCCCCCCCAATCAACATGGTAGTGGAATTAAATAAAAGACTACCCCAGGAGGGTACCAGCACCCCTGGAGAATCCCTCCCTGAGCATCCACGACCAAACTACTTCACTCCTGAGCGTGGGTGCTCAGGCTGCCCCGCGTATTCTGGGGGGGGGGGGGGGGCAAAATTCCGCTCGCGACTAATGCTGCTCGGGGCAAGCGGAGCAATACAACCAAGGCGACCCCTATCACGCTATCCATGAATTTTTGTAACATTAGGGGACTTCATTCCAACGTTAACGCTGTCCATTACCATCTAGAGATGGCGAAGCCGGCCTTGCTCTTTTCAACCGAGACTCAGGTGTCCTCTCCGGCTGATACTTCATATCTCTCCTACCCGGGGTACAAATTGGAACACTCCTATGCGCCCCGGGCTGGAGTTTGCGTATACGTCAGAGAGGACATCTGTTTTCGACGCCTCGGCAGTCTTGAAGGTACAGACCTGTCCATCCTGTGGCTGCGCGTAGACAGCGACGACCATCCCCGCGTCTACGGGTGCCTCTATAGGTCCCACAGCGGTAATGCCGACACAGACCGACTCATCGACCACGTCCAAATGGCTGCAGACTCCGTGCTACAACAGGTCCCATCAGCAGAGATCGTGATACTTGGTGATTTTAACGCCCACCACGCTGAATGGCTTGGTTTTCGTTTAACCGATCGTGCGGGTAGATCTGTCTATGACTTTGCTTTGGCATATGGTCTAACACAACTGGTTACTTCGCCTACGCGGATCCCAGATGTGGAAGACCATGTACCGTCCCTGTTGGACCTTTTGCTGACCTCTCATCCGGACGGATATAAGGTCTCCGTTGATGCCCCTCTGGGCTTTTCGGACCATTGTCTGATCCGGAGTACGATGCCACTCACGCTCCAATTGCAGTTGCGATCTGAAGCTTGCCGCCGTGTTTGGCACTATAGGTCAGCTGATTGGGACGGGATGCGGTCTGTTTTTGCATCCTACCCTTGGGGGCGGGTTTGCTTCTCGCCGGAAGATCCCAGCGTTGTTGCCGATTCTGTTGCTGATGTGGTATTTCAGGGCATGGAACTTTTTATTCCATCCTCTGTGGTGCCCATCGGAGGCAGATCCCAGCCATGGTTTGGTCGCTCCTGTAAAATAGCATCACGCTATAAGCAGGAGTGCTACCGAGCCTGGGCTGACGCATCATTGTCTAAGGATGTAAACACCAGCGCACTTAAAAAGAAGTAAAATTCCGCCTCCAGGTCCTTCAAAAGCGTCATTGCCAAGGCAAGGTCTAAGCACATCGGCAGAATTAGCGAGAAGCTAGTTCGCCTTCCTTCGGGAACCCGTGCATTCTGGTCTCTCGCTAAGGCTATCCGAGGGAACTTCTGTCAGCCATCTCTTCCATCTCTGCACAGAGAGGACGACTCACTGACCCATTCCGCAAAGGAGAAAGCCGATCTGTTGAGCTCTCTTTTTGCGTCCAACTCGACTCTAGATGATGGGGGGAACACACCGCCGACCATCCCGCGATGTGAGTGCTCCATGCCGGATATGCGGTTTACACAGCGCTCGATTCGCAAAGCACTCTTCTCCCTGGACGTCAGCAAGTCGATTGGGCCCGATGGAGTCCCTCCCACTGTGCTGAAGACGTGTGCTCCGGAGTTGGCACCGGTTTTAACGCGTCTTTTCCGGTACTCCTACTCCCAAGGCGTAGTCCCGAATTCATGGAAGACAGCTTTGGTCCACCCGATCCCTAAAAAAGGCGACCGCTCAGACCCGTCCAACTATAGGCCTATCGCCATCACCTCCTTGTTCTCCAAAATAATGGAATCCATTATAAACTGCCAGCTTATGAGGTACCTTGAGGATCACCAGCTGATTAGTGACCGCCAGTACGGTTTTCGTCGGGGTCGATCAGCTGGTGATCTTCTAGTCTACTTAACTCACAGATGGGCGGAGGCAATAGAGCCCAAGGGGGAGGCATTGGTCGTTAGTTTGGACATAGCGAAGGCCTTCGATCGGGTCTGGCACAAAGCGCTTCTTTCGAAGCTTCCGTCCTATGGGCTTCCCGAGAAATTGTGCAAATGGATCACCACTTTTCTTGCTGATCGGAGCATCAAGGTCGTAGTAGACGTTGCATGCTCTGATTTCAAGCCTATCAACGCTGGTATTCCACAAGGCTGCGTGCTATCACCAACGCTGTTTCTCCTGATATGTTACTAGCTATGCGGACGACAGCACTGGTGATGCCTTATATACCGGCCGTGCCAATATTTCTCAGGAAAACGTCGCTGAGTACCGGGACAAACTTGTGTCTGAAGTCGAGTCTTTGCTAAACAAAGTCTCGGATTGGGGCCGACTAAATTTACTCCAGTTCAATCCCCAGAAGACGCATGTTTGCGCGTTTACCGCTAAAAAGAACCCCTTTGTCGTATCTCAGCTAGTATTGGAATCCTTGGCGTCGACATATCGAATAATGTGCAGTTTCGTGGTCACTTGGAAGGGAAGGCCAAATTGGCCTCTAAAAAGCTTGGTGTGCTCAGCAGAGCGAGACGGTATTTCATGCCGGCACATCGCTTGCAACTTTACAAAGCGCAAGTTCGGCCCCACATGGAATACCGCATCCAGCGCGGAGCGGTTCGAATCACCGACGACCGAGTTCTTTCTGATCAGCTCGATACACTGGCACTGCGTAGAGATGTTGCATCTCTTTGCGTATTTTATCGCATCTATCACGGGGAGTGCTCTAAGGAATTGTTCGGACTGATTCCAGCCGCTCAATTTCGCCATCGCACATCGCGACAAAACTCACGTTACCATCCATACCATCTGGATGATTGGCGGGCCACCACTGTGCGATTTAGAAGAAGTTTTCTTCCTCGCACAACTTCCTTGTGGAATCAATTACCACCAGCGAATTTTCCGGACCGATACGACTTAGGAACCTTCAAGAAAAGAGCTTTCACCTTTCTAAAAGGCCGGCAATGCATCTGCATTTATTTTTTTTGGTTGTTCATGGGCGGCGGTAGTCACTTACCATTAGGTGAGCCGCATGCTCGTTTGCCCCCTCTTCTATAAAAAAAAAAACTTCAACAAAAGTTTTAGAGCACTGAACAAAGAGGTTAATTCGCCGGCACAATTCCACGTTAAAATGCCAAATTAACTCTCATGTTACCATATCGAAAACAATGCCGTCAATCAGTTATTGTATTTTCATCCAAACAATGGCATATCTTGAAAAATGTTACGTTTTTCGTTTTACCCGTACACCCCTGATGGCAAACTTTGCCATCAGGGGTGTACGGGTACAAAATTACTAAAAACTTCCATTGGTAAAGTTGCTCGACTTTACTGTACCAATTTCGTTTCGTCAAAATGTTGTTACACAAAAATTATTTTACAGTCAGCGAAGTCTTTCAAAATGCGATGGCACTTTTCAGTAAGAAAGATAGCTTAGTTACGCACTGCATCTTAATGGAATGCATCGTGGGAATGTCTTATTAATCACAGTTCAATGAATGGACTTTTTTCATTAGAAATACATTCCTTTTAGATGAAATATGTCCAGTACAAAGCCACATTATCACTAACACATCTTGTTTCATCCATTCACTTCTTTAATCACATAAGTGATAATTATCAGCAATAAAAAGCATACCGCACTATATATTAAGCATAGTGCTGCTATTCGTCCATAATCATACATTAACTTAACCTGATGAATGTCATTACATGATAACACCAAAAATAGATTAAGTATGTAAACCAATAGCAACAGTGCTTATCTCGATGTGACACAATGCAGTATCAGCAACGTAGCCTTCTTTACTTCTTCTTAAAAATCGTGACAAACAGAATCACGACATCGATAGACTCGTGGAATGCTTTGTATTTATATTTCAAAAATGCGTTTTTTTCCTTACAAAACATTTTAAAGTTCAAATAAGTGCAATAGAAACCCCTTTTTTTTAGGTGAGTGGGCAAATGAGCATGCTACTCATCTGACAGTATATGTCTACCGCCGCCCATGAACAACCGCAACACTAGGGGAATTGCAGGTGTGTTGCTGGCCTTTCAGAAAGGTGTAAGTAAGCTCTTTTCTTGAAGGCCCCTGTTGAAATAATAATATTGTACTTTACTCATTACAGAGACAACAATTTTTCTTTCTCTGTGGTAGTACTACTCGTACATAGAAATTACTTATCTATGATTTTGTACTCTGTGGTATCTCATTATTAAAACTGCGTGTTAATAAAACTTCTTTTTACTCTTTTAATCAAAAATACATCAGGTTATGGGCCCAGTCCACCTTATTACTTCCAAATGTTAATAAGAAAAGTATAAGTGATAAAAGGCAAGTAAAACTGTCATATTAGTAGTTCCGTATAAGTATAACCATCAGTCAACACGTGTTTCTGTGCACAGCAAAATGTCTTCTAATAATACACTGGCACTGATTGAAAAGCTGACCGGAAGAGAGAATTATCCAACGTGGAGATTTGCCGTCCAAACATATCTTGAACACGAGGAATTATGGCATTGTGTCACAGCAGAACAAAAGGTCGATGTCAAACAAGATACGAAAGCTAAGTCCAAAATTATTTTAGTAGTTCATCCCATAAACTATGTACATATACAAGAGGCCAAAACTGCCAAAGAAGTGTGGACTAACTTATCTAGGGCTTTTGATGACAGAGGATTGACACGCAGAGTTGGTTTATTAAGAGATCTGATAACCACAAAATTAGAAACATGCCAAAACATTGAAGACTATGTAATAAAATTATGTCAACCGCACATAAATTAAGAAATATTGATTTTGATGTAAAAGATGAATGGCTGGGAACTTTGCTCCTAGCTGATTTACCCGAGGTCTATCAGCCGATGATTATGGCCCTCGAAAGCTCCGGTGTGGCAATATCAGCTGACTCTGTGAAAACTAAACTCCTTCAAGATGTGAGAAACTCTGATTCTAATGCCTTATATTATGTTAATAAAAGCAAAGGAAATAAGTCGCAGATTGCCAAACAAGCTTCAGACAAGATCAATAAGTCTAAAGGTCCCAGGTGTTATTCGTGCAATAAATATGGGCATGTAAGTAAATATTGTCGAAATAAGAAACAAAAGTCAGAAATATATAGTAATAATAGTACCAATTATGTTGCTGTATTTTCTGCAGCAACAAGCAATGACAATGGGTGGTACATAGACTCTGGAGCATCAATGCATATGACTACGCACAGTGATTGGCTCTATGATAAAAACCCACCTCCGATTAGTACCATCAAGGTGGCGGATGATAAGAAAATTTTGTAGAAGCCTGCGGAAAGATAAATTTAAATGTTGCCAGTAGCAATGGCAAGATGAATACAATTCAAGTGCAGAATGTTCTCTATGTTCCTGGGCTAGCCACCAATCTTCTTTCTGTTAGTCAAATCATTAAAAATGGATGTCAAGTACAGTTTGATCAGAAAGGTTGCAAGATAATAAATAAAAACAATGAAGAAGTTGCCGCTGCAAAGATGATAAATAATATGTACAGGCTAAAAACTAACAGCGTTCCAGCATACATATCCGCATCAAAAGACAATGATTGTTATCTATGGCATCAGAGAATGGCCCATTTAAATTTTGAAGATTTAAATAAACTAACAGAATCTGCAGGAATCAAGTTAGAAAATAAAGAAAAGTTAATATGTATTTCATGTCTACAAGGAAAGCAATCAAGAATACCTTTTCCTCCTGAAGGATCTCGAGCACAAGCAAAGCTAGAGCTCATTCACTCAGATGTCTGTGGACCTATGGAGGTACCATCTCTCGGAGGAGCTCGCTATTTCGTTACCTTTATTGACGATTTTACCAGAAAAGTATTTATATACATATTAAATAAGAAATCTGATGTGTTTGAGAGATTTAAAGAATTTAAAGTTTTAGTGGAGAACCAACTTGATTTGACTATAAAGACTCTCCGTACAGATAATGGTACTGAATATTTAAGTAATGAATTTCAAACTTTCCTTAAAAGGTCTGGAATTTCACATCAAACTACCGCTCCTTACACTCCCCAACAAAATGGTTTGGCAGAGCGAATGAATAGGACTCTCTTAGATCGAGCAAGATGCATGCTACTGAATACTAAACTGCAAAAACAGTATATTACATACATCACAAATAGGTGCCCAACCCGAGTGTTAGAATTTTTAACCCCAGAAGAGAAGTGGAGTGGTAAAAGGCCAGACATTACTAATTTAAAAATCTTTGGGTGCGAAGCCATGGTGCATGTTCCAAAAGAAAAAGCCAAAAAGTGGGACTCAAAGACAAATAAAATGATTTTTTTTGGTTATAGTGAACAGACAAAAGGATATAGGCTTTTAGATCCAAAGACAAGAAAAGTAATCATAAGCAGAGATGTGATTTTCATTGAAAGTTCAGTTAAGAGAGATTATGCAATGATACCATTATCAGAGTCGGTCTCAGAACCTAAGACCATTGAAGATAACTCTTCCACTAGAGATACAACATTGGAAAATGTACCTGAAGATACTGAAACAAAGTCTGAAAGCAGTGATGAATTTTTTCACTCAGATGAAGGATCCCTTTATGAACCAGACCAAACAATTGATCCAACAGAATTAACACGAAATATAATAACAAGATCAAAATTAAGAATGGCTAAAATGCAGGCTAATACGTATATATGTGCAAATAAAGTTTCAGAATTAGAGTATGTTCCAGAAACCTACTCTGCAGCAATATCTTTAAACAATGTGAATGCAAAGAAGTGGAAACAGTCAAATGAAGATGAGTTTGAGTTGAGAATTTTGTAGGATTACAAATAGAAAAATTAGAGAAGTGTATTTTCATCCACCAATCAAAATATATTGAACGGTTATTGTGTAAATTCAATATGCAAGATGCTAACTGCAATAAAATTCCAGTCGATCCTCATACTACTCTGGAGATGGAAACTGAGGCTTCAGACAAGAATATTCCATACAGAGAGGCTGTGGGGTCACTAATGCACCTGGATGTGGTAAGCAGACCTGATATCATGTATGGAGTCAGTCTAGTGAGTAGATATCTGAATTGTTATGATCAAACTCATTGGAATGTTGTTAAGAAAATACTGAGATACTTGAAAGGAACAAAAGACTATGGTTTATGTTATTTTCCTTCAAAGAGTAACCTTGAAGCTTATAGTGATGCAGATTATGCAAAAGATACAAGCACACGCAGGTCTTTAACTGGATATGTATTTATGAAAAATGAAGCTGCTGTAACTTGGGCAACACAACGTCAACATAGTGTAGCATTATCTACTACTGAAGCAGAGTTCATGGCCGCATGCTCTGCGTCAAAAGAAGCTATATGGTTAAAGAGATTGTTAATGGACATTAATGAATTTAATCAGAACTCAATCTGTTTAAACATTGATAATAAAAGTGCAATTTGTTTAATTAAAAATGTAGACTACCACAAAAGGTGTAAACATATAGATATAAGATATAACTTTATAAAAGAAAAATATTTAGAGAAACAAATAGATCTTAATTATGTGAGCACTAAAGAGCAATATGCTGATATATTTACTAAAGCTTTATCAAAAGATAAATTTCAATATCTTAGAAGTAAAATCGGTGTAAAGCAATTATAACTGTTATAATAGTTTTTTTTTTTTTTTGAGAGTTTTCAGATCACTTCTTTTTGTTTAATATTAAGATGTAAAGTTCAAATTTGGTGAGAGTGTTGAAATAATAATATTGTACTTTACTCATTACAGAGACAACAATTTTTCTTTCTCTGTGGTAGTACTACTCGTACATAGAAATTACTTATCTATGATTTTGTACTCTGTGGTATCTCATTATTAAAACTGCGTGTTAATAAAACTTCTTTTTACTCTTTTAATCAAAAATACATCAGCCCCTAAGTTGTGTCGGCCCGGAAAAATTGCCGGTGGTAAACTATCACACAGAGAAGTTGTACGAGGAAGAAATATTCTAGTAAAACGCACAGTGGTGGGCCGCCAAGCGGAAGGTGCTGGCACTGGGGTGCCCCGGCTCAAAGATGAGATCAGAATTCCATGTGAGGCCAAACTCACGCTTTGTAAAATTGCAAGCGATGTACCGGCATGAAATACTGTCTCGCTCTGCTGAGCTCGCCAAGATTTTTAGAGGCCAATTTGGCCTTCCCTTCCAAGTGAACACGAAACTGCACCCTATTCAATATGGTGACGCCTAGCTGAGGAAGCAAGGCGAGTGCCCTGAAACTGAGGATATACGACAAAGAGGTTCTATTCAGTGGTAAGTGGTTCTTGTGTCTTTTGGGGATTGAACTGGACTAGATTTAGTCGCCCACAACTCGAGACATTGTTCAGCAAAGACTCTAGACTCGACTTCAGGCACAAGTTTGTCCCGGTACTCAGCGACGTTATCACGAGAAATATTGGCACGGCCGGTAAAGCACCATCAGTGCTGTCGTCTGTATGGCAATGAATGTTACCAGTTTGCAACATATCATTGATATGTAAAAGAAACAGCGTTGGTGATAACACGCAGCCTTGTGGACTACCAGTAGGCTTGTAATCAGGACATGCACCGTCTGCTACGATCTTGATGCTCCGATCAGCAAGGAAACTGATGACCCCATTGCATAATTTCTCGGGAAGCCCGTAGGAAGGGAGCTTCAAAAGAAGCGCTTTGTGCCAGACCTGATCGAAGGCCTTCGCTATGCCCAAACTAACGAGAGTCGAGTTGGACGCAAAGAGAGAGCCTAACAGGTCGGCTTTCTCCTTTGAGATATGTGCTAGTGAGCTGATATTCGTCCGGATAAGATGTCAGCAGAAATTTCAACAGGGACGGTGCATGATCCTCCAAATCTGGAATCCACGTAGGCGAATTAACCAGCTGTGTAAGGCAATATTCCAAAGCAAAGTCATAAATAGATCTTTCCGCATGATCTGTTGAACGTGGACCGAACCATTCGGCGTGATGGGCGTCGCCAAGGATCACGATCGCTGCGGATGGGATCTGTTGTAACAAGTAATCTGTAGCCATTAAGTCGTGGTCGATGAGTCGGTCTGTTTTGGAATTACTGTTATGGGACCTATAGCGGCACCCGTAGACGCGGGATGGTCGTCGCTGTCTACGCGCAGCCATAGGATGGACAGGACCTTCAAGACTGCCGAGACATCGAAAAAAGATGCCCTCTCTGACGTATACACAAGGTCCAGCCCGGGGTACAAAGGAGTGTTCTAATTTTTTACCCGGGTAGGAGAGATATGAAGTATCAACCGGAAAGGACACCTGAGTCACGGTTAAAACGAGCAAGGCTTCTACGTCTCCAGATGGTACGGGACAACGTTACGGTTGGAATGAAGTACCCTGATGTTGCAATAATTTATGGATAGCATGACAGGGGTCGCCTTGATCTTATTGCTCCGCTGGCCCGAGCAGTTAAAGTCGCGAGCAGAATTTTGTGGGCGCAGAACAAAGACACTCTTATTAGTAGTACTGCCCTCCATTATCAGCGCCGGAAATAAAAACAGAATTTTTTTTTCATTAAAGATTATAAATAATAAAAAGATAAAGATTATAAAAAAATAAAATTTTGCAATTATGTTATTAGGCATGTTGTACAATTATTCATACAAATCACTTCATTCCCAGGGATTATTATCATCCATATATTCATTAATATTAATATGATAGCTGTTTTAATACAAGCTTCTCTTAATAAATTTTTAAACTAGGCACTTGTCAAACTTGAGGAAGATTTTCAACTCGAATAAATAAACAGTGTGTTAAAATCAGACACATTTTTTATTTACTCTCTATGATCTTTTGTCCAAGAGATGCTTTCAGCTAAAAACCATAGATTGCTCTTATGGCTCTCTTCTGAAAAACAAATAATGTTTTAGTGTCAGTCGCGTTTTTTCGAGCGCGTTGACTCTGGATTTGGTGTTTTTGAATATATTTTTTTATACTTGTTATTCGTCACATTCTCATCCGTTAAACATCATTTTACACGGCGTATATGTATCGTAGAAAATTAAAGAAATTGACCATTAGTCATAAGCTTGGAGGATCCCAGTAAAATACAATTAACATACACACAATTAAAATACCTAAAACTTATTCTATAGCATTCTCAGCAAAAAAAGAAATATGAAGAAAACGTTAACATATATATTAAAATATAAAAATAAAAATAAATATTTTAAAAGTACTATAAAACTCTGCGTTTGGATCAATTTAAATTAGACCGCCAGTTAGGTTTTCCAAAGAGAAGACACGTCGCTCGGCGTTATCGGATAGTCTTAGTTATTTACATGGTAGATCCATGCTGCAGCTATATTAGTAGTATAGTTGTAGCACGAATGGGTCTGCTCGACCAGGGAAGGACCACGCTCTCACAGAATACTTACTGAGTAAAATAGCAGCTTAATTCTGTTGTGTTTCGTATGGTGAGTGTAGAGAACCGGAGATCAAGACAATATATATTTTAAGCTCAAAACAATGTTCAAAAATAATAAAATGGGTATAAATTAGGAAATTATGGTGCAGGAATTATATCCACTGGTGCTAGATATATCCAGCTTAATACTGTTCTGGCCTATTCTCCATACCGCTTTGTCTCTGCGGCTGTATGAAGTCACGAATAATCAAATGTGCCAATGATGGAAACAAAATTGTTGAGGCTGGGAAAAAATAATACTAGCAAGCAAAACTTATAGGAAATATGTCTCCTCAAGGAATAAAAATGATGGCCTTATTGCATACGCAAGTATATTGTTGAGTAAACGTTCATACGGCACAAACTAAGATGCTTCGTCTGACGCTGCGAAATTGGTTGGCAAGCACAGTAAAGAACTTATTGCGTTCCGTACGCTTATCACACGTACGTAACACCTGTACTGTGGAGTGAAACTTTAAAGGTATGCTGTCATGTATGCTGTCATGTGTATGCTGTATGCTGAACATGCATGTGTCACATGTTCCCGATCAGCAAACAAAGGAGCCACCAGATTATACGTGTTTCAAGAAATTTTGTGGTCTCAATAGGTAAAAGGGTCTTTGTCAGACTATGGACTCGTTTATGCACATTTGATTGCTGATGGAGTAAAGATCTATTGTAGGACATTGTGTCGGAAATATCTGTCCTCATGATAATATTACAGTTGTTAAAGTCCCCAGAGCAGAATCTTTTTATTAAAAAGAGCACTATTTTAAGGAGTGCAAACAAGCTCTCGCCAGAAACTAGAAGAAAGAAGTTGACAGCTTCATGGTTTACCAGAGTTTGCAAGCTTCATGAAAATACAAACTGTGCTTCCCTTGCTATGCAAATATTGTACAGCTAGATTTAAGCAATTTTTTACATATAAAACATAGCAAGAACCAAGAGCATAAATCCTTCCGGGAATCGGAAAGGGCTTTAAATGTTAATATACAAAACTTCAGACGGCAAATATGAAGCTGGTACTGTAGAAGTGAAGTTTCCATCGTCGGATTGTAATATGGAACCATAAGAAGCAATCAAACAAACAAAAATTCACGTTTGATTATATAAATCTGACGTTTTCACAGTCAACACAAAAAGCAAATGGTAAAATAAAATATGAATTCATAAAAAGAGATGACCAGACTAAAATTCTACATTAAGTGCCTATTTTCAGAGCTTGTTGACCCTCGATACGCGAGATGTATAAATCTAAGAGACAATAGCTTCCACACCAAGAAAAACATATTTACTGGAAGAAATAACTTTTTAAAGCCTACATTTCCTGTTTTATTTTTTATTTTTTTTAAACTTTATTTAGTAAAATACTATGCATTAATAATTTTTATCTATTGACCTGATTATTTCATTTTTATTTAATATATTATATTATGTATGCTTTTTATTAATTTTTGTTTTGTTTTAAAAATAATTTCATCGAATTATGTTACTATAACATTTCTAATTATGAATTCCATCCGTCATCTTGTATATCGTCAGTTAGAGAATATTTACCTAGGTAATCCTTAATGAAAATTAAATAAACTCATAAAAAAATCCTCACTCACGCACGCATGTCACAATCAGTAAATTTACGGTAAGAAAGCATCAAGCCCACACGTGCATTGACGCTTGCCTGTATAATATGTATGCATTTAAAATATTATACAACTATTAACATGGTTTTAAGTGCTTATGTGTGCAAAAATTTACTGGCTTGTAAAGAAAGAAAGAAGAAAAATTTGTGCGTAAGTGCGTGGCATAAAGTCGAGCATGGTTTCGGCTTCACTTGAAGCCTTTCTTATTTTGTTGGTCTGGGCAAGTTAAAAGTTTAGTTAGGTATAACATATAACATATACCACACCTTTTGAGCACATCAAAAATGTAACTACGTCCATTGTACGTAAACTTCAAAGTCTGAAATACGTTATCAAATAAGTTTTACCAAAAATGATAAAAACGAAAACGTTACGAAATGGCGATAATATATGCATATTTTTATTCACAATTTATTCACATTTAGTTTTGAATTGATATCAGAAGTATCGTTACTGGTGACGACCAAGATAAAATGCCTCATAATTATTATTTTAGGGTTTATGAACAATATAAATAGTCGTGTATTAACTGAATATATAATCTTCATTTTCTTCATTAGCCAGTAACAACTGCTAGAATTCTCCCGTTGTAGAGAGTATTTACTTGTATCGTCACTTTTGGCAGGCAGATTAACAATTGCAATAAATTTTAAATTATTGTTACGTACAAACAACGACTAAGCTATTTTTTTCAAATCAACAATGAAAAATAGTACAAGACGAGGTAAAAAATATTTGATATCTCATCCAAGTCAGTGAAGCAAAGATATTCGTAACAAGAATGTAAACATCGATATTAAAATGTTTCAATTCTTGTTTCCAGGGAGTAAATAAAAAGCAATAATAATAAATTCTAAGAAAGTGTACTGATTGGATTGTATATTGAAAATATGATGTATTCAGCAACTACCTAGTATATAGAAATTATATATTAGAAATATATATTTAGAAATTAGAAAAATATATTTTAAAAATAAGAATACCTTTATCAACTGTTTTTAATTTAACAATTGTTTAAAGTCGATACTGATGAAATAAACAGAGTTGCATCTTTTGTTGTGTGTGTGTGTGTGTGTGTGTGTGTGTGTGTGTGTGTGTGTGTGTGTGTGTGCATGTGCGTGTGTATGTCTGTAAACGCGCGCGCGCGTGTGTGTGTGTGTGTGTTTGAGTGCGTGCGTGCGTGCGTGAGTGCATGCGTGCGTGCGTGAGTGCGTGAGTGCGTGCGTGCGTGAGTGCATGCGTGCGTGCTTGCGTGCGTGAGTGCGTGCGTGCGTGCGTGCGTGCGTGCCTGCGTGCGTGCGTGCGTGCGTGCGTGCGTGCGAGCGTGCGTGCGTGCGTGCGTGCATGCGTGTGTGCGGGCGTGCGTGCGTATTTGCGTGCGTGCGTGCGTGCGTGCGTGCGTGCGAGCGTACGTGCGTGCGTGCGGGTGTGCGTGCGTGCGTGCGAGCGTGCGTGCGTGCGTGCGTGCGTGCGTGCGTGCGTACGTGCGTGCGTGCGTGCGTGCGTGCGTGCTTGCGTGCGTGCGTGTGTGTGTGTGTGTGTGTGTGTGTGTGTGTGTGTGTGTGTGTGTGTGTGTTTAAATAGGAAGAAAAATATTGCGGCTCACTAAAGATAAATGTCTACCGTCTACCTCCGTCCATGAACATCAAGCCTGCACATGCAATCCCTCTGATAGGATTGCATGTGCATTGCAAGCCTTTTAAAAAGTAGTAAGGTCTTTCTTTAAGGGTCCCTAATTTATAAGAATACATTTGTCTGAAAATACATGATACAATGTGCGCTGGGTAGATTTCTAAATAAATTAATCGGAATTATTAGTAAAAACAACAAAAAATTCTTATTTGTCTTTGAGGGCCGTGTTGTGGCGGTGTAACAAAATCTACTACCGCAAATCATCCCTATGAAACTGGAGCACTGATATGATATGAACTGGAAATTGGAACAGGAGATGGGCAACAGCATATTTGTGATACTAACCCAAAGTGGCAACTATGGCAAAATCCCCCTGTGAGGCAACCAATGGGAGAGGCCCATTTTCAGCGGTGAACTTTTTAGACTGTAATGGATAGATTTGATGGTCTTCGAGTGCCAGTGAATCAAGCTGATCAAAAAGAAGTTGACGGTTCGGGTCGTCTTTCTTTGTTGATGCTGTGACATAAAAGTAAATGTTATAGGGTTTTCCCGGCCCAGAGATGATAACAGTATTCTAAGTAAGAGTAAGCTTGCGCCTTGTAAAGTGGCAAGGAGTGGGTTATCATGAAAAATTTCGTTCTTTATTTAACACTTAGCAATTTGGGCTTTCCCTCCAGGTGAAAGCGGAACATGATATCACTCTATATGTTCACGCCGAGAATTCTAATGAGGAAAAACGGAAAATGTTTCCAAATTGAGGCATACGACGAAGGGGGTATTTTTACCGGTAAACGCGCAAACCTGTGACCTCAGGGAATTAAGTTAGACAAAATTTATTCGACACCCAATTAGCTTTGTTTGACAAAGACTCGACTTGACAAAGACACAAGCTACGGACTCGACGACTGTTTTCAAAAAACATTGTGTGGACTTAAACATTTCTAATGAGTGTTTGTTTGTACATGATCTATTGTATGATCATCAAATCCATTAAAATGTCTTTTTAGGGTTATAAAATAGCAGTAGTAGCTGTTGCTAGTCAGCTGGGCGCTTGCCATTAATTTTATTGTACACGGACCTTTATTAGATTTTTTATAGGATAAGGGTGACAAACGAGCACACTGTCCACCTGGTGGTAAGTGGTTGCTGTGGCCCATGGACATCTGCATCTATCCTCGATTACGAATCAAAATGCAGATGCGTTATCACCCGTGAGAACTAAAATGGAATGCCTCTTTTACAGTAAGAAGGGTCTCCGGTTCTATACACTCACCATTCGAAACACAGCAGCATTAAGCTGCTATTTTGCGCTGCTATTCTGTGAGAGTGTGGTCCTTCCCCGGTCAAGCCGACCCATTCGTGCTACAACTATACCAGTAATATAGCTGCAGCATTGCTGTACCACGTAAAAAATTCGCCGTGTCACTAAATTTTTTAATGATGTGCTGATTTACCATGAATATATTAAAAAAAAACTTTTTATCCTTTACGTATCATGTATCATTACGTATCAAAACGAAGATTTACCCACCAACCTTAGTACAGTTAAAATCTACCGCTTGTAAATAACCTGTGTACGTTCATTGGCCAGCCGGTTTTGTGCGTCTGAGTAATGACACATTTTTACTACCCGTGAATGTACGCACTGTGAGTTTGTCGATCCTCGCTACGATTTTAAAGCATATTGTTTTTACCGTAATATGTAATAGACAATGTCTGTACATACGTTAAGCATCGAGTTTCGACGATGAAGCATGGTGTACAGATAAACCTTTTTAGGTTTTTGCGACACCGTGATTAATTAATTTAAGCTTTTTATTTGATTTATTTTAATAAATAAATATATAAAAATAAAACGTTTAAAAGTAAATCACAACTTGCAAACTCCTTTCACTGTAAGTGAAATAATTTTGAATAGTGCATGACATTAATTTAGCAAGCTGCATCCTGGCACCTCTAGGAATTCTTTTAACCACTGGTACATTACGATGATAATTGTATATTCTTATATGGGGCAGGATAATGTGCCTTAAAAAAAGGATAACGGTATCCGTCTTAATTGCCGTTGGTTTCCACATTTATATGCTTAATTTCAAAGTTGGACACATGAATGCCGTGATTGCCAAGCAAGCTTTCAGGCATATAATCTCTACCCTTAAGACAAAATTTCAGCCTACTCAACTAGGCTTTGGCACTAGAAGTGGCTGTGAGGTGGCGGAACATTCAGTGCGTACATTTTTAACAAAATCTGATGGAGATTTTCTTGTGAAGGTTGACCATTCCTTAGGTTTTTAACTCTATCGATAGGGTAACCATGCTGAAAGAAGTGGCTAACAATACCCCCGAAATTTATCATTACGTTTGGCAATGTTACAGTCAAAATACTAACTAGTTTTATGAAAACCATATTATCGATCCTGCTGTCGGTGGTTAGCAGGGTGGCCTACTAGTTCCAGCACTTTTCAGTTTGGGAATTCAACATATTTCAAATTTGAAATCCAAGCTGAGGTAGATTAAATGACGTCCTATGATAACAATCATCTCATAGGCAACAAGAGCACACAACACACACAATTTTTACACATTTTGTTCAAGAGATGGCGCCAATACCAGCATTAATATCTTTCATTGTTTATTTCAATAAATAAAAACATCAGAAAATATTATAGTATTTACGATAATATAACAATTATCATATATACTATAACATTTTGGACAGGTAAAGCCAAGTGTATAAAAGTTCTCAGTAGCTTGCTTTTAGCAACTTATATACCCTTGATACTAGCGCCATATCACAGTCATTAAAAGCACTATTTTCCCCAACATTTTTACACATTTTATTAAAAAGATAGCATCACTGATCTGCCCTGATACGAAAGAAGGCGGCTAAGTCACAAAAGTATGTTTCGAGAAAAATTTAAAAAAAGCGCGATTTCACTTTTCTTGGGGTAAACTGCCCTAATTTTGACACCCAGCCAATTATTGACAATTCTACAGATAAATTAAAATTATAAGATTCACGTTCAATATAGGAGCAAAGTTGTTTAAAGTAAACGCATCTCTATTTCTATGATTTTGTTATAGCAATACAGTTTGAGTTCTTTAATAAGTATAGCTGAACAAAACTAGACGATTTACCAAACGCCTCCGTGTTCATAAGAAAGTCGTCATTCTGTGGAAAATCAGAAAGGTAAGTTCTAACTTAATATAGTTATTCGTCTTTAGTATTCACATGTTTGCTGATGTTTATTTTTTGTGAATTGATGAAAAATGGATAATATTTTTTATAACCTCATTATTTGCTAAATTAAAAATTGTTAACTTTAAATAGGGGTGTCAATAGTTGGTAATCAAATAAACCACACTACCTATTATTAACATAGTATGTGAATGTTTGGATTAATTTAATTATTTATCATAGGGATCATTTTTAATATAAATTAAATCAATTATTTTACCAATAACTTAAAAGATATTTAAGGGTAGGTGTTTATGTCCAAAATTTTTCATTTTGAACGCCATCCAATCCCGTTCGAGCTGGCGCGTCACCCGATGGTGTCGAGGTGAGGTAATGCCGACGGCGGGGGGAGGCAACGCGTGCCGCGTGCAGACGCTCAACACGGGAGCTGAAGAGAGTAGTTCACGGTAGCTCGCTGGCAGCGGTACAGTTAATTAACATACCTCGGTTGCCGCTGCCGAAGTTTCGCGAGACCGATTTTGGGGTTACGGTCTAGATTTTTAGAATTTGAGCGCATGACTTCGCTACGTAATTGTGATTTCGTGAAAACCGCCTCCGTTTAGTTTGTCTAGGGTTTTAGTCCGTGACAAAAGGCTTGTATTGTATTTGACGGATAAAAGTAATTTCGTTTGAAAGTTAATTTTGAATTCTTATTGCGGCGTGGTGTTTCGTATCGAACGAAGGAACTTAGATGTAACGCTGAACCGTGTGACTCATGAAGAGGTCGCGTTAGTTCCCTATTTGTAATTTGATGATAAATGAATCCGGGACGTTGAATGTTGAACTTTGAACTACTGTCCGTTACTGTGTCAAGTATCACGTGTTCGATTCTACGATGAACGTTGAGTTGGTCGAGTTGAAGTTAGTTAAATGTACAATAAAGTTAATAGACTGAACTAGTGACAATGAAGAAAGAAACTGTCCATGGTGTACGCCTGCTGGAGTAATGCAGCATTGTGGGGCAGCATGGAAACCGTCGCGCTGCCAGGTTACCTCAGTTGGGCCAGGTCAACCTCATATCCCCCCCGAACGGGTTCCCGCCTTGTCGTGGCGGGGGGGCTTAGTAGCCGTGGCTTGGTCAACCACGGTGAACGAAGAGGAACCCCTTGGCTGGCCCGAGGTGTAGGGCCGGCCCGAGGTGGCCACTCCGAGTGGGCTTGGGAAGCCCACTTCGGATGTGTGTCGGGGGGCTGTGGTGAGAGGGGAGTCTGCAACCCTCTACCGCTGCAGCCGAGGTGGAGTCGCGGAGGAGGAGGAGTGTTGGTATGGCGATGCGCCACTCGCCCTATCCTCCGCGACTCAGACGGGGCCGCACCGTTGAATGATGCGGTGGTGGTGGGGCTGCGGGGGGAGAGGAGTGTCGGTATTGCGAGGCGCCGCTCTCCCTACCCTCCGCAGCCGAATCTTGGTTGGCGGCGGAGCCATAGACCAGATCCGCCGCTGGGGTCGGGAAGGCTGGTGCTTCTTAGTGCTAGTTTTTCCTGGCCCCATGACCTTCGCGCATCGGACACGGGGGCGTCTGTTGCGCATATGAAATTGGAGAGCGAGGAGGAGGGCGCGCCATGTGTTCTGGTGCGCCTTACCGGAGAAGGAGATAGGGGAGGAGTGGTCCTCTCCCGAGGAGGGGCCGCCATGGGGTGGCCGGCGCAGGTGGGGCCGCGGAAGTGTGCGAAAGCGTTCCCGTGGCCCTGCCAATATGCGACGAGGGTGGAACACCATGGGGTTTTAGTCGGTGCGAGTCCGACATAACCCGTCCTTGCCCCCGCGAGGCGGGTATGCGTAGGCATTTCCCCATGTAAAAAAAAAAAAAAAAAAGGTCAACCTCATATACACACCACTAAACACCACTTTATATGCATATACTCTACCTACGGCCTGACCGAGCCTGGGGCGGTCTTAGATTCGGATGCAGGTACGTACCATTTATTTTCCTAGCCTTCTCCTTATTTTGTAGTATTATAGGTTAAGTTTCCATATGGCTGCCCGTCGAAGAGGCTACTATGGGCCCTAGCCAAGGCGACCTTTGCAGGGGCAGCTGTGGGCTGTAACATTTTTAGTAGCAGAGAGTGGTTAGGATTGGTCTAATTTTGGGTCTACAATCACGCCCGGCCGTAATACGTAATAATAAAATTATTTTCCTTTGTTGCTTACTTTTTTTGTTGTTAGCGGGTAGATTTGAAAGCCACGCCCGTAGGTTGCGCAAACGGGAGTTTGTTAGGGCTAGGTATGCGTCGGGTAGGTAAATAATTCTTATCACGTAATCGGGTAATTATTGTTGTCGTATAATTATAGTAGATTAATTGTCGAAAGGTCGGTTGTCCGAGCGAGGCATTTTTTGCTGATCGACTGTGGTGTGTATCTTTATTTGTATTGTAATTTAATAAATAGTAATTTTTATTTGTGTAATATGTATTTAACTTGATTTGATAGGAATTATATTTGTTATTTGTTAATTAATTTGTATTTGAGCCGCGTAGTAATTTGTATTTAGAAGTGATGTCATCGCGCTGCCAGGGCTATCACCATGCCGCTTTGTGTCTGGGTGCGAACGGCGTTTCCTCTCAGGGCACTTCTGAGCCTTCGACTCCCACGACCGGGGGCGCTCAGCCACGTCCCTTGTCGGCGGTTGTTCCCCCAGGGGCAGAGGGTCGTCTCCCCCCCCCCTCTCAGTTTGTTGAGAGGGACTTCACAGCCACTCAGCGGTCAGCTAGATCCTTCTCACCGCCGTCAGATGAGTGGCCGCGGCTGGGGTACTACCATCTCCCCTTTGATGTAGGCAACCCCAGCTAGGCAGCTGCCGCCCTAGCTCCCACCACGGCCGCCTCCACTAATTCTGTGAGCCGTCAACAGCTCACTTGTCAAACCGTTCTATTGCCGACGGCCTCAGTGAGGGTGTACAACCCGAGTGTCGATTGTTTAACGGTACGCGCTTTATTGGTTCGGGTTCACAACACGGTTGGCCTCCGCTTGGTTGTTAGGAAGACTAGGGCTCCCCGGGAGCGTCGAATTGCGCTGTTAGGGATTGTTAGATTTGGTTTTGGTCGAGCACTTAATTAAAAATTCTTTAAATTAAAATTAAAATGCTTTGGGTTTTCCGCGAAATGTTTTCATATTTGTAGCGGTTGTGATTAAGAAGGCGAATTTAGTGTGCTCTTTGAATACTTGTACATATGTTTTTGTAATTGTATTTGATCATTGTGTTTGTTTTGTTGAAAAGAAAATTGAAATTGAATGATGTGCTCTTTGGATGTGTGTGAATATGTTTCTGTGAGCGTATTCGATCACTGTGTTTGCTTGTTGAAAAGAGAATTGAAATTGAATAACCCTATTTGTGCCGAAAGGAATAAGAGTCATCCCTCTCTTTGTTTTCACATTTTGTTGACACTGTCAAAGATATTTGTTTGGAAGGAGAAATAGGGTTGTCTCTTACGTTTATCGTTTTGTTTAATTTGTCAGTTTGATCTATGCGCATCGGTAAATGAATTTGTTTGAATTAATTCAGTAATGGAACATTGATGCTTTTGAAATTTGGTTGAAATATGAGCATAGGACTACTTGTCTAAAAGGCTAGCTAGTTGTGAGATTATCAGAATGAAATCAGCTGCCGCACTTGACTAAATGCCACACTTGAGTAAATGATTATATGGTAGATGGCTTGGTTATGCCTACTTGTTTGAAAATTTCATACTAAGGACTATGTGTGCGTTTCGTTTGGCTCTCCACAGACTACGTTTATGTGGAATTTGTGGGTGCTCTCTGCACTGAAGCTTAGGAGGCCACGCTGTGCCGCTTCGTATCGCATCGCTGTTTGCAGACCTGATCCGGTCGGATTGCGGATCGAATCACAGGGGCATAGATAGGTGTTTGAAGGAGGTCGTCGGACTTCCGTAACAGGAGTTAGTTAGGTGCTGCGATGTGCAGGAGGGGCATCCAGTGGGGGTTCAACCCTCCGGCTTGCCCACGTTGGGGCTGTATTTTTGAGGCAGTGGTTAGAATTGCAAGTTCTGAGGGGGTGCCTAAAGGGGCGTAGGTTTGTTGTAGATTCGGTCTTGCAACGTGCCGTCGCGACCCTGTCCAGCTTGTCGGTTTGCTCGCGGACATAAGTCCTTATTTCCGGAACGGGGGTTTGTTTTTGCCCAAAATTTGTCATTTTGAACGCCATCAGTAATATACAGGTACAGTTAATTAGCATACCTCGGTTGCCACTACCAAAGCTTCGCGAGACCAATTCAACGTTCAGCGTAGAATTGAACACTATTGAAGTTCTAATAAAAATGTGTAGAGATGATATTTTCCTCCGGTCAAAATTAACTGAGTTAGGGAGTTTTTAAGTTTAAGGGTTGAACGTAAATTTTAAAAATCATAGGTAGTAGAAAAATAAGCGAATTTCATTTTTTTAAATTGCTTAAAATATCTAATCATTAATTTAAAGGATACAGATTTGGTTGTTTTTAAAAGAAATATAAAATAATTTTATACCTGCATAAATTCACAGCTGCCGAAATAAACCACGTAAATATTTTTCATAAAAAAATAAATAATGAATAATAGGAATCTAAATATAGCAAAAATAAATAACTTATTAATTTTTAAGCATCCAAAGGTGCCAATTTCGTTTTGTATTGAGAATGGGCCCACCGTAAACCAGGCGTAACCTAATGAACACATGCCGAATTATCCTTATAACCAATAAATTACTATACTAATATTAGTTTAACCGCATCTAACGGGAATACTGAGAAATTAAAAATTAAAATATGAATATCACATAACTTAAAAACAAACTAAAAGCGATTGTCTAGTAGTTTTCACCGGTATTATAAGTTAAAATAGTGCACTGGTCAGTTATTAATAGTATAAAAGAAAGTTGTAGGTACATTCAGCATTTATAGGTACTTTAAGCTTGATGGAATTTTTTTAGTAGTTCGTTCTTCTTTATACTTACACATTTTTTTTGATATTACATTAGCCAATTCACGAACATCAAAAAAAACTTTTTTCAGATTTTATGATTCCGGTTACATTTTCATGAAGTCTTTAGGCCGTTTTACTATATATCTTTTTTATGTGTAGTAAAATTAAGTAACGTTAAAGTTTCTAGTGAGCCCAAAAACGATTGTCTTTTTTCAATTTAAAAATTTCAAATTCTTATATTTTTTTTACTTATTCGACTGGATGTACTGATCATATTGGCCGATCGAATTCTTCACGCGTGCATAAAGTTACACTTTTTAATTATTATTTAAAAAGTTTTTAAATATTATTTCAAATATAATTCAAAATTTCATCATACACTAAAAAGCCATGACTGCTTTTTTGGGAAGTATGTGATTTTAATATATTTTAATAATTCTACGCTTGAAAGCGGATAGGTGGTTTTGGCCGTGTTTTAGCTTCTACAACCATTGTTTACCAACAAAAACGGGGGGATATTCCGTTAGTACAGAGTGTGCAGAAAGATTAGTTTCAAAATTTCCATAGTGACCAAGATCAGGCACGCCTTCTATTTGTTTCGACTAAGGAATCTAGTCAATGCTTACACGCTTTATCATCAAGTGATCTCGGCACATTACTTGATGAGGAAGCTTTCCTCGCCGTAGGAATCCGACAAGGAGCGGCGATTTGTCAACCCCATCAGTGCCCCTATGGTAGCAGCGTCGACGAGTTTGGGCTCCATGGACTTTATTTTATTTATTTAACTTTTTGAACCTTATAAAATATATAAGTACAAAAGGCGGACATAATGCTTAAAGCATTCTCTGCCTGTCAACCTTGAGGAGTGGAAAAACATCGAAGGCGGTTATTATAATACATAACAGTACAGAATAAGAAATATAATGAATTTAGGAATTATAGCATATAAACATAAAAATAAAAAATACAAATACCATACATACATATATATATATATATATATATATATATATATATATATATATATATACAAACCACATACACACATATATTTCATGTAAGAAAAGTGCTGGTAGGTATTCACGGCACGGTTTTTTGATCGATGTCATTCGAAGGGCTCTTCTCTCTATAAATGTTGCCTGGTTTTAGAGCATTGTGGACTATTTAGAGACGATGGTAGGAGACCCGACGGCATCACATATGACATTGGAGAGACGTAAAACCCTAGTGTAGGATGCTCCTTGTGTAAACACTTTGGCTGCCTCTCATCTCAGGGCTACCTCGTTTAGAGCCGGGGCGGCAGCAGAGGCAGCTGAACTGAGTAAGTGGCGCAAATAAGACTCTCCAAGAGATGACTATAATTATATCTGTGCCTTTTGTTTTAGAAACTATTGATCCGTAGGGTCCACCTGCGGCGAATTTCCTGTAAGAACTCTGTCCGCGACTGGTCGCTGCTGCTGGTAATAAGAGGGCTGGTTTTTTTCTCGCTCAAAGGCTAAATCGAAGAAACGTAGCCTGCGGCTGACACGATACCACGGGGAGTAGGACTGTATGTTAATTAAGTTATTAGTTTTTAGTTTTTTTTTTATTATAGATTTTAATATTGTATATATATCAATTATAACAAAATATTTATCATCATCACTTTAAAATTTGTTTTTTCTTGTAGTAATAAAAATGATCTTGTTCAATAAACGTTTTAACTTATAAGTATGCACATAATGTAAATAAATGATATTGAGTATTGTAATATAAAAAAATCATTTTATTTCCATATTCGTTACAACCCGTAGCTGGCCGCGTGAATTAAAATGAGTGGTTGGTCGAACAAAGACAGTTTATCGTTTCTGGAATATTACCAGAGCGAATCGTCTATCTGGAACCCCAAAGACGTTAATCATAAAGATAAAAGAAAGTTGAAGATGCTGATTTCAAATAAAAGTATGTTAAACCAAACGCAATAGCCGACACGAGTTGGGTGACCACTATGCTTGGGTGTACGTAGCACACTGACGCATGCACAAGCATGAAAACGACTTCCAAATTCCAAACGAGATTATTTGTTGACGCTTGGGGCTTGAAGACGTTTGCCAAGGCTTGGCAAGCATAGAAAGGCACCATTAGGTCTTAAAACAGTGGTAATATATTAAGTTTAGATTTCAATTTTATAAATTTGGCCTGATAATGATATTAATTTTTTAATGAAATTGTAAAGGTATAAAAAGAATTAAGTAATATTATTCCTAAAATACAGAAAAAAACGTTATCATTATATGTTTTGAAGAAGAAGATCAAGGAAGTAATTAATAAAAAATACTAATAATCTCGTACATAATTTTTTCCAATCAATTTGCTTCAATAAAAAAAAGTTATGGGAATTCATTACTTTAGTCTTTAGGTTATGTATAAATGAGTTGTCAATATATATAAAAAAATACTTATGTATGTTATACCTTTCAAGTTAATAAAGATGCAATTTGAAACCACAAAATTGTTTACGAGCAAACCAGTTGGCGACTATGTGCACTTTTCTGGCTCGAAGTTACTTATTTTAAATTTCCTGTTCCCTTATTAAAAATATTAATGTTTTCATTTCGGTTTACTTCATAAAGCCAAAGGTTTATTAAGTAACATGACAACAGACATAAAGTTATTTTAAATATTACCTATTTGTGCTTACGTCAGTTGACATAGTCCAAGGGATCATAAGCTAATGTGGCAATGAGTCGGCCATGTAACTCGGAGAACCGACTGCCGATGAGAAAGAAGATTCTAAATCGACAAGCTCTTGCCGGCAAGCGGAGTGTAGATAGTCCCCCACTAAATGAATTGGGGATACGGTAAGACATGCAGGAAGTCGAATTATATAGGTAGCTTAGAACCGTGTTTTTTAGGGTTCCGTACCTCAAAAGGAAAAAACGGAACCCTTATTGGATCACTTTGTTGTCCGTCTATCTGTCTGTCAAGACCCTTTTTCTCAGGAACGCGTGGAGGTATCACGCTGAAATTTATACCAAATACTTAGTCTACTGTCCCTTGAAGCTGCAAAAAATCAAACTTCTAAGCCAACTCAATCAAATGCCGCAAATTTTCGACATTCGCAAGGGAATCAAAACCTACAGGGTACTTCTCGTGAACTCAGAATCTTAAAATTTGGTACGAAGCAACGTATTATAGCACAGATAAAGGAAAAATTGCGAAGAGAATACATTTTTAGTTACATCATATAATAAAAATATTTTTAATAATTTTAAACTTATATACCTACGGATTTGTTCGGAACCCTTGGTGCGCGAGTCCGACACGCACTTGGCTGATTTTTTATAGAATAAGGGTGGTTCCAAACGAGCACACATTCCGATAGAAAGTGAATACTGTGGCCCATAAACACCTAAATTTATCCTCAATTAATAATGCATTTGGAATGCCTCGTATCCAATAAAAAGCTCTCTGGTTTTCTACAGTCACCATAGGAAACACAGGAGTATTAAGCTGCTATTTTACGTTGGTATTCCGTCAGAGCATGGTTTTTCCCTGTCGAGTCAACCCTCTTGTGCTACCACCGCAATATACGTACGTAGTATTGTTTTTGTATTTTGTAACATTCATGGGGAACGCCTTTACTCAGTAGTGAACTTGCGAAGACCGGTAATGATAATGATGACGTTTAGCTTTATTTTTAAGTTTTATCATCTTCTCTTCCTTTATCATTGTATCGTAAGTTTGTTTGCCTCTTCAGTTTTATTTTAAAAAAATGATCATATAGATTCCTCTTTATCTAAGAGCTATAACAATTGTTGTCTGATTCTTTGTTGAGTTGAGTCGGTTGTCCTGTCCCAAATTTTATAACTTTTAACTTATCGCCTTTATGTGCTTAAATATACGAGTATCATATTATCGCCTCTACCTTTTAATTTGGAATACGCAATATTTAGGTAATATTGCAGAGTAGAAAATTATAAAATAAATACATAATTTTAAATTTAAAGGTATACTTATAAAACTATTATTCCTCAGTCAAAATTTCGGTGAACGAAAGTTGTATTCAGTGTTGAAAATTTTAATCACGGAAATATTTGGCGAGGAAATGTTAATTAAGTCGCGTTTGTTTAATTAGAAAAGACTAAAGGAACCATGCTGCATTCTAAATACAATCAAAACGCTAATTTAAATTGTTTTGTTGATAAAACCATTTTAGGAGATAATTTTACGATTAATTCGTTAAAAGACACACATGCTATTTATTTTCTAATGATCACAAGGTAAAGCTACCATACAAAATGAGGTGTTATCAGCTCTTTGATATTAGTTCTTTCTCAACTAAATCGATTCGTAAACTTAAATAGATATATCACAAGTCCATGTGCTATTGATTTTTAAGAATCCTCTACGATACCCTACAAGAAGAATGTAACTTATTCTTACATTACTACCTTAAATTTAATGGAAAACGTACCAATTCGTTCATGGAAAGCATGTACTTGCTTTGGTTCATGTTGATTTAAAATCAAATTTACTACTACGTTATAATTTATTTTATCTTCTTCATCACGGATAAAAAACTAATATTTATTGTTAATCTACAATATTCTTTTTTATAAAAACTAACATACATTAGTTCCATTACATGAAGTAAAAGACAACATACCATGAAGTGAAATCTTTAGCGACTTTAACTATATATGATTAAAAACTGGCCAAGTGCATGTCGGGCCACGCACAATGTAGAGGTAGGGTTCCGTAGTTGGCCGTCATAGTACCTACGTGGGCTTACTTGATAATGAGCATAATAAGTGAGTTCGCGGTTTGACCGCTATAACGACTAAAAATGGACCCAAATAGGAAGGACTTATTTTCAAATCAGCCTTATAAGGCCACTTATAAGACTGATTTGAAAATAAGTCCTTAATTTTTTCTAATATTTATAAAAGATTGAAAAACCTTTACGATTTGGATAATAATACCATATCTATCCCGCAAATGAAAACGTAAAGCTAATAGTGGTAATGCATATACATGATTTTCTTCATAAAATGTTTATTTTTAACATCTTACAAAAATATTACAAACTTATTAACGCAGCTAGTTTTAGCTTATTTCATGTGGAGTTGTAACGAAATTTTTACTAATTCAAGTGCATTTTATAAGTTGGTCGACTATTACTTGTTAACTTCTTAATTCTACTTAGCTGTGATAGTTTTTCTTTCAACTTCATTATATATACTACTATTGTGTATACTTTTCAACTTTTCCAAAAATAGCGGTTTAGTGGGTTTAGTTAGGTAGAGAGGAGGGGAGACACATGGCTCAAATTAAAAATATCACTGAAGCTAAATATTTCGCAAACGGACCCCTGAATAGAAAAATGTTATTGCACACCCCCAATGTTTTTAATCTAGTCCAGTTCAATCCCCAGAAGACACAAGTTTGCGCGTTTACCGCTAAAAAGAACCCCTTTTTCGTATCTCCTCAGTTTCAAGGCACTCCCCTTGCTGCCTCAGCTAGTATCGGAATCCTTGGCGCCGACATATCGAATAGTGTGCAGTTTCGTGGTCACTTGGAAGGGAAGGCCAAATTGGCCTCTAAAAAGCTTGGCGTGCTCAGCAGTGCGAGACAGTATTTCATGCCGGCACATCGCTTGCAATTTTACAAAGCGCAAGTTCGGCCCCACATGGAATACTGTTCTCATCTCTGGGCCGGGGCACCCCAGTGCCAGCTCCTTCCACTTGACCGCATCCAGCGCAGGGCGGTTCAAATCGTCGACGACCGAGTTCTTTCTGATCGGCTCGATACACTGGCACTGCGTAGAGATGTTGCATCTCTTTGCGTATTTTATCGCATCTATCACGGGGAGTGCTCTGAGGAATTGTTCGGACTAATTCCAGCCGCTCAATTTCACCATCGCACATCGCGACAAAACTCGCGTTACCATCCATACCATCTGGATGATTGGCGGTCCACCACTGTGCGATTTAGAAGAAGTTTTCTCCCTCGCACAACTTCCTTGTGGAATCAATTACCACCAGCGAATTTTCCGGACCGATACGACTTAGGAACCTTCAAAAAAAGAGCTTACACCTTTCGAAAAGGCCGGCAACGCATCTGCAATTTCCCTGGTGTTGCGGTTGTTCATGGGTGGCGGTAGTCACTTACCATTAGGTGAGCCGCATGCTCGTTTGCCCCCTCTTCTATAAAAAAAAAAGAAAGACTTATCCAACGATACCCCACATGATGGAATAGACAGGTAAAAAATCATCCTCCATTTATTTGTGTAGGAAGTATCCAAAATAATTTTTTTTAAGATTTTATTTCACAGTTTTCTAGATTAATGTCTATAACTATGCAAAATTACAGATTTGTAGCACCTAGGGTCTCTGAGCAAAACCGTAGATAGATGGACGGACGGACATGGCGATACTATAAGGGTTGGGTTGAAACTTTAAGGTCTCCCTGTTAACCGGTTCTCACAATTTTTATTTAATATTATAATGAGAAAAATATATACTTATACACACGCGGTTTAACTCAAAAAATATAACATCTGATTCTAGAGACCTTGAAACTTGGAGGTAGGCGAGTAGGTATATCAAATTGTGGACTTTGGCTTGGCATCCATTATATTAACTTCTTACTTAAAAGTCAAAAGGAAACTACGGGGCGTTGTCACATCTGTAAAATAAGAAGAAATGCTTCACTTGCATTAATTACACAAAACAGAACACAAACCGTGTGTAGTCGGTGTCCACTACCATGACGTCCCGTGAGTGTTGTTAGAAGCAACAGTGGGAATAAAACCAGAAGATATGCAGCGTCTTTCTTATAACAATTAGAAAAGGAAATCTGCGGTTGTCAACCCGTCTGGCAGGCGTGGAAAGTAATTAATTAAATATAATTAATAGAATCAGGCGTTACTTTGCGGAAATCCATTATATAAAAGCTTTTACAAAAATTTACTTCGCAAATATCCGCGTTATAAAATAAAATGATGTGTCTTACCTAGTATGAAGACTTACTTAGGTAGAGAGCGGTTGCGTCATCGGTTTGTATAAAAGGCACTTGTTTTGGCTCGCCGCTCACTTAGCGGTTAGCCACCGTAGAGTCTATATCACCTGAGGATGCCTCGTGTAGAGGCGAAACACGTGTCGTATTATCGTCAGTGGTGTGTCTTGCCTAGTGTAGTGGTGTTGGGAGTAGCGGTGCTGGGATTAGTGGTGACGGGGTTAGTGCACGCAATTGAGGGAGGGCGGGAGGTGCTTCTTCATACTAGGTAAGACACATCATTTTATTTTATAACGCGGATATTTGCGAAGTAAATTTTTGTAAAAGCTTTTATAATTAATTAAAGCAAATATCCACTTCTTGAATCAATCTATGATCTAGAGATCTAGAGAAATCGAGCGTGGGGCAACTTTTATAAAAAATAAAAGATAAAGTTACCTAAATAGGTTTGTTTTTGTAATGACAATATACAACAAAATATAGGTATCTATGTAGTAATTGTATTTTTTATAACGTTGCCCCACTCCAGGATTTCTCCTCAATCGGAGACGGTGCGATTACAAACACAAATTTTAACAACAATCTGTAGGCCATAAAAATATTTGTTCAGTATGGGAATAGAACCCGCGACCCGAAGTGCAGAAGCCAAGCACTCAGTAATAAAAAATATAAATGTGTTCGGTAAATACCTACCTATCTAACTATAAAGAAATGAAACTGTAACTTACTTATACGTACTTACGTTATTGTTACTACGTGGCGCACAGGCTTAGCAATGAGTTGCTGCGCTGGAGTTCGTGGGTTCGAATCCCGCACGGAACAAGTATTTGTATGGCCTACAAATAATTGTTCCGGGTCTGGATGTTTGTCCTTGTGCAATTTATGTTTGTAAACTGCCTCCACGACACAGGAGAAAATCCTAGTGTTAGGGTAATTTAAAAAAAATTCTATCACCGAGAGGGCGACCATCTGTCCCAAAGAGATGTCGGAATTATCGTCCACAAATCTCTCCTTAACAACGTTGTAAAGATCGTGAGTATGTCGACGAGGGTTTCGTACCTTATACTCGGAATCACCAAACGATATTCGTTGAAGGTCATACAGGTTTACGCACCAACCTCAGCACATACCAATGGTGAGGTGAATGAAATGTATGTATGATGACATGACGGCGGCGTTGCTGTACCGGCGTACGATGACGCCGGTACAGCAAAAATAGTAAACAACACGTGCACCGATCGTGCCACTCGGCGTTCCACTCGATCGACTCGACTTATTTTGCAACGGATATAAAATGACGGAGTGGGCTAATCCCCCTTTACCCTAAAGGGCAATACTTCAAGTTTTTTTTTATCCGCCATCCTCTTAAGGGCCTATATTATCTCAGCTCAAATTCTAATTTCGCCCCCACTTCTCCGCGCCACTCGTTCGCACACTACGGCTCGCGGTCACCCGGGAACACGAGTTCAAAGTGATTTTGTTAGAGTGAAATAAACTATAAAGCCTATTATATTATTTTTTTTTGCCGGATTCGAGAATTACCTTGTACTCGCCCTCTCGTCGAACCAGAGATAATCCTATAATATTCCAGCGCAACTTGTCTTCTCTTCTTCCACCTCCAGGATGTTCTCGTCTGTCCTCAGTGTGCGTGCGTTTAATGTTGCCAGATCGAGTCTTCTTCGGAGGCAACCAAATCTCCACCAGAGATTCTTAGCACCCTGCCGTTGCCATTGTCGGCACCATAAACAGGAATAGTTGGGCTGTCGGGGATTGGGGGCCGTTTATTTGTGTCGTTGCATAAGCGAGGGGTGGGGGGATGTTTGCTATATATTCAACGCTTGGCGAGCGGGCTAGCAACCGCAGATTTTAACATTATACTATTGCTGTTATCAGAAAGATGCTGCTGCCCACCTCCTGAAGGAACCCACCCGAGGGAAGATATGGGGTAGTGGATACTCTTAACCGCCATTACACGGAATCGTTCAGAAAAATACGTAAGTTAAACTTAATATATATTTTAACAAAATGTGAAGTAAATTTTTTGTAAAGTTTTAGTAAAAATATTTAGGTATAATAAAATATTTACTTTTACTTGAAGTAATAAACAAGTAGACGAGTACATAACAAGCAGTTTATTTAGCTTGCCATGGTTCCACCTTGAAGAAATTATGTTATTTTTAAGAGTTATAATGGTATCCTTAAGAAATATCGAGGCACAATGTTTTATTAGCGTTTACTGAGCACAAAAATGAATGAATTATTCAAATCTTAACAATCCAATTCCTTGAAGATTTTCCATAAGAACTCTTGACTATAATGGGATTACCTGCACTTCAGAATTAAGTTATTCGAATGTAATTGAGTTATTTTGCATTTCTAAAAGTAAAGTTTAATTTTGTGTTTTAATGAAACTGAAATAACAAACGTACAGTATGTAGGTACTGTTCACCTATTGGTAAGTGGCTACTACAGTCTTTGATCACGTAGTGCAGCCAATTTCATACAAAACTGGTTTGAGATGAATTGTCACCTCTGAGGTTAGTCCTCAGATGGAATGTCTTACAGTCTGTAATCATACTGGCTCTATAATAAACAAAAAATCTTAATTTTTAGGCGATAGTAGAACATACGAGCGCTTTCGCTTAAGGCATGCAATAAATAAAAATAAAATCCAGGTAACCGATTACGGGTTAGGGCGACTAGCTGGTGTCTGATTAACTTCAAATGTTTTGTATACATAAACATTGAAATCATGCACGGTTGTAGTAAAGCAGTGTATGTGAAACTGGGAAAATATCAATTTCTTATTTTGTAACGACTAACTTGCTAGGTACACTAACATTAATCGTCATCAATTATTCTTTGTTACTTCATCGTTATTAACAACCCTATAAATTGACTCATGCTTCGCCAACACCTTTCTGATAACAATTAGATTAAAAATCTGCAGTTGCCAACACACCTGTAATGACTAATTTAAGGCGATCAAGAGCAAGTCTTATCGGACACTATTCTAATCATATCCCGGACCTCAGTGTGAGAGAGATTAGAATTATAGTCTGTGAAGTTGGGTGCTTCTGCTATATTGTGCTACAACCAAAATAGTAGCATGAGGCAATTTTATGAAGCATGTCTCTACCACATAAGACAACCACATTCCTCTTTCCCCATGTTGCTGTTACCCATTTCTTCTTTCAGTGTCCCTCTGTAGTTCCTTACGACACTTCTTACGAAATGAGGTAGTGGATTCTTTTACCGCTCTACACGGAATAGTTTTATACATTACTAGCTGTGCCCCGCGGTTTCACCCGCGTCATCATGTTTCTGTGGTGCGCGACATGACCTAATTCAAGCATTTTATAACGGCTAGGGTTTACATATAAGCGTCGTTCGCGCTCCCAGCCAAGTATTGAATTATTTTAATTTTACATTATCTCTTAAACTATGCGTCCAAATAACATGGTATAAAGAACAAAGTTTATCTTCATAAAATTGTCTTGATGATGAAGTGACTTTCGTTCGTAAGGATAAATAGGCCATGCCTAATAATAACGCTCATAAATCACTTTTAAATTTTCAATACTTTTTTGTCACAAAATACCAAATTATGGCTTATGTATAAGAAATAGACATATCGGACTTTTTTTTAGACGCAGTAAAGGTCTATATTTTTCTAGAACATTGTATTTACGTATCCCTAACGATAACACAAGTGTACGCGGATAAATCATTTCGGGAGTGCTTTTTATTCTGACTTGCTTAACAAATATCCATATTTAAGGCTAGCTGAGTGATATAGCTTAATGCTAGATAGCCTATACTATTCCACATGAATCTGGCTATAATATACAAAAGAATTTTTCAAATCGGACTAGTAGTTCCAGAGATTAGCGCGTTGTATTATCGACATTCTGACTAAAATCGTCACTAGTCATAATCAATGCGTGTTTTTTTGAATTTTTTTATTAACTCAAAAATATATTTAATAAGAACCCAATGAGCCAATTAAGCTGATTTTCGTTTAACAATATCGTAGTTCATACTTGGAAAGCAATAATTGTATGAATTGATCCTTGTTGGCAACAGTACCAATTTTTTGTAGAATAAGCTTGACAAACGGGCACAAAGTCCACCTGATAGTAAGCGGATGGTTTGGCCCATAGACATCTATATCTATCCTCGATTAAGATAATTCAGATGCGTTGCCACCGCTGAGGGCTAAAATGGAATGCCTCGTTTCCAGTAAAATGGTTCTCCGGTTCCCTACACTTACCATACGAAACACAGCAATAACCATAACGAATTCATGCTTTTATACACTGTAATTTTTTTCAAAAAACCTATTTCGACCTAGTTTACATTTCTAATCTTAAATATAATATTTTGATGTAGTTTTAGTTTCATTCAACATCAATGTAAACAGTCTTTTGATTATATTTTCTATTATTCTTAAAATTTAGATTTTCATAATACTGTTCAATTTAAACGCAAATTGAAGAAACCTTTTATTCAGTGATTCAGTTATAAAAATTAATCAGTTAAGCAAAAAAATATTTCGCTGATAAGCTCTTCACCTAATGGAAACGATTTAATTCAAAACCGTGGAAGGAATCTGAAGTAATTTGAGAGATTTAAGAACTCGCCATATCCATTATCCAAAACAAACAATTTGTTTCATTAAGCACCTTTATTTTTCTTTTTAGAGGATTTTAACGAAAAAAATAATTGTGTTGCATCATTTATGACCTATAGTAATATATGACCAAAGTAGCAAAATAAGAAGAGGAATTGTACATATTTTTAAAGCTTAGGTAATTTATGAGTTAATACATAGTTTATAAATATTTTTCCAACAAGGATTACGCTCAGTGTGTTAGCTTAAAACCTCGTTTTTTCCATTTTCAGCGAATGATTTCCTCAGTTCCGATACGAGTAAATAAAAGATCAATTGTTTGTTATGTATTTTTCAAGAATTTATCGTACTACAAAGATTTAACTTTTATGCTCTCTGGTACGGGGTGAGAACTATTTACCCGTAGTACCTGCCCATCACGTAGCGCACAGGTGTACGATTGCGCAATTCAAAATTATCCGTAGCGTTTGCACGTTAATAGGTTTTTCTAATCACGAATATTTACGATAAATAATTCTGAACGCATTCTATTCGCCATATATACTAGACATATCTTGTAACAAGGAGTGACTTTTAAACAAGTTTCGTATTGTTAAATTAACTAACACTATTGGAGTGTGACTAAAATCCAACAACACGAAATAAAAATATTAAACAATCTAAACTCAAACATTAAGGCAGCTGGCGCATTGGTCTACATAAGGAGATAAATGAAGAGAATAATATTGAAAAGTCGACAATAAATAGATATTTCAAGTTTATTTATTCTCTCATCCCTAGAACTTAATTGTAGCAGTACGGCACAAACAATATTATAATCGTATTTTTTGGCTTTTGAAAATAGCATGGTATATTACGGTATCAAGGTATAATATGATATTTCGAATAATATATTTAGATGTCGGCGCTAAAGATCATAAGCTAGAGTTTGCGTGTTAGAAGTTATGTATAATAAAATATATAACTACACATAATAAAAAATGTATATTGCAGGTATATGCATATTGTATATTCTTATGACAAAATGATTGGGGGAATAAGTATAATAAGCTGTTTGTTTATGAAAGTATAACGTCTAATGTAATACCAAATTAATAAAATAGTAAAGTTAAGATAATCACAAATTTATAGAAAGTTATACGGCATTATCTTGAAATATTACTCGTAACCATAGAATACTATAATACTCGTAACGCACTATTGATATAATTTATGGGTGTAACTATATAAAGTACTCTGTGGTAGAATAAGTACAATTGTGAACGCATTCTATTAGTCATTTAAACTTGATTAATCTTGTAACAATGAGCGGCTTTAAATCTGTTTTGGTCTTGTTAAATTACCTACCTAGCTTTCCAAAAATAAAGTCCAACAATACAAAATAAAAGAATTTAACAGTCAGAACTACATGTGAAGATGAAAATGAAGAAAATGATATTAAAGAGTTAATGTTAAATATATATTTAAGTTTAAATTTGTAACCAAGCGACCCTTACAAATGTGTGCGTTCGTAGTAAAATAGTAGGCGTTAGATATTTAAGAATAACCATTAGTTAAAATAATGCATTATCACGCATTCTGTATCTAAAAGATGAAAAGGATAGAATTTTATTTTTATGTTTTTGAAGTTATACTTCTTTTGGGGCTTTTGGAAAAATGATGATAGTGAATTTTTACGATGCGCGCGCACACTGACACCTAAAAAGACACCATGAAGTTGTTGCGATGCGCACGCACACTGACACCTCAAAGCGACAACTTTAGTGAGTATCTCTGAAGTTTTCATGGGAACTGATAACTATATTCAAGGTAGTTTTTTAGTCATTTTTATTTTGTTACGCTAAAGAAGTATAACTTCCTACGTGCGTTAAAATATCAATGATTGAGTACCAGAAAAACAAAGATCACTCGTTTTAAGCTTTTAAGTATGTTTGTCATACTTACGTCACCTTTATTATACCTAAATAAAAACAGCACTATAATTGGTGTAGGTTTTTTAGAGTCCTTGGTAGATGGTGCAACGCGGGTTTAAAAATCAATATCTGCTTTCTTTAAATGAAAAATTTACCTTTAGGAAAAATTTACTTTATATTTACCTAGGCGCAACGGTCGCACAGTTCTTTCGCGTCTCGTCCAGCATCATTTCAAAATAGATTTAAATCAGCCTCGTCATTTTATTTATTAACGTAAGAAATTCAACTTTTATTGTTTGTACAGTGGTAGAGCCATGCGGCAGCTTTTGCTGTCGCACGGATGGGCCGGCTCGAACCGGGGTGGTACCACGACCTCACAGAATACCAGCGTGAAGTAGAGGTTTACCTCTGCGTTTCGCTTGGTGAGTGCAGGTGGCCGGAGGCCCTTTTTACTGGAAATGAGGCATTCCATCTTGGTCCTCACGGGTGACAACGCATCTGCATTTTGATTTGTAACAGAGGATAGATGTAGATGTCTATGGGCCGCAGCAACCACTTACCATCAGGTGGACTGTGTGCTCGTTTGTCACCCTTATCCTATAAAAAAAATAATGTATAAAAAATTAACAATGGCGATAAATTATTTATTTTCTTTTGATGATTTTATTCTTTTCACTTTAAGGTATTGTAAAGACAAATTGAGCACGATAAGTGAGAAAAAATTTACAAGCTTTTTCACTTAAATAGAAACGAGAGAAATTGAAGCTTATTTTACGACAAAAGTATATACAAAAGAAAATACACAAAAGAAAGATTAAATCTTCAAAAGTTTTATGTAAAAAAATACGACATAGAAATATATGTAAAATATTAATACTCTCGATGTACTAAAGTGTTTGTATAGTAGAAGTATGGCGACTATCCGAGTACAGAACCAGAGTGCGAAACCGCAATATTAGAATACGCAACTTTTCACCACTGTATTAGAGGACATTTTCAAGCTTCTGGACAGGAAAGGATACGGTATTAACATCAATATCGATAACATCACTCAGTTTCGATTTGCCAACAATATAGCAGAATCTTTTTCCTTATAGCAGAAATATGAAAGACCTAAGCACTACATCAATGACCTCAATAGTGCCTCCCAACGGAGCGCTACCCCCAAAGTTATTGACCGATATGCTTACCTAGGATTAGTCCGACTAAGTAAGTCCAACTTCAACCGAGTGGATCCAATCGACGGATTCAACTCGGCTGAGCAGCGTTTGGGAGATTACGACACATTTACTCGTCAGGTAAACTTGAAAACGATATTACACCACCAGAGCGTGTTGCCAGTGATGATGTGACGCCTCATAATTATTATAATAAATAATAATTAAATTCATTATACAGACATTTAAAAATGTCTTAGAAATTATAAATTAAACAATAAAATGCAAATAATAAGCATAGAGTTCAAAAATATCCATTTGGAATATTGAATATTATATTGTCAGGAATAAGGGTAAAATAATAAAAGAAAATAAGAAATATTGAAGGTAGAACTATAATCTCCCACTTATTTTAGCAGTATAAAGTATCACGCAGTCGACTAAGAGGGATTAGTCAGTTTGTAATTCTACTAGTCTCATATCGTTATTATGCCCGTTGGGCTAAAAAATTTACTTCCACACGGAGATGCGGTGTAGTAGTTCTTCTAGTGTAAGCAAGGAAGATCGTGTTGCTGAGAGGCTGCCCGGTATTACATCAAGAGGAGTAGTGTAGCTGTTGCTTTGCATACTTTGGTGTTATCATGTAATTATGTCCTTCACGTTACACTAATGTGTGATTGTGTCTGGTACATATTACGGTTGGTCGAACTGTATTTGCTCTATACTGAATGTGTAGTGCTGTACGCTGTCTTATTCCTGATAATGATCGTAAGAGCGTAAGCAAGAGAGCAAGTTGAACGAACATCCGCTCTCACACTTTTATTATTTTTAACAATTAACCTTCAGAGTAAATTCTAATACGAGTAACATTATTTTATTTAAATACATTTGAGAAAAATTTTTAACATCAGAAGTGGAATAGTTTCTAATAATATATATTAGTAAACGCATAAAATGTCTCTGAAAATCTCTAAATTTATTAAAAACCTGCTTAAAATGTTCAAAATGTATCAAATCATATAAATACAAGGCGATTATATTGCAATAACAAAGATAAATAACATTTGTAATATAATAGAAAAAATGGATTAAAATTTTCTAAGTTGATGAAGGTGTTCGTGTAATAATTGGAAAAAAAAAGTTAATGAACGTGTTCTTGTAATGTTCCCTTATATTGGGGCGTTGTCGGAGACACATACCCAAGGTTGTACATATATATGGGGTGGTCGGCTGACCGACTGCTAGTACTAAGGTTGCACAATGACTAGTCCTATATTAGGGACTTTACATAGTAAGGTCTGACGAACCAAAGCATTAATATAGAAGGTCTCTATGATGCATAAGCATTATGATAGCAGAGTTATGACTTGAAGTCCCATATGAATAAGACATACAGTAGTATGGTCTGTGAAATAAAGCAAATATGTGGAAGGTCTCAAATATGTAAAAGCATTATATTGAAAGAAATGGGACTTGAAAAGGATTATTATAGTGGCGTGTAGGTTGCTTCGCAGCCTCTGAGACCGAGGTAAACTTGGACTCACTAACCGATGTGTCCTAGACATATCATCTTGGTGCCGGTGGTAAGCGGGTTTGTTGGAGCAATACGACTTGCCCGTGGACATCGCACACCCCTACCGGTTGTGGGCGGCGTCTTAGCGCATAGCGTTATGATACGTCGGCTATCTTTCGGATTAGGGTGAGTGTGTTTGGTAGTACTTTTAAGTTCAGCAAGCATATTCAACTTCATGTCTTAGTGCAATAGCGCTATGATACGTGGAGTTTTGGCTACTGACGTCTTAGTACCGTACTACTATGATACGTTGGTGGTAATTTTAGTTAACAACATTAACAAATTTTGTTACTAAAGTCGATAGGGATCATGTGGGTGTGTTGTGAGGGGGCGCCATCCGTATGATAGTTGCATTGATGCTTACTGCTACTTGCAGAATTGTGTCTTGTGATGGATCTGCGGGTGTGCTGCACCTGATTCGATGCATCTTGTGGTTCTGGTCGATGGAGGTATGCGGGTGGTGATGTCTGCTGGGACTGTATGGGGGACCTTGGGATGGTGTAAGCCCGACGATAGTCGTATTGATGCTTGTTGCATTCTGTAGCATTGCGTCTCTACGATGGTTGTTTGGCGGGTCGCTATTCTCAATGGCGCTCTCTGCGTCTTGGTTTGACTCACAACCTAAGTAGCTTTGCCCAAGTCGGGTCCCTTCATTGCGGGGCTGCAGACTGTCTGCCCTCCATGATGTTTTATATAACAACTTAATAATATATCTCTATAAAGTTCCCACCTTTGAGAGATTGAAGGCAACTTGTTGGTGGGTGAGACAAACATGATCGAAAAATGCATATACTCAACGTCAGTGACACAAACCCTTTCTGATGGCGAATTATTAATATTATCTTATAACTGCCTATTGGCTATATCTGCCATTGTATTGGTTGGTGGAGCATATGTGTTGACCTCATGCGGCTGGTAGCTGGAGGGAGAATCTGAGGAGGCTCTCAAGGCTGCGGCCGAAAGCCGCACAACGTGGGACCCCATTCCCTTGAGGTGAGCGGTAGACTCATGACACGCTCTGCGGCCAATTGGGCGTGCTGACCATGCAATTGGTGGTGATGCCTTACACTTACATCACGTCTGCAGGAACGGCGGTCTGGCAGGTGGTGGCGCTCACGGAAGGCTTTTTATGGCCAGTGTGCCGATTGTTGTCTAACCCGTGTGACGTACATTTCACTGTGGCTGGATTTGATCGTATTCTGTATGGCGTTTACACGCATTGACATGCGCGACTTCGGTCGATGTTTGTGCTTACGCACTGTCTAGGGGCCAAGTCCTCCTTTACTGGTTCGCCAGTTATTTTGCTGTTGACTACGGTCCAGTTCCCAACTTTGCGTACCCTTCCGGGGGGAGTGCATTAAAATGGTTGGCGCTCATCGTGCGCGGCGTGTGTGGGGCCGTGTACCTCCTCCACATTTTTTTTTAAATGTGGGAGAGCGAAGCCCTTGTAACTGGTATTTGATATAAATATTGTGAGCCTTTTCCAAGCGGGAAGGGATTAATTAATAAGGAATTGACTGTTGTGAACCAGATACAAGTGGAATAGGGATAATTTATTGTTCTTAAACTTTTTGAGCTCTGTCTTCGTGAACGGGGTTCTTTAGCTTATAAGACTCTACCAACAGCTTTCGATTGCTCTCGTGAATATTCATTCTTCCAAGATACACCTAAAAGAACTAAGTTACTATACAAACACAACGTAAAAAAGGGTCCTAACTAAGACGATCACGCCATAAATTTATTAAACGGCCTATATTTAAACCTTTAGAAAGATCAAGTTATACTGGTCACGTAAATTAGATATATTTATATATCTTACAGATATAGATTCTAAAGAAATACAAGTATAAGTGGATATATAGTAGAAAAGAAAAAGATGGGGGGGGTTCGTTACAATGACATAATATGGATTTAAGACTTGGCCTTCATTGCAGGCCATACGAAAGAGCTCAAGGTTGCTCAGCAAGCTATAGGGATATATATGCTCGGAGTTACTCTGCGTGAAAGACTTAGATAGGATCTCCGCAGTTTCTACTGGAACACTTGGGATACATCAGAGTAACTGGCATAGTCCAATGGATTAGGAAGCTGAAGTGGCAATGGGCCAACTATCTAGCTCGAAGACCTGAAAACTAATGGGGAAGAAAGGTTCTCAAGTAACCACTCTTTGTGTCGTTAAGCGAGGTGTAGGGTAGCTCCCCACTTGGTGTAGTAACGAACTGGTAAAATATACACAAAATCGATTGATGCAGGTGGCTCAAGTCCGTGCTTTGTAGCATTCCTTGTGGGAAGCCTATTTTCAGCACTGAACTTGTAAACGGTTGTAATGATGATGGTTCATACCGCTAAATCTGAAGAGGATTCATATTATAAAGATTTCGTATCGTTGTACCAAGTTTATGAATTTAATTTTGTTATTTATACTTTTAACTCGTGGCACTAGTACCTACTAATCAATTTATTTACTAGTGACCCAATTGCACGGTGAATACACAATGTTGCTTCTCCCCGAAGAATCGTTAAATCCGTGTGAACTTATTTTATTTTATAATAATATTCCACATAATATTCCACAACTATCAAACAACGCCATCTAGTCCCAAGCTAAGCAGAGCTTGTGTTATGGGTACTAGACAACTGATAAACATACTTATATATTTCTAAATACATAAATATTATAGATAAATTACACCCAGACACAGAACAAATGATCTTGCTCATCACACAAACATTTGTCCTGGGTGGGAATCGAACCCACGACCTCCGGCGTAGCAGTCAGGGTCACTAACCACTAGACCAACAGGCCAGTCTAATGTCTATGCTTAATCGTAAAAGCTCTAACATATTTTCTGTTATAAAAACAAAATAATTACAAAAATTTAAATTTGTATGATTAAAAGTTAAATTTTCCTTTAAAGAATTATATTAAAACATATCACTATCTACTGCTACTGCTGCTAAGAACTCCTACATAGATTTTCTTGAAATACCACCCACAGCCACCTGCATCCATTGGCCTATCTGCGTGTTTCATCAAGTATTCCACCTAGATGGGGGTCGCCTAACACTGCGCTTGCCAGTATGAGGTTGGTTGATTCGAGAACTTTTTTCCCCATTAATTTTATACATTGGAATTTTAGCTTAATCCTGCCATTGCGTCGTATTTGTTTAGCATCCTAACAAATCCTCGCAAAAGAACGCTGATTCCTACCAAGAAGTTTTCGAATCTATTGAAATTTTCGAAACTCATGAAGTTAAAAAAACTAGGTGATGACGTTTTTAATTAACCTATTTAAACGACGTTCGGATTGCTTGAACTTGTGACATTCCTTAGATTACTCTCAACAATAAAATTATTTAACTTAAAAAATATAGGCTGGATTCAAAACTAAAAACAAAAAACAATAATTTCTACATAATAGCTTCTGAAGTCGGGGCTTTAGATTTTCTATACACTATGTGTTATCACCAATTTTAGAAGCGTGGAAATTATTTTATTTTTATTACTTTAGAAGTCAGCTTGCAATTTTAATCAAAATTTTTAATATTGATATTGATGATTGATGATGATTTTGTTTTTAATAATTTTTTTATTATCCCAAATGTTCTTGTTAGAACAAGAAAAATACGAAATAGGTGAAAAAAGTATTTATTAGTTAGTTGAATTAAAGTAGGAAAATTAATCAGAACAACAAGTCTTATTATCTAGTTTACCGGTCTTCTAATTGGCTGGCCTATGCGTGGTACCATGTGACGTTTTGCATAGAAGTGTGGGGTGGCGGGCTTAATATAATTCGTATGCAATAAGTTTATATCAAAGAGAATATAATCACTTGGTTTATATCACGAAGCGTCATGCTCGACGTAGACACTAAGGGTATACTTGAGATCTACCTTGGAATCTCATAAATTAATCGAAACACATGTTTCTAATTATTCCTTCTTGCTACGTATTGCAAAATAAGACGGTACACAGTTATATCATGTGGCTATTACAACTACCAAAGAGCCAAAAGTATCCATCCCTTCAACGATGCATTGTCTTGTCCCACTTACCCGTATCCAATATAAAGATTGATCGGTAATATCACAGGAATGTTACGGATATCATCTTTTTTGAGCTATTCATGTATCAATATATCATTATTAGCAGGCTCTGCTGAAAATCATGATGTGGCCTTACGCTGCAAAATAGCCCGTGAGACCTTTTTAATCAATCAATATATTCTTTATTGTACACCAATACACTTTAGAACGAGACAAATGAAATAAATATATAGAAAGTATAAAAGGCGGTCCTATCGCTTTTTGTAGCGATTTCTTCCAGATAACTATTTTTTAGTAAAGAACAATTGTGTACAGCGAATTGCAAACAGGGAAGGTGTACATAAATTTGAAAATCAAGTTAAAAAATGTAAGTATACAAATACGCACAAGATGACGACAGTTGAGGATGGATAGGATAGATAAAATTAAGGGCGGGAATTATGATGGGAAATATTAGTTTCCTTTCCTGCCTTTATCCTTTTTACTTTATTGCAACATTTTTTCTATGTGAATTTTAAGTAATTTAAAGTTTATTGTTTGCCTTTTTTATTTAAATTTCAATGGATAAATAAAAAATAATTAAAAGAAATTATGTGTCGCTATGTAATCAATTTTAAGATCATCGTAGATTTTCCCACTACTTTTTTTGTTAGAAAATTAATACTGAAAAAAAAAATTATAATAATAATATAAATAAATTGATATGTTATATGAAAACCTTTATATATCTACAACATATCAATTAATTATATTACACTAGCTACCCGAGGGAGCTACTAATGGGCCCAAACTAATATGGGACAGTGTGGAGTGATTAATGATGATTAGTCTATAATACAGGATATCTCTGTATACAATATTTACAGCTGATTTTTCAAGAGACAGTGCAAATATGTTTTCTTTAGAGGTTATTCTCGAAAGCGCGACATATAACTGACCGTGTGCTCAATGCTCAAATCTAAGCCTGTAACGTTGAATGTTTGACCTTGTGACTTACTTACTTACGTCATTGCAAAAGATAGCTTTACCGGAAATTACAGGCGCTTAAATAGAAACGGTGAATCCGATGGTATAAGAGGAATCCGGGGAATTAAAACATCTTCTCCAGTACCACATCCGGTAAGTATTGTGCACTCTATTATGAAAGTTTTAAGGGACTTTATCATAATCGCGTACCTTTACATAATTTAGGCGGATTAAGGTTGCTTAATAAAGTACCAGGATCTACTTTCAATACCAGTTTATGTGGAGAGAGTCCAGACGGGTTCAAAGAATTAAAAAATTCTGTAGGAAAATGAACATTCTCTTCATAATCGACTATAGTGTCGACCGAGTAGTATATTTTCGTCAGTGTATCAATCTTTGAAAGAATCAAGTTATTCACCTTATCTACCTCATCGTTAGTAGGTGACAGGATCACTCTTTCTTTGAACCAAGATATAGCCTTACAACTTATGTTATCAATGTCGGGATAGACACTGTTGATCAACTCTTGAATGTTATTTATTAAAACACAAAGGTTTTGATTGTTTAGGTTAATCGTTCCATTATTTTGTGTTAGACCTCTATTGCCAACTTTGAGTATGATCTCTAAAAAAAATCTATTCTCACGTGAAGACAACGAAACTCTTATGTTTGTTTTAAGTTCCAATTTATTGACGTGGGGCTAAAGGTAAGATCTATTTAATGAGGAATTTTTAAACAGTGGTAGAGCCACGCGGCAGCTTTTGCTGTCGCACGGATAGGCCGGCTCGAACCGGGGTGGTACCAGGACCTCACAGAAAACCAGCGTAAAATAGAGGTTTACCTCTGCGTTTCGCTTGATGAGTGCAGGTGGCCGGAGGCCCTTTTTACTGGAAATGAGGCATTCCATCTTAGTCCTCACGGGTGACAACGCATCTACATTTTGATTTGTAATAGAGGATAGATGTAGATGTCTATGGGCCGCAGCAACCACTTACCATCAGGTGGCCTGTGTGCTCGTTTATCACCCTTATCCTATAAAAAAAATTATTTCATCAGCAAGTGTATGTCCAGTCACAACTGGTAGAATCTGAGAACAAAATTGTACATCCACCCGTTAGTGAGTTTTTGCTGCGCAAATCACGCATTGTTCTATCCAATGCTTCAACGGAAGTCTTGTTCGACATGGTGACTTCGTCCCAAACTATTAGTGAGCAATCACGCATCAATTTTCCCGTACTGCTTTATTTATAAATGCTACAGAAAGTGTTAGTATCATTATTAGCAATCTTTAGGGGGAGTTTGAATGTTGCGTGTGCGGTTCGGCCTGCTTCTAAAAGTGTAGCTGCAATGCCGGATGACGCTACGGCTAATGCTATTTTACCAGTAGATCTGACTTTCGCCAAAAGTAAATTGATTAAAAATGTTTCCCTGTGCCTCCTGGAGCATCAAGGTAAAATAATTTCCCTTCATTCTTATCAAATGATCATAGTAACGCAGTGTATACTTTTTTTTTGATCGATGTTCAAGCGAGGTTCATCTTGTGTTACAACTTGTATCAGTCTTGATTGATCGTATGATATTTCTCTTGTGTATTTGGCACTGGTTAAATTTAAGTTAGTTATATTAGTTGGCATCGGTAGTCCAAAATCCTCGAGAGATTTACCTGAAAGTAATTGCACTACTTTGTTCAATTCAAATAACGCTTCATCAAAGATGTTTTGGTCATATTGAACTTCATCTAAAAATAATTCTCACGGTCGCCGAATCAGAATGTCGTTTGCCATATTTTCTTGAAATTTATTCCATAGACTAAGAGTCACTTGATAAAACGCTACAATGATGGCAAACAAATATCTCAATGATCTAAGTGAACTACACATAGCAGCTTCTGATAATGTGATTTCCGAGTGAGAATCGTCTTCCAAGAGACCCCTAGCTTTGCATGCTGCTTGATAATTATTGTATATAACACCTTCTTCACTTCTTAGGTGTGCAAAATGTGTTGGACATTTTACAACATGCAGTAACATTCTCCAATAAAAGCATTCACTGTTGTTGGGATGAATCACATAGACTCTTCCAATAGCATTCGTTCTTTTGATTCCGGGAAAACCATCGACTACAGTGCCTTTCTTTCGTCGTTGAAAAGTTTTTGAAATCTGATTCCATGTATAGTAACTTGGAACTTTGTCATATGTTAGTGTTTTCGCGAAATCATCTTGAGCACATAACTTGAAGAATGCTGTTAATGTTATATCCCGTGGATTATTAACAATTTCTTGAATATTATTCTCAGTGAAATATACCCTTTGTCCATTTTCTAAATGAACTGCAAGATGAATAATCGTGAGAGCCCGGTCATGCACACTGAATGACAAAAATCCTCCATACTTAATTTGGAGATTGTATGCTTACAGTGGCCTGATCTTTATTTATATATTTAGTTGATTTTATTGAAGTGCACAGTTCCACGTTGATGTGGGCGTCAAAAATTTTTAAAAGAAGCAAATTATAGCTAACGATCCATCGGTTGTTAATATCATGATTTCGAACAATGGCAGTTTGTCTACCCTGCTATGTGGATCGTCGTCGATATTTAGGATATCCGTCGTTGCTAGTAGATGTTTGACTTTGGAATGATTTCGGAAATTTTTTGGTACATTTAGTATCTCGCATACATAGAGAATTAGGATTTAGAGCCCCGCACCGTCCACGAACCATGTGTTTTTTTACGATTTCATACAGGACAGGATCTTCTTCTTAACCGGTAATTCGGCTGAAATAACGGTGTCAATTTGATCTGGTCTAATTTAGTTCACTAACCACACCAGCAGGTGCATATATGGAAAACCACGTTTCTGCCATTTTATAGTATACATGTGATAGCGCGGCAGACCAAATATATGAGACTTGTTTATGAGGTGCAGGAGTTTCTGTACTTTTAAATGAAAGTCTCTATTCACTCTATCGTATATGTCTTGTGAGTTAAATTAGTGTTGAATTTTTCTTTAATTTCTGTCCATTTTGGGCTACATGTTGCAGTTATGAATAGATCAGGTTTACTGTGATGTCTGAAAGTTAAGTTAATGCGTCCTGCGATTTTTCATGTAAGTATCGAGGTCCACCAGTAAACATTGAAGGTAGTATGACTATTTATTTTATATTACTCCCTAAAATTATAATTTAAAAAACCTACTATACCTAATGAATGGGGTCATATTCGATTTTGAATAGGTAGCTAGAATAATGCTGAAGAAAAATAATCGTAAAGATAATTATTCAGGATTTTCTGATGATCGTTTGGAAAGGAGTGTATTTTACGTCTTACTAAACGATAACTTAGGAGTTTACGACAATTAATATAAAAAAAAAAACTCTTATCGTTACTGCATTAATTATAAATGTGTTCTTTAAAAAGAGCAATATTGCAAACTAGATACAGATGTTATTATGAATATTTTTACAGAGTTGGGAAGAAGTAAAGACGTACGTGTTATTATAAGTAAAGTAGTATATTCTCATACCTGTTATGGTATTAATATTATCGTATGACAAAAGATGTATGTAATACTGTTTGTAGCGTATGGCTATAATAAATCTTAGGAAATATCCATAAATCGTATCGTATTTGGCGCTCCTATTTTTGATGTCACTAAATGGTCACTTGTCACATGTCAGTCTCTCATGAAGAAAATACGATCTACCAATCGAATCAAATCGAACATACTAGAATCGGTTCTCGATTAAATCAAGCATTAACAGATCTATTTTCGATCAATTACGACATTTTCAAACATGCCTAATATAGACAGAGAACATTATTGACGATAATATACTGTAAATAAAAGTAATTGTATAGAAACATCATTAAATTAATAAACATAAAATCACGTCTATATTTCTCAGAAGGAGTAGACAGAGGTGTGTAGTACTGTTATATTATACGTCCCATGTAATAGGGGGTGCGCGTATTGACAAACACCGGGCACAAATCCGGACTCCGTGCTACTACTGGAAACTTCAAGTTATAAAAACCCAATAATAATTTGCCCGACCATGGCATCGAACCCAGCACAGAACAGAAAAAAGTCTGTCACAAGGAACAGATGTTCCAAATATGCAAAAGTATTTCTTGATTCGTTTGAAATATATTTAGTTCTTGAATAAGTCCGATTCGAGAGGTTTTTGGATCGTTTCATTGAATCGATGGAGTGTTCTAAGTCGATATCAGGACATCGGGCAAGGATTTTTCAGATCTATATCGATCTGGAAAATCGATTATTTTACTATAAACAATCGATTAAACCATTTAAAATTGACATGCCTACTTTGTACTTTCATCTGTCACTCTGTCAAAATTACATTTGTTGGCGTCGTTTGCTCTTTGTAATTATATCGGTGTTTTGGTGACTTTCGGGGCTATATATTGAAAATCACGACTTGGCTATTTTGACCGACTCTGATTGCTTTCAAGAACGACTTACCTTGCTGTAATTTTTGGAACTGTGTGCCGCTCAAACGATAACCTAGCATTCATAAACTGACTTACGCACACGCAATGGAAAGTGTACTCGTATTTTGTGTAAATTGCGGCTCTGCTGGTGATTCAATGTTGTTGAAAGATGAACAATCGAGAAAGAAGAAATCAAAAGAGAAGCAATCGTGCAATATTGCTGTAAATGCATCGTTGTACGTAGAACCATCGGTTGTTGCGCCAATGTTATGACCATTATTTGGTACTTGAGCTTCCGAACAAGCCGGTTTCCGAAAGAGCTTTAGCACCATAGACCACATATATACCCTTCGGCAAATTGTACAGAAGTCCGAAGAGTACAATTTGCCACTATGTCTGGCGTATGTGGACTATGAGAAAGCCTTTGATTCCGTCGAAATTTGGGCGGTGCTGCAGTCCCTTCAGCGGTGCCAAGTTGACTGTCGGTATATCGAAGTGTTGAAGTGCTTGTACAGTAGGGCTACGATGGCTATCCGAGTACAGAACCAGAGTACGAAACCTATCCAATTGCAGAGAGGTGTAAGACAGGGTGACATCATATCCCCGAAACTCTTCACCGCTGCATTGGAAGACGTTTTCAAGCTTCTGGACTGGAAAGGATACGGTATCAACATCAATGGCGAGTACATCACTCACCTTCGATTTGCCGACGATATAGTCCTTATGGCAGAATCGCTGGAGGACCTAAGCACTAAGCTCGAAGTTGTTGACGAGTACGTTTACCTGGGACAAATAGTCCGACTAGGTAAGTCCAACTTTGACTGAGAGGTCAATCGACGGATTCAACTCAGCTGGGCAGCGTTCGGGAAGCTACGACACATCTTCTCGTCAGACATACCTCAAAACCTGAAAACGAAATTGTACAACCAGTGCGTGTTGCCAGTGATGACTTACGGAACTGAGACCTGGTCCTTCACTGCTGGCCGTATGAGGAAGCTCAAGGTCGCTCAGCGAGCTATGGAGAGGGCTATGCTCGGAGTTTCTCTGCGTAATAAACTTAGGAATGAGGATATCCGCAGTAGAACCAGAGTAACCGACATAGCCCAACGGATTAGTAAGCTGAAGTGGCAGTGGGCCGGCCATATAGCTCGAAGAACCGACAACCGATGGGGAAGAAAGGTTCTCGAGTGGCAGCCTCGTACCGGTAAGCGAAGTGTAGGGCATCCCCCCACGAGATGGAGTGACGACCTGGTAAGACATGCAGGAAGTCGATGGATGCAGGTGGCTCAGGACCGTGCTTTGTGGCATTCGTTGGGGGAGGCCTATGTTCAGCAGTGGACTTGTGAAGGGCTGTAATGATGAGCTTTACGAGACATCAAAATTATCCCTGCACAGTTTTTAGACAATATTCTAATTTCCAATTTAGAAGATGAACAATAAACATGAAATTAATCTGTGTTTTATTTCTAATTCAAACATAATAAGTTAATGTAGGTGTAAAAACAACTTATACTACCAATTAGGTAGCATAAGTTATTAGCTGGTAGGGCTGGTTTCATTGTCACGCGTTTGAATAGCGCCGTCCGTGTTGACTTTCTATTTGCATTTTCGTGTTGCATTTCCAAGCGTGTGCGGACGCACACGCTTGGAAATGCACTAGATAGTAGTCGATAATATTCACGTTTTTAAACTTGGTTGAAACCGTGGTTGATACTCTCGGTGTTCGATGGTATGTCTAGCAGCGTGACTGAAACCAGCTTAAATCCTTATACATCTAGATACTAGGTAACTAATGGCAATATCCAAATGCTAACAACCATTATATACAAACATTTTTATTTTTAAATTAATACACACAAACATAAAACCAATGCTAAGAAAGCAGGTTTGTTAACTAGATTCTATGTATTTATACGATAATATAGCTCATAAATTTGTCTGTGCGGGCGATTCTCTGGCTCTCTGCATTCTATATCTCTCTCGATCTTTGATAAGGGGAACCTCAAGCTCTTCTGACGATTCTCTATCTCTACATATACGCATTCTTTTTGCACTCCTTCCGACGTACGTCCAGTACGACGTCTTCCAGACATGACTGAAATATCTATTGCTTTTTGTACACAAAAAAATAAACGATTATCAATAACTATTAAACTCAGTTCGTATTATAACTATGATAATTGAAAACCTTAGAATTATGATAATTAAAAAAATAATATTTTCTTTGAAATTTACGTGGTAGAGCCATGCTGCAGCTATATTAGTAGTATAGTTGTAGCACGAATGGGTCGGCTCGACCGGGGAAGGACCACGCTCTCACAGAAAACCAGCGTAAAATAGCAGCTTAACGCTGCTGTGTTTCGTATGGTGAGGTTAGAGAACCGGAGACCCTTTTTACTTGCAAAGAGGCATTCCATTTTAGTCCTCATGAGTGACAACGCATCTGCATCTTGAGTCTTTATTGAGGATAGATGTAGATGTCTATGGGTCACAGTAAGCACTTACCATCAGGTGGACAGTGTGCTCGTTTGTCACCCTATCCTATTAAAAAAATTAATCTTGCCAACTTAGGCAGCTAAATAGATAAATTAACCTAAAAAGATTAATAGTTACTCAAATATTCAACTCTCCATTCCATTCCCTAATATCTACAATTCGAAAAGAAAATGATTTTTATCTTATTTATACAACAACGTACTGAAAGTCACTGATAAGTGCGGTTTATAGCGTCGGGCTGTAAAGCACGTTGTGTTTCGTATGGTAAGTGTAGGGAACCGGAGAACCTTTTAACTTGAAACCGCTGCGCCTCCGCTTTTTAAATATCTGATATCTTCTAAGATATCCATTTTAATAAAATGTTGTTACAGGCAGTTTTAATATACATAAAATGTACAACGTATGTAATGAAATACATTTTTTTTTTGTTTGGAAAAGGAATAATACTGTATTGTATAGAATAGCTTGCAAAATAACATTTTTTTGTAATATGTAAAACATACAAATGGTTACTGTGGGTTATCCTTAAGAGATAAATATATACCATCGCGGACTTGTGTATCGATCTTTTTAAGATATATAATTCCGTAGTACATTTATTTGATAGCCAACATTTGCGATTTAAGCGCACAAAAATATGTTTGCTATGACATCACATTACAAACAAACTGAGATTTGCTCGAAAGTGAGGAAGAAAATGAGTACGATATGAGACCGTAATACTATTTTACTCAACAGAATTGGCGCTAATCAGATCAATAACTTGACTCGGTAAATAATTTAAGAAAGTACCGGGAAAAGATGAATAATATATATATATATTATATAATGTTAGGTATTCATGCATTTTATTTAAATCACCTTCAAAGTATGCTCCTACAGATACATTTTCTCCAACGAATAATCCAACGATCAAAACATTTTTTAACCGCCTTTTTCGGAATTGACTTCAGCTCTCGCTGCAAATTTTACTTTGTCTTCTACCGAATGAAAACGAGTGCCACGAAGTGGTAATTTGAGTTCAGGAAAAAAAAGAAGTCGGCTGGAGGCATATCTGGTGAATAAGGTGGTTGCCTAATGGTATTTTTTTTTTTGAGGTTTTGGTCAAAAATTCGTTCACAATGATGGCATTGTCCGCAAGTGCATTACCGTGGTGCAAAATTCAAGAATTTTCTTTCCACAAATCTGGCTTTTATCATCTAAATTGCTCTCTTAAACGCCGAATAATGCTCAAATAATATTCATTATTTACCGTTTGATTTTCGAGAATTCGACGAGTGTCAAAGAAAACAGTCGACATGAATTTGACTTTTGATCGACTTTGGCGTAGTTTTCTATGTTTCGGTTCAGTTTGAAGTCACTATTCCGAAGCTTGTTGACTAGTTTGCATGTCAAACTCGTAAAGCCTGGTAAATCGAGGCACTAACACCAACCGCAAAATATTAGTTGTGTACCACTCAATTTTAATTTGCCGACGATATAGTCATTATAGAATAATCGCTGAAGGACTTCAGCACTATGACCACTCATTGACCTTTAGTACTCATATCTCCCAAATTCATAGCTCAACGAAGTAAGTTTAAAGAGGCAATGGGCTGGCTTATATCGCCAGCCCCGACAACATCGGTTGTCGGTACTTCGTGCTATACTTGAAGTACCGACAAACGATGGTTCTCGAGTGGCAGTCTTGAATCAGAAGGTGAAATGTAGAGCAGGCCCCCACTAGATGGAGTGACGACCTGTAAGAGATGCAGGAAGTCGATGCATGTAGCTATGGACCATGCTTTGTGGCGTTCTTTTGGGGAGTCCTATGTTCAGCAGTGGATTTGTGATAGGCAATAATGATGATGATAATTTAATGTAATATATTTCTTAATATAAATGATCCAAATATTCAAAAGCATGTAACACTTTTAAAATAATGTAATAAATATAACTTTATGAGTTACCGACACCAAAGACAAAATTTGTAAAATTAACTCTGTCGAAAATTTTAATCAAACGAACCGCCTTTACGAGTATCTTTTCAAATTGTGAATGAAAACATTAGTGACGTGTGGTCTTTTCAAAAGTCCATAGCTGCAAACTTTATGGAGGATTATGCAGGCATATTTTCCTTTTAAACAAAAACTGAATTAAATTCACCGAAGGTTTAACAAACCTACTTATATACATAACGTCCTGATAAAAGTCGAATTGTACAAATGACTTGTCTCAGTGACCATTAAAATCTTCGTCGAACTAAAACACATATAATTAATTAGTTTTTGGTTGCGATTGCATTGCTCCCTCTGAAATTATTGTGAATTCACGTACTGTAGAATTTGATCGACGATATACAAGTATTTTATTGAAATATCAATATTATTTTAATAAGATATTATATTTGATATATTTATATAATAATAAGAATATTTATATTTGATATATTTAATAAATATGTATAAATTTTATATATTATATTGAAGATGAAAATTTTATTGTCCAGTGTCGCATGAAATCACATTGTTCTCTATCTGTAGCATCACAGTGAACATGACACTTCACATTAAGTCTCTGCCAGTGTTGTGACATGGAAATCTGCGTAACTTTCAAAGTACATATAGGTATATCTGCTTATAATAGCTTAATTTTAAAGAAAAGTACATGCAGGCAATTTTCCTAAATACCATAGCCCCTCAATTGTCATGACACCCGCAGGGGGTTGACAGCGCATGCATCATTGTTTACATTAGCGCCTAACGGTATCGCGCGACCTCCCGAACGACCCTGACACTTGAAACGTAAAACATATATCGGTCGGGTATATACTATTATACCATATTATTAGTATATACTAATATACCAAACAAGATCATTAACCACTAGGTTAATGATCTTGTTTATGCCCAAAAATGGGCATTTTGAGACGGCACCCAATCACCTTCGACTTAGTGAATCGCCCGATGGTACCAGGTGCCACGCGCATCGCGGGGAGGGGGCAGCGGTAGGCAGCTTCCCAGCGTGTGGCTCTCGTGGGCGAGAAACAGTAGCTCGCTGGCAGCCGTGCAGTTAATTAGCATACCTCGGTTGCAGCTGCTGAAGTTTAGCGTGACCAATTTTGGGGTTACGGTCTCGATATTTAGAATTTGTGCGCGTGACTTCGCTACGTAATTGTGTTTCGTGAAACCGCCTCGTTTTAGGTTCTCTAGGGTTTAAGTTCTTGACAAGAGGCTTGTATTGTGTTTGACTGATTGACGTAACTTCTTTGAAAGTAATTTTGCAAATTAGATAGTGAATGCGTGCGAAGTGCATTTTGTAATATTTAACTTGTTCGGTTGACGTGGAATTTTGCACGCGCGCCGATTAGAGGGATATCGAGGGCGTCTCCCTGTTGATTGTTTGGAAATCATCATTGCAATTGTGCCGTCATGTTAAGTGCCCTTTTTGTGTGTTGACTGTTCTGTTCGTTTTACGTGTCAACGAGGCAGATTTTGAAATCTTATCGCGGCGTAGTATTTAGTATCGAACGAAGGAACTTAGTTTTGCATAATGCCGAACCGTGTGACTCATGAAGAGATCGCGTTAGTTCCCTATTTGTAATTTGGTGATAAATAAATTCGGCACATTGAATGTTGAACTTTGAACTACTGTCCGTTACTGTGTCGAGTATTACGTGTTCGATTCTACGATAAATGTGAAATTAGGCGAGTTTAAGTTATTTAAATGTACAATGAAGTTAATAGACTGAAATAGTGACAATGAAGAAAGTAATGGTCCAGCGGGGAAGCCTACTGGAGTGATGCAGCATTGTGGGGCAGCATTTAAATCGGCTGCTGCTGGTTACCTCAGCTGGGCCAGGTCTCAGACACATACACATCACTAAACACTACACCTGCACCTTACACCCACCTACGACCTGACCGAGCCTTGGGGCGGTCTTAGATTCGGATACAGGTACGTACTATATTTTTCTAGCCTTCTCCCTACAGTTTAATATGTGTATGTTTATCTATTTTTTATTCATTTTTCTTTTCTATTGTTACCCTAAACACTCTTCCTCGTACAATTGAAAACAAACGAAAACATAATTTTGATAATATTAGCATTTGAGTAGTTACTTGAGTGCGGAGTTTTTAAAGAATGAATATTTGATGATCTCTAGATATTTTCGGACAGGTCGTCAGTTGAGTATTGTCTGTACAATTAAGGAAGAGTTGAAAAATCCTGTGCAATACGGAATTATTATATTTAAATGTTTTTAAAATGGTTTTCGATGTGAGTAAAATTCAAAGAGGACAATTTTCCCTACAACCTTCAATATCAATGTCAATCATCTCAGGAAGAAGAAATTTTCTCTTGTCCTTAATGAGTAAATAGCCATTTATACTTTAAACTATAAAAGCTGATACTTCAATTTCCTTCTCAGATGAATTACTTCCAAATACTTAATAGAGTTTTTTTTTATAGGATAGGGTGAGAAACGAGCACACATTCCAGCTGCATCTACATATATCCTCGTTTGCGAATCAAAATACAGATGCGTTGTCACCCGTGAATACTAGGACGGCAAGCCTCTTTTCCAGTAAAAAGGGTCTCCGGTTCTCTACACTCACCATACGAAACACAGCAGTGTTAAGCTGATATTTTACGATGGTATTCTGTGAGAGCGTGGTCCTTCCCCGATCGAGCCGACCCATTCGTGCTACAACTATACTACTAATATAGTTGCAGCATGGCTCTACCACGTATAAATATCATAATGCTTAACGCTAATCTGGTGCTCATTAATGGAGCAATCACGAGATCACAATTATGAAAATGGAGATATACTTAAAAATATTGAGATCTGACTAATGCTAAGACAGCGTATTTGCGAATGGTCTTATAAATCTATCTCACTCTTCTTATCAAAATCACAAGGTCTTTCTTTACAAGGTTTCCATTCTTATGCACTTTCATCAGTCTACTAATAAAGACGTGCCTCTCCCTTTGTATGAAGGATTCGATAGTATTTACGTCGCCAGTCTGGATGTTTTAAGTCTAGCGGTGAATAGAATCATTCTGAAACTCCGGTAATAAGCACTTCGACATCTAGAAGACAAAATGGGTAATTCACTTTATGCTGCTACTACACGACAAATTGCGAATCTGTATACGTATACATAAATATTGGTACTTATATCTGTATATTGGTACCTTATAGTATATTGGATTTAAAATAGATTTGTACCTGTGAAAGCCCAAAGCACGACATCATATTTTGACATCAACACGACATCCTAAAACAAATTTATGAGGCACATTTGCATCAGACTGTATGGGGTATATCCGTTTTACTCTTTGATGTACCCCACATGGTTCATGCTCGGGATGGTCGGGTACAATCAGCTCAGAGTGAGACGGAAATTTGCCCTGGCTGTATACATAGTGAAGTTGCTCCATGGCGCCGCGTGCAACCCGGGGGTGCTGCGCCGCCTGCAGCTGTGCGCACGGGACCGGTACGTGTGGAAGCGGCACCGCCCGCCGCTGCCTGCGCTGCCCGTGGCCAGCACCAATTTGCTTAGTAACTCACTCAGTATGTAAATAAATAAATAAATATTATTAGGTTGTTTATTAATAATATGCTTAGGGATATTAATAAGCTAATTAATAATTATTAATATGCTTATGGACCTTCAAGAAAAGAGCTTACGCCTTTCTAAATGTATGTAAAGAAAAGCAAGCATTGTTATATGAACTTAAGTTGTATTCAATTGAGGTGGATAACATAAAAAAATGTTATGAGACTGAAGTAGAGTGCCTTAAATCAGAAATATTGTCACTTATGAACTCCCTTCAAACTGTGTCCAATAAATATAAATCAGCCCAAAATGAAATAAAAGAACACATATTGGCTATGGATAATCTGGTAAAGACTTGTAAATATAATGAGGAGCGGTTTGACTCCTTAGTTAAATATCAATGTGAGTGTCAGCGCTCAATGCCAGATTCTTCAAAGTCAGTGTGTGCTGATAATATTATACCACCACAAAAACTCTATGACAGTGCCATAGCAGAGGACATTAAAATAATAAATAACTCAAATATTTCTAAAAATAATATAATTGTTTATAGCGATGACATGGGAAAAAATCTAGGCATAACTTTAAATAACTCTTTAAAGGGACAAAAAGTTACAAATTGCTGCATGCCTGGAGCATCTTTTAGTGACATCCTAAATAAAATTATTGTTACTAAATTTTGCCCAAATAGTACAATAATAATTTTTGTTGTTAGAAGAGGCAGTGTCAACAACAAACAGTTATTAAGATATATTGAACAACTTAATAACTTAAATGTACACAAAATTGTCTTGTTCACACTGCCTTATATACAGGAATTGCCACTAGAAAATAATTTAAGACATAATTTAAATATACAAATGCATAATTTAATATGTAATAATAATTTAAATTTGACATATAATTCTAATGATAATAATCATAAATTTCATGTAATTGACATAAATAATTTAATAAAAAAGTTTTGGACAAAAGATAGGTATTACCTATCCAAATATAATTTAAGACTGATAGCAAATGTGCTATCTTATTATTTACTTTTTAACTCAGCCAAGTTTTTGGCTACCAAGACTGCTATTATTGAGCATAATCATTTGACATTTAATTTGGAATCAGTTCCAACTAATTTAATTTAGTGAATGTGACAATAGAGGCAATCTCTAGCAATAATAAGAGTTTAATTAATTTTGAATACAGCCCACAAATAAGTAATAAAAATTGTTTACACCTGGTGCATCAAAATATACAAGGCATGTTGGGCAAAGAATTGGAAGTTGAATTGTTTTAAATAGTACTCGTAACAATATACACATCCTTTGTATTACTGAACATTGGCTAAAAGATTATAATTTCATGTTTAATTTCAGAAATCACCAGGTGGTCAGTTCCTTCAAAAGAGAAAAAAGTTTACGTGGTGGCTCCTTAATACTAGCAGATAAATTATTATTATATAAAGAACGTAAGGATACAGTGAGCCTCTCTGTTGAGCGAACTATAGAAATGGCTTGTGTCGAGCTCGAGCACCTCTTTGTTGTAAGTGTTTACAGACCCCCATGTGCTACTTATGACTATTTTGAAAGGATTGTGGAAGAAGTTTTGCTCAAACTTAGTAAACAGAACAAGTCTGTTGTAATATGTGGAGACTTTAACATCAATCTTCTTGAAACTTCTTCCATTAGTATTAAGTTTAGCTCATTGTTTAAATCGTATAATCTTGTTAATTTATTCTTAGAACCAACACGTATTGCTGGGTATAGTGCGACCTGTATAGATAATATTTTTACAGATGTTAAGCACTTTCATAAATCAATTATTCAAAATTTAAGTTCAGATCACTGTGGACAGTTGGTATCATTGCCTTACATACAAAAGAAACAGAAAAATAAGGAAGTTGTGTTTGTTCCATTAAATGAACATCGCTTGGAGAGGTTTAGAAGTAATATAATAAAAAGACTTCCGTCACTTTCATTTAAAAACAGTGCTAGTTATTCGTATGGTACGTTATTTAAAATTATAACTTGTGAATTTAGTAGGATATTTACTTCTTAAACTTCCTCTTTTAACAGTCGAAAATCATTTAATGAATGGGCGACATTAGGAATTTAAAAGAGTAGGCGAAAATTATACGAGCTTTATAATGAAAGGTCACATATTACTAGTGTTATATCTAGAGATTATGTAAAAAACATATTCTAAAATATTTAAAAAGTGTGCGCCACAGCTAAGGCTTTACATTAAAGTAATAAAATTAAAACTGCATCTAACAAAATTAAAATGACCTGGAGAATAATAAAAAGTGAAACAGGCAAGGTCAAACCGCGCAACTCGGATATTCAATTGAATATTAACAATAATTTAATCCGATCTGATCAAGAAGTTGCTATGACTTTTGAGAAACATTTTACTGATATTCCTTTTTTGACAACTAAATCATTAAACTCTTCTCCTACTCTCGCCGAATCATTGCTCAAACAAAATGTAAAGGCTTGTTCAAATACTTTTAAATTCCATAGAGTACTGCCAAAAGATATCGTTAAATATTTTAAAACTATTGATGTTAAGAAAACGGCAGATTTATGGGGGATTTCCGTTAAAGTTATTTTATCTATAATAGATATAATAGCACCTTATCTAGCCACTATATTTAATACAAGCGTCGAATCTGGTATGTTTCTTGATTTAATGAAACATAGTAAAGTCATACCTTTATTTAAATATAGTAGTATATTAGACCCCGCCAATTTTAGACCAATTTCTGTACTACTAACATTTGGTAAAATTTTTGAAAAAATGATTTTAGATCAGATGTTAAGTTTCTTTAATATTAATAAATTGCTGCATAGAAATCAATTCAATTTTACAAGGGGTCGCTCGACAACTGACGCTGGAGTTGAGCTTATTAAATATGATTTTGTGCATGGGAGAATTCAGAGGATGCTTTGGGTATATTTTGTGACCTTTCCAAGGCCTTCGACTGTGTTCACCATGAGACATTAATCAGGAAGCTACAGTACTATGGTGTCAAGAACACAGCGCTTAAACTTATTATTTCATATTTAATTAATAGAATACAGAAGGTTATTATCAATGGTAAAAGTTCTTCCGGGTCACCTGTACTAATGGGTGTACCTCAGGGCTCGATTCTCGGCCCATTCCTGTTTCTGGTGTATATTAATGACTTACCTCACCTTGTAGGGGATTGTCATGATATAGTATTATTTGCTGATGATACTTCCTTGATTTTTAAACTTAAACGTCAATCATTTAAATGTGACGAAGTGAATAATGCTATATCAAAATTAGTGCATTGGTTTAACGTTAATAATCTGCATTTGAACGGAAATAAAACTAATTGTGTTAAATTTACAACAACGAATGTTCAAATTCTGAATACCAATGTGTTTTTAAATGGGGAGGAATTGAGCCCTGTTGTATCCACTGTTTTTCTTGGCATCACTCTTGACGCAAAGCTCCAGTGGGGCCCCCATATATCCAAATTAGCAAGCAGACTAAGTTCTGCAGCCTATGCTGTAAAAAAGATTAGAGGTCTCACTAGTGTCGAGACAGCTAGATTAGTTTATTTTAGTTATTTTCATAGCATAATGTCTTATGGGATTTTGCTATGGGGAAATGCGGCTGATTCAGAAACTATTTTTGTTTTACAGAAGAGGGCCATTAGAGCTATTTACAATCTAAAACCGAGAGAGTCTCTTAGAGATAAATTTAAAGAAATTAATATATTAACTTTGGCCTCTCAGTATATTTACGAAAATTTAATGTATGTTCACAAAAACAAAGATAGTTTTAGTAAAAGAAGTGATATACATTCTGTAAACACTAGGAACAAACACAAGCTAGTGATACCAGTTTCTCGACTCCACAGAGTCAGTAATTCATTCTTGGGGCAATGTATACGCTATTACAACAAGGTCCCGGAAAGTGTACAGGTTCTCTCTATTACCAAGTTTAAATGTGTTATTAAGCTGAAATTGTATAAAAAGGGTTATTATAGTATAAATGAATACATGGTTGATAATATTCCGTGGGAATGAGGTGATCGCTTCCAAGCTGTTTCTAAAATAAATTTTGTAAATAGTTCGTAATCATTTATATTGTAAAATTTATTTAAAAAAAAGTCCCGCTGGGTTTCTTGCTGGTTCTTCCCAGGACAGAGGGTTTTTTTCGAACCAGTGGTAAAGTTAAAAATGACTTTCAATAAGAATTACACATGTAATGTATATTGAATAAAAAATATTCTATTCTATATTCTATTAAAAGGCCGACAACGCATCTGCAATTCCCCTGGTGTTGCGGTTGTTCATGGTCGGCGGTAGTCACTTATGATCAGATGAGCCGCATGCTCGTTTGTCCCCTCTGCTATAAAAAAAAAACCAAAGGTGTAGTGACAAATTGCACGACATTTTTAAACGGGTACTATTTATACTTGGTGTAGTATATTTTTAAATCAAAATCAATACAAAACACTCGTATCGATGACAACCCGGAAAAGTTTTCTTATCAACTGGTACAATTGTATTTTTTTTCCATTCTTTTTAATAATTATTGTCATAATACAATCTGTCAAACTGTAACACAGTTTGTCGGCAGCAGCCCAAAAAAAATGAGGTGATCACAGAGAACTGACTAATTAGTATTAGTGTAAATAATATGTAATAGTGGCAAATAAAGGTTAATTTTGTGCGCCACATTTCTCAGCGATTGACTTTATTAATCAGTTCCCTTTGGATTATTTGAGTTATAGACGGCCTGAATGCATTCTTTCATACTGCTTACAAAAATTCCAAAATATATTGAGAAAAATTAGTACACGTTGAGTATTTTTTTTTTTCATATATACTTTATAGTTGTAGCAAGAATGGGTTGGCTCGACCAAGGAAGGATCACGCTCTCACACAATACCAGCGTAAAATAGCAGCTTAACGCTGCTGTGTTTCGTGTGGTGAGTGTAGAGAACCGGATACCCTTTTTACTGGAAATGAGGCATTCCATCTTAGTCCTCACGGGTGACAACGCATCTGCATTTTGATTCTTTATTGAGGATAGATGTAGATGTCTATGGGCCGCAGCAACCTCTTACCATCCTACACAAAAACAAAACTTCAAGACAACGCACGAGCGCACAAAGCTAAAGTAACCTAATGAGTATTTTATAGTAGACTTGTACTATTATGATTCTTTTTAATTGCCATTAACATTCTAATAACTATAAATACGTTTGCAAAAGTCAGCTTTCCTGATTTAACCAATTATTAGTTATCCGTGTTTGTTAAAGCACTTTGTACAAAAAATATACTCGTATTCATCGTATTCATTGTTTCCGTCCGGAATTATCGTAGTATTTCCAGACGGAAACTATTTCTGGCGTTCGTTTAAGTACAGTCACAATATAATCACAAATAAAAACAAAAGTTCGTTTAGTAAATAAAAATACTCTCTTTATTTTGTGGTTTCCGTAAACAACATCCAGGACACAGCTCACTAATTGCGTGATTGTGCAATGGAGAGAAACGAGTGTGGTCTAGGCTAGCGTGATACCAATCTAAATTCTGATACCTAATAGGAATATTTGACGTTTGTGACACATTACTCAATCTACCTAGTAATAAGGGTTACCATATTACATTTATTTAAAATTTTACATACATCGTAACACTTTCACTGTCCGGTTTTCAGAGACAATTGAAAGCCAATAACAATGACCTATAATGTAGTGCACGGTACAACGATAGGGTTTTTCAATGTGATTAAATAATTACTAACATTTTTAAATAATGTTTTAATACAAATGATACATTACACTTAGGAAGGGATGCCGAGAAATCCTATATACGTCAAACTACTGGGCATAAGTCTTCTCCCATTTCTAAGAGGGTTATTTAATAGCTGCTCTGCATGTGATGCAGACTTCATATATGTATCCTCAAAATTATTTTATTCCCCTGATATGCAGGTTTCCTTTCAATGTATTCCATTACCGCCAAGCACGTAGTAAATTACTACTTAAAATTGCAATTAACACTTTAATTGCTACCGACGAACATCTGGCTCTGTTTGCTCTCGAACTATTAAATTATCTCCCAAGCAAACGTGGGTTTCACTATAGAAATTAACGTTGTCGAAAGTCGTGGTAAAGAACACTCAGTGCTTGATGCTAATTCCAATTGACCTTCTTTTATTTATTTATAAAAACTAAGTGAAGTATAATAATTTATAAAATAAGCATTTAGTTTCGTTCTTTTTAAAAAAGCTGAAATTAGAGTATGCGTAATTGTTCACAAAAAGCACTAAGCATTGGTATTATTTCACGTAAATTAAGGTAAAAGTTTCTACATTTTTGCATTAATTCATAGTCTCTTTATCCATGAAGAACTGCTGCAAACACAACATGTCGTGTTTCAGTTACAATCAGTTTTAGAACAATAGAAACTACGAAACGACTTATGAAAGGATGTTGGCTTTGTTTAATGACTCTTCTCCCCTCTTAGCTCCTCTCAGACATTTTCAACAAGACAACATGTTTTCTATTTAATTTCTGTATTACTAATGATAATATGATAGATGGCGGAGAGTACTTTACAATAATAAAAATAAAGCCAAAGTCAAGAAACCCTTTAATTTATAAAAAAAATGCTTGGCGTTCAAAACAAAACTTAATTTTCGGTCCGTTTCACTCAACTGCATCAAGACATGGGGTTAAACCTAAAGGATTATGACTTTAGTAAGCTATATATTCGTCTTTTTCCTTAGATCTCCTGAATCTACTCATCGTATTTCGAAAAAAGAGGTATCGTTGGAAGCGTCGTATTCTTCCGCGAGTAATTTGCGTATATGAATAATTAAAAATTAAAAATTTTGTACAGCCGACTTCAATATAAGTTATTTAAGAATAACTTAAAAACTATTGGTCTGACCTTGATCAAATTCATATGGGACCACACGAGAAGTACCAGCTTTCAAATAAAAAAAGAATCATCGAAATCGGTTCACCCAGAAAAAAGTTCTGAGGTAACACACATAAAAAAAAACGAAAAAAAAAACATACAGTCGAATTGAGTACCGGCTCCTTTTTGGAAGTCGGCAGAAAAATATATGGTTTCAGATAAAATTCAATATGGCGGATATGGCGGATGTATGTTCCAACTTAATAAAAATAAACACAGATTAAAATATCGTGTTTGATAACCGAAGACAGACCTTAAAGATTACATTTCAAAAATATATAAATAATATATAAGTATATACTATACCCAATTTATTTTATTTGAAGTTCAATTATTGTAACACTGAAACAGACAGATGCATACAACCGAGCGATGCATAGAACGTTTGCCAGCAGAAACTATAATTGATATAGTAGAGGATCCGAATTAAGAAAATACCCCCTCATTCTTTTCTTTGATGAAAATATTTTTTTGTTAATTAAATATATAAATAAATACAAATCGGGGTGATTGACAGCCTATGTTTTGGCAAGGCTATTTTTAAATTAAAATTATTCAATTAAATTTTTTAACGGTTACGGTCATTCTTTGCCTTGATGAAATTGGTCTCAATCGAAAAGCACATATATGTAGAAACTGCCACAGCATGGTTGACTACCTTTTTCCGTGCAACAATACCTGTCAACCAGGAGTAAACAGGTAAACTGATATAGTAATTTACCCTCATCCTTTTTCCTAAAAAAATTAAATATGTAAATATCATCATCATCATCATTACAGCCCTTCACAAGTCCACTGCTGAACATAGGCCTCCCCCAAAGAATGCCACAAAGCACGGTCCTGAGCCACCTGCATCCATCGACTTCCTGCATATCTTACCAGGTCGTCACTCCATCTAGTGGGGGGACGCCCTACACTTCGCCTGCCGGTACGAGGCTGCCACTCGAGAACCTTTCTTCCCCATCGGTTGTCGGTTCTTCGAGCTATATGGCCGGCCCATTGCCACTTCAGCTTACTAATCCGTTGGGCTATGTCGGTCACTCTAGTTCTACTGCGGATATCCTCATTTCTGAGTTTATCACGCAGAGAAACTCCGAGCATAGCCCTCTCCATAGCTCGCTGAGCGACCTTGAGCTTCCTCATCCGGCCAGCAGTGAAGGACCACGTCTCAGTTCCGTATGTCATCACTGGCAACACGCACTGGGTGTACAGTCTCGTTTTCAAGTTTTGAGGTATACCTGACGATAAGATGTGCCGTAATTTCCCGAACGCTGCCCAACCGAGTTGAATCCGTCGATTGACCTCTCGGTCGAAGTTGGACTTACCTAGTCGGACTATTTGTCCCAGGTAAACATACTCGTCAACAACTTCGAGCTTAGTGTTCCCAACAACTACCGGCATAGGTGTGACATGGACATTAAACATGATCTTTGTTTTGTCCATGTTCATCTTAAGACCTATCCGTTGGGAAACACTATTGAGGTCATTGAGCATAGTGCTTAGGTCCTCCAGCGATTCTGCCATAAGGACTATATCGTCGGCAAATCGAAGGTGAGTGATGTACTCGCCATTGATGTTGATACCGTATCCTTTCCAGTCCAGAAGCTTGAAAACATCTTCCAATGCAGCGGTAAAGAGTTTCGGGGATATGACGTCACCCTGTCTTACACCTCTCTGCAATTGGATAGGTTTCGTACTCTGGTTCTGTACTCGGATAGCCATCGTAGCCCTACTGTACAAGCACTCCAACACTTCGATATACCGACAGTCAACTTGGCATCGCTGAAGGGACTGCAGCACCGCCCAAATTTCGACGGAATCAAAGGCTTTCTCATAGTCCACATACGCCAGACATATATATATAAATATAGATATTTACATATAAATATAGATATTTCTATTGCGAATCCAATAGTACATGGTTGACTTTCAAATCGTGGCAAGACTAGTGATTGACACGATTTAACTTTTCAATTATTTTATTTTAAAATAGAGCGTAACAGAGTGCAAAGCATTCCCCTACCTTGACGTCAAGTCGAGTGGGTCTGATGGAGTCTCTACTTTGTGTTGAAGACGAGTGCTACGGAGTTAGCACTGGTTCACCAGGGGCACCCCAGTGCTTTCCACTTGACCGCATCCAGCGAACAGTGGCTCGAATCATCAAGGACCGAGTTCTTTCTGATCGGCTCGATTCACTGGCTCAATTTTCACGGGGAGTATTAAGACTGATTGTTCAGCACGCACATCGGGACAAAACCCACGGTACCATCCACACCATCTAAATCCTCGGCAGTCCACCATGACTGTGAGTTACTAGGAGTTTTCGCCCTCGCAAAACTTCTTTGTAAAATCGTTAACGTGTGATTTTTCCAGACCTATACGACTTAGATACCTTCAAGGAACGAGCTTACTACTTTTAAAATGGCCGGCAATGCACCTGCAATTTTCCTGGTATTGCAGTTATTCATGGGCGATCGTCGCTACACTTACTATCAGGAAAATTTGATTTACTGTGGACGAAACCGAGGGGTGGAAAGCTTGTAAAATATAAAAATCTAGTAAATATATTCGTGGGCCGGGCATGCACGGATAAAACAGGCCGGTAGGGATATTCATAAATAGCCTACGGCTGTCGCTACTCTTAATCAGTATATATATATATATATATATATATATATATATATATATATATATATATATATATATATATATATATAAAATGTTCTCTGTTACGCTCTATTTTAAAATAAAATTAATGAAAAGTTAAATCGTGGTCTTTTTTATAGGATAGGGTGACAAACGAGCACACAGTCCACCTGATGGTAAGTGCTTACTGTGACCCATAGACATCTACATCTATCCTCAATAAAGACTCAAGATGCAGATGCGTTGTCACCTGTGCGGACTAAGATGGAATGCCTCTTTGCCAGTAAAAAGGGTCTCCGGTTCTCTACACTCACCATACGAAACACAGCAGCGTTAAGCTGCTATTTTACGCTGGTTTTCTTTGAGAGCGTTGTCCTTCCCCGGTCGAGCCAACCCATTCGTGCTACAACTATACTACTAATATAGCTGCAGCATGGCTCTACCACGTTTATCACTAGTTTTCATAATTTCTCAGTCAGTTCTCATTTAATTTGTCAATCACTAGTCTTGCCACGATTTGAAAAGTCAACCATATACCATTGGATTCGCAATAAACAGGTTAACAGGTATTGTTGCGCGGAAAATTGTAGTCAACCATGCTGTTGCATTATATATATATATATATGTGTTTCGATTAAGACCAATTTTATCAAGGAAAAGAATGACCGTAACCGGTAAAAAAAATTAAATAATTCTTAATAAAAAATAGCCTTGCCAACTTGACGTCAAAGGAGAGGAATGCTTTGCACACTGAGAACACTATATATATATATATAGTGTTCTCTGTTACGCTCTATTTGAAAATAAAATAATTGAAAAGTTAAATCGTGTCAATCACTAGTCTTGCCACGATTTGAAAAGTCAACCATATACCATTGGATTCGCAATAGAAATATCTATATTTACATATTTAATTTTTTACGGAAAAGAGGATGAAGGTAAATTACTATATCAGTTTACCTGTTTACACCTGGTTGACAGGTATTGTTGCACGGAAAAAGGTAGTCAACCATGCTGTGGCAGTTTCTATATATATATATATATATATATATATATATATATGTGTTTTTCGGTTGAGACCAATTTTATCAAGGAAAAAAATGACCGTAACTGGTAAAAAAAATTAAATGAATAATTTTAATTTAAAAATAGCCTTGCCAAAACACAGGCTGTCAATCACCCCGATTTTTATTTATTTGTATATTTTATTACAAAAAAAAATATTTCATCAAGGAAAAGAATGAGGGGGTATTTTAGTTAGCCAAATCTTAGACTAAGACGTTAATGCAATTTATATACCTAAAGAATAAAAAATTTATTAGAACTCGTAAACCTGGACACCAAGTGATCCTATCCGGATTGAAGGTATTGTAATCAGCATTGAAATGGGATTGGGTACAGATAATTCCTCAAAGGAATATTAAAGTTAATCGAAGGCTCGTAAATGGTTCGACGAAAGATGTAAGGCAATTACGAATACAATGTATTGCTCTACGTCGTAACTAAATGAAGCTCGGCGAACAGCAAAGCGCAGTTCTCATTTAATTTAGCAAATCCAGTACAAAACCAGACGAATTAGATGGACTTGTTAAAACAAAACCCTGTCAGTCCCAATTTGACGGATATTTTGGGGTTCCGAAACAAAGGTTATAACGAAACCCTATTAATGTCATCATACTCCCTTCCTTGTCTGTCAATCTGTCCGTCTGTCCGTCCGTATATCATTGATATCTAGCTCGTCGACTTAATGAGTTACGGACCTGAAGTTAGGCTACGACTTTTTGAGTTCGCGTACCACGCCCTAATATTAGTCTACTGTAGCTTCACGAAATTTCTAAATAATTAAATAATAAAAATAAAAGAACTTGACCACGAAATTGTAGTCTTGTTAATACCTTTTTAGTGGGCATTTTAGTCGCAGTTCAGCTTTGTAATTAGATCTTAACCGAGTTAAAAACGAGAAATTTCTTTATTCAAAGTGCGTTTCCTTTTGATGTATGTTCTTCATAGAAATGGCTTTACCAATTGAATTGATTTTTTTAATGAAATAGTTTATAGGTACATACTTCAAGGTTGGCTAAATTTTAAGAAAAAAATTAAATCTAAAAGGTGGAAAAATATGGGATGTAGATTTTAACGTATCTAATTAACGACTTTATATGTGATACAGCTATATTATGTTTGTAGCACGAATTGGTCGGATCGACCGGGGTTTACCACGCTCTAAAAATTTCCAGCATAAATTAGCAATTTAATGCTGCTGTTTTAGCTATGCATCCCATCTCAGTCGTCAGGGGTAACAACGAATCTGCATTTTGATTCGTAATCAAGGATAGACTTCTATGGGCCACAGCATCCACTTATTATTAAGTGGACTGTGTGCTCGTTTATCACCCTTATTCTATAAAAACATTCTAGTTTGTTGACTTGATCTCTTTTATATTTATAAGACCACATGAAAGATTAAAATAAATAAAATAGTAATAAGAAGTACGTAAGTAAGATAATTAAAGTAAGTAAGTAAGAAGCAACAGTAATAATAAAATAATTTTAACATTATAGCTTTGAAGTTCGGGCTTTATTCCTTCCATACAGTTCATAACTTATTATGTAGATTATTTAAAATTTACTTTAGTTTTATTGTCGGTCTCTACGTTATATTTACAGTTTAATTATGTATGTTGCATAGTAGGTACTTTTAGAAATGTTATCCATGTCATAAACAGAGTCAAAAAGTAATTAAATTCAAAAGTACAGAAATCCCCGGTTATATATTTTAAGGGATAAACCACACATTTACTAAGCCTTATACACAAAAAATTGTATCGTCTAAGCACAAGTAAAGTTGGATATCAAAATTTCTAAGGTCCGTTTCAGTAAAGGCCGATTTTGTGAAAGACCATTCCATAAAGAAAGTTTTAATCAAACCAACAGCTTTAATGGGAATTTTATCAAACGTAAATAAATAAATAAAATAAATGTATTAACAGTCAATTTTTATTTTCGATGTCTCTCATTTTAAATTAAAATTCATATGACATATATAATTTGAATATTTAACAATTATGTATTTAGGTAAATTATAAGGCTCTTATATTATTAAAATAACACATGTTAAATAAATAAATATTCGATATCTGATTTAAGACTTCTTCCATTTCTACAATATTAAAAAAAATATAAATCTTCTTTTTAATTTAACGTAATTTTTTAGAAAAATGAAAATGAAAATGTTAAACAAGCGTTTTGCATTTCTGTATTTGGTTTGGTTGTGAACTATTTGAAATAAAAACAAACCAATTATTCAAACTATATCCAAACCTTACCGCCAAATTATGTCACTAACTGTTCTATCTAATTTTAACTCCTAACGAATTGTATCTTCCATTATCTACATGATATGACTTGATAACAAAAAAAAAATCTTGAACTTATTACAATACCAACAATTATAATTATCTTCTCGGCTTCTCTCTATACCGAAATTTTAGAAGACTATGTTTATATTAGCCTGTATTTTTGTTAGAGACACAGAGCACATAAGGAAGATTTGTATGTAATTAAATGTATATTTACATGATGATGGTATTTTGTTTCCTAACAAAATACCATGAATTTGCTTTTAATGAAGATATATTTGTGCCGATGTATCCTTACATATAAAGGTTCAACAGAGTTGACAGCAATACATCGTAAGATAAATGGTTTCTCAAAGCAAACTTCGTCTATATAACATTCCTCGGGCATGCTACTGAGCTACTCCATAGCTCACTGACACACAGTTTGAAGTGTGCATGTGAGGTCAACTTCTCTTGCCTCGCTAAACACTGAAATCTGAATGACTCGAAGATCGTGAGATTAAATTTGATTATAGCACATAATATCTAAAAATATTATTCAGTTCATGAGGTAGGAATGTGCTAGGGAGCGTTTTTGTCACAAGATGTAATAGTAGATGTAATAATAATAGATCACAAATATAATACATCACAAAGAGACAGGCCCACTATTAATACCTACAGGCCATATTACGTCAGGTCTTAAAATAGATAGGTTTAGTATTTCAGAAACTTAAGCGTATTAGAATAAAAACATTAAAATATTTGTATAGATTACGACACAAAGATAATGAATTTATCTTTTTCAGTATCTTTCTAAAGTTAAATTAAATACTGTTTAATAATTTAATATACGATGTATCGGTCTGATTAAGGATCATTATTACTTATTACTATTTATTATTAATATGAATTAATTACATTGATACCTTCCTCGCATTAACAATACAAGAACAATTCTTGAGAAGCATATTATCTAAAAGTCTAGATTCACATGAAATCACAAAATCATTGTACTTATCTGTAAGGAATTTCTGTAAATATTTTGTTAGGATCAAACTAAGAACAATGGTTTGCGTAATAACTTATGAAAGGAAGTGGGCGAATATTTGAAGAAGCTTTTGTTTTGCGTACCTTTGATTTACAGTTTGTTAGAATGAATACTATAATACTACTTCTTTATCTTTATTCTTTATGTATGGGTCTATTCACTTTTTTGAAGGATTTATTTTATAATTGTATTATTATTTATTACATATTTCTTGCAGCAGTTTTATCAATATTTCTCCCTCGTTTAACTACCTTAATGTAGAAAGTGACGATTATAACGTGAAACGATGAAAAAACTACCATAGAAATAAAAGGATAGAAAGAGATTTTCTCGACAGGAAAATCCATTCACTGATTTTAGGCTCAAGTCCGGGATTCAAACCTGGTACCTTATGACAAGCAATCGTGCTAACGGTCAGGGAAACAGTCAGTCCGATCATAGAGATTATGATGTACCCTAATCCTAGCAACTCCAATATACTCAAATAGACTGTAATCATTTTTATTCTTAGATTCCGTTTATGACGACCCATTTTGCATAGTTACGGTTTATTACTACGCAAACTCAGAAAATTTTAGAAATTTTAATTACATAGATAAGGAATAATTACATATGTATTTGCGGCGATGAAGAAACCTTATTTGTAGCTTAAAAAAAGTCATAACTGGTCGAATCTAATGTTTTAATGTCATGATATAAAGTTAAAGATTTACTAGGTCGTAGTACTCCTTTTCTGCACCGGTGACCATCTGTGTAGGTAGCACCCCTCATGTCTATTTCTACCGCCTGGTAGCAGTGCTTGCGCTGCTGTGTTTTGGTCTGAAAGGCATAGAGAGCCAGTGTAACTACAGATTGTGAGATGTTCAATCTTAGTACTCGGAGATAAACAAACGCACCTGTAGCTTTCTTTGTTTGAACTTGTCCATGGAGTGCAGTAGCCACTTACCAACAGGTTCACTGTAAAATTGTTCGTCACTTCATTTTTATAAAAAAAAAATCTTTAACGTTCTGTCTTAGTATCGATTATCTATATGTTGTAGTTGCAGAATAAGCGTTACACAAACGCAGTTCAGTACAAAGTTTTACTTTCCTTCTTACTCGAAATGAAAGCTAAGCAGCAAAACTTTGCAAAATACACATTAACCATCTTTAACTCCCGTAACAAATACATAATGTGGTTACTAAGCATAACAAAAAAGACGAAACGTAAGAGAAAATTTAGAGGTTTTAACGTTTTTGAGCACTTGTTTTGCCAATTCCTTAGCTTGAAGTCAGTAAGCAAACCCTTCTAAACATTAAAAGCCGTTTCCATTATGATAACCTTATTAGAAAATGATGGAAAGATACACTTTGGCAAAGTATTTCACTAATTTGTTGTAAGTATTACTGACTTTGAAGTAAGCCATCTAGTTAGATGCATAATAAAATTGAGCTCTACATTATTGCTTTATAATATGCTCCAGCGTCTTAAAATGCTAGGTGGAGTTTTGCAGCATCAGATCATCATCATCATTATAGCCACGGCTGAGCACAGGTCTTCCGCATTGATTGCTCATAGGGGGATATTTGCCATAGTTGCCATGCTTCCTAGGTTGGTTAGCAATCGCAGTTTTTTTTTCAGTTACTATTAGAAAGATGTTGCAGCCCATCTCCTGGTTTGTTTACATTTCTCACTACTTACGACACCCACGGACCAATATGGGGTAGGGTAGGGTATATTCTAACACATTATGTGGCAACAAAACCTAATGCATGAATGTACTAGTGCTTTGTATAGTTTTTGAAGCTCTCACGGTTTGATGTACCATCCAACTAAGGAAAGACACCTAACTTTTTTGCAATTCTGTCTCTGTAATTCATTTACGCCAGACGTAAAATAGCCAGACTGCTAATAGGAAGTAAATCTAAGGCGCAAAATCTTGTGCCTCCATCGTTGATTTACCCGTAAAATTTCGATATTGCCAATAAGAGCCCTGGTAGCTTAAGGATGAACTACCTAACGAAACGCAAAATTAGTTCTTGAAGCTTACAGCTTCATACATTAAATAGGTACTCATTGGCGACTTAATAACTTCGTCAGATGTCTCATACATATACATATTATAATATTTTGTAATAAGCTACCAAATATTAAAAGGAAAACTGCTACTAACTGCTTTCCCAATCTTGAATTATCAATCAGTATATCAATCATATTAGTTCGTCTTTTAACAAGGTTTCATTAGCTTGATCCTTTCGACGATGACAATACAATAATAGACCTGTTATTCTTACTTAGATCATTACACCTCAAGTACAATGCGTGTTGTTTCAGTTATTTCTTGACTGATTATTTTATTGAATATTTTTACTGTACAATATTTTACTAAAAAATTTACTAAACTATGCAATAATGAGGCAATAATGAATTCTAAGGCAGCTTAGTTAGGTTCCAAACAATTAATTACTCTGCCTTGAAAATGCACATCGTTAATGACAATAAAATTTATTTTAAACATTAAAGTTGATATTTGCCTTATAAACTTATAATCAAACAGATGTCGGCTGAAAGATACTGTCTCTATGAACCAGGACACTTCTCAGAAGTTTTTAAGAGTAATTGACAACAATAGGACACGTAGTTCAATTAACGAAAAACCCACTTTATGTTTAGTTTTTGAGAATATCTCGAAAAAATAAAAATTAAAGATCTATTAATATTACTTAAGTAAATATTTTATCATTTTATTATTGAACACTTATAGTAGTATTTCAAAATATTCTTAAAAATATATTATATAGCATTTCCCTATAGCAAAATCCCATAAGATATTATGCTATGGAAATAACTGAAATAAACTAATCTAGCTGTCTCGACACTAGTGAGACCTCTAATCTTTTATACAGCATAGGCTACAGAACTAAGTCTGCTTGCTAGTTTGGATATATGGGGGCCCCACAGAAGCTTTGCGTCGAGAGTGATGCTAAGAAAAACAGTGGATTCAACAGGGCTCAGTTCTTCTCCATTTAAAAACACATTGGTACTCAGATTTTTAACATTCGTTGTTGTAAATTTAATACATTTAGTTTTTTTTCGTTTAAATGTAGATTATTAACGTTAAACCAATGCACTAATTTTGATATAGCATTATTCACTTCGTCACATTTAAATGATTGACGTTTAAGTTTAAAAATCAAGGAAGTATCATCAGCAAATAATACTATATCATGATTATCCTCTACAAGAGAAGATAAATCATTAATATACACTAGAAATATGAATGGGCCGAGAATCGAGCCCTGAGGGACACCCATTAGTACAGGTGAGCCGGAAGAACTTTTACCATTGATAATAACTTTCTGCATTCTATTACTTAAATATGAAATAATAAGTTTAAGCGCTGTGTCCTTGACACCATAGTACTGTAGCTTCCTGATTAATGTCTCATGGTGAACGCAGTCGAAGGCCTTGGAAAGGTCACAAAATATACCCAAAGCATCCTCTGAATTCTCCCATGCACAAAATCATATTTAATAAGCTCAACTCCAGCGTCAGTTGTCGAGCGACCCCTTGTAAAATTGAATTGATTTCTATGCAGCAATTTATTAATATTAAAGAAACTTAACATCTGATCTAAAATCATTTTTTCAAAAATTTTACCAAATGTTAGTAGTACAGAAATTGGTCTAAAATTGGCGGGGTCTAATATACTACTATATTTAAATAAAGGTATGACTTTACTATGTTTCATTAAATCAAGAAACATACCAGATTCGACGCTTGTATTAAATATAGTGGCTAGATAAGGTGCTATTATATCTATTATAGATAAAATAACTTTAACGGAAATCCCCCATAAATCTGCCGTTTTCTTAACATCAATAGTTTTAAAATATTTAACGATATCTTTTGGCAGTACTCTATGGAATTTAAAAGTATTTGAACAAGCCTTTACATTTTGTTTGAGCAATGATTCGGCGAGAGTAGGAGAAGAGTTTAATGATTTAGTTGTCAAAAAAGGAACATCAGTAAAATGTTTCTCAAAAGTCATAGCAACTTCTTGATCAGATCGGATTAAATTATTGTTAATATTCAATTGAATATCCGAGTTGCGCGGTTTGACCTTGCCTGTTTCACTTTTTATTATTCTCCAGGTCATTTTAATTTTGTAAGATGCAGTTTTAATTTTATTACTTTAATGTAAAGCCTTAGCTGTGGCGCACACTTTTTAAATATTTTAGAATATGTTTTTTACATAATCTCTAGATATAACACTAGTAATATGTGACCTTTCATTATAAAGCTCGTATAATTTTCGCCTACTCTTTTAAATTCCTAATGTCGCCCATTCATTAAATGATTTTCGACTGTTAAAAGAGGAAGTTTAAGAAGTAAATATCCTACTAAATTCACAAGTTATAATTTTAAATAACGTACCATACGAATAACTAGCACTGTTTTTAAATGAAAGTGACGGAAGTCTTTTTATTATATTACTTCTAAACCTCTCCAAGCGATGTTCATTTAATGGAACAAACACAACTTCCTTATTTTTCTGTTTCTTTTGTATGTAAGGCAATGATACCAACTGTCCACAGTGATCTGAACTTAAATTTTGAATAATTGATTTATGAAAGTGCTTAACATCTGTAAAAATATTATCTATACAGGTCGCACTATACCCAGCAATACGTGTTGGTTCTAAGAATAAATTAACAAGATTATACGATTTAAACAATGAGCTAAACTTAATACTAATGGAAGAAGTTTCAAGAAGATTGATGTTAAAGTCTCCACATATTACAACAGACTTGTTCTGTTTACTAAGTTTGAGCAAAACTTCTTCCACAATCCTTTCAAAATAGTCATAAGTAGCACATGGGGGTCTGTAAACACTTACAACAAAGAGGTGCTCGAGCTCGACACAAGCCATTTCTATAGTTCGCTCAACAGAGAGGCTCACTGTATCCTTACGTTCTTTATATAATAATAATTTATCTGCTAGTATTAAGGAGCCACCACGTAAACTTTTTTCTCTATTGAAGGAACTGACCACCTGGTGATTTCTGAAATTAAACATAAAATTATAATCTTTAAGCCAATGTTCAGTAATAAAAGGATGTGTATGTTGTTACCATTTAAAAACAATTCAACTTCTAATTCTTTGCCCATCATGCCTTGTATATATTGATGCACCAGTTGTAAACAATTTTTATTACTTATTTGTGGGCTGCATTCAAATTTAATTAAACTCTTATTATTGCTATAGATTGCCTCTAATGTCGCATTTACTAATTTAAATTAGTTGGAACTGATTCCAAATTAATTGTCAAATAATTATCCTGCCCAATAAAAGCAATCTTGGTAGCCAAAAACTTGGCTGAGTTAAGAAGTAGATAATAAGATAGCACATTTGCTATCAGTCTTAAATTATATTTAGATAGGTAATACCTATCTTTTGTCCAAAACTTTTTTATTAAATTATTTATAGCAACTAAATGAAATTTGTCATTATTATAATTACAATTATATGTCAAATTTAAATCATTGTTACATATTAAATTATTCATTTGTATATTTAAATTATGTCTTAGATTATTTTCCTGTGGCAATCCCTGTATGTAAGCCAGTGTGAACAAGACAATTTTGCGTACATTTAAGTTATTAAGTTGCTCAATATATGTTAATAACTGTTTGTTGTTAACACTTCTACCAACAAAAATTATTATTGTACTATTTGGACAAAATTTAGTAACTATAATTTTATCTAGGATGTCACTAAAAGATGCTCCAGGCATGCAGCAATTTGTAATTTTTTGTCCCTTTAAAGAGTAATTTAAAGTTATGCCTAGATTTTTTCCTATGTCATCGCTATACACAATTATATTATTTAAGTTATTTTTTATTATAAGCTCCTCTGCTATGGCACTGTCATAGAGTTTTGGTGGTGGTATAATATTATTAGCACACACCGACTCTGAAAAAGCTGGTATTGAATGCTGCCACTCACATTGATGTTTAACTAAGGAGTCAAAACGCTCCTCATTGTATTTACATGTCTTTACCAGATTATCCATAGCCAGTATGTGTTCTTTTATTTCGTTTTGGGCTGATTTATATTTATTGGATACAGTTTGAAGGGAATTTGTAAGAGATATTATTTCTGATTTAAGGCACTCTACGTCGGTCTCATAACATTTTCTTATGTTATCCACCTCAATTGAATTCAACTTAAGTTCATATATCAATGCTTGTTTTTTTTTACATAATTTACATAATTTTTGGTATTCATCTTATTTTTATTAATTTTTGTACTTTCCCTATGTATTTATTAACTTTTATATACTTCTTCAATTTGGTTTTACTGCAATTAATCCTCACTGAGTTTCCTGAAGTGGAAGATTCGTCACCAGTCAAATGTATTGTTGCAGATTGCTGTAAAATTCTTGAAGCATTATATTGCACAAGCTTAGAGAACAGGCTTTGAGTCTGGGAGGCGTTAAGATTATCGATATTTGTTTTAAATTGTATTATTTGCGCATAAGCCTCATTCAACTGTAACTTCAATGCAGCAATGAACCTGAGAGCTTCCTCATATTTCTTGCTGCATCGGCTAAACTCATTAACCATTCCCTGTAGCTGATCTCTTTCTTTTATAACACTTATGTATTCTGTATCTAACTTAACCATATCACATTTCATTTGTGTGTTTTTGGCAATTATGCTTACTATTTCTTTTTCATTATCATCCCTTTCCTTAAGCAACAGTTCACACTGCTCCCTGGATGCCTTAAGTTCTTGGAGCGCAAGCTGGAGTTGGCTCTCCACCTGGCGCGTCTTGGCGTTGCGAGTATTCATTTTACTATTTATTATAAATAATAAAAGAAAACAAAGATCGAAAACAGAAGAAGCAGAGTAAGCTAATATCGAGTTGTTGTTGTTATTTTTTTGATTTACAAGTCTCAAATCAAATTATCGTTATAACAACTCGAAAAGAAACCCGCAAAGGATGTAAAAATCCGAGTAATAGAGTAGATCTTTAAAATTATAAAAGGAATGATATTAAATAAGAATTAGAATAATTTTAAAACAATGTTCGTTACCTGTCACTTTTTGTTCCAACACAAAAATATTGTTATAACATTTATGTACCGACTTTCTTAAATATTAAATACAAAGCGGCAGTAATTATTAACTATAACATAAAATTGAGGTGGATATAATGAATTCACAATATTTAAATTATTAAAATTTATCGGGACGAATTACTTTTACAACTTATCACCAGGGTTGCCACAGCAAAAAACAATCAGATAATCATCAATATTCATTTATTTCCGATGTCACAAAAAACAGACAGACAAATAATTATTATGATGCTAAACTAAAATGAAACAAATATTAAAATGTAATTTGGTCTGTTGAATGATTAAAGCTTTAATTAAAACAAACCATTTTATAAATATGATTAGACACGAGAAGAATATTTTTTTTAGCTTAAAATTGAAACTCATCATCATCATTACAGCCCTTTACAAGCCCATCGCTGAACATAGGCCTCCCCCAAAGAAAACTTCAAAGCACAGTCCAAAGCACCTCCATCTATCGTCTTACTGCATCTCTCAATAGGTCGCCACTCCATCTAGCGTGGCACTAGAATTGGTCTGTTGAATGGTTAGAGCATTAATTAAAACAAACGATTTTGTAACTATAATTAGTTATGCGAAGTAGGTTAGGTTATCTATTGCAGTGTATATTTAATTATGCATTACCTGCTATAATTTTGTGACTCTATTAAGCAAATACCTACATGATTCAGTGCGTGTTTTCCTTTTTAATGTCAATCAACATTAGTAATGAGCGACGATGGGGCGACGGATATAAGTCGTGATTGATGAATGTCTCTACATTTTTTTGGAGCTTAACTAATGCTGTTAGTGATATTGGATATTAATGACAAGCATTTTTATTGAAGCGCTGTCATGTTTCGTCATGGTAATATACAAAGAGAATATAATCACTGCGTTTAGTAATATACAAATACGTCTACGGCCACGTGAATAATATAAACTAACGAATGGTTCACAATAAAAATGTTTCATGACATTCAAAAACTCTTTCATGGTTGAAAACTGTTTTTATTTAGAACAAATTTCTTTACATGCAATGTAGAATATTAAAAATTTTTTAAACCATGTGTTTACTGGCTCCTACCCTAGAAAACCGTTTCTACCGGAAGACTATTCTTACTGTCTCTTTAATTATTAATCGAATATCATTGCACTCACTGAACCTTTTATTGGTCAAACATTGTGCCAGCAAATCTAAAAGTTATTATAGATCTGCATGTTTTTTTTTGAAGTTCCAAGCAGACGTAGTTGTGGATTAAACTAGTAAATACCAAATTATAAGGAAATATTTTTATGTCGTTTGTGTGTTTTCTCGTTATTTCGGAAAGTTTTACGCTAGGTGTTGGTAGCAGACATCACCTTCTTACTTATTTCTATCGTCAAGCAGACGTATACCCACAGCTGTGTTCGTGCATGAGTTAAAAGTGACACACACGTATGATTTATATCTAATCCTAGAGATCATAAAGAATGTATTGGCTTCTTGTTTGGGAGTCGCTTAGGAATGTATGAGCTGCGAGTCACTTATTAATAGATATACCCAATTACCGTTATAGTTATAGAAAATTAAATATTCGCTTATTGCCCCTGTACTGGGTTCACAGTACTCTCAAACCCGAATAAAACTGATCTGGACATTTAGGCCTCCTCTCATTATTCTTATGTTAAAATCTGTCATATCACAATTTTCCTGTTTTTCCCTCAGTCGAGTTTTACGATACCCAGGGGATATATTACGACCACACGTTGTATTTGTACGAGTATGTACTAGCTGAACAAGCTCAATAGACGTCTGCGAAGAAGGTTTCAGTGGCCGTGTGGTACTAAAATAAACGCGCTATTCTAGGAAAGCTTTCTTTATAGAATAAGGGTGACAAGCTAGGACACAGTCACCCAGAAGGTGAGTGTATGTTGTAAGAGATAGATATCTACATCTATCCTCGATTAAGAATCAAAATGCAGATGCGCTATCACTCCTGAAGACTAAAACGGAATGCTTCGTTTCCAGAAAAAGGGTCTGCAGTCCTCTTCTCTTACCATAAAAAACACACCAGCATTAAGCTGCTATTTTGCGCTGGTATTCTATGGTATATCCACCACGCACAAAAGCCTCTAATAAACTCCCTAAGGACTTCAACATTGCGTATTAATATCATCATTGCAGCGTATAATCACTGCAACCATAATGTAGTACTGCCCTTATAAGGACACTGCTGGCCATATAAGGAAGCTCAAGGTCGCTAAGTGAGCTATGAAAAGGGCTATACTCGGAATTTTTTCTGTGACAGGTATCGCAATGAGAATATTTACAGTAGACCTAAAGTAACCGACATAGCATAAAGAAACAATAAGATGAAAGGCAATGGAAGAAATATTTATTTTTAATTCTTTTGAGTGGACTTAGGAATATAACAATCTCAAGGTAATAACGAAAATGTCGTCTTAACAGTTACATTAAAAATAAGAACTCTTATTTTTCGTTATTTTTTCTTCAAATTTGAACGGGACTACGTTTAAAGTATTGACTATTTAATAAAAACTAACTAGTATCACAACCATCAACATAGTGTTAACCTTTCCTTTTTTGAATTTAGCTAAAACACACTAATAATTGAAAGCCCACTGCTGAACATAGGTCTCTTCCATAGATTACCTCTTATTTTAGTTTCCATAGTTGACACGCTTGGCAGGTGGGTTGGCAACCGTAGCTTATTTATTATCTTTTAGCTGTTATTAGGATCTACTGGTTAGTTTCCCTTCGTCGCCTCTTACACCGCCACCATATGGTCAACTTTCACATCTCAATAAAAGTAAATGTTGGCGTCAAGATAGCAGGACGAAATTTCCAATCCTAAAATAAATGTTAAGTAATATTTTATAATCCTAACTACACCAGTGGACTACCTACTAAGCACTTCGTTAATTTATCTTACATAATATAATTTCGTGACCATTCGTGGTTTTACATAATATAATATGGAGCCAATCTTGTCTGTGACACCTCTGACATATGGTATTACAGCAGGCACACGCTCAACTGTGGCCGGCTTCACTCAGTCACTGTGACGTAGGTGTGGGACCCAAAGCTTTTTGTCGTGCCGAACTAGCTTGACGTGCTGAAGCTCGGCGGCCAAGTGTTTACTGTTACAGATACCCCATGCTCTGTGTAACAAAGATTTGCCCACCGTAGCTAACTGTGAAAGATTATGGTAAGATTCACCGTTTAAATATCGGTTCGTATGGGTATTTTTTCTATTCACAGTGTGACCTATGGTGTTCTTAGGATTTCGGATGACTAACACGTCTAGCAAAACTAAAAAATTGTTTGCCTCTAACTCCATAGTAAATTGAATTTTTGAGTTCATGAAATTAAGATGTTCTATAAATGTAGTTACTTTATCTGATAGTAAAATTGTGAAAGTATCGTCTACGTACCGCTTGTAGAACCGTTGAGTTATAGGTGCAGTAACGAAGGCTTTCTCCTCAAAGTCCTCCATAATTATATTGTCGACAATGGGAGCTACCGTTGAACCCATCGCAACACCATCTACTTCTTTGTAAGACTATATTGTTTTTATAACTAGATAAAACCCAGAAAGCACCCGATACGTCGGGAGTTTAAAAATAAGTATAATTAAATGAGATAAAATCCGTAAAAGTAGTTTTATTCAACACTTAATAACCGTTAATATTACGTTACTACCAAGATACCTGCGTTCAGTATTTCAAATAAAATCAACAAAAGTTCTGGAGCACAGAACAAAGAGGTTATTTAGCCGGCACAAATCCGCCTTAAAATAAAATGCCAAAATTAGCTCTCATGTTGTCATATCGAAAGCAATGTTTTCTGCTACCAGATACCAAAACTACTGCAAATATAGTACACGGAGAAGCTTTGAGGTAATTTTTTTTTATAGGATAAGGGTGACAAACGAGCACACAGTCCACCTGATGGTAAGTGGTTGCTACGGCCCATAGACATCTACATCTATCTATTACAAATCAAAATGTAGATGCGTTGTCACCCGTGAGGACTAAAATGGAATGCCTCATTTCCAGTAAAAAGGGCCTCCGGCCACCTGCACTCACCAAGCGAAACGCAGAGGTAAACCTCTACTTCACGCTGGTTTTCTGTGAGGTCGTTGTACCACCCCGGTTCGAGCCGGCCCATCCGTACGACAGCAAAAGCTGCCGCGTGGCTCTACCTCTGTTAATTTAGGATTTTATAATCCATACTAAGTATGTATATTTTTATCAAACCAAAGGTGTTACCAAAACGTTTGACTCAAAACTTTAGACCCCCTCAAGGATAGAGTAGATAGAGTAGCTTTTTAATGGTAAATAAATTTTTAGAATCCGCGTTTATCCACACGAACGAAATCGCTGGCGGGTAAGATACTTTCTTAACAAATTCCATGTGAAGCAAAATTCACATCATCAGTGTGGTCCAGATGTCGGAGGCAAGAGTAATATTCATGTTGAGTAAACCTAAACGTAAACGTTCATGTCGCTCAGTCAGCTATGAACAAGGCTATGCTCGGAATTTCTTTGTACAATAGACATCGTAATGAGGATATACGCAGTAGAACCAGAGTTCAGCCAGATTTGGAATTTTGTGATTTGATGAAAAATAAAAATAAACAAATATACATATTATTTCTTTATTTACGTAACAAAATCCATTAACGCAAATAAAACACGTTCCCTGCATAGATCTACTCACCGCGGCATAGTGCCAAGAACGTTGTCTGTGTTACCTTGCTGAATAGCTTTATTCAGCATTTGGGCGAGAAAAGAATCAGCTCTCTTGTATTCGCATCTCTAACGCGAGGGCCCTACACACCGATTGTCACTACAGCAAATGAAAAAAACTATGTAATATTTAGAGACTCATATTTGAGAAATTTACTCAGTACAGTCGCTTCTAATACCGCCCAGGTTTTAAGCAACAAAACAGGACGTAGATTTCTACATGATTTATAAAATATCTCCCGTACTATATTTATCCTGTACCAATTAACAATAAGGTGTACCAATTAACAATAAGGTTAATCAATGATTTACTTAAATATATATAAATAAAACTTAACTCGTTCTCGCTTAATGTCGACACTTACGGCACGATACGATATTTTATTCAAACGGTAATAACCTATCTAACTTCACCATATCTTGTCTTTTGATAACCAATTGTTAATTCGATTTTTTTATAATAAAGTCATATAGTATCTATATAGAATTTATTGATACATTTATACATAGTTTAAATGAAAACTTACTCAGGTAATCATTCTACGATTATTAAATGAATAAGAACCTTCAGTAATTATACAACAGTCCGTTGAGCAGAACTTTATCTTAGAAAACTAATGGACTAGAACAATTGAAAAGTCTCGTTTGTTAAAAAGCGATTTCGATTACCATTTGCAAAACTTAGAAGTATAGGTACCATCTGCAGTGTTGTGATATACCAAATTGCGGTACCTATGTGAACTTTTATTACGTGTAGTTTTTATATTTTTGCTTTATAGATAAGGTTAACATTATTTTTAATTATTTTTGTTTCCTAAACAGTAGCAAATTTTTCACTTAAATCTTTTACGTCATAGAGTGAGCTGAAGAGCTCGCGTACTTTGTCAAGCATATAAAAGAAATACAAACCATATAATACATTTGACTTTGGTTCTCTACACTCACAATACGAAACACAGCAGAATTAAGCTGCTATTTTACGCTGGTATTCTGTGAGAGCATTGTCCTATATATATATAACACCAATATATATATTGGTGTTATCATGTATGCTTAATGCTGCTGTGTTTCGTATTGTGAGTGTGGAGAACCGGATACACTTTTTACTAGAAACGGGGCACTCCATCTTAGTTCTCTTCGTGGTTGTTACCCCTGAGAACTAATCTCAGTGGTGACAACCACGGAGTAAACATATCTGCATTTTCATTCTTAATCGAGGATAAATGTAGATGCTATCTATGGGCCACGGCATCCTTTTACCATCCGGTAGGCTATGTGCTCATTTTTCACCCTTATTCTATAAAAAAAAGTTTGTCGAGGTTACTACGTCGATTTATAAAAGTTAATTACGATACAGTGCAAAGAAGTGTTTTACAATTATTTTGAATCAACCGTTTTCCTCCTAATATGTTACTTGATCGAATTCATTATCAAATATTAATAAAATACGCGATGAGCAATGTTTGTATTATTTGGTTTTTGTAAACAATAATATTATGGCATCTATGTAAGATGTCAAATGTATTATATGGTTTGTATTTCTTTTATATGCTTGACAAAGTACGCGAGCTCTTCAGCTCACTACTATGACGTAAAAGATTAAAGTGAAAAATTTGCTACTATTTAGAAAACAAAAATAATTTAAAATAATGTTAACCTTATGTATAAAGCAAAAATATAAAAACTACACGTAATAAATGTTCACATAGGTACCGCACTGCAGATGGTACCTATACTTCTAAGTTTTGCAAATGGTAATCGAAATCGCTTTTTAACAAACGAGACTTTTCAATTGTTCTAGTCCATTAGTTTTCTAAGATAAAGTTGATTCGCATTCTGCTCAACGGACTGTTTCATAATTACTGAAGGTTCTTATTTATTTTATAAACGTAGAATGACTACCTGAGTAAGTTTTCATTTAAACTATGTATAAATGTATCAATAAATTCTATATAGATACTATATGACTTTATTATAAAAGAATCAAATTAACAATTGGTTATCAAAAGACAAGATATGGTGAAGATAGATAGGTTATTACCGTTTGAATAAGATATCGTATCGTATTTCAATATTTTTTCCAAAGAGCAAATCACGCCTTAACGAATTCAATGATTTCCGTTCAGGATCCCCACCAGGAGTTTTAAAGCATAGTCATAAATAAACTTCCATAAAAATTACAAAGTATATAAGATATTCAATTAATTACATAATATTCATTATCTATATATGAATACGCGACGCGAAAACTTTTAAATTATGACACTAATGTTCCCGTCACGTATCATGTAGCGTTCAGCACAACTATACAATACGTATTTTCCATTTTGTTATTATATATCATTCATCAGTTGTTATTATCATATGTAACTACTACTCGCTTAATGTCGACACTTACGGCACGGTCTCCGTAATACCGTATGGGGCCGACTGAAAATCAGCGTCGCTATCCCGCGGCTTATGCTGAGGCAGTCCCTTCCGCCACTTCATCTGTTTCGATTATTAAGTCATGAATCGTTTAAATGAAACTAACTTTACTTTACGGATTTTATCGCGTATATTAACTTATTTTACATTCCCGACGTTTCAAGCACTTTACAGCACCCATGGTCACGGGGGAGACTGAGGTGTACAACGTCCCAATGTCATAGTTAACCACGGCTACCTCCAGATTAAAAATTATTAATTTTTGTTCCGATCTACGCAGTATGAACTTACAGTATCATGAAGTCTTGCAGTTGTATGCTTGGGTTGGGATTTAATTTTATTAATTATGGGATCCCAAGCAGATGGTAGCACCCAGCCATCTTCTCTATTGAAATTAGGATGTTTTTTGATTTCAATAGCCTCGCGAATCATCCTTGGAAGGAATCGGTGTTCTTTAGCGAGGATTTGTGGTCTATCAAATCTAATGTAGTGACGGGGGCGATCATGTACATGTTCACAGACTGCAGACTTCCCGGAGCGTCTATTCTTCACATCAGCTATGTGTTCTTTAAAATTATTTAAAATTATAGATTAAAGACCTACATCTGGCAGACAATGAAACTATGGTGAGTTTTGATGTGCAGTCTCTATTCACATGCCTACCTGTTGAAGACTGCATCTCGATTGTTACTAGAAGGCTAGAGGAAAACAACATGCCCGTAGAATATGCAGTATTACTCAGACACTGCCTTACATCTGGCTACCTATTGTGGAAGGAGGAGTTCTACAAGCAAGTAGATGGAGTGGCGATGGGCTCACCTGTATCTCCCATTGTCGCCGATATATTCATGGAGGACTTTGAGGAGAAAGCCCTGCTTACTTCTCCCATAAACCCAAGATTCTACAAGCGGTACGTAGACGACACTTTCACAATTCTACCTTTAGATAAAGTAACTGCATTTTTAGACCATCTTAACTCCTTAAATTCTAAAATTCAGTTCACAATGGAGTTAGAGGCAAACAATTCTTTAGCTTTTCTAGATGTATTAGTAATTCGGAATCCTGATAACACCTTGAGCCACACTGTGTATAGAAAAAAGACCCATATAGATAGATATTTAAACGGTGATTCTCACCACCATCCTTCACAGTTAGCTACCGTGGGTAAATCTTTGTTTCAGAGAGCACGAGGGATCTGTGACAGTAAACACCTGGCCGCCGAGCTCCAACACGTCAAGCAAGTTTTGCACGACAATAAGCTTCGGGTCCCGCGCCTACGTCACAGTGAACGAGTGAAGCCGGCCACAGTCGAGCGAGTGCCTGCTGTACTGCCATATGTCAGAGGTGTCACTGACAAGATTGGCTACATCTTGAAGCGTGCTTCCATTAAAACATATTTCAAGCCGCCGAAGAAGATTAGTCAGTTTTTACCATCAGTCAAGTGTAATATTCCTCTGCAAGATGCAGGAGTGTACAAGCTGGATTGTGAATGTGGTCTCTCTTATATAGGACAAACTAAAAGATCCATAAAAACCCGCGTTAAAGAACACATAGCTGATGTGAAGAATAGACGCTCCGGGAAGTCTGCAGTCTGTGAACATGTACAGGATCGCCCCCGTCACTACATTAGATTTGATAGACCACAAATCCTCGCTAAAGAACACCGATTCCTTCCAAGGATGATTCGCGAGGCTATTGAAATCAAAAAACATCCTAATTTCAATAGAGAAGATGGCTGGGTGCTACCATCTGCTTGGGATCCCATAATTAATAAAATTAAATCCCAACCCAAGCATACAACTGCAAGACTTCATGATACTGTAAGTTCATACTGCGTAGATCGGAACAAAAATTAATAATTTTTAATCTGGAGGTAGCCGTGGTTAACTATGACATTGGGACGTTGTACACCTCAGTCCCCCCCGTGACCATGGGTGCTGTAAAGTGCTTGAAACGTCGGGAATGTAAAATAAGTTAATATACGCGATAAAATCCGTAAAGTAAAGTTAGTTTCATTTAAATGTGTAGTGTTCGCGTAAATATAAGAAATCACTATCATGAATCGTTGTTATATCCTCTATTTTTTGTTTATTAATTTTCTTGTGTTTTTTTATTTTATTTTTATTCGTATTATGTTTATCAATTTGTGATTGTAACCTGAAGTGTCGGAATAAATGTCTTTATGTCTTTGTCTTTATGTTTTTCAAGCATGATACGCGCACAGAGGTGTGTGAGATTTAGCATAGTTAAAATTTATAGAATAAAGAAAGAGTGCATAAAGCTAAAATTAATAAGTACCAAATAAAATATTATCACTACGTTTTAAACAAAAAAAGTTAAAAAGCATTTATTTTATGTTTTGTATTTTAGATATCTGTATTTACATATTACCTAATGTGCAATGGAAAGTCAATTTCATCCTTCTTAAGAAACCCAAAAATTTAACGAATCACTGTTGAATTAGGTTTCCATTATTAGATACTACATAGGCTGCACTAAAAGTATCGGGAATGGAATATTTCCACTGTTCCTGTCATATTAAAATCTTTTTGATTGAAAAGTCCTTGTTTTTTTAAAATTGAATACCTACCTCGGTCTTGTCACAAGGTTTTGTCAAACTAGTTTAGTTATTGAGAAAATGGAATTGACTCATGAAAATTTAAGAGCGATGATTTATTATGACTTTCGAAGTGGTTTAATACAAAAACAGTGCGTTGACCGGATGATTTCTGCATTTGGTGATAAAGCCCCATCCAAAACCACAATTTATCGCTGGTTTGCTGAATTTCAACATGGACGTGTCAAGCTCAGTGATGATCCCCGTCTAGGTCGTCCAAAAACTGCAGTCACCCAAGAAAACGTTGATGCTGTGAGTAAGCTAATTAAGGAAGATCGACATGTGACATACCGCGAAATTCAGGCAACTTTAGACATTGGCATGAGTCAAATACAAATAATCTTGCATGAACAATTGGGTGTAAAAAAGTTGTTTACCCGATAGATACCGCATTCGCGTTATTTGGTGCATCAGAACTCTTGAAAGATTCCACGCAGGATCCTCAAATGCTGTATACAACATCGTTTCAGGTGACGAATTCTGGATATATGCGTACAAACCCGAAACAAAAAACCAGTCACGAGTTTGGGTGTTCGAAAATAAGTTAAAGCCAACAAAAATTATTCGTTCACGAAGTTTTGCGAAAAAATGGTGGCCACGTTTGTCTCCAAAACCGGCCATGTTACGACTATTCCTCTTGAAGGACAAATAACGGTTGATGCAGAATGGTATGCTAGCATTTGTTTGCCACAGGTCGTTTCTGAACTCCGTAAAGAGAACTGCAACCGCCGCATCATCCTCCATCACGACAATGCGAGTTCTCACACCGCACACAGAACAAAAGAGTTTTTAGAGCAAGAAAACATAGATTATTAGACCATCCGCCGTACAGCCCCGACCTAAGCCCTAATGATTTCTATACTTTTACCATTTTGGAGACCCCATCTTGCGAATGGAATGGTTGCTTCAATGATTGGTTCCATCGTATGGAAAAATGTGTCAAATTTCGCGGAGAATACTTCGAAAAGCAATAAATACATTTTTAAATAGTAATGTTGTGTCACTTCCTTTATAGCCGAAAATTTCAGTGCCGCCCTCGTATTACATTCCATCATTAGATACTATTCTCTGTTAGTATGATATCTCTGTTTTAGAGACGATGGCAAGAGACCCGACGGTATGACATTGGTCCCTTGGGAGAGAGGTAAAGCCCTAGTGTGGGATGCTACTTGCGTAGACACTCTGGCGGCCTCTCATCTCAGGGGTACCTCGTTTAAAGCCGGGGCGGCATCAGAGGCAGCTGAGCTGAGTAAGTGGCGCAAATATGAGTCTCTGAGAGATGACTACATATTTGTGCCATTTGCTGTAGAGACTATCGGTCCGTGGGGTCCATATGCGGTGAAGTTCCTAAAGGAACTCCATCCGCGGCTGGTCGTTGCTGCCGGTGATAAGAGGGCTGGTTCTTTCCTCGCTCAAAGGCTAAGTATAGCCATTCAGCGGGGAAACGCAGCTAGCGTTCTTGGCACGATACCGCGGGGAGTAGGACTATATGATAATTAAGTTTCTAGTTTTAGGTTTTTTTTTATTATCATAGTTTTTAATATTGTAGATAAAATTAAGTATTATGTAAAATTGTAAATAGAGTATGATAAGTATAATATAAATTATATTAGTAATATTTATAAAGTATATTTCTTTCTTAAAAAGTAGATTCGCAAACCGTTACCGTACCGTAACCGTTAAAAGTTGATAAAATCTTATCGTAATTCAACTTCGTCCTTCAATTTCCTTTGCTTATAAAATATAATGGATGAAAAATATTTAATAGGCCCACGCTTTATATATTGCAAATGCTTAAAAATTATTAAGTATATTGAAAGCGACTAGTTTTCACAGTTTTGTAAAATTATTATGGTTCTGCTAAAATTAAATAATGGTAAATAACGTAATTATAAGGGAAAATAGGTCCATAGAATACCATTTTTGAGACAATAATAAGAATACTTTTAAATGTGAAGTAAGTGAGAAAATCCAATAAAAATATTCTAAAAGTTCTTTAGAGTCGACAATAACTTTCGGAAGCTCGCGTCACAAAATGTAGTAAAAAGTTTCTTGCTTTAAAAACAGTCTCAGGCAGTCTCAGCAAAAATTTGAAATTGGAACGTATTTTTTTAATAACCACGGCACTTTGACAACCGGCCAGTAATATGTTTAAATGATAAAATTCTTATTCGAATTGTATTTTTTTCAGGCAGGAAACAATAACTTATCTTCACGCACAATCCCTGACGGGGTAGCCAGAGAGAGCAGATCGCCAAGTGTCACGATCCTTACATACCTCTTTCGCTTCTTTCAGATTCATTATCTTCTTCATACATGCACGTCTAGGTATCCGAGTACTCTTGACCCTACCCTCTTCGAGCAATTTGCTCACATGGCCTTCGAAAGTTAGTCTCGGTCTACCTCGATACCTTTTAATATTAACTTTCGCACTATATATTTTCTTCACCATTCGGTCTTCACTCATTCGCTCAACGTGCCCAAACCACCGAAGCACGCCCTTATCAATTTTTGTGATAAGGTCATCTTTCAAACCTGCCATATTGCGAATCTCTTCGTTTCGCTTTCGGTCGGCCATGGTAACGCCGCACATTTTACGAAGAGATCGCATCTCCACTGCATCCAACTTGCTTTTATGCTTCTTCTGGCCTACCCAGGTTTCGATGCCATATAACAAAGTCGGCACCAACACTGCGTTATGTATTGCAAGGCGTGCACTCTTCACTACGCCTTGCCTTTTGACTAACGCAGTCAGGGCACCATTAAATTTGTTCCCGGCAGCGACACGCCTGTCTACATCTAAATCACATCTTCCATCCCGGCTAAAAGCACTCCCCAAGTTTACAATTTCATTTACCTGTTCTAGACATTCCTGATTTACCCATATTTCACACTTCGTTCTATCTTCGTCCCTTTCAAATACCAGAACCTTAGTTTTATTAGCATTCAAACGGAGACCTTTAATTTCACATTCCTCTTTCATACACGTGACTAATGCCTGCAGTTCTGCCTCTGATGGTGCAATAAGCACTGCATCATCAGCATACAACAGACAATTTACTTTTATGTCACCCAATTTCACACCCAAACAGCTATCTTCCAGCTGTCGAGATACAGTATGAACAGCCAGGAAGACATGAAACAACCCTGTTTTACGCCCGTTTGGATGCTAAACATGGGTGATAGGTCATGCCCTACCCGCACACAGGCTTTACAGTCACAGTAAAGAGACTGCACAGCCCTTAGCAATCGACCATCCACACCATACCCCGGCAACAGTTCCCACATTTTCTTCCTTACAACCTTATCAAATGTTTTCTCAAGATCCACAAAAGCACAGAAAATCTTCTGGTTAGCAGACAGAAGCTTTTCCGTGATCATGCGGAGAGAAAACATTTGATCTGCGACATCCCCCGTCCGCCAGCACAAATTGCACAGCAGATGAAAGCCGTCCCAGACGCAAGGCCCACCATACTTGACCATTTCAGCAGTAACTCTGTCTAGTCCCGCAGCCTTACCACATTTCAAACTTCGAATCGCACGTTCAATCTCTTTCATACTGATGACCTCAGTGTCATCGAGGTCCGGGTCTGGCGTACCAGTCACGGCGTCATCCCCGGATCCCTCACTAAGATCATCACACGCATACATTTCTCTATAAAATTCGCTCCATCGCTGCATGACGTCCGATTTTTCTGAGAGGACGTCATTAGTTCTCGAAAGCACTTTGTTCATTCTTAAGGCCGTCGCACCACTTCGGGTCCTTCCAACCTCTTTCCAGAAGAGTTTGGAGTTCTCCTTAAAGTTTTGCGACAACCTTTCGTCCGCTTCCATTCTACATCTTTCACGCACTTCCTCAATCAGTGCTTTCGTGTGAACTTTCTGCAGCCTATATCTTTCTTTCATCTTCTCTCTCATATCCTTATCATTACTAGAGGACAAATAGTCTACCCATGCTTTCTTCTTCTTCTTTACAGCTTCTTTCACTTCATCATTCCACCATGCATCTCTTCTTTTACTACAACCTCTTTTTATTGTTTCACACACTTCTTCCGCTGCACTTACCATTCCATCCCTAAGGTTCTGCCATGTTCTTTCTACACATTCTTTTCTGCCATCGATGGTGTCATGCTTTTCGGCTACGTCCGCATGATATTTGTCCCTGGTATCCGCATCCTGAAGCTTCCAGCTTCGGATGCGACAGACCGACTGTGGTTCTATTACTGCCGTCCGGTAGCGCCAACCCGTGAACAGACCCCTAAATCTAGTAATCACTAGATAGTGATCCGTTCCCAGGTCAGCACCCCTGAACACTCGCGTATCCATCACCTGTTTTCGCAGTCGGTCATCCACCAGGAACAAATCGATCATACTTCTCTCATTCTTTCGTTCTCTAGTATACATATGGATTTTCTTGTGATTAAACATAGTGTTTGTCACAAGAAGACCCTTTTTCTTGCATACCGCCAGTATAAGCTTGCCAGCATCATTAACCCTTTTATCGCCAAACTTTCCAAGTACCGACTCGTACCCTGGTCGAGCGGTACCAACCCATCCATTCAAATCACCACATACACAATTCTTTCGTTTCCCCTAGACAAATCTAGAACTTCTCTTTCATTCTCCCAAAACTCCTCCAGCTCAGCCCTGGACGACGAAGCTACCGTCGCATAAACAGCCAAAAGGAATAACTTCGTCAGTCCCAATTTAAAGCGAACCCAGAGAAGTCTTGAGTTCACAACCTTATATTCAGTCATAACATCGACCAACCGAGAAGACAGCAGCACCTCCACTCCCTGGCAGGCGTTCTCGCTCTCCAGGACTCCGGACCATAGAGCTAATGCCCCGCCAGGGAGCTCTTCAGTACCACTGCCCTTCCGTTTGGTCTCCGACATACACACGACATCTAATTCTCTTTCTTATATTATTTCGATCAACTCATTCGTCTTATCTCTCATGCCTCCTCTAACATTCCACGTGCCAACACTGCACTCTGTCCTCCACCTTCTGCCGTGTCGGGCTGTGCGTGGCGGGTGGCGGTCCCCATCGCCGCTTTGCGCGCTACATTCCACACCAACGGGGACGAGCTGGTGTGCGTCGCCTTGGGGGGACGCCCTAACCCTCGTTGGCATGGGCGCGTAGCTGAGTAGAATTGCAGCCCTGAAAAGGGCTGGCAGGGGTCGCGACGAGCACGCTTCTACAATGACCCCAGGAAACAATAAAAATCGCATTATATTGAATATAATACATTACCCTATATATATCATAATCATAATCATGATTATGACATATGTGGGGGTAATCAATATATTATATATATATATATATATACTAGCTCGCCAGGCAGACATTGTTCTGCCCTTTCCGATGACCTTTCCTATAAAAATCCTTAAATTAGCAATAAAAAATTTGTGGGTCATTTAGCGAAATAAAAACTATCCTATCTCTTAAGTTGGACCAAAATGCACACAGTGTGCAAAATTTCATTGAAATCAGTTCAGTAGTTTAGGAGTCCATCGCGGACAAAAAACGTGACTTGCAATTTTCTGAGTTAATGTGACAAATCTTAATCCAATTTCTGGAGAGTAATTTTGCAGTTTTTACCAAATCTTCTTATTTTTTCATTAAAGTTTTAGTTATTTAGATAAACACTTGTACTAATTTAACAATTTATCCAAATCACAAAAATGAAGCTGAAGTTTCACCAAGTGATAACAAACGCAAGTATAAATTATACAATACATATTTATTGATCAAAGATTAATTTCCCTAAAGGTTTCTTGCTAGATAATGACGCCATTTTTGTCGGACACTCTAAGCCAACATTCCAAGATTCATTACAAGCAAGTTTCAATGTAAATGTCGTAAGAGTCGATAATTCATTTGAGATCAATAAATTTTAATTTATTTATTATTTAATTTATTAATTTTATTTAAAAGGCCAGGTGAAGAGTACTCTAAACCGTAGAGCATGTATGAAGGGAATGATGAAAGTGGACGAAGCAAAACAAGTATGTAAGGATCGTAGCAAGTGGAAAGAAGTGGTCTCTGCCTACCCCTACGGGAAAGAGGCGTGATTATATGTTTGTATGTATGTATCAACAAATTTTCAATGATAGTTTTATTGGTTCTACCATGAATACTTACAATGATCTCTCAAACATCAATTTATTATATCAAGAAGTGTCATCATTTATTCTCATACGATTAAGCTCTCAAAGAATGAGACTGAGCTGGATATAATTAAATCGCTTTGCTAGATGACTATAAATTTTACATCTTTTGATAAGGGGCTACTCCATGCGAACGACCTTGAGCATTCGGTCCGTTGCGCTGACTCGCTACAATATAACGCGATAGAAATATCCAAGACGCCACCTACTGTACGAACGTAGTATTATTTTTTTAACATCAATAAACTATTTTATGGAAAATGGAAATACACACGGCGCACTTATAAATGTATTTTAATTTTTTTATTCGGTATATTAGTTGCATTATATTAGAATTATGTATTCTTATATATTATCTAATTATGAAATTTTATAATTAATTATATATTAAAAATGAAGTATTGAAAATTGTGAGTTTAAAAGATACCTACTCACTATAGGTAAATAAATAGATAGCTCGCCTTTTGTACAAATACTTGGTGCAATAAAGAATAAATAAATAAATAGGATGTTTCGCAGATGTGTTTTTGATTATTGTTATTTTTTACGTGTCACGTATTGAAAAGTAATATACCTACCTACGAGTTTTTTGAACTGAGCACCTTGTAACTTAGCCTGCTTATTACTTATGTTGGCTGACATTATCCTCACCCCAATGATTGATTAGGATGAAAAAAAAACATGTATGTTTTTATTTTTATTCAATTTTATTTCTACATACGTAATTATTTATACATAAGGGTAACTTTAATAAAGGTAATACAAAAATCAACAAGAAGTATAAGGGTTCAGTCTTTCAATTTCAATTTTAAAAAAAACGTCACCCCCAAACAAGGAGTTTTTTCTCCTGTGTCGTGGAGGCAGTTTACAAATATAAATTGCACACGGACAAACATCCAGACCCAGAACAATTATTTGTAGGCCATAAAAATACTTGTTCCGTGCGGAATTCCAACCCGCGGTCCCCAGCGCAACAAGTGATTGCTAAGCCACTGCGCCACGGAGCCGTCTCCGGGTTATAGGTAAAGTGACCATATGTCCCGTTTTGATTGGGACTGTCCCTTTTCTCAGTCGTCTGTCCCATTGTCCCCAAATAAAGCTCCGGGACACAAAATTGTCCCGTAACTCGTTGGATGGAAGTATTCAAAGCAAAACAATCTTCAACATAATTTTTTTAATTGAATATATTTTATGTCTACCTGGTACAAATGCCCAGACGTCCACAATTTTGAATAAATTGTGGACGTCTGAAAAAAACACTTACGGTTCCAGTTCTAAAGACGATGTTGTTAACAAAGGTAACTCTAAAAAAAACTTGCCTAGAATTTTATTCTTATTTAAAATCATCACCAACTTTATTAAAGCAAATTTAATCCACTGACAAATGTAATTAATAATTAAAAAATATATGTTGCATTTAATAATTACCGTCTGTACCGAATATAATTTTATAGTTGTGCGAACTGTTGAGCGAACTGTAGAAATGGCATGTGTTGAGTTTGAGCACCTCATTGTTGTGAGCGTCTACAGACCCCCATGTTGTACATATGATACTTTTGAAAACATTATGGAGGAAGTTTTTGCAAAGCTTAATAAACAGAATAAATCTGTTGTAATATGTGGAGACTTTAATATCAATCTCCTAGAAGCTTCCTCCATCAATATTAAATTTAGATCATTGTTTAAATCATATGGTATTTTTAATTTATTTATAGAGCCTAGTGCAATATGTATAGATAACATTTTTACAAATGTGTAGCCGTTGCATAAATGTGTAATTTAAAAATTAAGTTCTGATCACTGTGGACAAGTAGTTTCGTTACCTTATGTTCACAAAAAGCAAGTAGATGAGAAAGTTGTGTCTGTTCCAGTAAATGCACGTCGCTTGGAGAAATTTTGAAGTAACAGTGAAAAAACTCCATCATTATTTAGGCTTATTTGCAATGAATTTAATAATAATTTTACTTCTAAAACATTCTCCTTGAACAGTCGGAAGTCGTTCAATGAATGGGCGACAGTAGGAGTCCATAAGAGCAGGCATAGGTTATATGATCTTTACTATGAAAGGTCATATAATCATAGCGTCGAATTTAGGGAATATGTCAAAAATATTTAAAAGAGTGTGCTCCATAGCCAAGTCTTTGCATTTGAGCAACAAAATTAAGACGGCTTCCAATAAAATTAAAATGACATGGAGTATAATTAATAGCGAAATTGGTAAGATCAACTCTCGCAATTCAAATTACCAGTTAAGTGTAAACAACAAATTAACTGTATCAGATCAGGACGTAGCAATGGTTTTTGAGAAATATTTTACTGATATTCCGATCTTGACCACTAAGTCACTGAATTCTTCTCCTGCCGTCGCCGAAATATTACTTAAACAAAATGTAAATGCGTGTACAAAGAATTTTACATTTCATAAAGTGTCATCAATAGATATTGTAAAATATTTTAAAACTATTGATGTTAAGAAAACTGCAGATCTGTGGGGGATTTCCGTTAAAGTTATTGCGTCTATAATAGATACAATCGCGCCTCATTTAGCTATTATTTTTAATACTAGTATCGAATCTGGTGTGTTTCCTGCTTTAATGAAGCATAGTAAAGTAATACCTTTATTTTAATCTGGTAGTACATTAGACCCCGCCAATTTTAGACCTATTTCTGTACTACCAACACTTAGTTAGATTTTTGAAAAAATTGTTCTTGATCAAATATAATTTTTTTTAATATAAATAATTTACTTCATAAAAATCAAATTGGTTTCACAAGGGGTCGCTCGACAACTGATGCCGGTGTTGAGCTGATTAAATATATCTTTAATGCATGGGAGAATTCACAGGATGCTTTGGGTATATTTTGTGACCTATCCAAGGCCTTCGATTGTGTTCACCATGAAACATTAATCAGGAAACTTCAACACTACGGTGTAAGAAGTGATGCTCTTAAATTAATTATTTCATATTTAAGTAAGAGAACGCAAAAAGTTGTCATTAACAATATGAGCTCTTCCGGATCGATGGTACAAATGGGCGTGCGCAAGGCTGAATTCTCGGCCCCTTTCTGTTTCTTACCTTACATAGTAGGGGATAACCATGATACAGTATTATTTGCAGATGACACTTCTTTAATTTTCAAATTAAGTGGACAATTACTAAAATATGACGAAGTAAATAATGCTATATCTAAATTAGTAAATTGGTTCAACGTTAATAATTTGCATTTAAATGGCACTAAAACGAAATGTATGAAATTCATGACTCCAAATTTCAAATAATTAAATACTAATGTAATTTTAAATGGGGAGATACTGAGTCTTGTAGATATCACCATTTTTCTTGGAATTACACTAGACGCGAAGCTTCAATGGAGCCCCCATATATCAAAACTAGCAAGCAAACTTAGTTCTGCAGCATATGCTGTAAAAAAGATTAGAAGTCTAACCAGTGTTGAAACAGCTAGACTAGTTTACTTTAGCTATTTCCATAGCATAATGTCGTATGGTATTTTGCTATGGGGATACGCAGCTGATACTGAAATTATATTTGTTTTACAGAAGAGGGCCATAAGAGCAATTTATGATTTAAAGCCTAAAGACTCGCTGCGACAAAAATTTAAGGAAATTAATATTTTAACTTTGGTCTCACAATACATTTATGAAAATGCAATGTACGTACACAAAAAATAAAAGTAGTTTTACAAAAATAAGTGATATTCATTCTGTAAATACTAGGAACAGACACAAGCTAGTAGTACCAGTTACTCGACTCCATCGAATCAGTCATTCATTCTTTGGGCGATGTATACGCTTTTACAACAAAATTCCAGAAAATATACAAAGTTTGACCTGCTCAAAGTTCAAAAACTTTATTAAACTAAGTTTGTATAAAAAGGGTTATTATAATACTAGCTTTTTACCTGCGGCTTCGCTCGCGTGAACTTGAATTTAGGAACGCCATTAAATGCTATTCCGTGGCAGATTTAGAAAAATTCGATCGCTTTTAGAGTCACCTCATTGTCTGCGTCTCATAAAAAGAAAAAACGCGGCTTGGAATTGGGGCCGTGACCAATCTAATAGTTTTGAACAATTAAAACAGTTTGTGTACAAAACCCATACTAGCTCTATATGTCCCTGCATTACCGACGGAGATTCACACGGATGCATGCAAATCAGGTATCGCAGGCATTTTGTTGCAAAAACAAACTGATAATTCATTACGACCCGTTATGTTTTTCAGTAGGGTAACGAGTAAAGAAGAAAGCATGTATCATAGCTACGAGCTTGAAACTCTTGCGGTAGTCGAATCGTTGCGTAGATTTAGGGTGTACATCGTAGGCAAACATGTCAAGATCGTGACTGACTGTATGGCTGTTTGTGCCACCTTAACTAAACGTGACATTATTCCGCGTATAGCCAGGTGGTGGCTGTCAATCCAAGATTTTGATATGAGTGTAGAATATTGACCCAGAGACAGAATGAAACATGTAGACGCGTTAAGTAGGAACCCAATCGATACTGTGAATGTAAATCACCTTGAAGTGTCAGATTGGTTTTATACTGTCCAGTATCAGGATGACAAGTTGAAGCGAATCATTGATCAGCTTAGGGATGGCTCAGCCACCACTGAAATAACCAATAGTTTAATCAGATCATAGATTGTATAAAAAGACATTGCATGGTAATCGTCTCGTAGTGCCAGCATAAGCTCGATGGAGGCTAGTCCAGATGTACCATGATGACATAGGACATGTGGGTTTCCAAAAGTGTATAGACTTAATAAAAGAAGACTACTGGTTTCAAAAAATGACTCGCTTTATTCGACAGTATGTTACTGCTTGCCTTCATTGTGCTTATGGTAAGAGTGATCATGGAAAGAGAGAAGGAAAATTGTTCCCTATTCCCAAACCCACAGAGCCCATGATCATGATTCAAGCCGATTACTTGGGCCCCTTTTGCAAGACAGCTAAAGACACTTGACCATTCGCTCGCGGGCATGCAACGGAGGTTAAGATATGCCTAAACTCTTTATAAGATGAGAACTTTTTGAAGTATCTACTGATAAAAGCCTTCCCGCGGTCACTTACAAGTTTATCGGGGTGTCCGAATAAGCTGAATATTTTTCTGAGTGTTCTAATAGTTTCCACCGAATTGACTGTTTGACTTGGCTCAGCAATAACAAATTTAGAAAAGGATTCTGTTATAACCAGCATATACTGATAGCCATCATGATAGGATGAAACGTAACTTTGACAAGAAACGCAAAACAAGCCGTGTCTATAAAAAGCGGGATTTAGTTCTTTGGCGGCAAGCACCAACAAGCAGTACGTCAAGGGTGAACACTAAACTTGATGACGTCTTCTCGGGTCCATATATCGTAATCAAGGTGTTGGGCAATGACAGATATAGGATCAGAAGTATTAAGGGACTTCGAGGCTACAAGGCCTTCACAGGCCTTGTTGCAGCGGACTCCTTGAGGCCCTATCACAGTACGGTTCCTATATCTGACAGTGCCAGCAGTTTCGATGATCAACTGGAAACCGAAGACCTTACTGACCTGCTAGAAAGTTAACCAAGCTTTCTCCCATTGCGGGAGCAATTGTTGTTTCAGGACGGACGAATGTTACGCCACACCGCCACAGCCAATCACAGCGCACCATTCAAGCCAGCCAATCCTAGCCAAGCCAAGCGGAAGCCACCACTCTAACCACCGGATGTCTCTGGCGTGGGGTAGTGCTATATAGTGTCTTACAAGCTCAATTTTGGTGTGATCACATTACCGCTCGTAATAAAACGAAACTCTGCCGAAATTGTAATTCGAGTATAAAATAAAATTAGTGCGTTTAGTTCTACCTTCTTTTATTTGTACTGACTGTTACAGAACATATTCATCATCACTAGCCGAAATCGATATTTCATGGTCGGCATCGTCGTCATCACCCTCATCGTCTGTAGAATCCCCTGTATTTATTAGAATTTGGTTATCTATGACGGCATCGATATGTATGTCTCTGTTCCAATCAGCAAAAATCAAATTTTTTGTTCGTAAAACCACACTTTCCCAATTCGCGGCAGTAACACTATCATAAGCTTCTTGCAACAATGACAGCATTTTGTTTGCAGTAAACGGTGGGCTGGTATTTTTACGAGCCGCATGGCCTAAAATAAAGGTTTGCGTGTTAATATAGCAACAGATAAAATGTTAAAATAGGTAAAAATAAATTATAAAAATGATTCTTGCCTTTAATTTGCGCCCAAATCAATTCTATGGGATTGTATTGATAATGGTAGAGTGGAAAGCGCGTTACATTGTGTCCGGCTTCCTTAGCCATTTCGTCCAATACGTATTTTGGTCTAGCTGGCTTATTTATGGCAACCAAATGCAGCAGCTCAACTTTTAACATGGACATGTCAGCAACAATATTATTGTCATACAGCCATTTCACAATATCGGCTTTTTTGCTGCTAGAATTTGGAGGCTTACTTATTTGTACTGAATGATACGGTGCATTATCCATAATGATCGTCGATGGCTCATTCAAGTTGGTCAATAAGGAACAAAACCATTCCTTCAATTTAACAAAATTCATCTCTTCGTGGTATTCCACAGTTTTCTTAGATTTAAACGCCAAAAGGCAGTTCGGAACAAATCCCTTCATGGAACCCGCATGACAAATAATTAAGCGTTCGCCTTTGCCACTAGGTACTTTTGTGGAGAAGTGAGGAGTGTCGTCTGTCCATATCTTGCCAACTGTATGATTAGCGTTTAGCCACGTCTTATCTAAAAATATAACATTATTCCAAACGGCAATAGACTTTGCTAATCTATTAAATTAAATCTGGCTAAAGTTATATCTCTACGTTCCATCAAAATCCGCCTTTTATCACATTTTTTATAAGAAAAGCCAACATTTTTTTAAAACCCTCCAGAAAGAAGTTCTATTGCCGTGAAACAGTCCAGATACTCGTAAAGTATTTGACAATTTATCGAGAGTCGGCAATTCGTTCCTACTATAGTAGCCATAGATATATATGGTTTCTAATGGCGTCGTTATCAAAATTGTCGATATGTGTAACTATCGATCTTCTAACTTTTTTCTTAAGTGGCGATTTTAATTTGATATCTTCCTTTATATCTTTACCATGATATTTCTTACTTATTCGTGAAACAGTTTTTCGACTAATACCAAGAGCTGCACTTACTCGGTTAGTCACTTGTGAAAGTGGTAACAATGGACCACCATTCTGATACTCTCTTTCAAAGTAATCTTGTAGGCTTACTACAAACTCTCGCCCTTGACTGCGAATCACTGTTCTTTTAGTGGTCTCAGTTTGGGCCATAGTGTTTATAAATACAAAAAAAAACCAAATCAAATAACTGTCAAAACTTAATAACAACGAAAGAATTATCAAACAGTTATAACTACAATAACAAGAACGAAATAAAAACACAACACAAAATCAACTAAACTGAACACGCATATCGTATACAAGGCTTCTGCACTCGTAATGATGAGACAAACAAAATGGCGGTCGTGATCACGAGGTAGACACAGTGTTGACAGATTTTCACTCGCGAAAAGAATCTGTCTATAATCGATTTTATACGATTCTTTTAGTCACGTCACTATGTAAAAAGTAAAAATAAAACTACTTTCTAAGAAGTGTCAAAAGGGACTTCGTAATTGGAAAAGAGTATACTAGTTTGCCTAAAAATAGTGTAATTACTTTTATTAAGGACAAATATTATATAGCCATATTATATATATATAGCCAGCGCACCCGCCTTGGCTTCGCCTGTATAAGATACCTTATTTTATAAAAAAATTATCTACTTTTCGTTTTGAAGTAAAACTTCTATAAAGAAGTTTTACTTCAAAACGAAAAAATATTAAACTTCTCCACTACGCAGATAACTGCGTAGTGGAGAAGTTTAATACGGTATTATAAAATAAAAATATTCACGTTTTCTTGTGCCTTTTCATCGCCGGGGCTGATTGAGTACACTATTATTTATTCTTAGTTTATTTTATGATTTATTTATGTAAAATATAAAATTAACTAAGAATTATATGTAAGGAAGTTTCACTTCTTGCATTGCTTTCAGTCTGTTCGTAAAGTGTCATTACAATCGGTTCAGCCATTCCGAAGATTATCCAGGGCCGACAGTCAGGTCTATGTTCAGCAGTGGACTTGTGAAGGGCTGTCATGATGATGATGATATTAATGACAGTCAGACAGACAGACAGACAGACAAAAATTTTTAATAATGGTAATTCATGTCTTATTGGCATGCAAACAATTCCCTCAGTTCAATTCAAGGCAGTTATTTCCATGTTACATACAGACAATGTTAATTGTAGGTTATATTTTTATGTAAGAATATATAATTTTTATTAAGTAACATTTAAAGTTAATAATAACCTCATTTCTATTCCATATCATAGTCATCTCAGCATTATTATTAAAGTTGTATATAGATAAAATTTATTTCTTTGCCTACAAAATAGAATATTTCCGTTTTTCCTCTCTTGTTATCTCAGTTTTATTCTTCTACAAGCCTGCGGGAAAGGAAACCTAAATGATAACGTCAGAAGCCGAGAACATGTTCCGTATTGTAAACTGCGTCAACAAATGGAAAATGAAAATTATTAGAAGGAAGCTTTAGTTGTAGTACGAAAGCATGGCAAAATATTTTGCTATAAAATAATTAAATTATCATGACAACCTTTTCTAGGTTATTGTGATTATTTTTCCATTAACACTTTTTGGGCGTGTATCCTGCATACATGGATTCTCACGATGACATTTTTACTAATGAATAATCACATTACTTCTAAAAAATAAGAATGAATACATAAACATACTACGAGAATTTTTAATAGCTGGACACGGCACTGACTGGTATATTTGTACTTACTACGTTAAGTAAGCATTTTTTAAGTTCACCTTGGTCTTTTAAGAACTATATTAATACTCTTTCTCTTGCTTCACCTGATCTTTGCTAGCGTAATTTACCGCGATGTGCAAAACCTTTACCAGAAGCTTATGCGCCACTCGTACGTACCGGCTTCCTCTTGAAATCACTCGTTCATCGCAGCATCTCGTTTTTGCAAGCGAGAAAATGCTGAAATTATTCTATTCCATTAGCCTAAATATTATTGTTACAACAATACAACGCAACATTATACAGCATCAAGAATTATTCCCTGCAATAAATATTCACATTAGATACCAAATTTATCCATTCTAATTGTTCAACATGCAATTTAACAACAACTCCAGAATAATTTTAATAATTCAGATTTGTTCTTGATTGGTGTTTGTAAGTAATAGTATTTTTACAGACCCGTTATTAGATCATACCAAAAAACTTTATTTGTTAGTATATAAGATATTAAGTAGTTATTAGATTATTAAAAATTTCTTGCTGTAACTACCAGGGCGACATACATAATCGCATCTATGATTTATTCTAGGTCTGTGTATGATTCAAATAGTTTTAAATATTTGGTCCTGAACGTTTACATAAGTATAAATTTGAGCTTATTTTTGCACGATAAATATATACTATTTTGCCTGTGTAACTTGTAAATTATAAATTTTAAAGAAAATATGATATATGTGTCTGTGTTACTTCCTAAGTCGTGTCTTCAAAACTTTATTGATTTTGATTGGTTCAAATTCAAAATAGGATCAAACTTTCCGCTCTCGGGAGAAACTTTCCTTAATTGACAGTTAATCGAAATACTCCGGTTTGTTTGAATGAAATAATGTGAATTTAGGCGAGTAATATGAAACTAAATCCAATTTATATATTAAATTATAACTGCATTAGAGTGGGCCGTGTAATTCTTTAATTATCGTAAATGCTGGTTTGAATTCCATCAGAGCAATTACCTAGTTCTATTTTTGCGAAAAGCACCTAAACTATTAAGTTATTTGTTTAGGTCTATTTTATGATTTTTCATAGATGATGAATGATAAAGGAATGTTACAAAAGTAATTTCATAATAATATTTTTAATTGGCAAAATCACTTAAAAATTAATTATTTTATTTTATTTATTTCTTGTAATTTTGAAGGTTCAGTTTATTTTATCAGCGCAGTTTTAAGAAAATTATGACCATGATATGTACATACATTCGGAATATTTTCTAAAATAAATGAAGAATCATAAATAGTGAATTATTATCACCGTCAAAAATGCCGCTTTTGCCTTGGGTTAATTTCCTACAAATTAATTAGAAGCCTCAATTATATCGAAATCAAATTAAATTTTGTACCTGCCTACATACATTACAAACTGCTGTGCTGTAAACGTAGATTAACTTAACTAATGAAATCCCATTTAAAATATTTGCCTAACCATTTTCTGATTACGTTACTTTACCTGGAAGCTGTTATAACGATAAATATGCGATCCCGTTTCTAAACTGTAAGCATTACGCGAATATTTTACGAGCCTGTTAAGCGTAGAATGTAGGTATTCAGGCTTATTTCATTAAAAATGTCGTTTTTTATATTCGGACGGATTTTATATTACGTTTTTATTTTCCCTCAATCAAATATTTCGAAGCTGTTTGAATATATTTATATATTGATGACATTAGCATAATAGTAGAATAAATTACACCTACTTATTTACTTGAAAGTATACTTTAACTACACAGAATGCTATCTCTGCATTTAGGCATGCAGGAAAATTAAAAAATTCGCAATAATTCATAAAGCGCGATGTAGGCAACATTTATTATTTCCGTTTTCAATTTCAGCTTAGAAATGTTACTAGCTACTGGATATGAATGGATTATTTAGAAACAGTTGCAACGGATGCTAATATGCAAATGCAATATACGCACAGTAATAGACAAATAATTTAAAGTTTATGAATTGTTGTGACGGCACTTGTCAGTAAGAAAGATAGCGTAGTTACACACTAAATCTTGATGGAATGCGTCTCGGGAACACCGCATTAATCACAGTTCAGTGATTGAACTTTTTTCATGAGAAATAAAACCTTCTTAGATGGAATATGTCAAGTTCAAAGCCTCATTATCACTACTACATCTCACTAATATAGCTGCAGCATGGATCTACCACGTAAAAAATGTCAAGTACAAAGTTATCACTACTACATCTCGCATCATTCATTTACTTATTCACTTGGTACAAATACAAATGGTAGAGAGAAGTTAATATTATTTAAAATCAAATACTAGTTCAACAACTTACGAACCGCATAAAGTTATTTCATTTCAAGTTATCATAAGTTGCCAAACAAATATTTTGTAATATAAAATGCCTTTACTCATGCCTTCCGTATCACATAAAACGTGTAGTTACTACTAGGAACGCTTTTCAAACATGGGAATTGGGCATTAGTTGCGTGCGCACACTTTATAGGTATTGCTTGAACGAGTGGGAGTGTAGAGTTCTATACTTAATTCTTCGTATTTTTTTTTCTTTCATTCCCTTGCCTTTATGGCTCTCTCCTGAAAAACAAATATATCTTTAGTGTTAGCCGCGTTTCATAGTGCGTCTGGACTTTGGGAGTGGGTATTTTTGAATGTTTTTTTATTTGTTGTTCATCAGTCTCGTCCATTAAATAACAGGTTGCACGAGGTGTATATATTGTTGGAAATTAAAGAAATTGATAATTAGTCATGAGCTTTGAGGATCTTATAAGAATAAAATTAACATACACACAATTTAACATACCTGAAACTTGTTACATAATATTTTTAGCAAAAAAAGGAATTTGAAGAAAAATTTAACCCTTAAGTATGTAAAATTTAAATTCTTGTATTTACTTGTAATGGAAAAGTATCTTACTAAGAGATATTAAACTTACACAGAAGACACATATCTAAAATGATTTCTTTAACAAGCGCTCTGCGTGAAGTTGTAAACTGTCTGCCTAAACACATCCGTTTCTATATACCTACATAAAGTCCTTAATGAGGCCCCATTTAATTTTGGGGTAATGCAGCGCCGTCCAAATGTCTTCAAGTTTCACAAAATAATGTTATAGTTCATTATAAATACCTAAAAAGGACCAAGATACTTTACTCTATAACATGATAAATGAATTTAAAACAATTATTTGCTTAGAACTTGCATCTTTACATGTAAAATTCAAAGTAACTAGTTAAAATCATTCTAAAATACGTTTTACCAAAAATTATCAAATACAAAAGAAAATGTTACGAAAAATTATCTGTAATTTCATCTAAAAATATAAAACTAACTTGTCATTACATCAATTTCTACAAAATGTGTTTACGTATAATGCATGTTGCAACTACATGGATGTGTGCATCATTTATTAAAATGAATAAAAAATTAAAAATAATATTTACAATTAAATAATCTTATAGTTAATGAATCAATAATAATGTCATATTTTGTACATATGCATGGTCTCTACACAATCTAGTTATACGTATAATTTTAAACAATTTTAAAATATTAAAAAAGATTTTTTTTTAATTTCTTCATACAATAAATTTCTTTAATCCTAATATTAGCTAATTGTCATGATTTGATTGTACTGTCAACGGTCATTCATTTGCAAAATTTCAAATTATTTGACATCTGTAAATGGCTGAAATGTAAATTATAAAATTACATTACATTAATACATACACATTCTCATACATTACACACACATTACATTAATACATACACGCTCAACCAGGTCCACTTCCTGTGGACATGGTCGAGCCCCGACGGTTTGACAAAAAATGAGATTGACTTCATTATGAGGACCAGACGATAATTGTTCAGTGATGTCTACGAGATCGCGAGGGTGAAAACTGGTAGCGATCACCGAATGATCAGAGGCACACTGAACCTAAACGTTAAGTTGGAGAGGTCTCGTCTAATGAAGTCAACGCTCCGTCCCCCTCGTGTCCTGTTCCAAAATCCCAAAACCTTCCAGCTCGAGTTATAAAACCGTTTTCAATGCCTAGAAGACTGCAATGAAGTGGACAATATGAACGACAAGCTCGTTGAAACTGTCCATCCGGTTGGAGCTAAGTTTTGCAAGACCCGCCGCAGAAGAACACAAAAACTCTCCGATCACACTCTTAATCTCATGTTAGACGGGAGATGAAGCTACATTCTTCAACAGATTTGACAGCATACAGGCAACTGAACAGACAGACTTACGCAACTTCAATACAGCTTGTATTGAAGAAGCGATCGAGCGGAATTAAGGCTCCAAAGTCTTTGCTAGAGATCTGTCTGCCACAGAAAAAGCCAACTGTCGAAGCTGAACACCGAGTGTGGCAGCGTCATTTCCGGGAAACCTGAGATTTTGAGTGAGATTGAGAGGTTCTATGGACAGCTGTACACATCATCGTGGCTCATACCACACTCAAGTGTGAGTAACGATCCAAGAGCGAGTCTTATCCTACACTATTCTGATGATATCCCGGACGTCAGTCTGAGCGAGATTAGAATGGCTCTCCAGCACCTTAAAAACGGCAAGGCCCCAGGCGAGGATGGAATTACAGCGGAGCTTCTGAAAGCGGGTAGAAAACCGGTACTTGAAGTCCTTCAGAAGCTCTTTAATTTCTACCTCCATGGTGGCATTACACCGGAGGCGTGGAGCAGAAGTGTGGTGGTCTTGTTCTTCAAGAAAGGTGACAACGCTCTCTTGAAGAAATACAGACCGATTTCCCATCTGAGCCGCGTTTACGTGCTGTTTTCGAGAGTCAATACGAATCGTCTTGCACGCATACTTGACGACTTTCAGCCTCCCAAACAAGCCCGTTTTCGAAAGAGCTTTAGCACCATAGACCACATACATACCCTTCGGCAAATTGTACAGAAGTCCGAGGAGTACGTTTTGCCACTATGTCTGGCATATGAGGACTATGAGAAATCCATTGATTCCGTCGAAATTTGGGCGGTGCTGCAGTCCCTTCAGCGATGCCAAGTTGACTGTCGGTATATCGAAGTGCTGAAGTGCTTGTACAATAGGGCTACGATGGCTATCCGAGTACAGAACCAGAATACGAAACCTATCCAATTGTAGAGAGGTGTAAGACAGGGTGACGTTATACCTCCGAAACTCTTCACCGCTGCATTGGAAGACGTTTTCAAGCTTCTGGACTGGAAAGGATACGGTATTTACATCAATGGCGAGTACAAAACAATGATCATGTTTAATGTCCATGTCACACCTATGCCGGTAGTTGTTGGGAGCACAAAGCTCGAAGTTGTTGACGAGTATGTTTACCTGGGACAAATAGTCTGACTAGGTAAGTCCAACTTCGACCAAGAGGTCAATCGACGGATTCAACTCGGCTGGGCAGTGTTCGGGAAACTACGACTCATCTTCTCGTCAGACATACCTCAAAACCTCAAAACGAAATTGTACAACCAGTGCGTTTTGCCAGCGATGACTTACAGATCTGAGACGTGGTCCTTCACTGCTGGCCATATGAGGAAGCTCAAGGTCGCTCAGCGAGCTATGGAGAGGGCTATGCTCGGGGTTGGTTTCTCTGCGTGATAAACTTAGAAATGAGGATATCCGCAGTAGAACCAGAATAACCGAAATAGCCCAACGGATTAGTAAGCTGAAGTGGCAGTAGGCCGGCCATATAGCTCGAAGAACCGACAACCGATGGGGAAGAAAGGCGACTTTTTTTTTAGGGCGACCACTCATGAGATGGAGTGACGACCTGGTAAGAAATGCAGGAAGTCGATGGATACATGTGGCTCAGGACCGTGCTTTGTGGCATTCCTTGGGGGAGGCCTATGTTCAGCAGTGGACTTATGAAAGGCTATAATGATGATGATGGTGATGAATACATACCAAGATATAATACATACACACATACATACAAATAGAGCTAATATAAAACGTGTCGAAACAGACGCCTCCATCTTAGTCCTCAGGGCTGACAACGAATCTGCAATTTATACCTAATTGAGTATAAATGTAAGTCTATAGGCCACTGCATCCACTTACCATCAGGTGGACTGTGTGCTCGCTTGTCACCCTTATTCGATAAAAAAATCAACAGTGACAAACAGACGCGGATACAGTTCCTTTACGCACCAATTGTCTCCATAGCAAATGAAAATTATATGTTTATATGTATTTTTTAGAGATACAGCCCAGCTCCTAGGCAACAAAACAGGACGTACAGGGTATAGAGTTTTTAGAAATTTCAAATACATGATTTCTAAATCATCAGTGTGTGGTGCAATGCCACGTATCCAAGACTAAGAAATAGCATAGTATAGTTTTACGTGTAGAATATTAGTATGTAATTTATTAATCTGTATTCTGTTATGGCGTCGTTAAGATTAACCATTTCGCTGTCCCGTGCACTACATATAGGTCATTGCTATTATCTTACTATTGTGTCTGAAAACCGGACAGTGAAAGTGTTAAGATTATAATGACTAAAAATTACTCTTAACTTATCACCTCTGTACTTGTATTTTCTTCTTCACTTGTTCGCATAATTTATTAAATAATAACTGTTAAGTTTGTCTGTTCTTTTATTTATATAAACTCAGACGTCTCTACACAAAACCCTAGATTGGTGACCAACTGACGTGATTGTGAAAATTTTACATTGATGCCTAGTGAAAACTGCACCGTTGCAAAATAGGGTAGTTAAATTTACTTTCAAGCAATAAGTTCACAACGCTCTCTGTGCACCGTCATTTGGCTGGGCTGACATTCCTGCTGGCAGCTATAAAATTCTATGGTACATTAAGGCAACGCCAAAGCGTAAATATTGCTTCATTAAGTCCTAACGACACATGTGTAGATAAATTGGATAATCAATTTCATTACGGTAATTGGTGTAAAAAATTGTAAGCAACTGTTAACTCTTATATTCAAAATTAATGGTTATGGTGCCCTATGTATGAATGTCAGATTTTCCTAAGGACTTTAATACTATTTTAATTCATAAAAGTGAATTTTATCCAACTTTTAAAATAACATTAAGTATTGCCTTTTTAATACACATAAAATATATTATTATATGCACAATTTTCCAAATCTTTGTATCAAATTCTAATATCATCATCATCATCATAATTACAGCCCTTCACAAGTCCACTGCTGAACATAGGCCTCCCCCAAGGAATGCCACAAAATTCTAATAAATTTTTATTAATTGCAAATTGTTTGTTAAGCACTTTTACATTTGTGTCTGCATTTGACTATTTTGTTTGCCTTATTTAAAATATTACTTAAGATTGTTGTTTATGTATATTGACAATATTTACTAATACTACTAAAACTTAATTTTAATTTCTATACCTTTGGTGTTGGTTCTTTTTGAATGTTAATTGTTCTCTGTTGATGTGTATGTTCTCTGTTGTTGTTTATACCTTATTCTACGTTATAAGATTTTTTGCATTGTGTGCCTATTCTGCCACCTCATCGCCTGCATTAACACTGCCATATGACTATATATCGTTGACAAATAGAAAGTGAGTGATGTGCTCGCCATTGATGTTAATAGCGTATCTTTTCCAGACCATTTGCTTGAAAACATGTTTCAATGCAGCGGGGAAGAGTTCCAGGGATATAAAATCACCCTGTCTTATACCTCTCTCATTTGGACAGGTTACGTACTATGGTTCTGTACTTGGATAGCCAATTAATTAAATATCAAATGTATTGTGTATTTAAATTCCGATCAACAATGCGAAATGTTTCAAGGAAAACATGAAACGTGGATATTACTGTTTACTGTGTATTTGAAAAATTACTTCTAAGATTGCCCTCGAAGAGTTCTCAACAAGAAAAGTCTTTCATTTCCCTTGTGGAATCAACCAGACTAAGTCACATAATGCTTATTCATTGAAACAACTATTACTGCTTATCCATTTAAATGATTGGCTGTGTTCACTCTGAAGCAATAGACAACTCGTATACTGACTGTAAGGTACTCCATGTTAGTTCTTCTACTCAGTGTTAGAACGCATCTGTAGCCTTCTTTATTTGAAGTTGGCTGCAGGTATCGATGGACTGCAGAAGCCACTTACCAACACTTTTTGTATTATACTAGGAACAGTAATCAACAAGTCTAAGAAGGGTTGGGTTTATTTTGTAACCCTTTATGCATGAATAGCTAAATTAAACCATGTACCTCTTAAATAATTCGGAAGTTCTTTGCATATTTTTATAAAGAATTTAGTTCTTATATTCTGAATAATAACATCTTGGAAGTCTTGATTACTTAGAAACCTCCTGAAATTTTCTTTGATACCATCGAAAAAATTATAGATTTTATATATAACTATTTATGTTATTCTTGCTGGTAATTTTGAATCCAATTGCTATTAGACTTTTTATATCAAGTATCTGTGTCTAGCTTGCTAAGCTAAATTTATATGCTTAAATAACCCATCCGCACATTTTGTAATTTAATAAAGTTGGGAAGGACCGCGCTCTTATATAATACGAGCATAAAATAGCAACTTAATGCTGCCATATTACATATCGTGAGTGTAGGGAACAGAATACCCTTTTCACTGGAAACGAGGTATTTTATTAACTATATATAGATAAGGCATTAACATTTTGATTCTTGTTTGAGGACTAGGATAAATGTAGGTATCTATGGGTCATAGCATGCTCTTACCATGTGATGATTTTTGTGCTCGTTTGTCACCTATATTCTATAAAAGAAGGTTCTATATTAGCGTCTCCTACCTCCAAGAGCGGTATTTAACGACCACTTACTTGATGAAGTGATGACCTGATGAAATATGAAGGAGTTGAAAGATGATGTAGGTTCAAGATCATGCTATAGGGTAATCTTTGAGGAATGCCAATGTTCAATATTATACTCAGGATAGACTGTAATGTTGATATAATAATGATGTTATAAATATGATAATGAAGCTTTTGTTGCAATGAAGAATGTCTGTCTCGTACTTTAATATTGTTATATAAGAATGGACAATCGACCTCACAGTCCACCTGAACTGACCTGTAAAAGGATACAGCTGTAGCCTATTGACATTGACAAGTATAACTGCCATCGATAAAACTAAATAATAAAATAATCGGAACCTCAATCGCAGGCTGTCGTTTTGGAGACTGCAGGTTGACTAGTCAAAAGTAATTATCAATTATATATTTTTATTATTAATTATTTTATCGATATATACTTAGATTTGCGTATGTATTGGTCTAAGTCAGTTACCTTTATTCTTTTGAGTATAGCCATATATGTGAATACAAGAAATCCCTAGCATAGCTATATAGCAGAGGCACATTGAAGTAATGAAAGAGTATATTATTTTTCATATAATATATTTTTCTTAATTATATTTTCCAGCTCATTCTGAAATTTTGACTTCAAAATTAATAAATTAAATGTTTAAAATTAAACTCCGCATTATGCCTGTGAAATGACCTAAGTTTCATATTTTATATTTTAGTATCTGTACCCAGCATGCAATGGTTGAAAAAAGTGTATTCTGAGAAACTCAAATATTAACAATATATAAGAAACAAAGAAATATACATAATGGTAGCTCAGGTGCTAAGCGCTCGCCATCAATTTCGCAGTACGCTATATTGGGCAACTTAACACCAACGACAATAAAATTGTCAATTGTAGTTTTAAGTGCTGATATATCACGTGCAGAGCTGCTAAGCAGTGAAGGAGAACATCGCTAGGAAACCGACATCTCCAAGAAATAAAAAAAAATGGAGGACTGTGAAGTCCTTCAACACGCACCGGAGCAGCGCGTCGTACAAATTGCTCCATAATATTCTCAAGCTTAACTTTACTTTTACTATTTAACTATTAAGACCATCTCTTTCTTCTACTACTTTATCAGTGTGTTAAAGTGAATATCACCTTTTTGCATTGTAAGGTCCTAATCGTAACACTTGGCAGGCGGCTTGATGTTCGCAGTACCAGACGTCTCACACCATTGTTGTGACACTGTTGCCCGTAGACGATTTGAGCGAATATTATAGAAACGTATAAATTTTACTAATAAGTTAATAATAATATATGGTATTTTACGTGAGTTACTACGAAAAGAAAGACATTTTTGCCTCAGGGTCCTATGCGATCAATTTCTCAAGCTGCCGATATTACAATCTAATGGCAGCTGCAAGTTCTTTTAGGCTTTGAAGAAGTAGTCCAATAATTACTAAATGAGAATATTGATTTTTTTAATATAGGATATGGGTGACAAATGATCACACAGTCCACCTGATGGTAAGTGGTTGCTATGGCCCATAGACATCTAGATCTATCTTCGATTACGTATCAAAATGCAGATGCGTTGTCACCAGTGAAGACTACGTTGGAATGCCTCGTTTCCAGCAAAAAGGGTCTCCGGTTCTCTACAGTCACCATACGAAACACAGCAGCATTAAGCTGCTATTTGCTGGTGTTCTGTGAGAGCGTGTTCCTTCCCCGGTCGAGCCGACCCATTCTTGATACAACCATAATATAGCTGCAGCATGGCTTTACCACATATGATAGAACCTCTTATATCACGTACCATATAGCAGTTATTAAAATGGTGTTTCATAAAATATACCTAAAATGCATCATAAAAAAGAAAAGAAAAAGAAAATATCAATATAACGATGAGATTGTATTTATTATAAAATACCTTAAAAACACAAAGGCATTCTCCACCGTTGTGAGAAGTCTTAAACATTTACCAAGCGTTAAATTTTAAATTGCCATTCGAATAATGGAAAAAGTTTTCATCAACGATTAACTGCGCTATTTAGCGAAATGCTAGCCGTAAAATTTTCAAATTAGAACGCGTACTTTAATATTAATGAGAAATTATTAAAACTTCCTTTTTAACACACTAGTTACGGAATTCAGTTAGTACAAAAATGTTTATAATAATAACACTAGTGTTAAATAAATCGTGTAATATAATGTTGTCCTTTCTGCCAGACGGTCTTCGTATACTTATAGTTAGATAATAGTGTTAGTATTTTCAATGTAAATGACTAGACTTGTAGATAAACCTTAAGCTTTGAAATCAAATATTTTTGAGTTTACTCCATATTATAATGATATCTTTTATTTACGCAAACACTACACAATAATTAAAAATCTGAAGGTACTCCGGGTTAACTTTCACATCTGGACATCAATCATCTCAGTTCTCCGTGACCATTTGTGCTGAAAAGCACCAGAGAAGTCTGTAATTTTACAATAAGTATAATTTAATGCGATAAAGTCCGTAAAGGTAGTATTATTCAATTTACTCCATGTTCTTTGGCTCCATAAATAAATGTTAAAAGCCAAGTAAAAGACAAAGAATACTTCTATGGCCGGGCTTTTCTCTATACACGAATTAATCAAATATGAATAAACAGTATTTTCAGCTCGAGCTATAAAACCGTTTTCAGTGCCTAGAAGATTGCAATGCCGTGGACGATATGAATGACAAGCTCGTGGAAACTGTCTATGCAGTCGGAGCTAAGTTTTGCAAGACCCGCCGCAGAAGAACACAAAAACTCTTCAATCACACTCTTAATCTCATGGCTGTTAGGTGGAAAATAAAGCTGCAGTCTTCAGTAGATTTGACTGCATACACAAACAACTGAACAGACGGATCTCCAAATGCATACGGCGGGACTTTCGCAACTACACTACTGCTCGTATTGAAGAAGCGATCAAGCGGAAACAGGGCTCCAAAGTCTTTGCTAGAGATCTGTCTGCCAGAAAGAACCAACTGTCGAAGCTGAAGACCGAGTTTGGCAGCGTCGTTACCGGGACATCTGAAATTTTTAATTGAGATTGAGAGGTTCTATGGGCAGGTGAACACATCATCGTTGGAGCCACACGCAACTATGAGTAACGACCCAAGAGCAAGTCTTATCTGACACTAATCCGATTATATTCCGGACGTGGTCTGAACAAGTTTAAAATGGCTCTTCAGCACCTTAAAACGGTAAGGCCCCAGGCGAGGATATAATTACAGCGGAGCTTCTGAAAGCGGGTGAAAAACCGGTCAATAAAGTTCTTAAGAAGCTGGGGGCAATACACTGGAGGTGTGGAGCAGAAGTGCAGTGGTCTTGTTCTTCAAGAAAAGTGGCAACAATTTCTTGAAGAATTACAGCCCGACTTCCCTTCTGAGCCGCATCTACGAGCTGTTTTCGAGAGTCATTACGAATCGTCTCGCATGCAGATTCGACGACATCCAGCCTCCCAAACAAGCCAGTTTCCGAAAAGGCTTTAGCACCATAGACTACATACATACCTTTCGGCAAATTGTACAGAAGTCTGAGGAGTACAATTTGCCACTATGTCTGGCGTATGTGAACTATGAGGAAGCCTTTGGTTTTGTCGGAATTTGAGCGGTGGTGCAGTCCCTTCACCGGAGCCAAGTTGACTGTCGGTATATCGAAGTGCTGAAGTATTTGTACAGTAGCGCTACGATGGCTATCCGAGTACAGAACCAGAGTACGAAACTTATCCAAATGCAGAGAGGTGTAAGACATGGTGACGTTCTATCCCCGAAATTCGTCACCGCTGCATTGCAAGACGTTTTCAAGCTTCTGGACCGGAAAGGATACAGTATAAACATCAACGGCGAGTACATCACTCACCTTCGATTTGCTAACGATATAGTCCTTATGGCAGAATCGCTGGAGGACCTTAATACTATGCTCAATGACCTCAATAATGTCTCTCAACGGATAGGTCTTAAGATGAACATGGACAAAACGAAGATCATGTATAACGTCCATGTCACACATATTGCGGTAGTCGTTGGGAGCACTAAGCTCGAAGTTGTTGACAATTATATTTACCTGGGACAAATAAGGCCAACTTCGACCGAGTGGTCAGTCGACGGATTCAACTTGGCTGGGAGCGTTCGGGAAATGACGGCACATCTTCTCGTCAGGTATACCTCAAAACTTGAAAACGAGACAGTGATGACCTATGGAACTGAGACGTGGTCCTTCACTGCTGACTGGATGATGTAGTTCAAAGTCGCTCAGCGGGCTATGGAGAGGGCTATGCTTGGAGTTTCTCTGCGTGATAAACTTAGAAATGAGGATAGCCGCAATAGAACCAGAGTGACCGACATAGCTCAATGGATTAGTAAGCTGAAGTGGCAATGGGCCGGCCATATAGCTCGAAGAACCGACAACCGATGGGAAAAAAGGTTCTCGAGTGGCGGCCTCGTACCGGCGGACGAAGTGTAGGGCGTCCCCCCAGTAGATGGAGTGACAACCTGGTAAGACATGCAGGAAGTCGATGGATGCTGGTGGCTCGGGACCTTGCTTTGTGGCATTCCTTGGGGGAGGCCTATGTTTAGCATTGGACTTGTGAAGGGCTTCTGAAATAGTTTGTAAAATTCAGCAATAAACGTCTTAGTTTGCTGTATCGTGGATTCAAATTTAGTGGCAAAAGTTCAACAAAAAATTAAGTTTTCGAAACAATGTTGATCGAAACAAAGTACTCACAGTTGTACAAGTAAAGTGGTTGTATGAAGTCAACGTAAAACTGGTAACATTTACCACGTGTTCGTCATTTGTCAATGTCATAATAGATGACGGTGACGTGCATTTGAAATGAAAAATACATAAAGGGTATACATACATTCAAACTTAATGGCGGCTCGGAACATCGTACGTTCCGATGCGCAGAACACAATTTTTGGGTATCAGCGGGATGTAGAGGGACGTGGTGGCGGGGCACATCCCCGCGCGCGCTGCCGCGCGCATTCTGTCTCATACGCACTCACGCGACGCGTTTGCTTTTAGTGTTTGAGTTACGTTCACTCCTGCTTACGTACAGTTGAGCCCATAATTTGTTACTGTTTGTTAATTGTTTTGTTACGTTTTTTTGTTTGTTTTTGTTCCGTTAAGTTTTTATTGTTATTGACTGTTTTGTTTTCATCTGTGTGTTACACACATTAAGTTTTAGACTGTTGTTGGTTGTGGGAAAGTACTTTTATTATTTTGTTTAAATATGCCACGCGGACGATACAACGTTTTACGCAGGCAAGCCAGAAAAATGGTGTATAATGTCGTGCAATTTATGAAAAAGGAGAGTGAAGACGGCGTCCAAATTCCTCTGAAGCTCGTTCAAAAACGAGCCGCAGCAGCTACAGGCGTCTCACTAAGGACTGTACAAAGAATAGCTGCAACAGCAAATGAGTCGAAGATGCTAGCCGTCTTTCGTACTCCTGGCAAAAAAAGGAAGGGAGTCAAGAGAGTGACGAATATTGATAGCTTCGACCAAGGTGTCATCAAAAGGTGCGTGCACAACTTTTACGTGACTGAAAAAGAGTTGCCAACACTTAAACAATTACAAAGAAAATTAAAAGACGACATAAATTTCAACGGTTCTGTAACCAGATTAGGCCGAATATTGAAACAATTAGGGTTTCAATGGAAGAACAACCAAAATGAGAGAAAAGTATTAATAGAGCAGTCTAATATTCGTTTACAGCGCATTGAATATCTTCATAGTATTACAAAATATCGCTCGGAAGGCAGACCCATTATATATACCGACGAGTCTTATGTCGATTCTTCCCACAGCATGTCAAAGGCTTGGGGAGATGGATCACAAATGGGAGTTAAAAAGAAAATTTCGAAGGGTCAAAGAGTTGTAATAGTGCACGCGGGTTCTGAAGTCGGTTTTGTACCCAACGCACTTTTAATGTTTAAGGCGGGTACAAAAACCGGCGACTATCGTGATAACATGAATTATGAAAATTATGAAAAATGGATTAAGAATCAACTCGTTCCAAATTTGCCAGCAAATTCAGTCGTTGTTGTAGATAATGCTTCTTATCACAACAAACAAGAAGATCCTGCACCTACCTCAAACTCAAGAAAAGCAGACATGCAATCATGGCTTCGTGAAAAAAATATTGAATTTGAGGAAACAATGCTGAAGCCACAACTATACAAGTTAATTGCGAAGAATAAAGAACGCTTCAAAAAATTTAACATCGATAAAATATTGAAAGAGAATAACCACTTAGTTTTACGCCTCCCCCCTTACCACCCCGATTTAAACCCCATCGAGATGGCATGAGCAGCAATAAAACAATACGTCGCAAAAAAAAAACGTTAACAGGAACGTAAATTCAGTCATGGAATTGGTCCAGCAAAAAGTTAACGAAATGGGGGAAAATGAATGGGGGGCATTGTGCCGAAAAGTGATCAAGATAGAGGAAGAGTACAAAAAAAGTGACGTTGTCGTTGATAGATTGACGGACGAATTTATAATCCATGTCAGCGACGATGAATCAGATACCGAGTCTGAGGAGGAATCAGATTCCAGCGAAGACGAAGGAAGTGATGTTTCCATGGAAGCTCCTTCCACAAGCAAAGACGTTTTTATGGAAGGGATACAGCCCTTAACTTAAAATGAAAATAAAAACTTTATATATTATTTATAAAATCTGTTTTATTTTTAACCAACTTCAAAAAAGGATGAGGTTCTTAATTCATCTGTATTTTTCTTCCTTGAACCCTCCTCATACTTGCTAACTGACATTTCTGTACATATGTACAGAACTTAAAACACAAAACTTACAGATATTAAAATAATTAAATTGAGCCTAAATTTTTGTCAACTTGACTGTACCTGCGCGCACCTGCACTCGCAGCTAACTTCCGAACCGCCATTAAGTTTGAATCGAGCTGTAGATACGAATCCATTACTTAAACAAAGGCTGCAATAAAAATGTCTACCTTCGTTTAATGGAACGCTCAGAAACCGCGATCATGGAAGAGGTCAGATGTTAATTCGAGGTGTACAAACCCGCCACGTTCATTATTTGAGACAGACAATTCGTATCTGCACAACCTCTATTAATCTTTTTACAAGAAATCAACAGAAGCGTTGAACAGCTAAAATAATTAAATATAACAATAAATCACGTGTAAAATTAAGAGCGCAGTCTTTGTTTTGAACACCACCATAACATTTTCTTTCTAATTTGACTGTTTCCAATTCCAAAAGCTTATTATATATATAGCTTATTAATCTGTATTCTGTTATGGCGTCGTTAAGATTAAGATTATAATGACTAAAAATTACTCTCAACTAATCTCTCTCTCTCTGTACTTTTAATTTCTTCTTCACTTGTTTGCATAATTTATTAAATAAGAACTGTAAAATTTGTCTGTTCTTTTATTTATATAAAGTTTATATTATAAACTCAGACGTCGCTACACAAAACCCTAGATTGGTGACCAACTGACGTGATTGTGAAAATTTTACATTGATGCCTAGTGAAAACTGCACCGTTGCAAAATGGGGTAGTTAAATTTACTTCCAAGCAATAAGTTCACAACGCTCCCAGTGCACCGTCATTTGGCTGGGCTGACATTCCTGCTGGCAGCTATAAAATTCTATGGTGCATTACGGCAACGCCAAAGCGTAAATATTGCGTCATTAAGTCCTACGTGTGTAGATAAATTGGATAATCAATTTCATTACGGTAATTGGTGTAAAAATACTGTAAGCAACTGTTACCACTTATATTCAAAATTAATGGTTATGGTACCCTATGTATGAATGTCAGATTTCGCTAAGGCCTTTAATACTAATTGAATTCATAAAAGTGAATTTTACGCAACTTTTAAAATAACATTAAGTATTGCCCTTTTAATACACATAAAATATATTATTATATGCACAATTTTCCAAATCTTTGTATCAAATTCTAATATCATCATCATCATCAACATTACAGCCCTTCACAAATCCACTGCTGAACATAGGCCTCCCCCAAGGAATGCCACAAAGCACGGTCCTGAGCCACATGCATCCATCGACTTCCTGCATGTCTTACCAGGTCGTCACTCCATCTCGTGAGGGGTCGCCCTACACTTCGCCTACCGGTACGAGGCTGCCACTCGAGAACCTTTCTTTCCCATCGGTTGTCGGTTCTTCGAGCTATATGGCCGGCCCACTGCCACTTCAGCTTACTGAACCGTTGGGCTATTTCGGTTAGTCTGGTTTTACTGCGGATATCCTCATTTCTAAGTTTATCACGCAGAGAAACCAACCCCGAGCATAGCCCTCTCCATAGCTCGCTGAGCGACCTTGAGCTTCCTCATACGGCCTTCAGTGAAGAACCACGTCTCAGATCCGTAAGTCATCACTGGCAACACGCACTGGTTGTACAATTTCATATTCAGGTTTTGAGGTATGTCTAACGAGAAGACGTGTTGTAGTTTCCCGAACGCTGCCCAGCCGAATTGAATTCGTCGATTGACCTATCGGTCGAAGTTGGACTTACCTAGTCGGACTATTTGTCCCAGGTAAACACACTCGTCAACAACTTCGAGCTTAGTGCTCCCAACAACTACCGGCATAGGTGTGACATGGACGTTAAACATGATTTTTGTTTTTTCCATGTTCATCTTCAGACCTATCCGTTGCAAGACACTATTGAGGTCATTGAACATAGTGCTTAGGTCCTCCAGCGATTTTGCCATATGACTATATATCGTCGACAAATAGAAAGTGAGTGATGTACTCGCCATTGATGTTAATAACGTATCTTTTCCAGACCATTTGCTTGAAAACATGTTTCAATGCAGCGGGGAAGAGTTCCAGAGGTATAAAATCACCCTGTCTTACACCTCTCTCATTTGGACAGGTTACGTACTATGGTTCTGTACTTGGATAGCCAATTAATTAAATATAAAATGTATTGTGTATTTAAATTCCGATCAGCGATGCGAAATGTTTCAAGGAAAACATTAAACGTAAATATTACTGTGTGTTTTAAAAATTACTTCTAAGATTGGCCTCGAAGAGTTTTCAGCAAGAAAAGTCTTTCATTTCCCTTGTGGAATCAACCAGACTAAGTCACATAATGCTTATTCATTGAAACAACTATTACTGCTTATCCATTTAAATGATTGGCTGTGTTCCACTCTGAAGCAATAGACAACTCGTATAAACACACGCTGTAAGGTACTCCATCTTAGTACTTAGAACGCATCGTAGCCTTCTTTATTTGAAGTTGGCGGCAGGTATCCATGGACTGCAGTAGCCACTTACCATCACTTTTTGTATTTATTTTGTAACCCTTTATGCATGAATAGCTAAATTAAACCATGTATCTCATAAATAATTTGGAAGTTCTTTGCATATTTTTATAAAGAATTTAGTTCATATATTCTGAAAAATAACATCTTGGAAGTCTTGATTACTTAAAAACCTCCTGAAATTCTCTTTGATACCATCGAAAAAATTATAGATTTTATATATAACTATCTATGTTATTCTTGCTGGTAATTTTGAATCCAATTGCTATTAGATTTTTATATCATATATATGTGTCTAGCTTGCTAAGCTGAATTTATATGCTTAAATAGCCCATCCGCACATTTTGTAATTTAATAAAGTTGGAAAGGACCGCGCTCTTATATAATACGAGCATAAAATAGCAACTTAATGCTGCCATATTACATATCGTGAGTGTAGGGAACAGAAGATCCCTTTCACTGGAAACGAGGCATTTTATTAACTATATATAGATAAGGCATTAACATTCTGATTCTTGTTTGAGGACTAGGATAAATGTAGGTATCTATGGGTCATAGCATGCTCTTACCATGTGGTGAATTGTGTGCTCGTTTGTCACCTATATTCCATAAAAGACGGTTCTATATTAGCGTCTCCCACCTCCAAGAGCGGTATTTAACGACCATTTACTTGATGAAGTGATGACCTGATGAAATATGAAGGAGTTGAAAGATGATATAGGTTCAAGACTATGCTATAGGGTAATCTTTGGGGAATGCCAATGTTCAATATTATGTGTAATGTTCATATAATAATGATGTTATACATATGATAATGAAGCTTTTGTTGCAATGAAGAATGTCTGTCTCGCACTTTAATATTATTATACAAGAATGGACAAACCACCTCACAGTCCACCTGACACTGACCTGTAAAAGGATACTGCTGTAGCCTATTGACATTGACAAGTACAACTGCCATCGATAAAACTTAATAATAAAATAATCGGAACCTCAATCGCAGGCTGTCGTTTTGGAGACTGCAGGTTGACTAGTCAAAAGTAATTATCAATTATATATTTTTATTATTAATTATTTTATCTATATATACTTAGATTTGCGTATCTATTGGTCTAAGTCAGTTACCTTTATTATTTTGCGTATAGCCATATGTGAATACAAGAAATCCCTAGCATAGCTATATAGCAGAGGCACATCTAAGTAATGAGAGAGTATGTTATTTTTTACATAATATATTTTTCTTAATTATATTTTCCAGCTCATTCTAAAATTCTGACGTCAAAATTAATAAATTGAATGTTTAATATTAAACTCCGCAATATGTCTGTGAAATAACCTAATTTTCTTATTTCATATTTTAGTATCTGTACCCAGCATGCAATGGTTGAAAAAAGTGTATTCTGAGAAACTCAAATATTAACAATATATAAGAAACAAAGAATTATACACCTGCATAATGGTAGCTCAGGTGCTAAGCGCTCGCCATCATTTTCACAGTACGCTATATTGGGAAACTTAACACCAACGACAATAAAATTGTCAATTGTAGTTTTAAGTGCTGATAAATCACGTGCAGAGCTGCTAAGCAGTGAAGGAGAACATCGCTAGGAAACCTACATCTCCGAGAAATAAAAAAAAATGGAGGACTGTGAAGTCCGGCAACACGCACCGGAGCAGCGTGTCGTACTAATTGCTCCATAATATTCTCAAGCTTAACTTTACTTTTACTATTTAACTATTAAGACCATCTCTTTCTTCTACTACTTTATCATTGTGTTAAAGTGGATATCACCTTTTTGCATTGTAAGGTCCTAATCGTAACACTTGGCAGGCGGCTTGACGTTCGCAGTACCAGACGTCTCACACCCTTGACACTGTTGCCCGTCGACGATTTGAGCGAATATTATAGAAACGTATAAATTTTACTAAAGTGATAATAATAATATATGATATTTTACTTGAGTACGAAAAGAAAGAAATTTTTGTCTCAGGATCCTATGCGATCAATTTCTCAAGCTGCCGATATTACAATCTAATGGCAGCTGCAAGTTCTTTTAGGCTTTGCAGAAGTTGTCCAGTAAATACTAAATGAGAATATTGATTTTTTTTATATAGGATAAGGGTGACAAATGATCACACAGTCCACCTGATGGTAAGTGGTTGCTATGGCCCATAGACATCCAGATCTATCTTCGATTACGTATCAAAATGCATATGCGTTGTCACCAGTGAAGACTACGTTGGAATGCCTCGTTTCCAGCAAAAAGGGTCTCCGATTCTCTACACGCACCATACGAAACACAGCAGCATTAAGAGTTTCATAAAATATACCTAAAATGCATCATAAAAAAGAAAAGAAAAAGAAAATATCAATGTAACGATGAGATTGTATTTATTATAAAATACCTTAAAGACGCAAAGGCATTATCTACCGTTGTGAGAAGTCTTAAACATTTACCAAGCGTTAAATTTTAAATTGCCATTCGAATAATGGAAAAAGTTTTCATCAACGATTAACTGCGGTACTTAGCGCAATGCTAGCCGTAAAATTTTCAAATTAGAACGCGTACTTTAATATTAATGAAAAATTATTAAAACTTTCTTTTAAAGGCCTTAACAGTGGTTGAAATGCCGAAATCTTTGATATTTAAATAAAAAAATCTCAATAACTGTTCACTTAATCCACAAAGAAAAAACACAAGGTACCAGAAGAGGATTTGGTTAATGTGTTTAATTGAACAAAATTGTATTTTTGTCAACCCCTTATTAGAAAAAGAATCCCCAAAGAGTACCTATCTTTGTCATATTTTGCAAAATTTCTCCAAAACGGCACAAGCTATTTAAATAGATCTTACTCTGAAAAAAAGGTATTAAAAATATTAATGTTTTTAATTGAGAGATTTATTTTTATTCCCCTTTTTTATAAGAGAATATATCATTTTTCCCTGAAATGGAATATATATACGCGAGCGCCCATCGCCGTAGCTCTGTCGCCCTGTCGCAGTCCGTTTTCGGACATCATCGAGGGTGGACCGCGCGTTGGTGCTGGAGCAAGTTCGTACAAATATATATTAGTTTTTTAAAAGTTTAAACTCAATTATAAATATTTTTATGACTAGAAATACTTAATTTAGTTAATATCTGTCCACTGGTAACTGTAAATATTATTTTATAAATAAATTAATTTTTAAATTGCCCAAAGAAGAAGAAAATTTCGCGGCGACGATAATTAGTGAAATTGAAAAATGAATTTTTATATAATTTTGATGTGGAACGACGAACATGCTCTCGTTACTTAGATTTCGATAGTTTTTAATACCTATGTAATTTTATTGTTGCATATTTTTATTAATTAGTTGATACTGAATTTTATAATTATGTATTACAATAAAACGCTGTTTTTATGAGTATGACTTTATAAAATATTATTGGGGAGGAAAATATTGTTACAGATACTTACGTTTAGGTACACTGTTATCAAATTAAATCAAACAATTTAAATAAATAAAAAAATGGTGCTTCCCTAAGTATAAATAACTACATAAAGACATTATTGGGTTTATGTTTTTTTTTAAATGTTAGACAAACTATCATCTAAGAATGTAAAAATTTTAAATTGGAGAGGGGTTTCTCTACGTGATCAAGTTATAAATGAAGATATTCGCAGTAGAACCAGAGTAACTGACATAGCCCAACGAAATATTAAAGTGAAATGGCAATGGGCTGGCTATATAACTAGGAAAACCGATAAAAAATAGGAAGAAATGTTCTCGAGTGGCAACCTCGTACAGGTAAGCGAAGTAGTCATCATCAATATCATCATTACAGCCCTTCACAAGTCCACTGTTGAACATAGGCCTCCACCAAAGAATGCCACAAAGCACGGTCCTGAGCCACCTGCATCCATCGACTTCCTGCATGTCTTACCAGGTCGTCACTCCATCTCGTGAGGGGACGTACTACACTTCATCTACCGGTACGAGGCTGCCACTCGAGAACCTTTCTTCCCCATCGGTTGTCGGTTCTTCGAGCTATATGGCTAGCCCACTGCCACTTCAGCTTACTAATCCGTTGGGCTATGTCGGTTACTCTGGTTCTACTGCGGATATCCTCATGCCTAAGTTTATCACGCAGAGAAACTCCGAGCATAGCCCTCTCCATAGCTCGCTGAGCGACCTCGAGCTTCCTCATACGGCCAGCAGTGAAGGACCATGTCTCAGTTCCGTAAGTCATCACTGGCAACACGCACTGGTTGTACAATTTCGTTTTAAGGTTTTGAGGTATGTCTGACGAGAAGATGTGTCGTAGCTTTCCGAACGCTGCCCAGCCGAGTTGAATCCGTCGATTGACCTCTCGGTCGAAGTTGGACTTACTTAGTCGGACTATTTGTCCCAGATAAACATACTCGTCAACAACTACGAGCTTAGTGCTCCCAACAACTACCGGCATAGTTGTGACATGGACATTAAACATGATCTTTGTTTTGTCCATTTTCATCTTAAGACCTATCCGTTGGAAAACACTATTGAGGTCATTGAGCATAGCGCTTAGGTCCTCCAGCGATTCTGCCATAAGGACTATATCGTCGGCAAATCGAAGGTGAGTGATGTACTCGCCATTGATGTTGATACCGTATCCTTTCCAGTCCAGAAGCTTGAAAACGTCTTCCAATGCAGCGGTGAAGAGTTTCGGGAATATGACGTCACCCTGTCTTACACCTCTCTGCAATTGGAAAGGTTTCGTACTCTGGTTCTGTACTCCGATAGCCATCGTAGCCCTACTGTACAAGCACTTCAACACTTCGAAATACCGACAGTCAACTTGGCACCGCTGAAGGGACTGCAGCACCGCCAAATTTCAACGGAATCAAAGGCTTTCTCAGAGTCCACATACGCTAGACATAGTGGCAAATTGTACTCTTCGGACTTCTGTACAATTTGCCGAAGGGTATGTATGTGGTCTATAATGCTAAAGCCCTTTCGGAAACCGGCTTGTTCGGGAAGCTGGAAGTCGTCAAGTCTGCGCGCGAGTCGATTCGTAATGACTCTCGAAAACAGCACGTAGACGCGGCTCAGAAGGGTAATCGGTCTGTAGTTCTTCAAGAGAGCGTTGTCACCTTTCTTGAAGAACAAGATCACCGCACTTCTACTCCACGCCTCCGTTGTAATGCCACCATGTAGGACGGAGTTAAAGAGCTTCTGAAGGACTTCAAGTACCGGTCTTCCACCCGCTTTCAGAAGCTCCGCTGTAATTCCATCCTCGCCTGGGGCCTTACTGTTTTTAAGGTGCTGGAGAGCCATTCTAATCTCGCTCAGACTGACGTCCGGGATATCTTCGGAATAGTTTCGGATGAGTCTCGCTCTTGGATCGTTACTCACACTTGCATGTGGCTCCAACGATGACGTGTACAGCTGCCCATAGAACCTTTCAATCTCACTCAAAGTCTCAGGTGTCCCGGAAACGATGCTGCCACATTCTGTCTTCAGCTTTGACAGTTGGCTCTTTCTGGCAGACAGATCTCTGGCAAAGACTTTGGAGCCTTCGTTTCGCTCGATCGCTTCTTCAATACGAGCTGTATTGAAGTTGCGTAAGTCCCGCCGCATGCATTTGGAGATCTGTCTGTTCAGATGCCTGTATGCTGTCAAGTTTGTTGAAGAATGTAGCTTCATCTCCTGTCTAACAGCCATGAGATTAAGAGTGTGATCGGAGAGGTTTTGTATTCTTCTGCGGCGGATCTTGCACAACTTAGCTCCGACCGCATGGACAGTTTCCACGAGCTTGTCTTTCAAATCGTCCACTTCATTGCAGTCTTCTAGGCACTGAAAACGGTTTTGTAACTCGAGCTGAAAGGTTTCGGGACTTTGGCTTAGAGCACGAGGGGGACAGAGCGTTGACTTCATTAGACGAGACCTCTCCAACTTAACGTTTAGGTTCAGTGTGCCTCTAACCATTCGGTGATCGCTGCCGATTTTCACCTTCGCGATCACTGAGACATCACTGAACAGTTGTCGTCTGGTCGTCATAATGAAGTCAATCTCATTTTTTGTCGAACCATCGGGGCTCGGCCAGGTCCACTTCCTGTGGGGCCGTTTCTGGAAGAAAGAGTTCATCATAAAGAATCCCTCTTTCTTCATGTAGTCGGCCAGCTGCTAGCCCCTTGGGTTCCGTTGCCCTATTCCGAATTTCCCTACTTTCAGCTCACCGTTCTCTCTTGTGCCTAGTTTTGCATTGAAGTCTCCCATTAACACCGTATATTGGGTTTTGGAGGAATACATGGCTCTAGAGATATCCTCATACATTTCCTCCACCTCCTCATCGGGGTGTGCCGAGGTTGGTGCGTAAACCTGTATGACCTTCAGCGAATACCGTTTGGTGATTCTGAGTATAAGGTACGCAAACTTCGTCGACACACTCCCGATCTTTACAACGTTGTTAACAAGAGACTTGTGGACGATAAATCCGACACCTCCTTAGGACAGATGGTCGCCCTCCCGGTGATAGAGCAAGTTGCCGGATTCGAGGATTACCGTGTCCTCCCCCTCTCTTCGGACGTATGATAATCCTATAATATGCCAGCGCAACTTGTCTATCTCTTCTTCCAGCTCCTCTTCTCGTCAGTCCTCAGGGTGCGTGCGTTGTACGTTGCCAGGTCGAGTCGTCTAAGGTGGCAACCGAACCTCCACCGGAGATTCTTAGCACCCCTGCCCTGCCGTTACCATGGTCGCCACCGTAGCCAGGAATAGCGGGGCCGCCGGGGACTGGGGGCCGTCTGTTTGTTGCTTTAATCATTGGGGGGTATTTGCCATAGTTGCCACACTTGGCGAGCGGGTTGACCACCGCAGTTTTTTTATTGTAATTTTGGCTATTATCAGGAAGATGCTGCTGCCCATCTCCTGCCTGTTTCCCTTTGTCGCCTTTTACGACACCCACGGGAGGATATGGGGTAGTAGATATTCTTGACCGCCACTACACGGCGTAAGCGAAGTAGTACTCAACCTTTATTCCTCTTTACGTATACTTACCTAGTAATAATACTTACCTAGTACTATTAGGCAAGAGTGAATAAGTTTTTGTTAAGTCATTGCAATTCACAATCTTAAGCTACATAACCACTTACCGATGGGATTGTAGTTGCATTACTACTTGCTGGGTAAAAATAGTAAAAAAAAATTACCCTGTGAAAGTTTGCATTTAGATATCTTTCTACCTCACACAAGACAGTATTACTGTCTGTACAATATTATACTGTATAATATTATATCTTCCATTATCTACGCATGAAAATTTTTTAAATTTCTGAATTCCGAGGTATGTCCATATTAAGTGGCTGAATATCGAAAAAAATTGTACATATTTCAGGTGCGATTTGCAAAACGATTCCACAAAAATTCACTCAATAGAAAATAATTGCAAAGTTGCTTCTGAAAATAGTTAAATTTTCAACATCAATGTCTTCTTACGTGTTAGAGCCATGCTGCAGGTATATTAGTAGTAGGTATAGTTGTAGAACGAATGGGTCGGCTCGACCGGGGAAGGGCCACGCTCTCACAGAATACCATGTAAAATAGGAGTTTAACCCTGCTGTGTTTCGTATGTTGAGTGTAGAGAACCGGAGAACCTTTTTACAGGAAACGAGGCATTACATCTTAGTTCTCACGGATAATAACGCATCTAAATTTTGATACGTAATCGAAAATAGATGTAGATGTCTATGGGCCGTAGCAACCACTTACCATCAAATGGACTGTGTGCTCGTTTGTCACCCTTATTCTATTTAAAAAAAAACTTTCTGAGATTTCTGTAAAATAATGTTAAGTATTGTAAACTCTCCTACAATTATATGTCTCATATTAATAAAGCTATTGGGCTATTTTGTTTTTTAATAAAGTGATTTTACTTTATAGGTTAAAAAATTTATTTACACTTCTATATCAAGAAACCTTTTTTCTGTCACTCCTATTGAATTTAATAGTGCTTGCAGAAATTTAGCATCTAGAGATGGATCAGAATCGCGCGCTGCTCCGGCTGTTAGATATTGCAAATATAATCGAAAATATTTATTTTTACTTTGTCTACAAAAGTTTTATCACATGGCTAAATGATTGACTAGAATTTAGAATTTTATGCAAATGATAATTAAAGTTTCTATGTAAATAAGTGTAACATAGCGGGTATTATATTCAATGGTAGCGGCCATCCATATTTGCAAAGCCAGCAATGCCAGCATCATTTTCTGTACAGAAACCGGCAATTGTTCAAAGTACAAAACTTTTACCACAAAGTGTATGAGATATGTTACCTCAGACTTGAAAAGGGTTTTAATGAAACAGTTAGGTGTATAACTTACGCAAAGGAATAACATTGAAACTTGCGCGGAAAACTCATTCAATATTTAGAATAATAGCAATTTCTCTAACTCGTGTTTGTTTTTTAATGTTGAATATTATGTTTAGCATATTTTATATTTTGTATATTAAAGAAAATACATTCAGTAACAATTTTGTCAACATAATAATGAAAAAATCAGCAAATAACCAGATAACTAATTAAATGCTTTGTAAACGCGAACGCTAATTATCAAGTCGAGCCTTAATCAATTGTTTGATTTTTGACTTATACTCGAACGCTTATACTTAATTTTTAGCATTTTTAATATTATTAATTTCTTTTAGTTTATTTCTTTGTCAGTTCGTTTACTATAAATTCATTGCTTGTACATATGTAGTTTTTAAAATTTGAAATTGAGTTTATTTTTCGCCTATGCCTATTTATTTCTTTCCGAAATATTTATAAATAATTGCAAATAACATTACAATTTAGCGACCAACAGCAGATATAACATTATTTTGCATTTATTACGCACTGATGACGATAACACTTGAGTTTAGTAATAAGCAATGATTATACTACTCTCTTAGTAGTAAGGATCGATTTTATCAGGTCAGTCTATTCTAAGAAAAATACATATATACGACAATTTCGTTATAGCTCTTTGTTATTCACCATATTCCTATCGACTTATTTATATGCAACGTGTACAACACGATCTTTTTGTTTTGGTGCGGTCGCGGTGCACAGAACACAGGGTACACACTCTTCCCATCCTAACGGACTGATGGTGATGCGTGAAACAAAACATGCTTGAAGCCTTGCGTGACGTGAGACAGACGAGAATTTATTTCACGGAATAAAGACACGGAATATCAATCATAGCGTCACATTTACATATTACACATTTTATTCAATAAGTAGAAAAATGTTATTAATTTTTAAAAATCCCTATTTACAGCACTGTCATTTATTAAAATTTTTGCTTTATAATATGCATTACGACCAGAACACATCGGTTCACGATGAAAATTGGAGGTACATTTGTGATTTTTTCTATTGAAATTTTTTTATTCTATTATGTTTTAACCAATGAAGTCCTTCGCAATTACGATGTAATATCCATATGATATTTTTTGTTACTTTGTACATGATTAAACTATGTAAAAATCCGATTTACGATTGGAAATTTGGGTTTGTACGCGCTCTTAAATATATCATATTATCACCTCCACCTTTTGACTTGGAATACGTAATGTTTTAATAATATTATAGAGTATTAAATTATTAAATAAAAACATAATTTTAAATTTAAAGGTATACTTACAAAATTATCACTCAGTCAAGATTTCGGTGAACGAAAGTTGTATCCGATGTTGAAAATTTTTATCACGGAAATATTTGGCGAGGAAATGTTAATTAAGTCGCGTTGTTTTAATTAAGAAAGTCTAAAGGAACCATGTTGCATTTTAAATACAATCAAAGAGCTAATTTATATATTTTTTTGTAGATAAACCATTTTAGGAGATAGTTTTACGTTTAATTTGTTAAAAGTCACACATGCTATTTATTTTTGAAATGATACTTGTATTTTCCGATTACATCAATTGTTAAATTTAAATAAATATATCACAAGCCTATGTGCAATTTGTTCTGATAACGCCTCTACGATACCCTGCAAGAAGAAAGTAACGTATTCTTACAGAGATTAAAAATTTGGCCAGGTATGGAATTCTGGTGTATTTAAATAAGTTCATGAATAGAATAGAATAGAATAATTTTTTATTCAATATAGATCACATGTGTAATTCTTATTGAAAGTCATTTTTTACTTTACCACTGGTTCGAAACTGGTCCTGGGAAGAACCAGCAAGAAACCCAGCGGGACTTTTTTTAAAGAAAATTTTACAATAATGGTTGTACAAACTACATAAGTACAAAATTTATTTTAGAAACAGCTTGGAAGCGATCACCTCATTCCCAGGAGTTATTATCAACCATGTATTTATTTATACTATAATAACCCTTTTTATACAGTTTCACCTTAACAAATCATTTAGAGCCTGTACACTTTCCGGGACCTTGTTGTAATTGTGTATACATTGCCCCAAGAATGAATTACTGACTCTTTGGAGTTGAGAAACTGGAATCACTAGCTTGTGTTTGTTCCTAGTGTTTACAGAATGTATATCACTTTTTTTACTAAAACTACCTTGTTTTTGTGAACATACATTATATTTTCGTAAATATACTGAGAAGCCAAAGTTAATATATTTATTTCTTTAAATTTATCTCTAAGAGAATCTCTCGGTTTTAGGTTGTAAATAGCTCTAATGGCCCTCTTCTGTAAAACAAAAATATTTTCTGAATCAGCCACATATCCCCATAGCAAAATCCCATTAGACATTATACAATGGAAATAACTGATATAAACTAATCCAGCTGTCTCGAAACTAGTGAGACCTCTAATCTTTTAGCAGCATAGGCTGCAGAACTTAGTCTGCTTGCTAGTTTGGATATATGGGGGCCCCACTGAAGCTTTGCGTCGAAAGTGATGCCAAGAAAAACAGTGGATTCAACAGGGCTCAGTTCTTCCACATTGAAAAACACATTGGTACTCAGATTTTTAACATTCGTTGTTGTAAATTTAATACATTTAGTTTTATTTCCGTTTAAATGTAGATTATTAATGTTAAACTAATGCACTAATTTTGATATAGCATTATTCACTTCGTCACATTTAAATGATTGACGTTTAAGTTTAAAAATCAAGGAAGTATCATCAGCAAATTATACTATATCATGATTATCCTCTACAAGAGAAGATAAGTCATTAATATACACTAGAAATAGGAATGGGCCGAGAATCAAACTCTGAGGTACACCCAATAGTACAGGTGAGCCGGAAGAACTTTTACCATTGATAATAACTTTCTGCATTCTATTACTTAAATATGAAATATTAAGTTTAAGCGCTGTGTTCTTGACACCATAGTACTCTAGCTTCCTGAATAATGTCTCATGGTGAACGCAGTTGAAGGCCTTGGAAAGATCACAAAGTATACCCAAAGCATCCTCTGAATTCTCCCATGCACAAAAAATATGTTTAATAAGCTCAACTCCAGCGTCAGATGTCGAGCGACCCCTTGTAAAACCGAATTGATTACTATCTAGCAATTTATTAATATTAAACAAACTTAACATCTGATCTAAAATTATTTTTTCAAAAATTTTACTAAATGTTGGTAGTACAGAAATTGGTCTAAAGTTGGCGGGGTCTAATGTACTACCAGATTTAAATAAAGGTATGACTTTACTATGTTCCATTAAATCAGGAAACACACCAGATTCGACGCTTGTATTAAATATAGTGGCTAGATAAGGTGCTATTATACATATTATGGATAAAATAACTTTAACGGAAATCCCCCATAAATCTGCCGTTTTCTTCACATCATTACTTTTAAAATATTTAACGATATCTTTTGGCAGTACTCTATGGAATTTAAAAGTATTTGAACAAGCCTTTACATTTTGTTTGAGCAATGATTCGGCGACAGTAGGTGAATAATTTAATGATTTTGTTGTCAAAAAAGGAACATCAGTAAAATATTTCTCAAAAGCCATAGCAACTTCTTGATTAGATCGGGTTAAATTATTGTTAATATTCAATTGAATATCCGAGTTGCGCTCTTTGACCTTGCGCGTTTCACTACTTATTATTCTCCAGGTCATTTTATTTTGTTAGATGCAGTTTTGTTACTTAAATGTAAAGCCTTAGCTGTGGCGCAAACTTTTTTAAATATTTTTGAATATGTTTTTACACAATCTCTAAATATAACACTACTATTATATGACCTTTCATTATAAAGCTCGTATAACTTTCGCCTTCTCTTATAAATTTCTACTGTCAACCATTCATTAACTGATTTGCGACTGTTAAAAGAGAAAGTTTTAGAAGTAAATATTCTACTAAATTCACAAGTTATAGTTTTAAATAACGTACCATACAAATAATTAGCACTGTTTTTAAATGAAAGTGATGGAAGTCTTTTTATGATATTACTTCTAAACCTCTCCAAGCGATGTTCATTTAATGGAACAAACACAACTTTCTTATTTTTCTATTTCTTGTGTATGTAAGGCAATGATACCAACTGTCCACAGTGATATGAACTTAAATTTTGAATAATTGATTTATGCAAGGGCTTAACATCTGTAAAAATATTATCTATACAGGTCGCACTAGGCCCAGCAATACGTGTTGGTTCTAAGAATAAATTAACAAGATTATACTATTTAAACAATGAGCTAAATTTAATACTAATGGAAGAAGTTTCAAGGAGATTGATGTTAAAGTCTCCACATATTACAAAAGACTTGTTCTGTTTACAAAGTTTGAGCAAAACTTCTTCCACAATCCTTTCAAAATAGTCATAAGTAGCACATGGGGGTCTGTAAACACTTACAACAATGAGGTGCTCGAATTCACCTCAGTTTTGACAAAAGAAAGCATTATACAAAACCTTAAAAAACTAACTCTGAAAGAAAAAACTGAAAAATTAAATTCTACTTTATTAGGTTTTGACAGCACACATAAACAACAGGTTTACATATCGGAAGCTCTTACACCGAAAGGAAGACATTTATATTACCTGGCGAGAGATTTTGCAAAAAGTCATGGTTTCTAATACTGCTGGACATCCTATGGAAATTTTTTCTTCGAAAAAAAGAAGGTTTGCCTCAAATTCGAATACAAAAAGAAGAGGATCTGTTGAAACTTAAAGAGAAAACCGCATTGTGACTGTCTATATTATTTTGTTACAACACTCAAAATAAGTACTTTAAACATATTATTTTTATGAACAAAAACAATATTATCATCATCATCATTACAGCCCTTCACAAGTCCACTACTGAACATAGGCCTCCCCCAAAGAATGCCACAAAGCACGGTCCTGAGCCACCTGCATCCATCGACTTCCTGCATATCTTACCAGGTCGTCACTCCATCTAGTGGGGGGACGCCCTACGCTTCGCCTGCCTGTACGAGGCTGCTACTCGAGAACCTTTCTTCCCCATCGGTTGTCGGTTCTTCGAGCTACATTGCAAACAATAGATAAAAAAACAAACAATAGATATAAACAATATTGTAATACTATATATTTTAATTAGCCCTAATATTATAAAATTTATAAAACTTATTTATACCTCGCACAGGACACTTTACATATACACTTTACATACTACATTATTGCAAATTTTTGATAGAATAATTTTTAAATACGATTCCTATAAATTACTTGCATTATTAGCAGATGCTTTGTATACTTTAAATATAAATCTTAGTTATTATCGTAAACATTTAGTCTTTAAGTGTTTTATTTTAGGTTATAAATCTCATATGGGCATTTATGTTACATCTCAATTTATATTGTTGCGCGCCACTATTAATGTCCTGTACATGGCAACACTAGTTACACTAGCGCCCTCTAGTGTCGGGTAGCAGAACTAGGAGAGTCAAGATCCTTCCAGAAATTTCGGGGCGATATGTACTCGAACATTCTAGATGTCGCTACAGTAGAAGGTTCTGGAAACTATCTGAGGCCCTATATAAGGCCGGTATAAACCACGACCGGGGCAGTATTGAATTGGTGATACAAGAGAATACTTCGAAGCGAAATAACTGCGAACTAAAGTGATTATGTTTTATTATTAGTGTAGTTTTAGATTGTAATTAGTGTTGTATAATTAAAGTGTCAATTTTGGTAATTTAATCGGCAGTTTTAATTGTCTCGAACCCCAAGCTCGTAACAATATTCATACGCTTTTAATACTTTCACAGGTAATAACATACTTAGTGAAATAGATAATATATCTGTATCAGAATAAATGTCTTATAAAGTCGAGGATTGTAAGAGTTTAATATATCAGCGTTCACACTATATGACTATACTTACTCAAAATATCCATAGTATTTCAAGGAATTATGATAGTTTTTTGGTAACTCTAATAAGACTTGATATTTCTTGTAACATTATTATACTGACAGAATGTTGGTTATCCTGTAATCCGGTAATACCTTACTTGGACGGTTATAACCATTTTGTGACAAAAAACTATACAAACCAAAATGATGGAATAGTAATTTATAGTAAATATAATCACCAAATCACTATTGAAGAACTACAATGTCAAGATTGTAACTGTCTTATTATAAAGTTAGGAAAAGATTTTGCATTTCTAGCCATTTAGAGATCTCCATCTGTCAGAAAAATTGAGGTTTTCCTCCATTCACTTGATAGGATCCTTGAAAATTTACGTACTTTTAAAACCGTCTCTATAATCGGTGACGTAAATATTAATATCTGTCCTGAAACTATTAACTCCAAATCTTTAGAATATTTAAATTTATGCTCCTATTATGGTTTATTACCTGCACATATTATTCCAACTAGACAGAATAGCTGCTTAGATCACGTTATTTTAATTACAAAATTACAATCCTTAACTTTAGTTTTACAATCTTCAGTTACGGATCACCAGGCCGTACTATTATGCCTAAAAGTGAAACAACAAAATGATTCGACCCTTGTAACTTTTAACAAAATAAATAGTGAGGCTCTGGAATCTGAATTAAATCAGATTCATTAGAATACCGTATACGCTTCATGTGATCCAAATAAGTACATGGAATTTTTTATAACATCAATTCAAAGGGCTATAAAGTCAAATACTTTAACAACTAAATTATCAAAAAGAAACAGAATCATCAAACCCTGGATAACTCCGGGACTTATTCGTTGTATGAGACATAGAGATAGCTTGCATAAAAAATCAAGACAGTCACCAAACAATGAAATAATTAAGCTAAGCTACACGACATATAGTAAAAAATTTAGCAATAATTTATTAAAAAAGTTAAGAGGGCTTACGAAAAAAATTTTATTAATAAATACTAAAAAAAAACTACAAAGAGCTATGGGACGCAATAAAAACAATAACATGTACATTGAAACCTACAAATAAATCAACTGAATTGATAGATCCTACACATGACCAAAGATCCATCGATAATATAAACGAATTTTTTGTAACAATCGGGAAAGCTTTAGCAGAGAAGCTTTTATACTACAAATTCCATAAAATCTTTAGTATTGTTAAGTACTGATGAAGTTGAGGTAGAGCAACTCATTATTGCGTTAAAAGATGTTAGTTCTGTGGGCTGAGACTATATACCGAATATGGTCCTCAAAGACTTCAAACATATCCTCGTCCCTCCTTTGACACATATATTTAAAAACTGTTTATCCCAAGGTATATTTCCCGCATTTCTAAAAAATCTATGGTATATCCAATTTACAAAGCAGGTAAACGAGACTGTGTCAACAACTTCAGGCCTATATCGATACTTCCATCAATCTCTTAGCTTTTGGAACGAATAATCAATAAAATACTAGTCAAATACATATAAGGAAATAACTTTATTTCTAAAAATCAGTTCGGTTTTAGACCAGATAAATCAACTAGTGATGCAGTCCATGAGTCCATATTGAAAGTAATCGGGACAAAGGCATGAAACTATAGGTATATTTTTGGATCTTGCAAAGGCTTTTGACTCAGTGTCCATTCCTTTATTATTACATAAACTTGAATCTTTTGAATACGTGGTGTTCAATTAAATTTATTCGAGGAATATCTTTCTAATAGATATCAATATGTTAAAATTAACGATCATGTTAGTGGAGATCTACCCATTACAGATGGTGTGCCACAAGGCAGTATATTAGGCCCAAGCCTGTTTATTATCTATATAAATGGCCTCTGTCAGCTTAACATCCCAAATTGTAAAATAATTTGCTATGCAGATGACACTGTCTTACTATTTTCTGAAGATTCGTGGGATAATGTTTACAAAAGAGCACAATTCGGTTTTAATTTAGTAACTCATTGGCTGCAACAATACTCTTTTACTCTTAATGTCGATAAGACACATTTTATCTCTTTTAGTATGCGAAACTCTACCCAGCCGTCACCGTCTCTTTCCCTAATTGCTCATAATTGTTGTAATAATAACTACTGTTCATGTCCTGCCATTATTAAAACCACTTCCATAAAGTATTTGGGGGTAATATTAGACCAAAATTTAACCATTCGAGAACATATACTTATGGTTTATGCGAAACTAAGAAAACTTAGTTTTTTTTTTAAAACCTTCGACATGTGGCGGATCCCTAATTGCTAAAACAAGTATATTTAGCTCTTGCTCAATCAATTCTGAATTATTGTATTACTGTGTGGGGAGGTACATCCAAATCGATCTTAAAGCCCCTTGAAATAGCACAAAGAGCAATCCTTAAAGTATGCACATTTAAACCTTTACTTTCACCTACATTTCAGTTATACCACTCATTTGGTGTACTCACGGTTCGTCAGCTATTTATTCTGAATACAGTATTGAAATAACATTCGTGGTTATCCTATGATAAAGACTTCTTGTTATCAAAACGAAGAAAAGATAAAGTTTGCAAAAATAGGTCTGTATCTAGTCATCATTTTGTTAATAAATATTTTTATAACCTTGAACCATTTCTTTGTAACAAAATCAATAAAAAGACTGAATTATACTCTTTAAATAAAAATAAATGCAAAATTAAATTATTTGAATTTATTCATCAGTTAAACTATGAAGAAACTGAAGCAATACTTACTACAAGTTAATATTACTTGCACACCCTCTTACACACACTCATGCATTCAACATTTTATACACAAAGAGATACATTTTAATACACACTTTGACATTTTTCTTTTTACCAAAAATACATATTGTTAAGATTAATTTTCACATTTTATTTTTTGTGTACCTTCCATTTAAATTATACTAATGTTAGTTGGTTAATATGTAATAAGGAAGAGCACTGTGATCTGAAATATAGATATATATTTATCTAGTTCAGACACAGATGTTTCATCATTTATTTTAAACTAAGTATAGACCATACAATAGTTATTTATAAATGTGATAGTTATCTAAGTGGTGAAAATAAACTATTATTATTATTATAACCTATCCAAATATAAGACTGATAGCAAATGTGCTATCTTATTATTTACTTTTTAACTCAGCCAAGTTTTTGGCTACCAAGACTGCTTTTATTGGGCAGGATAATTATTTCACAATTAATTAGGAATCAGTTCCAACTAATTTAAATTTGTAAATGCGACAATAGAGGCAATCTTTAGCAAGAGTAAGAGTTTAATTAACTTTGAATGCAGCCAACAAATAAGTAATAAAAATTGTTGCATCAAAATATACAAGGCATGATGGGCAAAGAATTAGAAGTTGAATTACTTTTAAATAGTAACAACATACATGTCCTTTGTATTACTGAACATTGGCTAAAAGATTATAATTTCATGTTTAATTTCAGAAATCACCAGGTGGTCAGTTCCTTCAATAGAGCAAAAAGTTTACGTAGTGGCTCCTTAATACTAGCAGATAAATCATTGTTATATCAAGAACGTAAGGATATAGTGAGCCTCTCTGTTGAGCGAACTGTAGAAATGGCTTGTGTCGAGCTCGAGCACCTCATTGTTGTAAGTGTTTACAGACCCCCATGTGCTACTTATAACTATTTTGAAAGGATTGTGGAAGAAGTTTTGCTCAAACTTTGTAAACAGAACAAGTCTGTTGTAATATGTGGAGACTTTAACATCAATATCCTTGAAACTTCTTCCATTAGCATTAAGTTTAGCTCATTGTTTAAATCGCATAATCTTGTTAATTTATTCTTAGAACCAACACATATTGTTGGGCCTAGTGCGACCTGTATAGATAATATTTTTACAGATGTTAAGCCCTTGCATAAATGAATTATTCAAAATTTAAGTTCATATCACTGTGGACAGTTGGTATCATTGCCTTACATACACAAGAAACAGAAAAATAAGAAAGTTGTGTTTGTTCCTATAAATGAACATCGCTCGGAGAGGTTTAGAAATACACGCAGATTACCTCCAAAATTATAATATCTGATTCTAAAGACCTTGAAATTTGAAGGTGTAATGTTGGTCAAAATGTGGACTTTAGCATTGGAATCCATTACATTAACTTCCTCCTTGAAAGTCAAACGTAAACTACGGGTGCAAACACATCTGTGAAATAAGATAAAATGCTCCACTTGCAGTAATCACAAAAAACACAACACAAACCGTGTAGAGGCGGTGTAAGAATATCCACTACCATATCGTCCCGTGTAGGTAAGAGGCAACAGTGGGAAACAAACCAGAAAATAGGCATTAGCCAGCGTTTTAAATATATACGGTACTTATAAAAAAAAATTTTTTAAAAATTTTGTCTCTGTCTGTCTGTCTGTCTGTTTGTTCTGGCTAATCTCCGAAAGGGTTGCACCAATTTTAAATGGACTTCCGCAGGCAAATACCTAATTTTACAAGAAGCCAACAAATAGAAGTGTGTAATCTCTGCCTAGGAGACAGGCGTGAGAGTTTATGTATGTAAATGTTACGGCTTACAATTGCAGAAATTTTTAATTTTTTCTGTATAAAAATATTGGTCAAGAAGAAATCGCATCCTAAAGGCAATGTAGATATCGATTATGCATACTATACTATATTTTTTATCGTTTTTAAATATCACACACTATACACTTCATAAAATTGTGTAAACAATCTCTGTTTTGGATAATATATCACCATCTCATCGAGTTTTAAGTCTTATAAAAGTCTCAAAAAAATTATGTTATTGTTTATAGTTGTATATGTTATTGCGTACAGTCGTGTAACATACAAGTACATGTAGGTTTATAACTTAAATAGCACAATTGAGAATCTCCTCTTTGAACGAAAAAAAACTTCAGCTCTGTAGAATACATTACAGCTATAATATTGTCGTTGCAACACCTATAGGTCCGTTTCACAAGGAAAGTACCAAACTCTCACCGTATACCAGTGTAAAATAGCAGCTTGATGCTGTGTTTCGTATGGTGAGTGTAAGAAAACTAAAGAAAAGACAACATTAGTGCTCGATTATTCATCATCATTCATCATCATTATCATCATTACAGCTCTTCACAAGTCCACTGCTGAACATAGGCCTCCCCCAAAGAATGCCACAAAGCACGGTCCTGAGCCACCTGCATCCATCGACTTCCTGCATGTCTTACCAGGTCATCACTCCATCTCGTGGGGGGACGCCCTACACTTCGCCTACCGGTACGAGGCTGCCACTCGAGAACCTTTCTTCCCCATCGGTTGTCGGTTCTTCGAGCTATATGGCCGGCCCACTGCCACTTCAGCTTACTAATTCGTTGGGCTATGTCGGTTATTCTGGTTCTACTGCGGATATCCTCATTCCTAAGTTTATCACGCAGAGAAACTCCGAGCATAGCCCTCTCCATAGCTCGCTGAGCGACATTGAGCTTCCTCATACGGCCAGCAGTGAAGGACCACGTCTCAGTTCCGTAAGTCATCACTGACACGCACTGGTTGTACAATTTCGTTTTAAGTTTTTGAGGTATGTCTAACGAGAAGATGTGTCGTAGCTTCCCGAACGCTGCCCAGCCGAGTTGAATCCGTCGATTAACCTCTCGGTCGAAGTTGGACTTACCTAGTCGGACTATTTGTCCCAGGTAAACATACTCGTCAACAACTTCGAGCTTAGTGCACCCAACAACTACCGGCATAGGTGTGACATGGACATTAAACATAATCTTTGTTATGTCCATGTTCATCTTAAGACCTATCCGTTGGGAAACACTATTGAGGTCATTGAGCATAGTGCTTAGGCCCTCCAGCGATTATGCCATAAGGACTATATCGTCGGCAAATCGAAGGTGAGTGATGTACTCGCCATTGATGTTGATACCGTACCCTTTCCAGTCCAGAAGCTTGAAAACGTCTTCCAATGCAGCGGTGAAGAGTTTCGGGGATATGACGTCACCCTGTCTTACACCTCTCTGCAATTGGATAGGTTTCGTACTCTGGTTCTGTACTCGGATAGCCATCGTAGCCCTACTGTACAAGCACTTCAACACTTCGATATACCGACAGTCAACTTGGCACCGCTGAAGGGACTGCAGCACCGCCCAAATTTCGACGGAATCAAAGGCTTTCTCATAGTCCACATACGCCAGACATAGTGGCAAATTGTACTCTTCGGACTTCTGTACAACTTGCCGAAGGGTATGTATGTGGTCTATGGTGCTAAAGCCCTTTCGGAAACCGGCTTGTTCGGGAGGCTGGAAGTCGTCAAGTCTGCGCGCGAGACGATTCGTAATGACTCTCGAAAACAGCACGTAGACGCGGCTCAGAAGGGAAATCGGTCTGTAGTTCTTCAAGAGAGCGTTGTCACCTTTCTTGAAGAACAAGACCACCGCACTTCTGCTCCACGCCTCCGGTGTAATGCCACCATGGAGGACGGAATTAAAGAGCTTCTGAAGGAGTTCAAGTACCGGTCTTCCACCCGCTTTCAGAAGCTCCGCTGTAATTCCATCCTCGCCTGGGGCCTTACCGTTTTTAAGGTGCTGGAGAGCCATTCTAATCTCGCTCAGACTGACGTCCGGGATATCTTCGGAATAGTGTCGGATGAGACTCGCTCTTGGATCGTTACTCACACTTGCGTGTGGCTCCAACGATGACGTGTACAGCTGCCCATAGAACCTCTCAATCTCACTCAAAATCTCAGGTGTCCCGGAACCGATGCTGCCACATTCTGTCTTCAGCTTTGACAGTTGGCTCTTTCTGGCAGACAGATCTCTGGCAAAGACTTTGGAGCCTTGGTTCCGCTCGATCGCTTCTTCAATACGAGCTGTATTGAAGTTGCGTAAGTCTCGCCGCATGCATTTGGAGATCTGTCTGTTCAGATGCCTGTATGCTGTCAAGTCTGTTGAAGAATGTAGCTTCATCTCCCGTCTAACAGCCATGAGATTAAGAGTGTGATCGGAGAGTTTTTGTGTTCTTATGCGGCGGGTCTTGCAGAACTTAGCTCCGTTCGCATGGACAGTTTCCACGAGCTTGTCATTCATATCGTCCACTTCATTGCAGTCTTCTAGGCACTGAAAACGGTTTTGTAACTCGAGCTGAAAGGTTTCGGGACTTTGGATTAGAGCACGAGGGGGACGGAGCGTTGACTTCATTAGACGAGACCTCTCCAACTTAACGTTTAGGTTCAGTGTGCCTCTAACCATTCGGTGATCGCTACCAGTTTTCACCCTTGCGATCACGGAGACATCACTGAACAGTTGTCGTCTGGTCGTCATAATGAAGTCAATCTCATTTTTTGTCGAACCGTCGGGGCTCGACCAGGTCCACTTCCTGTGGGGCCGCTTCTGGAAGAAAGAGTTCATCATAAAGAGTCCCTCTTTCTCCATGAAGTCGGCCAGCTGCTGGCCCCTTGGGTTCCGTTGCCCTATTCCAAATTTCCCTACTTTCAGCTCACCGATCTCTCTTGTGCCTAGTTTTGCCTTGAAGTCTCCCATTAACACCGTATATTGGGTTTTGGAGGAATGCATGGCTCTAGAGATATCCTCATACATTTCCTCCACCTCCTGATCGGGGTGTGCCGAGGTTGGTGCGTAAACCTGTATGACCTTCAGCGAATACCGTTTGGTGATTCTGAGTATAAGGTACACAACCCTCGTCGACACACTCCCGATCTTTACAACGTTGTTAACGAGAGACTTGTGGACGATAAATCCGACACCTCCTTGGGACAGATGGTCGCCCTCCCGGTGATAGAGCAAGTTGCCGGATTCGAGGATTACCGTGTCCTCCCCCTCTCTTCGGACTTCGGATAATCCTATAATATGCCAGCGCAACTTGTCTATCTCTTCTTCCAGCTCCACGATCTTCTCGTCAGTCCTCAGGGTGCGTGCGTTGCACGTTGCCAGGTCAAGTCGTCTAAGGTGGCAACCGAACCTCCACCGGAGATTCTTAGCACCCCCTGCCTCGCCGTTACCATGGTCGCCACCGTAGCCAGGAATAGCGGGGCCGCCGGGGACTGGGGGCCGTCTGTTTGTTGCTTTAGTCATTGGGGGGTATTTGCCATAGTTGCCACGCTTGGCGAGCGGGTTGGCAACCGCAGTTTTTTTATTATAATTTTGGCTATTATCAGGAAGATGCTGCTGCCCATCTTCTGCCTGTTTCCCTTTGTCGCCTTTTACGACACCCACGGGAGGATATGGGGTAGTGGATATTCTTGTCCGCCACTACACGGCATCGATTATTATACTTATTCTATAAAATAAAACGGTAAGTTTTGCATTTTGGCGTTTTAATATTGTATTTTGCTACCAAAAAATAATATCAATTACCCACAATAAAAATTATACAACTATTTTATTATTTTATCCTAAAACTAGATATAGTAAACAACAAACAAAAGCTATTTAAACAAGTACATATTCTTTACAAAAAAATATTTAGGTACGTAAACAGTGTCAGGAACTTTAAAATTCAATAGTACGTCACTTGCCTAAAACGCGTTATCCCTGACATAATATGTAATTGTAACCTGAGTATCTGAAAACCTGTGTATTTGTATACGCGCAATAGAATACAGTGTGTGAATATTATTGAGTTATAAGTACTACGTAGTACGTACTATAATCTATTCACTGGATCGCTTATAGAGTATAGTTTTCACACGACCACATCGTCATAAACAGCAGGAATTTCATGGCGATTTTAACAGTTGCTACGCTTGGCAGGCGGGTTGGTTAGAATATCTAACGCATACTTGTTATCTTTGTTAAAGTACCTTTATATTTTTATTACTTATCAATAATCATTAGTGACCACTTTAGTGAAAACTTTATTTGCGCGTGTAATATGATTGGTGATTTCTTAACTCTCATTAAGAGTATGTGTCAACCACGACGTAGCGAAGGTGTACGTTATTTTTAGTTTTTATAAGTTATTTTGTTTTTTAGTATTCTAACCCACATGCCCCGCAGATCAGCAAAATAAATTATTATTTGTCTAGTTACGTACGTTCGAAGGATTAAAAGATTAAAATAATGAATGTCCATAACTTTTCTTGTTGAGGCTTACCTTTCCATTGACGTCCGTCAAGTTGGGGGTTGATATTTTTTTACAGAAATGTTACATTATTATGAGCACACACGCAAAGTTTCATCATTCGGTGACACGTACTTTTTGAGAAAAAAAATTGAAAATCAACTATTTTTCAACATTTATGTCAATTGCTACCGTAAAACTGACGCCATTTTGTATGGTCGTTATCAGTATCGATGTCGATTCTTTCCGAAAAAGTTCGATTTTTTTAAATCGATTGCGCGCCGGTGCTGACTTCAATATTCCTGCTTAAATATTTTGAAGTCAGTCCACTCCCCCACCACCCCACCGCGTCGGTGGTACTGACCTTGTCAGACGACCAAGTCAGTGCTTGGTCAGTAACTGGTGTAGTATTGTATAAATATATGGTCATATCATAAAATTATAAAATATATAGATTAGTAAATGAGGGTAAATGAACGCATTTTTTATATTGCTGAAAGCATGCATGATACATTTATTAATATTAATTATACCTAATATAATTTATATTCATGAAAATACATTACATAGTCACGGAAACGTAAAGAAGCGTTTATGTTTCCATGACTACGTTATGTAGTTCCTTGGGATTTTACCCCTCCGAGCGTAATCACTTGACTGCCTCAAGCAGCAGTTTTTTTTATGGAATTAGGGTGACAAACGAGCACACAGTCCACCTGATGATAAGTGGTAGCTGTGGCTCATAGACATCTACATCTATCCTCAATTACATATTAAAATGTAGATGGCTTGTCACCCCTGAGGACTAAGATGAAATGCCTCATTTCCAGTAAAAAAAGTATCCGGTTCTCTACACTCACCATAAGAAACACAGCAGCGTTAAGCTGCTTCTTTACGGTGGTATTCTGTGAGAGCGTGGTCCTTCCCCGGTCGAGCCGACCCATTCATGCTACAACTATATCATTAATATAGCTACAGCATGGCTCTACCACGTATAATCTTTGGGATTATATCGGACTGAGCTTGCTGCGATGCCTGCCTCAAGCAGTAGGTCTTTGGATTTTATCCCCCCGAGCAAACTTCGATTAATCCTAGATATAGGCCCTAATCAAGTAATCATTACATCCGCCAGTTACAGAATCTTGAATAACGATGAAGTTGGGCGTGAAAACAACAATGATACTACCATAATTTACTATGCTTTTGAGAATTGTTAGAACTATTTGGATTCTATGTGCCTGACTTCATTAACGTACGTAAACCCTAAAGAAGTTATCACGATTACTGACTGCGTGTAAATAGTGTGAGACAGTCATCGGCGCTAGCACTGGCGCCTGTTACTGACTCCGTGTATATCAGCCTTTATATTACGTTTTTTCTCTGCACTTATGACAGCTTAATAGTCCAAGAGTCCTTTATTAAGAACTTGGGGCGGTTGTTATTAAAGATATTTCTTGTCAAGCAAATACGTACAAATACAAATTATTTCAGCACTGACCTAAAACAATTCAAACTATAAACACAGATATTCACTTAGTCATATATGCGCATACATACATGCTAAATCCCAAAACAAGAATTAATTTTTAAATATTTTAAAAAGATATAATAACACTAGATAATTTTTGCTACGATTGCTCTCACACAAAATACTCTCTTGTGAACGCAGAGCCGTAACTATTCTGGAAACACGTGGTTTCTCAATAACCACTCACAGCGCGAGGAGCTGGGGCCCCCATCAGCTATCGGCATATAAAAACTAAATTAAAAGATAAAGAAGAAATTAAGTTGCCAAAAAACATTTTTTTTTATATTTCTTTTTGCAAATGTTATATGCTGCGAAGTAACGAAATAACCGCAAACGCACTGCCAGACTCGCGGGACGATTCGCCAATTAACGAATTTATATTTTTTTACAATTTCAACTTGCCAAAAGAACCTTCCTAAAATTCGTCACCAGCTCTCCGACTATAAGCATTTACTTCGAATCTCTATGAAAAATGATCTAATGAACTTAGATATGTGTTTCGTGCTTTACAATTCCAACGTCTTCTCGCACAAAGTATGCGCTTATAGATTTTACTTAAGAATTAAATTTTTAATGCAAATTTGTTATTAATTAATTTCTGTTTAATAATAAACAATAACTATTAACAATAAACCTAATGCTTATTAATACTTAATACTTATTTCATATTTACGAATAATTCTTATCGCTTGCCTTACCACTTTTTTGTTATTATTTCTTATTTAGACCGTCAAAAGCGACTTCATTCTTGTGAATATATTAGATGAAAAATTTCTCCAGTTGGAACTATTTGAGATATATTATAAAACTAAATATATATAAGGAGTCCCATACCTATGCGTTATAGCCTATTAAAGTCCACTGTTGAGCATAGAACTTATATATTGCTACATAAAAAACTATAGCAATTATACCCTATTTGCCATAGTTTTGTCGTTAGTGTTTATTAGGAAGACGCTCATTTTCTAGTTTGTTTCTCTATGTTGCTTCTTTTAACACCCACGGTGACGATATGGAGTAGTTGATATTCTTACACCGTTACCTCATGGCCTTATGCATCTAAGTTATAAGTAAATTTTATATTTATACACTCAAACACTTTTGACTCAACTCTTTTCTTGCATACAGAATAAATATTTTTAGATTATTCGAGTATTCGTGTAAAAAATCTCATATAAGAACAGGAAAAACACATTTACTAAACACATTTACTGAACGGTATGGTAGCAGATATTCGGTGAGAGCATTCGTGCCCTGATTCAGACGACAAAATCGTCCGACGTCCATAATATGATATGATGTGGATCTACTACGTGTGAAACGATTCCATAGTACGCAAGTAAAATGGATGCGATTGTGTTACAGTCGCTTTCCAAACCTTGCCCTCAGTTTCTTACTGTAGAAAGTTACGGTTGATGAATAGTATTTTTCCTTGACCTTCTATTCCATCCATTCTACAACATTTCCTTAATTAAAAGTAACAGCAGTTGAAATAGTGTATTAAAGCATTAGTTTAAAACCATCAAATAAACCAACTTCTCTAGGTGGAACTTTACTACTCAAGTTTTATAGTCTTCTGAAACGTCACCTATGTATTTTAATATTAGGATGTTGATTGTGGTATAGCGGAATATAATTAAATTATTGTGATTTGTTCTCTTGTATTTCTATATATAACAGAACATATCATTTATCGCGATATATATATATATATATATATATATATATATTTGTTCTATCTAATAAAATATTAAAGGTTTAGCTATTATTAGTAAATACAGCCAATGATTTTCTTTGTGCTTATTAGTTAAGCAATTTTTAAAAGACAAATAATAACTAATAAATTATCATGCAATTAAAATAGTTATGTTTTAATAATAAATATTGTTTTTGCTACTATCTTTATAAATACATAAGCCCTAATACTAAAAGGCATTAAGATTAAAAGATATTTATAATAGTAACTGTGGGAGTCTTATCATGAAGCTATAACACGCTTGCGTCGTACCAAACCGGAAAACCAAAATTACAGTGACGCTACATTGAACGTCACTTTAATCGCCCATGTCGTAAGAAGCATTATTGAAATAAGCTTTAGTAGTACATTACTAAGATTAGGAACGTTAGTCACGGTTCATTGTTTTTATAAAATTTAAAATATTATTTTTATTTATTTATTTATTTATTTGCTTTTTAAGGGAAACATACAGTACAATAATAAATTACATAATAAAACATATAAAAGTAATCCTAAGAACCAATGAAGTTTCCACAGATATCTAATACATAATAAAAGCTTGCCACCACAATATTATGTTGTATAAAATTAAAATATAAAAGAATAAAACTAGCTAAATGGTATTCATAAATTAAAACATTAAGTAGTAAGTAGTTAAAAGTAACATTATACATATATACAACTCAAAGTGAAACTACCAATTATATATTAAGTTTTACAATATTTTCTTTGTAACTATCATATTCAAGGTGAAATATATCTAATTTACAATATTTTAAGTTAAACTTTTTGAATGTACGAGATACAAAATTATTTGAGGCATACCTTGTTTTAACTTTAGGTAATGCAAAAAGAGGTTTATTTCGTGCACCTAACCTATGACACGCAAGATTCACTTTGCCTAAAAGTAGGGGAGAGTCGATGATATTATGAAGCAATTTGTACAACAACATTTGATCTCTTATATCACGGCGTTTCTCGAGGGTATTGCTGCCTAAATTATCAATAATGGAGTCTACAGAAGAATTATATCGCTTTAAGTGACGCAGAAACTTATTGTAGATTGTTTCAATCATTTTAATATAAACTTTGTATTGAGGATTCCAACATGAAGAACAATACTCAAGAATAGACCGCACCAGAGTGTTAAATAGTAAGATAACTGTTGAAGACTTTTTAAAATCTTTTGAGATACGCATAACGAAACCTAGCATTTTATAAGCTCTTTATCATTTTATTATTTTTATAATAATATAATAATTTAATAATTAATAATATAATAATAATTTAAATTAATATAATAATTTTATATTTTCATTATCATATTATTTTAAAGTTCCATTCGTAGAGCCACCGGTGATTGTGACTTTTGTCAATCTCTGTATATTTAAAAAAGTAACATTACTTCGAAAGCACCGAAGCCCACTCTAACCCAATAATAGTACCGCACCCAAGTTCTGACGCGAAACGTGCGTCCAGTCTCCATAGACCTTACAATGTATTAGTTGATCATCCGGTTCCGCTCGATTCCGACGATCCAAACATTGCAGGGCCGTCACACAGCCATATTATACACACGCATCTAGTAAGTCAATCACTATCAGGACTACGGAAAGAAGAAGTACGTGTTAAGTGAAGAGAACAGAGTGCGTGTGTGTGCATATACAGTAAAATAGAATAAATGCTGCACAAATGCGGTCATTAAGGAGTATGTTAGGGATGAATCTGAATGAGAGAGTGAGAAATTGTGTGATAAGAGAAGAGTGTGGTTTGCAAGATAATGTTGTGACCAGGAAGAAAGGAATGCTTCGGTGGTTTAGTCATGTAGAAAAAACGAATGAGCAAAGAGTGACTAAGCAAATTTATGTTGCAGAGGTGAACGACAGAGTCGGGAAGGCATACCCTAGGCGAAAGTTTATCGACCAAATTGGCAATATATTGAAAATGGGCCAAATAAAGAGTACCATTAAGCAACGAGCGTGTATGCGTAGGTATATGGATGTGAAGGAAGTGAGAGAGGTGTGTCAGGATCGTGCCAAATGGAAGTCCGTAGGTTTCTGCCTATCCCTCTGATAGTGTAAGATATAAGTTGACAAAGTACTCACTACCTCATGTCTTCCCGTGGGTGTCGTAAGAGGCGACAGAGGGAAACTAAACTAAACTAACTAAGAGAATGGGCAGCAGCATTTTTCTGATAATAGCAAAAAGGCAATAAAGAAACTGCGGTTGCCAACCCGCTCGCCAAGCGTGACAACTATGGCAATATACCCCCCATGAGAGTAACGAAAAGACGGCCTCCAGTCCCCGGCGGCCTCGCTATTCCTGGCTACGGTGGCGACCATGGTAACGGTGGGGCAGGGGGTGCTAAGAATCTCCGGTGGAGGTTCGGTTGCCACCTACGACGTCTCGACCTGGCAACTTATAATGCACGCACCCTGAGGACTTACGAGAAGATCCTGGAGCTGGAAGAAGAAATAGACAAGTTGCGCTGGAATATCATAGGATTATCCGAGGTCCGAAAACAGGGGGAGGACACGGTAATCCTCGAATCCGGCAACTTGTTCTGTCACCGGGAGGGCGACCATCTGTCCCAAGGAGGTGTCGGATTTATCGTCCACAAGTCTCTCGTTAACAACGTTGTAAAGATTGGGAGTGTGTCGACGAGGGTTGCGTACCTTATACTCAGAATCACCAAACGGTATCCGCTAAAGGTCATACAGGTTTACCCTCCAACCTCGGCACACCCCGATGAGGAGGTGGAGGCAATGTATGAGGAAATCACTAGAGCCATGCATTCCTCCAAAACCCACTATACGGTGTTAATGGGAGACTTCAAAGCAAAACAAGGCACAAAAGTGAACGGTGAGCTGAAAGTAGGGAAATTCGGAATAGGGCAATGGAACCCAAGGGGCCAGCAGCTGGCCGACTTCATGGAGAAAGAAGGACTCTTTATGATGAACTCTTTCTTCCAGAAGCGGACCCATAGGAATTGGACCTGGTCGAGACCCGACGGACAAAAAATGAGATTGACTTCATTATGACGACCAGACGACAACTGTTCAGTGATGTCTCAGTGATCTTTTTTTTTTTTTTTTTTTTTTTTTTTTTATAAGATTAGGGTGACAAACGAGCACACAGTCCACCTGATGGTAAGTGGTTGCTGCGGCCCATAGACATCTACATCTATCCTCGCTTGCGAATCAAAATGCAGATGCGTTGTCACCCGTGAGTAGACATGCGCGCCGAGCAAGAATTCGGCGGCGGCGGCGCGCCGACCCATTGTGGTCGGCGTGGCGACGCCGCGCCGGCGCGGCCGTATTTTATTTTAATTTTTATAAACATTTATTTAAAATAAGGTAGTAACAAGTGAAACATAGACCTGGATAGGAATTCAAATTTAATTTCTCAAAATAAAAACAAACCAAACAAGTTCTAATTAATTATACCTTATAATTTGTGCAAAAACGAAAAAGCACATTTTTTTGTTTCTTGCACAAACTATAGGAAATTAAAATTGTGTTTTTTGCACAATGTATAATTATCATTAATAAAAATAATTTTATTAACGTGTACTGGGCTTAGTCTAGATCTTTTAGCAGTCACAGTTAGTCCCACTATAGAAAAAACGCGCTCACTAGGCGTGCTAGTAGCAAATGTTCTGATCACAGAGTACTTTTTATATACATACTGAAAGTTCTGATACGCGCTCCAGAGACTGTAAAAATTTAATTTGTTCTATTTCCGCCGCTCGCTTCAATTCGGGTAAGCGATACCGAACGATTTTTACGATCTTTTTACATTTTTTTATTGATTTTTGAATTTTTAAATAATTGCATGGTTTTATTGACCCCGCGCCCACGCGCCCGTCCCGCGTTGGTTCACGGCGCGCCGATCGGATTTGTCGGCGCGGCGCGGCGTGGGCAGGGCGCGGCGTGGCGTGGCGGCGCCGGCGCGGCGCGCATGTCTACCCGTGAGGACTAAGATGGAATGCCTCATTTCCAGTAAAAAGGGCCTCCGGCCACCTGCACTCACCAAGCGAAACGCAGAGGTAAACCTCTACTTCACGCTGGTATTCTGTGAGGTCGTGGTACCACCCCGGATCGAGCCGGCCCATCCGTGCGACAGCGAAAGCTGCGCGTGGCTCTACCACTGTTTAAGCCGGCAGCGATCACCGAATGGTGAGAGGCACACTGAACCTAAACGTTAAGTTGGAGAGGTCAAATCTAATGAAGTCAACGCTTCGACCCCCTCGTGCTCTAATCTAAAGTTCCAAAACCTTTCAGCTCTAGCTACGAAACCGTTTTCAGTGCTTAGAAGATTGCAATGCAGTGGACGATATGAATGTAAAGCTCGTGGAAACTGTCCATGCGGTTGGGGCTTAGTTTTGCAAGACCCGACGCAGAAGAACCCTAAAACTCTCCGATCACACTCTAAATCTCATGGTTGTTAGACGGGATATGAAGCTGCAGTCTTCAGTAGATTTGACAGCATACAGGCAACTGAACAGACAAATCTCCAAATGCATGCGGCGGGACTTACGCAACTTTAATACTACGCGTATAGAAGAAGCGATCGAGCGGAACCAGGGTTCCAAAGTCTTTGCTAGAGATTTGTCTGCCAGAAAGAACCAACTGTCGACGCTGAAGACCGAGTGTGGCAGCGTCATTTCCGGGACAGCTGAGATTTTGAGTGAAATTGAGAGGTTCTATGGGTAGCTGTACACATCATCGTTGGAGCCACACGCAAGTGTGAGTAACGATCCAAGAGCGAGTCTTATCCGACATTACTCCGATGATATCCCGGACGTCAGTCTAAGCGAGAAAGAAATGGCTCTCCAGGCGAGGATGGAATTACAGCGGAGCTTCTGAAAGCGGGTGGAAAACCAGTACTTGAAGTCCTTCAGAAGCTTTTTAATTCCGTCCACCATGGTGGCATTACACCGGAAGCGTGGAGCAGAAGTGCGGTGGTCTTGTTCTTCAAGAAAGGTGACAACGCTCTCTTGATGAACTACAGACCCTTTTTTTCATTTCCCTTCTGAGCCGCGTCTAGGTGCTGTTTTCGAGAGTCATTACGTATCGTCTCGCGCGCAGACTTGACGACTTTCAGCCTCCCGAACAAGCCGGTTTCTGAAAAGGCTTTAGCACCATAGACCACATACATACCCTACGGCAAATTGTACAGAAGTACGAAGAGTACAATTTGCCACTATGTCTGGCGTATGTGGACTATGAGAAAGCCTTTGATTCCGTCAAAATTTGAGTGGTTCTGCAGTCCCTTCAGAGGTGCCAAGTTGACTGTCGGTATATCGTAGTTTTGAAGTGCTTGTATAGTAGGGATACGATGACTATCCAAGTACAGAACCAGAGTACGAAAGCTATCCAATTGCAGAGAGGTGTAAGACAGGGTGACGTCATATCCCCGAAACTCTTTATTAGGGTAGGTACATATGAAGCGGGCGCGCGCGCGCCCCGTCCGTCACTGCTTGCTATTTCGCTTTAGTTGCTTGATAATTCCAGGCAGAGGTAATCAATCCACATAAAATTTACAAATATTATTTAATTAAAATGTAATTTGATTATTATAGAATACTGATTCTGATAACGCACTTAACGGGAACCACAGCGTTTTTGCTACATATTGTTTATATTTAAATGTAAGTTTGACTACAATATTATGATATCTTATTACTTTAGCAACTGCGTCGTCTTTACAATATGTTTGCGTGGTTGCCCGAAATAATGAGCAGTACAAGGTTTTGTCTAGAAATTGTTGGCTTGGTTAAAATAATTTATACGGCTGTGTTAAACTTCCGTCTGTAGGGTTTGATTTGAAAAGGTTCCCTTTATTGTTCTAGGGGTCTATTCACAGTTCTCTGCCGTGGTGGCGACATAAATGGCTATGTCAGAATTCTACCGGTTGGACAGTACTTTTGCGTCTCAAAATAGAAAATTTTAATCAGCCTCGACATTTTATTCATAAAAGGAAGTTATTGTTATAGCCTAAAGACCACTGCTGAACATAGGCCTCCCCTTATAGATTGCCTCATACTGGAAGATATTTGGCATAATTACCACGCTCGAAAAGCGGTCTGGCAACCGTAATTTATTTTTATTTTTACTCGTTATTGGGAAGACGCTACTGCTCATCTCCAGATTTGCTTCCTTCTTTTGCTCCTTACTACACCTGCGGGATGATATGGGATAGTGGATATTCATACACCGCCTCTACATGTTTATTAATCTTTTATTGTCGGTAGTACAACAAAAAGATAAACGACAAAAGCGATAAATAATTAATTTTCGTTGAAGTTTTTATTCTTTTTCAATTTAAGATATTGTGAAGAAAAATTTTGGAAAATAATTAAGAAAAATTGTAATACTTTTCATTTAAATGGAAACTGAACTACGCGAAACCGAAGCTTTATTTTTTGACAAAAGTATAATTCACAAAAGAAAGCTTAAACAATCAAAATTTTTACGTGCAGAAAATACGAACATTAATACCAGTTTCACTCAAATGATACTGATTTAGATATATTATTAAAAAGTATAAATGTTAGTGAAGTGCTGAAGTGTTCGTAAAGTAGAGCTACGAAGGCTATCCGAGTACAAAACCTATTCAACTGCAGAAAACTGTAAGACGCCGTGAGGTTGTATATCCGAATCATTTCACTACTATATTGGAAGACATTTTCATGCTACTGGACAGGAAGCCACATACGCTATTAAAAATGTAAATTAGTTGTTGGGAGTACTACGCTCAAAGTTGTCGACGGGTATGTTTACCTAGGACAAATAGTCAAACTAGGTAATTCCTTCCTTCGACCTTCGACTGAGAGGTCAATCGATGGATTCCACACGGCTGACCAGCGTTTCGGAGATTAAAACACATTTTCTCGTCATGGAATAAAATCCTATACCCGATAAACTTCTAAACGATATTGTAAAATCAGTACGTGTTTCCAGTGATGACTTATGGATCTGAGACGTGATCCTGCATTGCTGGCCGTACGAAGAAGCTTAAGGTCGCTCAGCGAATTATAGAAAAGGCAAAACTCGTGGTTGCTCTGCGTGATAAATTTAGTAATGAGCATATTTGCAGTAGAACCAGAGTAACTGACATAATCCAACAGATTAGTAAGCTGAAGTGGCAATGGGTCAACCATATAGCTCGAAGAACCGACAACTAATGGGCAAGAAAGGTTTTCAATTGGCAACCTCATGCCGTTAAGAGACGACAATACTACTAGATGAAGTGGCGACCTGGTAAGATATGCATTAAGTTGATCGATACAGGTGGCTTGGGACTCGGGACCGTCCTTTGTGGCATGCCTAGGGGAAGGCCTATACTTAGCAGTGGACTTGTAAAGGGGTGTAACAATGATGATGATGATGATTCATACTGCTAAGTCTGAAGAGGGTTCGTATCGTTATGGATGATAATAACCCTTGAAAATGAGGTGATCGCTACCAAGTTATTTCTAATTTGTATTGTGTGTTTAATTGTGTAACATTCATGATTGTAAGCTGTTATTTAAAAAAAAAGTCCCGCTGGGTTTCTTGTTGGTTTTTCCCAGGATATAGGTTTTTTTTCGAATCAATGGTAACTAAACAAAAGAGTGAATTTCAATAAATATAATTTATAATCTATATTCATTAAAAAAGTTTCTGTTTTCTTTTTTTTTTCTGTTTTCTGTATTATAGAGATTCCGTATTGTTGTTCCAAGTTTATTAATGTATTTTTTATTATTTAAACTTTTTACTTGTAGTAATAATTACTAATTTATTTACTAGTGACCTAATTGCAGTTGTGTATCGCCAGCAACGCAAAGTCGGGAATTTTCATTTGCAAAAATCCAAAATTAGGGGCTTTTTAGGTGCTAATTAGGTGCCAAGTTTAAAAATTAGGTGCTCTAAAATTTTCACTGCAACGAACCATTGAAATTTGCGTTGCTGGCAAAACGTATCGCTGGCAACGCAATGAAGTTATTAGATATACGAAAAATATTAATAGTAAGGAATTAAAAGCTAATTAGGTGCTACAAGTATAGGCAGTAACAAGGCGCCCCTAATAAAAATAAAGTCGTTTTTCAGAACATAGCAGATGCAAAATTCAGATTTCCTGAAAATCAAAATAGAATCAAAATTGCTTTCAGAAAAAGTCCAAATTAGGGGCTTTTTAGGTGCTAATTAAGTACCAAGTTTAAAAATTAGTTGCTCCAAAATTTTTACCGCAACGAACCATTGAAATTTGCGTTGCTGGCAAAACGTATCGCTGGCAACGCAATGAAGTTATTAGATATACGATAAATATTAATAGCAAGGAATTAAGTGCTAATTAGGTGCTGCAAGTATAGGCAATGACAGGGCACCCCAGATAAAAATAAAATCGCCATTCAGAAAATTATTCAGCAAAGCAAATGCAAAAATCAGGTCTTTGTCTTTGTGCCATCTAGCGTCTATCGCACTTACCACCTTTAGAGTCCATCGATTTTGATTCGATAAAATGACTAGAATTATAGAACGTTGTAGATGGCGCTATTTATTACAAAGAAATTTACTGGAAAAAATATCCTTTTGATTTAGTACACTAAAAAATATTGTAACATCTATTTGCTATAAAATTAAACTTCTATCGTTCTATCGTATATATTATATCGCACTTGCACGGTTGAAATTTATATTAAATCAATCGTTTGCTGGAAATCTTTTGAAGTGTTATTTTTAGTAAATCCTACGATGAAATATAAATGATATTTTTAATTCATATTTGTAACAAATAATTGTAATAAAATGTAAAATAATTTTTAAACTAGGTAACGATTAAAAAATTATTTTAAATTGTTTTATAATTAATAGAATCAGGCGTTACTTTGCGGAAATCCATTATATAAAATCTTTTAGAAAAATTTACTTCGCAAATATCCGAGTTATAAAATAAAATGATGTGTCTTACCTAGTATGAAGAGCACCTCCCGCCCACCCTCAATTGCGTGCCTCAATAGGCCGCTTAGCGGTTAGCCACCGTAGAGTCTATATCACCTGAGGATGCCTCGTGTAGAGGCGAAACACGTGTCGTATTATCGTCATTGGTATGTCTTGTCTAGTGTAGTGGTGTTGGGAGTAGCGGTGCTGGGATTATTGGTGACGGGGATAGTGCACGCAATTGAGGGAGGGCGGGAGGTACCTATAAAACATCTTTGGTATTGATGATTCAACTTTACAAAACTATTTTGCCTTTCGTGGATCGTGCCACATGTTTATGAGATACGAAAACTGTCAATTAATTATTAATTTAATAATATATCAACATTTCAAATATAAACCCTAACACATAGTTTACGTTGAAATTCAGACCACTATGTAATCAATTTAGGTATGAACGGTAAAATAACTTAGGTATTAATTTTGAATTTGTTTATTTTTGAACAAAAACTTTAATATAAATTGGTCGGTAAGCTATGAAATCGTGTATTGTTATGAATGAATTGGACAAACATGATAACTATATTCAATATCATTATTTATTTTATTTATTTAATAAAATTGTTTAAATAAATAAAAAATAAAATGAATAAATTTTTTGTGTTTACGCCATCTAGCGTAATTTATACCTACCACCTTGAGAGTCCATCGGTTTGGGTTCGATAAAATAATTAAAACTATAGAAAGATGTAGAAGGCGATATTTATTATGAAGCAATTTTACTGGAAAGAAAATATTATTTTGATTTCGTACACTAAAGTTTAGGCTTCACATGTTTAAAAATAAGAATTGTAACATTTATTTGTTTAAAAATTATATTAAATAATATTATAGATTATATTAAATCTGAAAAACAAAAAATGCCGTTCATACCTTATAATAGGGTAATGGTGGTTAAAAATCCGATAATTTCCAGAATATTATCTCTATACTACCTCTACATGCGACCTCAATAATCTTTCAGCACCTAATTAGCACTTAATTTTTAGGCACTGATAATATCGATCATTAATATTTTTATTAGTAATCGATGACTGATAAAGAACAAAAAATGCCGTTCATACATTATGGTAAGGTAATGGTGGTTGTGGACCCCATAATTCCCAGAATAATATCTTAATTTGTATCGGGTTTCGATAATCACTCAGCACTTAATTAGCACTTCATTCGTTCCTATTAATATTTAGCGTATATTTAGTAACGTCATTGCGTTGCTAGCTTGTTAGCGAGACGTTATGCCAGCAACACAAATTTCAATGGTACGTTGCGGTGAAAATTTTGGTGCAACAAATTTTTAAACTTGGTACTTAATTAGCACCTAAAAAGCCCCTAATTTGGACTTTTTCTGAAAGCAATTTTGATTCTATTTTGATTTTCAGGAAATCTGAATTTTGCATCTGATATGTTCTGAATAACGACTTTATTTTTATTAGGGGCGCCTTGTTATAGCGTATACTTGCAGCACCTAATTAGCACTTAATACCTTGCTATTAATATTTATCGTATATCTAATAACTTCATTGCGTTGCTAGCGAGACGTTTTGCTAGCAACGCAAATTTCAACAGTTCGTTGCGGTGAAAATTTTAGAGCACCTAATTTTTAAACTTGGCACCTAATTAGCACCTAAAAAGCCCCTAATTTTGGATTTTTCCAAATGCAAATTCCCAACTTTGCGTTGCTGGCGAGACACAACTCCTAATTGCACAGTGAACAAAGCTGCTTCTCCTGGAAGAATCGTTAAATTCGTGTGAAACTTTTTTATTTTATGCTTTGTCGTAAATGCTCCAACGAATTTTCTTTTCAGAAACAAAATCATTAATTTATCATCTAATTTACTTAGAAATTTAAAAAACTTTCAGATTTTATGATGTAAATTAAATATTCCCATTTAGAATTACATATAAAATATATCACTATCACCAGTATACTGCTGAAAATAGGCCTCGCCCGTAGTTTGTCTTAAAATATCGTCCAGAATCACCTGCACCCGTCGACTGCGTGTTTCATCAGGTTGTCACTCCATCTAGAGGAATCGTCTAACACTGCGCTTGCCGGGGTTGTTAACTCTTGTCTTGTACGAGGGTGCCACTGGAGAACGTTTTTTCCCATCCATTTCACCATCAGAATTTCAGGTTAACTCTGCTATTACATAAAATTTGATAAGCCACAAAGCCTTGTAAAAGAACACTAATTCCTACTAAAGATAACTCTTAAGGCTATTGAAATTTAATAAACATCCGAAATTCCATAGATCCAATCAAATATCTAATAAAGTAAATCCATCGCATGAGCTTAAGATACCGTAAGCTCTTTCCGCGTAGATTGAACCAAAAATTGTATATTCAAAATCTGAAGGTAACCCGGGTCAACAATGATATCAGGACGTCAAACACCATGGGTTCGGTAAAGCGCAAAATTTAAACAAGTAAAATTAAGTCAAATTATAGATAATAAAATCGGTTAAATTGATTTTTTTTCCAAACCAATATTAATTTTCTCCAGACTGAATATTGGTCACGGCGGCCAATCTCAAATAGACTAATCATCTGTAGAGAAGAAGCATATAGTACACGAATATGTTCGCAAATATTGTTGCACTCTTTCTATCCCTCCCTCTCATAGTCTGATGGAACGGCAATCCGACACGGCCGGAGAGAAAGACCAACGGCTTTACGTGCTTTCTGAGGCACGGGGGTGACACACTATAAATTTCTGACTCCAGGTTACGACTGAGAATTTCGTGACAGAAAACCTAATAACTGATTTGGTCTAAACTGCAATTTGAACCTGGGACGATGCATTCAATAAGTTCTAAATAATATTTAAATACGAAAATACAACATTGTCACGTTAGTCACTGATTGCAAAGCATTGGGCTAACTTCAAGTTACATATATTAAATTTTTTAAAGCAATTTTGCCATTTTAATCGGCTATACATTCGAAGGCCTAATTTAACAATATCTGTTACTGACGAGAATTAATTGTGATAATTTAATTTGATAAGGGTATAACATGAGATGTTCTGTGTTTGCTCATGTTAATTATTCATGTTTTAATTAAACCGCTTTTCAGATTCAATTAAATCTAAATTTCGTCAATTTGTTGTGCTGTCCAATTCGGTCGTTACAAGTTATTGTATTAGTTCATATCAAATCGTCACGGGTCTCTAACGATCTTACCCGAAGGGTTCTTGTCTTATTAATGTTTCTTCGGTTTCAGAGTTTAGAAACTATAACAAGAGATTCAACGAATTGACTTTGGTCCATTGGGAGGTTTGTTTCATTTGTTTCAACAGTTACTTGTTAAGATCTGAAGAGACATCAGAGGCCGCTGAGTTGAGGCGCTAAAATTGAGTCATTTGCTGCAGAAACTGGTTCTTTTCTCACCCAAAGGCTAATAATGAAAGAAGAAATGCAGCTAGTGTTCTTGAAACGTTGTCGTGGCGAATAAGACTATTTAATAATTTTAGTTCCTCATTATGATCATCATTACTGAACATGCCACAAAACATGACACTGAGCTACCTGTATTCATCTAATTCCTGCATTTGTTACCAGTTCGTCACTCCATGTAGTAAAGGGTCGCCCTATACTCTGCCTACCGGCATGAGCCTCGAGAACTTTGCTTCCCCATCGATTGTCAGTTCTTCGAGCTAAATGGCCGGCCCATTGCCACTTCAGCCTACTAATCCGTTGGACTATGTCGGTTACTCTGGTTCTATTGCGGATATCCTCATTTCTAAGTTTACCACGCAGAGAAACACCGGGCACAGCTCTCTCCATAACTCGCTGAGCAACTTTGAGCTTCCTCATATGGCCTGCAGTGAAGGACCACGTCTCAGATACATAAGTCATCAATTCAAAAATTGTACTAAAACTCTATCCCGGCGAATCAATATATTATATTATACATCATCGTCATCATTAAAGCCCATATATTGCCTCCCTGTGATATAGGAATTATTATTATTTTAAAAGGCTACTGCCCCTCTGTCGCCTATTACAAATTTACGGGACAATATGGGGTAGTGCCTTCTTTTACGCCGCCACTACAACAACATTTTTTCATTCATCCATTACAATTTTCATCATCCATTACAAATTTAGACAGTGGTAGAGCCACGCGGCAGCTTTTGCAGTCGCACGGATGGGCCGGCTCGAACCGGGGTGGTACCACGACCTCACAGAATACGAGCGTGAAGTAGAGGTTTACCTCTGCGTTTCGCTTGGTGAGTGCAGGTGGCCGGAGGCCCTTTCTACTGGAAATGAGGCATTCCATCTTAGTCCTCACGGGTGTCAACGCATCTGCATTTTGATTCGAAAACGAGGATGGATGTAGATGTCTATGGGCCGCAGCAACCACTTACCATCAGGTGGACTGTGTGCTCGTTTGTCACCCTTATCCTATAAAAAAAAAACATATCTAATTATGAAAAATATATTCATAATTGTTTATCATTATATTAATCAATCAAAAAATAAAAGTAATGATTGAGTCATATTCAGCATAGTCAGCAGCGGCGGACAAAATGAAATTATAATTTAAAAACTTAATACCTAATTTGGATAATTGTTATTGTTAGCGGAGACCTTATAAAACAATATATTGAAATAGAAACAGATACTTTTTTATTCAATATAGATTATAAATAATACTTCTTGAAAGTCACTCTTTTGTGTAATTACTAAACCTTATTGTGTACTAAATTTCGATTATTTATATTATTATATCATACAGAGAAAACATCTGGAAAATGTTCGTAAAGTACACAATTCAAATGGTTCAATAGTTCCTTAAATCCTGGAAAAACACTTACAAATCTCTCCTGACAGGGACCTCGATACAACCACTCGAGAGAAATCAAATATTTTTCTATGTGGATAACCTTCTAAAGCCAAACTCGGCCATAACTTTTCTGTAACTTGACAAGCTTCCGTATTGATTTCTGGTTGAACATTTGATATAAATTTCTGTTATTATACGTGAGCCACTCAGAAAGTTTAGCGAAACTAAAAGAAACTTATGATAAAAGGTTTTATTATTAAAGTTTTAAAAAGTAATCTCTACCAGTATCTGTACAAAGTTTCATGCGTCTGAACAAATCTACGAAACTTTTTACCAGTCTGCCTCAGACACCTCATCTACGGCCTGCTCGAATGCTACTAGCTATCTTCTGGCAACGAAACTGTATCCATTTCCAACGGTTTTTTATTTCAAAAGTCACACCGTACCAAATCAGGGAAGTAAAGAAGGTGTCCTAAAGTTTCACCGGTGTGATGTTCAGAAAGTTCCTCATTTATAGCGCAGAGTAGTAGGTGCGTTGTTGTGATGAAGCCCGCGAAGCCCGTGTTCGGTCACTTGTTTCGAACAGCAGTGAACAAAGTCTATGACTAGTATTTGGTAGTATACTATTCACCTATATTGATATTGATATTTTGTAAAGGAGTTGATACCAGATTTCCCATCAAAGAAAAAAAAACTAGCGACTAAAATCTCCAATGCAATTCAGTTTAGAAGGCGTTGGTTTATTTTGGTACATTCAAACCGTTGCCAACCCGACTGCCAAGCGTGGCAACTATGACAAAATCCCTACTATGAGGCTATCCATGGGGGGCCTATGTTCAGCAGTGGATTTTTACAGGCTGTAATTAATGGACGGACGGATGGATGGAAACCGTAGACTGGTGATACAAATCCCTAAATAAATAAATAAGAAAATCATTAATTGGATTTTTCTGTCAAAAAATGCCAATTGAAGCACATAAAACTATTACACTTTAATTTGAAAACCCGGGAGATTAACAATTCACACTACATACTATAATGCTAAAAAATATGGAAAACTTGGAATATGAAATGTGAAAATGCGAATACCGTTCAGTTTAACATATTAAAAAATGCTGTGGCTATATTCAGAACTTGCATAAGTAGATTATCAATTTTATGATTCGGTTAATTTGCTATTTTTTTAGTTAATTTATTTACAGCAAAAAGTTACTGAACAAATTTTAATACTAAGTTAACCAAGTTCTAGTCATTATCGAGTTCAATCATATTGATCGTTATGGATCGATATGGTGGTCCATGTCTATATTTCTCCTATAGTTATGCGAGGACTGCGAACATACAAACTGTAACTTCCCCCTCACACCATCGGATGTTGTAAAATTAATATTTATTTTTAAGAGACCAGGATAATGATATGCCATGTTATGACCGCGTTAGAGAATCCATCACCTAATTCCATGCCGTGGGCCTCGTAAGAGGCAACGATGACAAATGCCTGCATCATCTCACCGTATGTCATACCGGTTAAACATAAAATATCTATACTGGCGACAGGGAACAGCATCAAAAGACAGCGTATTAAATATTAAAAAGTCGAATTTGTTACAATAATAAAGATAAAAAAAAACCATTTATAAGTTTTATATTATAATTGGGAAATGAGTCAAAATAATTCTAAGTTATAGAGAGTGTTCGTGCAATGCTAAATATTATTTTGTTAATATCTCAAAAACTACTGCTACACATTTAAAAATTATAACTTTCTGTGTATTCATTTACTGTATAGAATCTCCATACAAAGTCTGAACCAAATCCAAAGGGATTGATTTTTCTCATAGATTTTATAAGAGATCTGCCGCAGACGCATATTTGCAGTGGGACATATAAATGAGGTAGTTGACTGCGGCTGGACTACCTACCGAAGTTGCACAAAATAATAGTCCCATATTAAGGACATAATATGACAGTAAGTTCCATGATACAAAAGCAATAATATATAAGGTCTCTAAAATGTATAAGCATTATATAATAGCAGAGTTGGGTCTTGAAGTCCCATATATAAAAGACATAATTATCATAGTAAGGTCTATGAAATAAAGCAAGTATGTAGAAGTTCTCAAATATTTAAAAGCATTATATTGATAGAAATGGTACTTGGAAAGGATTATTATAGTGTCGCGTAGTCCGCTTAACCATGACCGAGGAGTTGTGGCTCGCCAGCAACGCAAAGTCAGAAATTAAATACTAGCTTTCACCCGCGTAGAATTCGGTCCTACCGCGTTCTCTATAGTAAAATTTGAGAATAAAAGGTAGCCTAGCCTTTTTATGTTTCCAGCAATCTGAATACCAAATATTGTCAAAATCGGTTGAGTGAATTATCATTTCTTTTCATAACTTATTTCCCCAAGTTCGCAGTTTAAAGGCTAATAACGACGAAATTTGTAAAGGCTATTTAGCTGTGATAGTTTAGGTTTTTAACTGAATCAGACATCATACTATCTCAATTTTATCAAAGTTGAGTTTATCACCTTAGTCATGAAAGCTGGACAGATTTTCGCATTAAAATAGAAAAGTATGGATTTGTCACACACATAATTCTGAAGAACACTGTTTTTATTTATCTGCAATACATTTTGGCAGCTGAATATATTTTTGTCTTATATTTTCAGGAGTAATATTTAAAATATGATAACAATATGTTTAGTAATTATATATAGATATTAGGGTGGTTCTTATTTCCAAATAATTTTCTTTTAATTTTTGGATACGATATCAGTCGTCAAACATTAACAAAAAGAATTGTATGGCCGCTTAAATAGGTCTCTAACTGATTGTTCATTTTTGCATTTATTTAACATTTTAACTGCAACCTCCCACTGCCTTTGCACTCCTCGGCCCCTTTCCTGTTTTTTTTTTTATAGAATTAGGGTGATAAACGAGCACACACCTGATGGTAAGTGGTTGCTGTGACCCTTTATTAAGGATATATGTAGACATCTACATATATCCTCAATAAAGAATCAAAATGCAGATGCGTTATCACCCGTGAGGACTAAGATGGGATGCCTCTTTTCCAGTAAAAGGGGTCTCCGGTTCTCTACACTCACCATACGAAACACAGCAGTATTTAGTTATTTTACGCTGGTATTCTGTGAGAGCGTGGTCCTTCCTCGGTCGAGCTGACCCATTCGTGCTAAAACTATACTATTAATATAGCTGCAGCATGGCTCTACCACGTACAAAGGGTTCGCTTGTTCCGGAGGGACATTTTGATGTATTGGCCCCGCATACTGTTGAGGCTACACAGATAAAAACGTGCGTGACGGATTATTCTTTTGACATGGGGCCCGAAGGTGAGCCTCGTAACAAAGGTGAAGCCTAAATATATGGCAGACGTATGCCAGGGGACAGAGGTCCCTAGCATATTGGTGGAGTGTTTTAGAGACGGCGTCGTTTATAATCGAAGTGAATGGCGGAGCTCTTCTCCGGGTTCACATCGATGCGCCATTTTTGGAACCAAGCTCCTAGGTCAACAACTGACTTTTGGATCTTGTTCCGTATGGAAGGTAGCGAGGTACCTTTACAGTAGAGGGCAGTGTCGTCTGCGAAGAGGGAGAGCTAAACACCTTTCGACAGGATGGGAATGTCGTTGGTGAACAGTATGTACAGGAGAGGAGCAGGTACTGAGCCTTGAAGGACACCAGATTTGATGGGGCGCTGAGAGGAGAGCTTGCCTTCGTGTCTAAAACGAAAGGTACGATGCTTCAGGTAAGAGGCCACGAGACGTACAAGACGATGAAGGATACCTATTTTGTAGTTTATAGATAAGGCCTTCGTGCCAGACTCTATCAAATGCTTTGGCAATGTCGAAAATGACCGCGATGGTCTTATGACGACGAGGATAAAAATCGCTGAGGATATATTCCACAATACGGTGAACTTGTTGGGGACAAGAATGTTTCGCTCGGAAACCAAATTGGTGGGGTTGTCAACCCCACTAATTTGGTTTCCGAGCGAAACACCGTCGGGTCACCGTCTGTAGTTAACGGATGGAGGATGACTCTTTCCAGGAGTTTGCCCATGGCCTTGAGGAGGCTGATGGGACGATGACTGGAGTTATTACCTGCTCAGGAAAGTGCTTAAGGGCTTGGTTGGAGATGCCATCCGCGCCCGGAGCCTTTTTGGGCTTAAGTCCTTTGACGAGGGATGAAATCTCATCATTGGACACAGTGATAGGTTCAGAGGCTGTGGGGGGTGAGTTCCAGCCGCGAACCTCATCCTCCACCGCCTGGATATGTGAGGAATGAATGGGTTGAGAGCTAGGAGAGCATTGGGCGGCAATGCTGTCTGCAAAGCACTCAGCCTTTTCCTCGTCCTCGAAGGCAACCGTACCGTCGAGACGGGAGAGAGGGGGAGTGTGGGTGATAGCGTCTATGCGGAGGGCTCTTGCCATATGATGGTACGCTGTAAGAGAGGGAGAGGAATTCTCCATGAGCTTACTCTTTTCGAGGTCTTGAAGTTCGGAGAGGAGAAAACGGACTTCTTGTTGAAGACGATTAGCCGTGCGCCTATATTCGGGGGTGGGATAGACTACTGCTCTCCGGGGCACAAGGGCATCCTCTATAGTTCACCGGGTGGTCTGATTGCTGGCACAGGACGCACGCGTAGGGGGGAGGATTTGGCGTTTTGGGGCCGAGGACATTCTTTTGAGCTGTGTGGGTCTAGGCACTTAACGCACCTGGGTGGGGCGGAACAGTTAGTCGCCGCATGACCGTAAAGTTGGCAGCGGTGACACTGCGCCGGGAAATTTCCCTCAACCCTCACTCTCGACAGGCCGTATGGAATGTGGAATACCGCGGGTAACTACCGACTTTACGCTCTTCCGTAAGAGCATACGTGTGGTAGGACACACGCTCGGCTGTGACGAGCCTTGTAAGGCGGCGTAAGTCGTAGATCGACTGAGGGACTATTTTGGCTTCACCCATGTTGGTGGCCTGGTCATATTTTATACCTGTGTCATAACAGGTTTTGGAAAGGCGATTGGAACTGGCCTTGTCTCTAAGGAAGACAGGGGGTGGGACCTGCTTTTTAGCAAGGATAGGGGCACAGCGGGAAGCTGGATTGGATGGTGGTAGGATGTCTAACGACATTAAGAGGGCCGAAGGAGCGGCGGGGGCTGCGGGGGCAGAGACGGCAGCTGGAGCTGCGGACGTTGGGGTAACGGCGGGGTAGCGGAGGTTAAGGCAGCGGCGGGGGCTACACGGACGGGGGGAGTGTCATTTTTTGCGGCGCATTTACCGCCGCGCTTGGATGTTACTGTGGTAAACATAGAATCTCCGGTTCCAGCGGAGTCAGATGACTCCGATGAACCGGTGCCGGACTTGGCTTCGGTGGCGAGCCTCTTCAGGGAGGCCGACACCGTAGCGGGCCCATTCGGATTCGGAGTAGGAGCACTCCATTTCCAGGGACGCAAAAGTCTTCGACTGCGGGACAGCCGGGTTAACCGCCAGAAAGGTCGCGACGGAGGGTGGTGGGTGGTATGCCTGAAGGCCAACGGAGGCTTGGACGGTGGCGATGACAGACTCGTTCAGCTTAATGCCCAGACCAAGGGCTTGGTTAAGGGCGACAACGATTGACTTAATGAGGTCTTTTGTAGACATGTTGGGGGAGTGGGACGACGTTTTCTAGAAACAGTAAGGGCAAAGGATCACTGTTTTCAAAAGAACAGAGACGTTTTACTCTAAGCAGTAAGGGAAGAGGATCCCTGTCCTCAAAAGAACAGGGTCTTGTTCTGAAAAGAACAAGTGACGTATTCGGAGAAACAATATATGAGTACATGGTATACAAGCAATAACAAGAAAAAACTCAACAAAACAATTAACAAGAAATGATAAAAGTAACAATAAAAACAGACGGAGGTCAGTCAAACCTCCCCGCCGGGAATTATTCAAAAGCTTTAAGAACGATTGAGACACAATTGACCAAAGCGACAAAACACTAACTGATGACGATCATTTATTGTTTTGTATTGTTGTACCGATGGAAATATCCTTGTAGAAATAGTTTTATTCAATGTGTAGCGTAAATACAAAGTAATATATTTTTCTATAATCTAGAGTGTGTATTAAATGGTTTATAGGTATTATTATGATAATATATAGAGTATAATATCATACACATATTTCTTCATGTAAACAAAAGATGGTCACCTTTCTAGTAATAGAACTAGTTGTCGGATACGAGGATTAGTTTCGTCCCCGTCTCCTCGAACTTCAGATAATTCTATAAGGTCAAAACACAACTGTAGCTCTTATTCTAGGTCAAAAGGTATATATTTGGTTAACCCCAGCTGCGGTACTCTTCTATGGTTCCGTCAACTACCAAGTATGTGAAATAAAGTAGGGCAAATGGCGCATCGCCATATGAATATACCTCTTCCTACGCGAATATACCTCGCCTGCAGCAGTAGGGAGAGGACACCCCTCTCGCTGCAGCCAACTAAAACACGTCAGAAGTGGGCTTGTCAAGCCAAATTCTGATATATATATATTACTATGGTCGGCTCGACCGGGGTAGAAACACGCTCTCACAGAACACCAGCCTAAAATAGCAGCTTAATGCTGCATTGTTACTAGTAACGAGGCATTTCATCTTAGTCTTCATATGTGAAAACTCATTTGCATTATGATTCTAATTGATGATAAATGTAAATATATAGGGGTCAAAACATCGACTTACCATCAGGTGCATCACTACATTATTTAAAAAAATGAGGGAACTATGGAATATCACACGTTTAAGGTAACGAGTAGTGAAAAGAGGAAGGTCTTCATCTCACGCTCTGCAACAGAGATCAACCTATTATTGACCTTCTATTCACAGACCCATACCATGCTGCGTTCGAGAATTTCTAGTGGGCGTGACCCCTAAGTGAGACGTTCAACTCAGAACCTATTCCTCTCTCAAAAGAAAGGGTTGACGACTAAGATTACAGGTCCCTAAGGAATAGTTCCGGTCTTTAAGTTACTCATTTAGTGGACTGTATCTTCCCATCTTTCCCTACTATTCGGGTGACCACTGAGGATCTTGAAATAAAACATTGGTAAACTTCACAAAAAATGCCCCTTTTGAAAATGCGATATATCACTTTCCCTAAATGCTTTTCTTTCTTGATTTATAACTGGAAACTATAGCTGGTCCCGGATGAATTGTATATATATATATATATATATATATATATATATATATATATATACATATATATATATGGGCCTCCTATTGTACCATTAAAGCTATACCCTAAAGAGAACCGCGCGCCAAACGCCATTTCGACATAATCTAATTTTCATTATCACATCTCCATTTTTGAACCCATAACATTATTACCCTTCAAGATATCACTGTACAATTACATTTCACAAAATATATGACAAATACACATTACAATAATAATTAAACATTAACGTTACATAAAAGAATAATAAAATAATTAAGAAAATACAATCGTTTAATCCACAAATTAAATACTTTAAGCAGCGTAGTAGAGCCATGCTACAGCTATATTAATAGTAAAGTTGTACCACGAATGGGTCGGCTCGATCTGGGAAGGACCACGACCTAACAGAATATCAGCGTATGTTAGCAGCTTAACACTGCTGTATTTCGTATGGTGAGTGTAGAGAACCGGAGATCCTTTTTACTGGATAAGAGGCATTCCATTTTAGTCCTCACGGGTGATAGCGCATCTGCATTTTGATTTGTAATCGAGGATAAATGTAGATGTCTATGGTCCACTGCAACCACTTACCATCAGGTGGATTGTGACCTCTTTGTCACCCTATCCTATAAAAAAGCGATAGTTAAACTTATCTCATACAATTTTATTATTTCGCTATTTAACGCTGTTTCTTCTGCATATTAATGATATGTTGCAAATCGGTAACATTCATTGCTATGCGGATAACAGCACTGGTGATGCTCTATACACCAACCGTGCTAATATATCTCGGGAAAACGTCGCCGATTACCGGAACAAACTTGTGTATGAAATCGAGTCTTTGCTGAACAAAGTCTTGGATTGGGAATGGGAATCCAATCCAGTTTAATTCTCAAAAGACACAAGTTTGCGCGTTTACCGCTAAAAAGAACCCCTTTGGCGTATTTCCACAGTTTCAAGGTACTCGTCTTGTTGCCTCAGCCAGTATTGGAATCCTTGGCGTCGACATTTCGAGTGACGTACAGTTTCGTGTTCACTTGGAAGGGAAGGATAAATTGGCCTTTTAGAGGCCTTGCCGTCCTTGTGTTTTGAGTCTGGCGTGCTCAGCAGAGCGGAACAGTATTTCATCCCGGCACACCTCCTGCAACTTTACAAGGTTCGGCCTTAGGTAGAATACTGTTCCCATCTCTGGGCTGGGGCTTCCCAGTGCAGCTCCTTCCTTTTGACCGCATCCAGCGCAGAGCGGCACGAATCGTCAACGATCGAGCTTTCCGATTGGCTCGATTCATTGGCACTGCGAAGAGATGTTGCATCCCTTTGCATTTTCTTTCGCAACTACCACGGGGAGTGCTCTGAGGAATTGTTCGGATTAATCCCAGCCTCCAAATTTCACAAACGCACATCGCGGCAAAATTCCCGATGTGGATGGTCCACACCATTTGTATGCTTGGCGTTCCACTACTGTACGTTTCACTAGGAATTTTCTTCCGCGTACGACCTCTCTGTGGAATAGCTTAACACAGGCTATTTTTCTGGACCGATACGACTTAGGAATATTCAAGAAAAGAGATTACTTCTTTCTAAAAGGCCGGCAACGCACCTGCAATTCTCCTGGTGTTGCAGTTGTTTATGGGCAGCAGTCGTCACTTACCATCAGGTGAGCCGTATTATCTGTTTGCCCCTCTCCTATTAAAAATGAGCATTTTTCAGGCCAAGACGAAGAATACTTTTTCAAGGGAATAGATAAGCTTTTTTCACGAACCAATAGATGTATTGATGATATGGGAGACAGAAAAATAAAAAATATTTCATAATTTTATCTTTTTTGTAATATACCCATACCGAGAATACATTGAAAGCCCCTCGTACATACAGATCATATGAGATATTTTTGTGGTTAGATGTATTTGCCTAAAGTAACCACAAACCGCCTAAGTACAAACCCTTGTAGTTAAGCAGTTTCTCTAGTACTCGTAGATCGGTAGGGATGATGTTAGACGAACTATCTATTAACTTAGTTATAATTAACTATAATCATAAATATTTGATAAAATATTAAATAAAAATGTATAATTCTTTGCTATCAACAACAGACACTATTGATGGGCATTCTATTGAGACTGTGTATTGATATTGTGAAAAAGAAATGTTTTTACGCCGGTTTTAAGCGGAAGGTTTATCGTGAACTAAATAAAATTGTGGTGTAGTCAACCAAACCACAAGCGTAGAAAGTTGCTTTATTGTTTAAAAAGATTGCTAATAGCTTGGGAATTGGCCGAAATTTCACAATAACAAGGTAAATAATTTTAATAGCATATACTATTAAAAAAACTAAAAGCTCAAAAGTGCATTCAATCGCAGCATTTTCATTTTACAGTTTTTAAGATAAGTAATTATATATCTTGCGTAATATGATGTAATTTAAAACAAAAACTTTACAACCCTTTAATAAAGTTTTCTCCAAAGTTTCATCATTTTTGTTGTGTAAAGTAACTTATCTTTGCGGCTTAGCTCTTTTTAGAGTAGGTAGGAAAGTATAAATGTGTGCTAAACTGCGTTTGTGTAATGCGTAACTCTGCAACTACAACAGAAACAACGATCATAAGACACGGCGATAAAGATTTTTTAATATTTTTTTATTAAAATAAAGTAACAAACGAACTTACAGTCAACCTGATGGTAAGTGACTACTGCACTCCATGGACAACTTCAAACAAAAAAGGATACAGAAGCGTTTGTTTATCTCCGAGCACTAAGATTGAACATCGCACAGCCTGTTATTACACTGTCTCTCTATGCTTTCAGACCGAAACACAGCAGCGCAAGCACTGCTACCAGGCTGTCGAAATAGACATGAGGGGTGCTACCTACACAGATCGACACCGATGCAGAAAAGGAGTAGTACGACCTAGTTAACTTTTAACTTTATATCATGACATTAAAACATATTCGACCAGTTCTTAATTGCCTTTTAGTCAATTTTTTTATTTATTTATTTTCACCAACAATATACATTAAGAAAACAACAAAAAATATGTGCTTACATCTGATACAATACTATTGTTAGGTGAAAAACTGGTGCCTAAACTAGGTAAAATCTGTATCTTAGGTCACCAGGTACCCCCCTGTAGGTATCCGTGGACAAAATCAATAGATGAAGCTACAATAAATGTTTTCATTCGTAATTAAAACAATACAACGAAATTTACTTATATTCTAGTAAAAAAAAACCGCACAAAACTAATAAGAAAGAGAACAACAAAAAAAGGGGAATGTCTCACTAAATAGCAAGCAGAGACAACAATTAAACATTTTACAACTGTAGGTACCTACTTCATTTTACTTATTAATGGTCGCATCATTTAGGATGCTGTTTACGCCCGAACGCTGATTTCGGGATTGACGTTAGAGGGCGCGCAGCTCGGCGATACCGGTTTGAAGTTCGGCCGAGCATGGCAAGTGGCGCGCGGGTCGCAAGCGCAGCTGTCGTCTGCCAGATGTGCTAATGTCTGCACGCTGTTAATTTTGTGCGGGAACCGCGGAATAGTTAGGGCGTCTAGTAAATATCCTGTCTAGGAATTATAACGCGCATTCCCTGTTTGGATAGCCTTTCCCGGGACTTATTGGATCCGACTCAGAATCTGTATAAGTGCATTCGACAATATTAGCTAGTGCGGCCTCTGATATTCTAGAACTAACTGTTGCTACGCGAAACGGCCGTGACCTCTAAACTCCGTGTGCGTTTGTGCGTTAACCTTATACCCAGCGATAGTTAGTGGCTTCTGTAAGTTAGTTAATCGTACGATAGAGTTAATTGACTGTCATCGTGACGAAAGAAGAAAGTGACTGTGGTCCGGCGCCGAAGCAGTCTGAAGCAGTGTGGCAGCATTTTGGAGCATCCTGGAACTCGGCAGCAGCTGGTCGCCTATGCTTGACAAGGCCCCACACATTCACCCCTCACTGTACACTACTCTCCATCCACTATTACACACACTCATGGTCTGCCCAAGCCTTGGTGCGAAGTTAGCTTCGGATAATGGTAAGTACTATGTCTTTCTAGCGTCCTCCCATCTGGTTTATTGTAATTAGGAATTTCCACGTGGCCACATTGAGGCCCGACCTACGTTTGATCGGGAAGTCTTCTGCTCATGGGCCCCAGAGGATTGGATCCTTTAAGGGAGCAGCCGTAGGCCGTAACAGATGCATATAATTGAGTAGAATAATAAAATTTGTGTATATGTTTATGAGTAATAAGTAGAGTTACATAAATAAAATAAAAACAGTATAGTTAAATATATGTATATAGATATTTTATTATGTTAATAACAGACATAATTATTATTATTACACATATATATACTTTATAAATCACCACACTTTATTTTTAGTTTATGCTTTCTTTTTTAATTTTGTTCTTATAATATACATATATTATCACCTCTTTGATTGCTTTAATAATTTAACAAGTTTATAGACAATATAAAAATTATGGAAGTTACATCAAGTAATTATTAAATAAGATAATAATAATTACCTAATTAATAATTCTTATTAAATTTTCAGTATCATCATAGCTTAGGTTCAGTAACCAGCAGGTAACCTTTTTTCTGCATTCGTATGATGATAAAGAATATAAATCAATTTTCCTGTTACTTTTTGTATAAATATGGACCAAGAAAATCAAAAAATCTTTTTGCGAATCTCGTCCTAAATACTTTGCTCGAGCACACTAAATCATATCATCGCTTTTTGCTTTTGAGCTCTGGATTATAAAGAACTAAGCGATGTTGTCTATATATAGACATATAATCGATTGGACAAATAGCTGTCGCAGAGATAGTGCTTTCCATTCCCTGTAAAGTTCTTTAGTAGGGTAAAGAAAATTACGAAAGGATGCTACTTTTAAGATTGCTCTTTGGGCTCTTTCTAATAGTAGTAATGATGTTTTCGACGAGTCAATGTACAACAGTTAAGTTACAAATAGGGTTTGTTCATCGCCGCAGATATGTTAATTATTTCTTATCTACCTAATTAAGATTTCTGAAATTTTCTGAGTTTAAGTAGTAATAAACCGTAATAATTATGCAAAATGGGTCGTCATAAACGGAATCTAAGAATAAAAATGATTACAGTCTATTCAAAAAATCTTTTATTGGCGTTGATAGGGTACAACATAAGATCAGCTCCATGATCAGACTGACTGCTCCGCTGGCCGTTGACGCGACTGGGTGTCATGAAATGCCAGGTTTGAATCCTGGATTTGGGCCAAAAATCGGTTAATGGATTTTCTTGTCTAGAATTTCTCTTCCTATCCTTTTATTACTATGGCAATTTTTTCATCGTATCTTCACCAATGTTAAAATGTCACTCTACATTAATGTTGTAAAACGAGGAAGAATAATTGACAAAAATGCCGCTCGAAATATGTAAATAAATAATAATACAATTATAACATAAGTACTTCCAAAAAGTGAAAAATCCGTAGAAAGCTTTAGCGTGCTCTATGATAAAGAAGTAACATTATAGTATACATTCTTATAAACAGACCATCAACCGCAGTCTTGTACGATGTGTTGATTTATTAACTTTCATCAATGAAAAGAACTGTTCGCATTTATAAGTACTGCCAAAGGCACAAATCAATCTTCTTGCGAATTTTCTAAGCTGCGGAAAATTGTCTTTTTCTAAGTATTTTTGTAGAAATCGCACAACTCTACGTCGTCAAATTTGAATTTTAGGAGTGACTTTTCTTGAATCTTGATCAACTCCATGTGTAAGTGTAGTGGAGCATTTTGTACATAATATGTTGTGTGAGTAGCAAATAAACTGAAACTGTTTTCCATGTTTTTGAAGTCGCTAAATCTGTTCGAAAATTGTTCCGACAGTAACTTGAGTTCTTCAGTATATTGAGCATATTTTCATACGCAGAAAGCGTGTTGAAATAGTAACTGTTACAAGGACAGCATCTGTGACTCCCACAAGCGTAGTTTGATCTGAAACGGTTTTAAATGGCTGTATAAATCATTTACTGTCCTTATTTTTGAAGTTTCAAATTTAAATCATTCAAATAACCTGTAAGATCGACCAGAAATGCCAAGTCACATATCCATTTTTGGTTACTTAATTCAGATAGTGGTTTATCTTTTATTTTCATAAAGTCTGCTATCTCATTTCTAAGCTCGTAAAACCGTTTCAACATTTTTCATTTGCTTTCACAACAATATGTTACATCGTTATATTCAGTAGATATTTTATCCAAAAACGCCTTGAACTGACGACGCTTAAGCCTTCGAGATCGAATAAAGTTGATGATTTTTACTACCACATTCATAACATTCTGGAGTCAAATGGACTTAGAACACAAGTTCTGTTGGTGGATAATGCAATGAAGGACTATCAAATCATCTTTTTGTACATTTATTTCTGTTGCTTTTTCATTCAAAATTCCGATGAAACCTTTACGTAAGCGGACCATAGAAGGTGCACCATCAGTGGCATCACACCATCGGGCGATGCGCTTAGACAAACGCGATTGGATGGCGTTTTAAATGCCCATGTTTGGGTCTAAATAAACCCCCGTCCCGGACATAAGGACTTATGTCCGCGAGCAAACCAACAAGCGGGACAGGGTCGCGACGGCACGTTGCAAGACGGAATCTACAACCAAAACTAGGCCACCTTAGGCACCCCATCAGATCTTGCAACCTTAACCACCGCCTCAAAAATTACCGCCCCAATGTGGGCAAGCCGGAGGGTCGAACCTCCACTGGATGCCCTTCCTGGACATCGCAGCACCTAAATAAGTCCTGTTACTGGACAGAAGTCCGACGACCTCTTTCAAACACCTATCTGTGCCCCTATGATTCATTCCGCAATCCGACTGGATCAGGTCTGCAACCGCGACGCGATACGAAGCGGCCCAGCGTGGCCACCTAAGCTTCAGTGTAGAGGGCACCCACAAGTTCCACATGAACGGCGTCTACAGAGAGGCAAACGAAACGCACAGATAGTCCTGAGTATGATTTTTCAAGCAAGTAGGCGTAACCAAGCCATCTACCATATTATCATTTACTCAATTGTGCGGCAGTTGAATTCAATCTGATAATTTCCCAACTAGCTAACCCCTTTAGACATGTAGTCTTATGCTTATATTTCAACCAAGCCTCAAAAGTAACAACACTCAAACCACTGAATTAATTCAAACAAATTAACTTACCGATGCGCATAGATCAAACAAACGAATTAAACAAAACGATAAACGTAAGAGACAGCCCTCTTTCTCTTTCCAAATAAATATCTTCCATATTGGGTAGTGGATATTCTAACACCGCCACCATACGGTCAACTTGACAAAAGTATAAGTTGACGTCAAGAAAGCAGGATCAAATTCCCAATCCTAAAATAAATGTTATCTAATATCTTAACTACACTACTTAACACTTCGTTAATTTATCTTACATAATATAATTTAGTGAGTTGATAGTACCTAAGGGGATTCCTTGTACTTAGTTCGCACGCACGAAGTGAGTTAAAGTTCACCGATTATCTTACAGCAACACATTTTGTGAAGTCGTAAAGGAACTCGTGTTTTTTGACTAACTTATTGAAAAGTTTGCTAAGTTTGTAGCAATAAGGTAACGTTAAAAATTCCAATTTTTTATTATGGGCTGTTACAATTTAACAAAATTTTGAATTTATAGAAAAATTGCTTTATATGCTGCCACTCGGTACGAGTCCAAATTAATCCTTGAACCCGAGAGAAGGGTTTGCGTAGGTATTTCACAGGGACAAAAAATTAAAAATGATTAGGTACCATACAATTTTGATTTTACAAACAGAAACAACTTATTCGATTGATAAATGATTTTTTCAGCTTAAAATTGAAACTCATCATCATCATCATCATCATCTTTACTGCCCTTCACAAGCCCATTGCTGAACATAGGCCTCCTCCAAACTGCACTGACTTCGTACCGAGCTTCATTTCTTCGTTAATTGTGAAGCGCTGTAAAGACGATGATTATAGTTATATGATGATTAAAACTCAATACAGAACAACTCTTACTGCATTACTTTATTCAACAATCATTTACTACAACTGAAACCAAAAGATAAGTATCAGCACTGTGCCTATTATGTATTAAGTGAATTCCTTTTTTCTACCAACTTCAAATAGGAAACGGTACTCAATTCGAAGGTATGTTTTTACTGTTTGAACCGATTACGATGATTCTTTTTTTATTTGAAAGCTGGTGCTTCACATGTGGTCCCTTATTTATCAAGTTATAATTTTTACTAAAATACAAGGTACAATAATTTGATCAATCTCTGACCAATTTTTTTTATTTATTTAGTTATTCTTAATAGTTTATATTGAAGTCGGTTGTACAAAATTTATAATTTTAAATTATATGTAAATATAAAGTGCCATCACAAAGATGGAAACTTTCCGTTTTTCATGTTGCTATCTCGGTCTTGTTTTCCGACAAGCTTACGAGGAATGAAAATATAAATGATAACGTCAGTATCTCTGAAATGCTAAGTGCTGCAAAGGCCACCGGCAAAATTAGTTATTAAAAATTACGAAGAAAGCAGGAAAGTTATGATTTTTTACATTATTTATTTGAATATATTTTATAGTTGTTTTTCAGTTTTTTAGTTGCTTCGTAATAGTGAAGTGTAAGACGATTAAACTCACAATCGGCTGTTGGGTGTATGAAGCAACAAAAATTATCTTTATTAATGATTTGTTATATGTATATGATATTATTTTTTACGTGGTTGAGCCATGCTGTAGCTATATTGTGGCTGCAGCATGAATAGGTCGACCGGAGTAGGACCACGCTCTCACAGAATACCAGCATAAAATAGCAGCTTAATATATAATGCAGCGAACCGGAGACCCTTTTTACTGGAAAAGAGGCATTCTATTTTAGTCCTCACGGATAACAACGCATCTGCATTTTGATTCATAAATGAGGATAAATGTAAATGTCTCTAGGCCACAGCAACCACTTACCATCAGGTGGACTGTGTGCTCGTTTGTCACCCTATCCTATAAAAAAAAATATCTGAAAAAGGTCATTGAATTCGACTATACGTTCTTTTTTGTATTGTTTTTATAGGAAAGGGGGCAAACGAGCATGCGGCTCACATGGTGGTAAGTGACTACCGCCGCCCATGAACATCTGCAACACCAGGGGAACCAGAAGAATTGCAGATGCGTTGCCGGACTTTTAAAAGGGAGTAGGCTCTTTTCTTGAGGGTCCCTAAGTCGTATCGGTCCGATAAAATCGCTGATGGTAATCGATTCCACAAGAAAGTTGTGCGAGGAAGAAAACATCTTCTAAATCGCACAGTGGTGAACCGTCAATAATCCAGATAGTGTGGATGGTATCGGGAGTTTAGCCGCGATGTGCGTTTGTGAAATTTGGCGGCTGGGATTATTCCGAACAATTTCTCAGAGCACTCCCCGTGGTAAATGCGAAAGAAAATGCAAAAGGATGCGACATATCTTCGCAGTGCCAATGAATCGAGCCTATCGGAAAGGACTCAGTCGTCGACGATTCGAGCAGCTCTGCACTGGATGCGGTCAAGTGGAAGGAGCAGGCACTGGGGAGCCCCTACCCAGAGATGGGAACAGTATTCCATGTGAGACCGAACCTGCGCCTTGTAAAGTTGCAGGCGGTGTGCCGGCATGAAATACTGTCCCGCTCTGCTGACCACGCCAAGCTATTTAGAGGCCAATTTGGCCTTCTATACAGTTACACATACAACAGAGAGCGGGTCCGCCGTCTGAGAAGGTGGACACCACAGAACCGGTCCAAAGAAACTGTGCCCAAATACAGTGGAGACGGCCGACAAGCCATCGAGCTGCAGGGCTCGTATCTCGCCTAACAAGATGAACCCCAGCGCGTCGGCCCCCAGCAACAAATCTATAGGCCCAGGTTGGGACCATTGAGGATCTGCCGGTCTCAAACCCGACGCACAACGAACCGTGCTGTCATTTATACGGACGTTAGGGAGAAAAGCTACAATGTCATCGAGGACATTTACTCTAACTAGGATGTGAAGGTGTTCGCTGGCAGGGCCAAACACCAACTCCGCTTGTCCCCTAGGAGCAGGAGGCTCGGCACCTCCGATACCTACCATTGGACGTGATTCAGAGCTCCAGGGGAGCCCCAGTCTTCCCACCAACCAAGTGGAGGACACACTGCGTTGTGAACCCGAATCCAATAGAGCGCGAACCGTCGCTGCTCGGGTTGTACACCTTCACTGAGGCCGTCGGCAATAGAACATTTTGACAGGTGGACTGCTGACGGCTCAAAGGCTCAGTGGAGGCGGCCGTGGAGGGAGCTAGGGCGGCAGCCTCCTATCTGGAGCTGCATCTGTCGGACCGGCACCCGAACCGGTGGTCCCGAGAGCGGAATTCCGACGGCATCTCGATGACCCGCGGCTGGAATTCACCGAACGGGCCGACCTGGGGAGATTCGGGAAACCTCGGCCCCGAGGACCGGGATAGATACGAGGTCTCAGGAACCCGGTAGTACCGGCACCGATCAAAGGGGAACGGCGGCGTTCCAGTCGCGGCCACTCAGCTAACGGGGGGGAGATGGGTCTAGCGGACCGCTGAGTGGCCGTGAGATTCCTATCGACACGCTGAGGGGGGGCGACGACCCCCCGCCCATGGGGGAACGGCCCCCGACTGGTCGGGGAGGGGCTCCTTTCAAACCCGGGGGCACGGAGGCCGGTAGGCGAACAACGAGCGTCGCCCGATAGAGGGCGTGGCTGGGCGCCCCCGCCCGTGGGAGCTGATGACCCGGCAGAGCCCCTAGCGGACGCGCCGTTCACACCCAGGCACAAAATTGTATGGTGGGCGCCCTGGCAGTGCGTACAGGGCCGCTAGTGCTGGCAGCACCGCTCGGGCGACAACCTGGGGGTCCTCGACGGCGCCTGCTGCGTTCTTCATCTGCATGCACTGCTCCGCCAAGAACCGCAGCAGGTCCCTGAAGGGAGCAATACAGGAGGCGCCGTCCCCGCCGTACCTCTCCTCGAAATGGAGCCGAAGGTCGGGAGGCAGGCGAGACAACACAATGTGGAGCAATAAAAAGGACCATTCGTCCACCGGTAAATCCAGCCGCCTCAATGAGTTGCAAGCCATCACGACTGGATTTACGATGTCCGTATGTAGTCTGGTCCAGTCCTTAAGCAGCGGGAGGTTTAGCAGCTTCCGAACGTAGTCGTCCGCAATCCGCCGAACGTTGGCGTATCTTCCGACGAGGAGGCCCCGAGCATTCTGGTAGGCGTCGTCCGACAATTTCAGGTGGCCGACGACGCGCAGGGCCTCTCCCTTCAACGAGGCTAGGAGTTACTCCATTTTATGGCTGGGCGTCAAGTCCCTCCGGGCGTCCACTAGGTTGTCAAACAGACCGACGAACGTCAGCCATTCGGAGAGGACCCTGGAGAACCTTGGCAGATCCAGAGTCGGGAGTCGTCCTAACAGCTCCGGCTAAGTAGGCTGCTTCCGAGGAGACTCGGACAGGCCCCCCAGCCTAGCTTCACGCGCTTCATTAGCATACTTGGCCCACTCCTCGATTAACTCATCCGTGAGCGAAAGGAACTGCTCGTAGTCCGCGAGGCAGGAGTCCAGGACTCCCTTTTCGACCTGCTCGAGCCGCTTCCTCAAGTTGTAGACCCTATCCGGTCGACCTATCAAAGCATGGGCGCTAGTGGCCCAGCGCAGCTCCACCCTCAGGCAACGAATCAGTAGCTTGTGCGATGACATCACTACTAAATACAATTAATACGCAGCTCAAATACAAATCAAATTAACAAATAACAAATACTAGTACGATCAAATCAAGTTAAATACAAATTACACAGATACAATTACTATTTATTAAATTAAATACAAATTACACTACAATTAAAGGTACACACTACAGTCAATCAGCAAAATGCCTCGCTCAAACAATCGACCCTTCGACAATTAATCTACTATAATTATACGCCAACGATAATTATCCGATTACGTGTGATAACCTTATCTACCTAGTCAAAATACCTGACGCGTACCTAGCCCTAACAAACTACGGGCGTGGTTCCTTCTTCTACCCGCCAACAACAAAAAATATTTATATGTATTTTTTATTACGTACTATTTTTATCTATATTACTGCCGGGCGATTGGAGAACCAATCAACCGTGCTCTTGCTACCAGCAATGGTCACGCACCTAGTTGCTCAGACTAAGGTCTACCATACAGGGGCCCATACAGCTGTTAGGTTCGACGGACAACTAAGTGTGGGGCTCAAAATGCCTTATGGAAAATGTCCTATCATACTACACAATAGGGAGAAGGCTACGTAAATAAATAGTACGTACCTGTTCAAAGGCGAAGAAGCTCGTTCTGGTGTTAATTGTCGTGAATGTAAGTAGTGTGTGAGAAGTGTATATCTGTGTAACCTGAATTAGCCCTTTTAATCAGCAGCCACCCTGACTCCAGCACCGCCCCCCGGCGTGATATTCTCCAGCGGCGGCAGCAATGGACTATTTCTTTCTTCAATTCACTATGTCAGTCTATCAACTTTATCGTACATTTAAATAACTTCAAGACGCAACTAAATCCCGTTAATTATAATCAAAAAACGTAACTCGCGGCACGACGGATGACCGGTGGGTCAAAGTTCACTGACGTTCACTCCGCAACAAATTATTTCGAAAACCGAACGCGACCTTTTAAGGCACTTAACGCAACGGTACAATTAAACATTAACTTCTCAACAATTAGCCAACCTCTAAGTCTAATGTTCTAGGCTACACAATTCCTCGTCGCTGCACAAATCCGTTAACAAAATCGGCACTATCAGAAGCAACCACGCGGCTCGATTCGACTCACGGCAATTTAATGCCCGGCCGCCGCTTGACGACAAAAAATACCCGATCTCCCACGCGCTCAACGCGTGCGGGGAGGCGCCCGCGAGCCGCGTGCCCGCCGGTGTTAGGTACATCGAAGAAGCGCGCTAACGCGCCTCCGTTATAGTAATTTTAAATTTTAGCGTTTAGCGCAAACAGATATTGATGATTATCCCATATACTATAAGAGATTTAAAAATAGCATATCACTTTTTGGTTTGAAGTATCACACAAAAAGTTCCTCACTTTTTGACTTCTATCTCATTCATTTGATCCAAAATCTAATTTAACAATTTTTAAAGTCGTGAAAGAATAACAGGACTCTTATTGTAGTCATCTCTCTCTCATGTCAGTCTCTCATTTCTCTCAGTCTCTCGTTTTAAATTAAAATTCATATGACATATAATGTTCGCGACGGCCAAATAGTGTTTAAAAACGAAGTGATTATAGACAGTATTAAAAGTGAAATTACCAACAAAAGTGAGTGAAAAGTGTATTAATATAGTTTTACAGCATATTTATAACTCTTATATATTTGTATAGGATGTCGTTTTGATAATAGTTAAGATAAACAACTTTTATTGTATAAAGAAAAATCGACCAATCAAAGCGCGTCGTATCGTAAAACTTTCTAGAAGTTTTTTTAATAACTGCGTAATAGTTGATCCCGAAAATGATGAGAATAATTTTTATGCTCTGAAAGAGTTATAAAAATGACATTAAATTAACATACGGTTTATAGATTAAGGAAATGAAAGAATATTTTGTATAATTAAACGCATTTCCTATTTATAGTAAAATTAAAGAATTAATTTACCTGTAGCAGCCAGGCTAATCAACCCTAAACTGTAATAAATAATGTACCCTGCTGCTACCATAACGCAAAAGGTGAAGGTCTGAAGGAAACATGTATTTCCTAATTACCCCCGGCTACTGAGATACTGCATATCGATGCGAGATAATTTAACGAATATATATATATATATATATATATATAACGTTCTAATATAGAAACAAGAAACAGCCGCAAATATCATCAGCACCGCATCGTCTTTACACGCCGGCTATCTTCACGCATCCGTCGACCATTTTCGAGCCGTTTCTTCAACGCCGCAGCTTCGCTTCTTCTTGCTGTTCCGGAGATGTGTCCCACGCCGCCGCCGCTCGCCGATTACGCGCACGCGCTTTTTTTTTTGCGCCCAATAGCAATTGGAAAGGGCTACCCCGATTGCGCAGGGAGGCGATAAATGCTTTATGCATACCACGACAGCCGGTCTGTCGTGCTTATGTGGGACTCACTGTATCTATCCTAAAGTGGAGCCTAGGTGCTACCCACTAAAAACCGCCTGTGGGACTGACGATTGGCCGATTAAGCCGCTTCGTCAAATCGGAAACGACCATCTTTTGAGAGAAGAGGGTGCAGGCGGCTACAAAGAGCCGCTGAGGAAGAGCCTACTTAGGCAAATTTAAGAAGAATCGGCCTGAGCCGCCAGGAGGCAGTTCCGGTCGGTTGAAATTTTATTTGGCGGGTCCGAGAGAGAGTTTCTCGGCCTCCGGACTCGATAGCGAGAGGGGGGTTGGGCTGCATAAGTAGCTGCCTCACGAATAAGATGACTGGAGTGCGACTCTGAGGCTTTGAAGAAGTTCTCAGAGAGTTTTTTAAGAAATTGTTGAATTGTAGGGAGCTCTAGGTCCCGATGAAGGTCGGCATTACGGACATACCAAGGTGCGTTCGCAGCACGACGACAGAAAAGGTTTTGAACTATTTGGAGTTCATTAATTATTTTAGGGTCTGCGTGGGCAAAAATGGGGCCCGCGTAGTACATGACTGTTTGTATACAGACCTTATAATGGGTACGCTTGTTTCTGAGGGACATTTTACTGTGTCGGCCCAACATACTGTTGAGCCTACTCAGGTAAAAACGTGCGTGACGGGTTACTCTTTTGACATGGGGCCTGAAAGTGAGCCTTGTGTCAAGGGTGACGCCTAAATATTTGGCAGTCGTATGTCAGGGGACAGGGGTCCCTAGCATACGTATTGGTGGAGTGTTTTTGAGACGGTGTCGTTTATAATCGAAGTGAACGGCGGAGCTCTTCTCCAGGTTCACAACGATGCGCCATTTTTGGAACCAAGCCCCTAGGTCATCAACTGACTTTTGGATCTTGTTCCGTATGAAAGGTAGCGAGATACCTTTACAGTATAGGGCAGTGTCATCTGCGAAGAGGGAAAGCTGAACATCTTTTGACGGTATGGAAATGTCGTTGGTGAACAGGATGTACAGGAGAGGAGCAAGTACTGAGCCCTGAGGGACAACAGCTTCGATGGGGCGCTGAGAAGATAGCGTGCCTTCGTGTCTAAAACGAAAGGTACGATGCTTTAGATAAGAGGCCACGAGACGTACTAGACGATCGGGGAGACCTATTTTGTATAATTTGTAGATAAGGCCTTCATGCCAGACTCTATCAAAGCCGGTCTGCATCACTTTTATAGCTTCGTCCAGCAACGCAGCTACGAGAAGCGATCCACGAGTCTAACGCCGGCAAATGGAGCGCGACACATAATAGTTGTACATAATATTTTTATTAATCTTTATTGGTCAAAATGTATGAATTGTAATTGGCTACGTAAATAAAATATTTTACTATTGGTAAACTAAGGACGTAGCCAGACATATAAATATAGGCAGGGTTAGCTGAATAAAATATACACAATATACGCCATTCGGTTGCACATCAGAAAATAGTTTTATTTCTCCGCTCCTAGACCACTCGTAGTCTGTTAATAGTTGACACAAAATATTATGAAAATTTGAGACATTTCGTTTAATAACTTTTTATAATGTCAATACATTGAGTAACCTTTATAAAATACTAATAAAGGACTAAATTGCCGATTTAATAATTTATAGCATGTTAGTGTAAAAATTGTTCTTGTATAGAAAATATTGTAATTTATGGCAATTTTAAAGTGAAAATTTTATGCAATAAAGAGGCAAAACGAATAATGGCAAGCGGCTCAGTATAAAGTATAGCTAAAAGTCTACCTTAGATGCTCGGGACCCAGTAACGTTGTAGTATGAAGAACTACCAGTAAGAAGCGGTATTAAGCAGTAGTAGCGAAAGTGACTAGTAGCAGTATATAGTGAATAGTGAAAGTGTTAGCTAGCCGAAAAAAGTGGTAATTGATATTCGCAGTTACATATAGTGAAAGTGTTAGCTAGCCAAAAAGTGTAGTAACTGATATTACAGTGTTAAAAATACCAGCTACTACTAATAGATTTTTGATACTACCGAACAATTCAAAGAAATCTTTGAAATATATAGTGACCAACGGATAGTGAACAACCGTATTTAACAACCGTGGTCAATAAATAATAGTTAGAAGATTTCCGCGCATAATTGATCAGTCGAACCGCTGGCCACTACCTTGCCATTTGTATTTATAGATCGTGCATTTTAATATTGAACCTCAGTCCACAGTATCCCAGCAGCACCTACAAAGACGGCAGTAGAAGTATCCTCCGGAACCTATAGATGTAGGACGTGAGCGACTCGTGGAGTATCTTCGTCAACATTTACTCCGGAGAGTTTCGCCCGTCCGGCACATATAATTTGAATATTTAACAATTATGTATTTAGGTGAATTATAAGCCTCTTATATAATTAAAATAACACATGTTAAATAAATAAATAGTCGATATCTGATTTAAGACTTTTTCTATTTTCTACAATATTTAAAAAAAAATCTCAATCTTCTTTTGTATGTACGTAAGTTGTTATGAGTGTGAATTGTTAGAAAAATTAAAATGAAAATGTTATTCAAGCGTTTTGCATTTCTGTACAAATTTTGTTTTTGGTGATACTATTTGATTTCTTGAAGGTACAGTTGAGTTCACTGGCATATTATGAACGTTAAAAAGGTGTTAATACATTGTAAACAGTTAAAATATCAAGGGTTTGTTAATCCACATTAATTGTAGCAATAATACAAATTAGTTCAGCAGTACTAGCCAAGGTGATTTTCTACAACGGTAAACGCTAATAGAAAACTATAAAAATGAACGAGAAAATAACGTCAAGACATGTTATTGTGACGAGATTTAACGTTGAAATCATTCATTTCTATAATTTTGATTGTAGAAACTCAACTTGGCTAACCTCCCTGTATATGGCGACGGTAAGAACTTCGAATACCTCTATCTTTTCATTAGCGTTTTCCCGCGGCTTTGAAAAAAGATGCGCTTAAATGTTGTGGGCTATTTAAAATAAAAACAAAACAATTTTTTAAATTACTATCCATAACTTACCGCCAAATGATGTCACTAACTATTCTATCCAATTTTATCTCCTAACGCATTTTATCTTCCACTATCTGCATGATATGACTTGATAACAAAAGAAATTTTGAACTTATTACAATAGCAATAAATATAGTTATCTTCTCGGCTTTACTCTATATCGAAATTTTAGAAGACTACGTTTATATTAGCCTGTACTTTTGTTAGAGACACAGAGCAAGATTTGTATGTAATTAATTGTATATTTCCATTATTATAATTTTAATATATGACGCCGCCATTATCACCAGATTAAATAATTAAAATCAGCATCTTCAAAATTCCTATTTCATTCCATTACAGCACATAATATGTCCCAGATATTCAAATAGTTCTACCCCGCTCAAACTGCAACCACTGAGTATTATTGTGCCCATGTTAGTAGAACATTAATTTGTTTCTCAACAAAATAACATTAATTTGCTTTTAATGAAGATATATAAAGGATCAACGGAGTCAACAGCAATACATCGTAAGATAAATGGTTTTCTCAAAGCAAACTTTGTCTATATAACATTACTCGGGCATGCTACTGAGCTACCCCATAGCTCACTGGCACACAGACTGAAGTGTTCATGTGATATTAATTATCATCTTCCATTGTCACCATTTAGGAAATCCAACGGACGAAATGGAGTAGTGGATTTACTTACGTGCAATCACACAGTCTTAGCACTAAATTCAATTTGAAATGACATTGGCTAAGTAGAGGCCCATGGTGAAATGTAAATATTAAGTCGTCGGCTCCTCTTGCCTCGCCAAACACTCAAAACTGAATGACTCGAAGAACGTGTGATTAAATTTGATTATAGTACATACAAAATATTATCTAAAACTAATATTTAGTTCATGAGGTAAGACTGTGCTAGAGAGCGCTTTTGTCACAAGATGTAATAGTAGATGTAATAATAATAGATCACAAATATAAAACATGACAAAGAGACAGGCCCACTATCAATACCTACAGTCCATAGTACATCAGGTCTCCAAATAGATAGATTTAGTATTTCAGAAACTTAAGTGTATTAGAATAAAAACATTAAAATATTTGTATAGATTACGACCATAAGATAATGAATTAATCTTTTTTCAGGATCTTTCTAAAGGTAAATTACATGCTGTTTATTATAATTTATTAAGCTATCGTATGGCTCTTATTAAGGATCATTATTACTTATTACTGTTTAATATTAATATGAATTATTTACATTGAAATCATCTTCGCATTAACAATACAAGAAAAATTCTAGAGTAGCATATTACCTAAAAGCCTAGTTTCACATGAAATCACGAAGTCATTGTACTTATCTGTAAGGGATTTATGTAAACATTTTGTTAGGATCTCAGTCTTAGAACAATGGAAACTTGCGCAATAACTTATGAAAGGAAGTGGGCGACTATTTGAAGAAGCTTTTGTTTTACGTACCTTTGATGTTCTATTTATAAGAATGAATACTATAAATACTACTTCTTTATCATTTTCACACTTGAGCTGTCTATGGGTCTTTTCACTTTTTAAAGGATTTATATTATAATTGTATTATTATTTATCACATATTTTTATCAATATTTCTTCCTCGTTTTACTACCTTAATGTTGAAAGTGACGATTTTAACGTCGATGAAGAAATGATGAAAAAACTACTGCAGAAATAAAAGGATAGAAAGAGAATTTCTTAACAGGAAAACCCATTAACTGATTTTTGGGTTTCAAAAGAAGTCCGGGATTCAAACCTGCTACCTTATGACAAGCAGTCACGCTAACGGCCAGCGAATCAGTCAGTCTGATCATGGATATTATGATGTACCCTAACCCTAGCAACTCCCATAAAAGCATTTTTTTTAATAGACTTTAATATTTTTTATTTTTATTCTTGGATTTTGTTTATGACGACCTATTTTGCATAGTTGCGGTTTATTACTACGCAAACTCAGAAAATTTTAGAAATCTTAATTACGTAGATAAGGAATAATTTACATATTTGCGGCTATGAACAAACCCTATTTGTAACTTAAAAAGAAGCAATAACTGGTCGAATCTCATGTTTTAATGTCATGATATAAAGTTAAAAATTTACTAGGTCGTAGTACTCCTTTTCTGCACCGGTGACCATCTGTGTAGGTATCACCCCTCATGACTATTTCTACCGCCTGGTAGCAGTGCTTGCGCTGCTGTGTTTCGGTCTGAAAGGCATAGAAAGCCAGTATAACTACAGGCTGCGAGATGTTCAATCTTAGTACTCGGAGATAAACAAACGCATCTATAGCCTTCTTTGTTTGAACTTGTCCATGGAGTGCAGTAGCCACTTACCATCAGTTGGACTGTAAGTTTGTTTGTTACTTTATTTTAATAAAAAAAATATTAAAAAATGTTTATCTCCGTGTCTTAGTATCGTTGTTTCTGTTGTAGTTGCAGAGTTACGCGTTACACAAACGCAGTTTTGGTACACATTTTTACTTTCCTCCTTATGCTAAAAAAAGCGAAGCAGCAAAACTTTGCAAAATAAACTTCCGTGACAAATACATAATGTGATTACTTTACACAACGAAATGACGAAAGATAAGAGAAAATTTATCAAAAAGGTTTTAATGTTTTTGTTTTAAATTACATGATATTACTCGAAATATACAATTACTTAACTTAAAAGCTGTTAAATGAAAAAGCTGCTATTGAATGCACTTTTGAGCTTTTAGCTTTTCTTTAATAGTATATGCTATTAAAAAATTAATAATATATTTGTCTAAAATGCAGTCACTCCTTTGTTATTGTGAAATTTCGGCCAATGCCTTAGCTGTTAGCAATCTTTTCTAAACAATAAAGCAGCTTTCTATGCTCGCGGTTTGGTTGACTACACCACAATTTTATTCATTTCACGATAAACGCTTAAAACCGGCGTAAAAACATTTCTTTTTCACAATGTCAATACACGGTCTCAACAGTACACCCATCAATAGTGTCTAATGATGATAGCAAAGGACTATATATTTTTATTTAATATTTTATCAAATATTTATGATTATTAGTTAATTATGACTAAATTAATAGATAATTCGTCTAACATCATCCCTACTAATAATGGAGTCCATTATTAACTGCCAGCTCATGCGGTACCTTGAGGAGCACCAGCTGATTAGTAACTGCCAGTACGGTTCCCGTCGGGGTCGCTCTGCTGGTGATCTTCTTGTTTACCTTACACATAGATGGACACAGGCGATCGAGTCCAAGGGGAAGGCATTGGCCGTTAGTTTGGACATAGCGAAGGCCTTCGATCGGGTCTGGCACAAAGCGCTTGTTTCGAAGTTCCCTTCCTATGGGCTCCCCGAGAAATTGTGCAATTGGATCACCAGCTTTCTTGCAGATTGGAGCATCAAGGTCGTATTAGACGGTTCATGCTCCGGTTACAAGCCTATTAACGCTGGTGTTCCACAAGTCTGCGTGCTATCACCAACGCTGTTTCTTCTGCATATCAATAATATGTTGCAAACCGGAAAATGCAAAGAGATGCAACATCTCTTCGCAGTGCCAATGAATCGAGCCGATCGGAAAGGACTCGGGCGTCGACGATTCGAGCTGCTCTGCGCTGGATGCGGTCAAGTGGAAGGAGCTGGCACTGGGGAGCCCCAGCCCAGAGATAGGAACAGTATTCCATGTGCGGCCGAATCTGCGCCTTGTAAAGTTGCAGGCGTTGTGCCGGCATGAAATACTGTTCCGCTCTGCTGAGCACGCCAAGCTTTTTAGAGTCCAAGTTGGCCTTCTCTTTCAAGTGACCACAAAACAACATGTCACTCGATATGTCGACGCCGAGGATTCCAATACTGGCTGAGGCAACAAGGGGAGTGCCGACGACAAAAGGGTTCTTTTTTACGCTAAACTTGCAAATTTGTGTCTTCTGAGGATTAAACTGGACTAGATTTAGTCGCCCCCAATCCGAGACTTTGTTCAGCAAAGACTCAACTTCAGACACCAGTTTGTTCCGGTACTCGGCGACGTTTTCCCGAGAAATATTGGCACGGCCGGTGTATAGAGCATCACCAGTGTTGTCATCCGCATAGCAATGAATGTTACCGGTTGACATGTCATTGATATGCAGAACAAACAGCGTAAAATAGAGAAATAATAATAAAATTGTATAAGAAAATTAAAGTTGAATTACAGTTTAATTGTCGCTTTTTTATAGGCTAACGTGACAAACGAGCTCACAGTCCACCTGATGGTAAGTGGTTCCTATGGCCCATAGACATCTACATTTATCCTCGATTACAAATCAAAATGCAGTTGCGCTGTCACCCGTGAGGATTAAAATGGAATGCCTCTTTTCCAGTAAAAAGGATCACCGGTTCTGTACACACATCATACGAAACATAGCAGTGTTAAGCTGGTAATATAAGCTGGTATTCTGTGAGTGCGTGGTCCTTCCCCGGTCGAGCCGACCCATTCGTGCTACAACAATACTACTAATATAGCTGTAGCATAGCTCTAAAACACTGCTTAAAGTATTTAATTTGCGAACTAAACGATTGTATTATTTAGGATATTCATGTTTCTTATGAAAAACCATTGTAGATTTATGACTCTAAAATAGCTTGTAAAATTGCTGTATTTTCTAAATTATTTTATTATTGTTTTATGTGATGTTAATGTTTTAATTATTATTGTAATTTGTATTTGTCATATATTTTGTGAAATGAAATTGTATAATGATATCATGATGGGTAATAATGTTATGGGTTCAAAAATAGAGATGTAATAATGAAAATTAGTGATTAGATTATGTCGAAATGGCGTTTGGCGCGTGGTTCTCTTTAGGGTATAGCTTTCATGGTACAATAGGAGGCCCATATATATACAATGCGTTCAGGACTAGCTATAGTTTCCAGTTGCTAACCTCGTTGTTCTCGAACCCAGCATGGTGTGGATCCAGCATGGTGTTGGTCGTGAATAGAAAGTCAATAATAGGTTGATCTCTGCTGCAGAGCGTGAGATCAAGACCTTCCTATTTTCACTACTCGTTACCTTAAACGTTTGATATTCCATAGTTCCCTCAATTTTTTTTTAATTATATGGTAAGCCGATGTTTTGACCCATATACATTTACATTTATCATCAGTTAGAATCATAATGCAAATGCGATGTCACATATGAAGACTAAAATGAAATGCCTCGTTACCAGTAACACAGCAGCATTAAGCTTCGATTTTACGCTGGTGTTCTGTGAGAGCGTGTTTCTACCCCGGTCGAGCCGATCCATTTGTGCCACAATTATAATTTTTTTCTTTTTTCAATATACATTACATGTGTAATTCTTATTGAAAGTCATTATTTACTTTACCACTGGTTCGAAAAAAAACCCTCTGTTCTGGGAAGAACCAGCAAGAAACCCAGCGGAACTTTTTTTTTAAAATAAATTTTACAATATAAATGATCACGAACTATTTACAAAATTTATTTTAGAAACTGCTTGGAAGCGACCACCTCATTCCCAGGGCTTATTATCAACCATGTATTCATTTATACTATAATAACCCTTTTTATACAGTCTCAGCTTAATAAAACATTTAAATTTGGTAATAGAGAGAACCTGTACACTTTCCGGGACCTTGTTGTAATCGCGTATACATTGCCCCAAGAATGAATTACTGACTCTGTGGAGTCGAGAAACTGGTATCACTAGCTTGTGTTTGTTCCTAGTGTTTACAGAATGTATATCACTTCTTTTACTAAAACTATCTTTGTTTTTGTGAACATACAGTAAATTTTCGTAAATATACTGAGAGGCCAAAGTTAATACATTAATTTCTTTAAATTTATCTCTAAGAGACTCTCGGTTTTAGATTGTAAATAGCTCTAATGGCTCTCTTCTGTAAAACAAAAATAGTTTCTGAATCAGCCGCATTTCCCCATAGCAAAATCCCATAACACACTATGCTATGAAAATAACTAAAATAAACTAATCTAGCTGTCTCGACACTAGTGAGACCTCTAATCGTTTTACAGCATAGGCTGCAGAACTTAGTCTGCTTGCTAATTTGGATATATGGGGGCCCCACTGGAGCTTTGCGTCAAGAGTGATGCCTAGAAAAACAGTAGATACAACAGGGCTCAATTCCTCCCCATTTAAAAACACATTGGTATTCAGATTTTTAACATTCGTTGTTGTAAATTTAACACAATTAGTTTTATTTCCGTTCAAATGCAGATTATTAACGTTAAACCAATGCACTAATTTTGATATAGCATTATTCACTTCGTCACATTTAAATGATTGACGTTTAAGTTTAAAAATCAAGGAAGTATCATCAGCAAATAATACTATATCATGACTATCCCCTACAAGGTGAGGTAAGTCATTAATATACACCAGAAACAGGAATGGGCCGAGAATCGAGCCCTGAGGAACACCCATTAGTACAAGTGACCCGGAAGAACTTTTACCATTGATAATAACCTTCTGTTTCCTATTACTTAAATATGAAATAATAAGTTTAAGCGCTGTGTTCTTGACACCATAGTACTGTAGCTTCCTGATTAATGTCTCATGGTGAACACAGTCGAAGGCCTTGGAAAGGTCACAAAATATACCCAAAGTATCCTCTGAATTCTCCCATGCACAAAAAATATGTTTAATAAGCTCAACTCCAGCGTCAGTTGTCGAGCGACCCCTTGTAAAACCGAATTGATTTTATGTAGCAATTTATTAATATTAAAGAAACATAACATCTGATCTAAAATAATTTTTTCAAAAATTTTACTTAATGTTGGTAGTACAGAAATTGGTCTAACATTGGCGGGGTCTAATGTACTACCAGATTTTAATATAGTTATGACTTTACTATGTTTCATTAAATCAGGAAACACACCAGATTCGACGCTTATATTAAATATAGTGGCTAGATAAGGTGCTAATATATCTATTATAGATAAAATAACTTTAACGGAAATCCCCCATAAGTCTGCCGTTTTCTTAACATCAATAGTTTTAAAATATTTAACGATATCTTTTGGCAGTACCCTATGGGATTTAAAAGTATTTGAACAAGCCTTTACATTTTGTTTGAGCAATGATTCGGCGACAGTAGGAGAAGAGTTTAATTATTTAGTTGTCAAAAAAGGAACATCACTAAAATTTTTCTCAAAAGCCATAGCAACTTCTTGATCAGATCGCGTTAAATTATTGTTAATATTCAATTGAATATCCGAGTTGCGCGGTTTAACCTTGCCCGTTTCACTATTTATTGTTCTCCAGGTCATTTTAATTTTGTCGGATGCGGTTTTAATTTTGTTGCTTAAATTTAAAGCCTTAGCAGTGGAGCACACTTTTTTAAATATTTTAGAATATGTTTTTACATAATCTCTAAATATAACACTACTATTATATGATCTTTCATTATAAAGCTCGTATAACCTTCGACTAATTTTATAAATTCCTACTGTCGCCCATTCATTAAATGATTTGCGACTGTTGAAAAGAGAAAGTTTTAGAAGTAAATGTTCTACTAAATTCACAACTTATAATTTCAAATAATGTAGCATACAAATAATTAGCACTATTTTTAAACGAAAGTGATGGAAGTCTTTTTATTATATTACTTCTAAACCTCTCCAAGCGATGTTCATTTATTGGAACAAACACAACTTTCTTATTTTTTTGTTTTTTGTGTATGTAAGGTAGTGATACTTATTGTCCACAGTGATCTGAACTTAAATTTTGAATAATTGATTTATGCAAGGGCTTAACATCTGTAAAAATGTTATCTATAGAGGTCGCACTAGGCCCAGCAATACGTGTTGGTTCTAAGAATAAATTAACAAGATTATGCGATTTAAACAATGAGCGACACTTAATACTAATGGAAGAAGTTTCAAGGAAATTGATATTAAAGTCTCCACACATTACAACAGACTTGTTCTGTTTACTAAGTTTGAGTAAAACTTCTTCCACAATCCTTTCAAAATGGTCATAAGTAGCACATGGGGGTCTGTAAACACTTACAACAATGAGGTGCTCGAGCTAGACACAAGCCATTTCTACAGTTCGTTCAACAGAGAGGCTCACAATATCCTTACGTTCTTTATATAATAATGATTCATCTGCTAATATTAAGGAGCCACCACGTAAACATTTTTCTCTATTGAAGGAACTGACCACCTGGTGATTTCTGAAATTAAACATGAAATTATAATCTTTAAGCCAATGTTCAGTAATACAAAGGATGTGTCTATTGTTACTATTTAAAAACAATTCAACTTCCAATTCTTTGCCCAACATGCCTTGTATATTTTGATGCACCAGGTGTAAACAATTTTTATTACTTATTTGTGGGCTGTATTCAAAATTAATTAAACTCTTATTATTGCTAGAGATTGCCTCTATTGTCACATTCACTAATTTAAATTAGTTGGAACTGATTCCAAATTAAATGTCAAATGATTATGCTCAATAAAACCAGTCTTGGTAGCCAAAAACTTGGCTGAGTTAAAAAGTAAATAATAAGATAGCACATTTGCTATCAGTCTTAAATTATATTTGGATAGGTAATATCTATCTTTTGTCTATAACTTTTTTATTAAATTATTTATGTCAATTACATGAAATTTATGATTATTAGCATTAGAATTATATATTAAATTATTATTACATATTAAATTATGCATTTGTATATTTAAATTATGTCTTAAATTATTTTCTTGTGGCAACCCCTGTATATAAAGCAGTGTGAACAAGACAATTTTGTGTACATTTAAGTTATTAAGTTGTTCAATATATCTTAATAACTGTTTGTTGTTTACACTGCCTCTTCTACCAACAAAAATTATTATTGTACTATTTGGACAAAATTTAGTAACAATAATTTTATTTAGGATGTCACTAAAAGATGCTCCAGGCATGCAGCAATTTGTAACTTTTTGTCCCTTTAAAGAGTTATTTAAAGTTATGCCTAGATTTTTTCCCATGTCATCGCTGTAAACAATTATATTATTTTTAGTAATATTTGAGTTATTTATTATTTAAATATCCTCTGCTATGGCACTGTCATAGAGTTTTGGTGGTGGTATAATATTATCAGCACACGCTGACTTTGAAGAATCTGGCATTGAGCGCTGACACTCACATTGATATTTAACTAAGGAGTCAAACCGCTCCTCATTATATTTACAAGTCTTTACCAGATTATCCATAGCCAATATGTGTTCTTTTATTTCATTTTGGGCTGATTTATATTTATTGGACACAGTTTGAAGGGAGTTCATAAGTGATAATATTTCTGATTTAAGGCACTCTACTTCCGCCTCATAACATTTTTTTATGTTATCCACCTCAATTGAATACAACTTAATTTCATATAACAATGCTTGCTTTTCTTTACATACATTAACATAATTTTTGGTAATAATCTTATTTCTTATTAATTTTTGTACTTTACTTATGTATTTATTAAGTTTTATATACTTCTTCAATTTGGTTTTACTGCAATTAATCCTTACTGTGTTTCCTGAAGTGGAAGAGTCGTCACCAGTCAAGTCTATTGTTGCAGATTGCTGTAACATTCTTGAAGTATCACATTGCACAAGCTCAGAGAACAGGCTTTGAGTCTGGGCGGCTTTAAGGTTATCTATATATGTTTTAAATTGTGTTATTTGCTCATTAGCCTCATTCAATTGTAACTTCAATGCAGCAATTAACCTGAGAGCTTCCTCATATTCCTTGCTGCATTGGTCAAACTCATTAACCGTTCCCTGTAGCTGTGTATTCTGTATGTAACTTAACCATATCACATTTCAATTGTGTATTTTTGGCAATTATGCTAAATATTTCCCTTTCATTATCATCCCTTTACTTAAGCAACAGTTCACACTGCTCCCTGGACGCCTTAAGTTCTTGGAGCGCAAGCTGGAGTTGGTTCTCCATCTGGCGCGTCTTGGCGTTGCGAGTATTCATTTTACTATTTATTATAAATAATAAAAGAAAACAAAGATAGAAAACAGAAGGAGCAGAGTGAGATAATGTAAAGTTGTTGTTGTTTTTTTTTCTATATACAAGTTTAAAATCAAATTATCGTTAAAACAATTCGAAAAGAAACCCGCAAAAAATGTAATAACCCGAGTAATAGAATAAATCTTTAATTTATAAAAGGAATGATATGAAATAAGGATTACAATAATTTTTAAAACAATGTTCGTTACCTGTCACTTTTTGTTCCAATACCAAATTGTTGTTATAATATTTATGTACCAACTTTCATAAATATTAAATACAAAGCGGCAGTAATTATTAGCTATAACATAAAATTGAGGTGGATATGGTGAATTTACAATATTTAAATTATTAAAATTTATCGGGACCAATTACTTTTACAACTTATTACCAGGGTTGCCACAGCAAAAAAACTAATTAATAATATATATATATATATATATATATATATATATATATATATATATATATATATATATATATGTGTGTTTGGTGTTTTAGTTGTCTGCAGCGAGAGGGATGTCCTCTCCCTACTGCTGCAGGCGAGGTATATTCGCGTGCGCCATTCGCCCTACTATATTTCACATACTTGGTAGGTGACGAAACCATAGACCAGATCCGCCGCTGGGGTCAACCAAATATATACCATTTGAAGTTCGAAGAGACGGGGACGAAACACTAATCCTCGAATCCAGCAACTAGTTCTATTACCCGAAAGGTGACCATCTTTTTTTGTTATAAACAATTTAATACAAACCCTAGATTATGGAAACAAATATTACTTATGTATTTACGCTACACATTGAATAAAACTATTTCTACAAGGATATTTCCATCGGTACAACAATACAAAACAATAACTGATTGTCATCAGTTATTGTTTTGTCGCTTTGGTCAATTGTGTCTCAATCGTTCTTAAAGCTTTTGAATAATTCTTTATCAGGACGACAAGACAGGGCGAGCGATAGATCGACTGCAGCTGACAAAATAATTTAAAAATAGTTAAATCTCGATACGTATGTGTAGGAGAGGGGCCGAGAAGAGCAAAGGCAGGGGGAGGTTGCAGTTAAAATGCTAAATAAATGCAAAAATGAACAATTAGTAAGACACCAATTTAAGCGGCCATACAATTCTTTTTGTTCAAGTTTGACGACTAGTAGCGACCTCTGAATCGTATCCAAAAATTAAAAGAAAATTATTTGGACAAGGACCACCCTAATATCTAAATATAATTACTAAACATATTGTTCATCATCATCATTACAGCCCTTCACAAGTCCACTGCTGAACATAGGCCTCCCCCAAGGAATGAAACAAAGCACTGTCCTGAGCCACTGGACTTCCTTCAGATTGTAATCGGAGTGTTTTTGTGTTCTTCTGCGGTAGGTCTTGCAGAACTTAGCTCCGACCGCATGGACAGTTTCCACGAGCTTGTTATTTAAATTGTCCACTTCATTGCAGTCTTTTAGGCACTGAAAACGGTTTTGTAACTCGAGCTGAAAGATTTTGGGACTTTGGAACAGATGACAAGGGGGACGGATCGTTGACTTCATTAGACGAGACCTCTCTAACTTAACGTTTAGGTTCAGTATGCCTCTAACCATTCGGTGATCGCTACCAGTTTTCACCCTCGCGATCACGGAGACATCACTGAACAGTTGTCGACTGGTCGTCATAATGAAGTCTATCTAATTTTTGTCAAACTGTCTGGAACTGTGCGAACTGGGGTCGACCTGGTCCACTTCTTGTGGGGCCGCTTCTGGAAGAAAGAGTTCATCATAAAGAGTCCCTCTTGCTCCATGAAGCTGCTGGGCCCTTGGGTTCCGTTGCTCTATTCCAAATTTCCCTACTTTCAGCTCACCGTTATTTTTTGTACCTAGTTTTGCATTGAAGTCTCCCATAAACACCGTATGATGGGTTTTGGAGAGATGCATGGCTCTAGAGATATCCTCATATATTTCTTCCACCTCCTCATCGGGGTATGCCGAAGTTGGTGCGTAAGCCTGTATGACCTCCAGTGAATACCGTTTGGTGATTCTGAGTATAAGCTACGCAACCCTCGTCGACACACTCTCAATCTTTACAACGTTGTTAACGAGAAACTTGTGGGCGATAAATCCGACACCTCCTTGGGACAGATGTTCGCCCTCCCGGTGATAGAACATGTTGCCGGATTCGAGGATTACCGTGTCCTCCCCCTCTCTGCGGACCTCGGATATTCCTCTAATATGCCAGCGTAAATTGTCTATCTCTTCTTCCAGCTCCATGACCTTCTCTTCTGTCCTCAGGGTGCGTGCGTTGTATGTTGCCAGGTCGAGTCATCTTAGGTGGCAACCGAACTTCCACCGGAGATTCTAAGCACCCCCTGCCCCGCCGTTACCATGGTCACCACCGTAGCCAGGAATAGCGGGGCGTCCGGTGACTGGGGGCAGTCTCTTTATTGCTCTAATCATTGGGGGTTATTTGCCATAGTTGCCACGCTTGGCGAGCGGGTTAGCAACCGCAGTTTTTTTTATTGTACTTTTGCTGTTATCAGGAAGATGCTGCTGCCCATCTCCTGCCTGTTTCCCTTTGTTGCCTTTTACGACACCTACGGAAAGATATGAGCTAGTGGATATTTTTAACCGCCACTACACGGCATAACATATTATTTTTATATTTTAAATATTACTTCTGAAAATGTAAGACAAAAACATAATCCGCTGCCAAAATGTATTGCAGATAAGTAAAAACAGAGTTGTTCAGAATTATGCGTGAGACAAATTCATATTTTTCTATTTTAATGCGAAAATCTGTAAGCTGATAAAGTCAACTTTGATAAAATTGAGATAGTATTATATCTGGTTAAGTTAAAAAACTAAACTATCACAGCTAAACAGGCTTTACAAATTTCGTCGTTATTAGCCTTTAAACTGCGAACCTGGGGAAAAAGCTATGAAAGGAAATGGTAATTCACTCAACCAATTATGACGATATTTGATATTTAGATAGCTGGAAATATAAAAATGCTAGGCTACCTTTCATTCTCAAAATTTACTATAGAGAACTCGGTAGGACCGAATTCTACGCGGGTGAAAGCTAGTATTCAATTCCGAACTTTGCGTTGCTGGCGAGCCACAACTTCTCGGTCATGGTTAAGCGGTCGACGCGACACTATAATAATCCTTTCCAAGTACCATTTCTATCAATATAATGCTTTTACATATTTGACAACTTCTACATATTTGCTTTATTTCATAGACTTTACTATCATAATTACGTCTTTTATATACTTACTGGACTTCAAGACCCAACTCTGCTATTATATAATGCTTATACATTTTAGAGACCTTATATATTATTGCTTTTGTATCATGGAACTTACTATCATATTATGTCCTTAATATGGGACTATGAATTTGTGCAACTTCGGTAGGTAGTCCAGCCGCGGTCAACTACCTTATTTATATGTCCGACTGCAAATATGCGTCTGCGGCAGATCGCTTATAAAATCTATGAGAAAAATCAATCCCTTTGGATTTGGTTCAAACTTTGTATGGAGATTCTAAACAGTAAATAAATACACAGAAAGTTATAGTTTTTAAATTTGTAGCAGTAGTTTTTGAGATATTAACAAAATAATATTTAAGCATTGCACGAACACTATAACTTAAAATTATTTTGACTCATTTTCCAATTATAATATAAGACTTATAAATGTTTTTTATCTTTATTATTGTAACAAATTCGACTTTTTAATATTTAATACGCTTTCTTTTGACGCTGTTCCCTGTCACCAGTATAGATATTTTATGTTTAACGGGTATGACATACGGTGAGATGATGCAGGCATTTGTCATCGTTGCCTCTTACGAGGCCCACGGCATGGAATATAGGTGATGGATTCTCTAACGCAGTCATAACACGGCATATCATTTTCCTGGTCTCTTAAAAATAAATATTAATTTTATATTAATTTTACAACATACGATGGTGTGAGGAGGAATTCACAGTTTGTATGTTCGCAGTCCTCGCATAACAATAGGAGAAATATAGACATGGACCACCATATCGATCCATAATGATAATTAGAACTTGGTTAAGGTAGTATTAAAATTTGTTCAGTAACTTTTTGCTGTAAATAAATTAACTAAGAAAATAGCAAATTAACCAAATCATAAAATTGATAATCTACTTATGCAAGTTCTGAATATAGCCACAGCATTTTTTTAATATGTTAAACTGAACCGTAGTCGCATTTTCACATTTCATATTCCAAGTTTTCCACATTTTTTTTGGAATTATAGTATGTAGTGTGAATGGTTAATCTCCCGGGTTTTCAAATTATAGTGTAATAGTTTTATGTGCTTAATTTGGCATTTTTGACAGAAAAATCCAATTAATGATTTTCTTATTTATTTATTTAGGGATTTGAATCACCAGTCTACGGTTTCCAACCATCCGTCCGTCCATTAATTACAGCCTGTAAAAATCCATTGCTGAACATAGGCCCCCCATGGAGAGCCTCATAGTAGGGATTTTGTCATAGTTGCCACGCTTAGCAGTCGGGTTGGCAACGGTTTGACTGTACCAAAATAAACCAACGCCTTCTAAACTTAAGTGCATTGGAGATTTTAGTCGCTAGTTTTTTTTTCTTTGATGGGAAATCTGGTATCAACTCCTTTACAAAATATCAATATCAATATAGGTGAATAGTATACTACCAAATACTAGTCATAGACTTTGTTCACTGCTGTTCGAAACAAGTGACCGAACACGGGCTTCGCGGGCTTCATCACAACAACGCACCTAACACTCTGCGCTCTAAATGAGGAACTTCCTGAACATCACACCGGTGAAACTTTTAGGATACCTTTTTTACTTCGCTGATTTTGTACCCTGTAAGTTGTGAAATATAAAAAAAAAACAATTTTAAAAAGATACAGTTTCGTTGTCAGAAGATAGCTAGTAGCATTCGAGCAGGCCGTAGATGAGGTGTCTGGGGCAGACTGGAAAAATGTTTCGAAGATTTGTTCAAACGCATGAAACTTTGTACAGATGCTGGTAGAGATTACTTTTTAAAACTTTAATAATAAAACCTTTTATTATAAGTTTCTTTCAGTTTCGCTAAACATTCTGAGTGGCTCACGTATAATAACAGAAATTAAAATCAAATATTCAACCAGAAAGCAATACGGAAGCTTGTCAAGTTACAGAAAAATTGTGGCCCAGTTTGGATTTAGAAGGTTGTCCACATAGAAAAATATTTTAATTCTCTCGAGAGATTGTATCGAGGTCCCTGTCAGGAGAGATTTGTAAGTGTTTTTTCAGGATTTAAGGAACCATTGAACCAATTGAATTGTGTACTTTACGAACATTTAGCAGTGGTTGTCTCTGTATGATATAATAATATAAATAAACGAAATTTAATACAAAATAAGGTGTGGTAATTAAACAAAAGAGTGACTTTCAATAAGTATTATTTATAATCTATATTGAATAAAAAAGTTTCTGTTTCTGTTTCTGTTTCAATATATTGTTTTATAAGGCTTCCGCTAACAATGTAAAATTATCCAAGTTAGTTATTAAGTTTTTAAATTATAATTTCATTTCGTGCGCCGATGCTGACTATGCTGAATATGACTCCATCATTACTTTTATTTTTTGATTGATTAATATTATGATAAACAATTATGAATATATTTTTCATAATTAGATACTTATGTTGTTGTAGTGGCGGCGTAAAAGAAGGCACTACCCCATATTGTCCTGTAAATTTGTAATAGGCGACAGAGGGGCAGTAGCCTTTTAAAATAATAATAATTCCCATATCACAGGGAGGCAATATATGGGCTTTAATGATGACGATGATGTATAATATTATATACTAATTTGCCGAGAAAGAGTTTTAGTACAATTTTTGAATTGATAACTTATGTATCTAAAACGTGGTCCTTCACTGCAGGCCATATGAGGAAGCTCAAAGTTGCTCAGCGAGTTATGGAGAGAGCTGTGCCCGGTGTTTCTCTGCGTGGTAAAGTTATAAATGAGGATATCCGCAATAGAACCAGAGTAACTGACATAGTCCAACGGATTAGTAGGCTGAAGTGGCAATTTGCTGGCCATTTAGCTCGAAGAACCGACAATCGATGGGGAAGCAAAGTTCTCGAGGCTCGTGCTGGTAGGCAGAGTATAGGGCGACCCTTTACTACATTGAGTGACGAACTGGTAACACATGCAGGAAGTAGATGAATACAGGTAGCTCAGTGTCATGTTTTGTGGCATTTTTGGGAGACCTATGTTCAGTAATGATGATCATAGTGAAGAACTAAAATTATTAAATAGTGTTATTCGCCACGACAAAATGTCAAGAACACTGGCTGCATTTCTTCTTTCAATAGCCTTTGGGTGAGAAAAGAACCAGTCTCTGCAGCAAATGACACAAATATGTATAAATACATAGCTATCTCAAAAGTCTCAATTTTAGCGCTTCAGCTCAGTGGCCACTGATGTCTTTCAGATCTTAACAAGTAACCGTTGAAACAAATGAAATAAACCTCCCAATGCACCAAAGTCAATTCGTCGAATCTCCTGTTATAGTTTCTAAACTCTTCGAAACCGAAGAAACATTAATGAGACAAGAACCCTTCGGGTAACATCGTTAGAGACCCGTGACAATTTGATATGAACTAATACAATAACTTGTAACGACAGAATTGGACAGCACAACAAATTGACGAAATTTAGATTTAATTGAAGCTGAAAAGCGGTTTAATTAAAACATGAATAATTAACATGAGCAAACACAGAACATCTCATGTTATACCCTTATCAAATTAAATTATCACAATTAATTCTCGTCAGTACCAGATATTGTTGGATTAGGCCTTCGAATGTATAGCCGATTAAAATGGCAAAATTGCTTTAAAAATTTTAATATATGTAACTTGAAGTTAGCCCAATGCTTTGCAATCAGTGACTAACGTGACAATGTTGTATTTTCGTATTTAAATATTATTTAGTTGACGTGTCAGATATAGCCAAAGAATTTTATGAAAGAGGGCTTAAAATCACAACGTTTAGTCTTAGCACTATGCTAAGTCGATAGTAATATCTTTGCTGTAATTCAATATTTATATAACTAAACCACAATGGTCACGGGGGGGGGGGGGATTGAGGTGTATGACGTGTTGCGTAGATTGGAATAAAAATTAATAATTTTTAATCTGGAGATAGCCGTGATTAACTATGACTGTTACGGCTCTCAGTTGCCAGACAGAAGTCAACTGTATTAGAGCCCATCAGTAATACACTCGACGAGCAACCAGAGAGTTCGGGTCCAATGACCTATGGATACTTATTATATATAAGGGCTGGATAAGCTAACAAAAACTTACCGAGTTCCGGAGGTAGGGTCGACCACAAGGCAAAGTCAGGTGGTAAATATGTGAGTGTGTAAGTGGTGTTTGAAGGTGTGTAGATGTAACCTGATGCCCCGATGTAATCTGACAGCCGATCCACGTGCGCTGCACTACTCCACAAGGTACTATCACTCTAGTGGGCGTTCACTTTATGTAAACTTTCTGCTTTTATTTCACTATATTAATTTATCAACTTTATTGTACATTTAATTAGCTTCAAATTTAACTCGAAAACATTAATCGAACTTAAAACAAGTGACACACTACACAACTTAAGAACTGTCGGTCAAATTTCAATATCCCATGTTCACTTAGCACTAACTATTAATCGAAGACGAAACACGATCTCCTTTCGGATCAAAAAGTTTTAGCGTTCCGCCTGACAAGGCAAAAATTCTTTCGTACGATATTAAAATACCACAAAGCAACTCGTCGACGCAAATTAATGGCAATCGAAGTTAAATTAATCATTCAAAACTTAAGACAAGCCTCGTTATCACGAAACGTACAAATTACGACAACACAATTCGAGGCCGTCTTAACGTGACGCTATGATTCAATAGTAAATTCCACACGTCTAACCGACCGGCCGTCGCTAACAACTTAAACTATTACAACAAGAGTAATATAAGACCAGCCTCGTCGTCACGCAAAACGCACGAGATTAGACAACACTATTCAGAGGCGGCTCCGAGCGCAAACTTTAGACCGTCTAACCTATGGTGGCCACACCCAACTAACTTCGCCCACGCATCAGGCGACCGAGGAGTGAGCCGAGAGACCCACTCGAGGGGTTACCAGGTGGTGACTGGTACCATCGAATGAACGCGCCGAGCGCGTGTCTTGAATTCAAGTTTCAAAGGTTAATATTTGGCCTAAACAATGACATTGGGACGTCATACACCTCAGCCAGCCCCCCCCCCCCCGCCGTGAACAGGGGTGCTGTAAAGTGCTCGAAATAATGTTTTGAAATAAAATTACTCAAATTATATAAAATAAGTTAATATACGCGTCAAAATCCGTAAAATTAGTTTTATTTCAATGTGTAGTGTTCGCGTAAATATAAGAAATCATTATGTAAACCAATCCCTGATTACTGCCTTGCAAACAAAAAACTTTTTTTTCTTATTTCAATCGGGAACACAATCATTTTCCAATTTCTTCGTAAAATGTGTTAATATATCTTCATATTTATATACTATTGCTTTGAACTTATTGAATGCATCGTCCCAGGTTCAAATTGCAGTTTAGACCAAATCAGTTATTAGGTTTTCTGTCACGAAATTCTCAGTAGTAACCCGGAGTCAGAATTTTGTGGTGTGTCACCCCCGCGCCTCAGAAAGCACGTAAAGCCGTCTCGGATTGCCGCTCCATCAGACTATGAGAGGGAGGCATATAAAGAGTGCAACAAAATTTGCGAACATATTCGTATGCTATATGCTCTTTCTCTGCAGATGATTAGTCTATTTGAGATTGGCCGCCGTGACCAATATTCGGTCTGGAGGAAATTATTATTGGTTTGGAAAAAAAATCAATTTAACCGATTTTCATCTATAATTTGACTTCATTTTACTTGTTTAAATTTTGCGCTTTACTGAACCCATGGTGTTTGACGTCCTGATATCATTGTTGACCCGTTACCTTCAGATTTTGAATATACAATTTTTGGTTCAATTAACGTGGAAAGAGCTTACGGTATCTTAAGCTCATACAATGGATTTATTTTATTAGATATTTGATTGGATCTATGGAATTTCGGATGTTTTTTAAAATTCAATAGCCTTCAATTAGTGTTCTTTTACGAGGCTTTGTGACTTATCAAAATTTATGTAATAGCAGAGTTAACCTGAAATTCTGATGGTGAAATGGATGGAAAAAAAGGTTCTCCAGTGGCACCCTCGTACAAGACAAGAGTTAACAACTCCGGCAAGCGCAGTGTTAGACGATTCCTCTGGATGGAGTGACAACAGGTAGTCGACGGGTGACTTTGGACGATATTTTAAGACAAACTACGGGCGAGGCCTATTTTCAGCAGTATACTGGTGATAGTGATATATTTTATATGTAATTCTAAATGGGAATATTTAATTTACATCATAAAATTTGAAAGTTTTTTAAATTTCTAAGTAAATTAGATGATAAATTAATGATTTTGTTTCTGAAAAGAAAATTCGTTGGAGCCTTTACGACAAAGCATAAAATAAAAAAGTTTCACACGAGCTTAACGATTCATCCGGGAGAAGCAGCTTTGTTTACCGCGTAATTAGGTCACTAGTAAATAAATTAGTTATTATTATAGCATTAGCCAGTGCCACAAGTTAAAAGGTTAAATAATAAAAATTACATTAACAAACTCGGTACAACTTTATGATACAGAAAACAGAAAAACAGAAAACAAATTTTTTTTTATTCAATATAGATTATAAATTAGCTTTATTGAAAGTCAGTCTTTTGTATAATTGCCACTGGTTCGAAAAAAGCCTATGTCCTGGGAAGAACCAGCAAGAAACCCAGCGGGACTTTTTTTTAAATAACAGTTTATAAAAACAAAGATCCGTGACTAACGATCCTAATCTTAGTAATGTACTACTAAAGGTTATTTCAATAATGCCTCTTACCACATGGGCGATTAAAGGGACGTTCAATGTAGCGTCACTGTAATTTTGGTTTCCGGTTTGGTACGACGCAAACGTGTTATAGCTTCCTGATAAGACTCCAACAGTTACTATAAATCCCTTTTAATCTTAATGCCTTTTAGTATTAGGGCTTATATATTTATAAAGATAGTAGCAAAAACAATATTTTTTATTAAAATATAAATATAAATTTATTGCGTTAAATGTAAACAGAACATATCAGAAAAATAGAATTATTATCCGCTAAACCACAACTAACATCCTAATAGTAAAACGTAACCTATGTAAGGTTACGTTTTAGAAGATTATAAAACTTGAGTAGTAAAGTGCCACCAAGAGAAGTTGGTTTATTTAATGGTTTTAAATTAATGCTTTAATACACTATTAGAACTGCTATTACTTTTGATGAAGGTAATACAGTAGAACGCCGATTATCCGAACGCCGATTAACCGAATCGCCAATTATCCAAAACGGTCCTAAGCGTAATATAAAAAATGAAAACCAAGTACTGTAAGTAAGTAATGTTACTCACTTACAGTACTTGGTTAACTGATATTAAAAATAACAGTGAAAAAGTTTTAAGTTTTGTGACTGCGTTGGAAACTGGTGATGGATTTTCGTCGCGAAAAGTAATGAAAAAGGCAAATGATGAACAGCTTGAGAATGCTGTTACGTGGCTTTTGCAGCAACGATCTATTGGACAACCGATTTCAGGATCGATTTTATGTGAAAAGGCGAGAATGCTCACTGAAAAAATGGGTGTAGCCGGTTTTACACTTTATAAAACTTTATAAAGTGCAAAACCATTTATAAAGTTAATAAAGTTTATTCTATGTGTGACAGTTCATTTTTCTTTATAACATACCAGTATATGTCCTATTATCCGAATTTTCCATTATTCGAATCGACCCCGGTCCCAATTAATTAGGATAATCGGCGTTATATTGTATTTAAGAATGGATGGAATAGAAGGTCAAGGAAAAATGCCATCAACTTAGTTCTTATAGTAAGAAACTGAAGGTTTGGAAAGCGAAGGTAACAGAATTGCACCCATTTTACTTGCGTACTGTGAAATCGTTTCACACGTAGCCGATCCACATCACATCATATTATGGCTGTCGGATGATTTTGTCTTCTAAATAAGGAAACGAATGCTCTCACCGAAATCTAGTGTAAAATACCCGAAGCCCCTTATTACTAGTCTAAGGCATTACCTCTCTTAGCCCTTAGAGGTGACAAACATCTGCATTTGGATTCTTTATCGAAGATAGATGTAGGTGTTCATGTTGAACTGCATCCATTAAAGGTGGACTGAGTGCTGGCATATTACACTTAAGTGTTAAAAATCGAATCCATTACTTTAAATTATCAAAGTATATCATAGTAATAAAATTAAGGTAGTATCTGTCCGTACAAGCTATGACCTGCCTACAACAGGCTTACCGTTGTTCTTTGCAAAATTTGTTACAGAAAAACTCGCACTATCCCAACGCGTGTTAGCGGCTCCACATCCAACGAAATATGTTTACAATATGAATAAACTTACAGCTCATATACACGGCCCACTGCTGGCCACAAACCTCCCTTCATTTCTGAGAGGGTTTTAGGGCAAGGAAGTTTCCGCCACGCTGGTCCAATGCATGTTGGCGAACTTCATGTCTTCAATTATTTTCTTATTTCTCAGACATGCAGGTTTCTGCCCGATATTTTCCTTGACCGCCAAACACGTGATATATCAGCACTTAAAATTTCAATTAACAATTTCATTGCCGGTGGGGATCAAACCCGTGCTGCTCGCGTACTGTGAAATTTACAGCGAGCGCTATCCATCTGAGCTACCACGGTTCATAGCGAAATAAATTAAACCAAATAATTTAAACTCATTTCCATAAATTATTGAACTTAAATAAAATATCGTAAAACTAACTTCCCAACTACTTTTATAAGTGCAAAATCAGTATTTGAAAATAATTTCATGGTATATTATTATGTTAAATTTAAGTAGCTATATCGCTAAAGTAACATTAATGTTAAAATTTATGTGTTTGTATTTACAAAACGTTATTTACATTCAAGTGTATAATAAACTTACAAAAATTATTTTACTATCTAATAAAATGTACCTATTAGCTTTATATTTGCAAAGCCATTATAAGTATTTGTTTATTATTGTTGACTTTTTTGGAGCAAATACATTTTATTTTGTACGATAGCTAGTCTAAAAGCAATAAGTTCTATCATCATCATTACAGCCCTTCACAAGTCCACTGCTGAACATAGGCCTCCCCCAAAGAATGCCACAAAGCACGGTCCTGAGCCACCTGCATCCATCGACTTCCTGCATATCTTACCAGGTCGTCACTCCATCTAGTGGGGGGACGCCCTACACTTCGCCTGCCGGTACGAGGCTGCCACTCGAGAACAAGTAAGACAATTAGAACATATTGCTTTTAGACTTATTCTTGAGATAAAACTACCTTTTACGAGTATACGAGTGAAAAGTAAATACGATCTTTTTTGGACAGAGATAACGTTCAGTAAAATCTGTAGTCAGCTCGCAATATATTAAAGACAGCCACTGACTTTAATAAAAAAAATAAGTGCTTCATAAAATTTTCACACATTATACGTTATGCTTGTTTTTATTAATCGAATGATTTCTGGTTTCTTATATTTACGCGAACACTACACATTTAAATAAAACTAATTTTACGGATTTTATCGCGTATATTAACTTATTTTATATTCGCGACGTTTCAAGCACTTTCCAGCACCCATGGTCACGGGGGAGACTGAGGTGTATGACGTCCCAATGTCATAGTTAACCACGGCTACCTCCAGATTAAGAATTATAAATTTTTGTTTCGATCTACGCAGTATGAACTTACAGTATCTTGAAGTCCTACAGTTGTATGCTTGGGTTGAGATTTAATTTTATTAAATGTGGGATCCCAAGCAGATGGTAGCACCCAGCCATCTTCTTTTTTTTATTTCAATAGCCTCGCGAATCATCCTTGGAAGGAATCGGTGTTCTTTCGCGAGGATTTGTGGTCTATTGGTGGCCACTCACGGTCAGTTAAACTGAACAGTTTAACTGACGTACATCCAAAAACTGACCGTGAATGTGAAATATTAAGTTGAAATTTTTAATTGAAGACAACACACGGATTTTTTCGAGCGTGCTATCAATTAAGGGGCTACTCCATGCGAACGACCTTGAGCATTTGGTGTGCCGCGCCAACTCGCTACAATATAATATCACGTAAGAAATATGTAAGGCGCCACCTACTGTAAGAACGTAGTATTTTTTCAACATCAATAAACTATTTTATGGAAATACACACAGCGTACAACGATAAATGTATCTCAAATTTTTTATTCGATATATTAGTTGCATTATATTAGAGTTATGTATTCTCATATAATATTATCTAATTATGAAATTTTATAATTAATTATATATTAAAAATGAAGCATTGAAAATTGTGTTTAAAAGATACCTACTCACTATAGGTAAATAGATAGATAGCTCGCCTTTTGTACAAATATTTGGTGCAATAAAGAATAAATAAATAAATAGGATGTTTCGCAGAGTGAGAGTAATATAGAATGAGAGTCGTGGAGGCAGTTTACAAACTTAAATTGCACAAAGACAAACATCCAGACCCGGAACAATTATTTGTAGGCCATACAAATACTTGTTCCGTGCGGGATTCGAACCCGCGGCCCCCAGTGCAGCAACTGATTTCTAAGCCAGTGCGCCACGGAGCCGTCGCCGGTTTATAGCTAAAGTGACCATACGTTCCGTTTTGAACGGGACTGTCCCTTTTCTCAGTCACCTGTCCCATTGTCCCCAAACAAAGCTCCGGGACACAAAATTGTCCCGTAACTCGTTGGATGGAAGTATTCAAAGTCAACAATCTTCAACATAATTTTTTTTAATCGAATATATTTTATGTCTCCCTGGTACAAATGCTCCAGTAGAAAGATTTTTTTTTTATTTTGAACAAATTGTGGACGTCTGAAAGAAACACTTACGGTTCCAGTTCTAAAGGCGATGTTGATAACAAAGGTAACAATAAAAAAACTTAAGCAGAATTTTATTCTTATTTAAAATTATCACCAACTTTATTAAAGCAAATTTAATCCACTGACAAATGTAATAATTAATTTAAAAAAATATGTTGCATTTAATAATTACCGTCTATACCGAATATAATTTTATATTGAACACTAATTGTGTAAAGTTATAGTTTTTAGAGTGTAAATAAACCCATGTCCTGTTTTGAGTTAAAAAATAAATGGTCACTTTAGTTTTTTTTGGTTAAATTTAGATTAAAAAAAAATTTTAGTTTATAGTAAAAAGTAGGTATATTAATACCTACTTAGATACTTTTTACCGAATTAGGGTAGAAGCCCCTAATACCAGTCATGCCCCTAATTGCAGTCTTTTCGCCTTTTTACTCCATAAATAAGATTTCTAGTAGTCTTAACTACAAATATTTTCATCTAAAAAATTCTTTGTACCTAGAGGAAACTATATTTATTCAAATATTAAGTACCTCGCAGTTTTAAACCTAACAGTGTTAAAATCAAAACAGGTACGCAACGAAAAACGATCATTTTCCTAATTATTTGACAAGTTATAATCCCGGTAAAATTATGCTTACTTTACATTATCTCATATATAGGCTTTTTGATTTGTATGAATATGACTATAGACATAGTAATGCAGTTATTTTTGTTTGAATTTACAACTTATTTATTTTCTTTTAGTGGAAATTAATGGGACTGTAATGAGATAATATAAGAAATGTATGGAGTGCATAATGTCAGCCGCCCGGCTGTTATTTGGTTTGACGTACCTAATAAGATGTACCTAATTTCAGCCACGTAATATAATTCAGAGCTGCCATAAACTGGAATAAATACCATTAATTAGATCATAACTTATTTTATAGCTAAGGGAGTTGTGATCAATTCCTCTGTTTTAAAATTGGTTTTAGATTTTAAAGTTTAGCAAAAGATGTACTAGCTTTTCTCTCTGACATTCGGCGTATAGAACATCTTATGTACTCAATTATTTTTTTTTTGAAAAAGAAGAAAAAACAAGCAATAAATAAAAACAAAAACGGGCCAAAAACTCATAACTGACTTTTTGACAAGACCCGGGATTCGATACCGAGACCTCATGATCAGCACTCGCACTACTACAACCACTAGACCAACGAGGCGGTACTATACCTAATAAGATATTGCGGTTGGGTGATAATATTGAATTAGCCTTTTATAGTGTAAATTATAATATTTGTCGAAATTTTAATTATGGATTCGAACCTTACATGCTAATGGTGCTTCATTTTTTTATTTGCATTTACTTCAAAGAAAATACACGCAAAAAGCTTCATCGCGCAGTAAAAAACACAACAAATATATGTATAACTAATACGAAAAATTATACCCAAAACAAACAAATAATACTACCTATAAATAACCTAATAAGTAATATTATTATCGACTAATATGACGTGAGTGTATGTGCTGGTCGACGCTCTAACGACACGGGCTTCGCGTCGAAGAGCTCAGGGCTCACTGACTTCAACAAGCCCGTGAGCAGTGAATATGCCCAGATTTTAAAATAAATTCTTAATAAAATCAAATTTTGGTCTTTTCAAAAAAAATTTACTATAGAAATGTTCATTAATAAATTGCCTATCCATTGGTGTAAATCGCAAAATAAAATAATACTTACTTTACGAGGAGATGCATGTTATCAATAATAATTTCACATTTATGTGGTTTCGTTGTAAGGAGATTATATTAATATTTATTCGTTTAAAAAAAAATTGGATATAGCTTTTATGGAATCAAGATTATGTAGAAATATAATGTGTTTTTTATTTGTTGATATATCTTTTAAATAAAAAGTAGATAGCTCCTAAAAACAACACAAATAACGACTAGCGCGACATTTTGCTCAACCTGCGCCACCGCTCAGTTGAACTGACGTACATCCAAAAACTGATCGTGAATGTGAAATCTTAAGTTAAAATTTTTAACTGACGGCAACCCACGTATTTTTTCCGGGCGCACTGTAATCCGCTGGCTTCAGTTCGTTTTCATTATTGGTAAGTACATACTTACTTAGAAGCTTTTATTTATATTTTATATCTTTTTATAACATTATTTGTATGCTGTTTAAATTTTATATTATTTTATATACCTAGAGAAGTTGGTTTGACAGAGGATGGAGATCAAGGTGATTGTAATGATGTCACCTTCCTTATGATGGATCCAGAAGGTGTGTAAAGGGTCTCAGTGATGCTACTACGTAGAACGATCGTGTTTGAACTAATTTTCAAATAGGTAAATGGAGACCTAGATGACTGTTATGATATCACCTTTATGTTGGTGCAATCCGAAGGTGAGTATAGGATCTCAGTGATGACACTAGATAGAAGGATCGTGTTTGAACTCATTTGAAAGGTGTCATAAAGACTTAGGTGACTGTTATGATCTCACCTTTCTGATGGTGCAGTCTGAAGGTGGGTATAGGATCTCAGTGGTGGCACTAGATAGAACGGTCGTGTTTGAACTCATTTAAAAGGGCTCATAAAGACCTAGGTGACTGTTATGACCTCACCTTTCTGATGGTGCAATCCGAAGGTGGATATAGGATCTCAGTGGCGGTACTAGATAAAACGATCGTGTTTGAGTTCATTTGAAAGGGCTCATAAAGACCTAGGTGACTGTTATGACCCCACCTTTCTGATGGTGCAATCCGAAGGTGGGTATAGGATCTCAGTGGCGGTTCTAGATAGAACGGTCGTGTTTGAACTCATGTGAAAGGGCTCATAAAGACTTAGGTGACTGTTATGATCTCACCTTTCTGATGGTGCAATCTGAAGGTGGGTATAGGAGAGATCCTATATCCACCTTCAGATTGCACCATCAGAAATGAACCACTGAGAAGTGGCGGCACTAGATAGAACGATCGTGTTTGAACTCATTTAAAAGGGCTCATAAAGACCAAGGTGACTGTTATAACCTCACCTTTCTGATGGTGCAATCCGAAGGTGGATATAGGATCTCAGTGGCGGCACTAGATAAAACGATCGTGTTTGAAGTCATTTGAAAGGGCTCATAAAGACCTAGGTGACTGTTATGACCTCACCATTCTGATGGTGCAATCCGAAGGTGGATATAAGATCTCAGTGGCGACACTAGGTAGAACGATCGTGTTTGAACTCAATAGAAAGGGCTCATAAAGACCTAGGTGACTATTATGACCTCACCTTTCTGATGGTGCAATTCGAAGGTGGACGGCACTAAGTAGAATGATCGTGTTTGAACTCATTTGAAAGGGTTTATAAAAACCTAGTTCAATGTGATTATAATACCTTCATGTTGGTGAACTAAGAAGGTGGCGTAAAAGATAAAAATAAATAATACATTTATTAAATAATTACAATTTACCATATTCAATAAAATTATCATAATATCTGACCCATTTCTTAAAAGTGTCTTAATACTGACCTTATCATTAATAAAAATATATTTTTAAGTGTTAATATATAGGAAACGATATATATATATATATATATATATATATATATATATATATATATATATATATATATATATACATATATATATACGGAACGGATTTCATTTCTCGATCGACGGGGCCGCTGGCGTGCGCGTTTAGTTGGCGTGACTCCTTTAAATTAAAAATATCATTTCCTATCTATTAACTAGCTGTTCCCCGCAACTTCGCCCGCGTGTAATTTATTACGATTGGATTTCATGGTTATTAATATTTTTGCGCGGAACCCTAATTCTTTTTCTAAATTAAAAGTAGCCTAGGTAGTAAGTTCCTCCTTATAATATCAGCTATCTGCCACTGAAAGTCTCGTCAAAATTCGGCCGATTCGGAGATTAGTCGGAACAAACAGACAGACAGACAGAAAGACAGACAAAAATTTTAAAAATTGTGTTTTTGTTATAAGTACCGTATGTACTTTAGGTTTAAGATATTATTTATTTAAAAGCTTTTACAAAAATTTACTTCGCAAATATCCGCGTTATAAAATAAAATGATGTGTCTTACCTAGTATGAAGAAGCACCTCCCGCCCTCCCTCAATTGCGTGCACTAACCCCGTCACCACTAATCCCAGCACCGCTACTCCCAACACCACTACACTAGGCAAGACACACCACTGACGATAATACGACACGTGTTTCGCCTCTACACGAGGCATCCTCAGGTGATATAGACTCTACGGTGGCTAACCGCTAAGTGAGCGGCGAGCCAAAACAACTGCCTTTTATACAAACCGATGACGCAACCGCTCTCTACCTAAGAAGCGAGCGACTGCGTCATGCGATAAAACATGCGACCAATCACCGCTGGACTTACGCAGCCGTTTGTAAAATTAAAAACAAACCGCCGCGCAACGCCCACATTATTAGAGAGCAGGCTTGAAGATGTTTAAGAGAGGTGAGTTAGTAACATTTGTTTGTTCATTCAGCAATGCAACGGTATTATTATTACTTTTTAATATCTCTAACTGTTCCAGCACACACAGCCGCAGCCCTTTATTACACGTATGTAAGACTTTAAAGGAGTGGTCGTTGGCTAGGTTGTGTCCAGTGTCCAAAAGATGTTTGGCAAAATGGGATTTATCGGGATTGCAATTCCTGTACGCGGCTAAATGCTCTTTATAACGTGTCTCGAAATTGCGACCAGTTTGACCCACGTAAACGGCGTGGCATTCGTCACAAACAAGTTTGTAAACACCTGACTTTTGACGAATATCCAACTTATCTTTACTATTACAGATATTTCTAAGAGAATTGTTTGTTTTAAACGCCACATAAACACCGTTTTGTCGAAGAGTATTAGCTACTTTTTCAGATATGGGGCCTAAGTAGGTCAAACTGCTCACATATCGATGAACACTTTGAGGTTGAACCGCGTACAGAGAGTTGCGAATAACATGCTTTTGTTTCTTTTTAATTAAATTGTTAATGAGATTTTTTGAAAAACCGTTAGAGACCGCTATTTGATAAATTATATTAAGTTCTTTTAAATAATTTTCTTTACTTAATGGGACAGTGAACAACCGGTTAATGTAACAATAAAAAGCGGCTACTTTATGTTGCCATGGATGACATGATGACGCGGGGATGACTGTGTCGGTGTGAGTTGGCTTTCGATAAATTTGGAAAACATGTGACGATTCTTTTCTTGTTATTGTTAAGTCAAGAAAATTAAGGGAACAATCTTGTTCCAATTCAAGTTTAAATTTAATTTTGTCATGGACTCTATTTATTTTATTGAGGAAAACATCCAGTTGTCTCCTTGTGCCAGTCCAGCAAATAATTATGTCGTCTACATATCGATAGTAATATAAGATATTTTGATTGACAACTATATGTTGTTTTTCGAAATTATCCATGAAAATGTCCGCCATAAGGGGACTTAGAGGGGACCCCATAGCTAACCCTTCTTTTTGTAGATAGAAACGGTTATTAAACCGGAAATAGTTTTGTTTCATACAGAGAGAGGTTAAGTTAAGAAGATCATTTGTTTCCCCGGGATGTAGACGACGTTTTTCAAAGAGATCTGCGAGTATACGCAAACAATCAGGGGATGGGACATTTGTGAAAAGACTATCAACGTCTAAAGATAACAATATGGATTTAGGAGGAATACGAATATCTTTAATTTTGGAAATGAGATCTAAGCCATTTTTTAGGCTGTAAGTGGGGTTGAATCCAGATTTCTCTCGAAGGAGGAAGTTTAATTTTTTAGCAAGGAAATAAGCTGGTGCACCAATATATGAGACAACTGGACGAATAGGAACATGCTCTTTATGTATTTTTGGTAACCCATATAAAATGGGTGCTTGAGGATTCATTGAAACAAGATTGCTCCGAGACAAGTTGTGATCGGGAAAAACATATGATGACTGTTGTATACATAACTTAATATCCGAAGTAAACTTTTTGGTTGGGTCAGACTCCAATAGCTCAAAGTCATCACCTTGGATAACATCGTTAACTTTCTGGCTGTACCCACTACTCTCCATAATAACAACAGTATTGCCTTTATCGGCTTTAGTAACAATAAGGTCGTTTTCCTTTATTCTCTGCTTTAGGGACTTAAAAACAGGGAACTCAGGATTGAAATGGGAAGACGCGGGCACAGCCCGAATTTCATTAGCTACCAAACTTTTAACGATGTTATCTTTCCTCCCGATCACAACAGCCACCTCCGCGTCAACAGCCATAGTCTCTAACGATTTTTGGGAGACCGAAGGTGTTAAATTATACTTTAGGCCTTTATGTAAAAGAGTCAACTCATCTGTTGGAAACTGGACATCGGAAAGATTTTTAACTCAGAGGCAAGACTCTATGTCAAATTAACTATTAATTATATTATTTATTTCTCAAAAGATTACAAATCACTTACGAGAAATTTAACAATTTACAAAACAGTAATAAAGGAATACATTACGAGCATACAGAAATATTAAGTATAGTTGTGGGTAAAACGTAAACAATTTAAAAGAACAGTAAGCATAGGTTTGAGCATCGCGCACAAATTGTAATAACCGAACAACTAATATGCAACCGAAAACAGAAATAAGGGTGCCTACAAACTAATTCACATTTAATATCAATTTTTGTGGTTAATTTTCCAAAATATGGCGTTTCAATATTTTTTTAAAGAGAGGCAATGTTTTTGATTCTTTTATATTTTTAGGTAAAGCGTTATACAATTTTGCACCGTCAAACATTATATTTTTCTTACCATACTCAGTTCTAACTTTTTGTATGTATATATCATTAGCTCGTCTTAGGTTACGCTTGTGAAAATCTATATTTTTTTAAACAATATTTGCGAATGAATGTCGTTTTTAAGTATTTTACGTATTAATATGCAAGTGTTATATTGATATATTTGTGATATATTTAGTAATTTGGTTTCTTTATATATAAAAGTAGATGGTGTTAAATATTTATAATGAAATAGTGCCTTGACTAATTTGTTTTGGGTAGTTTGTAGTCTACGTAAATTAGTTTTATGTGCTGATCCCCATACCTCGATTAAATAGTCAATATGTGGTTTGATAAGTGTATTATATAAAATATATCGAACATTTTGTGGCAGACATCCTACTATATTTCGCACACTTCCTAAAAAAGAAGACAATTTAGAATTTATTTTCTGAATGTGTGGCTTCCATGACAACCTGTTATCTAAAATAAGTCCTAGGTATTTTTCCTTATTTGTTCTATTTATCTGAGCACCATTTATTGTAAGAGGTGAGAAGTCTGGAACTTTTTTGTTTTTTGCAGAAAAAATGACATAGTTTGTTTTTGATACATTGATAGTCAACAAATTGCACGAGAACCATTCTTGCAAGAGGTTGAGGTCTTGCTGGGCCTCCAATATGATTGAATTGATGCTCTGTCCAAAATAAAAGAGGCAGGTATCATCTGCATACAAGGTGATATGTCCCTTTAAGCCTATGTTGTTTATATCGTTTATATATATTAAAAACAGCAAAGGCCCTAAAATTGACCCTTGGGGGACACTGTATTGAACAGGCTTAGGGTTGCTAACATGTTTATCTATTTAACTACTTGAAAACGGTTAGTCAGATACGACTTTATCATTTTTAGTGCTAATCCAGCTATACCGAGCGCAGAAAGCTTACATAGAAGAATTTCATGGCTTACTGTATCAAATGCCTTCTTTAGATCAATAAAAACTCCAAGGGCTATATGTTTTTGGTCTATACTGGTTTTAAGTTTTGTAATGAGATCAATTGATGCTGAAAGGGTGTTTGATTTTGACCTGAAGCCATACTGATGCTCAGAGAGGTGTTTGTTTAAGATTAAATAGTCACTAAGGCGCTTATGTAAAATTTTCTCAAAAACTTTTGATATAGTAGGAAGTACTGATATTGGTCTGTAGTTGCCTGGCTCATGCTTAGGTCCCGATTTATAGACTGGAGTGACTTTGGCAAGCTTCAGTGAATCAGGGAAATAGCCTTCCTGAATACATCTATTAATGCAATTTGTTAAGCAAAAAGATATAGGGTCTCTTATATATTTAATAGTTTTAGAGCTGATCCCGTCAACACCTGTACTACTGTTTAATTTGAGATTATCTATGATTTTTTTAACTTCCTCAACTGTAGTTAATTCAAATTGATTAAATATTTTAATAAATTTATTTGGTCTATTTTGCATTGTATGTAAATATTTTTGATGATACTGAGATGGAAATTGCTTTGCCAGAATAATACCTATATTTGCGAAATATTCATTAAATTTTTCGCAGATGTTTTGCGGGTCCGTAATAGTGCCTTCAGCAGTTAATAGACGAGTGGGTGCAAAATTGTCTTTTGTTTTGTTGTTTGATAGGTTATTTACAAGTTGCCACATTTTGGAAGACTTACCAATACAAGTTTTAAAGATTTTATTGTAGTATTCATTTTTTGTAGTTTGAATAAGTTCGAAGGTTTCATTTCTTTCTTTCTTGAATTTTTTTTCAATTTCTAAGTTTCCCGGATTTTGCTTAAAACTCTTCCATAGCTCATTTCGTCTGTCAATTTTTTCTAATATATCCTTATTTATCCAGTCCTTTTGAGGAGGGTTCATAATTTTGGTTTTCATTACTTTGTTTCTTTTTATAGCTAATTGGATAGATTCTTCAAGTGTTATATATTGATCATTGGTGTATTTCATATTCATCATGTCGCAGTAGAGGTTTTGGTAATTTATAGCTTCATATTTAATTTTTTTTATCTTAAAAAGAAATGTAATCTTGTATAGTATATCTCTATGATATTAAAATCACTATAATCTAATAAACTTAGTACTACTTTACTTACTGTGAGTTTTGGCAGAAGCTTGACCATCGACGGATGGTTGCTTCTGTTTTATCGTTTAAATAATCGTTTGAAGTGGATTTTTATCAAAGTGATGCGATTATGTATATTAAGTATCTGCGCATGTGAGCTATTAGAGAAAACGACAAAATAAGTGCTTCGATGTTTGTATAAGCCTCAAGTTATTTTAATCGCTTAGGCGTCTTATGATTTACTTCCGTACTATCAAAAATAGCTGTTAAATATTTGATTTCTTCAGCTGCAACCGTAGCATCTGAACGAATTACTTCTACAATCAATCTTTTAGTGCCCAATAACCGCAGTATTGAAACAGCTGAACATATAAAACAACGAGTATTTTTGAAATCTCTAACTGAAAAATATTGGTAAACATAATTGTTTTATTTAAATTAAACAATAATTAAAGTTAAAGTTACAGCCTTATACGTCCTAATGTTGGGCACTCCTCAGGTGGGTAGGCCTCTCCTAATTTCTGAGAGGGTTTTAGGGCAACCTCCGCCGCACTGCCCAATGTGTGTTGGCGAACTTCACGTTTTTTGAAATTTTTATTTTATTTCTCAGACATGCAGGTTTCCTCACGATGTTTTCCTTCATCGTCGAGCACGTGGTAAATCAGCACTTAAAATTGCAATTGACAATTTCATTGGTGCCGGCGGGGATCGAACCCGGGTTGCTCGCGTACTGTGAAATTTACAGCGAGTGCTAACCATCTGAGCTACCACGGCTCATTAATAATTACTAAGAATTATAACCTAACATTTTCAATCATTTATAATTTAATTTGTTTAATAAATATACTAAATTATAAACTGTGTAAATCATTTTTAAGCAATAAGCATCGATATATCGCTTATATACGTGGTAGAGCCATGTTGCAGCTATATTAATAGTATAGTTCTAGCACGAATGGGTCGTCTCGACCGGGGAAGGACCACGCTCTCACAGAATACCAGCGTAAAATAGCAGTTTAATGCTGCTGTGTTTCGTATGGTGAGTGTAGAGAACCGGAGACCCTTTTTACTGGAAAAGAGGCATTCCGTCTTAGTCCTCACGGCTGACAACGCATCTGCATTTTAATTCGCAAACGAAGATAGATGTAACTGTCTATGGGCCACAGCAACCACTTACCATCAGGTGGACTGTGAGCTCGTTTGTCACCCTTATTCTATAAAAAAATAAAATGTTTTCGATATATTGGAAATTCGATATTTTAAAAATATCAACAGTCCTAGTTTGAACTGATCAGTTGAACTGATCGTGTGTGTCGAAATTGTTTTGGATTAAATCCGTTTAAAATTATCAGTTGAACTGATGTCAGTTTAACTGACCGTGTGTGGGCTGACCAAATCTAATATAGTGATGGAGGCGATGCTGTACGTATTCACAGACTGCAGATTTCCCGGAGCGTCAATTCTTCACATCAGCTATGTGTTCTTTAACGCGGGTAAGATCCATAAATAGATCCATAATAATATTCAATTAAAATAAATGCTATCTCATTATTAAATTATGACTTGAAATACATCTCCGAATGATCCACTGTGTATGGCATAAACGTGAACCCATCCAAATGCCAAACGATAATCTTAGGTAGCCCACGATTATTATCGAAACTAAACCCTACCATCAATTATGTTTAAAAATGATGTCATAACATTCTCTCCCCATGTAAAGAACCTTATTCCGTATGTTGATGGTTGCTTAACATTGAACAAACATTTACAGGAGGTGAATCGGAAAACTACTGGAACTTTGCGATCTCTATATCGATTAAAAAACTTTCTTCCCACCAATACCAAGATTTTACATGGCCAGTTACTTATTGTAACGATTATTGATTATGTCGCTGTGTGTTGCTCAGACCTGTCTCAAAATCATCTTATTACATTGGATTGTCTACTTACAACTGCATCACATACATTTATGGTCTTCTTAAATACGACCATGTATATTTTTTCGTGCTCAGATAAATTGGTTGCCTACCCGTCAGCGCAGATATGTTAGAATACTCTGCACCTTTTCCACAATTCTAAACGATCCATGTGCTCCCGAGTATCTAAAATCCAAATTTCAATACCTGGGAGATTCTCATAATCGTTCTCTCCGTTCTTCGGCTAATCTTAAGTTGCTCACTCATTTACACCGTACTGGTTATTTATCTCACTCTTTACGGAACGACATCCCTCTTGACATTAAAAAAAGCTTCTAACAAGTTTATTTTTAAAAATCAAGTCTGCAAGCATGTGACAAAGTCGTTGCTAGTTTGAACTAACACAGCTCATATTTTCTTATACATATTATGTATATTTCATATTTGTTCTGACGTAGATAATATTTATATGTATTGTGTATATATGTACTGTATGCATATATATGTGTATGTACGTATTTATATATGTATATATTGTGTGTACTTAAGTATATGTGAATGTATGTGTGTGTATATGTATATTCATAAGTAAATACAATATTTTTTATTTTTTATTTTTTGTTCCTTCCTATTTTGAAAGTGTCTTAATACTGACCTTATCATTAATAAAAATATATTTTTAAGTGTCAATATATAGGAAACGATATATATATATATATATATATATATATATATATATATATATATATAATACATATATATATATACGGAACGGATTTCATTTCTCGATCGACGGGGCCGCTGCCGTGCGCGTTTAGTTGGCGTGACTCCTATAAATTAAAAATATCATTTCCTATCTATTAACTAGCTGTTCCCCGCAACATCGCCCGCGTGTAATTTATTACGATTGGATTTCATGGTTATTAATATTTTTGCGCGGAACCCTAATTCTTTTTCTAAATTAAAAGTAGCCTAGGTAGTAAGTTCCTCCTTATAATATCAGCTATCTGCCACTGAAAGTCTCGTCAAAATTCGGCCGATTCGGAGATTAGTCGGAACAAACAGACAGACAGACAGAAAGACAGACAAAAATTTTAAAAATTGTGTTTTTGTTATAAGTACCGTATGTACTTTAGGTTTAAGATATTATTTATTTCTCAAAAGATTACAAATCACTTACGAGAAATTTAACAATTTACAAAACAGTAATAAAGGAATACATTACGAGCATACAGAAATATTAAGTATAGTTGTGGGTAAAACGTAAACAATTTAAAAGAACAGTAAGCATAGGTTTGAGCATCGCGCACAAATTGTAATAACCGAACAACTAATATGCAACCGAAAACAGAAATAAGGGTGCCTACAAACTAATTCACATTTAATATCAATTTTTGTGGTTAATTTTCCAAAATATGGCGTTTCAATATTTTTTTAAAGAGAGGCAATGTTTTTGATTCTTTTATATTTTTAGGTAAAGCGTTATACAATTTTGCACCGTCAAACATTATATTTTTCTTACCATACTCAGTTCTAACTTTTTGTATGTATATATCATTAGCTCGTCTTAGGTTACGCTTGTGAAAATCTATATTTTTTTAAACAATATTTGCGAATGAATGTCGTTTTTAAGTATTTTACGTATTAATATGCAAGTGTTATATTGATATATTTGTGATATATTTAGTAATTTGGTTTCTTTATATATAAAAGTAGATGGTGTTAAATATTTATAATGAAATAGTGCCTTGACTAATTTGTTTTGGGTAGTTTGTAGTCTACGTAAATTAGTTTTATGTGCTGATCCCCATACCTCGATTAAATAGTCAATATGTGGTTTGATAAGTGTATTATATAAAATATATCGAACATTTTGTGGCAGACATCCTACTATATTTCGCACACTTCCTAAAAAAGAAGACAATTTAGAATTTATTTTCTGAATGTGTGGCTTCCATGACAACCTGTTATCTAAAATAAGTCCTAGGTATTTTTCCTTATTTGTTCTATTTATCTGAGCACCATTTATTGTAAGAGGTGAGAAGTCTGAAACTTTTTTGTTTTTTGCAGAAAAAATGACATAGTTTGTTTTTGATACATTGATAGTCAACAAATTGCACGAGAACCATTCTTCCAAGAGGTTGAGGTCTTGCTGGGCCTCCAATATGATTGAATTGATGCTCTGTCCAAAATAAAAGAGGCAGGTATCATCTGCATACAAGGTGATATGTCCCTTTAAGCCTATGTTGTTTATATCGTTTATATATATTAAAAACAGCAAAGGCCCTAAAATTGACCCTTGGGGGACACTGTATTGAACAGGCTTAGGGTTGCTAACATGTTTATCTATTTAACTACTTGAAAACGGTTAGTCAGATACGACTTTATCATTTTTAGTGCTAATCCAGCTATACCGAGCGCAGAAAGCTTACATAGAAGAATTTCATGGCTTACTGTATCAAATGCCTTCTTTAGATCAATAAAAACTCCAAGGGCTATATGTTTTTGGTCTATACTGGTTTTAAGTTTTGTAATGAGATCAATTGATGCTGAAAGGGTGTTTGATTTTGACCTGAAGCCATACTGATGCTCAGAGAGGTGTTTGTTTAAGATTAAATAGTCACTAAGGCGCTTATGTAAAATTTTCTCAAAAACTTTTGATATAGTAGGAAGTACTGATATTGGTCTGTAGTTGCCTGGCTCATGCTTAGGTCCCGATTTATAGACTGGAGTGACTTTGGCAAGCTTCAGTGAGTCAGGGAAATAGCCTTCCTGAATACATCTATTAATGCAATTTGTTAAGCAAAAAGATATAGGGTCTCTTATATATTTAATAGTTTTAGAGCTGATCCCGTCAACACCTGTACTACTGTTTAATTTGAGATTATCTATGATTTTTTTAACTTCCTCAACTGTAGTTAATTCAAATTGATTAAATATTTTAATAAATTTATTTGGTCTATTTTGCATTGTATGTAAATATTTTTGATGATACTGAGATGGAAATTGCTTTGCCAGAATAATACCTATATTTGCGAAATATTCATTAAATTTTTCGCAGATGTTTTGCGGGTCCGTAATAGTGCCTTCAGCAGTTAATAGACGAGTGGGTGCAAAATTGTCTTTTGTTTTGTTGTTTGATAGGTTATTTACAAGTTGCCACATTTTGGAAGACTTACCAATACAAGTTTTAAAGATTTTATTGTAGTATTCATTTTTTGTAGTTTGAATAAGTTCGAAGGTTTCATTTCTTTCTTTCTTGAATTTTTTTTCAATTTCTAAGTTTCCCGGATTTTGCTTAAAACTCTTCCATAGCTCATTTCGTCTGTCAATTTTTTCTAATATATCCTTATTTATCCAGTCCTTTTGAGGAGGGTTCATAATTTTGGTTTTCATTACTTTGTTTCTTTTTATAGCTAATTGGATAGATTCTTCAAGTGTTATATATTGATCATTGGTGTATTTCATATTCATCATGTCGCAGTAGAGGTTTTGGTAATTTATAGCTTCATATTTAATTTTTTTTTATCTTAAAAAGAAATGTAATCTTGTATAGTATATCTCTATGATATTAAAATCACTATAATCTAATAAACTTAGTACTACTTTACTTACTGTGAGTTTTGGCAGAAGCTTGACCATCGACGGATGGTTGCTTCTGTTTTATCGTTTAAATAATCGTTTGAAGTGGATTTTTATCAAAGTGATGCGATTATGTATATTAAGTGTCTGCGCATGTGAGCTATTAGAGAAAACGACAAAATAAGTGCTTCGATGTTTGTATAAGCCTCAAGTTATTTTAATCGCTTAGGCGTCTTATGATTTACTTCCGTACTATCAAAAATAGCTGTTAAATATTTGATTTCTTCAGCTGCAACCGTAGCATCTGAACGAATTACTTCTACAATCAATCTTTTAGTGCCCAATAACCGCAGTATTGAAACAGCTGAACATATAAAACAACGAGTATTTTTGAAATCTCTAACTGAAAAATATTGGTAAACATAATTGTTTTATTTAAATTAAACAATAATTAAAGTTAATGTTACAGCCGTATACGTCCTAATGTTGGGCACTCCTCAGGTGGGTAGGCCTCTCCTAATTTCTGAGAGGGTTTTAGGGCAACCTCCGCCGCACTGCCCAATGTGTGTTGGCGAACTTCACGTTTTTTGAAATTTTTATTTTATTTCTCAGACATGCAGGTTTCCTCACGATGTTTTCCTTCATCGTCGAGCACGTGGTAAATCAGCACTTAAAATTGCAATTGACAATTTCATTGGTGCCGGCGGGGATCGAACCCGGGTTGCTCGCGTACTGTGAAATTTACAGCGAGTGCTAACCATCTGAGCTACCACGGCTCATTAATAATTACTAAGAATTATAACCTAACATTTTCAATCATTTATAATTTAATTTGTTTAATAAATATACTAAATTATAAACTGTGTAAATCATTTTTAAGCAATAAGCATCGATATATCGCTTATATACGTGGTAGAGCCATGTTGCAGCTATATTAATAGTATAGTTGTAGCACGAATGGGTCGTCTCGACCGGGGAAGGACCACGCTCTCACAGAATACCAGCGTAAAATAGCAGTTTAATGCTGCTGTGTTTCGTATGGTGAGTGTAGAGAACCGGAGACCCTTTTTACTGGAAAAGAGGCATTCCGTCTTAGTCCTCACGACTGACAACGCATCTGCATTTTAATTCGCAAACGAAGATAGATGTAACTGTCTATGGGCCACAGCAACCACTTACCATCAGGTGGACTGTGAGCTCGTTTGTCACCCTTATTCTATAAAAAAATAAAATGTTTTCGATATATTGGAAATTCGATATTTTAAAAATATCAACAGTCCTAGTTTGAACTGATCAGTTGAACTGATCGTGTGTGTCGAAATTGTTTTGGATTAAATCCGTTTAAAATTATCAGTTGAACTGATGTCAGTTTAACTGACCGTGTGTGGGCTGACCAAATCTAATATAGTGATGGAGGCGATGCTGTACGTATTCACAGACTGCAGATTTCCCGGAGCGTCAATTCTTCACATCAGCTATGTGTTCTTTAACGCGGGTAAGATCCATAAATAGATCCATAATAATATTCAATTAAAATAAATGCTATCTCATTATTAAATTATGACTTGAAATACATCTCCGAATGATCCACTGTGTATGGCATAAACGTGAACCCATCCAAATGCCAAACGATAATCTTAGGTAGCCCACGATTATTATCGAAACTAAACCCTACCATCAATTATGTTTAAAAATGATGTCATAACATTCTCTCCCCATGTAAAGAACCTTATTCCGTATGTTGATGGTTGCTTAACATTGAACAAACATTTACAGGAGGTGAATCGGAAAACTACTGGAACTTTGCGATCTCTATATCGATTAAAAAACTTTCTTCCCACCAATACCAAGATTTTACATGGCCAGTTACTTATTGTAACGATTATTGATTATGTCGCTGTGTGTTGCTCAGACCTGTCTCAAAATCATCTTATTACATTGGATTGTCTACTTACAACTGCATCACATACATTTATGGTCTTCTTAAATACGACCATGTATATTTTTTCGTGCTCAGATAAATTGGTTGCCTACCCGTCAGCGCAGATATGTTAGAATACTCTGCACCTTTTCCACAATTCTAAACGATCCATGTGCTCCCGAGTATCTAAAATCCAAATTTCAATACCTGGGAGATTCTCATAATCGTTCTCTCCGTTCTTCGGCTAATCTTAAGTTGCTCACTCATTTACACCGTACTGGTTATTTATCTCACTCTTTACGGAACGACATCCCTCTTGACATTAAAAAAAGCTTCTAACAAGTTTATTTTTAAAAATCAAGTCTGCAAGCATGTGACAAAGTCGTTGCTAGTTTGAACTAACACAGCTCATATTTTCTTATACATATTATGTATATTTCATATTTGTTCTGACGTAGATAATATTTATATGTATTGTGTATATATGTACTGTATGCATATATATGTGTATGTACGTATTTATATATGTATATATTGTGTGTACTTAAGTATATGTGAATGTATGTGTGTGTATATGTATATTCATAAGTAAATACAATATTTTTTATTTTTTATTTTTTGTTCCTTCCTATTTTGAAAGTGTCTTAATACTGACCTTATCATTAATAAAAATATATTTTTAAGTGTCAATATATAGGAAACTATATATATATATATATATATATATATATATATATATATATATATATATATATATATATATATTATACATATATATATATACGGAACGGATTTCATTTCTCGATCGACGGGGCCGCTGCCGTGCGCGTTTAGTTGGCGTGACTCCTATAAATTAAAAATATCATTTCCTATCTATTAACTAGCTGTTCCCCGCAACATCGCCCGCGTGTAATTTATTACGATTGGATTTCATGGTTATTAATATTTTTGCGCGGAACCCTAATTCTTTTTCTAAATTAAAAGTAGCCTAGGTAGTAAGTTCCTCCTTATAATATCAGCTATCTGCCACTGAAAGTCTCGTCAAAATTCGGCCGATTCGGAGATTAGTCGGAACAAACAGACAGACAGACAGAAAGACAGACAAAAATTTTAAAAATTGTGTTTTTGTTATAAGTACCGTATGTACTTTAGGTTTAAGATATTATTTATTTCTCAAAAGATTACAAATCACTTACGAGAAATTTAACAATTTACAAAACAGTAATAAAGGAATACATTACGAGCATACAGAAATATTAAGTATAGTTGTGGGTAAAACGTAAACAATTTAAAAGAACAGTAAGCATAGGTTTGAGCATCGCGCACAAATTGTAATAACCGAACAACTAATATGCAACCGAAAACAGAAATAAGGGTGCCTACAAACTAATTCACATTTAATATCAATTTTTGTGGTTAATTTTCCAAAATATGGCGTTTCAATATTTTTTTAAAGAGAGGCAATGTTTTTGATTCTTTTATATTTTTAGGTAAAGCGTTATACAATTTTGCACCGTCAAACATTATATTTTTCTTACCATACTCAGTTCTAACTTTTTGTATGTATATATCATTAGCTCGTCTTAGGTTACGCTTGTGAAAATCTATATTTTTTTAAACAATATTTGCGAATGAATGTCGTTTTTAAGTATTTTACGTATTAATATGCAAGTGTTATATTGATATATTTGTGATATATTTAGTAATTTGGTTTCTTTATATATAAAAGTAGATGGTGTTAAATATTTATAATGAAATAGTGCCTTGACTAATTTGTTTTGGGTAGTTTGTAGTCTACGTAAATTAGTTTTATGTGCTGATCCCCATACCTCGATTAAATAGTCAATATGTGGTTTGATAAGTGTATTATATAAAATATATCGAACATTTTGTGGCAGACATCCTACTATATTTCGCACACTTCCTAAAAAAGAAGACAATTTAGAATTTATTTTCTGAATGTGTGGCTTCCATGACAACCTGTTATCTAAAATAAGTCCTAGGTATTTTTCCTTATTTGTTCTATTTATCTGAGCACCATTTATTGTAAGAGGTGAGAAGTCTGAAACTTTTTTGTTTTTTGCAGAAAAAATGACATAGTTTGTTTTTGATACATTGATAGTCAACAAATTGCACGAGAACCATTCTTGCAAGAGGTTGAGGTCTTGCTGGGCCTCCAATATGATTGAATTGATGCTCTGTCCAAAATAAAAGAGGCAGGTATCATCTGCATACAAGGTGATATGTCCCTTTAAGCCTATGTTGTTTATATCGTTTATATATATTAAAAACAGCAAAGGCCCTAAAATTGACCCTTGGGGGACACTGTATTGAACAGGCTTAGGGTTGCTAACATGTTTATCTATTTAACTACTTGAAAACGGTTAGTCAGATACGACTTTATCATTTTTAGTGCTAATCCAGCTATACCGAGCGCAGAAAGCTTACATAGAAGAATTTCATGGCTTACTGTATCAAATGCCTTCTTTAGATCAATAAAAACTCCAAGGGCTATATGTTTTTGGTCTATACTGGTTTTAAGTTTTGTAATGAGATCAATTGATGCTGAAAGGGTGTTTGATTTTGACCTGAAGCCATACTGATGCTCAGAGAGGTGTTTGTTTAAGATTAAATAGTCACTAAGGCGCTTATGTAAAATTTTCTCAAAAACTTTTGATATAGTAGGAAGTACTGATATTGGTCTGTAGTTGCCTGGCTCATGCTTAGGTCCCGATTTATAGACTGGAGTGACTTTGGCAAGCTTCAGTGAGTCAGGGAAATAGCCTTCCTGAATACATCTATTAATGCAATTTGTTAAGCAAAAAGATATAGGGTCTCTTATATATTTAATAGTTTTAGAGCTGATCCCGTCAACACCTGTACTACTGTTTAATTTGAGATTATCTATGATTTTTTTAACTTCCTCAACTGTAGTTAATTCAAATTGATTAAATATTTTAATAAATTTATTTGGTCTATTTTGCATTGTATGTAAATATTTTTGATGATACTGAGATGGAAATTGCTTTGCCAGAATAATACCTATATTTGCGAAATATTCATTATATTTTTCGCAGATGTTTTGCGGGTCCGTAATAGTGCCTTCAGCAGTTAATAGACGAGTGGATGCAAAATTGTCTTTTGTTTTGTTGTTTGATAGGTTATATACAAGTTGCCACATTTTGGAAGACTTACCAATACAAGTTTTAAAGATTTTATTGTAGTATTCATTTTTTGTAGTTTGAATAAGTTCGAAGGTTTCATTTCTTTCTTTCTTGAATTTTTTTTCAATTTCTAAGTTTCCCGGATTTTGCTTAAAACACTTCCATAGCTCATTTCGTCTGTCAATTTTTTCTAATATATCCTTATTTATCCAGTCCTTTTGAGGAGGGTTCATAATTTTGGTTTTCATTACTTTGTTTCTTTTTATAGCTAATTGGATAGATTCTTCAAGTGTTATATATTGATCATTGGTGTATTTCATATTCATCATGTCGCAGTAGAGGTTTTGGTAATTTATAGCTTCATATTTAATTTTTTTTTATCTTAAAAAGAAATGTAATCTTGTATAGTATATCTCTATGATATTAAAATCACTATAATCTAATAAACTTAGTACTACTTTACTTACTGTGAGTTTTGGCACAAGCTTGACCATCGACGGATGGTTGCTTCTGTTTTATCGTTTAAATAATCGTTTGAAGTGGATTTTTATCAAAGTGATGCGATTATGTATATTAAGTGTCTGCGCATGTGAGCTATTAGAGAAAACGACAAAATAAGTGCTTCGATGTTTGTATAAGCCTCAAGTTATTTTAATCGCTTAGGCGTCTTATGATTTACTTCCGTACTATCAAAAATAGCTGTTAAATATTTGATTTCTTCAGCTGCAACCGTAGCATCTGAACGAATTACTTCTACAATCAATATTTTAGTGCCCAATAACCGCAATATTGAAACAGCTGAACATATAAAACAACGAGTATTTTTGAAATCTCTAACTGAAAAATATTGGTAAACATAATTGTTTTATTTAAATTAAACAATAATTAAAGTTAAAGTTACAGCCTTATACGTCCCAATGTTGGGCACTCCTCAGATGGGTAGGCCTCTCCTAATTTCTGAGAGGGTTTTAGGGCAACCTCCGCCGCACTGCCCAATGTGTGTTGGCGAACTTCACGTTTTTTGAAATTTTTATTTTATTTCTCAGACATGCAGGTTTCCTCACGATGTTTTCCTTCATCGTCGAGCACGTGGTAAATCAGCACTTAAAATTGCAATTGACAATTTCATTGGTGCCGGCGGGGATCGAACCCGGGTTGCTCGCGTACTGTGAAATTTACAGCGAGTGCTAACCATCTGAGCTACCACGGCTCATTAATAATTACTAAGAATTATAACCTAACATTTTCAATCATTTATAATTTAATTTGTTTAATAAATATACTAAATTATAAACTGTGTAAATCATTTTTAAGCAATAAGCATCGATATATCGCTTATATACGTGGTAGAGCCATGTTGCAGCTATATTAATAGTATAGTTGTAGCACGAATGGGTCGTCTCGACCGGGGAAGGACCACGCTCTCACAGAATACCAGCGTAAAATAGCAGTTTAATGCTGCTGTGTTTCGTATGGTGAGTGTAGAGAACCGGAGACCCTTTTTACTGGAAAAGAGGCATTCCGTCTTAGTCCTCACGGCTGACAACGCATCTGCATTTTAATTCGCAAACGAAGATAGATGTAACTGTCTATGGGCCACAGCAACCACTTACCATCAGGTGGACTGTGAGCTCGTTTGTCACCCTTATTCTATAAAAAAATAAAATGTTTTCGATATATTGGAAATTCGATATTTTAAAAATATCAACAGTCCTAGTTTGAACTGATCAGTTGAACTGATCGTGTGTGTCGAAATTGTTTTGGATTAAATCCGTTTAAAATTATCAGTTGAACTGATGTCAGTTTAACTGACCGTGTGTGGGCTGACCAAATCTAATATAGTGATGGAGGCGATGCTGTACGTATTCACAGACTGCAGATTTCCCGGAGCGTCAATTCTTCACATCAGCTATGTGTTCTTTAACGCGGGTAAGATCCATAAATAGATCCATAATAATATTCAATTAAAATAAATGCTATCTCATTATTAAATTATGACTTGAAATACATCTCCGAATGATCCACTGTGTATGGCATAAACGTGAACCCATCCAAATGCCAAACGATAATCTTAGGTAGCCCACGATTATTATCGAAACTAAACCCTACCATCAATTATGTTTAAAAATGATGTCATAACATTCTCTCCCCATGTAAAGAACCTTATTCCGTATGTTGATGGTTGCTTAACATTGAACAAACATTTACAGGAGGTGAATCGGAAAACTACTGGAACTTTGCGATCTCTATATCGATTAAAAAACTTTCTTCCCACCAATACCAAGATTTTACATGGCCAGTTACTTATTGTAACGATTATTGATTATGTCGCTGTGTGTTGCTCAGACCTGTCTCAAAATCATCTTATTACATTGGATTGTCTACTTACAACTGCATCACATACATTTATGGTCTTCTTAAATACGACCATGTATATTTTTTCGTGCTCAGATAAATTGGTTGCCTACCCGTCAGCGCAGATATGTTAGAATACTCTGCACCTTTTCCACAATTCTAAACGATCCATGTGCTCCCGAGTATCTAAAATCCAAATTTCAATACCTGGGAGATTCTCATAATCGTTCTCTCCGTTCTTCGGCTAATCTTAAGTTGCTCACTCATTTACACCGTACTGGTTATTTATCTCACTCTTTACGGAACGACATCCCTCTTGACATTAAAAAAAGCTTCTAACAAGTTTATTTTTAAAAATCAAGTCTGCAAGCATGTGACAAAGTCGTTGCTAGTTTGAACTAACACAGCTCATATTTTCTTATACATATTATGTATATTTCATATTTGTTCTGACGTAGATAATATTTATATGTATTGTGTATATATGTACTGTATGCATATATATGTGTATGTACGTATTTATATATGTATATATTGTGTGTACTTAAGTATATGTGAATGTATGTGTGTGTATATGTATATTCATAAGTAAATACAATATTTTTTATTTTTTATTTTTTGTTCCTTCCTATTTTGATAACTACTGCACCGCAACTTGTTTGTATATCTCTGTTTAGCCTAATAGTTGACTGGGAGAGAATGCCCTATGCATTAAGTCCGCCATATATACAACTTTGTGCATGAAAGTTTAAATAAATAAAAAAATATTTAATTTTGGAATTGTTCGGAATTTTTAATTGATAAAATATATTATTAAGTAAAAAAATAACAATAAAAATAAATACACAACAGAAACGTTAATAAGTTTTACTTCAACTGCGATTTTCTTTTATTTTTTATATCTTTTTCGCTAGTAAATCACAAAAATAATTAAATTCGTGTACCTATCGCATTCATTAGGCAGTCTCCATATTTTGACAGATTTGCCAAAAATTACGAATGATGTATGTATAATATTTAACAATAGATCATGGACAAACAAACACTCCTGAAAATGTTTAACTTTAATAATAACTAATAACTAGTTAACCACAATTTACTAAAATAACATATGATCCTACAATTGTCGGGAAGTTTTGATTAGCCGGCGAGCTGGCGAACACAGCATCAGACGCGTCCTGGCTCAAATGAGATGGTTAGGCGCCACCCTCTAAATACATCATCCGTCACCACCATCATCATCATCATCATTACAGCCCTTCAAAAGTCCACTAATGAACATAGGTCTGCCCCAAGGTATTTATTTATTTATTCTTTATTCCATTTCTTAAAACAAAAGAATACAAAGGGCGGACTTAATGCCTTGAGGCACTCTCTACCAGACAACCCATGGAGTGGTGAGAAATTGACGTAGGTGCGGCAATATAGAATAAAATAACACTACACAAAATAATAATTAACTACATAATACATACATTTTACTAATAAATAATATAATAATTTAATAATAGCGGGGAGACGCCCTACATTTCCCATACCGTTATGGCTCTGCCAATCGAGATCCTTTCTTCCCCATCGGTTGTCGGTTCTTTGAGCTTTATGGCCGGCCCATTGCCACTTTAGCTTACTGTTCCGATGTGCTATGTCGGTTACTCTGGTTCTTCTGCGGATATCCTTATTTCTATGTCAACCGTAGAAAGCAACTTTGGGCATAGCCCATAGCTTGCCGAGTGACCTTGTGCTTCCTCATATGGCCGTAAACAATTAGCATTTTTTTCTTTTTTTGTAAATTAAGTAAGAACTCTTAAATAAAAGTAAGTTTTAATGTTTCATAATCCCTTAAAATTCGACTATTAAGTATTAATAAGCATTTAGTTTATTGTTTAATTAATAACAAAAGTTAACTAATAACAAAAATTTGCATTAAAATTTTTATTCTTAAGTAAAATCTATAAGCGCATACTTTGTGCGACAAGACCGTGGAATTGTAAAGAACGAAACACATATCCAAGTTTATTAGATAATTTTTCATAGCGATTCGTAGTAAATGCTTATTGTCGGAGAGCTGGCGACGAATTTTAGGAAAGTCCTTTTGGCAAGTTGAAATTGTGAAAAAATATAATTTCGTCAATTGGCGAATCCAGTTCCGCGAGTCTGGTAGAGCGTTTGCGGTTATTTCGTTACTTCGCAGCATATAACATTTGCAAAAAGAAATATACAAAAAAATGTTTTGGGGCAACTTGGTTTCTTTTTTATCTTTTAATTTAGTTTTTATGTAATTAAAAAAAAAATAATCCCAGACATTTCCCAAAAAATATACCTTGGGCAATCTCAAATTTTAATTACGTGTTTATTGAGTAATTTTAATAATACCTGCAAATCGCTAGACAAATTTAGAAGTTTTAAACAATTCCCAAACGTGAATAAAGTTTACAAATGAATAGGTCAAAAGTCTACAAAGATAGCTTATCGAGGCATGCCGGTAGCTGATGGGGGCCCAAGCTCCTCGCGCTGTGATTGGTTATTGAGAAACCACGTGTTTGCAGCATAGTTCCGGCTCTGAGTTCACAACACAGTATTTTGTGTGAGAACAATCGTAGCAGCGTGAAAAATTATCTAGTGTTAATATATCTTTTTTAAATATTTAAAAATTAAATTCTTGTTTTGAGATTTAGTATGTATGTATACGCATATATGACCATGCAAATATCTGTGTTTATAGTTTGAATTGTTTTAGGTCAGTGCTGTAATAATTTGTATTTGCATGAAAAGAATATGTTTTAATAAATACCGCCCCAATTTCTTAATAAATGAGTCTTGGACTATTAAGCTGTCATAAGTGCAGAGAAAAGGCGTAATATAAAGGCCGATTTACACAGGATTAGTAACAGGCGCCAGTGCTGGCGCCGATGACTGTCTCGTACTGTTTACACGTAGTCAGTAGTCGTGGTGTACGTACGTTATTAAAGTCAGGCACATAGAATGAAAATAGAGATCCAAGAATTTTCAAAAGCATGGTAATCAAAGTTAGTTTCATTGTTGTTTTCACGCCCAACTTTATCGTTATTCAAGATTCTGTTGCTGGCAGATGTAATGATTATTTACTTAGGGTCTACATACATGTCTAGGATTAATCGAAGTTCGCTCGAGGGTATAAAATCTCAAAGAGCTGCTGCTTGAGTCAGGCATCTCAGCAAGCTCATTCCGATAAAACCCAAAGAACTGCTGCTTGAGGCAGTCATGTAATTACGCTCGGAGGGGTAAAATCCCAAGGAACTACATTACATAGTCATGGAAACGTAAACGCTTTTTTACGTTTCCATGACTATGTAATATATAAATTATAATATAATTAATATACTAATATACTAATTAATATACACTGGTATGATGCATGCTTTCAGCAATATAAAGATGCGTTCTTTTACCCTCATTTACTAATCTATATAATTTATAATTTTATGATACAACGCGATGTTGCTCTACAATACTACGCCAGTTACTAATCAACCACTGATTTGGTCGTTTAACCAAGGTCAATACCATTGGCGCGAGTGGCGGAGGGAGTAGACTGACTTCAAAATATTCATGCAGGAATATTGAAGTCAGCACTGGCGCGAAAGTGCAGTACTGACTCAAAATCAATTTACATTATGCCAGTAGCAGTTCAGCACTGACTTGCCTCGAATTCGGATCCAGTTACTGTCCTTGGGCTTGGGCTATAATATACTGATAATGATATTTACTTTTTTAGAATTATTTTATTGAAATCTTAAAGGTATTCAAAGAATTTAGAATAAAGTAATATTATTCCTAAAAGAAACGTTATCATTATTTGTTTCGTTGAAGTAGATCAAGGAATCATTTATAAAAAAAAAAAACCGTTTATAAACTCAAATAGAATTTATTCCAATCAATAGCCTCAATAGGAAAAGCTATGGACATTTATTATTTTAATCTTTAATTCCTTCATGTAGATATATTAATCGCTGCTATAATATTCAATCTATAAAAATAATTATCAGGTTTCATTCTTTTCATGTTAATAAACATGCAATTTGAAACCACAAAATTGTTTACGAGCCAACTAGCTGAGGAATATGAATACTTTTTTGGCTCAAAGTTAGTTAATAGCTAATTTCCCTATTCCCATATTATTAACAATATTAATGTTTCCAATTTTATTTATTTCATAAAGCCAAAGGTTAATAAAGCCTTATCATATCTATTAAAGATATAATAATGTAACATCACAACAGATATAAGAATATCTTATATATTATTTGTGTTTACGTCAGCCAACATATCCCAACTAAGCAGACAAGTCAATGAACTGGCCACATATCTCGGAGAACCGTCAACCGACGGGGAGGAAAATTTCTAAATTGGCAACCGCCTGCCGGCAAGCAAAGTGTAAACGGTCACCAGATGGATTGAGGACCTGGTAAGACATACAGTAAGTCGATGAATGTAGGTAGCTCAGAACCTTGTTTTGTAGCATTCTTGGGGAAAACCTTTATTGAGTAGTGAACTTGTGAAAACCTGTAATGATAATGATGACGTTTAGCTTTATTTTTAAGTTTTCTCATCTTCTCTTCCTTCATCAGACTGTAAGAGTCGATTGGTGAAAATGGGCCTGGCTTTGTCCGTCCGAGATAATTTTTGTTGCTTAGTATATTTAGTTTTAGGATTTCAAGGTCTTTAGAATAATTTTTGAGGTAACTTACGTTTACAGGAGTATATAATATTTATTGTAGGTAATTAATATTATTTTCTGGTAGCAAAATACAATATTAAAATGCCAATACGCATTACTTGCCGTTTTTCTTTTGTAAAATAAGTATAATAATCGAGAACTGATGATAAGTGGATGTTGTCTTTTCTCTGGTTTTCTTACACTCACCATACGAAACACAATAGCATCAAGCTGCTATTTTACACTGGTATTCGGTGAGTGTTTGACACTTCCCTTGTCAAGTGGACTTATACGTGCTGCAGCAAAAATATAACTGTAGTGTATTTCTAAATGTTGAAGTTCTTCTCCGTTCAAAGAGGAGTAACTCAATTGTTCTGTTTAATTTGAAAACCTACATGTACTTGTATGTTACACGACTGTACACAATAACATATACAACTGTAAACAATAACATAATTTTGGGACTTTGATAAAACTTAAAACTCGATGAGGTGGTGATCTATTTTTTACAATATTTTATGAAAAGTGTTTAGTGTGTGATATATAAAAATGATAAAAAATATAGTATAGTATGCAATAATCGATATCTATATTGTGTTTAGGGTGCGGTTTCTTCTTGGCCAATATTTTTATACAGAAAAATTTAAAAATTTCTGCAATTATAAGCCGTATCATTTACATACATAAACACTCACGCCTGTCTCCTAGGCAGAGATTACACACTTCTATTTGTTGGCTCCTTGTAACATTAGCTGTTTGCCTGCGAAAGTGCCTTTAAAATTGGTCCAACCGTTTCGGAGATTTGCCGGAACAAACAGACAGACAGACAGAGAGACAAAATTTTTTAAATATTTTTTTTGTTATAAGTACCGTATATATTTAAAACGCTGGCTAATGCCTATTTTCTGGTTTGTTTCTCAGTGTCGCCTCTTACCAGGGACTTAAATACCGGTAAAATACTGTAACGTTATCTGCGCAAGTGCTAGATAACGTTATGTTTAAAAGAAACGATATGTCATAACGATATTATGCAAAGCTTTGCATGTATAGAACGTTATAATTACGTTACAATAAATTTGTCAAATAAATGTTTCTAAAATATTGTTATCACAAAATCATAATGCTATTATTTATTGATCTATGCCATCTCTTTTACTCGTATGATCTATCAAACGCAGTGCTCTAAAATTATAGGCTAAAAATACGTTTTGTGGTCGTCAACGCAGCAATTGAATTATCAACTGTAGTCCTGATAAATTACATTCATAAAAATAAAATGATATTCTTAATATCTTACATGTACTTACTGCATACACTAAGGATTGTGTAGACAAAATAATTGTATAGAAGTTGAAATATTCGATTCGATCTCGACGGGATTTTAACTGAACGATAGATGGTGTTATAAGGAGTAACTTAGGCTACTTATATTTTAGAAAAAGAATTATAGTTCCACATAACATAACTAAAACCCTAAATTACACGCAGGCGAAGTCGCGGGGAACAGCAAGTTATTCATTATCATCATTATCATCATTACAGCCTTTCATAAGTCCACTACTGAACATAGGCCTCCCCCAAGGAATGCCACAAATCACGGTCCTGAGCCACCTGCATCCATCGACTTCCTGCATGCCTTACCAGGTCGTCACTCCATCTCGTGGGGGGTCGCCCTATACTTCGCCTACCGGTACAAGGCTGCCACTCAAGAACCTTTCTTCCCCATCGGTTGTCGGTTCTTCGAGCTATATGGCCGGCCCATTGCCACTTCAGCTTACTAATCCGTTGGGCTGTGTCGGTCACTCTGGTTCTACTACGGATATCCTCATTTCTGAGTTTATCACGCAGAGAAACTCCGAGCATAGCCCTCTCCATAGCTCGCTGAGCGACCTTGAGCTACCTCATCCGGCCAGCATTGAAGGACCACGTCTCAGTTCCGTATGTCATCACTGGCAACACGCACTGGGTGCACAGTCTTGTTTTCAAGTTTTGAGGTATACCTACGCCAGACATAGTGGCAAATTGTACTCCTCGGACTAATGTACAATTTACCGAAGGGTATGTATGTGGTCTATGGTGCTAAAGCCTTTTCGGAAACCGGCTTGTTCGGGAGGCTGGAAGTCGTCAAGTCTGCGCGCGAGACGATTCGTAATGACTCTCGAAAACAGCACGTAGACGCAGCTCAGAAGGGAAATCGGTCTGTACTTCTTCAAGAGAGCGTTGTCACCTTTCTTGAAGAACAAAACCATCGCATTTCTGCTCCACGACTCCGGTGTAATGCCACCATGAAGGAAGGAATTAAAGAGCTTCTGAAGGACTTCAAGTACCGGTCTTCCACCCGCTTTCAGAAGCTCCGCTGTAATTCCATCCTCGCCTGGGGCCTTACCGTTTTTAAGGTGCTGGAGAGCCCTTCTAATCTCGCGCAGACTGACGTCCAGGATATCTTCGGAATAGTGTCGAATGAGACTCGCTCATGGATCGTTACTCACACTTGCGTGTGGCTCCAACGATGACGTCTGTACAGCTGCCCATAGAACCTCTCAATCTCACTCAAAATATCAGGTGTCCCGGAAACGATGCTGCCACGTTCTGTCTTCAGCTTTGACAGTTGGCTCTTTCTGGCAGACAGATCTCTGGCAAAGACTTTGGAGCCTTGGTTCTGCGCGATCGCTTCTTCAATACGAGCTGTATTGAAGTTGCGTAAGTCCCGCCATATGCATTTGTAGATCTGTCTGTTCAGATGCCTGTATGCTGTCAAGTCTGTTGAAGAATGTAGCTTCATCTCCCGTCTAACAGCCGTGAGATTAAGAGTGTGATTGGAGAGTTTTTGTATTCTTCTGTGGCGGGTCTTGCAGAACTTAGCTCCGACCGCATGGACAGTTTCCACGAGCTTGTCATTCATATCGTCCATTTCATTGCAGTCTTCTAGGCACTGAAAACGGTTTTGTAACTCGAGCTGAAAGGTTTCGGGACTTTGGAACAGAGCACGAGGGGGACGGAGCGTTGACTTCATTAGACAAGACCTCTCCAACTTAACGTTTAGGTTCAGTGTGCCCCTAACCATTCGGTGATCGCTACCAGTTTTCACCCTCGCGATCACGGAGACATCACTGAACAGTTGTCATCTGGTCGTCATAATGAAGTCAATCTCATTTTTTGTCGAACCGTCGGGGCTCGACCAGGTCCACTTCCTGTGGGGCCGCTTCTGGAAGAAAGAGTTCATCATAAAGAGTCCCTCTTTCTCCATGAAGTCGGCCAGCTGCTGGCCCCTTGGGTTCCATTGCCCTATTCCAATTTTCCCTACTTTCAGCTCACCGTTCTCTCTTGTGCCTAGTTTTGCATTGAAGTCTCCCATTAACACCGTATATTGGGTTTCGGAGGAATGCATGGCTCTAGAGATATCCCCATACATTTCCTTCACCTCCTCATCGGGGTGTGCCGAGGTTGGTGCGTAAACCTGTATAACCTTCAGCGAATACCGTTTGGTGATTCTGAGTATAAGGTACGTAACCCTCGTCGACACACTCCAGATCTTTACAAAGTTGTTAACGAGAGACTTGTGGACGATAAATCCGACACCTCCTTGGGACAGATGGTCGCCCTCCCAATGATAGAGCAAGTTGCCGGATTCGAGGATTACCGTGTCCTCCCCCTCTCTTCGGACTTCGGATAATCCTATAATATGCCAGCGCAACTTGTCTATCTCTTCTTCCAGCTCCACGATCTTCTCGTCAGTCCTCAGGGTGCGTGCGTTGTACGTTGCCTATGTGCGTTTTCAAAACAAATTGCACATAGGCTTGTGATATATTTATTTAAATTTAAGAATTGACCGAATCGAAAAGAACTATTTTCGAAGAGCTGATAACACCAAATTTTTGCTGCTAGCGTTATCTTTTAATAATTCACAAATAAATAGCATGTGTGACTTTTAACAAAGTAAGCGTTAAATTATCTCCGCAAATGGTTTATCAATAAAAAAATATAAATTAGCTTTTTGATTGTATTTAAAATGCAACATGGTTCCTTTAGACTTTCTTAATTAAAGCAACGCGACTTAATTAACATTTCTTCGCCAAATATTTCCGAGATTAAAATTTTAAACATTGAATACAAATTTCGTTCACCGAAATTTTGGCTGAGGTATAATTTTGTAATTATACCTTTAAATTTAAAATTATGTTTCTATTTAATAATTTAATACTGTATAATATTATTAAAACATTACGTATTCCAAGTCAAAAGGTGGAGGTGATTATATGATATATTTAAGGGCGCGTACAAACACAAATTTTCCAATCGTAGATCGGATTTTACAAAGTTTAATCAGGTACAAAGTAACAAAAAATATTATATGAATAATTACATCGAAGTTGCGAGGGACGTCATTTGTTAAAAACAATAGAATAAAAAATCACAAAGGTACCTCCTATTTTCATCGTGAACCGATGTTTTCTGATCATGATTCATAAAAGGGATTTGTAAAAATTAATAATATTTTTCGATTTATTGAATAAAATACATTTGGCGCTTATTCCGTGTCTTTATTCCATGAAATAAATTATCGTCCGTCTCACGTCACGCGAAGTTTCAAGTATGTTTTGTTCAAAGACATTTAAGTAGTAGTTAGTATACCTATATATTTAAATCTCTTTGGTTTTGTTTGACGCATCAGTTGTAATCGCTCCGTTAGGATGGGAAGACTGTGTGTATGTGTGCACCGCGACCGTGCCATAAAATAAGATCGTGTTGTTCACGTTATACATAAATAAGTCGATAGGAATATGGTGAACAATAAAGCGCGATAACGAAATTGTCATGTATATGTATTTTTCTTAGAGGAGACTTGCCTGAAAATATCGATCCTTACTACTGAGAGAGTAGTATATTCATTGTTTATTACTAAACTCAATTATTTACAAATATTTCGGTAGGAAACAAATAAGCAAATGCGAACAATAAACTCAATTTCAATTTTTAAAAACTATGTACAAGCAATGAATTAATAATACACGAACTGACAAATAAATACCTAAACTAAAGGAAATTAATAATATGAACAATGCCAAATATTAAGTATATACCTATACGTCAAAAATCAAACAATTGATTAAAACCCGACTTGGTGATTAGCAATCACGTTTACAAACAATGAAATTAGTTATCTGGTTATTTGCTGATTTTTTCATTATTATGTTGTAAAATTGTTACTTAATAATCAACATTAAAAAACAAAGACAAGTTAGAGAAATGACTATTACTCTTAATATTGAATAAGTTTTCCGTTCAAGTTTCAATGTTATTCCTTTGCGTAAGTTCTTATTTTTTGGATAAAAAAACCTTCTTATTTTTTGGATAAAAAAAACAATGTTGAATACAATTTTACTTAGAATGATAGATAATAAGTAGTATTAATTACAACACCAGCATCATTTACCACAACTTTTACCATAACAAATCCGTACATTTTAATAGCTTTATTTATTATAGTATTTATGTGTAAATCAAGATGTAGTTTACTGGAAAGTTGTACTGAAAAACCCCCAAAGAAACAATCTATATATTTATAGATTGTAATGGAATATATCAAAATAGAAAATATTTGAATAAAAATATATTTACAGACCAAGCAATACGTATCAAAAATGGGGTATGTAAAAATTAACTTTTAAAAAGTAAAAACCAACTTCAAAGAATTGAAAAGAATAATTTCATATTCTGAAGTCCGTTTTATATAACAGCGTATAAATGGTTTTTAAAACTATTTTTTAACATTTTTGAGTGGACTAGGGAATATCACGATCTCAATGTCGTCCAAATAGTTAGTTGTTACGGCGGTGATCGAATCTGAGTTGCTTGCGTAATGCAAAATGTACGTCGAACACATCTGCATCTTTTCTGAAAATGCCTCCTGTGCATAATCTTATATTTTAAAACTAGTGGTACAAAACGCAAATCTTCAAGTAATTTAGGAGAAAGTACTAAAATTAATATCATTTACCTTTTTAATGGCTCCAAATATGTATATAGCTTGTTAATTTTAGATGTTGTCTTTTATTCCTAAGACGAGTTTATTGCTCAGAGACACAGTATGAGCTTACATTCTTTAATACATTTTACTATCGCAGCTAATGGCCAGAAAAAGGACAGATTGGGGACGTAATTGTTATCTATACAGCGTAACAAGGAATTGAAAACAGTCAAATTTGCAAAAAAAATGTTATGGTGGTGTTTAAAACAAAAACTGCGCTCTTAATTTTACACGTGATCTCAAATTCACAAATTATTTATTGTCATTTTTAATTAATTTAGCTGCTCAATGCTTCTGTTGATTTCTTGTAAAAAGATTAATAGAGGTTGTGCAGAAATGAATTGTCTGTTTTAAATAATGAACGTGGCGGGTTTGTACACCTCGAATTAACATCTGACTTCTTCCACGATCGCGGGTTCTGAGCGTTCCATTAAACAAATGAAGACATTTTTATTGCAGCCTTTGTTTAAGCAATGGATTAGTATACAGCCTTTATCTATTTTTCTTTTCCAATGCAGGTCACCGTCGTCTATTATGACATTGATATATGACGAACACGTGGTATATGTTACCAGTTTTACGTTGACTTCATACAACTACGTTACTTGAACAACTCTGAGTACTTTGTTTCGATCAACATTGTTTCGAAAACTAATTTTCTTATTAAACTTTTGCCACTTCAATAATAATTTAAATACAAAAAATTGGCAACAACTAAAATTTGAATCCACGATACAGCAAACTAAGACGTTTATTGCTGAATTTTACGAACTGTTTATTCATCATTTCATCATTACAACCCTTCACAAGCGCAATGCTTACATAGGCCTTCCCCAAGGAATACCATAAAGCATGGTCTCGAGCCACCTGCATCCATCGACTTCCTGCATGAATTACCATGTCGTCTCTCCATCTAGTAGGGGGGACGCCTTACACTTCGTCCGCCGGTACGAGACTTCAGCTTACTAATCAGTTGGGATATGTCGGTCACTCTGGTTCTAATGCGGATATTCTCATTTCTAAGTTTATCACGGAGAGAAACTTCGAGCATGGCCCTCTCCATAGCTCCCTGAGCGACTTTGAGCTACACCATCCGGTCAGCAGTGAAGGACCACGTCTCAGTTCCATGGGTCATCACTGGCAACGCGTTGTACAGTCTCGTTTTCAAGTTTTGAGGTATACCTTACGAGAAGATGTGCCGTAATTGCCGGGCCTTGCCATTTTTAAGGTGCTCAAGAGCCACTCTGGACTGAAGTCCGGAATATCATCGGAATAGTGTCGGATAAGACTTCCTCTTGGGTCCTTACTCACACTTGCATGTGGCTCCAACGGTGATATGTACAGCTGCCCATAGAACCTCTCAATCTCACTCAAAATCTCAGGTGTTCCGGAAACGACGCTGCCACACTCGGTATTCAGCTTCGACAGTTGGCTCTTTCTGGCAGACAGATTTCTAGCAAAGACTTAATAGCTCTGGTGCCGCTCGATCGCTTCTTCAATACGAGCAGTATTAAACTTGCGTAAGTCCCGCCGCATGCATTTGTAGATCCGTCTGTTCAGTTGCCTGTATGCTGTCAAATCTACTGAAGACTGCAGCTTCTTTTTCCGTCTAACAGATATTAAGATGCAGCCAGAGCTTAAGAGTGTGATCGGAGTGTTTTTGTGTTCTTCTGCGGCGGGTCTTGCAAAACTTAGCTCCGAACGCATTGACAGTTTCCACGAGCTGGTCATTCATATTGTCCACTGCAATGCAATCTTCTAGGCACTGAAAACGGTTTTGTAGCTCGTGCTGAAAAAACTGATTATTCATATCTAATTATTTTGTGTATAGAGAAAAGCCCGGCCATAGAAGTATTCTTTATCTTTCACTTGACTTTCAACATTTATTTATGAAGCCAAAGAATATGGAGTAAATTGAATAAAACTACTTTTACGGATTTTATGCGTAAAATTATACTTATTTTTAAATTCCCGACATTTCAGGTGTCTTTCAGCATCCGTGGTCATGGATAACAGAGATAATTGATGTCCAAATGTCAGAGTTAACCCGGAGTACCTTCAGCTTTTTAATTCTTGTGTAGTGTTTTCGTAAATGTAAGAGATCATTATAACATGGAGTAAACTCAAAAATATTTGATTTCAAAGCTTAATATTTATCTACAAGTCTAGTCATTTACATTGAAAATACTAACACTGTTATCTAACTATAAGTATACGAAGACCGTCTGGCAGAAAGGACAACATTATATTACACGATTTATTTAACACTAGTGATATTATTATAAACATTTTCATACAAACTGAATTTCGTAACAAGTATTTTAAAAAAGAAATTTTAATAACTTTTCATTAATATTAAAGTATGGGTTCTAATTTGAAAATTTTACGTCTAGCATTTCGCTAAATAGCGCAGATAATCGTTGATGAAAACTTTTTCCGTTATTCGAATGGCAATTTAAAATTTAACGCTTGGTAAATGCTTAAGACTTCTCACAGCGCTGGAGAATGCCTTTGTGTTTTTAAGGTATTTTATAATAAATGCTCGTACATTCCAACGTTATATTGATATTTTCATTTTTCTTTTCTTTTTATGATGCATTTTAGGTATATTTTATAAAACGCCATTTTAATAACTGCTATGTGGTCGTGATGAACTTCTTATGATGCTGTCATTCAATATTCTCATTTTGTATTTATTGTACAACTTCTGCAAAACCTATAAGAACTTGCAGCTGCCATTAGATTGTAATATCGGCAGCTTGAGAAATTGATCGCATAGGATCCTGAGACAAAAATTTCTTTCTTTTCGTACTCAAGTAAAATATCATATATTATTATTAACACTTTAGCAAAATTTATACATTTCTAAAATATTCGCTCAAATCGTCGACGGGCAACAGTGTCAAGGGTGTGAGACGTCTGGTACTGCGATAGTCTTGCCGCCTGCCAAGTGTTACGATTAAGGCCCTACAACGCAAAAAGGTGATATCCACTTTAACACACTGATAAATTTGTGGAAGAAGAAGATAGCCTTATTATTTAAATAGTAAAAGTAAAGTTACGGCTTGAGAATATTATGGAGCAATTAGTACGACGTGCTGCTCCGGTGCATGTTGCCGGACGATGGGACCACTGAAATGATCGGGAATAGGAAAAACCACATGCACGGTATAGCTAAATTGTATTTTATTGTTTTTCGAAGTATTTTCCGTTCAACTTAATGCACTTTTCCATTCGTGCAAACCAATCATTAAAACAGTAATTTCACTCTGGAGTTGATGTTGACAAAATGGCTGATTTGTACGGTTCCACAGGTACTTCGGGGTCTTCAAACCGTTGACCGCGTAATAAATATTTCATTCTAGAGAGTGTAAAGAAATCGTTTAGGCTCAGGTCAGGACTGTACGGCGGATGACTCATCAGCTCAACGTTTTCCTGCTTCAAAAATCATTTGTCTTACGAGCCGTATGGGAGCTCGCATTATCGTGATGTAAGATAATGCGACGTTTCGGGTTATTTTTTCGGAGTTCGGCTATCATTTCTGGCAAACAAACCGTGATATACCACTCAGCAGTAAACGTTCTGCGTCCCTAAAAAGGAATGCTAGCAACATGCCCCTTTTTCGAGACATAGGTAGCGACCATTTTCTTTGATACGCTGCGGGAGCGAACCACTTTAGTTGGTTTGACCTCGGCTTCGAAGACCCAAACTGCTGACTAATGTTTTCTTTCAGGTTCGTATGAATAAATCTATGATTCTCCACCTGAGACGATATTATAAATGGCATATAACTTCCCTCCGTTGAAGCGTTGCAGAGTATTCCGGCACCAATCTACACGAGCCGTCTTTTGCTCTTCTGACAAATTGTGGGGAACCCAGCGGGAAACTAGCTTTCTTACACACAGCTCATTATGTAATATAGAATTTCAGTCATTCCGATACTGATAACAGCCCGAATCTGCTCGTATGTCACATGACGGTCGTCTAATATAATACTTCGCACAGCTGCGATGTTTTCAGTCGTGACCGCTGTTCTTAGTCGATCTGCAGAAGAAATAGTGCTGAGCGACACACGACCGCGTCAGAACTCGGCATACCAGCGGTATATTATCGTTTGACTCAGTGCTTCAACATCATAAATCGAAACAAGTTCGCTGAGACATTTATCTTGAGATAAGCCGCGACGAAACTTGTGATAAATTATGGCACGGAAATATTCACGCGTGGGCTCCATTTCCGTTAACGACGTGTCAACTTTTAACCAACATAGATTTTGTGTTTAAACATTTTTTTTTATTGTTTGAATGTCATTAAGATTCTAAGAGGCCAGTAAGCAAATTCTAAAAGAGGTTTTATTGTAACTCAATCCAAAATATTCTATTCCCAATCATTTCAGTGTGCCCCTCCGTACACAGTTCTCCATTTTTTTTTATTTCTTGGAGAAGTAGGTTTCCTCGTGAAGTTATCCTTCACTGCTTAGCAGCTCTGCACGTGATATATCAGCAATTAAAACTACAATTGACAATTTTATTGGTGTTGGCGAAAATTTTGCCCAATATAGCGTACTGTGAAATTGACGGCGACCGCTTAGCACCTGAGCTACCATTATGGTGGCTTACAATTCTTTATTTATTATAATTTGTTTTTGTCATTCATTGTCAATAATTGAGTTTCTCAGAGCACACTTTTTTCAACCATTGCATGCTGGGTACAGATACTAAAATATAAAATGTGAAACTTAGATAATTTCACAGGCATATTGCGGAGTTTAATCTTAAAAATTTAATTTATTCATTTTGAAGTCAGAATTTGAGAATAAGCTGGAAAATATAAGTAAAGAAAATATATTACGCAAAAAATAATATACTCTTTCATTACTTAGATATGCCTCTGCTATACAGCTATGCTAGGGATTTCTTGTATTCACATATGACTATTCACAAAAGAATAAAGGTAACTGACTTAAACCAATAGAGATAAGCACGCTAAGTATATAGAAATAAAATAATTAATGAAACATGTATATAATTGATAATTACTTTTGACTAATCAACCTGCAGTCTCCAAAACGACAGCCTGCAATTCAGGTGTTGCGATTATTTTATTATTAAGTTTTATCGATGACAGTTGTACTTGTCAATGTCAATAGGCTACTGCTGTATCCTTTTACAGTCACGTGGACTGTGAGGTCGTTTGTCCATTCTTGTATAAAAATATTAAAGTGGGAGCAGACATTCTTCATTGCAACAAAAGCTTCATTATTATATGTATAACGTTATTATTATATCAACATTACAGCCTATCCTAAGTATACTATTGAATATTGGCATTCCTTAAAGATTACCCTATAGCATGGTCTTGATTCTCCATCATCTTTCAACTCCTTCATATTTCATCAGGTTATCACTTCATCAAGTATGATCTACTCCTTTTGAAAGGCCGGCAACGCATCTGCAATTCCCCTGGTTCCCCTGATGTTACAGTTGTTCATGGGCGGCGGTAGTCACTAACCATCAGGTGAGCCGCATGCTCGTTTGCCCCCTCTCCTATAAAAAAGGGTCGTTAAATACGGCTCTTGGAGGTATGAGACTGCTACTCTAGAACCTAACTTTATAGAATATAGGTGACAAACGAGCACACAATTCACGACATGGTAAGAGCATGCTATGGCCCATAGATACATTTATCCTAGTCCTCAATCAAGGATCAAAATGTTAATGCCTTATCATACCTGAAGACTAAGAGAAAATGTCTCGTTTTCAGTGAAAAGGGTCTTCTGTTCCCTGCACTCACGATATGTAATATGGCAGCATTAAATTGCTATTTTATGCTGGTATTATATAAGAGCGCGGTACTTCCCAGTTTTGTTAAATTACAAAATGTGCAAATGGGCTATTTATATGTTCATTTAGCTTAGCAAGCTAGACACATACATGATATAAAAAAATCTAATAGCAATTGGATTCAAAATTACCAGCAAGAGTAACAAAAATAGTTATATATAAAATCTATAATTTTTTTTCGAAGGTATCAAAGAGAATTTAAGGAGGTTTCTAAGTAATCAAGACTTCCATGATGTTATTATTCAGAATATAAGAACTAAATCTATACATATAATAAATCTGTAGAAAAGTCGTGTCTGTAATTCTAATATATTCTTGAAAACACAAGTCCAGGGTACTAAATAAAGGGTTCTGAATCCAAATTAGTGGTTTATAGAATTTTTGTCTGTCTGTCTGTCTTGTGCATTCCGGATTCACGCAAAAACGACTGAACCGATTTACATGAAATTTTGAGTGTAAGTAGTCAGTAACCCGGGGCAACTTATAGGCTGCTTTTTATCCGATTACGGAACTTTAAAAAAGGAAGGTTAAGTATATTAATTTCCTTTAGATGTTAATTTTCTGTTGTATCTTAGTTATAGGCGGGATGACGGGTGTTTTTCAAATAAATACCATATTTGTAAATAAAGTTTAAAATATAGTTATAATCTTGGTAAAATAATTTGAAACTACACCGATTTCGTATTCAAAACAGCGCCATCTATCATCAAATGGAAAAAATTTGTATATTTTGCCTTCAGTTACTAATTAATGAAATAATATAAATAACTTACATTTATATGATTAAATTATTAGATTTTTAAAATTATTAAAAAATTCTAACGTTCAGTTTTTTAGTATTTTTGTTATTTTATTTTAAAAGTGTAATAATTTCAATAGATAATAGTGACGTCTATCAATAATGTAAAAATTGATAAGGTATTTATTTCAATTACTAATATATATATATATATGTAAAATGATAAAAACTGGTCTGTCTGCAATTGTTGCAAAATTTTCATTATCATCATAGTTTTATTAAAGAGATTTTATGTATGTCGTGGCCAGATCGTAGAATTGACCATATATTATCATAAAGTAATCTATCATTTCGTGAAAAGACTGAAAAAATGACTGAAATGAATGTGTATTTAACTTTTTTTTTTATAGGATCGAGTGACAAACGAGCACACAGTCCACCTGATGGTAAGTTGTTGCTGTGGCCCATAGACATCTACTTTTATCTTCGTTTGCGAATCAAAACGCAGATGCGTTGTCACTCGTGAGGACTAAGATGGAATGCCTCTTTTCCAGTAAAAAGGGTCTCCGGTTCTCTACACTCACCATACGAAACATAGCAGTGTTAAATTGCTATTTGACGCTGGTATTCTGTGAGAGCGTAGACCTTCCCCGGTCGAGCCGACCCGTTCGTGCTACAACTATACTACTAATACAGCTGCAGCGTGGCTCTACCACGTAAAGACTATTTGTTGACCATGTCATGATATAGCTTGACCAAATCAATGAATAGAAATTGTTTGAAGATATTAGTAACTAATCATAACATCATCATAAAATCATCAGTCGCAATTTTACTACCGGTTAGTGCAGTCGCTTCATAATGACGTGACGGCTCTAATGCCGAACCTACAGTATTTTTGTAGCGTAAGCATACCTACTGCGCAAAAATAACTCGAAATGGCGTGTCAACCTAAACGTTCCGAAACCGTCGTAATCCACGAGTTGCTGGCCTTTGTTCAACAAAAATTGGACGTCATGGACCAGGTGTCTCTGGAGCAGATACTGATGACAAGCTTCACCGAGGACGAGATCATCCAAGCGAAGAAGGTGTTAGCAGATTCAGCCGTGACCCAAATCCGTCTTATCACACGTCACAGGGATGGACGCGGTAAGAAAGACCTGCAAGACATCTTCAGGCTGTTCAATGAGACCGACCCTGATGACATCCCAACTTTCGTCGCGCGTGATCTCAACAAGCTGCCTCCCGTGACGTTCGATCACGTAGACGTCACCAGATTGTTGAAAGACATCACCACGTTGAGAGCCGATATTACCGACATCCGTTCCAAATTTGATGAATCAGAACGAGCCGCAACAGAGTTGAGGAACGAAGTCAATATGTTGCGCAACATAATTGCAACATCTGCAAATTCACCGCCGTCGCAGAATGTGAATACGACACGCGGTAACCGTAATAATAGTCATATTTCACCGATGATTGCGACTCCGTCACGCGATACCGTCTGTCAGCGGGTTGATGACCGAAAAACTAGGGCGACCTCGGTCGTCATTGCATCACCACCTCAACCCTTGACTGAACCTATTGGTACTCTTCCGCCGAAGCCAACCTCAAAACAAGGGAAGACGTTTGCGGATGTTGCCCGAAAATCTTTACAACCGGCACCCTCTTGTGGTCGAAAGCGGAAGAATGTGGAAATAAAATCAGTTCCAGTGCTGAACCAAGACAAGATTGATAAGGACGGGTTTACTCTTGTGGAGAAGAGACGTCGGTCGCGACCCGTCTGTAACCAGCGTGGGACCGCGAAAATAAACGCGAGTATAACTCTGCGTGCTGTGGAGCCAACTATACAACTCTACATCTCCCGTTTGGACAAAAGTACGTCGGGAGAAGACGTCCTGCGCTTCGTGGAAGAACGAAGCCGATGCCGCATTGAGAATCCGATCTCTTTACATTTGCAGTGTCTGGAGTCTAATAGGTCAACGAACTTCAAATCCTACGTACTCCAGGTTCCTGCAAAACATAAAGAGACATTCCTCGCTCCCGATTTCTGGCCCTCTGGGGTAGTGTTTCGCCGATACAGGGACGCGCCAAAGAAAAAAGTTCCCTAAATAGTGTTAAGTTATGTCTATATTTTATATATATATTTTAGGTTAAGGTATATATTGCTATGGGCCAATGTTCTTAATTTATAAGTCCTTGATGCCTGAAATAAAGTTATTGTATTGTGTTGTATTGTATAACGTTGCTATTTCATAATATGGTCATATGACGATATCATTATCGTTTTTCACCGCTAGCGGCACTGATAGCTTATTTTTTAACAGAAACAGAACTTTTAAGAGAATGGACACACTTTATCCCTTATAGATATAATAAATAAATGTTCGTTTCTATTGCTGATATTACTAGATGGTGTAGTTTTGGCTTTCATTATTTCATGTCATATTAACACCACCTACTTACTTCTAAATAAATTAAAATGGCAAGTCATTGATAAAATGAAATAATACAATGCTACTGAATATACTTTACATTCATCCCGCGTTGGAATCAGTGCAGCGAACTCTTTTTTGGCCAAAAACTCTAAGGCCTGTGCCCAGTATGTATGTAACATGTATGTAAGCTGCTTTTTTAGTTTTCATGAGGCAATATATGCAGTTTTTATTTCATTTGTGTTTTCGGGTATGTTACTTTTTGTTTTCACTCTACCGTAAATATTAAGGCTTGCAAAGATGAGTAAAATTCATTGAATAAAATTGTTTTGCGGATTTTATCGCGTTTAATTAACTTATTTTATATTCCCGACGTTTCGGTTGGTATAGTTTTATTCAATGTGTAGTGTTCGCGTAAATATAAGAAATCATTATGAGTAAAATTCATTATCGTCAGCCTATCAAAAATCCACTGAAATAAACATAGTGTTAACATTTTGTACATTTTCTGATAACATCCGGTTGGCAAATACTCTGCTTTGTTATTGACTATGGATTCGACTTTTGCGGAAGTCAAATCCAAATCCCTATTTTATTCTTGCTATAAATACTGAAGGCTAGACAGTGAAAGGGTCAATCGTAGATGAACAATCGTAGCGCATAGACGTGTATTGTGGAATCTATGTAAATTATACTAGATTAGTGTAGTGTTCACGACGATTGTGATAAAGTATTTTGGTGTGTGATAATAAGTGGATACATGTGTTGTAAAGACTAACGCCACATGAAATATACAGTTGTTTAAAAACAAGCATTTAATTTTATGTACCGCCATTCCTGTGCAAAAGTTCGTCGATATTAACATCTCAGAAGTGGGATACCGCTGAAAAGGAACTAATGACTCATCATGTCTAAACGGGTCGGCAATAATTCCCGAGAGCTGAGATCTCTTTCTCGAGATGAGCTACGAGAGACGAGATCATCAATGTCCCGGAGTCGATCTGATCGCGGCACGTTCAGCCGTGAGCGTTCTCGGTCGCAACGCAAATGCAAGGAGAATAAATCCCGGCACAATCAGCAGCAGAAGGACTTCAAGCAGCAGTTGACCAGCGTAAATAGATGAACCAAGGTACAACGAAACAAAATTATTTCAAAAATTTATAGATGTTATGAAAGATTTCAAGAACGTAGGTGATCGTGGTAAATTTCCTGTCTTTAATAACTTTATTCCCGAATTCGACCCGCTTTGTAAAGAACAATCAATAGACGCATGGATCCATAAGATTGAGTAGTGTGCAAAAATGTATAATTGGGATGAAAGACAAATTATACGTTGCTCCTTGCCTAAATTAAGTGGGGTAGCAAAAAGGTGGTATCAGGGCTTACCTACTTTACTTTTTTCCTGATCTGAATGGAAGTTCAAACTAAAGGAGAACTTCCTCAATCGTCGTGAGATATTTGGGAAAAGGGCCGTCGACTATTTAATTGCTAGCATTGACGATAGGGGTATTAGATTAGGGGTGCACAAGGTGCAGAATTTGGTGAACCTGAACAAGTATTAAAAATTTTCAAATCTATTAAATCTCATCAAAACAAAAACTCCAATGATAAACTTTTATTAAAAGATCGAGAACTACGATAATTAACAATACGCAACCTATTTCAAAACCTAACGCATCGCAAAGGCATAATTACAGTCAAATGACATGCTTTAATTGTAAAGAGATAGGACATCCATTATTTCGTGGTAATAAACCTAAGATTAGATGTAATAATTGTAATTTTTCGGGACATATAACCTCAGAGTGCCCTAATGGCAAGACCCTTGACGGGGTTACTGAAAAATGATGCAAATTGGAAATAGAGTGACAGCGAAATTCAAACTTTTGAGATACTTAAAACAAAACTCACGGAAAGGCCAATTTTATCTCTTTATAATCCGGATCTGGAAACTCAACTTCATACAGACGCATGTAAATTTGGAGTCGCTGGGATCCTATTGCAGAGAGATGACTCAGGATTGTTTAAACCAATAGCTTATTATAGCCGACAAACTTCGGTAGACGAACAAAAACTTCATTCTTATGAACTAGAAACCTTGGCAGTAATAGCATCATTGAATAAATTTAGGGTTTATTTATTAGGGCGAAAATTTAAAATTGTAACGGACTGCAATGCTTTACGGAGCACCTTGACAAAAAGAGACCTAGTACCACGGATCGCCAGATGGTGGATCCAATTTATGGAGTTCGATTGCGAAATAGAGTATCGGCCTGGGGAAAGGATGGCACATGTGGACGCGTTAAGTAGTAGAGGAGAGTAGAAAGTACTGGGAATAATGAGCAGGCCCTAGACGTTCTTAATGTTGGTACGGAATATTGGTTAATTACAGTTCAGCAAAATGACGATAAAGTTAAGCGTATTGCGTGTGTCCTTCAAAGTCCAGTGACAAAAGAAGTTACGGATATTTTAAAGAATTTTAAGGTGAAAAACGGGCGAATATACAAAGTTATGACTGATAACACTTTGAAATGGGTGGTACCCAAAGGGGCTAAGTAGCAAATTCTTAAAAGCAACCATGACGACATTGGTCACTTTGGGTACGACAAAACACTTTCTCGTATCAAAGAATCATATTGGTTTCCCAAAATGCGTCGGTTTATAAAAAATTATGTTGCAGCTTGTATGAAATGTGCTCTTTATAAAGTACCTGGTGGAGCGAAAGCAGTAGAATTCCATCCAATTCCAAAGATTGATAAACCATTCCATACGATCCATGCGGACCATTTGGGCTCTTTTATAAGAACAAAACGTGGAAATACATACATTCTTATAATCGTAGATGCATTTACAAAATATATAAACCTCCACACCAGTTCAAAACACTAAATCTACCACTTCGATTAGAGTATTTCGCGAGCATATTAGCTATTTTGGAACACCGTTTAGGCTTATTACAGATCAAGGGACTAGTTTTACTAGCATTAAATTTAAATCGTATATCAAATCTTGTGGAATAAAACACGTGTATAATGCTGTAGCAACTCTACGTGCCAACGGCCAAGTTGAGCGATATAACCGTTCTATTCTAGCTCTCGCAACAATGAATCACGATAAACCAAACGCTATTTGGAACGAACATCTGCCCGACATTCAGCTTGGGCTCAATACAACCATACATGCAACTACAAAAAAGACTCCAACCGAACTTCTATTTGGGTATAAAGTAACTAATCCAAGTCAAGGCATATTAAATGAAGTTATTTTAGAAGTAGCACCCGATACCACGGCAAATATTTTAAATGAAATTAGATCCGAAGCTAATGAACTTATTTAAAATAAACAAAATAAAGATAAAGAAAGATATGATAAACATAGAAATACCGTGGTTAGATTTGATAAAGGAGATTCAGTAAGAGTAATTGAAGCAGTTACTGGTGTAGAAGGGTAATCAAAAAAATTGAGCCGAAATGTCAAGGGCATTATAGGATAAAAAAAGTTCTACCAAATGATCGTTTTGTAATCGAGGACACTCCTTTATCAAGAAAGGGGAGGCGTTACGAGGCTGTTGTTGCCATTAATAAATTTTTTTCCTTGGATCATGTTTAATCATAATGCGCCTACTGATTGTGATGAGAATTCAAGTGATAACAATAGCGATAGTGATGATGAATAAAAAGAAAAGACTGATTGTTGTATGAGATAATTTTTAGGTTCTGAGTGAGGATCGAAATCCTTAGCCAAGGTCTTCGGCTGGAGTTGCAATGCTCACTCTTGTGTCTGCAATCGATGTTATGGATTGTCTGCTCAAGCGTGAGGGGTCGTTATCCCCTGACTAAGGTAATGTGTCGGTATGCACTCCCACTCGTTTGAATCTGTAAAAATATTGAATATAAGCTTTAGTTTTTGAGTGAGGGTCGTAATCCCTAGCCAAGGTCTTCGGCTGGAGTAGCAATACCCACTCTTGTGTCTGCAATCGATGTTATGGATTGTCTGCTCAAGCGTGAGGGGTCGTTATCCCCTGACTAAGGTAATGTGTCGGTATGCACTCCCACTCGTTATTAAAAGTACATAAGATAATTTATATAAGTTGAAAGATGAAATGTAAACCAAAAAAAAAAGTTAATTGTATAATTAGTTTAAATTATAATGAACCTATCCTTAACTATAAGAAATGTATTTACTTTTAAGAGCCTTAGGAAATATTACTTCTGGTTTTATGTTACAATAAATTATATTTTAAGACTTAATACAAAATGTAACTACCGTATAAATTAAACTAATTATTAGGATCCAAATATGGTTGAATATTAATGTGATTTGATGATTTCTTGTCTTCACTACCGTATATTTCAGTTTCTTTAAAATCAATGTGATATGATAATAATAATTATAATTATTAGATCAACTTATAAAAGTAATAAGCAGATTAACTGTGGTATTGCAAATTTATATTTTTTTTTGTTATATCTAAATTTATGATCATATTAAATGATTATGAAATAACTGAATTACTTAACTTGTTAATGTAGACATAAAATCGCAACGAGGGACTCGTTGATAAACGGATGGCCGAGTTGTTAACATTTTGTACATTTTCTGATAACATCCGGTTGGCAAATACTCTGCTTTGTTATTGACTATGGATTCGGCTTTTGCGGAAGTCAAATCCAAATCCCTATTTTATTCTTGCTATAAATGTTGAAGGTTAGACAGTGAAAGTGTCATTCGTAGATCAACAGTCGTAGCGCATAGACGTGTATTGTGGAATCTATGTAAATTATACTAGATTAGTGTAGTGTTCACGACGATTGTGATAAAGTATTTTGTTGTGTGATAATAAGTGGATACATGTGTTGTAAAGACTAACGCCACATGAAATATACAGTTGTTTAAAAACAAGCATTTAATTTTATGTACCGCCATTCCTGTGCAATAGTTCGTCGATATTAACAATAGGCTTCCTCTATAAATTGTCAAGTAGCTGGATATTTGCTATAGTGGCGGGTTGGCAACCGAGGCTATTATTATTTTGATCTGTTTTCAAGAAGATGATGCAGATCATCCCATCTCCTGTTTTTATCCTATGTCGCCTCTTACGACGGGACGATATGAGATGTTGGGTTTTCTTTCACCGCCACAACAGTGCGATCATTTTTCTACTCCCGTTCATGAGTGTAGTGTTTCTCACGTTAACTGTGTATAAAATTTATGAGGACTAAAACTAATTTTAAGAATTTTATCGCGTTTAATTTTAACTTTTTAAATTCCCGATGGTTTGGGCACTTTACAGCACCCATGGTCACGGCAGGGGCGGAAGAACTGAGGTGTTTGACGACCTGATGTCATAGTAAAAATAGAATAGTAAAAATGCAGTAGTAGTTTGAATTTAATTTAATTAGTTATGGAGTCCTTAGCAGATAGTAGCAATCAGCGATTTTCCATATTAAAATTTGGATATTTTTAATTTCAATAGCCTCGCGAATCATCATTGGTAGGATTCGGTGTTCTATTGCAAGGATTTGTTGTATATAATGGTTGGGACGATACTAAACATATTTACATACTTTAGACTTCCCGGAGCTTCGGTGCTTTCATTCGGTGAGGAGCCAAGAGGCGTAAAAAAACCCGTAACATTCGTTTTAATCTATGTTTGGTACGAGTATTCATTATTATAGGACTGTATTTATGATATTTTCAAGTCTACTCGAAGTAAAAATAAATATCTAGAGTACGTGAGGGTAATATGGTCATCCGGTTAATATGGTCACTTTCTTATAATTCAAAAACTACAGCCTAATTTGCATAGATGGCTTTGTGATACGATAGCTCTTCATCAGTCATTCAAATAATAAAGGGTCAAAAGAACGCCGCTTTATCGACGCCATTTTGACAGTTGATATAGTAAGTACGTGAGGGTAATATGGTTAACTTAATCTTTATCGCCCTATAAAACCAAAATTAGGAGAAGAACAGAGACAAAAACACAAAATCGTATACTATAACAAATATATTAAGAAAAAAATAGCAAACAAGCTTTGAACATAATTAGGAACACTTCGAAAAATCGATTTAAAAAAACTAACTGCACTACACAATACAAAAATCGTCTAAAATATTTACAATAATATCAACTGTCAAAATAGCGTCGATAAAGTATCGCCTTTTTGACCCTTTATTATTTGACAAACTGAACAAGCTATCGTATCACAGAGCATTCTATGCAAACGACGCTGTAGTTTTTTGGGTTCTAAGAGAGTGACCATATTAACCGCATGACCATATTACCCTCGCGTACTATAGTTAGTTTTTTTAAAGTAGATTTTTCGATGTGTTGCTAATTATTGCCAAGGCTTATTGTTATTTTTTTCTATATTAGTTACAGTATACGACATTGTGTATTTGTCTCTCCCCTCCTCCTGGTTTTGGTTTTATAAGGCGGCAAAGCTTAAGGTGACACCCTCACGTACCTTATATCTTTTTATGGTGCCAATCAATATTAAATATGACCAATGATATGAATAAAATGTCTCAAATAAACATTATATTACGTGGTTAAAGCTAAATGTAAAGAGTACAATGTAAATAATAATAATACATTTTGAATTATTATATTTAAATTATATTTACCTTTCTTATGGATACATCGGAATCGGAAGACATGCCATATATAAAAAATAGTAGGTGTTTCTAGACATATATATTCACGTGTTTCTGTAGCATGTTACCAATCATCTACGTCTAATAGTATTTTAGAATGAAAAAAAATCTCTGACAGACATAGAGACATAGACACCAAGGTGACTCTAAAAGTGATCGAATATTTCTAAATTTGGCACGGAACTGCTTTTAATGATGTCCCTAAATTCAAGCGCACGCGAGCGAAGCCGCGGGTAAAAAGCTAGTTCTTTTTAAAAATGTGGAAAGAACTTCCAAATTATTTATGAGGTACATGGTTTAGTTTAGCTATTCATGCATAAAGGGTTACAAAATAATCCCAATCTTTTTTAGACTTGTTGATTACTGTTCCTAGTATAATACAAAAAGTGTTGGTAAGTGGCTACTGCAGTCCATGGATACCTGCCGCCAACTTCAAAAAAAGAAGGCTACGGATGCGTTCTAAGTACTAACATGGAGTACCTTACAGCGTGTGTTTACACGAGTTGTCTATTCCTTCAGACCGAAACACAGCCAATCATTTAAATAGATAAGCAGTAGTAGTTGTTTCAATGAATAAGCATTATGTGACTTAGTCTGGTTGATTCCACAAGGGAAATGAAATACTTTTCTTGCTGAAAGCTCTTCGGGGCCAATCTTAGAAGTAATTTTTCAAATACACAATAATATCCACGTTTCACGTTTTCCTTGAAACATTTTGCATAGTTGATCGGAATTTAAATACACAATACATTTTATATTTAATTAATTGGCTATCCAAGTACAGAAACATAGTACGTAACCTATCCAAATGAGAGAGGTGTAAGACAGGGTGATTTTATATCCCTGGAACTCTTCTCCGCTTCATTGGAATATGTTTTTAAACAAATGGTCTGGAAAAGATACGTTATTAACATTAATGGCGAGTAAATCTCTCACTTTCTATTTGTCGACGATATATAGTCATATGGAAAAATCGCTGGAGAACCTAAGCACTATGCTCAATGACCTAAATAGTGTCTTGCAACGGATAGGTCGGAAGATGAACATGGATAAAACAAAAATCATGTTTAACGTCCATGTCACACCTATGCCGGTAGTTCATGGGAGCACTAAGCTCGAAGTTGTTGACGAGTATGTTTACCTGGGACAAATAGTACGACTAGGTAAGTCCAACTTCGACCAAGAGGTGAATCGACGGATTCAACTCGGCTGGGCGATTCACCTCTCTCAGCGTTCGCGAAGCTACGACACATCTTCTCGTTAAACATACCTCAAAACCTGAAAACGAAATTGTACAACCGGTGCGTGTTGTCAGTAATGATTTACGGATATGAGACGTGGTTCTTCACTGCTGGCCGTATGAGGAAGCTCAAGGTCGCTCAGCGAGCTATGGAGAAGGCTATGCTCGAGGTGTCTCTGCGTGATAAACTTAGAAATGAGGATATCCGCAGTAGAACCAGACTCCCATGGCCATGGATTAGTAAGCTGAAGTGGCAGTTGGCCGGCCATATAGCTCGAAGAACCGACAACCAATGGGGAAGAAAGGTTCTCGAGTGGCAGCCTCGTACCGGTAGGGGGAGTGTAGGGCGACCCCCACTAGATGGGATGACGACCTGGTGAGACATGCAGGAAGTCGATGGATGCAGGTGACTCAGGACCGTGCTTTGTGGCATTCCTTAGGGGAGGCCTATGTGCAGCAGTGGACTTGTGAAGGGCTGTAATGATGATGATGAAGTTATTATTTAATAATAGAGCAACAGTTATTATAGAAGTTTAATTAGTTATTTTAATAATATAGCAACAGTGATTATAGAAGCTTAATCACTTATTTTTATCTTGAAACGGATTGAGATATGACTAAGATACATGTTTAGATGTTTAAGTAAATCATGGGGTAACTTAACTATTTATTGGTACGATATAAATATAGTACTTACAGGGTTTTGTGTAGCGACGTCTGAGTTTATATAAATAAAAGAACAGACAAACTTTACAGTTCTTATTTAATAAATTATGCGAACAAGTGAAGAAGAAATTACAAGTACACAGGTGATTAGTTGAGAGTAATTTTTAGTTATTATAATCTTAATCTTAACGACGCCATAACAGAATACAGATTAATAAATTACATACTAATATTGTACACATAAAACTATACTATGCTATTTCTTAGTCTTGGATACGTGGAATTGCACCACACACTGGTGATTTAGAAATCATATATTTGAAATTTCTAAAAACTCTATACACTGTATGTCCTGTTTGTTGTCTAGGACCTGGGCTGAGTCTCTAAAAAATAAACATATAATTTTCATTTGCTATGAAGACAATTGGTGCGTAAAAGAACTGTATCCGCGTCTGATTGTAACTGCTGATTTTTTTATAGAATAAGGGTGACAAGCGAGCACACAGTCCACCTGATGGTAAGTGGATGCTGTGGCCTATAGACCTACATTTATACTCAATTAGGTATTAATTGCAGATTCGTTGTCAGCCCTGAGGACTAAGATGGAGGCGTCTGTTCGGACACGTTTTACATTAGCTCTATTTGTATGTATGTATGTATTATATCTTTGTATGTATTCGTAACAATTTAGATATCTGATAAGATATTCTTATTGGAAGCCATCTTACCGACAATAGGGGTCGTATAGGAATAAGTTACTCATCTTGTGGTAATGGACTACAGAGAAATAGGCTAAAATTGCCATCTGTTTTACCGACCACAGGGTGTGGGGTAAAAGTTAGTTGTTCATCTAGTTGCAGATAACAACAGCATGCTAATTTATAGAATCAAAGTTTGAATAAGTGGAAATTAAAATGTTTGTAAATTTAAGCAATTAATGTAAAATTGACTTTCAGGTAGACTGTATGAGCGAAATAAGTGAATTCTGTGTTATTCTCATTTAAAATTCCTATGGAATAGTGAAATATTGATAGTTTTGTATAAGAAGATTAAAAGTATTTTAAATAGTAAAATATATAGGAAAAATGTAAATTAAACTATTGTATTAGTTAAGATATTTGTATTTTCAAATAAAGAACATTGCTTCAATCTTACATGTTAGTTAGACCCTGTCGTACACCTATCTGCAATTGGATAGGTTTCGTATTCTGGTTCTGTACTCGGATAGCCATCGTTGCCTTACTGTATAAGCACTTCAGCACTTCGATATAGCGACAGTCAACATGGCACCGCTGAACGGACTGCAACACCGCCCAAATTTCAACGGAATCCAAGGCTTTCTCATAGTCTACATACGCCAGACATAGTGGCTAATTGTACTCCTCGGACTTCTGTACAACTTACTGAATGGTATGTATGTGGTCTATGGTGCTAAAGCCCTATCGGAAACCGGCTTGTTCTGGAGGCTGGAAGTGGTAGGAACACTTCGAAAAATCGATTTAAAAAAACTAACTGCACTACACAATACAAAAATCGTCTAAAATATTTACAATAATATCAACTGTCAAAATAGCGTCGATAAAGTATCGCCTTTTTGACCCTTTATTATTTGACAAACTGAACAAGCTATCGTATCACAGAGCATTCTATGCAAACGACGCTGTAGTTTTTTGGGTTCTAAGAGAGTGACCATATTAACCGCATGACCATATTACCCTCGCGTACTATAGTTAGTTTTTTTAAAGTAGATTTTTCGATGTGTTGCTAATTATTGCCAAGGCTTATTGTTATTTTTTTCTATATTAGTTACAGTATACGACATTGTGTATTTGTCTCTCCCCTCCTCCTGGTTTTGGTTTTATAAGGCGGCAAAGCTTAAGGTGACACCCTCACGTACCTTATATCTTTTTATGGTGCCAATCAATATTAAATATGACCAATGATATGAATAAAATGTCTCAAATAAACATTATATTACGTGGTTAAAGCTAAATGTAAAGAGTACAATGTAAATAATAATAATACATTTTGAATTATTATATTTACATTATATTTACCTTTCTTATGGATACATCGGAATCGGAAGACATGCCATATATAAAAAATAGTAGGTGTTTCTAGACATATATATTCACGTGTTTCTGTAGCATGTTACCAATCATCTACGTCTAATAGTATTTTAGAATGAAAAAAAATCTCTGACAGACATAGAGACATAGACACCAAGGTGACTCTAAAAGTGATCGAATATTTCTAAATTTGGCACGGAACTGCATTTAGTGATGTCCCTAAATTCAAGCGCACGCGAGCGAAGCCGCGGGTAAAAAGCTAGTTCTTTATAAAAATGTGCAAAGAACTTCCAAATTATTTATGAGGTACATGGTTTAATTTAGCTATTCATGCATAAAGGGTTACAAAATAATCCCAACCTTTTTTAGACTTGTTGATTACTGTTCCTAGTATAATACAAAAAGTGATAGTAAGTGGCTACTGCAGTCCATGGATACCTGCCGCCAACTTCAAATAAAGAAGGCTACAGATGCGTTCTAAGTACTAACATGAAGTAACTTACAGCGTGTGTTTACACGAGTTGTCTATTCCTTCAGACCGAAACACAGCCAATCATTTAAATAGATAAGCAGTAGTAGTTGTTTCAATGAATAAGCATTATGTGACTTAGTCTGGTTGATTCCACAAGGGAAATGAAATACTTTTATTGCTTAAAGCTCTTCGAGGCCAATCTTAGAAGTAATTTTCCAAATACACAATAATATCCACGTTTCCCGTTTTCCTTGAAACATTTTGCATAGTTGATCGGAATTTAAATACACAATACATTTTATATTTAATTAATTGGCTATCCAAGTACAGAACCATAGTACGTAACCTATCCAAATGAGAGAGGTGTAAGACAGGGTGATTTTATATCCCTGGAACTCTTCTCCGCTTCATTGGAATATGTTTTCAAACAAATGGTCTGGAAAAGATACGTTATTAACATTAATGGCGAGTAAATCACTCACCTTCTATTTGTCGACGATATATAGTCATATGGAAAAATTGCTGGAGAACCTAAGCACTATGCTCAATGACCTCAATAGTGTCTTGCAACGGATAGGTCGGAAGATGAACATGGAAAAAACAAAAATCATGTTTAACGTCCATTTCACACCTACGCCGGTAGTTGATGGGAGAATTAAGCTCGAAGTTGTTGACGAGGATGTTTACCTGGGACAAATAGTCCGACTAGGTAAGTCCAACTTCGACCGAGAGGTCAATCGACGGATTCAACTCGGCTGGAGAGCGTTCGCGAAACTACGACACATCTTCTCGTTAGGCATACCTCAAAACCTGAAAATGAAATTGTACAACCGGTGCGTGTTGCCAGTGATGACTTACGGTTATGAGACGTGGTTCTTCACTGGTGGCCGTATGAGGAAGCTCAAGGTCGCTCAGCGAGCTATGGAGAAGGCTACGCTCGAGGTGTCTCTTCGAGATAAACTTAGAAATGAGGATATCCGCTGTAGAACCAGAGTAACCGACATAGCCCAATGGATTAGTAAGCTGAAGTGGAAGTGGGCCGGCCATATAGCTAGTTATATCTCTGAAGAATTTCAGAGATATAACGTCACCCTGTCGTACACCTATCTGCAATTGGATAGGTTTCGTATTCTGGTTTTGTACTCGAATAGCCATCGTTGCCCTACTGTACAAGCACTTCAGCACTTCGATATAGCGACAGTCAACTTGGCACCGCTGAAGGGACTGCAACACCGCCCAAATTTCAACGGAATCCAAGGCTTTCTCATAGTCTACATACGCCAGACATAGTGGCGAATTGTACTCCTCGGACTTCTGTACAACTTGCCGAAGGGTATGTATGTGGTCTATGGTGCTAAAGCCCTTTCGGAAACCGGCGCGAAAATCTGCGCGCGAGACGATTCGTAATGACTCTCGAAAACAGCACGTAGACGCGGCTCAGAAGGCAAATCGGTCTGTAGTTCTTCAAGAGAACGTTGTCACATTTCTTGAAGAACAAGACCACCGCACTTCTGCTTCACGCCTTCGGTGTAATGCCACCATGGAGGACGGAATTAAAGAGCTTCTGAAGGACTTCAAGTACCGGTTTTCTACCCACTTTCAGAAGCTCCGCTGTAAATCCATCCACGCTTAGGGGCTTACCGTTTTTAAGGTGCTGAAGAGCCATTCTAATCTCGCTCAGACTGATGTCCGGGATATCATCGGAATAGTGTCGCATAAGACTCGCTCTTGGATCGTTACTCACACTTGCATGTGGCTCCTACGCTGATGTGTACAGCTGCCCATAGAACCTCTCAATCTCACTCTAAATCTCAGGCGTCCCGGAAATTACGCTGCCACACTTGGTCTTCAGCTTCGACAGTTGGCTCTTCCTGGCAGACAGATCTCTAGCAAAGACTTTGGAGCCTTGGTTCCGCTCGATCGCTTCTTCAATACCTACAAGCTGTATTGAAGTTGCGTAAGTCCCGCCGCATGCATTTGGAGATCTGTCTGTTCAGTTGCCTGTATGCTGTCAAATCTGTTGAAGAATGTAGCATCGTCTCCCGTCTAACAGCCATGAGATTAAGAGTATGATCGGAGAGTTTTTGTGTTCTTCTGCGGCGGATCTTGCAGAACTTAGCTCCGACAGCATGGACAGTTTCCACGAGCTTGTCATTCATATCGTCCACTTCATTGCAGTCTTCTAGGCAGTGAAAACGGTTTTGTTACTCGAGCTGAAAGGTTTCGGGACTTTGGAACAGAGCACGAGGGGGACGGAGCGTTGACTTCATTAGACGACACCTCTCCAACTTAACGTTTAGGTTCAGTGTGCCTCTGACCATTCGGTGATCGCTACCAGTTTTCACCCTCGCGATCACGGAGACATCGCTGAACAGTTGTCGTCTGGTCGTCATAATGAAGTCAATATCATTTTTTGGCGAACTGTCGGGGCTCGACCAGGTCCACTTCCTGTGGACCTGTTCGAGCGTGTATGTATTAATGTAATGTGTGTAATGTATGAGAATGTGTATGTATTAATGTAATGTAATTTTATAATTCACTTTTCAGCCATTTCCAGATGTTAAATAATTTGAAATTTTTCAAATGAATGACCGTTGACAGTACAATCAAATCATGACAATTAGCTAATATTAGGATTAAAGAAATTTATTGTATGAAGAAATTACAAAATTTCTATTTTAAAATTGTCTAAAATTATAAGTATAACTAGGTTGTGTAGAGACCATGCATATGTACAAAGTTATTTTTGATTCATTAACTAGAAGATTATTTGTTTGTAAATATTATTTTCAATTTTTTATTCATTTTAATAAATTATGTACACATACATGCAGTTGCAACATGTATTATACGTAAACACATTTTGTAGAAATTTATTTAATGACAAATTAGTTTTATATTTTTAGATGAAATTGCAGATAATTTTTCGTAACATTTTATTTTGTATTTGATAATTTTTGGTAAAACGTATTTTAGAATGATTTTGACTAGGTAGGTAGGTACTTTGAATTTGACATGTAAAGATGCAAGTTCTAAGCAAATAATTGTTTTAATAATTGTTTGAATAAAGTATTTTGGTCCTTTTTAGGTATTTATAATGAACTAAGACTTTAATAACATTATTTTGTGAAACTTGAAGACTTTTGGACGGCGCTGCATTACCCCAAAATTAAATGTGGCTTTATTAAGGACTTAATGTAGGTATATAGAAACGGATGTGTTTAAGCTGACAGTTTACAACTTCACGCAGAGCGCTTGTTAAAGAAATCATTTTAGATATGTATCTTCCGTGTAAGTTTAATATCTCTAAGTAAGATACTTTTCCATTACAAGTAAATACAAGAATTTAAATTTTACATACTTAAGGGATAAAATTTTCTTCAAATTACTTTTTTTTGATAATAATATTATGTAACAAGTTTCAGGTATGTTAAATTGTGTGTATGTTAATTTTATTCTTATAAAATCCTCAAAGCTCATGACAAATTATCAATTTCTTTAATTTCCAACAATATATACACGTCGTGCAACCTGCTATTGAATGGACGAGACTGATGCACAACAAATAAAAACATATTCAAAAATACCCACTCCCAAAGTCCAGGCGCACTATGAAACGCGGCTAACACTAAAGATATATTTGTTTTTCAGAAGAGAGCCATAAGGGCAACCTATAGAGTATTGAGTCAAAATAGTCTGTAAGACAAAAATACCATCTTCGTAATATATAAAAAATAATGTTTGTTTGTTCGTATTTTATGCGCTGCCATACCATTCATCAGATTATTTTAAATAATGTACCGACAAAGTTATTTGAAAATTATATATCATACAAGTTCAATGAATGTATTATCATTCCTAATTAAACAATGTAACTCTTTCAAGTTTCCACAATTCTTTATTCTGTGGTACCAACGCGCATGGTATCAACTAGAAGTAAATAACATAATTGTAACAGGGTGGTTCTTCACAGGACAGAAGTATTTATTTTCTTTCTTGACTTTCAATAAGTTTCATTTATAATTTTTGATGAAAAAATGAATGTCAATAAAACATATTTGCGTTAATTGCGTGAGTATATCTATCAAGAAATGAATTACTAGTGGCCTATAGCTTTAAACAGTCTAAGTTTTGTTAAAAGGTTGACAGCGACTACGATAATGGTTTTAATATATCAAAAGTGACTGAATAAACCTAATAAGCCAATTAATTATTTATGAAACAAATTACAGTCTTATTATATCATTACAGCCCTTCACACGTCCACAGCTGTACATAGGCCTGGTGAAGTTTATGTTTATTTAATCTAATTTCATTAACTGAAAATATAATATGTCGTTACGAATGAAAGAAAATAAATACGAAGAATTAAGTATAGAACTCTACACTCCCACTTGTTCAAGCAGTACCTATAAAGTGGGCGCACGCAACTAATGCCCCATTCCCATGTTTGAAAAGCGTTTCGTGCCTAGTAGTAACTATACGTTTTATGAGATACGGAAGGCATGAGTAAAGGCATTTTATATTGCAAAATATTTGTATGGCAACTTATGATGACTTGAAATGAAATAACCTTATGCGGTTCGTAAGTTGTTGAACTAGTATTTGGTTTTAAATAATATTAACTTCTCTTTACCATTTGTATTTGAACCAAGTGAATAAGTAAATGAATGATGTGAGATGTAGTAGTGATAATGAGGCTTTGTACTTGACATATTCCATCTAAGAAGATTTTATTTCTCATGAAAAAAGTTCAGTCACTGAACTGTGATTAATGCGGTGTACCCGAGACGCATTCCATCAAGATTTAGTGTGTAACTACGCTATCTTTCTTACTGACAAGTGCCATCACATTTTTCACTGACTCTAATATAATTTTGTGAAACCACATGGCGAAACAAAATTGGTGATCAAACTGCATATGTACAGTAGAAAGTTCTCGGATCGATTGCAGTCCCTCCCAGTGTGACTTAGAGGATCCTGACTGAGAACTTTATGTCGTAACTAAATGTATGACTATCCTTCTACACAATGTAACTAATTTTAGATCTGCAAACTATTCATTTTATTGAAGTTTCAGTATAATATATTTGTTTTTTTTTTTTTATATTGAACTAACAGAGTTACATGTTAACATTGTAATTATGTTCGTCAATAAAGCATTAAAAAAGAGAAAAATTAAAAACACTCTATATTGCTTTTTAAATAACCTCCTTATATATTTTTATCAATATTTTTTATGATTTATTGTAAAAATAACAACACGTAAACTCTATAAAAATATTCAGTTCTTTTTAAATAGTTATAATATTATTTTAATTAAAATCAAATTAACTTTAAAACATCAACAATTCATAAACTTTAAATTATTTGTCTATTACTGTGCGTATATTGCATTTGCATATTAGCATCCGTTGCAACTGTTTCAAAATAATCCATTCATATCCTAGAGTAGCTCGTAACATTTCTAAGCTGAAATTGAAAACGGAAATAATAAATGTTGCCTACATCGCGCTTTATGAATTATTGCGCATTTTTTAATTTTCCTGCATGCCTAAATGCAGAGAATGCATTCTGTGTAGTTAAAGTATACTTTCAAGTAAATAAGTAGGTGTAATTTATTCTACTATTATGCTAATGTCATCAATATATAAATATATTCAAACAGCTTCGAAATATTTGATTGAGGGAAAATAAAAACGTAATATAAAATCCGTCTGAATATAAAAAACGACATTTTTAATGAAATAAGCCTGAATATCACATTCTACGCTTAACAGGCTCGTAAAATATTCGCGTAATGCTTACAGTTTAGAGACGGTATCGCATATTTATCGTTATAACAGCTTCCAGGTAAAGTAACGTAATCAGAAAATGGTTAGGCAAATATTTTAAATGGAATTTCATAAGTTAAGTTGATCTACGTTTACAGCACAGCATTTTGTAATTTATGTAGGCAGGTACAAAATTTAATTTAATTTAGATATAATTGAGGCTTCTTATTAATTTGTAGGAAACTAACCCAAGGCGAAAGCGGCATTTTGATGGTGATGATAATTCACTATTTATGATTTTTCATTTATTTTAGAAAATATTCCACGTGTATGTACATATCATGGTGATAATTTTCTTAAAACTGCGTTGATAAAATAAACTGAAACTTCAAAATTACAAGAAATAAATAAAATTAAATAATTAATTTTTAAGTGATTTTGCCAATTAAAAATGTTATTATAAAATTACTTTTGTAACATTCCTTTATCATTCATCATCAATAAAGAATCATAAAATAGACCTAAACAAATAACTTAATAGTTTAGGTGTTTTTCGCAAAAATAGAACTAGGTAATTGCTCTGATGGAATTCAAACCAGCACTTACGACAATTAAAGAATTACACAGCCCACTCTAATGCAGTTATAATTTAATATATAAATTGGATTTAGTTTCATCTTACTCGCCTAAATTCACATTATTTCATTCAAACAAACCAGAGTATTTCGATTAACCGTCAATTAAGGAAAGTTTCTCCCGAGAGCGCAAAGTTTGATCCTATTTTGAATCTGAACCAATCAAGTTTTGAAGACACGAGTTAGGAAGTAACACAGACACATATCATATTTTCTTTAAAATTTATAATTTACAAGTTACACAGGCAAAATAGTATATATTTATCGTGAAAAATAAGTTTTAATAAACTAATAACTACTTAATCTCTTATTTACTAACAAATAAAGTTTTTTGGTATCATCTGATAACGAGTCTGTAAAAATACTATTATTTACAAACACCAATCATGAATAAATCTGAATTATTAAAATTATTCTGGAGTTGTTTTTAAATTGCATATTGAACAATTAGGTGGGATAATTTTCGTATCTAATGTGAATATTTATTGCATGGAATAAATCTTGATGCTATATAATGATTGCGTTGTATTGGTGTTACAATAATATTTAGGCTAATTTGATAAATGGTTGTAATTTTACATCAAAATCATTCTCGAATAGAATGATTTCAGCATTTTCTCGCTTGCAAAAACGAAATGCTGCGATGAAGGAGCGATTTTAAGAGGAAGCCGGTACGTACGAGTGGTGTTATATGGCGCATAAGCTTCTGGTAAAGGTTTTGCACATCCCGGTAAATTACGCTAGCAAAGATCAGGTGAAGCAAGAGAAAGAGTATTTATATAGTTAGTTTTAGTATTAATATAGTTCTTTCAAGACCAAGGTGGACTTATAAAATGCTTACTTAATGTAGTAAGTACAAATATACCTGCAGTGTCCAGCTGTTAAACATACTCGTAGTATGTTTATGTATGCCTTCTTATTTTTTTAGAACTAATGTGATTATCCATTTGTAAAAATGTCATCGTGAGAATCCATGTATGCAGGATACACTCACAAAAAGTGTTAATGGAAAAATAATCACAATAACGAGTATAAAAGGTTGTCATGATCATTTCATTATTTCCAAGCACAATATTTTGCCACGCTTTCGCACAACTAAAGCTTCCTTGTAATAATTTTCAATTTCTATTTGTTGACGCAGTTTATAATACGGAACATGTTCTCGGTTTCTGACGTTATCATTTAGGTTTCCTTCCCGCAGGCTTGTAGAAGAATAAAACTGAGATAACAAGAGAGGAAAAACGGAAATATTCTATTTTGTAGGCAAAGAAATAAATTTTATCTATATACAACTTTATATAATAATGCTGAGATGACTATGATATGGAATAGAAATGAGGTTATTATTAACTTTAAATGTTATTTAAAAAAATTTAAACTTATATATTGCTTACATAAAAATATAACCTACAATTAACATTGTAGTGTCTGTCTGTAACATCGAAATAACTGCCTTGAATTGAACTGAGGTAATTGTTTGCATGCCAATAAGGCATGAATAACCATTTTAAAAATGTTTGTCTGTCTGTCTGACTGTCATCATCATCATCATCATTACAGCCCTTCACAAGTCCACTGCTGAATATAGGCCTGACTGTCGATCCGGGATAATCTTCGGAATGGCTGAACCGATTGTAATGAAACTTTACGAAAAGATTGAGAGCAATGCAAGAAGTGAAACTTCCTTACATATAATTCTTAGTTTATTTAAATTTTACATAAATAGGTTAATACTCATGCAGCCCCGGCAATGAAAAGGTGCAAGAAAACAAAAATGTTTTTGTTTTTTAATACCGTACTAAATTTCTCCACTACGCAGATAAAGAAATTTTACTTCAAAACGAAAAATTTATAATTTTTTTTATATATAATAAGGCATCTTACACAGGCAAAGACAAGGCGGGTCCGCTGGTCTACCATAAAGTTATGTAATATTTGTCCTTAATAAAAGTAATTACACTATTTTTAGGCAAACATATACTTTTAATTTCCTTTAAATTTTTGTATGTGGTGGAGCAGGTCCCTGGATGATTTAAACTCACAATAAGACCTGGTAGTTTACGCTGTTGTTGAGATCCAGAAATCACCCGTGTGAAGCCGGGACGGATCGCTAGTGTATAAAAAACATCAGTTTTACACTACTACGACTATATATGTAAATCCACCATCGCTGCCACTCTACTATCTAGATATTCATTCGTTTCAAAAGATGTAAAATTTATAGTCATCTAGCAAAGCGATTTAATTATATTCAGCTCAGTCTCATTCTTTACGAGCTTAGTCGTGTGAGAATAAATGATGAAACATCTTGATATAATAAATTGATGATTGAAAGATCATTGTAAATATTCATGGCAGAACCAATAAAACTATTATTGAAAATTTATGGATCTTAAATTAATTATCGACTCTTACGACATTACCGTGAAACTTGTTTGTAATGAATCTTGGAATTTTGGCTTAGAGTGACCGACCGAACAGGGCGTCATTATCTAGCAAGAAACGTTTAGGAAAGTTAAACTTTGATAAATAAATATGTATTGTATAATTCATACTTGCGTTTGTTATCACTTGGTGAAACTCCAGCTTAATTTTGGTGGTTTGGATGAATTGTTAAATTAGTACAACTGTTTATCTAAATCACAAAAATGAATTTGTATTGCATAGAAAAAATAAGAAGATTTGGTAAAAACTGCAAAATTACTCCCCAGAAATTGGATTAAGATTTGTCACATTAACTCAGATGTAAGTAGTGAATGTTTTAAACCTTACTACTAAACTCGTCAACTACACACCGATAAACATTCATTCCCGGAACAACAATTGGTCCGTGTTGTGCAGAAATAATCCAACTCAAAAACTGGCCAAAATAATGACCCAGAGGCATTTCTTTCAATTTATTTTCAAGTATGAAATACTTCTGAAAAATAACAATTAATCCCAAAATCTACATAAAATTTTCTTTCAAATACACAACATGATATAATATGACTCTGGCCACAAAAACTGCATTTATTATGCACCTTTAAAATTTGTATAGTTATATTTTTTAGGCTGAATCATTTGTGCACAACACGGTACCATTCGTTAGCAATAAAAAATTGTGTACGCGAAATTAAAATAAAATGTACCTGAACTAAATAACTATATCAATAATAATAAATAATTATAATAAACTGTATAGATACCCCACTTAGTAATAATGTAGTTGGGTTTTGTTTATTCGTCTATTTGTTTTTATTTATGTATTTTACTTTAATATAGTATTCAATATAATATACTCTCATTTGCAAAAATCATTTCATTTACGATTTTTATTGTTTTCTGCCTGAAAAAAAGCCGGCCAAGTCCGAGTCGGACTCGCCTATGAAGGGTTCCGTAGCAGCATGATCATTTCGATGTAAGTTATTGAAATTAATTGTATCCAACGAAAACAGTATCAAATCGTAAACGTACAATATTTAGTATTCGCAAATGTATCTAAAAATTAGCTCAGCGAGCACGAGTGTCAATGACGTCTACCCTCACGTGTCTGTCCGTTCGGGTAAGCGCAGTCGGGTATTAGAAAATAATGCGTCACGGTTTGTGCATAAGGTTTGTGCTTGTGAAATTAAATATTTTTTATTTTTATATTTGAGTTGATTGAATGAAAGGTAAATTGCGGTTTACGATTTATGACGTATTAAAAAAAAAGTACTCACAAGATCCCGTTCAAACCAATTTTCGATGGAAGTTTACATGGTAATGTACATAATATTTTTTTTAGTTTTATCATTCTGTTATTTTAGAAGATACAGGGTCACACATTTCTCCACTTTGGAAGTGTCTCGCGTAAACTATTCAGTTTAGAAAAAAATGATATGAGAAACCTCAATATCATTTTTGAAGACCTATCCATAGATATTCGACACGTATGAGTTTGAAAAATTTTGAGCTTCACTTCTAAGTATGGGGAAACCCCAAAATGTATTGTTTGATTTTTCTATTTTTTGTGAAAATCTTAATTCGGTTCACATTATACATCTACTTACCAAGTTTCAAGAGCATAGTTCTTATAGTTTCGGAAAAAAGTAGCTGTGACATACGGACGGACAGACAAACAGACATGACGAATCCATAAGGGTTCCGTTTTTTGCCATTTGGCTACGGAACCCTAAAAATACAATTCGAATAAGTATTTCATCATTTAAACATAATTTATTAAAATTCACATTCAATCATTATTAAAAAAATACGTTCCAATTTCAAATTTTTGCTGAGACTGCCTGAGACTGTTTTTAAAGCAAGCAACTTTTTACTACATTTTGTGACGCGAGAGAGCTTCCGAAAGTTATTATCTACTCTAAAGAACTTTTAGTATATTTTATTGGATTTTCTCATTTACTTCACATTTAAAAGTATTCTTATTATTGTCTCTAAAATGGTATTCTATGGACTTATTTTCTCTTAAAATTATGCTATTTACCATTATTTAATTTTAGCAGAACCATAATAATTTTACAAAACTGTCATAACTAATCGCTTTCAATATACTTAATAATTTTCAAGCATTTGCAATATATAAAGCGTGGACTTATTAAATATTTTTCATCCATTATATTTTATAAGCAAAGGAAATTGAAGGACGAAGTTGAATTACGATCGAGAGGAAATGGAATACTTTTAAGTAATCGAGATTTTCTTTTTATCAACTTTTAACGGAATTTCAAATCTACTTTTTAAGAAAGTACTTACTTTTAATTATTATACTAAATAATTGAAATATACTTTATAAATATAACTTATCATAGTAACAGAGAATAGTATCTAATGATGGAATATAACTATTACAAATTATTAAGTCACTGCACGTGAAAATGTGTTTTTATTTGAAACTAGTGGTCACCTAATTCAGCAGTAATTCGTTAAATTTTTGTGTTTGTTAATTAAGAAAGATGAATTTAACTTTCAATTGCACATTAGATAATATGTAAAATACAAATATCTAATATAGAAAACATAAATAAACGCTTTTTACCTTTTTTTTTGTCTAAAACGTAGTGATATTATTGTCTTTGGTATTTACTAATTTAAGCTTTATGCACTCCTTTACTCTATAAACTTTTACTATGCTAAATCTCACATTCCTCTGTGCGCGTAACATGCTTAAAAAGGGATGCAAAGTTTTCGCGTCTCGTATTCATATATAGATAATGAATATTATGTAATTAATTGAATATCTTACATACTTTGTAATTTTTATGGAAGTTTATTTATGACTATGCTTTAAAAATCCTGGTGGGGATCCTAAAAGGAAATCATTGAATTCTTTAAGGCGTGATTTGCTCTTTGGAAAAAATATTGAAATATGATACGATATTACCCAAACGGTAATATCTGACCTATCTTCACTATCTCTTGTTTTTTGATAACCATTTGTTAATTTGATTTTTTATAATAGAAAGTTATATAGTATATATATATAATTTATCGATATATCTATACATGGATTAAATAAAAACTTAGGTAATCATTTTACAATTATTCAATGAATAAGAACATTCAGTCATTTTGAAACGGTCCGTTGAGCAGAATGCGAATCAACTTTATCTAAGAAAACTAATGGACTAGAACAATTGAAAAGTCTCGTTTGTTAAAAAGCGAATTCGATTATCATTTGCAAAACTTAGGAGTGTAGGTACGAGTACTACTGCTGTGCTGTGATATACCACAACGTGGTACCTATGTAAACTTTTATTAGGTGTAGATTTTGTATATCTTTTATACATAAAGTTATTATTAATATTATTTTTAATTATTTTTGTTTTCTATACAGTAGCAAATTTTTTACTTTACGTCATAGAGTGAGCTGAAGAGCTCGCGTACTTTGTCAACCATAAAAAAGAAAATACGAACCATATAAGGACATTTTACATAGATGCCATAATATTATTGTTTACAAAAACCAAATAATACAAACATTGCTTATCGCGTATTTTATTATTATTTGATAATGAATTCGATCAAGTAACATATTAGGAGGAAAACGGTTGATTCAAAATAATTGTAAAAAACTTCTTTGCACTGTATCGTAAATAACAAACAAACTGACTATATCTATAACAAACTTTTTTATAGAATCAGGGTGAAGAACGAGCACACAGCCTATCTGATGGTAAAAGTATGCCGTGGCCCATAGATATCAACATTTATCCTCGATTAAGAATCAAAATGCAGATATGTTGTCACCACGGAGCAAATTTGCTAAAACATTGATAATTAAAATAAACCCAATATAGGAAGACAGTCCCGTATCGAGTTAGAGACTCTTGTCACCCCCAGTCAAATTCTAGTTTCAATTGTAATGAAGCAAAGTAACAAATTAAAAAAAAAAAGTATATATTATATACATTTAATTAATTTGTTACTTGATATATACACATAATCGTATTATTTTTAAAGAAAACCGAGAAAAAACCACATATACAGGGATATTTTGCAATAACTTGTCAAATTTACACAGACATTTCAGAATAAGTAGTATAGGCAAATAGTAAAGAAAAATTAATTTAAAAAATCTCACACATTCTGTCCTTATCTTTTAAATTCAAAATGTAGTAAATCATTATTTTAACTGATTTTACTCCATACGCACACTTTTGTGACAAAAACGTCGTTGCCCATAAATCACATTCAAAATGGAATATATTCAAATAAAAGTAGAAGCCTTAATTTCTCATGTTTTCAAAAACTGCAATTTTTTATTTGTTTATTATTTATTGGAACTTAATTTTAAAATTTGGCTACTCTTTGAAATATATCCTTGTTAAATATTCTATAATTATGACAATATAATTGTTAAATTACAAAATATTGAACTCACTTCATTCACTTTATTTTAAGAAACGTAATATTATTGAAACTGTTTTAAAATTAGCATGGCACCAAAGTTTCTTTACATGCCGAATTGCTTAATGTGCTTCTTATTGCAATCGCCTATTCGTATTTTAAGTCCTAGGATTAAATTTTGTGAAAACATGTTCAAATTCGTTAAGTAGAAGCGGTGTTAGAGAATCCACTACTCCATATCAACCTACGGGTATCGTAGGCGTAACAGAAGGGCATGAAACTGGAGATGGGCTACGGAATCTTCCTTATAACAAATTAATAATAATTATAATAATAATAAAAAAATTGATGAGAACGGTAATCGTGACCTTGTTAAATCGACAGTAAAGTGTAAAATCTCACCTTTCGTTCGAGGTGTGTAAAACTGCGTTGCAACGATGTCATATGGCCAACAATGGCAATTTATATGGAAGGCCCACGTTCCGTTACAGCCTATCATAAGGCAACTACTGAATATGGTCCTATTGAATCTTATAGGAGGGATATTGGCCATAGTTGCCACGTGTGACAGGAGGGTTGGCAACGGCAGTTTTTAACTTTCTTATTGGTATTGGGACGCTGCTACCCATCTCATGCTTTGTTTCACTCTGTCGCCTCTTCGAGCGAAACGGGGTATTGAATATTATTACACCGTCGCTACGCAGCCAAGTCTATGTACAGCAAATTTTAATGAGCTTTAATGAATGAATATGTGTAAATCATAATTGTAAATCTAAAAGCATCTCTTGAAAATAGTAATAGTAGTAGTTCAAAGAAAAACGTAGAAAAGGCAAATATTTAAACGAGTGATTCTAAATTAAAATTTGAGGTTTGGTGGAATAATGGTTATTAAAATAATAAGTAAGCGACTGGCTGTGAGTGCTAGAACAGTGATAAACACAAATTTTATTTAAGTACCATTTATTTGAAACGAGCACGTTCTATCCTAAATGTTTAACCTTGCGTAGGCGGGCTTAGCTGACATCTCGGTATGAAAAATGGCAGTCCGTGTTTCAAATACAGTAATGGTGGCAAATTTTTAAAATATCTCATACCTACCTCGTTTGCTTCAAAGACCAAAAGAATTGCCATTCAAAGTTAATAGACACACTTTTTATAGCAGATTATAACTGAGAGAGGATGGGCGGAGGATGGGGATGAGAGGGAAGAGGCGGTCGGTTATTATAAGAAAATTGATTAAGTATTAAAGAAGTTACGAAATGACTATGAAGCTAATTTCCACTCACAATACCTTCGAATAAATCTCCTTACAATAATTTAGTATTATAAAACGCCCATGGATATAGTAAGATGATGTAAAACTCACTGGCGTGTGATGTTGAGCAGTGATGAAGTTGCAAGACATCTGTTGAAGCACTCGAAAGTTCGTCTTCCAAACGTGGCGTGAATTAGTTTTACCACAGGTACCTACATATGGACTGCTAAAGGAAGGTTTTAATTCGTATTGTGTAAGAATTTAAAATTAACGTAAACGTCATTAATTGTTTCCTACAGACGGAATTTCGGCCACGGCGGCCAGACTCAATGGAAACTGCGCAGGACGGGATAGTAGTGCTCGAATGTACGAGTATGCGCAAGAACGGGTGCAATTTCTATTTCATCATTTTCACTGTCCGATGGAATGGCAATCTGATACTAAAGGAGAGAGATCAGGCGTACGACAAACATCTATACTTTTTTTCCAAGGCGCGAGTTGAAACATCGCCAACAATTATACTCCAAGCTGCTGTTGAGAGTTTTTGCCAGGAAAACCTAATAACTGATGTTTGACCTGACCTGGGATTCCGCCCCGGGAATTCATGATTAGCAGACGCGTTAACGACCAACGAGGCAGTACAACGTTATTCAATATCGTTATTAAATCAAATATGGGTAATTACACAACATGAATTTTGCCTTAACTACACAACATTCATTTTATTTTTAAATAAATAAGACGAAATTTGATCTAAAATAATGAACAATTTTATTACAACTTATTGTTAAATAAGACGAAATTTGATCGAATATAATGAACAATTTTATTACGTTTGACATCTCGTCATTTTCTTTTTTAATTCATATTGCTCTGAGCAATTTACGAATTAAAGTAATATATTTAGGCGTCAATAAAGAAGTAAATATTTTTTGCTTTATATAAAAATTAATATAGGTACAAATATAAATAAGTTTTGTTAGGTTTTATAAAAATATCCAGATCCGCAACAATTATTTGTAGTCCATACAACAACTTGTTCAGTGCAGGATTTGAACCCGCGACCCTCTGCACCGAAACTCATTGCTAAGCAACTGCGTCATGGAGCCGTCAGTGATCATCATCATCACCATTACAGCCCTTCACAACTCTACTTCTGAACATAGGCCTCCCCCAAGGAATGCAACAAAGCACGGTCCTAGGCCACCTGCATCCATCGACTTCCTGCATGTCTCACCAGGTCGTCACTCCATCTAGTGGGGGGTCGCCCTACACTTCGCCTACCGGTACGAGGCTGCCACTCGAGAACCTTTCTTCCCCATAGGTTGTCGGTTCTTCGAGCTATATGGCCAGCCCACTGCCACTTCAGCTTACTAATCCGTCAGTGATACGTAATAACAATTATTTATTCTTCTCATTCTCTATCAGCCTTTGTTTTCTTACTTTTCCTAAAGACGTCTCTTACGACTTATTTATATATTATTTATTTATATTTTGTATAAAACTTGAAATGTCGTGATTGGAAATAATACTTTAAATAATATTTTTGAAATGTTGTATTTTTGAATTATGAAATAACGATTGGATGAACAGGTTATTAAAAAATATTTAGTTATGGGAATTCCTTTATTAACTGGTAATTCTTTCTTAGTCTAGAAATAATCTTGTCGGAAAACTGACCTAACTCAAAACTGGCCGTAGATAAAGTCTATTGAATAATAATTATCTAAAAACCTTTAAATGAAGGTTTTAAGGTAAATGCGTCACAATATTTTAAAAAAACACACACATTTAAATACAGCATTTAAATACAGTCTACTCGCGTTCGACTATCGTATACACAAATACAAATCGTCCATCTATTTTTTGCGTGGTAGAGCCATGCTGCAGCTATATTAGTAGTATGGTTGTAGCACGAATGGGTCGGCTCGACCGGGGAAGGACCACGCTCTCACAGAATACCAGCGTAAAGTAGCAGCTTAACACTGCTGTGTTTCGTATGGTGAGTGTATAGAACCGGCGACCCGTTTTACGGGAAGAGAGGCGTTCCATCATAGTCCTCACGTGCGCCAACGCATCTGCTTTTTGATTCACAAACGAGAATATATGTAGATGTCTATGGGCTACAGCAACCACTTACCGTCAGGTGGACTGTGTGCTCGTTTTTCACCCTATCCTATAAAAAAAATCTATAATTAAAAGTAAATAACACGATATGTAACAATAATAGTTTTCTTAATTTAATATGAGAAGCAAATATTTATTTACCAATTAATAAAAAGGTTGCCAATTTTTGTTTCCAAAGGTTGCAATTTATTCTAGAATTTAATTTAAATTTATATAATTACAAATAAAATATACCAGAATAATGAATACATTTTGTGCTGGAGTATTTGCAGTATTTAACTTAGACTGCAAATATATTAAAACATGTTCGTTGATTTATGATAACTTTGTTAAAACTTATCAAAAAATTGTTTCATTTCGTTATTTATGTGTTATTTGCATTAATATCAGAGCAACTTAATTAACGTTCGTTTACCAGTGAACAAAAATAAGCACGGACTGGCACTAAGCATTCTCTTGTAAAAACTTTTCAGTGCTGTACGTAAGTTGAATTCGTTCAAAATAAAAAATAAGCATATATTAATAGAGTAGCAGATATTACAGAAGTTATATTAGTTATTTTAATCTCCAATCGGATTGGGATATGACTAAGTTTTATTTATAGGTATTTAAGTAAATCATTGATTAAATTAATTATTAATTGGTACAGGATAAATATAGTACGGGAGATATTTTATAAATCATTTAGAAATCTACGTCCTGTTTTGTTGCTTAAGACCTGGGCGGTATTAGAAGCGACTATACTGAGTAAATTGCTCAAATATGAATCTCTAAAGATGACCATAGTTTTCTATTTGCTAGAGACAATCTACTGCGGAGAATCAAGTTCTACTGCGGATATCCTCATTACGATGTCTATAGTATAAAGAAATTCCGAGCATAGCTTTTTTCATAGCTCACTGAGCGACATTGAGCTTCCTTAACTAAGTAATAAATGGGCTCTAACTCAACATGAATATTACTCTTGCCTCCGACACCTGGACTACACTTACCCGCCAGCGATTTCGTTCGCGTGGACAAACGCCGAATCTAAAAATTTATGTACCATTAAAAATCTACTCTATCTACTCTATCCCTGAGCGAGTCTAAAGTTTTGAGTCAAAAGTTTTGGTAGCACATTTGGTTTAATAAAAATATAATACATACTTAGTATGGATTATAAAATCTTAAACTACTTGAAAGCTTCTCCGTATAATATATCTGCAGTAGTTTTGGTATCTGGTAGCAGAAAACATTGCTTTCGATATGGAAACATGAGAGTTAATTTTGGCATTTTATTTTAAGAAGCAATTGTGCCGGCTAAATAACCTCTTTGTTCTGTGGTTCAGAACTTTTGTTGATTTTATTTGAAATACTGAACGTATCTTGGTAGTAACGTAATATTAACGGTTATCAAGTGTTGAATAAAACTGCTGTTACGGATTTTATCTAGTTTAATTAAACTTATTTTTAAATTCTCGACGATTGGGGTGCTTTCTGGGTTTTATCTAGTTATAAAAACAGTATAGATTTACAAACAAGTAGATGGTGTTGCGATGGACTCACCGGTATCTCCCATTGTCGCCAATATATTTATGGAGGACTTTGAGGAGAAAGCCTTCCTTACTGCACCTGTAACTCAAAGGTTCTACAAGCGGTACGTAGACGATACTTTCACAATTTTACCATCAGACAAAGTAATTGCATTTTTAGAACATCTTAATTTCTCGGACTTTAAAATTCAATTTACTATGGAGTTAGAAGCAAATATTTTTTTAGCTTTCCTAGATGTGTTTGACATCCGAAAACTTAACAACACCATAGGTCACACTGTGAATAGAAAAAATACCCATACGAACCGATATTTAAACAGTGAATCTTACCATAATCTTTCACAGTTAGCTACTGTGGGAAAATCTTTGTTACAGAGAGCATGAAAGATTTGTAACAGTAAACATCTGGCCGCCGAGCTTCAGCACGTCAAGCAGGTTCCGCACGACAAGAAGTTTCGGGTCCCACGCCTACGTCACAGTGACCGAGTGAAGCCGGCCACAGTCGAGCGTGTGCCTGCTGTAATAGCATATATCAGAGGTGTCACAGACAAGATTGGCTACATATTATTATATTATGTTAGACCATGAATGGTCACAAAATTATATTATGTAAGATAAATTAACGAAGTGCTTAGTAGTCTACTGGTGTAGTTAAGGTTATAAAATATTACATAACATTTATTTTAGGATTGGGAATTTGGTGCTGCTATCTTGACGCCAACTTTTACTTTTGTTGAGATGTGAAAGTTGACCGTATGGTGGCGGTGTAAGAATATCCACTACCCCGTATAGACGATATGACACTGGAAGTCGTAAGAGGCGACAAAGGGAAACTAACCAGTAGAAGTACAGCATCGTAAAATAGCAGCTTAATGCGTCTGTGTTTCGTATGGTGAGTGTAGAGATCCGGAGACCCTTTTTACTGGAAACGAGGCATTCCATCTTAGTCCTCACGGGTGACAACGCATCTGCATTTTGATTCGTAATCGAGGATAAACGTAGATGTCTATGGGCCACAGCAACCACTTACCATCAGGTGGACTGTGTGCTTGTTTGTCACCCTTATCCTATAAAAAAATCGTCATCCTAATAACAACTAAAAAATTAAAAAAAAAAAAATTCGGTTGCCAACCCACCTGCCAAGCATGTCAACTATGGAAACTAAAATAAGAGGTAATCTATGGAAGAGCCCTATGTTCAGCAGTGGGCTATCAGTTATTAGTGTGTTTTAGCTAAATTCAAAAAAGGAAACGTTAACACTATGTTGATGGTTGTGATACTAGTTATTTTTTATTAAATAGTCAATACTTTAAACGCGGTCCCGTTTAAATTTGAAGAAAACATAACTAAAAATAAGGGTTGTTATTTTTAATGTAACTGTTAAGACGACATTTTCGTTATTACCTTGAGCTTGTTATATTCCTAAGTCCACTCAAAATAATTAAAAATAAATATTTCTTCCATTGCCTTTCATCTTATTGTTTCTTTATGATATGTCCGTTACTATGGTTCTACTGCAAATATTCTCATTACGATACCTATCACAGAAGAAATTCCGAGTATAGCCCTTTTCATAGCTCACTTAGCGACCTTGAGCTTCCTTATATGGCCAGCAGTGTCCTTATATTGCCAGTACTACATTGTGGTTGCAGTGATAATACGCTGCAAAGATAATACGCAATGTTGAAGTCCTTACGGAGTTTATTGAAATCTTTTATATGTGGTAGAGATACCACAGAATACCAGCGCAAAACAGCAGCTTAATGCTGGTGAGTTTCTTATGGTAAGAGAAGAGGACTGGAGATCCCTTTTCTGAAAACGAGGCATTCCGTTTTAGTCTTCAGGAGTGATAGCGCATCTGCATTTTGATTCTTAATCGAGGATAGATGTAGATATCTATCTCTTACATCATACACTCACCATCAGGTGAACTGTGTCCAAGCTTGTCACCCTTATTCTATAAAGAAAACTTTCCTAAAATAACGCGTTTATTTTAGTACCACACGGCCACTGAAACCTTCTTCGCAGACGTCTATTGAGCTTGTTCGGCTAGTACATACTCGTACAAATACAAGGTGTGGTCGTAATATATCCCCTGGGTATCGTAAAACTCGACTGAGGGAAAAAACAGGAAAATTGTGATATGACAGATTTTAACATAAGATTAATGAGAGGAGGCCTAAATGTCCAGATCAGATTTATTCGGGTTTGAGAGTACTGTGAACCCAGTATAGGGGCAATAAGCGAATAATTAACGGTGGTAGAGCCACGCAGCAGTTTTTGCTATTGCATGTATGGGCCGGCTCGAGCCGGGTTGGTACCACAACCTCACAGAATACCGGCGTGAAGTAGAGGCTCTGCTTCTGCGTTTCGTCTGGTGAGTGCAGGTGGCCGGAGGCCCAATCCCCCCCCCCCCCACATCAACATGGTAGCGGAATTATACGATAGACTACCCCAGGAGGGTACCGGCTAGAGAATCCCTCGCTGAGCATCCACGACCATATTATTCCACTCCTGAGCGTGGGTGCTCAGGCTGCCCCGCGTATTCTGGGAAGGGGGGGGGGGGGCAAAATTCCGCTCAAAAACATAACTGGGGCAAACTGAGCAACAATACCAAGGCGACCCCTGCCACGCTATCCGTGAATTTCTGCAACATCAGGGGACTTCACTCTAACCTAAACGCCGTCCACTACCATCTCGAGACGGCGAAGCCGGCCTTGCTCTTTCTGGCCGAGACACAGATTTCTTCTCCGGCTGATATTTCGTATCTCTCCTACCCGGGGTTCAAATTGGAGCACTCCTTTGTGCCCCGGGCTGGAGTTTGCGTGTATGTCAGAGAGGACATCTGTTCTCGACGCCTCGGTAGTCTTGAAGGTTCGGACCTGTCCATCCTTTGGCTACGCGTAGACAGCGACGGCCATCCGCGCGTCTACAGGTACCTCTATAGGTCCCATAGCGGTAATGCCGAAACAGACTGACTCATCGACCACGTCCAAATGGCTACAGATTCCTTGCTACAACAGATCCCATCCGCAGAGATCGTGATCCTTGGCGATTTTAACGCCCACCATGCCGAATGGCTCGGTTCACGTTTAACCGATCATGCGGGGAGATCTGTTTATGACTTTGCCTTGGCATATGGTCTGACACAACTGGTTACTTCACCTACGCGGATTCCAGATGTGGAGGATCATACACCTTCCCGTTGGACCTTCTGCTGACCTCTCATCCGGACGGATATCAGGTTTCCGTCGATGCCCCTCTCGGCTCTTCGGAACATTGTCTGATCCGGAGTGTGGTGCCACTCACGCCCCCTTGGCGGTTGCGTTCTGCAGGTTGCCGCCGTGTTTGGCATTACAGCTCGGCGGATTGGGACGGAATGCGGTCTTTCTTTGCATCCTACCCATGGGGGCGGGTTTGCTTCTCGCCGGATGATCCCAGTGCTGTTGCTGACTCTGTCACTGATGTGGTGCTACAGGGAATGGAACTATTTATTCCATCATCTGTGGTACCCATCGGAGGCAGATCTCAGTCTTGGTTTGGTCGCTCCTGTAAGACTGCATTACGCAGTAAGCAGGAGTGTTATCAAGCCTGGGCTGAGGCTTCGGCGACTCGGGATGTAAACACCAGCACACTTAAAAAGAAGTATAACTTCGCCTCCAGGTCCTTCAAAAGAGTTATTGCCAAGGCAAAGTCAGAGCACATAGGCAGAATTGGCGAGAAACTAGTTCGCCTTCCTTCGGGAACCTGTGCATTCTGGTCTCTCGCCAAGGCTGTCCAAGGGAATTTCTGTAGGCTCCCTTTTTGCGTCCAACTCGTCTCTTGATGACGGGGGGAAAACACCGCCGACCATCCCGCGGTGTGAGTGCTCCATGCCGGATGTGCTGTTCTCACAGCGCTCGGTTCGCAAAGCACTTCTCTCCCTGGACATCCAGAAGTCGAGTGGGCCTGACGGAATCCCCCCAATTGTGCTTAGGACGTGTGCTCCGGAGATGGCACCGGTCCTAACGCGTCTTTTCCGGTACTCCTACTCTAAAGGCGTAATCCCGAATTCATGGAAGACAGCTTTTATCCACCCGATCCCCAAAAAAGGCGACCGCTCAGACCCGTCCAACTATAGGCCTATCGCGATCACCTCCTTGTTTTCCAAAATAATGGAATCCATTATTAACTGCCAGCTCATCCGGTACCTTGAGGATCACCAGCTGATTAGTGACCGCCAATACGGTTTTCGTCGGGGTCGATCAGCTGGTGATCTTCTGGTCTACCTGACCCATAGATGGGCGGAGGCAGTAGAGTCCAAGGGGGAGGTGTTGGCCGTTAGTCTGGACATTGCAAAGGCCTTCGATCGGGTTTGGCACAAAGCGCTCCTTTCGAAGCTCCCTTCCTATGGGCTTCCCGAGAAATTGTGCAATTGGATCACCAGCTTCCTTGCAGATCGGAGCATCAAGGTCATTGTAGACGGTGCATGTTCTGACTACAAGCCTATTAACGCTGGTGTTCCACAAGGCTGTGTGCTATCACCAACGCTGTTTCTTCTGCATATCAATGATATGTTGCTTACTGGTAACATTCATTGCTATGCGGATAACAGCACTGGTGATGCTCTATACACCGGCCGTGCCAATATTTCTCGGGAAAACGTCGCCGAGTACCGGAACAAACTTGTGTCTGAAGTCGAGTCTTTGCTAAACAAAGTCTCGGATTGGGGGCGACTAAATCTAGTCCAGTTTAATCCTCAGAAGACACAAGGTTGCGCGTTTTCCGCTAAAAAGAACCCCTTTGTCATATCTCCGCAGTTTCAAGGCACTCCCCTTCTTGCCTCAGCCAGTATCAGTATCCTCGGAGTCGACATATCGAGTGACGTGCAATTGCGTGGTCACTTGGAAGAGAAGGCCAAATTGGCCTCTAAAAAGCTTGGCGTGCTCAGCAGAGCGGGACAGTATTTCATGCCGGCACACCGCCTGCAACTTTACAAGGCGCAGGTTCGGCCTCACATGGAATACTGTTCCCATCTCTGGGCAGGGCCTCCCCAGTGCCAGCTCCTTCCACTTGACCGCATCCAGCGCAGAGCGGCTCGAATCGTCGACGACCGAGCCCTTTCCGATCGGCTCGATTCATTGGCACTGCGAAGAGATGTTGCATCCCTTTGCATTTTCTTTCGCATCTACCATGGGGAGTGCTCTGAGGAATTGTTCGGATTAATCCCAGCCGCCAAATTTCACGAACGCACATCGCAGCAGAACTCCCGATACCATCCACACCATCTGGATGATTGGCGGTCCACTACTGTGCGATTTAGAAGATGTTTTCTTCCTCGCACGACTTCCTTGTGGAATCGATTACCATCAGTGATTTTTCCGGACCGATACGACTTAGGGACGTTCAAGAAAAGAGCGTACTTCTTTTTAAAAGGCCGGCAACGCATCGCCAATTCCCTCCCTGGTGTTGCAGTTGTTCATGGGCGGCGGTAGTCACTTACCATCTGGTGAGCCGCATGCTCGTTTGCCCCCTCTCCTATAAAAAAAAAATAATTTTCTATAACTGTAACGGTAATTGGGTATATCTATTAATAAGTGACTCGCAGCTCATATATTCCTAAGCGATTCCCAAACAAGAAGCCAATACATTCTTTATGATCCCTATGATTAGATATAAATCATATGTGTGTGTCACTTTTAACTCATGCACGAACACAGGTGTGGGTATACGTCGCCTTGACGATAAAAATAAGTAAGAAGATGATGTCTGCTACCAACACCTAGGGTAAAAATTCCCGAAATAACGAGAAAACACACAAACGACATAAAAATATTTCTTAATAATTTGGTATTTACTAGTTTAATCTACAACTACGTCCGCTTGGAACTTCAAAAAAATACATGCAGATCTATAATAACTTTTAGATTTGCTGGCACAATGTTTGAACAATAAAAGGTTCAGTGAGTGCAATGATATTCGATTAATAATTAAAAAGACAGTAAGAATCGTTTTCCGGTAGAAACGGTTTTCTAGGTTAGTAGCCAGTAAACATATGGTTTAAAAACATTTTTAATATTCTACATTGCATTTAAAGAAATTTGTTCTAAATCAAAACAGTTTTCAACCATTAAAGATGTCTTTAGATTTTTATTGTGAACCATTCGTCAGTTTATATTATTCACGTGGCCGTAGACGTATTTGTATATTAACATGACGAAACATGACAGCGCTTCAATAAAAATGCTTGTCATTAATATCTAATATCACTAACAGCATTAGTTAAGCTCCAAAAAAATGTAGAGACATTCATCAATCACGACTTATATCCGTCGCCCCATCGTCGCTCATTACTTATGTTGATTGACATTAAAAAGGAAAACACGCACTGAATCATGTAGTAATTTGTTTAATAGAGTCACAAAATTATAGCAGGCAATGCATAATTAAATATACACTGCAATAGATAACCTAACCTACTTCGCATTTCTAATCATAGTTACGAGTACAAAATCGTTTGTTTTAATTAATGCTTTAACCATTCAACGGACCAATTCCAGTGCCACGCTAGATAGAATGACGACCTATTGAGAGATGCAGTAAAATGATAGATGGAAGTGCTTTGGACCGTGCTTTGAAGTTTTCTTTGGGGGAGGCTATGTTCAGCGATGGGCTTGTGAAGGGCTGTAATGATGATGATGAGTTTCAATTTTAAGCTAAAAAAATCATTCTTCTCGTTGAAGAGTGATGGCAGCAGTGATATAGGCTATGTTTTATCTGAAAAATATGGTGGACTTTTTTGTGACATCGGAAATAAATGGATATTGATGATGATCCCATATGTTTTTTTTAGAACAAGTGGTAATTAAACAAAAGAGTGACTTTCAATAAGTATTATTTATAATCTATATTGAATAAAAAAGTTTATGTTTCAGTTTCTTTTTCTGCTATAAGAGATTTAAAAATAACAAATCTTTTTGGTTTGAAGTTTCGTACAATAAGTTCCTCACTTTTTCACTTCTATCTCATTGATTTGACCCAAAATCTAATTTAACAATTTTTATTCCAACACTATTTTGAAACACTACTATAGGTGTTCAATAATAAAATGATAAAATATTTACTTAAGTAAAATTATTGGATCTTTAATTTTTATTTTTTCAAGATATTCTCAAAAACTAAACATAAAGTGGGTTTTTCGTTAATTGAACTACTTGTCCAAATTGTCCCTATTGTTGTCAATTACTCTTAAAAACTTCTGAGAAGTGTCTTGATTCATGGAGACAGTATCTTTCAGCCGACATCCATTTGATTATAAGTTTATAAGGCAAATATCAACTTTAATGTTTAAAATAAATTTTATTGTCATTAACGATTTGCATTTTCAAGGCAGAGTAATTAATTGTTTGCAACCTAACTAAGCTGCCTCAAGCCTCATTATTGCCTAGTTTAGTAAATTTTTGGTAAAATATTTTACAGCAAAAACATTCAATAAAATGATCGAAGTCAAGAAATAACTGAAACAACACGCATTGAACTTGAGGTGTAATGATCTAAGTAAGAATAACAGGACTATTATTGTATTGTCATCGTCGAAAGGATCAAGCTAATGAAACCTTGTTAAAAGACGAACTAATATGATTGATATACTGATTGATAATTCAAGATTGGGAAAGCAGTTAGTAGCAGTTTTCCTTTTAATATTTGGTAGCTTATTACAAAATATTATAATATGTATATGTATGAGACATCTGGCGAAGTTAGTAAGTCGCCAACGAGTACCTAAGTAATGTATGAAGCTGTAAGCTTCAAGAACTAATTTTGCGTTTCGTTAGGTAGTTCATCCTTGAGCTACCAGGGCTCTTAATAGCAATATCTAAATTTTACGGGTGAATCAACGATGGAGGCACAAGACTTTCCGCCTGAGACTTACTTCCTATTGGCAGTCTGGCTATTTTACGTCTGGCGTAAATGAATCACAGAGATAGAATCGCAAAAAGGTTAGGTGTCTTTCCTTAGTTGGATGGTACATCAAACCGTGAGATCTTCAAAATTATACAAAGCACTAGTACATTCGTGCATTAGGTTTTGTTGCCACATAATATGTTAGAATATGCCCTACCCCATATTGGTCCGCGGGTGTCGTAAGTAATGACAAAGGTAAACAAACCAGGAGATGGGCTGCAACATCTTTCTAATAGTAACTGAAAAAAACTACGATTGCTAACTGACCTGCAAAGCGTGGCAACTATGGCAAATATCTCTCAATGAGCAATCAATGAGGAAGACCTCTGCTCATCCATGGCTATAAAGATGATGATGACCTGGTGCTGAAAAACTCCACCTAGCATTTTAAGACACTGGAGCGTATTATAAAGAAATAATGTAGAGCTCAACTTTATCAAAGCCAATATTCAAAGTCTACAGCACACTCTCAGAGTAGTCAATCTCGTTACTCTAAAGGGTATCCAACTTGTAGTTAAAAGAGTGTACGCAGGAATTACATAATATATCCCCTCCTTTTTTATCAACTTTCGTTATTATGCATCTAACTAGATGGCTTGCTTTAAGGTCAGTAATGCGTACAACAAATGAGTGAAAAACTTTGCCAAAGTGTGTCTTTCCATCATTTTCTAATGAGGTTGTCATAATGGAAACGGCTTTTATTGTTTAGAAAAGTTTGCTTACGAGTACTGACCGTAAACTAAGGAATTGGCAGAACAAGTTCAGAAAAACGTTAAAACCTCTTAATTTTTGCAAAGTAACCACATTATGTATTTGTTACGGGAGTTAAAGATGGTTGATATGTATTTTGCGAAGTTTTGCTGCTTAGCTTTCATTTCGAGTAAGAAGGAAAGTAAAATTTTGTACTGAACTGCGTTTGTGTAACGCTAATTTTGCAACCACAACAGATGGATAATCGATACTAAGACATAACGTTAAAGGTTTTTTTTATAAAAATGAAGTGACATATGAACTTACAGTCCACCTGTTGGTAAGTGGATATGAAACTCCATGGACAACTTCAAACAAAGAAGGATACAGAAGCGTTTGTTTATCTCCGAGTACTAAGATTGAACATCTCAAAGTCTGTAATCACACTGGCTCTCTATGCCTTTCAGACCGAAACACAGCAGTGCAAGCACTGCTACCAGGCGGTAGAAATAAACATGAGGGGTTCTACCTACACAGATGGACACCGATGCAGAAGAGGAGTACTACGACCTAGTAAACTTTTAACTTTATATCATGACAATAAAACATTAGATTCGACCAGGCTTTTTTTAAGTTACAAATAGGATTTGTTTATCGCCGCAAATAAGAGTATGTTAATTATTCCTTATCTACGTAATTAAGATTTCTAAAATTTTCTGAGTTTACGTAGTAATAAACCGTAATAAACGTCATAAACGGAATCTAAGAATAAAAATGATTACAGTCTATTCAAATAAATCTTTTATTGTCGTTGATAGGGTACATCATAAGATCAGCTCCATGATCAGACTGACTGCTGCGCTGGCCGTTGGCGCGACTGGTTGTCATGAGGTGCCAGGTTCAAATCCCGGACTTGGGCCAAAAATCAGTTAATGGATTTTCCTGTCTAGAATTTCTCTTTCTATCCTTTTATTCCTATGGCAATTTTTTCATCGTATCTTCACCAATGTTAAAATCGTGACTCTACATTAATGTTGTAAAACGAGGAAGAATCATTGACAAAACTGCCACTTGAAATATGTAAATAAATAATAATAAAATTATGACATAAGTGCTTCAAAAAAGTGAAAAATCTGTAGATAGCTTTAGCGTGCTCTATGATAAAGAAGTAACATTATAGTAAACATTCTTATAAATAGAACATCAAAGGTACGTTAAACAAAAGCTTCTTCAAATAGTCGCCCACTTCCTTTCATAAGTTATTACACAAGTTTCCATGGTTTAAAGACTGAGATCTTAACAAAATGTTTACAGAAATCCCTTAGAGATAAATACCATTACTTCGTGATTTCATATGAAACTAGGCTTTTTTTCTTCTCTTTATTTGGGGTAACAAGCAATTGTACAATATAATCCTATTATTAAACATAATACTATATTTTAGCTTAATAATCATACAATCGTTAACCACATATTACTATTGGGTCAGTGTACTAAACAATTAAAATTAAAAAATTTAATCTATACATCTATACAAATAAATAAAATTGAAGTGTCTGTTTGTAATGTCAAAATTACAGCTTTTTACTAATTGCATATGAAAGTATATACGGTACTTATAACAAAAACACAATTTTTAAAATTTTTGTCTGTCTGTCTGTTTGTTCCGGCTAATCTCCGAAACGGCTGGACCGATTTTAACGGGACTTTCACTGGCAGGTAGCTAATTTCATAAGGAGTAACTTAAGCTACTTTCATTTTAGAAAAAATAATTAGGGTTCCGTGCAAAAACATAAAAACCCTAACACGCGAGCGAAGTCGCGGAGAACAGCTAGTTTTCTTTAAAAACGACCGGTTCACTAGTAAATATAGAGAAAAATTAACTGATATATATATATATATATATATATATATATATATATATATATGCATGTACATGCGCACGCATATACACAGTGTATATTTGACTGGTGAGTTCATTACAATCAAATTTGTTATGGCAGATATTATAGAGCAAAGTTTGATCCAAGAGTTTAAGAACTTTCCTTGACCACGCTCCAATTGTAAACTATATTTATTGCATATATGACTCCTTATAACTGATGCATATTCGATCTGTCATCTTATTAGAGTTTTATATAAAGTTAAAAATGTGGTCGGATGTTTGATGGAAGAACATGTAATTGATCATGAACATGCATTCATAACAAAAACATAAAACTGAAAGGCTTTATGCGTTACGTGTTCGTGTTTATAAGTGTATTTAATAATGTATTTTTTGTGAATGTGATATGTTTGCATTTTGATGTGCTTAAGTGAAGTTTATTTCTTTTACAGTACAGTAGCCTGCCAAGCGATTTAAGTCTTGTTGTATTTTGTCACTGCTTTAAATTAGTATGGTACTCTAGAATTTTTCTAGTATTATTTATGTAGGGAAGATATCAATATCATCATTCATCATCATTACAGCCCTTCACAAGTCCACTGCTGAACATAGGCCTCCCCCAAAGAATGCCACAAAGCACGGTCCTGAGCCACCTGCATCCATCGACTTCCTGCATATTTTACCAGGTCGTCACTCCATCTAGTGGGGGGACGCCCTACACTTCGCCTGCCGGTACGAGTCTGCCACTCGAGAACCTTTCTTCCCCATCGGTTGTCGGTTCTTCGAGCTATATGGCCGGCCCATTGCCACTTCAGCTTACTAATCCGTTGGGCTATGTCGGTCACTCTAGTTCTACTGCGGATATCCTCATTTCTGAGTTTATCACGCAGAGAAACTCCGAGCATAGCCCTCTCCATAGCTCGCTGAGCGACCTTGAGCTTCCTCATCCGGCCAGCAGTGAAGGACCACGTCTCAGTTCCGTATGTCATCACTGGCAACACGCACTGGGTGTACAGTCTCGTTTTCAAGTTTTGAGGTATACCTGACGAGAAGATGTGCCGTAATTTCCCGAACGCTGCCCAACCGAGTTGAATCCGTCGATTGACCTCTCGGTCGAAGTTGGACTTACCTAGTCGGACTATTTGTCCCAGGTAAACATACTCGTCAACAACTTCGAGCTTAGTGTTCCCAACAACTACCGGCATAGGTGTGACATGGACATTAAACACGATCTTTGTTTTGTCCATGTTCATCTTAAGACCTATCCGTTGGGAAACACTATTGAGGTCATTGAGCATAGTGCTTAGGTCCTCCAGCGATTCTGCCATAAGGACTATATCGTCGGCAAATCGAAGGTGAGTGATGTACTCGCCATTGATGTTGATACCGTATCCTTTCCAGTCCAGAAGCTTGAAAACATCTTCCAATGCAGCGGTAAAGAGTTTCGGGGATATGACGTCACCCTGTCTTACACCTCTCTGCAATGGGATAGGTTTCGTACTCTGGTTCTGTACTCGGATAGCCATCGTAGCCCTACTGTACAAGCACTTCAACACTTCGATATACCGACAGTCAACTTGGCATCGCTGAAGGGACTGCAGCACCGCCCAAATTTCGACGGAATCAAAGGCTTTCTCATAGTCCACATACGCCAGACATAGTGGCAAATTTTACTCCCCGGACTTCTGTACAATTTGCCTAAGGGTATGTATGTGGTCTATGGTGCTAAAGCCTTTTCGGAAACCGGCTTGTTCGGGAGGCTGGAAGTCGTCAAGTCTGCGCGCGAGATGATTCGTAATGACTCTCGAAAACAGCACGTAGACGCGGCTCAGAAGGGAAATCGGTCTGTAGTTCTTCAAGAGAGCGTTGTCGCCTTTCTTGAAGAACAAGACCACCGCACTTCTGCTCCACGCCTCCGGTGTAATGCCACCATGGAGGACGGAATTAAAGAGCTTCTGAAGGACTTCAAGTACCGGTTTTCCACCCGCTTTCAGAAGCTCCGCTGTAATTCCATCCTCGCCTGGGGCCTTGCCGTTTTTAAGGTGCTGGAGAGCCATTCTAATCTCGCTCAGACTGACGTCCGGGATATCATCGGAATAATGTCGGATAAGACTCGCTCTTGGATCGTTACTCACACTTGCATGCGGCTCCAACGATGACGTGTACAGCTGCCCATAGAACCTCTCAATCTCACTCAAAATCTCAGGTGCCCCGGAAACGATGCTGCCACATTCCGTCTTCAGCTTTGACAGTTGGCGCTTTCTGGCAGACAGATCTCTGGCAAAGATTTTGGAGCCTTGGTTCCGCTCGATCGCTTCTTCAATACGAGCTGTATTGAAGTTGCGTAAGTCCCGCCGCATGCATTTGGAGATCTGTCTGTTCAGTTGCCTGTATGCTGTTAAATCTGTTGAAGAATGTAGCTTCATCTCCCGTCTAACAGCCATGAGATTAAGAGTGTGATCGGAGAGTTTTTGTGTTCTTCTGCGGCGGGTCTTGCAGAACTTAGCTCCGACCGCATGGACAGTTTCCACGAGCTTGTCATTCAAATCGTCCACTTCATTGCAGTCTTCTAGGCACTGAAAACGGTTTTGTAACTCGAGCTGAAAGGTTTCGGGACTTTGGATTAGAGCACGAGGGGGACGGAGCGTTGACTTCATTAGACGAGACCTCTCCAACTTAACGTTTAGGTTCAGTGTGCCTCTAACCATTCGGTGATCGCTGCCGGTTTTCACCCTCGCGATCACTGAGACATCACTGAACAGTTGTCGTCTGGTCGTCATAATGAAGTCAATCTCATTTTTTGTCGAACCGTCGGGGCTCGACCAGGTCCACTTCCTGTGGGGCCGCTTCTGGAAGAAAGAGTTCATCATAAAGAGTCCCTCTTTCTCCATGAAGTCAGCCAACTGCTGGCCCCTTGGGTTCCGTTGCCCTATTCCAAATTTCCCTACTTTCAGCTCACCGTTCTCTCTTGTGCCTAGTTTTGCATTGAAGTCTCCCATTAACACCGTATATTGGGTTTTGGAGGAATGCATGGCTCTAGATATATCCTCATACATTTCCTCCACCTCCTGATCGGGGTGTGCCGAGGTTGGTGCGTAACCCTGTATGACCTTCAGCGAATACCGTTTGGTGATTCTGAGTATAAGGTACGCAACCCTCGTCGATACACTCTCAATCTTTACAACGTTGTTAACGAGAGACTTGTGGACGATAAATCCGACACCTCCTTGGGACAGATGGTCGCCTTCCCGGTAATAGAGCAAGTTGCCGGATTCGAGGATTACCGTGTCCTTCCCCTCTCTTCGGACTTCGGATAATCCTATAATATGCCAGCGTAACTTGTCCATCTCTTCTTCCAGCTCCACAATCTTCTCGTCAGTCCTCAGGGTATCAATATAATTAGTTTTTATTAATAATAATCAGTAATAAATAAAAGTGATACGCCGTATAATAAATAATATTATACTGACTTTAATATACCTTTAGAAAGATCCTGAAAAAAGTAATTTTTTTTCAAATACACTTAAGTTTCTGAAATACTAAACCCTCAAAATATATTATTCCAGTTTTAATTATCTATTTTGTAGTGACGTACTATTGTCTGTAGTTATAGTGGACCTGTCTCTTTGTGATGTATTATTATCTGTGATGTATTTAACTATAAGCCTAAATAATGCATATTATTTTATAGCTTTTATTGAGGATTATTACTTAAAAGGTCATTCTCTTATTAATGTAAAGTAAAAATTGACATAACATTGACATATTTTATTCACCTGGTGGTTCAAATATTTTTAGGAGCGAGTGCTAATAGTGATACTCGTATATTGATACATGAACAGCTTAAACAAGCTGATATCCCTAACATTCCTGTGATCTTACTGATCAATCTTTTTATTGAATACGGGTAAATGCGACAAGAGAATGCGTCCTTGAGGGGATGGATGATTTTGGCTCTTGTAATACATGATATTACTGTGTACCTTTTTACTTTTCAATACGTAGAAAGAAAGAATTAGAAATGTATGTTTCAGTTGATTTATGAGTTAGATCTCAAGTGTACTCTTAATGTCTACGCCGAGCTTACCGGTTCCCGACATACACTTTTGCATAGGAATAATATTAAACCCACCACCCTACGCTTCTCCGCGATACGTCATATGGTACCAGGCAAAGACCAGCCAATTAGAAAACCGGTCAAATTAGATAAGACTTTTACCGCCGACTTGTTTACGCGGTCGCTTAAACTTCAAACAGCTTATTGTACACACACCTAATTATTTTGTAAATTTAATTAAACTAACCAATAAAGGTTCTCGAGTGGCGGCCTCGTACCGGCGGATGAAGTGTAGGGCGTCCCCACACTAGATGGAGTGACGACCTGGTGAGACTTGCCGGAAGTCGATGGATACAAGTGGCTTGGGACTGTGTTTTGTGGCGATCCTTGGAGGAGGACTATATTCAGCAGTGGACTTGTGAAGGGCTGTAATGATGATGATGAACCAATAAATTATTTTTATTTGACTATTTTGTATTTTTCTTGTTCTATTAAAAACACAGGATTGTGAAAACTTTATCAAAAATGATATCAATATTGAAAATTTTAATAAAAGGTACACACTGATTACAAAACTAATAGTAATAAAATAATTTCCACGCTTCTGAAGTCGGTGCTAACACATAGTGTATAGAAAACCTAAAGCCCTGACTTCAGAAGCTATTATGTGGAAACTTAATAATTTCCACATAATAGTTTTGTTTTGAATCCAACTTGTATTTTCTACCGACTTCAAACAGGAGAAGGTACTCAATTCGACTGTATGTTTTTTATGTGTGTTACCTCATAACTATTTCTGGGTGGACCGATTTCGATGATTCTTTTTTATTTGAAAACTGGTGCTTCACATGTAGTCCTTTATAAATTAAACAAGGTCTGACCAATAGTTTTTGAGTTATTTTTAATAATTTATATTGAAGTCGGTTGTACAAAACTTTTAATTTTAAATTATTTGAAGTTAAATAATTTTACTATTTAGAGTAATCTAAGAAATATCACAAGTTAAATGTTACAACACGAACGTTATTTAAACAGGTCGATTAAAAATGTCATCATCTATTTATCTATACTTATACTAAATGATCATCCTTCTTTTAACTCTTTAAATATTTCTTAATTCTATAAATTATATTGTTTATTTTTTTAAATATTTTTACCAGTTAGTGAGCCTGCAATTTGGCTGGGTCTCTGTCTGGGTTATGGCTGGAATAAGATTACCATTTTGACACCAAGTGGCAACACAACCACTACTGTGTTCCGCTTCAAGGACTAGAGAATCATTCATTATAACTACAAAAAGTTATCATCCCTGAGAAATCAGATGACTGATGACAACTTATCACTCAACCTTTGTTTAACGTAAGTTGCAAGTCTCCATTAAATACAGTCGCCTCTAACTATGAGGTGAGGACCATAAAATTATATATATTTATATATTTAAAATGCTTCGTCAATCATAATTCCAAGCTCTGAGGCATTCTATATTAGACCCTCATGGATGACAACACATCTTTAATCTTCTTTGATTGAGTTTAGTTGCTGATGTCCATGGCGTACACAATGCGCTTACATCATAATACTATAGAAATATAATAAACATTTTACCTAATACATATAAATAAAAATATACCTTCTCTGAAAGTATTATGTGTTCTATTTATCCATAGCACAGGGTATCCTAGTTTGGACTTCCGTCTCCCACAAGTTTATGTACTCTTTGTTTTGTTTATAAAAAAATATACATGTTTTTAAAAGATAAAATATGCAATTTACAATTTGTGGGAGAAAATAATAAAGGTTTACCTATTTGGATTGACAATTTTCGAAAAATTTATGCATAAAACTTTTAGTGTATATCCGTTATTTTCATCCATCCATCATAGCCCATAAAAGTTCACTGCTGAACATAAGTCTCCCCATAGATTGCTTCATAAGAGGGTTTTTGCCAAAGTTGCCAAGCTTTGCAGGCAAGCTATCAACCGTATTTTTTTATTTTGAGTTGTTATCCAGGTAGATGTTGCTGTCCACCTCCTGTTTCGGTTTTTCTCTTTCACTTCTTACATCTACAGATCGATAAGTATATGACGTTTTATACTTAGGTATCGTATTTTCTTCCCTTTTTTTAACTTATCACAAAAACAATAATGTAAGTGTAACATACTTAAATATTTATAAAAATATTTAAAAATCTATACTATATAAATAAAAATGTAATGTTTTATAACAAATACAAAATTAATGAAACGAAACATATTCTTATTGAAATACTATTTTCATGTTCCCGCCTTATTCCTAACCTTCTCAATGTGAATATCATCTAAAAGCAATTGGCGGAATATAAGAAAATTCGGTGAAGCGTTTGCTTTATTTCAATTTTCCAGGGGTAACGTTGTTATAATAAAAATAAGCTCCAAGTCCGATAAATTCTCCACTTTATGTATTCACAAAACACTTGACTTAACAATTACATAAAATATTAAGATATGCAATTTTTTCTTTCGTCTTTTTTAAAGATTCAGTGAATTAAAAAAACCAGTAGATATATTATTTTTTACTGTCATCTAATTTATTTTTAAGAGATACTATCATCTTTTTTCCTATTATGGGTATCGTAAGAGATGGTTAAGGATAAGGAATAGGGCTAGAAAAAGCTTTGAGAGATAGTTCCAAAAATTGGATATGTATCCATTTTGAATTTGTACCATAATATAAAAACAGAAACAGAAACAGAAACTTTTTTATTCAATATAGATTATAAATAATACTTATTGAAAGTCACTCTTTTGTATGATTACCACTGGTTCGAAAAAAAAAACCTCTGTCCTGGGAAGAACCAGCAAGAAACCCAGCGGGACTTTTTTTTAAAATAACAGCTTACAATCATGTATGTTACTCAAATTAACAACACAACAAATTAGAAATAGCTTGGTAGCGATCACCTCATTTCCAGGGGTTATTATCATCTATAAATTCATTAATATTATAATAACCCTTTTTATACAAACTTAGTTTAATAAAGTTTTTGAACTTTGAGCAGCTCAAATTTTGTATATTTTCTCGAATTTTGTTGTAAAAGCGTATACATCGCCCCAAGAATGAATTACTGACTCGATGGAGTCGAGTAACTGGTACTACTAGCTTGTGTCTGTTCCTAGTATTTACAGAATGAATATCACATATTTTTGTAAAACTACTTTTATTTTTGTGTACGTACATTACATTTTCATAAATGTATTGAGAGGCCAAAGTTAATATATTAATTTGCTTAAATTTTTATCGCAGCGACTCTTTAGGCTTTAAATCATAAATTGCTCTTATGGCCCTCTTCTGTAAAACAAATATAATTTCAGTGTCAGCTGCGTGTCCCCTGTCGTGAAGCGACAATTAAATATAAAAGAATCTAACCTAACACCAACAAAACAACAAAAATAGGACAAAAACAAATAATATATTTAAAATTTAAAAGATATTTACAATTTTAAATAACAAAATGGAATATGAAGATGAGGATGGATGTCGTGATTTACAAATTATTTAAAAAAAGGTAATAAAAAAAAGAGATTAGTGTCGAAGCTGAGCCCGAAGATCCAAGGTAAACAGCAAGTGCTCTCAGCGCCTGGAACGAGCACGCACGGCGTAGGTGAGAAGGCGTGGGCGTCTCTAGGCGACGACCTCAGGTGAATGCGGTGGTTTGCAAGATCCGGCGATTTCAGGCAAGACAGGGGCTTGCAGGATCCTCAGCGACTTCAGACAGGACAGAGGCCTGCAGGATCCGGTGACTTCAGGCGGGACAGAGGTTTGTAGGATCCGGCGACTTCAGGTAGAGCAGAGACTTGTAGGATCTCGGCGACTTCAGGCATAGCAGAGGTTTGCAGGGTCCAGTGGCTTCAGGCAGGACAGAGGCTTGCAGGATCCCGGGGCAGTGCGGCCCCGGGATAAGGCCTTTAGGAGATGCTTCGAATTCGAGAACTGAAGCGAGACTGACTTTCTTGACCGATTGTTCGGCTTTTATACCTTTTTAGAGAGAACGGAAAAATTATTTAAATTAAACGCAATTTTTTTGTAAATGGCCAAGAGGAAAGAGTATTTATGTGGAATTATCGAAATAGAAACAACAGACTGGTAGCGAATTTGAATATAATTGTCATGACAACCAAATAAACAACGATGTCAAAACATGTCAAATTTTGGTTTTAGGCTCGTAATAGAAAAACGGCAAGATTTAAGTGAAAAATGAGATATTACTGATATAGGAAAAAAGGTAGCGCAACTGCGCGCACAAAGCCCGAAATTGCAGAGTTACGGAAAACTAAATAAAAGATCGAAAAAGGTAGACTCCATTGACACCAATTTAAAAGTGTTGATAGTGTGAAAATACGAAGTAAAAATGATTTGTTATTGTGTTCTTATGGTTTAAAATCGTAACAGGATCCTATGGAAATAAAGGTGATGTAAAATATCCAGTTTAGAGGTGAATGCAGAAAATCGAAACAGAATGGAAAAATGAATTTAAAATAATGTAAAATGATATGTAAGTAGCATAACATTACATTTTCCCCCCGACCCTGGAAAATTTTTGACTCCGCAAAAATTTTGATATATACGTTCTAAAATAAACCATAAAAACACAACTTTGCAGAAACAGACATCACCAGGCAAAATCAGATATACTATCTCTAACATTCATCATCTGCCATTCAGGTAAGGGTGGAGTTCACATTCAATGACTACCACTCTAAAAGTGTGTTTTCGAAAGGACATTCAGGCTTATTTAAAGAGTTGTCATCCGCTCCTGCGTGGAGAAAAAAAAATTATTAAGGGAGTAGTCAGCCGCTCCCAAGTGAAGATAAAGAAATATCTTAAATAAGCTTTAGTCGCTATGACTTAAGTAAAGATTAAGAACGGCCAGAGCGGTAGGGCTCAAAGCCAGAGATCAGCAACATCACCAACGAGATGTGTCTGAAATAAAAATAAAAAGTGAAGATTAACCAACGAAAATTCGAGGTCCTAAAGCAAGATGTGTTGAAGAACACTGGATCACCAAACAAACAAACGAATTAAAAGAAATAAAATAATAAGGTGAAAATGATGGTGAGAATGAAAATGAAGTTTGAGAAACAAGAGGGGGTTCCATGGCAGTCGGGTCAACAGGAGGGTCAAGTGATGGAGAGTCATTTTCAGTTGAAGGTGGAGTCAAGGATTCGAATTGTTTAGTAATAGCTTCACTTCGTATTCGAGCTTTCATTGTTATAATGAAGTGCAAAGTTAAGTTTAAGAAATAAAAATTTAATTAAAAAATTTTACCTCTTTAAGTGTTCTAGAATAAAAATATTAAGGTGATGAATGTAAGTGAAGTGTTAAATGTAGGTCTAAAAATTTGAAAAAACTTTACTATACTTCATTAAATCAGGAAACACACCAGATTCGATACTAGTATTAACAATAATAGCTAAATGAACTTAGCGGTTAATATCGGAATATCAGTAAAATATTTCTCGAAAATTCAGTGAATTAAAAAAACCAGTAGATATATTAGTTTTTACTGTCATCTAATTTATTTTTAAGAGATACTATCATCTTTTTTCCTATTATGGGTATCGTAAGAGATGGTTAAGGATAAGGAATAGGGCTAGAAAAAGCTTTGAGAGATAGTTCCAAAAATTGGATATGTATCCATTTTGAATTTGTACCATAATATATAAAATACTATACCGGCGACGGGAAACAGTGTCAAAGTATCTTCATTATGACGACTAGACTGTTCAGTGATGTCGCAGTGATTGCGAGGGTGAAAACTGGTAGCGATCACCAAATAGTCAGATGCACACTGAACCTAAACGATAATTTGGAGAGATGTCGTCTAATAAAGTCAACGCTCCGTCCCCCTTGTGCTCTAATCCGAAGTCCTGAAACCTTTCAGTACGAGTTAAAAAACCATTTTCGGTGCCTAGAAGATTTCAATGTAGTGGACGATATCAATGACAAGCTCGTGGAAACTGACTGCGAAACCAGGGCTACAAAGTCTTTTTCAGCGATCTGTGTGCCAGAAAGAGCCAACTGTCGAAACTGAAGACCGAATGTGGCAGCATCGTTTCCCGGACACCTGAGATTTTGAGTGAGATTGAGAGGTTCTATGGGCAGCTGTACACGTCATCGTTGAAGCCACTCGAAGGTGTGAGTAACGATCAAAGGGCAAGTCTTATCCAACACTATTCCGATGATATCCCGGACGTCAGTCAGAGCAAGATTAGAATGGCTCTCCAGCAGCTTAAAAACGGTAAGTCCCCGAGCGAGATTGGAATTACAGTGGAGCTTCTGAAAGCGGGTAGAAAACCGGTACTTGAATTTCATCAGTGTAAAAACTACCATGGTATCAGCTTGCTTAGCATTGTGGGTAAACTGTATGCTAAGGTGTAAATTGAAAAAGTTATGGAAGAAACTGATGGAAAAATTTAGGATGTGCAAGCTGGATTTAGAAAGGGGATGGGGTGTACGGATCAAGTGTTTTCCATGTGCATGATTGCGGAAAAATTTTTGCCCAAAAACCAGAAAGTTTTTTGTGCGTTCATGGACTTTTTTTTATATGATAGGGTGACAAACGAGCACACAGTCCACCTGATGGTAAGTGGTTGCTGTGGCCCATAGACACCTACATTTATCCTCGTTTACGAATCAAAATGCAGATGCGTTGTCACCCGAGAGGACTAAGATGGAATGCCTCTTTTCCAGTAAAAAGTGTCTCCGGTTCTCTACACTCACCATACGAAACACAGCAGGATTAAGCTGCTATTTTACGCTGGTATTCTGTGAGAGCGTGGTCCTTCCCCGGTCGAGCCGACCCATTCGTGCTACAACTATACTACTAATATAGCTGCAGCATGGCTCTACTACGTATGACTTGGAAAAGGCTTATGACAGAGTGGACAGGAACGTGTTATGGCTAACACTGACCTCATTTGGGTTGAGCGCTGGTCTCATACAGGCATTGAAGTCACTTTATAGGGACTCTAGTGCTTGTGTCAGGATCAACGGGGCCTACTCGGACTGGTTTGGCATTCAAAAATTTGTCAGACAGGGCTGTATGACTTCTCCATGGCTGTTTAACCTATTTATGGACAGTTGTTTGCAAACTTTGAAAGTTGAAGAATGTGGGTTGAGAATGGGTGAGTTAACCATCAAATGCCTTTTGTACGCCGATGATCAAGTCATATTTATATCGTCGGTGGTCGAGTTGCAATTGATGGTTACTTTAATGAACTGGTCATTGAAAGAAAGGTGTATGAAAGTGAACGCAAGTAAGACGAAAGTGATACTTTTTGAAAGAGAAGAAAGTAAAATGTTATGTGAAATAAGAATAGAAGGGGAGTTGAATGAGAAAGTGGATGAGTTTGTATATTTGGGATGTTTATTTAGCAGGGATGGTAGATATGATAAGGATACAGAACGACGAGTGAACGCAGGAAATAGAGTGAATGGGGCTCTACACGCTATTATGAGGAGTGAGAATGTGTCAAATAAGGCACGTATGGCAATTCATAATACTGTGTTAGTCCCCACTTTAATGTATGGTAGTGAAAGTTGGGTCTGGCAGAAGAAGCATGAGAGTAGAATAAAGGCTGTAGAAATGCGGTCATTAAGGAGTATGCTAGGGCTGAATCTGAATGACAGGGTGAGAAATAGTGTGATAAGAGAAAAGTGTGGTTTGCAAGATGACGTTTTGACAAGGATTAAAAAAAGAATGCTTCGGTGGTTTGGTCACGTGGAAAGAATGAACGAGGAAAGAGTGACAAAGCAAATTTATGTTTTAGAAGTGAATGGCAAAGTCGGGAAGGGACGCCCTAGACGAAGATTTATCGACCAAATCGGCGATACATTGAAAATGGGCCAGATTAGGAGTATCCTTAACCGACGAACGTGTATGCGTAAATATATGGATAGAAAGGTGGCGAGAAAGGTGTGTCAGGATCGCGCCAAATGGAAGTCCGTAGTCTCTGCCTACCCCTCTGGGGGACAGGCGTGAGTGTTTGTTTGTGTTTGTTTTTTGAATTTCATCAGAAGGTCTTTAATTCTGTCCGCCATGGTTCCACTACTCCGGAGGTGTGGAGCAGAGGTGCAGTGGTCATATTCTTCAAGAAAGGTGACAACACTCTCTTGAAGAACTACAGACCGATTCCTCTTTCTGAGCAGCGTGTACGTGCTGTTTTCGAGAGTCATTACGAATCGTCTTGCACGTAGACTCGACGACTATCAGCCTCCCGAACTAGCAAGTTTCTGAAAAGCCTTTAGCACTATAGACCACATACATACCCTTTAGCAAATTGTACAGAAGACCGAAGAGTACTATCTGCCACTTTGTCTTTCGTATGTAGACTATGAGAAAGCCTTTGATTACGTCGAAATTTGGGCGGTACTGTAGTCCCTTCAGCGGTGCCAAGTGGACTGTCTGTATAACGTACTGCTGAATGTTTGTACAATAGGGCTACGATAGTTATCCGAGTACAGAAACAGAATACAAAACCTATCCAACTGCAAAGAGGTGTAGGACAGGGTGACGCAATATCCCCGAAACTCTTCACCGCTCTGCATAGGAAGACGTTTTACAGCTACTAGACTAAAAATGATACGGTATTAACATCAATGGCGAATACATCACTCACCTCCGATGTGCCCACGATATGACATATATACCACCTTATGACATAATCGCTGGAGTACCTAAGCACTATGCTCAATGATGAACTCTTAAGATGAACATGGACAAAACAAAAATCATGTTTAAGGTCCATGTCACACCTATGCCCATACTTTGTGGGAGCACTAATCTCTAAGTTTTTGACGAATAATATGTTTACCTGGGACAATTTCTCCGACTAGGTCAGTCCATCAACTCGTTTGGGCAGCGTTTGGGAAATTGTCATAATTGTCATCTTTAGTCAAACATACCTCAAACCCTCAAAACTAGATTGTACAACCAGTTCGTGTTGCCAGTGATGACCTATGGATTTGAAACGTGGTCCTTCACTGCTGGCCGTATAAGGAAGCTCAAAATCGCTCAGCGAGCTATAGAGAGGGCTATTCTCGGCGTTTCTCTGCTTGATAGACTTTAAAACGAGGATATCCGCAGTAGAACCAGAGCATAGCTGAAATAATAAGTATGCTGAAGTGGCAATAGGTCAACTATATAGCTCTAAGAACCGACAATCGATGGGGAAAAAAGGTTTACAAGTGGCAGCTTCGTACCGGCAGGCGAAGTGTAGGGCGTCCCCCACTAGATGGAGTGATGACCTTGACCGTGCTTTGTGGCATTCCTTTGGGGAGGCCTATGTTCAGTAGTAGACTTGTGAAGGGCTGTAAAGATGATGATGATGAATCAAAAACTAATTTTTTTTTTATAGGATAAATGTGACAAACGAGCACACAGTCCACCTGATGGTAAGTGGCTACTGCGGCCCATAGACATCTACATCTATCCTCTGTTACAAATCAAAATGTAGATGCGTTGTCACCCGTGAGGACCAAGATGGAATGCCTCATTTCCAGTAAAAAGGGCCTCCGGCCACCTGCACTCACCAAGCGAAACGCAGAGGTAAACCTCTACTTCACGCTGATTTTCTGTGAGGTCGTGGTACCACCCCGGTTCGAGCCGGCCCATCCGTGCGACAGCAAAAGCTGCCGCGTGACTCTACCACTGTTAAAAATTTAAATTAAAAGAACGACTAGTTACGTATGTGTACAGCTTCACCAAGACCTGGGTATTGAATAAGCAGCAATGACAACTATATTTCAAGTACCGACTAACTCTCTGTCTCATGTCATGGGTCCTACACAAACTTACCTTTTTATTGTTTTAATTCATTATCATCTATTATTCCTTAAAAATGGAATGTTTCAAAAGATGTCAACAAAAATACGTCGGAACAATTTGTTTTTAAATAAAAGAGTATTTTAAGAAATTAATTCGCCAGTAGTACAAATTCATAATATTTTGTAAGTTTTTACGTGAATGATGCGGCAATGCGACTACAGAACCGTGAGTGAAGAGATGAATTTGTGCGTTGTAACACTTAACCTAAACTTTACTTTTCACAACGAAATTGTAGCCGTAAATGCCTTAAACGGGTCTTAAATTCGTCAGCACCGATAATATTTTGCGGGGAAACTGGCGTGTCTGCTAAATTAAAAATGCTTCGAGCACACCATGATGCTGAGAACTCCATCATGTATTGGGGTAGCGCTGTGGTTTCTTTACAGTTTCAATCCTCTCAGAAATAAGAGCTCTACGCAGGACCGTGTACATATACTATTTTCTTGCTTTCATTGTTATAATTGATTAGCTGCTATGAATATAATTCATTAAAAAGACAGCTTTATTCATAGCATTTACTCAGTTCTTGATAAGTAAAATAAATAAGCGAGTATCGTCAGAAAAAGAATGAAATTAATTTTCTCTTACAATAGCTTTCATTACTTCCACAAATTAATCCGCTCAGTCTCAGATACATAAATGGCACTTAGTTAATGCTGGCTGCGAAAATGTCTCCGCTTTTGATTTGAAACGGTTATGACAAATGGATGAGAAATATTTTATGATTTTATTGCGAAGCTAGAGGTATAAATTTCTAATGTCGCAATTCTTATTGGCTGACTATATTCAATTATAATTCATATTTCATTTATTGCATGTCACAAAGTATAAAGTTGTTAAAATATATTTAAAATTAGTTGCCCTTCAAGGGCCTTTGCAGTTGTTAGGAGATTTTGTCAGGCGAATTGAAGATCGCAGCATCAATCGTACCTTTGACGCTGCTCACTGTAGCCGGTCTATATTCAACCAAATCTAAGAAATGCCTTTTGACGTTTCATATTAATCATTCCCCAATTACTTTGTACAAGCATGCTCACAAGACTTAAAATAACCTTTTGCTTAAATCCAAAGAATTATAAAGTTTTGCATATATCATTACAACATGTATAGTTCTTTATCACTAATTTTAATTGGAATCTTTCAAGCAAATCAAATTATTTAAAAAAAATACCGGATTCTACTTTTATGCTTGACGTTGTTTCAATCATAGATATAGAATAGTATAGATTGGCGATGAAGTGATTAGGGCGAGAACAATATTAAAATGCACCAAAATGCCATTTGCAAGTTGGGAGGCAAATAGTGCTGCACCATGCATTGCCTGCCTCAACTTCAATTATCGATACCGATTGCAGAATATTTGTGTCTTCTGATTTGACGCAGATGACGTAAGTGAATAATTTTACCCGACTAGGGCGAAGCCAAAAAATGGTTACGATTTTAAAAGGCTCCGTATGTATGTTCATCTGTTCCCTCAGATCTTCTAAACTTTTAGTAGTATTTTGACAAATTACATATCTTTAGAAGTATTAATGTCATTTCACTACATAAAGTCACATAAAATCTGATATGGGTATAAATATTGAAATATCGTGTCTGGGTATCCAATAAAAGGTGTAATTCAGAATGTTCTCGATATTCCAAAAATACCTAGTCAGGTCATAAATTCTGTCACATGTTTAATATAAAATAATTGAAACAAGTTTATTCATTATGTAACCATTTATATACCAAAATGAACTTAACAAAACATAGATTCTTATGACACTACAGTTTATTCAAAACGACCTCCGTGATTTTGAATACAGGCCTTCAATCTGCGCGGCCAGTTGTCTATCGCAGCACGAACAAGGTCCATGATAATATCGGCGGCTGCCTTAATCAAGGATGTCTTGAGTGACTCCAAATTGGGATGAGGCTTTGAGCACGGCTTTTCCTCCAAGTGTTGCCATATCTTGTAATCTAACGGATTCAAATCTGGACTGGAGGAGTGCCAGTCTTCGTGCCGGATGAAGTCGATTTCACGCGCCGCCAGCCAGTCTTGTGTGCTCTTCGCTCTATGAACTGGCGCCGAATCTTGTTGGAATACCCAGTGCCTGTTATTGAACATGGTATGAGAAACAGGTTCCACAAGGTTCGTCAGGACTGTATTTTGATACACAACTGCATTCGTTTTTACACCTTTCTCACAAAAATGTACCTCTGTTAAGCCCCAATAAGAAACTCCCAACCATACCATGAGCGAGGATGGAAAATGACCTCGTTGGACACGCGGAATACGGTTGCTCGCTTCTTCACTACTGTGTTCGTACACCTTATCATTTTGTTTGTTGTAGTTCTCTTCTACGGTAAAAATTATTTCATCCGAAAAAAGAATTTCCCGATATTTTTTTCCCGCGTACCACTTCAACAAAGCGCGGGTTCTCTTCAGTCTCAGGTCCATTAGACGAGCATTCAAACGATGTCCTGTTTTTCTTCGATATGCCCGAAGCCCTAAGTCTTCATTTAACAGCCTTTTCAATGTGGTTCTGCTTAACCCCATTTGAAGGGCCAACAGTTTCTGCTTACGTTTGGGATTTCTTTGAATTCGCGCTTTCACAGCTTTAATCACTGCTGGAGTCCTAACAGACCGAGGGCGCCCACTTCTTGACCTGTCATCTACACGAGAGTCTTCATTGTATCGTTTGATGGTACGATAAACGAATCTTTTGGTTATATTCAAATTTTTCAGTATGTCAAAAATTTCAATTGGCGCGTAACCGCAACGATGCAACGCAATAACTGCAACACGGTATTTTTTAAGCGTCCACTCCATATTTAAAAATGAGTAAAATTCTAAAAAGTATACAGTTTTATTTTCATGAAAAATTCGAAATTCGAATTCAATAAACTTTTTTGTGGCCAGCATTCTAAAAGAAAAGTTTTTACTGTGTGACAATACTTATGACCTGAATAGGTATGTTAACTATAAGTGATAAACAGGAGTGGGAGGAGTGTGTGCTACTAACTACTAAACTACCATGTCAATAAATCTCTTTGCACAGTATTGGTGAAAATAGTCCGCTGCGGATTTTCGCACCGTTCAGTTTCCTCCTGCATCTTGGTGGAAAGTGTCACACTAATTCACACCTCCGATGCGCCACCTCGCACTACTTAGCTTTTTCGCACACCTCTGGTTAAAACGGCCACTAGCCGTAGAGCATATCATAAGTCTACTGCTCACCTCACCTCAAAGAAATGGGATCCCACGTTGAGCAGCTTTTGGCCGCAGCCTTGAGAGTCTACTCCCTCCATCTATTACCCACATGAGATTGACACATATGCTCAACCAACCAGTACAACGACAGATATAGCCAAAAGGCAGCTCTAAGATAATAATAATAATTCGCCATCAGAAAGGGTTTATTGTGTACTTTTTTGTTGTTGAGCATATGTTTGTCACGCCCACCAACAAGTTGCCTGCAATCATTCAAAGGTGGAAAATTTACAAAGATACTTTATTATGTTTTAAATTAAACATCATGGAGGTCAGACAGTCTACAGCCCCGTTATGAAAAGACCCAACTTGGGTAAAGCTACTTAGGTGTGAGCCATACCAAAACGCAGAGAGCACCATTGACAACAATTACCGCAGAGACGCAATGCTGCAAAACGCAACAAGCATCAATACGACTATTGTTGGGCTTTCATCATTCCATGGTCCCTCATACGACCCCAGCAGACACCACCATCCACATACGTCCATCGACCAGAATCAAAAGATGCGTCGAAACAGACGCAGTACACCTGCAGATCCATCACAAGATGCAATACTGCAAGTAGCAGTAAGCATCAATGCAACTACCATAGGTGTGGTGCCCCTCACAACACACCCACATGATCCCCATCAACTTTGGCAACAAAATCGGTATTGTTGTTATATTAAAAATAGCATAAATATGCTATTTTTAGCGGAGACATAACAACAGTACCAATTTTGTATAATAGCAGCACAGCACAATACAGTATTGTAGGCTACTTTCCTACATTATACACACACGCATATACCTACACTATTATTTGTATAGACTATTTATCTCGCTAAAGTATAATAGCAGCACGCCACTAAGACGCCAGTAACCAAAATTCTACATATCATAGAGCAATTACACTAAGGCATGGAGCTGAGTATGGTTGTTGCACTTAAAAGTACTACCAAACACACTTACCCTAATCCGAAAGATAGTAGATGTATTATAACATACAACATTTTAAAATTCATACTTATGCAATAAGAAATATATAAACATAATTATTTTAAATTCTATTTCATGGTTCGTACCAAAACATTATAAATTTACCTAGAATTTATTGAATTCTCTTTAACTTGGGGAAACACCTTAATTTCCTTTACATAATTAATTACGCCTGGGTCAATGATATTTTAAGGAAAGAGCGGTTGTTTTTAGCACACCTACGGATCATTATTTGAAATATTTATATGTTGTTATTTTTATGGCTAATCATTAATTATTTAATTGATTAGCAAAGCGTCAACTCGTTTCGTGTTCAAGTCTAAAGAATTAATTTTTCAGTCTTTGTTATCACCAAAATTACTAACAATTAATTTATGAGAACTTCAAAGCGTAACGTTATACCAAAATATGTTTAAAATACTGCACTTAATGATTTCTTATATTTACGCAAACACTACACATTGAATAAAACTACTTTTACAGATTTTATCGCGTTTAATTAAGTTATTTTATATTACCGACGTTTCGGTTGCTTTCCAGTAACCGTGGTCACGGGGGACTGAGGTGATTGACGTCCCGATGTCAAAGTTAACCCGGAGTACCTTCAGCTTTTTAATTATTAATTTTGATCCGATCTACGCAGAATGAACTAACTGTGTCTTGAAGTCTTGCAGTGGTATGCTTCGGTTTAGTTATAATTTTATGAATTACAGGATCCCAAGCAGGTGTTAGTACCCAGCCTCCCTCTCTATTGAAATTAGGATGATTTTTTTTAATTTCAATAGCCTCACGTATCATCCTTGGCAGGAATCGATGTTCTTTCGCGAGAACTTGTGGTTTATCAAATCTAATGTAATGGCGAGGGCCGTCTAGGATATGATCACAAACTGCAGACTTCCCGGAACGTTGGTGCTTCACGTCAGCTATGTGTTGTTTTACGCGGGTTTTTTTTGATTGTTTTGTTTGCCCTATATATGAGAGACCACACTCACCACATCAAGCTTGTATACTCCTGCATTTTGTAGAGGAATATTGCACTTGACGGATGGTAAGAACTGACTAATCTTCTTCGGCGGCTTGAAGAATGTTCTAATAGAAGCTCACTTCAAGATGTAGCCAATCTTGTCTGTGACACCTCCAAAAGTAGTTTAATCCTACGCGTAAAAATTTAAATAATTGTAATAACTACTAAACTGTTTTGATATTCACAAGCTCATTAATAATAGTTATAACTAGAAATGAAATAACATTAAATACTTAATTATTACAAAATTAAAAATACCCCAATTCGGTTGCCACGATAAACGTTAGCTCATTAAATAAATTTAACGCAACAATTTTTGCGAAAAACGTTTTTTATGTTTTTTGTTTATTTTATATGGCATAGTTACCAGTTAAAATTTATTTTTGAAAATACGTTTAATGTAAATATGCGAATATTCAAATTGAATCTAAAATAGACTTCAAATTCTGTGCTTCAAATAGCATTTTTTACAGAAAATTTTGGTCCCACCAAGGATTCGAATCCAAGACCAAATAATCAGCAGTCGCGCTTACGATGACTAGAATAACGAGACAGTCAAATTACGACATTATCCTTGAATCTTGTATTCATAAATACGGTCCAGAACTGAAGCACCAGTCAAAGGTTTGGCTGTTTCAAAATTAACCAATGCCCACTAAAGTGAAGCGCATGGAAGATTTAGGTCACTAGTTTTTTCACTTTGAGGGGGAATCTGGTATCAACTCCTTTACAAAACATCAATATCAATATAGGTGAATAGTATACTACCAAATTTTAGTCATAAACTTTGCTCACTGCTGTTAGCTACCGAACGCGGGGCTTCGCGGGCTTCATCGCGACAATGTACCTACGCGCTCTGCGCTCTAAACAAGGAACTCCTGAGCATCACACCGGTGAAGGTTTTATGTCACCTTCTAAATAAAAATCCATTTGAAATGGAAACAGTTTTCGTCGCCAGAAGATGCGCTAATAGCGTTCGATCAGGCGACGATTTCTGAGGCAGACTGGAAAAAGTGTTTCGAAAATTGTTTCAGACGCATAAAACTTTGTACAGATACTGGGAGAGGTTTATTTGTAAAACTTTAATAATAAAACCTTATAACATATATTTTTTTAGTTTCACAAAATTTTTTGAGTGGCCCCCGTATAAAAACTGAAATTAATATCAAATGTTCAACCAGAAAGCATACGGAAAGTTTGTCAAGTTACAGGAAAAATATGGCCCAGTTTGGCTTTAAAAGGTTATAGGTTATATAGGTAGGAAAAATATTTTATTTCTCTCTAGTGGTCCCAGTAAAGAGAGATTTGTTAGTTATTTTCAGGATTTAAGGAATGAGTATTCGCTCTACCACCGTTTTTGCATCGTATTGATTCACCGATTTAGTAAAGTTTTCTAGATCTATTTTTAGATATTCAAGTTGAAAAATATTTTTTAATAGAGATCCCCAACATAATAATCTAGAATGTTTATTGAAAACTAATAAGATTCAATAATTTAATAAAGTCTTATGGAACTGGGACGGGGTCCTTCACTGCATGCCGTATGAGGAAGCTCAAGGTCGCTCGGCGAGCTTTGAAGAGGGCTCTGCTCGATGTTTCTCTGTTTAGTAAACTGAGAAATGAGGATATCCGTAACAGAACCAGACTAACCTACATAGCCCAACGGATTAGTAAGCTGAAGTGGCAATGCGCTGGCCATATAGTTTAAAGAACCGACAATCGATGGGGAAGCAAGGTTCTCAGCTGACAAGTTTGGAACAATCACTAGATGGAGTGACGACCTGGTAAGACATGCAGGAAGTCGATGGGTACAGGTGGCTCAAGTCCATGCTTTGTGGCATTCTTTGGGGGAGGCCTATGTTTAGCAGTGGATTTGTGAAGGGCTTTAATGATGATGATGATGATGATAAAACCGCTTTTAAAGTCCGACACTATTCCGATGATACACCGGACTTCAGTCTGAGCGAGATTAGAATGGCTCTCCAGAACCTTAAAAACGGCAAGGCCCCAGGTGAGGATGGAATTACAGCGGAGCTTCTGAAAGCGGGTGGAAAACCGCTACTTGAAGTCGCAGAAGCTCTTTAATTCAAACAAATAATAATTTGCTACCGGTGGGAGCGTCAGAGAAGAGGGCAAATTACTCCATAGTTTGACGCAACACATCCGTTATCGCAACCGCGCAGCTCGACGGATCCGCAGAAGAGAAACAGACCTCCCGCCATGGATAAGATGCAAAAAAAGTGTCGCAATCTCATCCTATTCAGCTGACTTATATACATAGTCGTCGAACATCTTGGGACTCTTAAACAGGTGGATAATATGACGATATAGATTACACCAGACAATGTTCAGATATACCCAAAGGGGAGGTAACTTGTAGTTCATACCTGTCTAGTTCGGTAGTCAGCAGAAGGTCCAAGCAATTGGCTGTGTCACCATCTACATAGGGTACCCTAGTTGGTTCCTTTACCAGTTGAGAAAGACCTAGCGTCAAGGCAAAATTCCACACTTCTCTTTGCATGGTCGGTCTTCTGGTATAGGAACAGCCAGTTTTGGTGACAGGCGTTAAAGTACCCCAGAAAGGCCCACTTTGCAGTAGGATACGGATTTAAGGCCACATGAGCAGCCTCACTAAGGTGATCAAATAATCGTGTTGTCTCCTGGTCACCACTGTGCGATCGATAGACACATGCATAAAGGATTTTATCAATAACTGTATCTACCATCACCCCGATTGTCGAAAAAGAGGGATCTTTAAAGTGATGGAGATGCTGAAAGCAGATGTCATTGCCAACGTACACACAGACTCTGGCACTTAGATGGAATTAGTGCTCCAGGGAGTATCCAGGATAATCAAGGAACACCGCATTCAATGGAAATTCAATTTTGGTCTCCGTCTAGAAAAATAGGCGCGGCTTCTCAGTCTCAAGATGGTGATGGACTGCCCTGAGATTAGAATGCAATCCTCGAACATTAGTGAGGTGCACTTTTAATAAGAGAACATCTCAGTCATGCCTCACGCCTACTTACTTCAACCTCTTAACTATATCTGCCTCTAGAAAGCAGTGAATCCACCGTCGTACTTCCATTTAGTCTTCCGTTTTATCAATAACTGTATCTACCATCACAAAGTTATGGAGAACCAACGTTGGCCAAAAACAGTGAAATCTTACTCCTTGGGGATGATGATGAAGCAATCACTAGCTGCCAATATGTTGATAAGCATCTCGTTTGTCTTTTCAATAAAATATAAAAATGTATTGTGTACTTAAACTCCGATCAATAATGTGAAATGATTCAAAGAAAACGTGAAACATATTAGTGTGTATTTAAAAAATTACTCCTAATATTGACCTCGAAGAGCTTTCAGCAAGAAAGGTCTTTCATTTCCCTTGTGGAATCAAGTAGACTACGTCACATAATGCTTATTTATTGAAACAACTATTACTGCTTATCCATTTAAAGGATTGGCCGTGTTCCGGTCTGAAGGAATAGACAACTCGTATAAACACAGACTGTAAGGTACTCCATCTTAGTACTTATAACGCATCTGTAGGCTTCTTTATTTGAAGTTGGCTGCAGGTATCCATGGACTGCAGAAGCCACTTACCAACACTTTTTGTTCACTTTGATTTCATTAATAAGATGAAAATATTATACCACGAACAGTAATCAACTAGTCTGAGGAAGGTTGGTTCAATTTATAAATTTTTTTGTTACTAATAACATAACTAATTTAGATGTTCTTTAAACAGTTTACAGAGAATTTTGTTTTCTTATTCTGGAAGGCATCTTTGAAGTCTTGATTACTTAAAAACCTCACGAAATTCTCTTTGATACAATCGAAAACTCGCGATTCTTATATTTTTTATTTTTTTGTTCTTATAATCGGTAAAATAATCCCAATTGAAAAGACAAAAGTAGGAAAATATTCACTCGCATTATATTTATTCAAATCGTGTCATCTTTTAAAATATAGAAAATGATTTTTGGCGATGTTAGTACTTAAGCGAACATATTTTTTCTCATGTTTCGTTTGATATAAGAATAAACAAAACATGTTTTCTCCATTTAGCACAATAACACTTATTATCCTGTTGATAAAAATTAAATGATCTCGAAAACATTTGTTGTACAGTCGTTTGAATTATATCAATAATAGTAAGTGATAGTTTAGGTTTTAATAATTATGACACAATGTTTTTTTATAATAAAATAAAACTAAAACTAAATATATATAAAATATGTATTTTAAATTAAAACCTATTCACAATTATGCATGGAAATAAAGAATTCCTTTAGAAGGAAGTTATTACATTTTTCCTTGCTTGTGTAATATTTATATGCAAGCTTGTTTGCCCTCAAGCTTCGCCTAAGCATAGGTACACCATAGCCCCGTTTACTCGAATAGCATAAGAGTTTCAGTCAACGCAAGTAACATCATTAAAACCAACGTACTGCTCATTAAGAAATTTCTGAGTTTTTTATACGATGTGTAAAAAACGAATATACAGTATATACAGTACTTGTTATTTTAAGTTTTCCTTGCTCAGTGGAGTTTATTGTATAAATAAGGAGTTCGTTTTAGGTTTAAAGATTAATTGAATTGCCGTGCTTTAGTCGCGTTGGCTGTCAATGACCATTCTAGATATTTTGTATTTGTATCACATTGTTTAAATTATATATAAAAGGGTTATTTTATTAAACTGCCCAACTAAATTAAAATAAATGTACATAAATAATTCACTTATAAATTTTAACCCGTTTTTAAGGGTTAAAATACATGATATTATATAGGATTACAATATTGATTCATCATCATTACAGCCCTTCACAAGTCCACTGCTGAACATAGGCCTCCCCCAAAGAATGCCACAAAGCATGGTCCTGAGCCACCTGCATCCATCGACTTCCTGCATGTCTTACCAGGTCGTCACTCCATCTCGTGTGGCGACGCCCTACACTTCGCCTACCGGTACGAGGCCGCCACTCGAGAACCTTTCTTCCCCATCGGTTGTCGGTTCTTCGAGCTATATGGCCGGCCCACTGCCACTTCAGCTTACTAATCCGTTGGGCTATGTCGGTTACTCTGATTCTACTGCGGATATCCTCATTCCTAAGTTTATCACGCAGAGAAACTCCGAGCATAGCCCTCTCCATAGCTCGCTGAGCGACCTTGAGCTTTCTCATACGGCCAGCTGTGAAGGACCACGTCTCAGTTCCGTAAGTCATCACTGGCAATAGGATTACAATATTGATTATTAATATGTAATTATTACAATTATTATTATTTTTTTTTGTTATTCTTTCATATTATTTCATCAAAATATTTTTGTTTAATACAAATCGATTATTTTCCCAAACATATAAGTTAACTCATGATATTTTACCTTTACGAGTGATCAATCGGTAAATCTGACAACTCTTTTTATAAAAGTTACAAACTAACTTCAAAATAAAAAATAAAAACACATAACGGCTTTTAAAGTCACTTCTAAAGTAGGGGTTTTCATTTTTCAATACACAGTGTGTATCGAGCCGCTACTTCAGAATTAGTTATGTAAAAATGATTTTCTTTTAGTTTTGAAGTGAGTTTAAGGTCTCTTCTGAGTAGTCTAGAGAATGTCACAAGTTCAGAATTACAACTAACATTAATTCCACTGTTTTGTGGCTTTTGACTTAGGGATGGCTTATCTTCAAAATATGAGGTCATTGGTCATTAAGTTAAGATTACGCTTTTTAAATCATACTGCCAGAGCGTATACACGGGGAGCTTGTGGGTCAAATACTCCAAAAGATCGCTTGAAGCCCTGCGCATCCAATATAATAATATATTCAGGATGCCGTTGGAACTGCCTCGTTTTTGTAGTGTATCAGGGATGTTTTCGGCATACCAAACAGATGGTTTTAATGCCATCATACGCAAAATAACAGCATCCCTTATTAACAGGGTACGAGCCAGTCACAACAGCATTCTGAGGACCGTAGCAGACAGATATACATCGCCGCTGTGGAAATGTTTTGTGCAGACTGATCACTGGGCCATATCCACCCCCATGATGGTCTGTCTCGGCACAGGGTATTACTTTATTACACGATATTTTAAGCAAACCTTTGTTTTATTAACCCTTGTTATTATTTACATTATTATTATTGTATTACTAACACACATATGCATTTTAATTATCTGATATAAAGAATTTATTATATTATATTATTATTGACGTTCCGATTTCAAAGTTAACCCCTTCAGTTTTTTAGTTATTTTTTATGAGCCGATCTACGCGGAGTGAATTTACTGTGTCTTGAAGTCTTGCAGTGGTATACTTGGGCTTATTGTTAATTTAATAATTACAGAATCCCATGCAGGTGGTAGGTACATATAGTACACAGCCTCTTTCTCTATTGATTCGATAAAATACGTAAAAATAGTTTTATTCCATGTGTAGTGTTTGCGCAAATATAAGAACTCATAATAAGACAAGAAATATTTAAATTGATCCAGCCGTTTAAAAAAAAATCGAACACACATTAAAAAAAACACACGCATTGAATATTGACACATTCGCGTTTTATTAACTCGTTAATGACGCTGGTGGTGATCAAACACAGCTTACTCATACATTATGAAATTTTAAAACGAGGGTTTTTTTGCGATTCGCTACAGTTTATTGACGTATAAACATATGTACACGAGTAAGTAAGAAATTTGTGGTTTTTTTCACTATTTATAATGAATAGAATAATATGAATTTGTGGTTTATTAATAGGGTTGTACCAACTAAACAATAAGGAAAGACTATATATCTGTGAGAAATATGCTTTATTACGAGTACATAGTATACAAGTATGCACAATCTTTTTGGCTCTTTTGCTGCCAAGGCTGTGAAAAATACAAATACTTTTGAACTTTTGATTTTACTTGCTGACTTCGATAATGTTCTTCAATAGGTACGCAAATCATTTGTTGTCGATTATTAAAACCGTTTCCATGGAAAGATCTCTTCCAATTTATAATTTTGCCATGTAGTAGTGACGTAAGAGTACCACCCACCCCATATCACCCCGTGCAGTGTCTGATATATGGGAAAGGCCTAAAGTAACGTTGTGACTAACGGCAAAAATCTGATGGTTCTTGTCGGCCTTAATACTGGCAATATTAATCCATCAATAAGTGTTATTGGATTTTGAAACTATCACTTGTGGCAATAACAGAAACAGAAATAATTCTAGTGCATGCTGCACTAGAATTATTTCACAAACGAAAAGGAAGTGTTAGGGTGCTCCAAAGTGTTCGTCTTGAAAGCATGTGGCCCGTTCAAGGCAGAGCAAAAATTTATATAAATTATCTTCTGAGTGTTGGTAATGTACATAGTATGGTTTTTAAAGCATCTTCATGAAAATAAATTCTCAAAAAAGGTTATTAATAAAGTGGATTTACTATTACTACCACTTTTTATTTATCTCTGAATGTAGGAACCTAAACTACTCCAATCATCAACACTAAAATTATTCTGTTTTGTGACACTTCTAACCATATCCATGAAAGAAAATTCACTGAGATAGTAATAATGTTACCTTCGTCAAGAGTCCGATTAAGCGCGACATTAGCGTTATCTAATTAATGCAATCAGCAGAATAAAATCATATTTCAATCGTGAATATAAATCCTTTCCATTGAATCATAATTTTTTATTTATTCTAGTTTTCTTTTAACATAGACTTTTGTCGTGTGAAACTGAATTGTATTTTCGGCGCGACATAGAGGTATTCAACTAAATACTGGCATTAAACAGCATTACTTGGATAAAATTTGTTAGATACATATTACGAGTATTTGTTAGAAATACTATAATTTTTTACTTCTACCGTTTTTTGTATAATAAAATTTGTTAATATTATAAAAAAACGGCAGAAGTAAAAAAAATAAAGTAATTATATTCAAATCAATCCCTAGTGATGATTTGTTAAATCATCATTTAGGATATTCACAGAGACGGCTGTTACTTAAATTCGTATATGAGGACATGTTTGAAGAGTTTTTAGAGGCTGGAATGTATTTAGTTGATTCAATCTCAGTCATCACTCACGCCCAATCACGTCAGTCTCTTAACTATATCTGCCTCTAAAAAGCAGCTAATCCACCGTCGTACTTCCATTTGAAAGTTATGGAGAACCAACGTTGGCCAAAAATCGTTAAAGCTGCCAATAGTAGGTCGCGGCCCGGGGGGGGGGCGTAGTGGAGGAGGCTTCCGCTGAGCTCGAGGCCTCGGATGTGGAAAAGGGAGTCCTGGACTCTTGCCTCGCGGACTACGAGCAGTTCTTTTCGCTCACGGACGACTTGATCGAGGCGGGGGCCAAGTATGCTAATGAAGCACGAGAAGCTCGGCTGAGTGGCCTGGCCGAGTCCTCTCGGAAGCAGCCTACTCAGTCGGAGCTGTTGGGACGACTCCCAACTCTGGACCTGCCATGGTTCTCCGGGGTCCTCTCCGACTTTTGTAGGCCTTTTTAATAGTCTAGTGGACGCCCGGAGGGACTTGAAACCAAGCCGGAAGATGGCGTACCTCCTAGCCTCACTGGAGGGGGAGGCCCTGGGCATCGTCGGCCATTTGAGATTGTCGAACGACGCCTACCAGACTGTTCGGGACCTCCTCGCCGGAAGATACGCCAACGTGGACGTGTTGATAAGCATCTCCTTGGTCTTTTTAATTAAATATAAAAATGAATTGTGTATTGAAATTTCGATCTACAATGCGAAATTATTCAAGTCTCGGATTGGGGGCGACTAAATCTAGTTCAGTTTAATCCTCAGAAGACACAAGTTTGCGCGTTTACCGCTAAAAATCTATATTAAAAATTTAAATAAGTACTGAACACCTGATTAAGATTTCATTAAGGTAGCTCATTTGTAATAACTACTAAACTGTTTTGATATTCACAAGCTCATTAATAAGAGTTATAACTAGAAATGAAATAACATTAAATACCTAATTATTACAAAATTAAAAGTACCCCAATTCGGTGGCCACAATAAATGTTAACTCATTAAATAAATTTAACGCAACAATTTTTGCGAAAAACGTTTTTTATGTTTTTTGTAAATTTTATATGGCATTTAATGTAAATATGCGAATATTCAAAATGAATCTAAAATAGACTTCAAATTAGACAGTAATAGTGTTCTGTGCTTCAAATAACATTTTTTTACAGAAAATTTTGGTCCGACCCAGGATTCGAATCCAAGATCAAATAATCAGCAGTCGCGCTTACGACGACTAGAATAACGAGACAGTCAAATTACGACATTATCCTTGAATCTTGTATTCATAAATACGGTCCAGAACTGAAGCACCAGTCAACGGTTTGGCTGTTTCAAAATTAACCAATGCCCACTAAAGTGAAGCGCATGGAATATTTAGGTCACTAGTTTTTTTCACTTTTAGGGTAAATCTGGTATCAAATCCTTTACAAAACATCAATATCAATATGGGTGAATAGTCTATATATCTAATAGAATGCCGTGTAGTGGCGGTCAAGAATATCCACTACCCCATATCCTCCCGTGGGTGTCGTAAAAGGCGACAAAGGGAAACAGGCAGGAGATGGGCAGCAGCATCTTCCTGATAATAGCCAAATTACAATAAAAAAACTGCGGTTGCCAACCCGCTCGCCAAGCGTGGCAACTATGGCAAATACCCCCCAATGAATAAAGCAACAAACAGACGGCCCCCAGTCGAGTGGCGACCATGGTAACGGCGGGGCAGGGGGTGCTAAGAATCTCCGGTGGAGGTTCGGTTGCCACCTTAGACGACTCGACCTGGCAACGTACAACGCACGCACCCTGAGGACTGACGAGAAGATCGTGGAGCTGGAAGAAGAGATAGACAAGTTGCGCTGGCATATTATAGGATTATCCGAAGTCCGAAGAGAGGGGGAGGACACGGTAATCCTCGAATCCGGCAACTTGCTCTATCACCGGGAGGGCGACCATCTGTCCCAAGGAGGTGTCGGATTTATCGTCCACAAGTCTCTCGTTAACAACGTTGTAAAGATCGGGAGTGTGTCGACGAGGGTTGCGTACCTTATACTCAGAATCACCAAACGGTATTCGCTGAAGGTCATACAGGTTTACGCACCAACCTCGGCACACCTCGATGAGGAGGTGGAGGAAATGTATGATGATATCTCTAGAGCCATGCATTCCTCCAAAACCCAATATACGGTGTTAATGGGAGCCTTCAATGCAAAACTAGGCACAAGAGAGAACGGTGAGCTGAAAGTGGGGAAATTCGGAATAGGGCAACGGAACCCAAGGGGCCAGCAGCTGGCCGACTTCATGGAGAAAGAGGGACTCTTTATGATGAACTCTTTCTTCCAGAAGCGGCCCCACAGGAAGTGGACCTGGTCGAGCCCCGACGGTTCCACAAAAAATGAGATTGACTTCATTATGACGACCAGACGACAACTGTTCAGTGATGTCTCCGTGATCGCGAGGGTGAAAACTGGTAGCGATCACCGAATGGTTAGAGGCACACTGAACCTAAACGTTAAGTTGGAGAGGTCTCGTCTAATGAAGTCAACGCTCCGTCCCCCTCGTGCTCTGTTCCAAAGTCCCGAAACCTTTCAGCTCGAGTTACAAAACCGTTTTCAGTGCCTGGAAGACTGCAATGAAGTGGACGATATGAATGACAAGCTCGTGGAAACTGTCCATGCGGTCGGAGCTAAGTTCTGCAAGACCCGCCGCAGAAGAACACAAAAACTCTCCGATCACACTCTTAATCTCATGGCTGTTAGACGGGAGATGAAGCTACATACTTCAACAGACTTGACAGCATACAGGCATCTGAACAGACAGATCTCCAAATGCATGCGGCGGGACTTACGCAACTTCAATACAGCTCGTATTGAAGAAGCGATCGAGCGGAACCAAGGCTCCAAAGTCTTTGCCAGAGATCTGTCTGCCAGAAAGAGCCAACTGTCAAAGCTGAAGACAGAATGTGGCAGCATCGTTTCCGGGACACCTGAGATTTTGAGTGAGATTGAGAGGTTCTATGGGCAGCTGTACACATCATCGTTGGAGCCACACGCAAGTGTGAGTAACGATCCAAGAGCGAGTCTCATCCGACACTATTCCGAAGATATCCCGGATGTCAGTCTGAGCGAGATTAGAATGGCTCTCCAGCACCTTAAAAACGGTAAGGCCCCAGGCGAGGATGGAATTACAGCGGAGCTTCTGAAAGCGGGTGGAAAACCGATACTTGAAGTCCTTCAGAAGCTCTTTAATTACGTCCTCCATGGTGGCATTACACCGGAGGCGTGGAGCAGAAGTGCGGTGGTCTTGTTCTTCAAGAAAGGTGACAACACTCTCTTGAAGAACTACAGACCGATTTCCCTTCTGAGCCGCGTCTACGTGCTGTTTTCGTGAGTCATTACGAATCGTCTCGCGCGCAGACTTGACGACTTCCAGCCTCCCGAACAAGCCGGTTTCCGAAAGGGCTTTAGCACCATAGACCACATACATACCCTTCGGCAAATTGTACAGAAGTCCGAAGAGTACAATTTGCCACTATGTCTGGCGTATGTGGACTATGAAAAAGCCTTTGATTCCGTCGAAATTTGGGCGGTGCTGCAGTCCCTTCAGCGGTGCCAAGTTGACTGTCGGTATATCGAAGTGTTGAAGTGCTTGTACAGTAGGGCTACGATGGCTATCCGAGTACAGAACCAGAATACGAAACCTATCCAATTGCAGAGAGGTGTAAGACAGGGTGACGTCATATCCCCGAAACTCTTCACCGCTGCATTGGAAGACGTTTTCAAGCTTATGGACTGGAAAGGATACGGTATCAACATCAATGGCGAGTACATCACTCACCTTCGATTTGCCGACGCTATAGTCCTTATGGCAGAATCGCTGGAGGACCTAAGCACTATGCTCAATGACCTCAATAGTGTTTCCCAACGGATAGGTCTTAAGATGAACATGGACAAAACAAAGATCATGTTTAATGTCCATGTCACACCTATGCCGGTAGTTGTTGGGAGCACTAAGCTCGAAGTTGTTGACGAGTATGTTTACCTGGTACAAATAGTCCGACTAGGTAAGTCCAACTTCGACCGAGAGGTCAATCGACGGATTCAACTCGGCTGGGCAGCGTTCGGGAAGCTACGACACATCTTCTCGTCAGACATACCTCAAAACCTTAAAACGAAATTGTACAACCAGTGCGTGTTGCCAGTGATGACTTACGGAACTGAGACGTGGTCCTTCACTGCTGGCCGGATGAGGAAGCTCAAGGTCGCTCAGCGAGCTATGGAGAGGGCTATGCTCGGAGTTTCTCTGCGTGATAAACTTAGGAATGAGGATATCCGCAGTAGAACCAGAGTAACCGACATAGCCCAACGGATTAGTAAGCTGAAGTGGCAGTGGGCCGGCCATATAGCTCGAAGAACCGACAACCGATGGGGAAGAAAGGTTCTCGAGTGGCAGCCTCGTACCGGTAGGCGAAGTGTAGGGCGTCCCCCCACGAGATGGAGTGACGACCTGGTAAGACATGCAGGAAGTCGATGGATGCAGGTGGCTCAGGACCGTGCTTTGTGGCATTCTTTGGGGGAGGCCTATGTTCAGCAGTGGACTTGTGAAGGGCTGTAATGATGATAATGATGATGATGAAATTTTAGTCATAAACTTTGCTCACTGCTGTTAGCTACCGAACGCGGGGCTTCGCGGGCTTCATCGCGACAATGTACCTACGCGCTCCGCGCTCTAAACAAGGAACTCCTGAACATCACACCGGTGAAGGTTTTATGTCACCTTCTAAATAAAAATCCATTTGAAATGGAAACAGTTTTCGTCGCCAGAAGATGCGCTAATAGCGTTCGATCAGGCGACGATTTCTGAGGCAGACTGGAAAAAGTGTTTCGAAAATTGTTTCAGACGCATAAAACTTTGTACAGATGCTGGGAGAGGTTTATTTGTAAAACTTTAATAATAAAACCTTACAATATATTTTTGTGGCCCCCGTATAATAACTGAAATTAATATCAAATGTTCAACCAGAAAGCAATACGGAAAGTTTGTCAAGTTACAGGAAAAATATGGCCCAGTTTGGCTTTAGAAGATTATCCTATATTATAGAAAAATATTTTATTTCTCTCGAGTGGTCGTATCGAGGTCCCAGTAAGGAGAGATTTGTTAGTGTTTTTCAGGATTTAAGGAATGAGTATTCGCTCTACCACCGTTTTTGCATCGCATTGATTCACCGATTTAGTAAAGTTTTCTAGATCTATTTTTAGATATTCAAGTTAAAATATTTTTTAATATGATCCTTAACATAATAATCTAGAATGTTTATTGAAAACTAATAAGATTCAATAATTTAATAAAGTTAGGTATACCTCAAAATTTGAAAACAAGAATGAACAACCAGTGCGTGCTGCCAGTGACGACTTATGGAACTGGGACGGGGTCCTTCACTGCATGCCGTATGAGGAAGCTCAAGGTCGCTCGGCGAGCTTTGGAGAGGGCTCTTCTCGATGTTTCTCTGTTTAGTAAACTGAGAAATGAGGATATCCGTAACAGAACCAGACTAACCTACATAGCCCAACGGATTAGTAACAATCGATGGGGAAGCAAGGTTCTCAGCTGACAAGTTTGGAGCAATCACTAGATGGAGTAACGACCTGGTAAGACATGCAGGAAGTCGATGGGTGCAGGTGGCTCAGGTCCATGCTTTGGGGCATTCTTTGGGGGAGGCATATGTTCAGCAGTGGATTTGTGAAGGGCTGTAATGATGATGATGATGATGATGAAACCGCTTTTAAAGTCCGACACTATTCCGATGATATACCGGACGTCAGTCTGAGCGAGATTAGAATGGCTCTCCAGAACCTTAAATACGGCAATGCCCTAGGTAAGGATGGAATTACAGCGGAGCTTCTGAAAGCGGGTGGAAAACCGGTACTTGAAGTCGCAGAAGCTCTTTAATTCAAACAAATAATCATTTGCTACCGGTGAGAGCGTCAGAGAAGAGGGCAAATTACTCCATAGTTTGAAGCAACACATCCGTTATCGCAACCGCGCAGCTCGACGGATCCGCAGAAGAGAAACAGACCTCCCGCCATGGATAAGATGCAAAAAAAGTGTCGCAATCTCATCCAAATCAGCTGACTTATATACATATTCGTTGAACATCTTGGGACTCTTAAACAGGTGGATAATATGACGATATAGATTACACCAGACAATGTTCAGATATACCCAAAGGGAAGGTAACTTGTAGTTCATACCTGTCTAGTTCGGTTTGGCTGTGTCACCATCTACATAGGGTACCCTAGTTGGTTCCTTTACCAGCTGAGAAGGAGCGTAGCGTCAAGGAAAAATTCCACGCTTCTCTTTGCATGGTCGGTCTTCTGGTATAGGAACAGCCAGTTTTGGTGACAGGCGTTAAAGTCCCTCAGAAAGGCCCACTTTGCAGTAGGATACGGATTTAAGGCCACATGAGCAGCCTCACTAAGGTGATCAAATAATCGTGTTGTCTCCTGGTCACCACTGTGCGATCGATAGACACATGCATAAAAGATTTTATCAATAACTGTATCTTCCATCACCCAGATTGTCGAAAAAGAGGGATCTTTAAAGTGATGGAGACGCTGGAAGCAGATGTCATTGCGGACGTACACACAGACTCTGGCACTTAGATGGAATTAGTGCTCCAGGGAGAATCCAGGATAATCAAGGAACACCGCATTCAATGGAAATTCAATTTTGGTCTCCGTCTAGAAAAATAGGCGCGGCTTCTCAGTCTCAAGATGGTGATGGACTGCGCTGAGATTAGAGTGCATTCCTCGAACATTAGTGAGGTGCACTTTTAATAAGAGAACATCTCAGTCATCCCTCACGCCTACTTACGGCAGCCTTTTAACTATATCTGCCTCTAGAAAGCAGTGAATTCACCGTCGTACTTCCATTTAGTATTCCGTTTTACCATAACAAAGTTATGGAGAACCAACGTTGGCCAAAAACAGTGAAATCTTACTCCTTGGGGATGATGATGAAGCAATCACTAGCTGCCAATTTGTTGATAAGCATCTCGTTTGTCTTTTCAATTAAATATAAAAATGTATTGTGTACTTAAACTCCGATCAATAATGCGAAATGATTCAAAGAAAACGTGAAACATATTAATGTGTATTTGAAAAATTACTTCTAATATTGATCGCGAAGAGCTTTCAGCAAGAAAGGTCTTTCATTTCCCTTGTGGAATCAACTAGACTACGTCACATAATGCGTATTTATTGAAACAACTATTACTGCTTATCCATTTAAAGGATTGGCTGTGTTCCGGTCTGAAGGAATAGACAACTCATATAAACACAGACTGTAAGGTACTCCATCTTAGTACTTAGAACGCGTCTGTAGCCTTCTTTATTTGAAGTTGGCTGCAGGTATCCATGGACTGCAGAAGCCACTTACCAACACTTTTTGTTCACTTTGATTTCATTAATAAGATGAAAATATTAATACCACGAACAGTAATCAACTAGTCTAAGGAATGTAGGTTCAATTTATAAATCTTTTTGTTTTTTTTTTATAGGATGAGGGTGACAAACGAGCACACAGTCCACCTGATGGTAAGTGGTTGCTGCGGCCCATAGATATCTATATCTATCCTCTGTTACAAATCAAAATGTAGATGCCATGTCACCCGTGAGGACTAAGATGGAATGCCTCATTTCCAATAAAAAGGGCCTCCGGCCACCTGCACTCACCAAGCGAAACGCAGAGGTAAACCTTTACTTCACGCTGGTTTTCTGTGAGGTCGTGGTACTACCCCGGTTCGAGCCGGCCCATCCGTGCGACAGCAAAAGCTGCCGCGTGGCTCTACCACTGTTAAAATAATATAACTAATTTAGATTTTCTTTAAATAGTTTACGGAGAATTTTGTTTTCTTATTCTGGAAGGCATCTTTGAAGTCTTGATTACTTAAAAACGTCACGAAATTCTCTTTGATACAATCGAAAACTCGCGATTCTTATATTTTTTATTTTTTGTTCTTATAATCGGTAAAATAATCCTAATTGAAAAGACAAAAGTAGAAAAAAAATTCACTCGCATTAAATTTATTCAAGTGTTGACAACACTTGAATAAATATAGAAAGTGATTTTTTGGGATGTTAGTTCTTATGCGAACATATTTTTTCTCATGTTTCGTTTGATATAAGAATAAACAAAACATGTTTTCTCCATTTGGCACAATAACATTTATTATCCTTTTGATAAAAATTTAATGATCTCGAAAACATTTGTTGTACAGTCGTTTGAATTATATCAATAATAGTAAGTGATAGTTTAGGTTTTAATAATTATATCACAACAGCCACAATGTTTTTTTATAATAAGATAAAACTAAAACTAAATATATTTAAAATATGTATTTAAAATTAAAACCTATTCACAATTATGCATGGAAATAAATAATTCCTTTAGAAGGAAGTTATTACATCTTTCCTCGCTTGTGCAATATTTAGATGGAAGCTTGTTTGCCCTCAAGCTTCGCCTAAGCATAGGTGGCCCCACCATAGCCCCGTTTACTCGAATATCATAAGAGTTTCAGTCAACGCAAGTAACATCATTAAAACCAACGTACTGCTCATTAAGAAATTTCTGAGTTTTTTATACGATGTGTAAAAAACGAATATACAGTATATACAGTACTTGTTATTTTAAGTTTTCCTTGCTCAGTGGAGTTTATTGTATAAATAAGGAGTTCATTTTAGGTTTAAAGATTAATTGAATTGCCGTGCTTTACTCGCGTTGGCTTGCAATGACCATTCTAGATATTTTGTATTTGTATCACATTGTTTAAATTATATATAAAAGGGTTATTTTATTAAACTGCCCAACTAAATTAAAATAAATGTACATAAATAATTCACTTATAAATTTTAACCCGTTTTTAAGGGTTAAAATACATGATATTATATAGGATTACAATATTGATTCATCATCATTACAGCCCTTCACAAGTCCACTGCTGAACATAGGCCTCCCCCAAAGAATGCCACAAAGCACGGTCCTGAGCCACCTGCATCCATCGACTTCCTGCATGTCTTACCAGGTCGTCACTCCATCTCGTGTGGCGACGCCCTACACTTCGCCTACCGGTACGAGGCCGCCACTCGAGAACCTTTCTTCCCCATCGGTTGTCGGTTCTTCGAGCTATATGGCCGGCCCACTGCCACTTCAGCTTACTAATCCGTTGGGCTATGTCGGTTACTCTGATTCTACTGCGGATATCCTCATTCCTAAGTTTATCACGCAGAGAAACTCCGAGCATAGCCCTCTCCATAGCTCGCTGAGCGACCTTGAGCTTTCTCATACGGCCAGCTGTGAAGGACCACGTCTCAGTTCCGTAAGTCATCACTGGCAATAGGATTACAATATTGATTATTAATATGTAATTATTACAATTATTATTATTTTTTTGTTATTCTTTCATATTATTTCATCAAAATATTTTTGTTTAATACAAATCGATTATTTTCCCAGACATATAAGTTAACTCATGATATTTTACCTTTACGAGTGATCAATCGGTAAATCTGACAACTCTTTTTATAAAAGTTACAAACTAACTTCAAAATAAAGAATAAAAACACATAACGGCTTTTAAAGTCACTTCTAAAGTAGGGGTTTTCATTTTTCGATACACAGTGTGTATCGAGCCGCTACTTCAGAATTAGTTATGTAAAAATGATTTTCTTTTAGTTTTGAAGTGAGTTTAAGGTCTCTTCTGAGTAGTCTAGAGAATGTCACAAGTTCAGAATTACAACTAACATTAATTCCACTGTTTTGTGGCTTTTGACTTAGGGATGGCTTATCTTCAAAATATGAGGTCATTGGTCATTAAGTTAAGATTACGCTTTTTAAATCATACTGCCAGAGCGTATACACGGGGAGCTTGTGGGTCAAATACTCCAAAAGATCGCTTGAAGCCCTGCGCATCCAATATAATAATATATTCAGGATGCTGTTGGAACTGCCTCGTTTTTGTAGTGTATCAGGGATGTTTTCGGCATACCAAACAGATGGTTTTAATGCCATCATACGCAAAATAACAGCATCCCTTATTAACAGGGTACGAGCCAGTCACAACAGCATTCTGAGGACCGTAGCAGACAGATATACATCGCCGCTGTGGAAATGTTTTGTGCAGACTGATCACTGGGCCATATCCACCCCCATGATGGTCTGTCTCGGCACAGGGTATTACTTTATTACACGATATTTTAAACAAACCTTTGTTTTATTAACCCTTGTTATTATTTACATTATTATTATTGTATTACTAACACACATATGCATTTTAATTATCTGATATAAAGAATTTATTATATTATATTATTATTGACGTTCCGATTTCAAAGTTAACCCCTTCAGTTTTTTAGTTATTTTTTATGAGCCGATCTACGCGGAGTGAATTTACTGTGTCTTGAAGTCTTGCAGTGGTGTACTTGGGCTTATTGTTAATTTAATAATTACAGAATCCCATGCAGGTGGTAGGTACATATAGTACACAGCCTCTTTCTCTATTGATTCGATAAAATACGTAAAAGTAGTTTTATTCCATGTGTAGTGTTTGCGCAAATATAAGAACTCATAATAAGACAAGAAATATTTAAATTGATCCAGCCGTTTAAAAAAAAATCGAACACACATTAAAAAAAACACACGCATTGAATATTGACACATTCGCGTTTTATTAACTCGTTAATGACGCTGGTGGTGATCAAACACAGCTTACTCATACATTATGAAATTTTAAAACGAGGGTTTTTTTGCGATTCGCTACAGTTTATTGACGTATAAACATATGTACACGAGTAAGTAAGAAATTTGTGGTTTTTTTCACTATTTATAATGAATAGAATAATATGAATTTGTGGTTTATTAATAGGGTTGTACCAACTAAACAATAAGGAAAGACTATATATCTGTGAGAAATATGCTTTATTACGAGTACATAGTATACAAGTATGCACAATCTTTTTGGCTCTTTTGCTGCCAAGGCTGTGAAAAATACAAATACTTTTGAACTTTTGATTTTACTTGCTGACTTCGATAATGTTCTTCAATAGGTACGCAAATCATTTGTTGTCGATTATTAAAACCGTTTCCATGGAAAGATCTCTTCCAATTTATAATTTTGCCATGTAGTAGTGACGTAAGAGTACCACCTACCCCATATCACCCCGTGCAGTGTCTGATATATGGGAAAGGCCTAAAGTAACGTTGTGACTAACGGCAAAAGTCTGATGGTTCTTGTCGGCCTTAATACTGGCAATATTAATCCATCAATAAGTGTTATTGGATTTTGAAACTATCACTTGTGGCAATAACAGAAACAGAAATAATTCTAGTGCATGCTGCACTAGAATTATTTCACAAACGAAAAGGAAGTGTTAGGGTGCTCCAAAGTGTTCGTCTTGAAAGCATGTGGCCCGTTCAAGGCAGAGCAAAAATTTATATAAATTATCTTCTGAGTGTTGGTAATGTACATAGTATGGTTTTTAAAGCATCTTCATGAAAATAAATTCTCAAAAAAGGTTATTAATAAAGTGGATTTACTATTACTACCACTTTTTATTTATCTCTGAATGTAGGAACCTAAACTACTCCAATCATCAACACTAAAATTATTCTGTTTTGTGACACTTCTAACCATATCCGTGAAAGAAAATTCACTGAGATAGTAATAATGTTACCTTCGTCAAGAGTCCGATTAAGCGCGACATTAGCGTTATCTAATTAATGCAATCAGCAGAATAAAATCATATTTCAATCGTGAATATAAATCCTTTCCATTGAATCATAATTTTTTATTTATTCTAGTTTTCTTTTAACATAGACTTTTGTCGTGTGAAACTGAATTGTATTTTCGGCGCGACATAGAGGTATTCAACTAAATACTGGCATTAAACAGCATTACTTGGATAAAATTTGTTAGATACATATTACGAGTATTTGTTAGAAATACTATAATTTTTTACTTCTACCGTTTTTTGTATAATAAAATTTGTTAATATTATACAAAAAACGGCAGAAGTAAAAAAAGTAAAGTAATTATATTCAAATCAATCCCTAGTGATGATTTGTTAAATCATCATTTAGGATATTCACAGAGACGGCTGTTACTTAAATTCGTATATGAGGACATGTTTGAAGAGTTTTTAGAGGCTGGAATGTATTTAGTTGATTCAATCTCAGTCATCACTCACGCCCAATCACGTCAGTCTCTTAACTATATCTGCCTCTAAAAAGCAGCTAATCCACCGTCGTACTTCCATTTGAAAGTTATGGAGAACCAACGTTGGCCAAAAATCGTTAAAGCTGCCAATAGTAGGTCGCGGCCCGGGGGGGGCGTAGTGGAGGAGGCTTCCGCTGAGCTCGAGGCCTCGGATGTGGAAAAGGGAGTCCTGGACTCTTGCCTCGCGGACTACGAGCAGTTCTTTTCGCTCACGGACGACTTGATCGAGGCGGGGGCCAAGTATGCTAATGAAGCACGAGAAGCTCGGCTGAGTGGCCTGGCCGAGTCCTCTCGGAAGCAGCCTACTCAGTCGGAGCTGTTGGGACGACTCCCAACTCTGGACCTGCCATGGTTCTCCGGGGTCCTCTCCGACTTTTGTAGGCCTTTTTAATAGTCTAGTGGACGCCCGGAGGGACTTGAAACCAAACCGGAAGATGGCGTACCTCCTAGCCTCACTGGAGGGGGAGGCCCTGGGCATCGTCGGCCATTTGAGATTGTCGAACGACGCCTACCAGACTGTTCGGGACCTCCTCGCCGGAAGATACGCCAACGTGGACGTGTTGATAAGCATCTCCTTGGTCTTTTTAATTAAATATAAAAATGAATTGTGTATTGAAATTTCGATCAACAATGCGAAATTATTCAAGTCTCGAATTGGGGGCGACTAAATCTAGTCCAGTTTAATCCTCAGAAGACACAAGTTTGCGCGTTTACCACTAAAAAGAACCCCTTTGTCGTATCTCCTCAGTTTCAAGGTACTCCCCTTGTTGCCTCAGCCAGTATCGGAATCCTCGGCGTCGACATATCGAGTAGCGTGCAGTTTCGTGGTCACTTGGAAGCGAAGGCCAAATTGGCCTCTAAAAAGCTTGGCGTGCTCAGCAGAGCGGGACAGTATTTCATGCCGGCTCAACGCCTGCAACTTTACAAGGCGCAGGTTCGGCCTCACATGGAATACTGTTCCCATCTCTGGGCTGGGGCTCCCCAGTGCCAGCTTCTTCCACTTGACCGCATCCAGCGCAGAGCGGCTCGAATCGTCGACGACCAAGTCCTTTCCGATCGGCTCGACTCATTGGCACTGCGAAGAGATGTTGCATCTCTTAGCATTTTCTTTCGCATTTACCATGGGGAGTGCTCTGAGGAATTGTTCGGATTAATCCCAGCCGCCAAATTTCACGAACGCACATCGCGGCAGAACTCCCGATACCATCCACACCATCTGGATGATTGGCGGTCCACCACTGTGCGATTTAGAAGATGTTTTCTTCCTCGCACAACTTCCTTGTGGAATAGTTTACAACCAGCGATTTTTCCGGACCGATACGACTTAGGGACCTTCAAGAAAAGAGCCTACTCCTTTTTAAAAGGCCGGCAACGCATCTGCAATTCCCCTGGTGTTGCGGTTGTTCATGGGCGGCGGTAGTCACTTACCATCAGGTGAGCCGCATGCTCGTTTGCCCCCTCTCCTATAAAAAAAAAAAAAGAAAACGTGAAACATATTATTGTGTATTTGAAAAATTACTTCTAAGAAATTACCTCGAAGAGCTTTCCGCAAGAAAAGTATTTCATTTCCATTGTGGAATCAACTAGACCAAGTCACATAATGCTTATTCATTGAAACAGCTATTACTGCTTATCTATTTAAATGATTGGCTGTGTTTCAGTCTGAAGGAATAGACAACATGTATAAACACACGCTGTGAACATTTCCATCTTAGTACTCAGAAGTAAAAATGCATCTGTAGCCTTATTTGTTTGAAGTTGGCTCCAGGTGTCCTTGTTCCTTGTAAGTTCGTTGTTCACTTTGATCTCATCAAAAAGATGAAAAGCATTATACTAGGAACGGTAATCAACTAGTATAAGGAGTAGGTTTAATTTATAACTCTTTTTGTTACTAATAACATAACTAATTTAAAAGTTCTTTCAATATTTTATGCAGAATTTTGTGTCTAAGATTACTTACGCATTAAAAATCAATACTTACACATCATCGATAGAATAAAACAAAAATATTATTAAGAAAAAGTGACATCAAATAGGTTTTCAACTCAGCATAATGCTGCAAAGGCAGCGCTGATTTTCAGTTGGATCCTTGTGACTTCACTGACAATTCGGTGTGTGATCCTCGAATTACGAGTTACGGACTTTCTAACAATTACGAGTCAGATAGTACTTAGATAATACACACATACACCGAGATTAACTTAGCTAACAGATAAATAAATTGTTGTAGTATATAAGCAAAGAGTTAAGGTCAATCAACAGTCTTTCTCTGATTGGTCTGATCTTGCTACTGGCGTTCCACAACGCGGAATTCTTTCTCCTTTATTATTTTCTATTTTTATAAATCTCATAACTGTAAATTTCAAATGCTCCTACCATCTGTATGCTGACGATTTACAGCTGTACGCTCAGATTGATCCAGCAGAGGTTAACTCTGCGATTGAAATTTTAAATATAGATCTTCAGGCTATCTGCGACTGGTGCACAAGTTATGGAATTGCTGTCAATCCTGCTAAATGTCAAGCCATAATTCTCGGTAGCCCTCGTCGTCTAGCTAATTTAGACTTCAATTCACTGGAGCCTATTGTTTACAATAGCACAAATATTCCTCTTAGACATGTAGTTAAAGACCTTGGGCTAATGATTGATGCTAATTTAAGTTGGCAATCTCAGGTAGCTGAAATAAACCGGAGAGTGACAATCACCCTGCGTGGCCTCTATCGTTTCAAGAATTTCCTTCCAACCGAGACTAGGGCTATGTTGGTGCGAACACACGTTTTACCAGTCATTGATTATGCTGATGTGTGTTACCCCGATGTGAGTCAAATACTTCTGTGCAAATTGGATCGTTTGTTAAATAATTGCATCCGTTTTATTTGTGGCCTTCGTAAATACGATCATGTATCCTTATATCGTTCCAAGCTTAAATGGCTCCCTATCCATAAGCGTAGATGCATCAGAATTCTTCGCACGCTATTTGCAATCCTATATGATCCATGCACTCCTCAATATCTGAAATGCAAGTTTCAGTATTTGGGTTCTTCCCACGATCGTAACCTGAGATCCTCCGAGGGAACTACTTTATGTGTTTTTCCTCGCCGTACTAAATTTATGTCTCAGTCGTTCGCCGCTGAGGCCATAAGGCTATGGAATAAATTACCTCCTCATATCAGGAAACCGACTTCTGTTGCAGCCTTTAAAAGAATGGTGACTGATCACTACCTTTGTTCTTTCAGCAATTGACCTTCTTAATTAAATGTTTCTGTATAATGAGTATTATAAATTACTTAAGTTGTTTTTGTATAATATTTTTGTATGTAAGTATGCTTAAAATGTATGTATTGTTTAAAATTATGTCATCATCATCATCATTACAGCCCTTCACAAGTCCACTGCTGAACATAGGCCTCCCCCAAAAAATGCCACAAAGCACGGTCCTGAGCCACCTGCATCCATCGACTTCCTGCATATCTTACCAGGTCGTCACTCCATCTAGTGGGGGGACGCCCTACACTTCGCCTGCCGATACGAGGCTGCCACTCGAGAACCTTTCTTCCCCATCGGTTGTCGGTTCTTCGAGCTATATGGACGGCCCATTGCCACTTCAGCTTACTAATCCGTTGGGCTATGTCGGTCACTCTAGTTCTACTGCGGATATCCTCATTTCTGAGTTTATCACGCAGAGAAACTCCGAGCATAGCCCTCTCCATAACTCGCTGAGCGACCTTGAGCTTCCTCATCCGGCCAGCAGTGAAGGACCACGTCTCAGTTCCGTATGTCATCACTGGCAACACGCACTGGGTGTACAGTCTCGTTTTCAAGTTTTGAGGTATACCTGACGAGAAGATGTGCCGTAATTTCCCGAACACTGCCCAACCGAGTTGAATCCGTCGATTGACCTCTCGGTCGAAGTTGGACTTACCTAGTCGGACTATTTGTCCCAGGTAAACATACTCGTCAACAACTTCGAGCCCAGTGTTCCCAACAACTACCGGCATAGGTGTGACATGGACATTAAACATGATCTTTGTTTTGTCCATGTTCATCTTAAGACCTATCCGTTGGGAAACACTATTGAGGTCATTGAGCATAGTGCTTAGGTCCTCCAGCGATTCTGCCATAAGGACTATATCGTCGGCAAATCGAAGGTGAGTGATGTACTCGCCATTGATGTTGATACCGTATCCTTTCCAGTCCAGAAGCTTGAAAACATCTTCCAATGCAGCGGTAAAGAGTTTCGGGGATATGACGTCACCCTGTCTTACACCTCTCTGCAATTGGATAGGTTTCGTACTCTGGTTCTGTACTCGGATAGCCATCGTAGCCCTACTGTACAAGCACTTCAACACTTCGATATACCGACAGTCAACTTGGCATCGCTGAAGGGACTGCAGCACCGCCCAAATTTCGACGGAATCAAAGGCTTTCTCATAGTCCACATACGCCAGACATAGTGGCAAATTGTACTCCTCGGACTTCTGTACAATTTGCCGAAGGGTATGTATGTGGTCTATGGTGCTAAAGCCTTTTCGGAAACCGGCTTGTTCGGGAGGCTGGAAGTCGTCAAGTCTGCGCGCGAGACGATTCGTAATGACTCTCGAAAACAGCACGTAGACGCGGCTCAGAAGGGAAATCGGTCTGTAGTTCTTCAAGAGAGCGTTGTCGCCTTTCTTGAAGAACAAAACCACCGCACTTCTGCTCCACGCCTCCGGTGTAATGCCACCATGGAGGACGGAATTAAAGAGCTTCTGAAGGACTTCAAGTACCGGTTTTCCACCCGCTTTCAGAAGCTCCGCTGTAATTCCATCCTCGCCTGGGGCCTTGCCGTTTTTAAGGTGCTGGAGAGCCATTCTAATCTCGCTCAGACTGACGTCCGGGATATCATCGGAATAATGTCGGATAAGACTCGCTCTTGGATCGTTACTCACACTTGCGTGCGGCTCCAACGATGACGTGTACAGCTGCCCATAGAATCTCTCAATCTCACTCAAAATCTCAGGTACCCCGGAAACGATGCTGCCACATTCTGTCTTCAGCTTTGACAGTTGGCGCTTTCTGGCAGACAGATCTCTGGCAAAGACTTTGGAGCCTCGGTTCCACTCGATCGCTTCTTCAATACGAGCTGTATTGAATTTGCGTAAGTCCCGCCGCATGCATTTGGAGATCTGTCTGTTCAGTTGCCTGTATGCTGTTAAATCTGTTGAAGAATGTAGCTTCATCTCCCGTCTAACAGCCATGAGATTAAGAGTGTGATCGGAGAGTTTTTGTGTTCTTCTGCGGCGGGTCTTGCAGAACTTAGCTCCGACCGCATGGACAGTTTCCACGAGCTTGTCATTCAAATCGTCCACTTCATTGCAGTCTTCTAGGCACTGAAAACGGTTTTGTAACTCGAGCTGAAAGGTTTCGGGACTCTGGATTAGAGCACGAGGGGGACGGAGCGTTGACTTCATTAGACGAGACCTCTCCAACTTAACGTTTAGGTTCAGTGTGCCTCTAACCATTCGGTGATCGCTGCCGGTTTTCACCCTCGCGATCACTGAGACATCACTGAACAGTTGTCGTCTGGTCGTCATAATGAAGTCAATCTCATTTTTTGTCGAACCGTCGGGGCTCGACCAGGTCCACTTCCTGTGGGGCCGCTTCTGGAAGAAAGAGTTCATCATAAAGAGTCCCTCTTTCTCCATGAAGTCGGCCAGCTGCTGGCCCCTTGGGTTCCGTTGCCCTATTCCAAATTTCCCTACTTTCAGCTCACCGTTCTCTCTTGTACCTAGTTTTGCATTGAAGTCTCCCATTAACACCGTATATTGGGTTTTGGAGGAATGCATGGCTCTAGAGATATCCTCATACATTTCCTCCACCTCCTGATCGGGGTGTGCCGAGGTTGGTGCGTAAACCTGTATGACCTTCAGCGAATACCGTTTGGTGATTCTGAGTATAAGGTACGCAACCCTCGTCGACACACTCTCAATCTTTACAACGTTGTTAACGAGAGACTTGTGGACGATAAATCCGACACCTCCTTGGGACAGATGGTCGCCCTCCCGGTAATAGAGCAAGTTACCGGATTCGAGGATTACCGTGTCCTCCCCCTCTCTTCGGACTTCGGATAAAATTATGTATGTTTATGTATCATGTATAGAGTATAGTATTTATGTTATTTGTAGTTATATATATTTATTTTTGTATTTACAAGTATAGTATGTATATGTTTATATTTACATTCACGTATATATTCTCAAGTTTTTATGGCACCTGCTTAAGTTTCTCTGTTTAGCTCGTGGTTGACTGGTAGAGAATGCCTAAAGGCATTAAGTCCGCCAATTGTACATCTTAAGTGCAATAAAGATTTTTAAATAAATAAATAAAAAATTTATTTTATACCTACACATATACTTAAACATTAAATATTAACATGATATTTGGCTCTGAGGGAAAAACATCTTTCACTTTTACGATAGATAGAGAGAGGAATTAGTTTTTTTTTTAATTCTCATAAGAACAGTATAACACATGATGAAGTTATCTATTACATATAATAAAACTGTAAATAGCAGATGTCTGTACATTTTATATTTTTGTAATAAAAGTGATTGAGGGGTACTAAAAATAAGTAATTAAATACATTTCTACCATTTTTAGAATTTTCTGTCTGTCTGTCTGTCTGTCTGTTTGTTTGTTAACGTATCACGTATAAAGTACTAATTTATATCATAAGAATTGTTAAGGAAATTATAAAGTGTATCTTCGGGTTACATTTAGTCTTTATTTCATTAAAATCAGTTCATTCCATCAAAAGTTATGATAAATATTCTGAAGTATGGGTAGGGAAGTATAGGTACGAATTTGCTCAACGGTGGCTTTGTTTGAGTCATCAAGTGCATTTTAAACTAATATCATATCATAAATCATAGTTAAATTATGTAAAATAATGATATAATTATGTATATCTAAAATGCAATAAACAAAAGTATTAAAGAACGTATTAAATATATTATACAAAAATATATTAAACCTTATTAACTAAATCTGAAGCACAATAGTTAACCCATTTCTTCGATAGATGGTGGTGTAGTGAAAATGTAACAATGTGGTTTTTTCCTGTAGATGAGTTTTCATATTTACTGCTAATCTTTATTATATTACTCGCTGCCCTATTGCGTGTTGACAAACTCAATTTATTCTTTACCGCCGAGTACTCTATGTGGTAAATCAAATTTTAAAAGAGGTATTAACAATTGCGTTGGTTTTGGCGAGAGTCAAACTTTATTTTTTGCTTACTGTGCAGGCACTGATTTATAAGTTCTCTTGCGTTTTATATAATGTATCAATCGCGTCAATTAATCTCTTTTATTTTTTGAATTGATGTTAGCAGCGCCATCTCTCTTTAAATATATACATCATATAATAAAAATGATGATAACATGTTGTGTCTCTTTCTGTACATTGTATATATATTTTGGTGGCTAAAATCATTATGGGGAACTGAAAATAATTAAATAAGAACATTTTATAATTTTTAGAATTGTCTGTCCGTCTGTCTGTTATTATATGAACGCATCACGTCTAAAGTAAACATCTTTTATTTTCAAAGAAATCGTTAAGAAAATCAATCATAAAGCGTATCTTCGAGTTACATTTAATCTTTGTTTTATTAAAATTGGTTAATTCTATCGAAAGTAATGATTATTATTTTGAATTGTAGGTTCGAATTTGTTCAATGGCGCCATAAAATCTCAGAAATAGTAATAAAAAGATTTGTGTGTAAAAAAAACGTTCCATAATAATTAATATATTTATACTTAAAACACAAAAAGAGATTTAAAAAGGATGTTTTCTCACACAAAGGACGTAATAGATGGAGTTGCACAAATTACAAACTTTTCTGAATTGCTGTGTTGAGATTTTTCGCCGATAAATCGTATTGAGACTTACTGAAGAAATTTGTATCCATCGAAGCCATACAACGGAACCCGACCAAAAATAAAAATTTTGCAACGAAATGTCGTGATATTGTATTTATAATATACGCAAAATCACTACTGCCATTTTAGCGCTTTGGGAACTAGATTTAGCGCTTTTTTGGAATGTATAGCGCGCATTTCGAAATTTTAGCACCTAGCTTAATCCAGCGCTTTTTGGTGTATTTAGCACACATTTCAATATTTTAGCGACTAGCGGGTTATTAACTCTTTTATAGCAGCACTGTTAGTTCACATTACCGATAATAATAATAATGACCTTTATTATTTTTTCCCACAAATAGTACATTGCAGTTTATCTTTTTCAAACATATTTTTTCCACAAAACAAAGAGCATGGGAGACGAGTCCAAACTAGGATACCCTGTGCTATGGATCTCCTGGCTTCCCCTTTAGGATGATCAACTTGATTTTTTTACCGACGACTATAAGCGGGGAAATCCCCTTTATTAAAGTTTCCGTTCATGGTTTTGGCAACGCATTTATTTTGCTTTATTCAGTTTCAGTCAGTTGCTTAGAGCACAGCTAAGTTAAAAGTTACTTAGAAGTTATAACACAAAGAAACTGTGTAGCAACCGCAATCAGATGCTGACATCTGAAACTAAGTTGCGAAATACATTGCACTTTAAAACAATTAATGACATTTTTATTGTTCGTACAGTACTAACTACTATTGACAGCAATTGCCATAATTATAAGTCGATGTCCTGCGAAGTGTTGATACATCAAAAAAATATTGCCAGAAAAAAAACTTAATGTTGTTTTCTTTATTATGATTATATAAAAAAACACAAACTTTGTTTGTAGTTAATTTAGCGCGAAATCTAGGGCTTTTTTAAAGCGCTGTTTTCATGAAATCTAACGCTTTTTGTGTTGTCCTAGAGCTGAATGAGTTTTTTTTTATCTGGCAGCACTGCCCAAAAACCCTCTATTAAGAAGTAACTTTCCTTTCGGTTTTAAGCGCGTTCAGTTCCCAGTTACAGTGAGCGTGTGTTATGCAATGACCGTAAATAAAGCGCAAGGTCAAACTTTACGCGTTGTAGGAGTGTACCTCAGTACCGACTGTTTTTCACATGGCCAACTCTATGTTGCTTTTTCCCGCGTTAGTAGCCCCCGTAACCTTTTTGTGTACACCCCGGCTAAGCCTACTTCTAACGTCGTTTACACAGAAGCTCTATCATAAACGACTTAGAACTTTGATGATAATGATTTATTTAGTTACCACTTATTGATACAGTAAAGAAATAAATAGTTTAATATTCTCTTACCTAAACGACAAATTCTTTATGTAAAACCTGTATACGCGAGCTACGCCGCGGGCACAGCTAGTTATTTAATAATAGAGCAAGAGTTATTATAGAAGTTTAATTAGTTATTTTAATAATAGAGCAACAGTTATTATAGAAGTTTAATTAGTTATTTTAATAATAGAGCAACAGTTATTATAGAAGTTTAATTACTTATTTTAATAATAGAGCAACAGTGATTATAGAAGTTTAATTAGTTATTTTAATAATAGAGCAACAGTGATTATAGAAGTTTAATTAATTATTTTTATCTTGAAACAGATTGAGATATGACTAAGTTATATGTTTAGATGTTTAAGTAAATCATGGGATAACTTAACTATTTATTGGTACGAGATAAAGATAGTACTTATAGGGTTTTGTGTAGCGACGTCTGAGTTTATATAAATAAAAGAACAGACGGACGTTACAGTTCTTATTTAATAAATTATGCGAACAAGTGAAGAAGAAATTACAAGTACACAGGTGATTAGTTGAGAGTAATTTTTAGTCATTATAATCTTAATCTTAACGACGCCATAACAGAATACAGATTAATAAATTACATACTAATATTGTACACATAAAACTATGCTATGCTATTTCTTAGCTTGGATATGGTCTATGGTGCTAAAGCCCTTTCGTAAACCGGCTTGTTCTGGAGGATGGAAGTCGTCAAATCTGCGCGCGAGACGATTCGTAATGACTCTCGAAAACAGCACGTAGACGCGGCTCAGAAGGGAAATCGGTCTGTAGTTCTTCAAGAGAACGTTGTCACATTTCATGAAGAACAAGACCACCGCACTTCTGCTTCACGTCTTTGGTGTAATGCCACCATGGAGGACGGAATCAAAGAGCTTCTGAAGGACTTCAAGTACCGGTTTTCTACCCGCTTTCAGAAGCTCCGCTGTAATTCCATCCACGCTTGGGGCCTTACCGTTTTTAAGGTGCTGAAGAGCCATTCTAATGTCGCTCAGACTGACGTCCGGGATATCATTGGAATAATGTCGTATAAGACTCGCTCTTGGATCGTTACTCACACTCACGTGTGGCTCCAACGATGACGTGTACAGCTGCCCATAGAACCTCTCAATCTCACTCAAAATCTCAGGTGCCCCTGAAACGATGCTGCCACACTTGGTCTTCAGCTTTGACAGTTGGCTCTTTCTGGCAGACAGATCTCTGGCAAAGACTTTTGAGCCTTGGTTCCGCTTGATCGCTTCTTGAATACAAAGTTGAATACAAGTCTTGCCGCATGCATTTGGAGATCTGTCTGTTCATTCGCCTGTATGCTGTCAAATCTGTTAAAGAATGTAGCTTCATCTCCCGTCTAACAGCCATGAGATTAAGAGTATGATCGGAGAGTTTTTGTGTTCTTCTGCGGCGGATCTTGCAGAACTTAGCTCCGACCGCATGGACAGTTTCCACGAGCTTGTCATTCATATCGTCCACTTAATTGCAGTCTTCTAGGCAGTGAAAACGGTTTTGTTACTCGAGCTGAAAGGTTTCGGGACTTTGGAACAGAGCACGAGGGGGACGGAGCGTTGACTTCATTAGACTCTCCAACTTAACGTTTAGGTTCAGTGTGCCTCTGACCATTCGGTGATCGCTACCAGTTTTCACCCTCGCGATCACGGAGACATCACTGAACAGTTGTCGTCTGGTCGTCATAATGAAGTCAATCTCATTTTTGTCGAACCGTCGGGGCTCGACCAGGTCCACTTCCTGTGGACCTGTTCGAGCGTGTATGTATTAATGTAATGTGTGTAATGTATGAGAATGTGTATGTATTAATGTAATGTAATTTTATAATTCTTTTTTCAGCCATTTCCAGATGTCAAATAATTTAAAATTTTGCAAATGAATGACCGTTGACAGTACAAACAAATCATGACAATTAGCTAATATTAGGATTAAAGAAATTTATTCTATGAAGAAATTACAAAATTTCTCTTTTAAAATTTTAAAATTGTTTAAAATTATAAGTATAACTAGGTTGTGTAGAGACAATGCATATGTACAAAATTATTTTTGATTCATTAACTATAAGATTATTTGTTTGTAAATATTTTTTTAATTTTTTATTCGTTTTAATAAATGATGTACACATCCATGCAGTTGCAACATGCATTATACGTTAACACATTTTGTAGAAATTTTTAAAATTAAATTTTAATGACAAGTTAGTTTTATATTTTTAGATGAAATTACAGATAATTTTTCGTAACATTTTATTTTGTATTTGATAATATTTTGGTAAAACGTATTTTAGAATGATTTTGACTAGTTAATTTGAATTTTACATGTAAAGATGCAAGTTCTAAGCAAATAATTATTTTAAATTCATTCATCATGTTATAGAGTAAAATATTTTGGTCCTTTTTAGGTATTTATAATGAACTAAGACTTTAATAACATTATTTTGTGAAACTTGAAGACTTTTGGACGGCGTTGCATTACCCCAAAATTAAATGTGGCCTTATTAAGGACTTAATGTAGGTATATAGAAACGGATGTGTTTAGGCAGACAGTTTACAACTTCACGCAGAGCGCTTGTTAAAGAAATCATTTTAGATATGTGTCTTCCGTGTAAGTTTAATATCTCTAAGTAAGATACTTCTCCATTACAAGTTAATTTAAGAATATTAAATTTTACGTACTTAAGGGTTAAAATTTTCTTCAAATTCCTTTTTTTGCTAACAATATTATGTAACAAGTTTCAGGTATGTTAAATTGTGTGTATGTTAATTTTATTCTTATAAGATCCTCAAAGCTCATGACAAATTATCAATTTCTTTAATTTCCAACAATATATACACGTCGTGAAACCTGCTATTTAATGGACGAGACTGATGAACAACAAATAAAAACATATTCAAAAATACCAATTCCCAAAGTCCAGGCGCACTATGAAACGCGGCTAACACTAAAGATATATTTGTTTTTCAGAAGAGAGCCATATGGGCAACCTATAGATTATTGAGTCAAAAGAGTCTGTAAGACAAAAATATCATCTTCGTAATATATAAAAAATAATGTTTGTTTGTTCGTATTTTATGCGCTACCATACCATTCATCAGATTATTTTAAATAATGTACCGACAAAGTTATTTGAAAATGATATATCATACAACTTCAATGAATGTATTATCATTCCTAATTAAACAATATAACTCTTTCAAGTTTCCACAATTCTTTCTTCTGTGGTACCAACGCGCATGGTATCAACTAGAAGTAAATAACATAATTGTAACAGGGTAGTTCTTCACAGGACAGAAGTATTTATTTTCTTTCTTGACTTTCAATAAGTTTTATTTATAATTTTTGATGAAAAAATGAATGTCAATAAAACATATTTGCGTTTATTGGGTGAGTATATCTATCAAGAAATGAATAACTGGTGGCCTATAGCTTCAAACAGTCTAAGTTTTGTTAAAAGGCTGACAGCGACTACGATGATGATTTTAATATATCAAAAGTGACTGAATAAACCTAATAAGCCAATTAATTATTTATGAAACAAATTACAGTCTTATTATATCATTACAGCCCTTCACACGTCCACAGCTGAACATAGGCCTGGAGAAATTTATTTTTATTTAATCTAATTTCATTAACTGAAAATATAGTATGTCGTTACGAATGAAAAAAAATACGAAGAATTAAGTATAGAACTCTACACTCTCACTCTTTCAAGCAGTACCTATAAAGTGTGCGCACGCAACTAATGCCCAATTCCCATGTTTGAAAAGCGTTTCGTTCCCAGTAGTAACTACACGTTTTATGAGATACGGAAGGCGTGAGTAAAGGCATTTTATATTACAAAATATTTGTGTGGCAACTTCTGATGACTTGAAATGAAATAACCTTATGCGGTACGTAAGTTGTTGAACTAGTATTTGGTTTTAAATAATATTAACTTCTCTCTACCATTTGTATTTGTACCAAGTGAATAAGTAAATGAATGATGCGAGATGTAGTAGTGATAATTAGGCTTTGTACTTGATATATTCCATCTAAGAAGATTTTATTTTTCATGAAAAAAGTTCAGTCACTGAACTGTGATTAATGCGGTGTTCCCGAGACGCATTCCATCAAGATTTAGTGTGTAACTACGCTATCTTTCTTACTGACAAGTGCCGTCACATTTTTCACTGACTCTAATATAATTTTGTGAAACCACATGGCGAAACAAAACTGGTGATCAAACTGTATATGTACAGTAGAAAGTTCTCGGATCGATTGCAGTCCCTCCCAGTGTGACTTAGAGGATCCTGACTGAGAACTTTATGTCGTAACTAAATGTATGTCTATCCTTCTACACAATGTAAATAATTTTAGATCTGCAAACTTTTCATTTTATTGAAGTTTCAGTATATTGTATTTGTTTTTTTTTTTATGTTGAACTAACATGTTAACATTGTTATTAAGTTCGTCAATAAAGCATTAAAAAAGAGAAAAATTAAAAACACTCTATATTGCTTTTTAAATAACCTCCTTATATATTTTTAACAAAAATTATTATGATTTATTGTGAAAATAACAACACGTAAATTCTATAAAAAAATTCAGTTCTTTTTAAATATAATATATTTGAATCAAAATCAAATTAACTTTAAAACAACATAAATTCATAAACTTTAAATTATTTGTCTATTACTGTGCGTATATTGCATTTGCATATTAGCATCCGTTGCAACTGTTTCTAAATAATCCATTCATATCCAGTAGCTCGTAACATTTCTAAGCTGAAATTGAAAACGGAAATAATAAATGTTGCCTACATCGCGCTTTATGAATTATTGCGCATTTTTTAATTTTCCTGCATGCCTAAATGCAGAGATAGCATTCTGTGTAGTTAAAGTATACTTTCAAGTAAATAAGTAGGTGTAATTTATTCTACCATTTTTCTAATGTCATCAATATATAAATATATTCAAACAGCTTCGAAATATTTGATTGAGGGAAAATAAAAACGTAATATAAAATCGGTCCGAATATAAAAAAACGACATGTTTAATGAAATAAGCCTGAATACCACATTCTACGCTTAACAGGCTCGTAAAATATTCGCGTAATGCTTACAGTTTAGAGACGGGATCGCATATTTATCGTTATAACAGCTTCCAGGTACAGTAACGTAATCAGAAAATGGTTAGGCAAATATTTTAAATGGGATTTCATAAGTTAAGTTGATCTACGTTTACAGCACAGCATTTTGTAATTTATGTAGGCAGGTACAAAATTTAATTTGATTTAGATATAATTGAGGCTTCTAATTAATTTGTAGGAAACTAACCCAAGGCAAAAGCGGCATTTTTGATGGCGATGATAATTCACTATTTATGATTTTTCATTTATTTTAGAAAATATTCCACGTGTATGTACATATCATGGTCATAATTTTAAATAAATAAATAAAATAAAATAATTAATTTTTAAGTGATTTTGCCCATTAAAAATATTATTATGAAATTACTTTTGTAACATTCCTTTATCATTCATCATCAATGAAGAATCATAAAATGGACCTCAACAAATAACTTAATAGTTTAGGTGTTTTTCGCAAAAATAGAACTAGGTAATTGCTCTGATGGAATTCAAACCAGCACTTACGTTAATTAAAGAATTACACGGCCCACTCTAATGCAGTTATAATTTAATATATAAATTGGATTTAGTTTCATCTTACTCGCCTAAATTCACATTATTTCATTCAAACAAACCAGAGTATTTCGATTAACTGTCAATTAAGGACAGTTTCTCCAGAAAGCGCAAAGTTTGATCCTATTTTGAATCTGAACCAATCAAAATCAATAAAGTTTTGAAGACGCGAGTTAGGAAGTAACACAGACACATATGATATTTTCTTTAAAATTTATAATTTACAAGTTACACAGGCAAAATAGTATATATTTATCGTGCAAAAATAAGCCCAAATGTATACTTAAACGTTCAGGACAAAATATTTAAAACTATTTGAATCATACACAGACCTAGAATAAATCATAGATGCGATTATGTATGTCGCCCTGGTAGTTACAACAAGAAAATTTTAATAAACTAATAACTACTTAATCTCTTATTTACTAACAAATAAAGTTTTTTGGTATCATTTGATAACGGGTCTGTAAAAATACTATTACTTACAAACACCAATCATGAATAAATCTGAATTATTAAAATTATTCTGGAGTTGTTATTTTAAATTGCATGTTGAACAATTAGGTGGGATAATTTTCGTATCTAATGTGAATATTTATTGCATGGAATAAATCTTGATGCTGTATAATGTTGCGTTGTATTGGTGTAACAATAATATTTAGGCTAATTTGATAAATGGTTGTAATTTTACATTAACATCATTCTCGAATAGAATGATTTCAGCATTTTCTCGCTTGCAAAAACGAAATGTTGCGATGAACGAGCGATTTTAAGAGGATGCCGGTACGTACGAGTGGTGTTATATGGCGCATAAGCTTCTGGTAAAGGTTTTGCACATCCCGGTAAATTATGCTAGCAAAGATCAGGTGAAGCAAGAGAAAGAGTATTAATATAGTTCTTACAAGACCAAGGTGGACTTATAAAATGCTTACTTAACGTAGTAAGTACAAATATACCAGTCAGTGCAGTGTCCAGCTGTTAAACATACTCGTAGTATGTTTATGTATGCATTCTTATTTTTTCAGAACTAATGCGATTATTCATTAGTAAAAATGTCATCGTGAGAATCCATGTATGCCGGATACACGCCCAAAAAGTGTTAATGGAAAAATAATCACAATAACCTAGAAAAGGTTGTCATGATCATTTCATTATTTCCAAGCACAATATTTTGCCATGCTTTCGTACAACTAAAGCTTCCTTCTAATAATTTTCAATTTCTATTTGTTGAGGCAGTTTATAATACGGAACATGTTCTCGGTTTCTGACGTTATCATTTAGGTTTCCTTCCCGCAGGCTTGTAGAAGAATAAAACTGAGATAACAAGAGAGGAAAAACGGAAATATTCTATTTTGTAGGCAGAGAAATAAAGTTTATCTATATACAACTTTAAATAATAATGCTGAGATGACTGTGATATGGAATAGAAATGAGGTTATTATTAACTTTAAATGTTATTTTAAAAAATATTGCTTACATAAAAATATAACCTACAATTAACATTGTAGTGTCTGTAACATCGAAATAACTGCCTTGAATTGAACTTAGGGAATTGTTTGCATGCCAATAAGACATGAATAACCATTTTAATAATGTTTGTCTGTCTGTCTGACTGTCATCATCGTCATCATCATTACAGCCCTTCACAAGTCCTCTGCTGAACATAGGCCTGACTGTCGATCCGGGATAATCTTCGGAATGGCTGAACCGATTGTAATGAAACTTTAAGAAAATATTGAGAGCAATGCAAGAAGTGAAACTTCTTTACATATAATTCTTAGTTTATTTTATATTTTACATAAATAGGTTAATACTCATGCAGCCCCGGCAATGAAAAGGTACAAGAAAATGAATATATTTTTTTAATACCGTACTAAATTTCTCCATTACGCAGATAAAGAAATTTTACTTCAAAACGAAAAATTTATAATTTTTTTATATAATAAGGCATCTTATACAGGCAAAGACATGGCGGGTCCGCTGGTCTACCATAAAGTTTTGTAATATTTGTCCTTAATAAAAGTAATTACACAATTTTTGGCAAACATGTAGTTTTAATTTTCTTTGAATTTTTGTATGTGGTGGAGCAGGTCCCTGGATGATTTAAACTCACAATAAGACCTGGTAGTTTACGCTGTTGTTGAGATCCAGAAATCACCCGTGTGAAGCCGGGACGGATCGCTAGTGTATAAAAAAACATCAGTTTTACACTACTATGACTATATATGTAAATCCACCATCACTGCCACTCTACTATCTAAATATTCATTCGTTTCAAGAGATGTAAAATTTATAGTCATCTAGCAAAGCGATTTAATTATATTCAGGTCAGTCTCATTCTTTACGAGCTTAATCGTGTGAGAATAAATGATGAAACATCTTGATATAATAAATTGATGATTGAGAGATCATTGTAAATGTTCATGGCAGAACCAATTGTAATGTACTGTAGATCCCAGGGATCAATATTTAGAAAGAACAAGTAACACTATTGTACGTAGTATATATTACAAGTAACACTATTATTATACACTGATATCGGCTCGTAGTAAGCGTCCACGTCTTCTCCCTGCGGCGGTCGGTCGGGCAGTGCCGCCCCGCCCCGCGATCCCGCGCGTGCGCTTCCCGAGACGACAGAGTACCACTATAAATGTCTATACACTACATCCCTCCCTTATTAATGTTTTGTTTTAATATAAATATATATACAAATATAAATAACCATATCGAGTTAAGGAACTGTGATCAGCTTAACTTACAAATAAAATACATTCATAATTACCTATTCGTATAGTAGTTTAATGAATTATTTTTTTTCTTTTTACATAAGTAAGTATATCAAGTACAATCAGCAAGTTCTTATTCAAATTATGTTCAATCACTGATCATCAATTATTTTGTCATTATCGTCCATAATTTTATTCACTCGAGTTGTGATTGATTTACGTCACCATTATCGTTAGTTTGAGTACCACTAGCATTATTTTCATCATCTAGTACCTTCCATTGCCCTTCCACTCGTTTTAGATGTACGACGTTCCGTCTGATTTTCTGACCAGTTTCATCGTTCCGAAGAATTACGTCCCCTCCTTTGTTCGCTTCGACGGTATGTGTTTCGGGTTCATAGTTTAAGCTCAGCTTGTTTTGTTTAGTCATGTTCTTGACGTATACTTTATCTCCAACTTCCAATTCACAGTTAGTAGCCCCTCTCTTCCTATCCGCATATTCCTTCCCTTTTTCCTTTAGTTCTTTATCTCTATCCCTCATTTCAAGATCCTCTGAGAGATGCGTTATGTCTTGGAGCATAGGCAGTTTGTCTCGAAATTGCCGTCGAAAGAACAGTTCTGCAGGTATTTTTCCTGTAACTGTGTGAGGTGTACTATTGTACATCACCATGTACTCCTGGAGAGCCTCCTTCCAGTTCTTTTTCTCTACTTGAGAGATCTTGAGGCGTTTTAGGATGTCCCTATTCTGGCGCTCCACTTCTCCGTTTTGTTGCGGCCAGTAGGGAATGGTATTGTAGAGTCGTATGTTCCTCTCTGCGCAGAAGCTCTTAAAGTCTTCGCTGGAAAATTGTCTACCATTATCTGATGTGAGGGAGACTGGATTGCCAAGTCTGCTAAAAATTTCTTTAAGCATTTCAATTATTTCAGAGCTTGTTATGGTTCTGCATGTTTTCACTTCTTTATATCTGGTATAATAATCCACGACTACCAGGACATAGTCTCCACTAGGTAATGGGCCCATGAGGTCGATTGCTATGTCAACCCACGGTTCGGAAGGTAAATCTCTTCTTTTTAATGGGTTTGGGGCGCTGGGAGCAGAGACCAGGATGCATCCTTTACAGGCTTTGCATATGTTTTCAGCATCTTTGTCGCACTAAGGCCACCATACTTTGGTCCTCAATCTGCTCTTCATCGCGACTATCCCCGGGTGGCCTTCGTGCGCAGCTTCCAGAACTCTTCTGCGTAACTTGGTTGGGATTACAATTTTCGTCCCCCTGAGTAGAATATCGCCATGAAAGCATAATTCATCTTGAAAAAGTTTATAGGTTTTTACCGTTTCCTCCCAGTTTCCGTTGTAAAGACCCTCTCTAACCTTCTGTATCTCTGCATCTCCAAGAGAACTCTCAGTGATCTCTTGTAAAGGAATGGCTATTGGTCGTGCCAATTCGGTAATCGCTTGAACATGGTCTTCAAGTAATGTCGTCGGGTTTGTTTCCACTTCACAGAGTCTCGATAGTGGATCGGCTATATTGGTCTTCCCCGGACTAAATTTACCTTGAAATTGTAGGATTGCAACCTTAATACCCACCTTTCAATGCGAGCGCATGGTTTAGCTTTCGGGCCAAATATCACCTCCAAGGGCTTATGATCCGTTACTAGATCGAACATCTTACCGTACAGGAACATGTTGAAATGTTCGACTGCCCAAACCAGTGCTAAGGCCTCCTTCTCTGTTTGGCAGTAACGACGCTCACAGCTGCTGAGGGTTTTATTACCAAATGCAATTATTCTCGGCCCATTCTTGTTGATTTGCACCAACACTGCACCCAGACCCACTGGGCTTGCATCTGCAATCACCACCGTCTTATCATGAGGATTATAGTAACCTAAATTTGGTACCTTCATAAGTGCCGCCTTGAGATCGTTAAATGCCTTCTTTTGGGCATCCCCCCAGTCATCTTGAATGACTGTGTTTCTTCCCGTTCTTTGCCGTAGCAGTTGCTTAAGGGGTTCTGTTATCGTTGCTAAGTGGGGGATCCATTTTCCCACGTAATTCACTAAACCCATAAAACTCTGCAGTTCAGCGATATTCGTCGGAGCTCTGAATCCCTTTATAGCCAAGATATACTTGTCTAGTGGTTTGACTCCCAGTTCTGATAGTTCATGCCCTAGGAAGTGGACTTTCTTCATTCTGTAAATGCATTTGTCTTCCCTCAACATCATGTTATTTTCCTCTAACACTACCAAAACTTTTTTAAGCCTTAAGTCGTGTTCTAATAAGTCTTTCCCAAATATCAAGATGTCATCTATGAAGTTGATGACTCCTTCGCAACCTAAAAGGATTCGTTCCAGTGTTTTTTGGAAAATCTCTGGCGCACACGAGATACCAAACATCATTCTTTTGTATCGATACAATCCTTTGCTGGTAATGAAGGTCGTGATATGCCTTGAGTCTGTGTGAAGTTCGATATGATGAAATGCATCTCGTATGTCTAGCTTACTAAAGATTTTGGCGTCTCGAACTTTAGGCAACAGTTCTTCTATCGTTGGCAGTGGGTGGTTTTCACATTGTATGGCCGTATTTGCTCGGCGCATATCCACACATAATCGGATGTCACCCCCGTTTTTTAGCACAGGGACTATAGGCGAAATCCAGTTAGAAGGACCTTTCACGACTTCTATAATGTCCCTTTCTAGTAATTCTTTCAGTTTATTCTCTACTTTTTCTTCAAGTGGGATGGGAATTCTCCGATACGGCTGAGCAACGGGTTTCACTGAATCGTCAATCGGAATGGTAACTAAAACGCCTTTAAATTTTGGAAACGCCTCAGTTCCGACCTGGTTGATATCCAAATTGATTCGAAGTAGTCCCAATGAGGTTGCCGTCACACGTGCAAGTAGGTCACGCGTACCGTTTCTGATCACGTAGAATGTTGTGACGTCCTGTGATGTTCCGGCAAGTTTTATCGTGGCTTTAAATTATCCTAACAGCTTCAGCGGTGTTGCACTCCCGTAAGCTATGAACGTTTTGTCAGGATTCGAATCTTGATTGGTAACTTGAGCGTTATTTTTCTTCATTCTTTCCAAGGTTTGGTCTGTTATAAGGTTGTGCTTGCAGCCTGAATCTATCAACATCTCCACGTTGGTTCCACCTATGTTACATGTGACCTTTGCGTCGTTCTCTATATTGAAAATGTAGTCTACTTTTCTTTCATCCGTGATTATGTTTGCAGTTTCCTCGATATTATTTGTTGTCCTGCTTTTCTTATTTATTCCCTGACTGTTCGATGATTCTCCTCCTTCAAATTTCCTCTTCTGAGTTTGTCTTGTCCTGCATTGATCTCTGAAGTGTCCTAAGATGCCACATTTAAGGCAAGCCTTTCCTTTTGCTGGGCAGTTGTTGTCACGGGCCAAATGTCTGCAACTTCCACATCTACTACATTCCAATTTTCTTTTTGTTTTGCTTCTCCTTCCATGTCTCAATACCTATTCTGTTAATTGCCTGACTTTCTACAGGTTTCGTACTAAAGTTTCCTAATTGACGATCTATGGCTTCCAATGCATTCGCTTCCGCAATTATTTCATCTAAAGTGATCTTATCTCCTGTTTTTAATATCTTCTTTCGGAGTTCTTCTGTTTTACCCTTTTCCGTTATTTGTTGATATGTTCGTCTTCTTTTCCACCAAACTGACATTTCTTTGCCTGCAGTCGAAGTCTGATAAGAAATTTCTCGAACTTTTCATCCTGTTCCTGTTTTATGAGACGAAACAGGTGTCGCTCATACACTTTACTCTGTTTAGGTGCAAAGTAGTTGTCTAATTTTTCGATCGCGATGTTAAAAAGTTCGCCTTCAGTTGCATTAGCTCCTGGGATGTTATAGAAGACTTCTTATAACTCGGGACCACCAAAATGTAAAAGGCTAGCTCTTTTCTTTGCCTCGGAGTCTATGCCTGCTGCTTCGAAGTAAATGTTTAGGCTTCTTTTCCATCTTTCCCAACGGACAGAGACTGAACCAACCTCCCCGTCACGTTCGAACTTCTCTAAGGTGTACAGTGCCATTTAGGGCTACCTGTTGACAAGGTAGTAACAATGTTGCATATTATAGATTTTATAACACGCTATTGCAATCTAATGCTAGTACTAAAGCGTCTACTGTACTTGACTGTACCTATGCTATAGGTACCTGTATCTACACCCGTAGTACACATTCAGCGCTCATGACGACACTTACTCGCCATACTGTGCAGTACTGTGGCACTGGCACGTGAGTATTACCCAGCGCGCAGCCGCCAAGCAGCGAATGGGTGCTCCAAGTGTTAACATAAAATTTGAACCCGTGTAAACTTCGCAATTTAATGCTATGTAGGTATGTACGCAATTTAATGCTATGTAGGTATGTACGCAATTTAATGCTATATAAGTATGTACGCAATTTAATGCTATGTAGGTATGTACACAATTTAATGCTATACCGGTAATCTCCGCAATTTAATGCTTTTCACGGTCCCATTCGTTAGCAATAAAAAATTGTGTACGCCACAACTAAACGAGAAGAACTGATTTCTTGATTCTTTTTGATATTATGTTTATTTGATAGAAATTAAAATAAAATGTACCTGAACTGAATAACTATATCAATAATAATAAACAATAATAATAAACTTTATAGATACCCCACGTAATAATAATGTAGTTGGGTTTTATTTATTCGTCTATTTGTTTTTATTTATGTATTTTACTTTAATATAGTGTTTAAGGATTACCCCACATATGTCATAATCATGATTATGATTATTATATATATATATATATATATATATATATATATATATATATATATATAGGGTATTTATATTCAATATAATATACACTCATTTGCAAAAATGATTGCATTTACGATTTTTATTGTTTTCTGCCTGAAAAAAAGCCGGCCAAGTGCGAGTCGGACTCGCCTATGAAGGGTTCCGTAGCAGCAAGATAATTTCGATGTAAGTTATTGAAATTAATTTTATCCAACGAAAACAGTATCAAATCATAAACGTACAATATTTAGTATTCGCAAATGTATCGAAAAATTAGCTCAGTGAGCACGAGTGTCAATGACGTCTACCCTCACGTGTCTGTTCGTGCGGGTAAGCGCAGTCGGGTATTAGAAAATAATGCGTCACGGTTTGTGCATAAGGTTTATGCTTGTGAAATTAAATATTTTTTATTTTTATATTTGAGTTGATTGAATGAAAGGTAAATTGCGGTTTACGATTTATGACGTATAAAAAAAAGTACTCACAACATCCCGTTCAAACCAATTTTCGGTAGAAGTTTACATGGTAATGTACATAATATATTTTTTTTTTAGTTTTATCATTCTCGTATTTTATAAGATACAGGGGGAGAACACACATTTTACCACTTTGGAAGTGTCTCACGCAAACTATTCAGTTTAGAAAAAAAAAATGATATGAGAAACCTCAATACATAGACATAGTATCTTATAGACTAAACATTCAGTGACATCATCAGCGTGTGAAAGGAATGCACGTATATTGTTAGACATAAGAGTAAGGGAGAAGCAAATCTATATTTCCTATCTTTTTCTAGGTATGCGTTTTTGATTGTTTTCCCTCCTTTATTTGACATTAACGATGTCAAGCTCTTTTGAATAATATTGATATTATAAGCAAACAGGTAATTGAATTTAGTGTTTTTTGTGGATCTTAGTTATTAGGTAAGGTGAAAAAGATGGTAAGTTGTAGCATTTTAGGATGCAACAGCATCAGTCAACGAAAAATTGATAATATTACCTTTCATCGGTAAGTTTGTTTTGTGCTTACATTTGCTACTTGTACTGATTAATATCTATTGTTTTGAATATAAAGTGTAACATTTCATGTTTTTAATGAACTTTGTGATGTATTTTGTCAAATATTTGGACTCCCAGATTGTAAATTCTTCATGATAATGCTCCTTAATTTGAACGGTCATTCGAAAGCTTAAAGACATAACAAACGTGTACTTTTTGATTTGGTAGGATTATAGAAACTTTAGGGATATCAGCGAGTACAATAATGTTTTCGCATTGTTCAATAATAATTGTTATTGTGATTAGTAGTTATGTCCATAAATATGAATCACATAATGTTATACATATACATACACTTTTATGTTCAGCTTTAAAGGAAACTCCTTATTGCCCTACAACTCTTCAATCATTTTCCATATTACATAGACTTCACAAATAATATGTAAGTATCAACCTGAAAACATGTTTGGATTCAAGTACATAAATATTGGCCAAAGTATATTTAATTTCACAAAATATGTATTGCCTGAAATCAGATGCACAAAACTTTATTGCATTCCATTAATTCTATTATACATTAGCAACAATTACATTACAATATTTATTAAAAAAAATGTCATGCTAATATAAAAATAAATATAAATATAGATAAAATAATAAATAAATAAATAAGTTTTAATCTTAAGGTACACAATAACACAACAACATAAGATAATATTCTCAATGAATGATGTAGAAAAAAATTGATGATAATATGCTTATCGTTACCATTAGTCAGTATCAAAAGTTATAGGTTTTGTGATAGTTGCCTAGCTTGGCAGGATAATTAACAACTGTTGTGTGAACCATTCTGATTCTAACGACCAGCACCCAAGAATTTCTGCCATGCAAAAGTATAAATCAAGTTTACAAATGCATATTTTTGAGAAATTCTAAGGCTACTCAAACCAAGAATTACAACGAATGCTCTAGAAAGAAGACAAAAGTTTTGTTAAATTTGTTGTTTATTAATGTTATGAAAAATTAATAAATAATCGTTTGTTTATTTTAATTTTATTGAATTATATTTAATATATAATTGTGTTTTCATTTGTTTTACTTAATGTAACATTGTTAATATTTCTAAAAGTTGTGTAAGTACGCAAAATTTAGTTCTTTTTCCTTTTTAAATTTCAATATATTTTCTTTACAGTCTATCAAAAGTCCACTGTTGAACATAAACATGATTGTAGTTATTTGGCATAGTTTCAACGCTTGAAAGTGGGTTGTCAACCATTATTTAGCTGTTATCAGGACAATGCTGCTGTTTATCTTCTTTGATGTTTCCCTATGTCGCCTCATACACCACCCATGGAATGATATGAGGTAGCAGATAATCTTACACTGCATGGTAAATTAAAATAGAATATTATAAAATATTCGTTTTTATTTTATATACCAACATATTACAAAAAAAAAATTCCTTTGTTGATGCTTTACAACGTATATTAACTAAAACATTTTACCACCTTAACCATTAAGTAACATGATTAAGCCACCTAACCATAAGTAAGTCACCTAAAAAGGCCTTCCCTAGATATCCTCATAGGATGACTTGCCATAGTTGCCACGCCTGCGTGAAAATATGCGTTATGCTGGTTGGCCACCGCAGTTTTTTATTATTTTAAGTTTTCATCGGGAAAGTGCTGCTGCCCCATCCCCATCTTGTATTATTGCTTACGACGCGGGGTAATATCATCCCGTGTACAGACAAATTCTCTTGTACGCCACAACTTGCCGCACACAAGACACTAACTTAGCAAAACATGCAAGAAATCGCGGGAGTGGGCTCATAACCGTGATTTGTACTACAAAACCTAAGTGTAAACCCTTTCCTTTCGAAGGTCTGTGTTCAGCACTGAACTTATAATGGAATGGTATGTTAAAACATTATTGATTTTTTTTTGTAAAAACAACAAAACTCGACTCAAGGAAATTTTTGTCTATTATTTATATTTTTATTCTCAATTAATATTTAAGTACATACATAACATATTGTTATTTATTAGTGATATCACACTTTGTACTATTAGCGCCTTCACTTAGTGCCGTCGAAATCCAAAGAGTTTATTGAATGTCCAGTGAATTCGTCGATGCGCCGTTGAATACAGAATGATGATTCTGTTTTTACGCCGTTTCCGCCCGTAGTTTTTGTCACAGAATGTATTTTCAAGAGAAATTAATTAATCATCTGAATTATAAAATAACATTTTTTTATGGTAACAATTAAGTTTTTTGTATGAATGTAAGTGCTGTGAATATAAATAAACCCATAACGGGGGAAATGGAACAATATCTGGTAACCCAGTGAAAGTACCTCCCGCCTATTTCTATCTCAAAAGCATACGCGAATGCTTTATCTAGTCAATCCTCTATCTACGCCTCAATATCATTTTTGCAGACCTATCTATAGATAATCAGAGGGCGCTGCACCGCCTGTGTAAACATCGTCTCTGTGTTTATATTTTCCGTAAAAAGCTATTTAAAAAAAATAAATGTGTTACGTTTGTGTTCTTTGTGTATATGTGGACTATAACTGCAAGTGTTATCTCAATAGTACGAGACTTAATTATCACAATAATATGCAATAAGTGTACCAACGGTGATCTAACGACAAATTTAAAACATTATACTATAAAAGCTCAATAAAAGTGTACAAAAACATTCTGTGACTAGTGCTTCAAACAAATAACATTCAAACCTTAAAGAAAGAAATTAATAAATAAGTAAAATTAAACAAAAAAATCTTTTAAAAGTGGCGGTTGAATAATTTAAATTGATTAGGACGCTAAAATTGCTATCATATATCAATGGCAACATCTATTGACAATGTTATGTACTGCTATTGACTTTACAATATAGTTATACAGTTTTTGTTTTTTTTTTTACTGACTGCAACATAGAGGGCGTTTTAAAAAAAATTAATACTATGCATTTAGAGAAATATTGTTTCAACCTAGGACTAAGTTGTAGATTTCATATAGTTTAAAACTGACTCTTATTTTGTATGTGAACTTTGTAACTCTAAAATGACACCACATTATAGTGCTAATAGTGAAGTGATTTTCTAAAGGGGGAGCACCCCTTTCGAGATATAAACACTAAAGGCGAGTACCTTTTAATATTAGGAGTATCTAATTAGCGAGATGGCTACTACAACTAAGGGTCTTGCCAGTGAGGCCACCTCCACCCTCCTGCCGGCCTATGTTGAGGAAGTAACCGACATCGACACCTTTGTCACTACTATCCAAAAACTCACTAAGTGCATTGTCAACGCGGTCTCTGGCGGCAAGTCCGTCACTGCCGCAAATAAGAAACTCATCAACCTAGCAGCCGAGGAGATCAGAAAGTGTGGGCATAAACTAACCAGCATGTCAACAGTGTTCACCCCTGATAACAACCCATCCCAGAGCAAAGTGGACAGCGACTTAAAGGCTGACATTGTCGCCTGTGTTAGGAGCGAGATGGCCAAATTAAAGGGCCACATCTCCACGCAGCTTCAACAGCAGGCACGATCTGCCTCATACGCCCAGGCCGCTGCGACTAGCAGAGGGCCAGGGAGTCATCCTAATATGACTGCTGGGCCACCAGCCCGTGATCCACCTGTCAACAAGCCAGCCATCGTGGTGACTCCAAAGGTAACCCCCAAATCTCGGCAGGAAGCAATCGAGGCATTTAAGAGGAGCATCTCATATCGAACTGCAAATTATGCGCCAGCTAGGGTTCAGGCAGTGTCAAATCACAAACTCAGGGTTGAATTTGACACAACTGAACAACGTGACGACACCCTAAAAAACTCAAATTATCTGAGCACTTTAGCGTTGAGCCGGCTAAGGGATTGCGGCCAATGATTGTACTAAAGGGTATCTCCAAAGATATACCAGCTGAAGAGATAGTTGGTATCGTCAGGAGGCAGAACCCAGAATTGAAAGAGGCTTTTACTGAGGAGGATGACATGCGTCTCCGTTTTAGGCGTAGTAACAAAAACCCGGAGCTATACAATGCAATGTTTCTTGTGGCGCCCAAACTCTTCTATAAACTCATGGAACAGGGCAAGATTAACATCGACTACCAGCGACTGCACGTTAGCGAATTCTCACCCTTTCTACAGTGCCACAGATGTCTGCAGTTTGGGCACATTAAAAAATACTGTACGGCTACTACAAGCCAATGCTCACACTGCTCCAGGAAGGATCACACGGGGGACAAATGTCCTGATAAGGGAAAACAAGGCATAGTCAAATGTGCCAACTGTCCATTTCACAATGATAAATTTGTAACCAAGGCGGATGTCCGCCACTCTGCCATGCCACCAGAATGTCCAAAACTGAGAGCCATGAGGGAAAGAATAAATAACAGAATCGACTATGGATTTAATCAATAAAAATATAAAAATTGTACAGTGTCATATTGACCGTTCTAAAAAAAGTTTACACGAATTTATTATTTTTTTCATGGCAGGTGATTATCAAATTGCGTTGCTGGCGGAGCCATATGTTGGCTCAGGAAATGAGGTGCGACCAATTCAGGGCCTCAACATATACCAATTTAGTCAAAAAGGCAGAGTCAAGGCTTGTATACTCACCAAACCAGGTTGTGGCCAGGTACTAGTCATGTCACAATACTCCAACACAAATTTTTGCGTTATTCAATTCACGAGCGGCGGCCAAAAAATGCTAATAGCTTCCGCATACATTGAGCCGGATTTTGACGGCAATAATACTTTAGAGCACATAGATAATTTTCTCCAAACCTCCCGATGCTCCAATACCATTATAGGTGGTGACTTCAATGGATGGCATCACATATGGGGCAGTAAGACCAACAACCCCAGAGGATGTGCGGTGGTGGAGCTGGCATATGCAAATGACCTCTTCATCTGCAATGTCGACAGCACACCCACTTTTGAAACCGTCACACACGGCAGGGATCGGACTTCTATAATAGACCTCACATTGGCGCATGGATACATATATGACCGTATAGTCGGGTGGAAGGTCAACCTCAGCGCTTGCCCCTCGTCACAACACAACGCTGTGGAATACGAGATTGAAATTGGGAATTCTTTCTCAAATTCGTCATCAATAACCAACTCCACATTTAAATATAACAGCAACAAGGCCAATTGGGGAATATTCAACGATGCACTTCACACGCTTATGACCAACACAGACATATTAGAGAGAAACATCGGATCGCTTAATACAGCTGGCTTGGAAAACTTGATTGATGACATCTGCGAGGTAATTCATAAAGCATGTGAGGAATCTATGCCGACAAAGAAAGGCCAATCCCTGACGAAGCATCGCCCGCTATGGTGGACGGAAAGATTGACGGACCTCAAAAAGGAGGTCATCCAGTTACACCACCGACTCAACCGAATGAGACGTCAGAATCTTCCTTTAGACCATTTGGCAGAGGAGTTAAAAAACAAAAAAGCATTATATGCGGAAGAACTGAGGGCGGAGTCTTCCAGGAGTTTTAAGGAGTTTTGCGAACTACAAACAAAAGAAAACGTTTGGACTCTCACGAATAGACTCCTGAAGGACATTGCACCCAAGCGACCACCAGCCACCATGAAAATTGGTGACAACTACACCAACAGCGAAATGGAGACTGCCCAAGCACTCTTGGATCACTTCTACGATGATGATACACTGGATGATGACACGCACCAACACCAGTATCTTAGATCCAGAATCGGGAATGAGCCGGATGGAGTAGATGAACCCTCCTTTGCTGTTGAGGAGGTTTTAGAACATCTTAAGTGGATGAACCCCAAGAAGGCACCCGGCATTGATGGTCTTACATCTGACATTTGCCTACAGTTCACTATACTTACCCAGAACTTATAACGGGAATCATGAACAGGTGTCTAGAGCTCCAATATTTCCCTCAACAGTCGAAAGGAGCGGTAGTCAAAATCATACCAAAGCCGAGCAAGACTGATTATAGCGAATTGGGCTCCTTCCGCCCAATAGGGCTCTTGTCGGTCTTTGGAAAGTTGCTCGAAAAATTGTACATCAAGCGGGTCACATTTTGTGCAACTAAGGCGGGACTACTCAACAGGCGTCAGTTTGGCTTCAAGGAACAGACCAGCACGACTGCAGCCATAGACACAGCGCTCAGCATCGTAAAAGCAGCTAAGAAGAAAGGTAAACAGGTGCTGGGCGTTTCTTTGGACATCCGCTCCGCGTTTGACAACACGTGGTGGCCCGCACTATTTGAGAGATTACGTGCAATACGATGCCCTAAGAACATCTTTCATTTAATAGAGAGCTATATGACGAACCGCACAGTTACATTAGAATATGCAGGAGCGCGGGTCACTAAGCGCAACCCTAAGGGCTGCATCCAAGGGTCGGCATGCGGGCCCATTCTATGGAACGTGATTCTGGATGAGTTACTTGAGGCTGAACTTCCAAGTGGATGTCATTTGCAAGCCTTTGCGGATGATGTCTTACTTATCGTCTCCGCAAAGGATGTAAATATTTTACAAACAAACACCAACCGTGCTTTGAAAATCATCATGGAATGGGGGCAAAGTGTCAAATTGACCTTCGGACCCACTAAGACGCAAGCAAGGCGGAGGAAGCACACCTTATAATGGAGAGACACACTTTAGCATTTCAAAGGAGCATTAAGTTCTTAGGTGTGATCATCGACCGGAAGCTCCTATTCGCTGATCATGTTAAGTACGTTGTCGGAAAGGCGATGAGAATTTTCAACAAACTATGCATTTACACCTGACCAACCTGGGGAGCCCATCCTGATAACGTACAAACTATCTATCGACAGATTATTGAGCCTACAATTACATACGCGGCAGGCATCTGGGGTCAAGCTGCGAAAAAGCGATATGTAAGGAAGCTTTTGGAGTCGGCACAAACGGGATTTGCGATAAAAGCAATCAAGGCCTTTAGAACTGTATCAACTGTGGCGGCAGTCGCTCTGGCTCAATTCGCGCCCTTGGACCTCAAAGTCCTTGAGGTACATGAAGTTGAGACAGTTCGACTACAGGGCGCCAGCATCTTATTACCAAGGGATATACAATATGAAAGGCCCACTCCCGTACATGAGCTATTACATCCTTCAAAGAGGATAAGCATTGATTGTGCAGACCTGAAATCAGAGGATCAAGAACAAGAGACATCCCTTATTCAAATTTACACAGATGGAAGCAAGCTTGAGGATGACAGTGTAGGAGCGGCTTTCGTCCGCTTTGAAGGCTCAAAAGAAATACATAAAAAAAGACTGAAACTACACACAAGCTGCTCTGTATTTCAAGCGGAGCTCTTAGCGATCAAAGAGGCCTGCGAGTGGACTTTGGACCGGAGATTGAATCAAGGTGATGAAACACATCAAAGAGGCAAAAGGATGCACACATGCCGAAAGGAGATTATTCAGATCTTGAGTCACTCTCAGGCTGCATTGAGCGCACTCCAAATGAGATCCAACACCCACCCCATTGTGGCAAAGACCCATTATATAATATACACAGCGGCACAAATGGACCTTAATATCATATTCTCATGGGTCAAGGGACATGCAGGCAACGTAGGTAACGAAATCGCCGATGAGAATGCCAAGGGTGCTGCCACGCAACATAAAAACCCTGATTATGCAAAATTCCCGATGAGCTTTGTAAAAAGGACTATGAGAGCAAACACTTGGAGAACTTAGCAGTCAAGATATGAAAGCGCTGAACAAGGAACGCATACAAAAGAATTACTCCCAAAACTGACGGACATTTGTGCACTGTGGAAAGCAACCAAAGTATCATTTCAAATAACTCAGGTTTTAACGGGTCACGGCTACCACAAGGAATATCTGCATAGGTTCAAAATCGCCGCTGATCCCTTCTGCCCTTGTGACAATACCACTCCTCAAACAATTATTCATCTGTTGAGGGACTGCCCTAGGTTTGAGTATAATAGATTAAAACATGAGATGCTCTGTAGCAATTTACGTATACCACCATACCATCTGACGAAACTCTTGGATAAACAAAGTACAACTGAATCCTTCGTTATATTTACCAAATCCATTATAGATAAGCTTAAAAGATTTAATGAATTGTAACTAAAAGATATAGACAATGTGTATATATTTTCCCCTTAGTTTCATATTTCAAGATAACATGTATAATTATTACTCCTCCTTTCTAATTTTATCTTTATTCTTAAGGATACAATAATATATAGATTAAGCATTTAGGCTAGTTATTTTAAGTTCATTACAAATTGTATATACTCATAGCTATACACAACTTTATTATTATTATCTTTCACAAGCTAATCGCACTTAAACAAATTTATGACTCATAGATTCAATTTTCGACTATAAGATATTAATATTAATGATTGCTAACAAATCATAAGCTAAAGACAAATTATAAGCAATAGATATAAGAATACCCTGAATTTTACTTATATTATTTTGTATTTCTATAGGCAATCCCTTTCATATAATTAATAGAATCAGGCGTTACTTTGCGGAAATCCATTATAAAAAAGCTTTTACAAAAATTTACTTCGCAAATATCCGCGTTATAAAATAAAATGATGTGTCTTACCCAGTATGAAGAAGCACCTCCCGCCCTCCCTCAATTGCGTGCACTATCCCCGTCACCACTAATCCCAGCACCGCCACTTCCAACACCACTACACTAGGTAAGACACACCACTGACGATAATACGACACGTGTTTCGCCTCTACACTAGGCGTATGTACGTGTAATAAAGGGCTGCGGCTGTGTGTGCTGGAACAGTTAGAGATATTAAAAGTAATAATAATACCGTTGCATTGCTGAATGAACAAACAAATGTTACTAACTCACCTCTCTTAAATATCTTCAAGCCTGCTCTCTAATAATGTGGGCGTTGCGCGGCGGTTTGTTTTTAATTTTACAAACGGCTGCGTAAGTCCAGCGGTGATTGGTCGCATGTTTTATCGCATGACGCAGTCGCTCGCTACTTGGGTGGAGAGCGGTTGCATCATCGGCTTGTATAAAAGGCACTTGATTTGGCTCGCCGCTCACTTAGCGGTTAGCCACCGTAGAGTCTATATCACCTGAGGATGCCTCGTGTAGAGGCGAAACACGTGTCGTATTATCGTCAGTGGTGTGTCTTACCTAGTGTAGTGGTGTTGGAAGTAGCGGTGCTGGGATTAGTGGTGACGGGGATAGTGCACGCAATTGAGGGAGGGCGGGAGGTGCTTCTTCATACTGGGTAAGACACATCATTTTATTTTATAACGCGGATATTTGCGAAGTAAATTTTTGTAAAAGCTTTTTTATAATCCCTTTCATTTCATGTTCATAATATTTTTTTTATAAGTTGCAATTAAGTTATAATGTTTAGAGTATACATACGAACAATAGATCTTGCTTTGTTACTATTAATTTCATTTTGTGTAGAATAAATATGTAAGTGATAATATGATGAAGATTGATACCTCATCAATGTATCAAATCGCATTGATGTAGCGTTATCTTGTCTTAGAGATTAACAATACGTGCAATATAGTTTAAGCAATTTTATGTAAACCTCACAGTGTAAAACTGTCAATAAATTCCCAACAAGGACGGTTTACTCCTAGTTGGAAAATCAAAAAAAAAATCCATAGATACTCGACACGTATGAGTTTGATGAAAAAAAAATTTTGAGCTTCACTTCTAAGTATTGGGAAACCCCAAAATTTTTTGTATGATTATTCTATTTTTGTGTGAAAATCTTAATGCGGTTCACATTATACATCTACTTGCCAAGTTTCAACAGCATAGTTCTTATAGTTTCGGAAAAAGTAGCATACGGACGGACAGACAAACAGACATAACCCCCTAAAAATACAATTCGAATAAGGATTTCATAATTTGAACATAATTTATAAAAATTCAAATTCAATCATTATTAAAAAAATACGTTCCAATTTCAAATTTTTGCTGAGACTGCCTGAGACTGTTTTTAAAGCAAGCAACTTTTTACTATATTTTGTGACGCGAGCTTCCGAAAGTTATTATCTACTCTAAAGAACTTTCAGTATATTTTATTGGATTTTCTCATTTACTTCACATTTAAAAGTATTCTTATTATTGTCTCTAAAATGGTATTCTATGGACTTATTTTCTGTTATGTTATTTACCATTATTTAATTTTAGCAGAACCATAATAATTTTGCAAAACTGTCATACCTAATCGCTTTCAATATACTTAATAATTTTCAAGCATTTGCAATATATAAAGCGTGGACTTATTAAATATTTTTCATCCATTATATTTTATAAGCAAAGGAAATTGAAGCACGAAGTTGAATTACGATCGAGAGGAAATGGAATACTTTTAAGTAATCGAGATTTTCTTTTTATCATCTTTTAACGGAATTGCGAATCTACTTTTTAAAAAAGTAGTTACTTTTAATTATTATACTAAATAATTGAAATATTCTTTATAAAGATAACTTATCATAGTAACAGAGAATAGTATCTAATGATGGAATATAACTATTACAAATTATTAAGTCACTGCACGTGAAAATGTGTTTTTATTTGAAACCTAATTCAGCAGTAATTCGTTAAATTTTTGTGTTTGTTAATTAAGAAAGATGTATTTCACTTTCAATTGCACATTAGGTAATATGTAAAATACATATATCTAATATACTAAACAAAAAATAAACGCTTTTTACCTTTTTTTTGTCTAAAACGTAGTGATATTATTGTCTTTGGTATTTACTAATTTAAGCTTTATGCACTCCTTTACTCTATAAACTTTTACTATACTAAATCTCACATTCCTCTGTGCGCGTAACATGCTTATAAAGGGTTTTCGCGTCTCGTATTCATATATAGATAATGAATATTATGTAATTAATTGAATATCTTACATACTTTGTAATTTTTATGGAAGTTTATTTATGACTATGCTTTAAAAATCCTGGTGGGGATCCTAAAAGGAAATCATTGAATTCTTTAAGGCGTGATTTGCTCTTTGGAAAAAATATTGAAATATGATACGATATTACTTACCCAAACGGTAATATCTGACCTATCTTCACCATCTCTTGTTTTTTGATAACCAATTGTTAATTTGATTTTTTATAATAGAAAGTTATATAGTATCTATATAGAATTTATCGATATATCTATACATGGATTAAATAAAAACTTAGGTAATCATTTTACAATTATTCAATGAATGAGAACCTTCAGTCATTTTTAAACGGTCCGTTGAGCAGAATGCGAATCAACTTTATCTAAGAAAACTAATGGACTAAAACAATTGAAAAGTCTCGTTTGTTAAAATGCGATTTCGATTATCATTTGCAAAACTTAGGAGTGTAGGTACGAGTACTACTGCTGTGTTGTGATATACCACAATGCGGTACCTATGTGAACTTTAATTAGGTGTAGATTTTGTATATCTTTTATAGATAGAGTTATTATTAATATTATTTTTAATTATTTTTGTTTTCTATACAGTAGCAAATTTTTCACTTTACGTCATAGAGTGGGCTGAAGAGCTCGCGTACTTTGCCAAGCATAAAAAGAAAATACGAACCATATAAGGACATTTTACATAGGTGCCATAATATTATTGTTTACAAAAACCAAATAATACAAACATTGCTTATCGCATATTTTATTATTATTTGATAATGAATTCGTTCAAGTAGCATATTAGGAGGAAAACGGTTGATTCAAAATAATTGTAAAAACTTCTTTGCACTGTATCGTAAATAACAAACAAACTGACTATATCTATAACAAACTTTTTTATAGAATCAGGGTGAAAAACGATCTGATGGTAAAAGTATGCCGTGGCCCATAGATATCAACATTTATCCTCGATTAAGAATCAAAATGCAGATATGTTGTCACCACGGAGCAAATTTGCTAAAACATTGATAATTAAAATAAACCAATATAGGAAGACAGTCCCGTATCGAGTTAGAGACTCTTGTCACCCCCATTCAAATTCTAGTTTCAATTCTAATCACGCAAAGTATATATATATTGTATATATAATATACATTTTTTTAATTTGTTACTTGATATATACACATAATCGTATTATTTTTAAAGGAAACCGAGAAAAAACCACTTATACAGGGATATTTTGCAATAACTTGCCAAATTTACACAGACATTTCAGAATAAGTAGTATAGGCAAATGGTAAAGAAAAATTAATTTAAAAAATCTCACACATTCCGTCCTTATCTTTTAAATTCAAAATGTAGTAAAGCATTATTTTAACTGATTTTACTCCATACGCACACTTTTGTGACAAAAACGTTGTTGCCCATAAATCACATTCAAAATGGAATATATTCAAATAAAAGTAGAAGCCTTAATTTGTCATGTTTTCAAAAACTGCAATAACGGTGTATCATTATTTATTTGAACTTAATTTTAAAATTTGGCTACTCTTTGAAATATATCCTTGTTAGATATTCTATAATAATGACAATTTAATTTTTAAATTACAAAATATTGGCCTCACTTCATTCACTTTATTTTAAGAAACGTAATATTATTGAAACGGTTTCAAAATTAGCATGGCACCAAATTTTCTTTACATGCCGAATTGCTTAATGTGCTTCTTATTGCAATCGCCTATTCGTATTTTAAGTCCTAGAATTAAATTTTGTGAAAACATGTTCAAATTCGTTAAGTAGAAGCGGTGTTAAAGAATCCACTACTCCATATCAACCTACGGGTATCGTACGCGTAACAGAAGGACACGAAACGGGAGATGGGCTACAGAATCTTCCTAATAACAAATTAATAATAATAATAAAAAGGCGTAGGGAATTGACGACCCCATCGCCCGCTGACGTAACAGTTAAGTGACAAAACTGCTATGTCAGCGCAGTCAGTCAGCGCCTTGCCAAGAGGTGTGAGCGCCGTGCCTCGGTAGAACTGAGGGTGCAAAGGCTCGTTTGTGTTTACGGCCGCACCATGAAACGGTGCCGGGCCTGGGCGTCTCCCGTTAATTGACGCCCCTTTAATGGGTGATGGAAAAAAGAAGATTGCGCAAAGGGCCGCTGGCTGGAGGTCGCCAGGGCGCGTCTGGAGCTGGCGCTGGACGCGACAGCATGCAGGCCGCCAGCCGAGCGCGGGGGGCTGCAAGACCACCTAGCAGCCGCCCGCATCCATCATCCTCACCAGAGGGCTTGATGTCGGCCGAGTCTTCTCGGACTCAGCAAGCGGCATCCGCCGCTGGTGGAGCACGTCGCATGCGTTGGACGGAAATAGTGAACACAAACGCATTGCGAGCGTACTTTAAGGTGGAAGGGGAAGAAACTGGAATGTTGGCGTATCGGGCTCGGATGCATCGCTTTTTCGCAGAGCTGGAGCCATCGGTTCATGTAACGGAGCAAAACCTGGCAGACCGAGTTCGGTATATCCTGCGCTCCAACATATTTGGTGACGCCGAACTCGAACGACTACGACGTGAGGCTGTTCCCTCATCTGATGAAAATGCTGCAGCTGGTAATGCGGTGCTATTAATTGCAGAGCAACCCGCACACGTGGATGCCGCCGTGGATATTCCAGTTGTGGTTCATTCAGACGATGATGAAATAGTCTCCCACAAAGTAGAGCAAATGAGGAGTATATTGGAAGAGGCTATTTTGGAAATGCACAGTACGCCTCTCGAAAATCGACCGCGACTTCCCCGCATACCCCTAAGCAAGCGGAATCGGGCTGTCGTGAGGGCTCTCAACCCAATGCTGGTGACCTATTTGGAAGCCAGCCGGGACCTTTGCGATACGCACTCAATTCTTTTTGGTGCCGCACTGGCAGTTTGCCGTATTATTGGCACCAATTTTCCCACGGCTGGACGCGTTACTAGACAAAGTAGCGCCATCCCAGCCTGGAGAAAAAGAATTGAGGACCGTATCTCAAAGGCAAGAGCCCTAATCGGCAGACTGACAAGCTTCAGGTCGGGTAATAATAGACCGAGAATTGTGCGCACCATCAGGATGGCGTTTGCTGGGACAAATATAAGTTTGTCCCAGCCGGATATTACGCAAAAGCTGATGAAGCGCATAGACGACCTGAAGCAGAAAATCACTGCTTGGGGAAAGCGGCTTCGGCGATATACCGAGAGGTCGACACGGTTCAACCAGAATCGTCTCTTCCAGAGTGATCAGAAAAGACTCTATAAATCATTGGAGCGACCAATGGTACGTGGAACGGGCCAAGCACCGAATCAGGCCGAAACTGTCGCATTCTGGCGCGGCCTGTGGTCAGAGCCAGTAAACCACAGCGAGGGCCCTTGGACGGAAGTTGTGGTGAGTCAATGTGCGAATCTTACACCCATGGACCCCGTCATTATAACGCCGGACGATGTAGCTGAGGCGGTCCGAAGGGCCCCGAACTGGAAAAGTCCGGGGCTCGACGGGCTGCATCACTACTGGCTGAAGTGGTTCGTGGTGTGTCACGCTGTGCTCGCCCGACAATTTCAATAGTCTCTCGACCAAAAGTCGCTCCCGAGCCTCTTCACTACTGGGATCACTCATTTCACATTTCCTAAAGACCGGGATACCATAGACCCGAGCAAATTCCGCCTCATCACGTGTCCACCCACGATAAATAAGACACTAACATCCATTTTGAGCGCGAGAATCACTCGTCACCTGAACTCAAATCAGGTGATGTCGCGCGCTCAAAATGGATGTCGGGGCGGTGGTCGTGGAACCAAGGAACCACTCCTCATTGACGCGGTCATTGGCAAAGTGGTTAAACGCAATATATAATAGGCAAATATATAATAGGCAAATGGTAAAGAAAAATTATCACCCATAAATCACATTCAAAATGGAATATATTCAAATAAAAGTAGAAGCCTTAATTTCTCATGTTTTCAAAAACTGCAATAACGGTGTATCATTATTTATTTGAACTTAATTTTAAAATTTGGCTACTCTTTGAAATATATCCTTCTTAGATATTCTATAATTGTGACAATATAATTTTTAAATTACAAAATATTGGCCTCACTTCATTCACTTTATTTTAAGAAACGTAATATTATTGAAACGGTTTCAAAATTAGCATGGCACCAAAGTTTCTTTACATGCCGAATTGCTTAATGTGCTTCTTATTGCAATCGCCTATTCGTATTTTAAGTCCTAGGATTAAATTTTGTGAAAACATGTTCAAATTCGTTAAGTAGAAGCGGTGTTATAGAATCCACTATTCCATATCAACCTACGGGTATCGTAGGCGTAACAGAAAGGCATGAAACTGAAGATGGGCTACGGAATATTCCTTATAACAAATTAATAATAATTATAATAATAATAAAAAAATGATGAAAGCGGTAATCGTGACCTTATTAAATCGATAGTAAAGTCTAAAATCTCACCTTGCGTTCGAGGTGTGTAAAACTGCGTTGCAACGATGTCATATGGTCAACAATGGCAATTTATATGGAAGGCCCACGTTCCGTTACAGCCTATCATAAGGCAACTACTGAATATGGTCCTATTGAATATTATAGGAGGGATATTGGCCAAAGTTTCAACGTGTGACAGGAGGGTTAGCAACGGCAGTTTTTAACTTTTTTATTGGTATTGGGACGTTGCTACCTACCCATCTCATGCTTTGTTTGACTCTGTCGCCTCTTCGAGCGAAATGGGGAACTGAATATTATTACACCGCCACTACACAGTCAAATCTAAGTACAGCAAATTTTAGTGAGCTACATTGAATGGATATGTGTAAATCATAATTGTATATCTAAAAGCATCTCTTGAAAATAGTAATAGTAGTAGTTCAAAGAAAAACGTAGAATAGGCAAATATTTAAACAAGTGATTCTAAATTAGAATTTGAGGTTTGGTTGAATAATGGTTATTAAAATAATAAGTAAGCGACTGGCTGTGAGTGCTACAACAGTGATAAACACAAATTTTATTTAAGTACCATTTATTTGAAACGAGCACGTTCTATCCTAAATGTTTAACCTTGCGTAGACGGGCTTAGCTGACATCTCGGTATGAAAAATGGCAGTCCGTGTTTCAAATACAGTAATGGTGGCAAATTTTTAAAATATCTCATACCTACCTCGTTTGATTCAAAGACCAAAAGAATTGCCATTCAAAGTTAATAGACACACTTTTTATAGCAGATTATAACTGAGAGAGGATGGGCGGAGGATGGGGATGAGAGGGGAGAGGCGGTCGGTTATTATAAGAAAATTGATTAAGTATTAAAGAAGTTACGAAATGATTATGAAGCTAATTTCCACACACAATACCTTCGAATAAATCTCCTTACAATAATTTAGTATTATAAAACGCACATGGATATAGTAAGATGATGTAAAACACACAGGCGTGTGATGTTGAGCAGTGATGAAGTTGCAAGACATCTGTTGAAGCACTCGAAAGTTCGTCTTCCAAACGTGGCGTGAATTAGTTTTACCACAGATACCTACATATGGACTGCTAAAGAAAGGTTTTAATTCGTATTGTGTAAGAATTTAAAATTAACGTAAACGTCATTAAATGTTTCCTACAGACGGAATTTCGGCCACGGCGGCCAGACTCAATGGAAACTAGCTATCTGCGCAGGACGGGATAGTAGTGCTCGAAAGTACGAGTATGCGCAAGCACGGGTGCAATCTCTATTCCATCATTTTCACTGTCCGATGGAATGGCAATCTGATACTAAAGGAGAGAGATCAGGCGTACGACTAACAGCTTTACTTTTTTTCCGAGGCGCGAGTTGAAACATCGCCAACAATTTTACTCCAAGCTGCTGTTGAGAGTTTTTGCCAGAAAAACCTAATAACTGATTTTTAACCTGACCCGGGATTCCGCCCCGGGATTTCATGATTAGCAGACGCGTTAACGACCAACGAGGCAGTACAACGTTATTCGATATCGTTATTAAATCAAATATGGGTAATTACACAACATAAATTTGCCTTAACTATATAACATTCATTTTATTTTTAAATAAATAAGACGAAATTTGATCTAAAATAATGAACAATTTTATTACAACTTATTGTTAAATAAGACGAAATTTACCTAATATAATGAACAATTTTATTACGTTTGACATCTCGTCATTTTGTTTCTTAATTCATATTGCTCTGAGCAATTTACGAATTAAAGTAATATATTTAGGCGTCAATAAAGAAGTAAAATATTTTTTGTTTATATAAAAATTAATATAGGTACAAATATAAATAAGTTTTGTTAGATTTTATAAAAATGTTAACGGCTGTTTTCATTTACATAAATTGAGGACAAATATCCAGATCCGCAACAATTATTTGTAGTCCATACAACAACTTGTTCAGTGCAGGATTTGAACCCGCGACCCTCTGCACCGAAACTCATTGCTAAGCAACTGCGGCATGGAGCCGTCAGTGATCATCATCATCATTATTACAGCCCTTCACAAGTCCACTGCTGAACATAGGCCTCCCCCAAGGAATGCAACAAAGCACGGTCCTAGGCCACCTGCATCCATCGACTTCCTGCATGTCTCACCAGGTCGTCACGCCATCTAGTGGGGGATCGCCCTACACTTCGCCTACCGGTACGAGGCTGCCACTCGAGAACCTTTCTTCCCCATCGGTAGTCGGTTCTTCGAGCTATATGGCCAGCCCACTGCCACTTCAGCTTACTAATCCGTCAGTGATATATAATATGTTTTTGTTTTTGTTTTTATAGTATAGGGTGACAAACGAGCACACAGTCCACCTGATGGTAAGTGGTTGCTGTAGCCCATAGACATCTACATCTATCCTCAATAAAGACTCAAGATGCAGATGCGTTGTCACCCGTGAGGACTAAGATGGAATGCCTCTTTGCCAGTAAAAAGGGTCTCCGGTTCTCTACACTTACCATACGAAACACAGCAGCGTTAAGCTGCTATTTTACGCTGGTTTTCTGTGAGAGTGTGGTCCTTCCCCGGGCGAGCCGACCCATTCGTACTACAACTATACTTCTAATATAGCTGCAGCATGGCTCTACCACGTAAACTAACTTAAAATAACAATTATTTATTCTTCTCATTCTCTATCAGCCTTTGGAAGTATTTTCTTACTTTTCCTAAAGACGTCTCTTACGACTTATTTATGTATTATTTATTTATATTTTGTATAAAACTTGAAATGTCGTGACTGGAAATAATACTTCAAATAATATTTTTGAAATGTTGTATTTTTGAATCATGAAATAATGATTGGATGAACAGGTATTGTTAAATAATAGTTAGTTATGGAAATTCCTTTATTAACTGGTAATTCTTTCTTAATCTTGAAATAATCTTGTCGGAAAACTGACCTAACTCAAAACTGGCCGTAGATAAAGTCTATTGAATTTTAATTATCTAAAAAATTAAGTACCTTTAAATGAAGGTTTTAAGGTAAATGCGTAACAATATTTAAAAAAAAAAACACACATTTAAATACAGCATTTAAATACAGTCTACTCGCATTCGACTATCGTATACACAAAAACAAATCTTCCATCTATTTTTACGTGGTAGAGCCATGCTGCAGCTATATTAGTAGTATAGTTGTAGCACGAATGGGTCGGTTCGACCGGGGAAGGATCACGCTCTCACAGAATACCAGCGTAAAATAGCAGCTTAACACTGCTGTGTTTCGTATGGTGAGTGTAGAGAACCGGAGACCCGTTTTACGGGAAAAGAGGCGTTCCATCATAGTCCTCACGTGTGTCAACGCATCTGCATTTTGATTCACAAACGAGGATAGATGTAGATGTCTATGGGCTACAGCAACCACTTACCGTCAGGTGGACTGTGTGCTCGTTTGTAACCCTATCCTATAACAAAAATCTATAATTAAAAGTAAATAACACGATATGTAATAATAATAGTTTTCTTAATTTAATATGAGAAGTAAATATTTATTTACCAATTAATAAAAAGGTTGCCAATTTTTGTTTCCAAAGGTTGCAATTTATTCAAGAATTTAATTTAAATTTATGTAATTGCAAATAAAATATACCAGAATAATGAATACATTTTGTGCTGGAGTATTTGCAGTATTTAACTTAGACTGCAAATATATTAATACATTTTCGTTGATTTATGATAGTTTTGTTAATTGCACTTATCAAAAAGTTGTTTCATTTCGTTATTTATGTATTATTTGCATTAATATCAGAGCAACCTAATTAACTTTCGTTTACTAGTGAACAATAATAAGCACAGACTGGCACTAAGCATTCTCGTGTAAAAACTTTTCAGTGCTGTACGTAAGTTGAATTCGTTCAAAATAAAAAATAAGCATATATTAATAGAGTAGCAGTTATTACAAAAGTTATATTAGTTATTTTAATTCGGATTGAGATATGACTAAGTTTTATTCATAGGTATTTAAGTAAATCATTGATTAACTTAATTATTAATTGGTACAGGATAAATATAGTACGGGAGATATTTTATAAATAATTCAGAAATCTACGTCCTCTTTTGTTGCTTAAGATCTGGGCGGTATTAGAAGCGACTGTACTGAGTAAATTGCTCAAATATGAGTCTCTAAAGATGACATAGTTTTCTATTTGCTAGAGACAATCTACTGCGGAGAATCAAGTTCTATTGCGGATATCCTCATTACGATGTCTATTGTATAAAGAAATTCCGAGCATAGCTTTTTTCATAGCTCACTGAACGACATTGAGCTTCCTTAACTTATTAATAAATGGGCTCTAACTCAACATGAATATTACTCTTGCCTCCGACACCTGGACTACACTTACCCGCCAGCGATTTCGTTCGTGTGGACAAACGCCGATTCTAAAAATTTATTTACCATTAAAAAGCAACTCTATCTACTCTATCCATGAGAGAGTCTAAAGTTTTGAGTCAAACGTTTTGGTAGCACCTTTGGTTTAATAAAAATATAATACATCCTTAGTATGGATTATAAAATCGTAAACTACTTGAAAGCTTCTCCGTATAATATATCTGCAGTAGTTTGGTATCTGGCAGAAAACATTGCTTTCGATATAGAAACATGAGAGTTAATTTTGGCATTTTATTTTAAGGAGCAATTGTGCCGGCTAAATAACCTCTTTGTTCTGTGGTTCAGAACTTTTGTTGATTTTATTTGAAAAACTGAACGTTTTTTGGTAGTAACGTAATATTAACGGTTATCAAGTGTTGAATAAAACTGCTTTTACGGATTTTATCTCGTTTAATTAAACTTATTTTTAAATTCTCGACGATTCGGGTGCTTTCTGGGTTTTATCTAGTTATAAAAACAATATAGTTTTACAAACAAGTAGATGGTGTTGCGATGGACTCACCGGTATCTCCCATTGTCGCCAATATATTTATGGAGGACTTTGAGGAGAATGCCTTTCTTACTGCACCTGTAATTCAAAGGTTCTAAAAGCGATACGTAGACGATACTTTCACAATTTTACCATCAGACAAAGTAATTGCATTTTTAGAACATCCTAATTTCATGAACTTTAAAATTCAATTTACTATGGAGTTAGAAGCAAATACTTTTTTAGCTTTCCTAGATGTGTTAGTCATCCGAAATCCTAACAACACCATAGTCCACACTGGGAATTGAAAAAATACCCATACGAACCGATATTTAAACAGTGAATCTTATCATAATCTTTCATAGTTTGCTACTGTGGGCAAATCTTTGTTACAGAGAGCATGAAGGATTTGTAACAGTAAACATCCGGCCGACGAGCTTCAGCACGTCAAGCAGGTTCACAGACAAGATTGGCTACATATTATTATATTATGTTAGACCATGAATGGTCACAAAATTATATTATGTAAGATAAATTAACGAAGTGCTTAGTAGTCCACTGATGTAGTTAAGATTATAAATTATTACATAACATTTATTTTAGGATTGGGAATTTGGTGCTGCTATCTTGACGCCAACTTTTACTTTTGTTGAGATGTGAAAGTTGACCGTATGGTGGCGGTGTAAGAATATCCACTACCCCGTATAGACGATATGGCACTGGAAGTCGTAAGAGGCGACAAAGGGAAACTAACCAGTAGATGTACAGCGTCGTCATCCTAATAACAACTAAAAAATTAAAAAATAAATTTCGGTTGCCAACCCACCTGCCAAGCGTGTCAACTATGGAAACTAAAATAAGAGGTAATCTATGGAAGAGACCTATGTTCAGCAATGGGCTTTCAATTATTTAGATATATTATATTTATATATATTAAGTCCACTCAAATGAATTAAAAATAAATATTTCTTCCATTGCCTTTCATCTTATTGATTCTTTATGATAAGTCCGTTACTTTGGTTTTACTACAAATATTCTCATTACGATACTCGTCACAGAAGAAATTCCGAGTATAGCACTTTTTATAGCTCACTTAGCGACCTTGAGCTTCATTATATGGCCAGTAGTGTCCTTATAATGCCAGTACTACATTGTGGTTGCAGTGATAATATGCTGCAAAGATAATAATAATACGCAATGTTGAAGTCCTTAGGGAGTTTATTGAAGTCTTTTATATGTGGTAGAGATACCACAGAATACCAGCGCAAAATAGCAGCTTAATGCTGGTGTGTTTCTTATGTTAAGAGAAAAGGACTGGAGATCCTTTTTCTGGAAACGAGGCATTCCGTTTTAGTCTTCAGGAGTGATACCGCATCTGCATTTTGATTCTTAATCGAGGATAGATGTAGATATCTATCTCTTACATCATACATTCACCATCAGGTGGACTGTGTCCTAGCTTGTCACCCTTATTCTATAAAGAAAGCTTTTCTAAAATAACGCGTTTATTTTAGTACCACACGGCCACTGAAACCTTCTTCGCAGACGTCTATTGAGCTTGTTCGGCTAGTACATACTCGTACAAATACAACGTGTGGTCGTAATATATCCCCTGGGTATCGTAAAACTCGACTGAGGGAAAAAACAGGAAAATTGTGATAAGACAGATTTTAACATAAGATTAATGAGAGGAGGCCTAAATGTCCAGATCAGTTTTATTCGGGTTTGAGAGTACTGTGAACCCAGTATAGGGGCAATAAGCGAATATTTAATTTTCTATAACTGTAACGGTAATTGGGTATATCTATTAATAAGTGACTCGCAGCTCACATATTCCTAAGCGACTCCCAAACAAGAAGCCAATACATTCTTTATGATCCCTAGGTTTAGATATAAATCATATGTGTGTGTCACTTTTAACTCATGCACAAACACAGCTGTGGGTATACGTCGCCTTGACGATAGAAATAAGTAAGAAGGTGATGTCTGCTACCAACACCTAGCGTGAAACTTTCCGAAATAACGAGAAAACACACAAACGATATAAAAATATTTCCTAATAATTTGGTATTTACTAGTTTAATCCACAACAACGTCCGCTTGGAACTTCAAAAAAAATACATGCAGATCTATAATAACTTTTAGATTTGCTGGCACAATGTTTGACCAATAAAAGGTTCAGTGAGTGCAATGATATTCGATTAATAATTAAAGAGACAGTAAGAATCGTTTTCCGGTAGAAACGGTTTTCTAGGGTAGTAGCGAGTAAACACATGGTTTAAAAACATTCTTAATATTCTACATTGCATTAAAAGAAATTTGTTCTAAATAAAAACAGTTTTCAACCATTAAAGATGTCTTTAGATTTTTATTGTGAACCATTCGTTAGTTTATATTATTCACGTGGCCGTAGACGTATTTGTATATTACCATGACGAAACATGACAGCGCTTCAATAAAAATGCTTGTCATTAATATCCAATATCACTAACAGCATTAGTTAAGCTCCAAAAAAATGTAGAGACATTCCACAATCACGACTTATATGCGTCGCCCCATCGTCGCTCATTACTTATGTTGATTGACATTAAAACGGAAAACACGCACTGAATCATGTAGTTATTTGTTTAATAGAGTCACAAAATTATAGCAGGCAATGCATAATTAAATATACACTGCAACAGATAACCTAACCTACTTCGCATTTCTAATCATAGTTACAAAATCGTTTGTTTTAATTAATGCTTTAACCATTCAACAGACCAATTATAGTGCCACGCTAGATACTTTGGACCGTGCTTTGAAGTTTTCTTTGGGGGAGGCCTATGTTCAGCGATGGGCTTGTGAAGGGCTGTAATGATGATGATGAGTTTCAATTTTAAGCTAAAATATTATTCTTCTAATGTCTAATCATCGTTATAAAATGGTTTGTTTTAATTAAAGCTTTAACCATTCAACAGACCAAATAACTTTTTACTATTTGTTTTATTTTGGTTTAGCATCATAATAATTTTTGGTCTGTCCGTCTGCGTATCTGTCCGTTGTATGATATTTCACAAACAGATAAAGAGTGATGGCAGCAGTGATATACGCTATGTTTTATCTGAAAAATATGGTGGACTTTTTTGCGACATCGGAAATAAATGGATATTGATGATTATCCCATATGTTTTTTTTTTTTCGAACCAGTGGTAATTAAACAAAAGAGTGACTTTCAATAAGTATTATTTATAATCTATATTGAATAAAAAAGTTTATGTTTCAGTTTCTTTTTCTGCTATAAGAGATTTAAAAATAACAAATCTTTTTGGTTTGAAGTTTCGTACAATAAGTTCCTCACTTTTTCACTTCTATCTCACTGATTTGACCCAAAATGTAATTCAACAATTTTTAAATTCCAACACTATTTTGAAATACTATAAGTGTTCAATGATAAAATGATAAAATATTTACTTAAGTAAAATTAATAGATCTTTAATTTTTATTTTTTCGTGATATTCTCAAAAACTAAACATAAAGTGGGTTTTTCGTTAATTGAACTACTTGTCCAAATTGTTCCTATTGTTGTCAATTACTCTTAAAAACTTCTGAGAAGTGTCCTGATTCATGGAGACAGTATCTTTCAGCCGACATCCATTTGATTATAAGTTTATAAGGCAAATATCAACTTTAATGTTTAAAATAAATTTTGTTGTCATTAACGATGTGCATTTTCAAGGCAGAGTAATTAATTGTTTGCAACCTTACTAAGCTGCCTTAGAATTCATTATTGCCTCATTATTGCCTAGTTTAGTAAATTTTTTGGTAAAATATTGTACAGCAAAAACATTCAATAAAATGATCAAAGTCAAGAAATAACTGAAACAACACGCATTGTACTTGAGGTGTAATGATCTAAGTAAGAATAACAGGTCTATTATTGTATTGTCATCGTCGAAAGGATCAAGTTAATGAAACCTTGTTAAAAGACGAACTAATATGATTGATATACTGATTGATAATTCAAGGTTGGGAAAGCAGTTCGTAGCAGTTTTCCTTTTAATATTTGGTAACTTATTACAAAATAGTATAATATGTATATGTATGAGACATGTGGCTAAGTTAGTAATTCGCCAACGAGTACCTAATTAATGTATGAAGCTGTAAGCTTCAAGAACTAATTTTGCGTTTCGTTAGGTAGTTCGTCCTTGAGCTACCAGAGCTCTTAATAGCAAGATCGAGATTTTCCGGGTAAATCAACGATGGAGGCACAAGACTTTCCGCCTGAGACTTACTTCCTATTGGCAGTCTGGCTATTTTACGTCTGGCGTAAATGAATTACAGAGATAGAATCGCAAAAAAGTTAGGTGTCTTTCCTTAGTTGCATGGTATATCAAACAGTGAGAGCTTCAAAAATTATGCAAAGCACTAGTACATTCGTGCATTAGGTTTTGTTGCCACATAATATGTTAGAATGTGCCCTACCCCATATTGGTCCGTGGGTGTCGTAAGTAGTGACAAAGGTAAACAAACCAGGAGATGGTCTGCAACATCTTTCTAATAATAACTGAAAAAAACTGCGATTGCTAACTGACCTGCAAAGCGTGGCAACTATGGCAAATATCTCTCTATGAGCAATCAATAGGGAAGACCTCTGCTCATCCATGGCTATAAAGATGATGATGACCTGGTGCTGAAAAACTCCACCTAGCATTTTAAGACGCTGGAGCGTATTATAAAGAAATAATGTAGAGCTCAACTTTATCAAAGTCAATATTCAAAGTCTACAGCACACTCTCAGAGTAGTCAATCTCGTTACTCTAAAGTCTAAAGGGTATCAAACTTGTAGTTGAAAGAGTGTACGCAGGAATTACATAATATATCACCTCCTTTTTTATCAACTTTCGTTATTATGCATCTAACTATATGACTTGCTTCAAGGTCAGTAATGCATACAAAAAATTAGTGAAAAACTTTGCCAAAGTGTGTCTTTCAATCATTTTTTAATGAGGTTGTCATAGTGGAAACGACTTTTATTGTTTAGGAAAGTTTGCTTACTGACTGTAAGCTAAGGAATTGGCAGAACAAGTGCAGAAAAACGTTAAAACCTCTTAATTTTCTTTTTTTTTTTTTTTTATAGGAGAGGGGGCAAACGAGCATGCGGCTCACCTGATGGTAAGTGACTACCGCCGCCCATGAACAACCGCAACACCAGGGGAATTGCAGATGCGTTGCCGGCCTTTTAAAAAGGAGTAGGCTCTTTTCTTGAAGGTCCCTAAGTCGTATCGGTCCGGAAAAATCCCTGGTGGTAAACTATTCCACAAGGAAGTTGTGCGAGGAAGAAAACATCTTCTAAATCGCACAGTGGTGGACCGCCAATCATCCAGATGGTGTGGATGGTATCGGGAGTTCTGCCGCGATGTGCGTTCGTGAAATTTGGCGGCTGGGATTAATCCGAACAATTCCTCAGAGCACTCCCCATGGTAGATGCGAAAGAAAATGCAAAGAGATGCAACATCTCTTCGCAGTGCCAATGAATCGAGCCGATCGGAAAGGGCTCTGTCGTCGACGATTCGAGCCGCTCTGCGCTGGATGCGGTCAAGTGGAAGGAGCTGGCACTGGGGAGCCCCTGCCCAGAGATGGGAACAGTATTCCATGTGAGGCCGAACCTGCGCCTTGTAAAGTTGCAGGCGGTGTGCCGGCATGAAATACTCTGCTGAGCACGCCAAGCTTTTTAGAGGCCAATTTGGCCTTCTCTTCCAAGTGACCACGAAACTGCACGTCACTCGATATGTCGACTCCGAGGATACCGATACTGGCTGAGGCAAGAAGGGGAGTGCCTTGAAACTGAGGAGATACGACAAAGGGGTTCTTTTTAGCGGTAAACGCGCAAACTTGTGTCTTCTGAGGATTAAACTGGACTAGATTTAGTCGCCCCCAATCCGAGACTTTGTCCAGCAAAGACTCGACTTCAGACACAAGTTTGTTCCGGTACTCGGCGACGTTTTCCCGAGAAATATTGGCCCGGCCGGTGTATAGAGCATCACCAGTGCTGTCATCCGCATAGCAATGAATGTTACCAGTTAGCAACATATCATTGATATGCAGAAGAAACAGCGTTGGTGATAGCACACAGCCTTGTGGAACACCAGCGTTAATAGGCTTGTAGTCAGAACATGCACCGTCTACAACGACCTTGATGCTCCGATCTGCAAGAAAGCTGGTGATCCAATTGCACAATTTCTCGGGAAGCCCATAGGAAGGCAGCTTCGAAAGAAGCGCTTTGTGCCAAACCCGATCAAAGGCCTTCGCAATGTCCAGACTAACGGCCAACGCCTCCCCCTTGGACTCTACTGCCTTCGCCCATCTATGGGTCAGGTAGACCAGAAGATCACCAGCTGATCGACCCCGACGAAAACCGTATTGGCGGTCACTAATCAGCTGGTGATCCTCAAGGTACCGGATGAGCTGGCAGTTAATAATGGATTCCATTATTTTGGAGAACAAGGAGGTGATCGCGATAGGCCTATAGTTGGACGGGTCTGAGCGGTCGCCTTTTTTAGGGATCGGGTGGACAAAAGCTGTCTTCCATGAATTCGGGACTACGCCTTGGGAGTAGGAGTACCGGAAAAGACGCGTTAGGACCGGTGCCAACACCGGAGCACACGTCCTCAGCACAATTGGGGGGATTCCGTCAGGCCCACTCGACTTCTGGATGTCCAGGGAGAGAAGTGCTTTGCGAACTGAGCGCTGTGAGAATAGCACATCCGGCATGGAGCACTCACACCGCGGGATGGTCGGCGGTATTTTCCCCCCGTCATCAAGAGTCGAGTTGGACGCAAAAAGGGAACCTAAAAGGTCGGCTTTGTCTTTTGCGTCTTGGGCCAGTGAGTCGTCCTCCCTGTGCAGAGATGGTAGTGATGGCTTACAGAAATTCCCTTGGACAGCCTTGGCGAGAGACCAGAATGCACGGGTTCCCGAAGGAAGGCGAACTAGTTTCTCGCCAATTCTGCCCATGTGCTCTGACTTTGCCTTGGCAATAACTCTTTTGAAGGACCTGGAGGCGAAGTTATACTTCTTTTTAAGTGTGCTGGTGTTTACATCCCGAGTCACCGAAGCCGCAGCCCAGGCTTGATAACACTCCTGCTTACTGCGCAATGCAGTCTTACAGGAGCGACCAAACCAAGGCTGAGATCTGCCTCCGATGGGTACCACAGATGATGGAATAAATAGTTCCATTCCCTGTAGCACCACATCAGTGACAGAGTCAGCAACAGCACTGGGATCATCCGGCGAGAAGCAAACCCGCCCCCATGGGTAGGATGCAAAGAAAGACCGCATTCCGTCCCAATCCGCCGACCTGTAATGCCAAACACGGCGGCAACCTGCAGAACGCAACCGCGAAGGGAGCGTGAGTGGCACCATACTCCGGATCAGACAATGGTCCGAGGAGCCGAGAGGGGCATCGACGGAAACCTGATATCCGTCCGGATGAGAGGTCAGCAGAAGGTCCAACAGGGAAGGTGTATGATCCTCCACATCTGGAATCCGCGTAGGCGAAGTAACCAGTTGTGTCAGACCATATGCCAAGGCAAAGTCATAAACAGATCTCCCCGCATGATCGGTTAAACGTGAACCGAGCCATTCGGCATGGTGGGCGTTAAAATCGCCAAGGATCACGATCTCTGCGGATGGGACCTGTTGTAGCAAGGAATCTGTAGCCATTTGGACGTGGTCGATGAGTCGGTCTGTTTCGGCATTACCGCTATGGGACCTATAGAGGCACCCGTAGACGCGCGGATGGTCGTCGCTGTCTACGCGTAGCCAAAGGATGGACAGGTCCGAACCTTCAAGACTGCCGAGGCGTCGAGAACAGATGTCCTCTCTAACATACACGCAAACTCCAGCCCGAGGCACAAAGGAGTGCTCCAATTTGTACCCCGGGTAGAAGAGATACGAAATATCAGTCGGAGAGGAAACCTGAGTCTCGGTCAAAAAGAGCAAGGCCGGCTTCGCCGTCTCGAGATGGTAGTGGACGGCGTTTAGGTTAGAGTGAAGTCCCCTGATGTTGCAGAAATTCACGGATAGCGTGGCAGGGGTCGCCTTGGTATTGTTGCTCAGCTTGCCCCGAGCAGTTTTGTTTTTGAGCGGAATTTTGCCCCCCCCAGAATACGCGGGGCAGCCTGAGCACCCACGCTCAGGATTGGAATAACATGGTCGTGGATGCTCAGCGAGGGATTCTCCAGGGGTACTGGTACCCTCCTGGGGTAGTCTATTGTCTAATTCCGCTACCATGTTGTTGGGGTGGGGGAATTGGGCCTCCGGCCACCTGCACTCACCAGACGAAACGCAGAAGCAGAGCCTCTACTTCACGCCGGTATTCTGTGAGGTCGTGGTACCAACCCGGCTCGAGCCGGCCCATACGTGCAACAGCAAAAAACTGCTGCAGGGCTCTACCACCGTTAACCTTTTGTCTTTTAGTTATGCAAAGTAATCACATTATGTATTTGTTACGGGAGTTAAAGATGGTTGATGTATATTTTGCAAAGTTTTGCTGCTTAGCTTTCATTTCGAGTAAGAAGGAAAGTAAAATTTTGTACTGAACTGCGTTTGTGTAACGCTGATTTTGCAACCACAACATATAGATAATCGATACTAAGACATAACGTTAAAGGTTTTTTTTTTAATAAAAATGAAGTGACATATGAACTTACAGTCCACCTGTTGGTAAGTGGATATTGCACTCCATGGACAACTTCAAACAAAGAAAGCTACAGATACATTTGTTTATCTCCAAGTACTAAGATTGAACATCTCACAATCTGTAGTTACACTGGCTCTCTATGCCTTTCAGACCGAAACACAGCAGCGCAAGCACTGCTACCAGACGGTAGAAATAGACATGAGGGGTGCTACCTACACAGATCACCGGTGCAGAAGAGGAGTACTACGATCTAGTAAATTTTTAACTTTATATCATGACATTAAAACATTAGATTCGATCAGTAATGGCTTTTTTTAAGTTACAAATAGAATTTGTTTATCGCCGCAAATACGAGTATGTTAATTATTCCTTATCTACGTAATTAAGATTTCTAAAAGATTTCTGAGTTTACGTAGTAATAAACCGTAATAAACGACATAAACGGAATCTAAGAATAAAAATGATTACAGTCTATTCAAATAAATCTTTTATTGTCGTTGATAGGGTACATCATAAGATCAGCTCCATGATCAGACTGACTGCTTCGCTGGCCGTTGGCGCGACTGGTTGTCATGAGGTGCCAGGTTCAAATCCCGGACTTGGGCCAAAAATCAGTTAATGGATTTTCCTGTCTAGAATTTCTCTTTATATCCTTTTATTCCTATGGCAATTTTTTCATCGTATCTTCACCAATGTTAAAATCGTCACTCTACATTAATGTTGTAAAACGAGGAAGAATCATTGACAAAACTGCCGCTTGAAATATGTAAATAAATAATAATACAATTATGACATAAGTACTTCAAAAAAGTGAAAAATCCGTATACAGCTTTAGCGTGCTCTATGATAAAGAAGTAACATTATAGTATACATTCTTATAAACAGAACATCAAAGGTACGTAAAACAAAAGCTTCTTCAAATAGTCGCCCACTTCCTTTCATATGTTATTACACAAGTTTCCATGGTTTTAAGACTGAGATCTTAACAAAATGTTTACAGAAATCCCTTACAGATAAATACCATTACTTCGCGATTTCATATGAAACTAGGCTTTTTTTCTTCTCTTTATTTGGGATAACAAGCAATTGTACAATATAATCCTATTATTAAACATAATACTATATTTTAGCTTAATAATCATACAATCAACACCGTTAACCACATATTACTATTGGGTCAGTGTACTAAACAATTAAAATTAAAAAAATTAATCTATACATCTATACAAATAAATAAAATTGAAGTGTCTGTTTGTAATATCAAAATTACAGCTTTTTACTAATTGCATATGAAAGTATATACGGTACTTATAACAAAAACACAATTTTTAAAATTTTTGTCTGTCTGTTTGTTCCGGCTAATCTCCGAAACGGCTTGACCGATTTTAACGGGACTTTCACTGGCAGGTAGCTAATTTCATAAGGAGTAACTTAGGCTACTTTTATTTTAAAAAAATAATTAGGGTACCGTGCAAAAATATAAAAACCCTAACACGCGAGCGAAGTCGCAGGGAACAGCTAGTTTTCTTTAAAAACGACCGGTTCACTAGTAAATACAGAGAAAAATTAACTGATATATATATATATATATATATATATATATATATATATATATATATGCATGTACATGCGCACGCATATACACAGTGTATATTTGACTGGTGAGTCATGTCATGAGGTGAGGTGCCAGGTTCAAATCCCGGACTTGGGCCAAAAATCAGTTAATGGATTTTCCTGTATAGAATTTCTCTTTCTATTCTTTTATTCCTATGGCAATTTTTTCATCGTATCTTCACCAATGTTAAAATGTCACTCTACATTAATGTTGTAAAACGAGGAAGAATCAGTTTTACAACATTAATGTAGAGTGACATTTAGTCAATAACTGTCGCTTGAAATATGTAAATAAATAATAATACAATTATGACATAGGTACTTCAAAAAAGTGAAAAATCCGTAGACAGCTTTAGCGTGTTCTATGATAAAGAAGTAACATTATAGTATACATTCTTATAAACAGAACATCAAAGGTACGTAAAACAAAAGCTTCTTCAAATAGTCGCCCACTTCCTTTCATAAGTTATTACGCAAGTTTCCATTGTTCTAAGAGTGAGATCTTAACGAAATGTTTACAGAAATCCCTTACAGATAAGTACCATTACTTCATGATTTCATATGCAAATAGGCTTTTTTCTTCTCTTTATTTGGGATAACAAGCAATTGTACAATACAATCCTATTATAAACATAATACTATATTTTAGCTTAATAATCATACAATCAACACCGTTAACCACATATTACTATTAGGTCAGTGTACTAAACAATTAAAATTAAAAAATTTAATATTCTATAAGAACGACCGGTTCACTAGTATATATATATATATATATATATATATATATATATATATATATGCATGTACATGCGTACGCATATACACAATGTTTATTTGATTGGTGATTTCATTACAATCAAATTTGTTATGGCAGATATTATAGAGCAAAGTTTGATCCAAGAGTTTAAGAACTTTCGTTGACCACGCTCCAATTGTAAACTACATTTATTACATATATGACTCCTTATAACTGATGCATATTCGACTTATGATCTTATTAGAGTTTTATATAAAGTTAAAAATGTGGTCGGATGTTTGATGGAAGAACATGTAATTGATCATGAACATGCATTCATAACAAAAACATAAAACTGAAAGGCTTTATTGGTTATATGCGTTACGTGTTCGTCAAAGTATAGTTTAGGGTCTAAATACAATCCTAGATCCCTAATTAAAAATACCGATTTCTACGAAGCACAGTTTAGTTTCTAGTATTATTTATGTAGGGAAGATATCAATATAATTAATTTTTATTAATAATAAGCAGTAATAAATAAAACTGATACGCCGTATAATAAATAATAATATACTGCATTTAATTTACCTTTAGAAAGATTCTGAAGAAAGTTTTTTTTTTCGAATACACTTAAGTTTCTGAAATACTAAACCCCCAAAATATATTATTCCAGTTTTAATTATCTATTTTATAGTGACGTACTATGGTCTGTAGTTATAGTGGAAAATAATTTCCACGCTTCTGAAGTCGCTGCTAACACATAGTGTACAGAAAACCTAAAGCCCTGACTTCAGAAGCTATTATGTGGAAATTATTAAGTATTTTAGTTTTGAATCCAGCTTGTATTTTCTACCGACTTTAAACAGGAGGAGGTACTCAATTCAACTGTATGTTTTTTATGTGTCTTACCTCATAACTATTTCTGGGTGGAACAATTTCGATGATTCTTTTTTATTTAAAAGCTGGTGCTTCACATGTAGTCCTTTATAAATTTCAACATGGTCTGACCAATAGTTTTTGAGTTATTTTTTTAAATTTATATTGAAGTCAGTTGTACAACATTTTTTAATTTTAAATTATTTGAAGTTAAATAATTTTACTATTTAGAGTAATCTAAGAAATATCACAAGTTAAATGTTACAACACGAAAGTTATTTATACAGGTCGATTAAAAATGTCATCATCTATTTCTCTATACTTCTACTAAATAATCATCCTTCTTTTAACTCTTTAAATATTTCTTAATTCTATAAATTAAATTGTTTTTTTTTTTCAAATATTTTTACCAGTTAGTGAGCCTGCCATTTGGCTGGGTCTCTGTCTGGGTTATGGCTGGAATAAGATTACCATTTTGACACCAAGTGGCAGCACAACCACTACTGTGTTCCGCTTCAAGGACCAGAGAATCATTCATTATAATTATAAAAAGTTAACATCCCTGAGAAACAGTCATCTGATTTCTCAGGGATGACAACTTATCACTCAACCTTTGTTTGACGTAAGTTGCAAGTCTCCATTAAATACAGTCGCCTCTTACTATGAGGTGAGGACCATAAAATTATATATATTTATATATTTAAAATGCTTCTTGAATCATAATTCCAAGCTCTGAGGCATTCCATATTAGACCCTCGTGGATGACAACGCATCTTTAATCTTCTTTGATTGAGTTTAGTTGCTGATGTCCATGGCGTACATAAAGCGCTTACATCATAATACTATGGAAATATAATAAGCATTTTCACTAATACATATTACTAAAAATATACCTACTCTGTAAGTATTATGTGTTCTATTTATCCATAGCACAGAGTATCCTAGTTTCGACTCCCGTCTCCCACAAATTTATGTACTCATTGTTTTGTTTATAAAAAAATATACATGTTTTTGAAAGATAAAATATGCAATGTACAATTTGTGGGAGAAAATAATAAAGGTTTACCTATTTGGATTGACAATTTTCGAAAAATTTATGCATAAAAATTTTAGTGTATATCCATTATTTTCATCCATCCATCATAGCCCATAAAAGTCCACTGCTGAACATAGGCCTCCCCATAGATTGCTTCATAAGGGAGATTTTGCCAAAGTTGCAGGCAGGCATTTTTTTTATTTTGAGTTGTTATCCAGGAAGATGTTGATGTCCACCTCCTGTTTCAGTATTTCTCTTTCGCTTTTTATATCTACGGGTCGATAAGTATATGACGTTTTATACTTAGGTATCGTATTTTCTTCGCTTTTTTTAACTTATCACAAAAACAATAATATAAGTGTATCATGCTTAAATATTTATAAAATCATTTAAAAATCTATACATATAAACAGAAATATAATATTTTATAACAAATAGAAAATTAATGAAACGAAATTTATTCTTATTGAAATACTATGTTCATGTTCCCGCCTTTTTCCTAACCTTTTCAATGTGAATATCATCTAAACGCAATTGGCGGAATATAAGAGAATTCGGCGAAGCGTTTGCGTTATTTCAATTTTCCAAAGGTAACGTTGTTATAATAAAAATAAGCTCCGAGTCCGATAAATTCTCCACTTTATGTATTCACAAAATACTTGACTTAACAATTACATAAAATATTAAGATATGCAATTTTTACTTTCGTCGTTTTTAAAGATTTAGTGAATTAAAAAAAACAGTAGATATATTATTTTTCTACTATCATCTAATTTATTTTTAAGAGATACTATCATCTTTTTTCCTATTATGGGTATAGTAAGAGATAGTTAAAGATAAGGAATAGGGCTATAAAAAGCTTTGAGAGATAGTTCCAAAAATTTATTATGTATCCATTTTGAATTTGTACCATAATATATAAAATACTATACCGGCGACGGGAAACAGTGTCAAAGTATCTTCATTATGACGACTAGACGGAACTGTTCAGTGATGTCGCAGTGATGCGAGGGTGAAAACTGGTAGCGATCACCGAATAGTCAGATGCACACTGAACGTAAACGATAAGTTGGAGAGATGTCGTCTAATAAAGTCAACGCTCCGTCCCCCTTGTGTTCTAATCCAAAGTCCGGAAACCTTTCAGCTCGAGTTAAAAAACCATTTTCGGTGCCTAGAAGATTTCAATGTAGTTGACGATATGAATGACAAGCTCGTGGAAACTGACTATGAAACCAGGGCTACAAAATCTTTTCCAGCGATCTGTGTGCCAGAAAGATCCAACTGTCGAAACTGAAGACCGAATGTGGCAGCATCGTTTCCCGGACACCTGAGATTTTGAGTGAGATTGAGAGGTTCTATGGGCAGATGTACACGTCATCGTTGAAACCACTCGAAAGTGTGAGTAACGATCAAAGGGCAAGTCTTATCCAACACTATTCCGATGATATCCCGGACGTCAGTCAGAGCAAGATTAGAATGGCTCTCCAGCACCTTAAAAACGGTAAGTCCCGGAGCGAGGTTGGAATTACAGCGGAGCTTCTGAAAGCGGGTGGAAAACCGGTACTTGAATTTCATCAGTGTAAAAACTACCATGGTATCAGCTTGCTTAGCATTGTGGGTAAACTGTATGCTAAGGTGTAAATTGAAAGAGTTATGGAAGAAACTGATGGAAAAATTTGGGATGTGCAAGCTGGATTTAGAAAGGGGATGGGGTGTACGGATCAAGAGTTTTCCATGCGCATGATTGCGGAGAAATTTATGACCAAAAACCAGAAAGTTTTTTGTGCGTTCATGTACTTGGAAAAGGCTTATGACAGAGTGGACAGGAATGTGTTATGGCAAACACTGAACTCATTTGGGTTGAGCGTTGGCTTGATACAGTCATTTACAAGGTATCTTTATAGGGACTCTAGTGCTTATGTCAGGATCAACAGGGTCTACTCGGATTGGTTTGGCATTCAAAAAGGTGTCAGACAGAGATGTGTGGCTTCTCCATGGCTGTTTAACCTATTTATGAAAAGTTGTTTGCAAACTTTGAAAGTTGAAGAATGTGGGTTGAGAATGGGTGAGTTAACCGTCAAATGCCTTTTGTACGCCGATGATGAAGTCATATTTGCATCGTTGGCGGCAGAGTTGCAAATGATGGTTACTTTAATGAACTGGTCATTGAAAGAAAAGGGTATGAAAGTGAACGCAAGTAAGACGAAAGTGATTTTTTTTTTTATAGGAGAGGGGGCAAACGAGCATGCGGCTCACCTGATGGTAAGTGACTACCGCCGCCCATGAACAACCGCAACACCAGGGGAATTGCAGATGCGTTGCCGGCCTTTATGGTTTTTGAAATAGAAGAAAGTAAAATGTTATGTGAAATAGGAATAAAAGGGGAGCTGAATGAGAAAGTGGATGAATTTGTATATTTGGGATGTTTATTTAGCAGGGATGGTAGATATAATAAGGATACAGAACGACGAGTGAACGCAGGAAATAGAGTGAATGGGGCTCTACACGCTATTATGAGGAGTCAGAATGTGTCAACTAAGGCACGTATGGCAATTCATAATGCTGTGTCAGTCCCTACTTTAATGTATGGTAGTGAAAGTTGGGTCTGGCAGAAGAAGCATGAGAGTAGAATAAAGGCTGTAGAAATGCGGTCATTAAGGAGTATGCTAGGGCTGAATCTGAATGACGGGGTGAGAAATAGTGTGATAAGAGAAAAGTGTGGTTTGCAAGATGACGTTGTGACTAGGATTAAAAAAGGAATGCTTCGGTGGTTTGGTCACGTAGAAAGAATGAACGAGGAAAGAGTGGCAAAGCAAATTTATGTTTTAGAAGTGAATGGCAAAGTCGGGAAGGGACGCCCTAGATGAAGATTTATCGACCAAATCGGCGATACATTGAAAATGGGCCAGATTAGGAGTATCCTTAACCGACTAGCGTGTATGTGTAAATATATGGATGTAAAGGTGGCGAGAGTGGTGTGTCAGGATCGCGCCAAATGGAAGTCAGTAGTCTCTACCTACCCCTCTGGGTGACAGGCGTAAGTGTTTGTTTGTTTTTGTTTTTTGAATTTCATCAGAATCTCTTTAATTCAGTCCGTCATAGTTGCACTACTCCGGAGGTGTGGAGCAGAGGTGCAGTGGTCATATTCTTCAAGAATGGTGAAACCCTCTCTTGAAGAACTGCAGACCGATTCCTCTTTCTGAGTAGCGTGTACGTGCTGTTTTCGAGAGTCATTACGAATCATCTTGCACGTAGACTCGACGACTATCAGCCTCCCGAACTAGCATGTTTCCGAAAAGGCTTTAGCACCATAGACCACATACATACCCTTTGGCAAATTGTACAGAAGACCGAAGAGTACAATCTGCCATTTTGTCTTTCGTATGTGGACTATGAGACAGCCTTTGATTCCGTCGAAATTTGGGCGGTACTGTAGTCCCTTCAGTGGTGCCAAGTGGACTGTCAGTATAACGCAGTGCTGAATGTTTGTACAATAGGGCTACGATAGTTATCCGAGTACAGAAACAGAATACAAAACCTATCCAACTGCAAAGATGTGTAGGACAGGGTGACGCAATATCCCCGAAACTCTTCACCGCTCTGCGTAGGAAGACGTTTTACAGCAACTAGACTAAAAATGATACGGTATTAACATCAATGGCGAGTACATCACTCACCTCCGATGTGCCCACGATATAGTCCTTATGACATAATCGCTGGAGTACCTAAGCACTATGCTCAATGATGAACTCTTAAGATGAACATGGACAAAAAAAATCATGTTTAAGGTCCATGTCACACCTATGCTGATACTTTTTGGAGCACTAATCTCTAAGTTGTTGACGAATAATATATTTACCTGGGACAATTTGTCCGACTAGGTCAGTCCATCAACTCGGTTGGGCAGCGTTTGGGAAATTGTCATAATTGTCATCTTCTAGTCAGACACAACCGTTTCGTGTTGCCAGTGATGACCTATGGATTTGATACGTGGTCCTTCACTGCTGGCCGTATAGGGAAGCTCAAAATCGCTCAGCGAGCTATAGAGAGGGCTATTCTCGGCGTTTCTCTGCTTGATAGACTTAAAAACGAGGATATCCGCAGTAAAACCAGAGCATAGCTCAAATAATAAGTATGTTGAAGTGGCAATAGGTCATTTACGTATATAGCTCTAAGAACCGACAATCGATGGGGTAAAAAGGTTTACAAGTGGCAGCCTCGTACCGGCAGGCGAAGTACAGGCCGTCCCCCACTAGATGGAGTGATGGCCTAGACCGTGCTTTGTGGCATTCCTTTGGGGATGCCTATATTCAGTAATAGACTTGTGAAGGGCTGTAATGATGATGATGATGAATCAAAAATTTAAATTAAAAGAACGACTAGTTACGTATGTGTACAGCTTAACCAAAATCTGGGTATTGAATAAACAGCAATGCCAACTATATTTCAAGTACCGACTAACTCTCTGTCTCATGTCATGGGTGCTACACAAACTTACCTTTTTATTGTTTTAATTCATTATCATCTATTATTCCTTAAAAATGGAATGTTTCAAAAAATGTCAACAAAAATACGTCGGAACAATTTGTCTTTAAATAAAAGGGTATTTTAAGAAATTAATTTGCCAGTAGTACAAATTCATAATATTTTGTAAGTTTTTACGTGAATGATGCGGCAATGCGACTACAGAACCGTGAGTGAAGAGCTGAATTTGTGCGTTGTGGTAACACATAACCTAAATTTTACTTTTCACAACGAAATTGTAGCCGTAAATGCCTTAAACGGGTCTTAAATTCGTCAGCACCGATAATATTTTGCGGGGAAACTGGCGTGTCTACTAAACTAAAAATGCTTCGAGCACACCATGATGCTGCGAACTCCATCATGTATTGGGGTAGCGCTGTGGTTTCTTTACTGTTTCAATCCTCTCAGAAACAAGAGCTCTACGCAGGACCGTGTACATATACTATTTTCTTGCTTTCATTTGTATAATTGATTAGCTGCTATGAATATAATTCAATAAATAGATAGATTTATTCTTAGCATTTACTCAGTTCTTGATAAGTAAAATAAATAAGCGAGTATCGTCAGAAAAAGAATGAAATTAATTTTCTCTTACAATAGCTTTCATTACTTCCACAAATTAATCCGCTCAGTCTCAGATACATAAATGGCACTTAGTTAATGCTGGCTGCGAAAATGTCTCCGCTTTTGATTTGAAACGTTTATGACAAATGGATGAGAAATATTTTATGATTTTATTGCGAAGCTAGAGGTATAAATTTCTAATGTCGCAATTCTTATTGGCTTACTATATTCAATTATAATTCATATTTCATTTATTGCATGTCACAAAGTATAAAGTTGTTAAAATACGAGGGTGGATTGAAAAGTACTCGGCCTAACCAAGAAAATAAAGAATACTAAATCAGTTATATTTTTATTTTTCTACATAATCACCATCAAGTTCAATACACTTTTGCCACCTCCCCTTCCAAGCATTTAGACCGTTGAAAAAAAATGATTCTTCCTTAGAGTCATATTTTGACTCTAAGGAAGAATCATTTTTTTTGCGTCTACAGCTGCTTTGACCTCGTCGTTTGTCGAAAATCTTTGACCTCCCAAGTGCGTTTTTAGGTTAGGGAACAGAAAGAAGTCTGATAGTGCCAGATCAGGTGAATACGGCGGATGCGGTAACAGTTCAAAGCCACAGTTGTGAATTTCAGCCATTGACTGTACTGACGTGTGAACACGGGCGTTATCTTGATGAAACAGGACTTTTCTTCTGAGCATTCCTCGACGTTTTTCTTTTATTTCCTCTCGTAAACGACGTAGTAAGGTGCAGTAGTAATCAGAGTTTATATTCTGACCCCTTTCAAGATAATCAATCATAATCACACCTTTCGAGTCCCAGAATACCTACTGAAGCCATCACCTTATTTGCCGACAAAATCGACTTAGCCTTTTTAGGGGGTGGTGAACCAGGTCTTCTCCACTGTTTTGATTGTTGTTTTGTTTCCGGTGTACAGTAATGAACCCATGTTTCGTCCATAGTAACGAAACGATTCAAAAAATCATCTGCATCGGCTTCAAATAACTTGTTCAACTGAAAGCAGTCGCGGAACCCACCTCGCAGACACCTTGTGGAAACCCAACTCGTTGACAATGATGTTTTGAGTTTGTTCATAAGAGATGCCTATAATCTCGGCTATCTCTCTAATTTTTAATCTGCGGTCTCCCATTATTAAATCAAGTACTTTTGTAATATTTTCGTCAGTAGTTGACGTCGAAGGCCTTCCAGAGCGGGGTTCATCTTTCACACTCTCTCTACCACGCTTAAATTCTGCTATCCATTTTTTGACGGATGAATATGACAGAGCACAATCGCCTAATGTACTGACCATGTCATCATGGATGGCTTTTAATGATAGCCCCTTCTTATGGAGGTACTTAATGACGGCACGCTGCTCGATTTGCTCCATTCGCGGAAATTATGTCCGATTACTTTGTTAATAAATTTATAAAATCACAACTAATTATCGCACACGTTTCGAACTTCACACAATGAACTAGTCTGAACTGAACTAAATAATGTGGGTAGATTTGATTTTTAGAATTGAATGGATCTATGTTAGGCCGAGTACTTTTCAATCCACCCTCGTATATTTAAAATTCATTGCCCTTCAAGGGCCTTTGCAGATGTTAGGAGATTTCGTCAGGCGAATTGAAGATCGCAGCATCAATCGTACCTTTGACGCTGCTCCCTGTAGCCGGTCTATATTCAACCAAATCTAAGAAATACCTTTTGACGTTTCATATTAATCATTCCCCAATTTCTTTGTACAAGCATGCTCTCAAGACTTAAAATAACCTTTTAATTAAATCCAAAGAATTATAAAGTTATGCATATATCATTACAACATGTATAGTTCTTTATTACTAATTTAAATTTGAATCTTTCAAGCAAAGCAAAATATTTAAAAAAATACTGGGTTCTAGTTTTATGCTTGACGTTGTTTCAATCATAGATATAGAATAGTATAGATTGCGATGAAGTGATTAGAGCGAGAACAAAATTAAAATGCACCAATATGCCATTTGCAAGTTGGGAGGCAAATAGTGCTGCACCATGCATTGCCGGACTCAACTTCAATTATCGATACCGATTGCAGAATATTTGTGTCTTCTGATTTGACGCAGATGACGTAAGTGAATAATTTTACCCCACTATGGCGAAGCCAAAAAATGGTTACGATTTTAAAAGGCTACGTATGTATATTCATCTGTTCCCTCAGATCTTTTAAACTATTAGTAGTATTTTGACAAATTACATATCTTTAGAAGTATTAATGCCATTTCACTACATAAAGTCACATAAAATCTGATATGGCGGCTTATTGCGGACAGATAAGTACTCCCAAAAATGAAATAAATATTGAAATATCGTGTCTGGGTATCCAATAAAAGGTGTAATTCAGAATGTTCCCGATATTCCAAAAATACATATTATAATATATTTTAACTATAAGCGATAAAGAGGAGTGGGAGGAGTGTGTGCTAATAACTACTAAACTACCATGTCAATAAATGTCTTTGCACAGTATTAGTGAAAATAGTCCGCTGCGGATTTTCGCACCGTTCAGTTTTCTCCTGCAGCTTGGTGGAAAGTGTCACACTAATTCACACCTCCGATGCGCCACCTCGCACTACTTAGCTTTTTCGCACACCTCTGGTTGAAACGGCCACTAGCCGTTGAGCATATCATGAGTCTACTGCTCACCTCACCTCAAAGAAATGGGATCCCACGTTGAGCAGCTTTTGGCCGCAGCCTTGAGAGTCTACTCCCTCCATCTATTACCCACATGAGATTGACACATATGCTCAACCAACCAGTACAACGACAGATATAGCCAAAAGGCAGCTCTAAGATAATAATAATAATTCGCCATCAGAAAGGGTTTATTGTGTTCTTTTTATTTGTTGTTTTTTTGTTGTTGAGCATATGTTTGTCTCGCCCACCAACAAGTTGCCTGCAATCATTCAAAGGTGGAAAATTTACAAAGACACTTTATTATGTTGTTAAATAAAACATCATGGAGTTCAGACAGTCTGCAGCTCCGTTATGAAAAGAACCAACTTGGGTAAAGCTACTTAGGTGTGAGCCAAATCAAAACGCAGAGAGCACCATTGACAACAACCACCGCAGAGACGCAATGCTGCAAAACGCAACAAGCATCAATACGACTATTGTTGGGCTTTCATCATTCCATGGTCCCTCATACGACCCCAGCAGACACCACCATCCACATACCTCCATCGACCAGAATCAAAAGTTGCGTCGAAACAGACGCAGTACACCTGCAGATCCATCACAAGATGCAATACTACAAGTAGCAGTAAGCATCAATGCAACTACCATAGGGGTGGTGCCCCTCACAACACACTCACATGATCCCCATCAACTTTGGCAACAAAATCGGTACTGTTGTTATATTAAAAATAGCATATTTATGCTATTTTAGTACCAATTTTGTATAATAGCAGCACAGCACAATACAGTATTGTAGGCTACTTTCCTACATTATACACACACGCATATACCTACACTATTATTTGTATAGACTATTTATCTCGCTAAAGTATAATAGCAGCACGCCACTAAGACGCCAGTAACCAAAATTCTACATATCATAGAGCTATTACACTAAGGCATGGAGTTGAGTATGGTTGTTGCACTTAAAAGTACTACCAAACACACTTACCCTAATCCGAAAGATAGTAGATGTATTATAACATACAACATTTTAAAATTCAAACTTATGCAATAAGAAATATATAAACATAATTATTTTAAATTCTATTTCATGGTTCGTACCAAAATATTATAAATTTACCTAGAATTTAATGAATTCGCTTTAACTTGGGGAAACACCTTAATTTCCTTTACATAATTAATTACTCCTGGGTCAATGATATTTTAAGGAAAGAGCTTATTTCTTTCTTTCTTCTTTGAAATTTTTTTGAAATTTTTGAAATTTTTATATATTTTTATTTTAATGGCTAGTCATTAACTTGTTACTTAATTGATTAGCAAAGCGTCAACTCGTTTCGTGTTCAAGTCTAAAGAATTAATTTTTCAGTCTTTGTTATCACCAAATTACTAACAATTAATTTATGAGAACTTCAAAGCGTTCAAAGCGTATAACGTTATTATACCAAAATATGTTTAAAATCCTGCACTTCTTAAATTTAATATACCGAAAAATAGAAAGTAATTATTGTGGTAACATGTTTTCTTATTCTATACTAGTTTAAATGCAACAAACACTACAAATATTTCACTTTATTGTTACATTTTATTGTTTCAGAGGGCCTAAGTAAATTAACCTCCCATTTGGAAGTTGTTTTAAACTATTTCGGTAGTCTAATTTCAATATGCTCGTAATTGTATATACTCCCCACGTTTTATGAACCCCAGAGTCGGACGCTAGTAATTTTTTCCCTCTCGCATATCTCGACAACAAATAACAATATCGACTCCAAAACTAGTTTAATCCTACGCGTAAAAATTTAAATAAGTACTGAACACCTGATTAAGATTTCATTAAGGTAGCTCATTTGTAATAACTACTAAACTGTTTTGATATTCACAAGCTCATTAATAAATAAATTTAACGCAACAATTTTTGCGAGAAACGTTTTTTATGTTTTTTATAAATTTTATATGGCATAGTTACCAGTTAAAATTTATTTTTGAAAATACGTTTAATGTAAATATGCGAATATTCAAATTGAATCTAAAATAGACTTCAAATTAGACAGTAATAGTGTTCTGTGCTTCAAATAGCATTTTTTCCAGAAAATTTTGGTCCCACCAAGGATTCGAATCCAAGACCAAATAATCAGCAGTCGCGCTTACGACGACTAGAATAACGAGACAGTCAAATTACGACATTATCCTTGAATCTTGTATTCATAAATACGGTCCAGAACTGAAAGAACAGTCAACGGTTTGGCTGTTTCAAAATTAATCAATGCCCACTAAAGTGAAGCGCATGGAAGATTTAGGTCACTAGTTTTTTCACTTTGAGGGGGAATCTGGTATCAACTCCTTTACAAAACATCAATATCAATATAGGTGAATAGTATACTACCAAAATTTAGTCATAAACTTTGCTCACTGCTGTTAGCTACCGAACGCCAGGCTTCGCGGGCTTCATCGCGACAATGTACCTACGCGCTCCGCGCTCTAAACAAGGAACTCCTGAACATCACACCGGTGAAGGTTTTATGTCACCTTCTAAATAAAAATACATTTGAAATGGAAACAGTTTTCGTCGCCAGAAGATGCACTAATAGCGTTCGATCAGGCGACGATTTCTGAGACAGAAAAAGTGTTTCGAAAATTGTTTCAGACGCATAAAACTTTGTACAGATGCTGGGAGAGGTTTATTTGTAAAACTTTAATAATAAAACCTTATAACATATTTTTTTTTTAGTTTCGCAAAATTTTTTTAAATGGCCCCCGTATAATAACTGAAATTAATATCAAACATTCAACCAGAAAGCAATACGGAAAGCTTGTCAAGTTACAGGAAAAATATGGCCCAGTTTGGCTCTAGAAGATTATCCTGTATTATGGAAAAATATTTTATTTCGCTCGAGTGGTCGTATCGAGGTCCCAGTAAGGAGAGATTTGTTAGTGTTTTTCAGGATTTAAGGAATGAGTATTCGCTCTACCACCGTTTTTGCATCGCATTGCTTCACCGATTTAGTAAAGTTTTCTAGATCTATTTTTAGATATTCAAGTTAAAAAATATTTCTTAATATGATCCTTAACATAATTATCTAGAATGTTTATTGAAAACTGATAAGATTCAATAATTTAATAAAGTCAGGTGTACCTCAAAATTTGAAAACAAGAATGAACAACCAGTGCGTGCTGCCAGTGATGACTTATGGAACTGGGACGGGGTCCTTCACTGCATGCCGTATGAGGAAGCTCAAGGTCGCTTGTCGAGCTTTAGAGAGGGTTCTGCTCGATGTTTCTCTGTTTAGTAAACTGAGAAATAAGGATATCCGTAACAGAACCAGACTAACCTACATAGCCCAACGGATTAGTAAGCTGAAGTGGCAATGCGCTGGCCATATAGTTCAAAGAACCGGCAATCGATGGGGAAGCAAGGTTCTCAGCTGACAAGTTTGGAGCAATCACTAGATGGAGTGACGACTTGGTAAGACATGCAGGAAGTCGATGGGTGCAGGTGGCTCAGGTCCATGCTTTGTGGCATTCTTTGGGGGAGGCATATGTTCAGCAGTGAATTTGTGAAGGGCTGTAATGATGATGATAATGATGATGAAATCGCTTTTAAAGTCCGACACTATTCCGATGATATACCGGACGTCAGTCTGAGCAAGATTAGAATGGCTCTCCAGAACCTTAAAAACGGCAAGGCCCCAGGTGAGGGTGGAATTACAGCGGAGCTTCTGAAAGCGGGTGTAAAACCGGTACTTGAAGTCGCAGAAGCTCTTTAATTCAAACAAATGATCATTTGCTACCGGTGGGAGCGAAAATAGGGTAAATTACTCAATAGTTTGACGCAACACATCCGTTATCGCAACCGCGCAGCTCGACGGATCCGCAGAAGAGAAATAGACCTCCCGCTATGGATAAGATGCAAAAAAAGTGTCGCAATCTCATCCAAATCAGCTGACTTATATACATATTCGTCGAACATCTTAAACAGGTGGATAATATGACGATATAGATTACACCAGACTATGTTCAGATATACCCAAAGGGGAGGTAACTTGTAGTTCATACCTGTCTAGTTCAATAGTCAGCAGAAGATCCAAGCAATTGGCTGTGTCACCATCTACATAGGGTACCCTAGTTGGTTCCTTTACCAGTTGAGAAAGACCTAGCGTCAAGGCAAAATTCCACGCTTCTCTTTGCATGGTCGGTCTTCTGGTATAGGAACAGCCAGTTTTGGTGACAGGCGTTAATGTACCCCAGAAAGGCCCACTTTGCAGTAGGATACGGATTTAAGGCCACATGAGCAGCCTCACTAAGGTGATCAAATAATCGTGTTGTCTCCTGGTCACCACTGTGCGATCGATAGACACTTGCATAAAGGATTTTTTCAATAACTGTATCTACCATCACCCAGATTGTCGAAAAAGAGGGATCTTTAAAGTGATGGAGACGCTGGAAGCAGATGTCATTGCGAACGTACACACAGACTCTGGCACTTAGATGGAATTAGTGCTCCACGGAGTATCCAGGATAATCAAGGAAAACCGCACTCAATGGAAATTCAATTTTGTTCTCCGTCTAGAAAAATAGGCGCGGCTTCTCAGTCTCATGATGGTGATGGACTGCGCTGAGATTAGAGTGCAATCCTCGAACATTAGTGAGGTGCACTTTTAATAAGAGAACATCTCAGTCATCCCTCACGCCTACTTACTTCAGCCTCTTAACTATATCTGTCTCTAGAAAGCAGTGAATCCACCGTCGTACTTCCATTTAGTCTTCCGTTTTATCAATAACTGTATCTACCATCACAAAGTTATGGAGAACCAACATTGGCCAAAAACAGTGAAATCTTACTCCTTGAGGATGATGATGAAGCAATCACTAGCTGCCAATATATTGATAAGCATCTCGTTTGTCTTTTCAATTAAATATAAAAATGTATTGTGTACTTAAACTCCGTTCAATAATGCGAAATGATTCAAAGAAAACGTGAAACATATTAGTGTGTATTTGAAAAATTACTTCTAATATTGACCTCGAAGAGCTTTCAGCAAGAAAGGTCTTTCATTTCCCTTGTGGAATCAACTAGACTACGTCATATAATGCTTATTTATTGAAACAACTATTACTGCTTATCCATTTAAAGGATTAGCTGTGTTCCGGTCTGAAGGAATAGACAACTCGTATAAACACAGACAGTAAGGTAGGTACTCCATCTTAGTACTTATAACGCATCTGTAGCCTTCTTTATTTGAAGTTGTTTGCAGGTATCCATGGACTGCAATAGCCACTTACCAACACTTTTTGTTCACTTTGATTTCATTAATAAGATGAAAATATTATACCACGAACAGTAATAAACTAGTCTAAGGAATTTAGGTTCAATTTATAAATATTTTTGTTACTATTAACATATCTAATTTAGATGTTCTTTAAATAGTTTACGGAGAATTTTGTTTTCTTATTCTGGAAGGCATCTTTGAAGTCTTGATTACTTAAAAACCTCACGAAATTCTCTTTCATACAATCGAAAACTCGCGATTCTTATATTTTTTATTTTTTGTTCTTATAATCGGTAAAATGATCCTAATTTAAAAGACAAAAGTAGAAAAATATTCACTCGCATTATATTTATTCAAGTGTTGTCATCTTTTAAAATATAGAAAGTGATTTTTTGGGATGTTAGTTCTTAAGCGAACATTTTTTCTCATGTTTCGTTTGATATAAGAATAAACAAAACATGTTTTCTTCATTTAGCACAATAACACTTATTATCCTGTTGATGAAAATTAAATGATCTCGAAAACATTTGTTGTACAGTCGTTTGAATTATATCAATAATAGTAAGTGATAGTTTAGGTTTTAATAATTATAACACAACAGACGCAATGGTTATTTATAATAAAATAAAACTAAAACTAAATATATTTAAAATATGTATTTTAAATTAAAACCTATTCACAATTATGCATGGAAATAAAGAATGCCTTTAGAAGGAAGTTATTACATCTTTCCTTGCTTGTGCAATATTTATATGGAAGCTTGTTTGCCCTCAAGCTTCGCCAAAGCATAGGTACACCATAGCCCCGTTTACTCGAATATCATAAGAGTTTCAGTCAACGCAAGTAACATCATTAAAACCAACGTACTGCTCATTAAGAAATTTCTGAGTATTTTATACGATGTGTAAAAAACGAATATACAGTATATACAGTACTTGTTATTTTAAGTTTTCCTTGCTCAGTGGAGTTTTTTGTATAAATAAGGAGTTCGTTTTAGGTTTAAAGATTAATTGAATTGCCGTGCTTTACTCGCGTTGGCTTCCAATGACCATTCTAGATATTTTGTATTTGTATCACATTGTTAAAAATTATATATAAAAGGGTTATTTTATTAAACTGCACAACTAAATTAAAATAAATGTACATACATAATTCACTTATAAATTTTAACCCGTTTTAAGTGTTAAAATACATGATATTATATAGGATTACAATATTGATTATTAATATGTAATTATTACAATTATTATTATTTTTTTGTTATTCTTTCATAATATTTCATCAAAATATATTTTTTTAATACAAATCGATTATTTTCCCAGACATATAAGTTAACTCATGATATTTAACCTTTACGATTAGTCAATCAGTAAATCTGATAACACTTTTTATAAAAGTTACAAACTAACTTCAAAATAAAGAATAAAAACACATAACGGCTTTTAAATTCACTTCTAAAGTAGGGGTTCAGAGCCGCTACTTCAGAGTTAGTTATGTAAAAATGATTTTCTTTTAGTTTTGAAGTGAGTTTAAGGTCTCTTCTGAGTAGTCTAGAGAATATCACAAGTTCAGGATTACAACTAACATTAATCCCACTGTTTTGTGGCTTTTGACTTAGGGATGGCTTATCTTCAAAATATGAGGTCATTGGTCATTAAGTTAAGATTACGCTTTTTAAAGCATACTGCCAGAGCGTATACACGGGGAGCCTGTGTGTCAAATACACCAAAAGATCGCTTGAAGTCCTGCGCATCCAATATAATAATATATTCAGGATGCTGTTGGGACTGCCTTGTTTTTGTAGTGTATCAGGGATGTTTTCGGCATACCAAACAGATGGTTTTAATGCCATCATACGCAAAATAACCGCATCCCTTATTAACAGGGTACGAGTCAGTCACAACAGCATTCTGAGGACCGTAGCAGACAGATATACATCGCCGCTGTGGAAATGTTTTGTGCAGAGACTGATCACTGGGCCATATCCACCCCCATGATGGTCTGTCTCGGCACAGGGTATTACTTTATTACACGATATTTTAAGCAAACCATTGTTTTATTAACCCTTGTTATTATGTACATTATTATTATTGTATTACTAACACACATATGCATTTTAATTATCTGATATAAAGAATTTATTATATTATATTATTATTGACGTTCCGATTTCAAAGTTAACCCCTTCAGTTTTTTAGTTATTTTTTATGAGCCGATCTACGTGGAGTGAATTTACTGTGTCTTGAAGTCTTGCAGTGGTATACTTGGGCTTATTGTTAATTTAATAATTACAGAATCCCATGCAGGTGGTAGGTACATATAGTACCCAGCCTCTTTCTCTATTGATTCGATAAAATACGTAAAAGTAGTTTTATTCCATGTGTAGTGTTTGCGCAAATATAAGAACTCATAATAAGACAAGAAATATTTAAATTGATCCAGCCGTTTAAAAAAAAAATCGAACACACATTAAAAAAAACACACGCATTGAATATTGACACATTCGCGTTTTATTAACTCGTTAATGACGCTGGCGGTGATCAAACACAGCTTACTCATACATTATGAAATTTTAAAACGAGGGTTCTTTGCGATTCGCTACAGTTTATTGACGTGTAAACATATGTACAAGAGTAAGTAAGAAATTTGTGGTTTTTTTTCACTATTTATAATGAATAGAATAATATGAATTTGTGGTTTATTATTAGGGTTGTACCAACTAAACAATAAGGAAAGACTATATGTCTGTGAGAAATATCCTTTATTACGAGTACATAGTATAAAAGTATGCACAATCTTTTTGGCTCTTTTGCTGCCAAGGCTGTGAAAAAATACAAATACTTTTGAACTTTTAATTTTACTTGCTGACTTCGATAATGTTCTTCAATAGGTACGCAAATCAGTTGTTGTCGATTAGTAAAACCGTTTCCATGGAAAGATCTCTTCCAATTTATAATTTTGCTATGTAGTAGTGACGTAAGAGAACCACCTACCCCATATCACCCCGTGCAGTGTCTGATATATGGGAAAGGCCTAAAGTGACGTTGTGACTAACGGCAAAAGTCTGATGGTTCTTGTCGGCCTTAATACTGGCAATATTAATCCACCGATAAGTGTTATTGAATTTTGAAACTATCACTTGTGGCAATAGCATGCACTAGAATTATTTCACAAACGAATAAGAAGTGTTAGGGTGCTCCAAAGTGTTCGTCTTGAAGGCATGTGGCCCGTTCAAGGCAGAGCAAAAATTTATATAAATTATCTTCTCAGTGTTGGTAATGTACATAGTATGGTTTTTAAAGCATCTTCATGAAAATAAATTCTCATAAAAGGTTATTAATAAAGTGGATTTACTATTACTAACACTTTTTATTTATCTCTGAATGTAGGAACCCAAACTACTCCAATCATCAACACTAAACTTATTCTGTTTTGTGACACTTGTAACCCAATCCGTGAAAGAAAATTCACTGAGATGGTAATAATGTTACCTTCGTCAAGAGTCCGATTAAGCGCGACATTAGCGTTATCTGATTAATGCAATCAGCAGAATAAAATCATATTTCAATCGTGAATATAAATCCTTTCCATAGAATCATAATTTTTTATTTATTCTAGTTTTCTTTTAACATACTTTTGTCGTGTGAAACTGAATTGCATTTTTGGCGCGACAAAGAGGTATTCAATTTAATACTGGCAGTAAGTAAACAGCATTACTTGGATAAAATTTGTTAGATAAATATTATTTGTTAGAAATACTATAATTTTTTACTACTACCGTTTTTTTGTATAATAAAATTTGTTAATATTATACAAAAAACGGCAGAAGTAAAAAAAGTAAAGTAATAATATTCAAATCAATCACTAGTGATGCTTTGTTAAATCATCATTTAGGATATTCCCAGAGAAGGCTGTTACATAAATTCGTAAATGAGGACATGTTTGAAGAGTTTTTAGAGGCTGGAATGTATTTAGTTGATTCAATCTAAGTCATCACTCACGCCCAATTACGTCAGTCTCTTAACTATATCTGCCTCTAAAAAGCATTTAATCCACCGTCGTACTTCCATTTAAAAGTTATGGAGAACCAACGTTGGCCAAAAATCGTGAAAGCTGCTAATAGCAGGTCGCGGCCCGGGGGGCCGTAGTGGAGGAGGCTTACGCTGAACTCGAGGCCTCGGATGTGGTAAAGGGAGTCCTGGACTCCTGCCTCGCGGACTACGAGCAGTTCTTTTCGCTCACGCACGACTTGATCGAGGCGGGGGCCAAGTATGCTAATGAAGCACGTGAAGCTCGGCTGAGTGGCCAGGCCGAGTCCTCTCGGAAGCAGGATACTCAGCCGGAGCTGTTGGGACGACTCCCAACTCTGGACCTGCCAAGGTTCTCCGGGGTCCTCTCCGACTGGATGACTTTTGTAGGCCTTTTTGATAGTCTAGTGGACGCCCGGAGAAACTTGACACCAAGCCAGAAGATGGCGTACCTCCTAGCCTCACTGGAGGGGGAGGCCCTGGGCGTCGTCGGCCATTTGAGATTGTCGGACGACGCCTACCAGACTGTTCGGGACCTCCTCGCCGGAAGATACGCCAACGTCGACGTGTTGATAAGCATCTCCTTTGTCTCTTTAATTAAATATAAAAATGTATTGTATTGTGTATTGAAATTCCGATCTACAATGTGAAATGATTCATGGAAAACGTGAAACGTGGATATTACTGTGTATTTGAAAAATTACTTCTAAGATTGACCTCGAAGAGCTTTCCGCAAGAAAAGTATTTCATTTCCCTTGTGGAATCAACTAGACTAAGTCACATAATGCTTATTTATTGAAACAGCTATTACTGCTTATCTGTTAAAATGATTGGCTGTGTTTCGGTCTGAAGGAATAGACAACTTGTATAAACACACGCTGTGAAAATTTCCATCTTAGTACTCAGAAGTAAAAATGCATCTGTAGCCTTCTTTGTTTGAAGTTGGCTCCAGGTGTCCTTGGACTGAAGTACCATATATTTTACTGTAAGTTCGTTGTTCACTTTGATTTCATCAAAAAGATGAAAAGCATTATACTAGGAACGGTAATCAACTAGTATAAGGAGTAGGTTCAATTTATAACTCTTTTTGTTACTAATAACATAACTAATTTAAAAGTTCTTTCAATATTTTATGCAGAATTTTGTTTTCATAATCTGGAAAGCATCTTTGAAGTCTTGATTACTTAGAATTATCCCTCACCTCATCAAATTCTCTTTGATATAATCGAAAAATCGCGATTTTTTTATTCTTTATTTGTTCTGATACTTATGTTGTTAATTTTGAATCCTATTGAATTTTTTTTAATCATGGAAGTAATATGTCTAGCTTGTTAAGGTAAATAAGCATATAAACATTTCTTTCCTTGTAATTCAATGACTTAGGATATTTAAAAGTACTTTTAACACATTATATCCCAGTTGAAGTAAGAGTTGGAGTATAAATTTAGACAAATTTCTACGGTTTAATGGTTTCGATTGAACATAGATAACAATTTTGTTGCGCGGGCGACAACGTAAAGTGAAATTTATAACAAGCCATAGATTTCTCTCAAGCAACTCTCCTCATTCCTTGACGCCTTATCTGAATTGAGGAGTGCTTATTTCCACTTAAACGTCCCGCAAGAATCAGATAAGAAGGAAAGAAAGAACTGTTTATTTGATACAATCATTTTAAAAGAATATACAAGCACAAAGGGCAAACATATGAACGTTTTAGTGTAAGACTACTTACGCATTAAAAATCAGTACTTACACATCATCGATAGATAATAAAACAAAAATATTAATAATAAAATTGACATCAAATAGGTTTCTAACTAAGCATAATGCCGCAAAGGCAGCACTAATTTTCAGTTGGATCCTTGTGACTTCACTGACCATTCGGTGTGTGATCCTCGAATTACGAGTTACGGACTTTCTAACAATTACGAGTCAGATAGTACTTAGATAATACACACATACACCGAGAGTAACTTAGCTAACAGATGAATAAATTGTTGTAGTATATAATTTATTTTATACCTACACATATACTTAGACATAAAATATTAACATGATATTTGGCTCTGAGGGAAAAACATCTTTGACTTTTACGATAGATAGAGAGAGGAATTAGTTTTTTTTTTAATTCTCATAAGAACAGTATAACACATTTGTACGTGGTAGAACTACGTTGCAGTAAAGTTATGGTAGCGGAGAACCAAATATGAATGGATAGGCTCTACCGACGATGGCCCGCTCTATCACAGAATATCAGCATATCATACGTATCGTGAGTGTAGGAAACCAAAGACTCTTTTCACTTAAAATGAGGAATTCTATCTAAGTCCCCAGGAATGATAACGCTTTAACATTTTTATTCTTAATTAAGTACGAGGATAAATGTAATGGGCCATAGTGAATGTGTGCTAAAATAACTACATTTTCAGAACATCTTAATTCCCTAAAATCTAAAGTTCAATTTACTATGTAGTTGGCGGCAAATAATTCCTTAGCCTTCCTAGATATGTTAGTCATCCGAAATCCTAACAACAACATAGGTCACGCTGTGTACAGAAAAAAGACTCGTACGAAACTTTATTTAAACGATGAATCTTATAATTACCATTCACATTTAGCTACCGTGGGCAAATCTTTGTTATAGAGAGCACGAGGGATCTTGTGACAGCAAAAACTTAGCCACCAAGTTTCAGCACGCCTGCGTGACAACAAGCTTCGCGAAATTTACGCTCAAGCAATTCAACAAACGCGATAAAATTGTCAGAAAGTATTATTAAAAACTCGATTGAACACTGTCTTTATTAAAATCCTTGTAATGGCGAATCTTTTGCCATATTTATAGGTTGTTCAGATCTATTAACATACAGTTTTATTTTGTCACATTTGTGGAGTTTGAGAGAACATTATGTATACAAAAATCCCGACATATAGAGAAAACAATTATTTTCCTGGTAAATCAAATATATAATCATTTATTCCTACTGTTAACACAGGGGCAGTAACATCGTCAGAGTGCGGTGATGGTGTATTAAAATATCTTTTAAAATATCGTATTCACAATTAGTACTTTGAGGTTTTCCTAAGATATTGGTTATAAACATCTTATTAAAAGCAATACTAACTAGTCGACATCCTGGCAATTACCACCCGCCTGTCAGATTTTCAAAGAAATTTTCGAGACAGCCTTGATGAAGACGTCTCGTAAATATAAATAAATTTAATTTTTTCAGATTTTTTAATTCTTCATGAAGTATTATAAAATATTTTATAGACACTTGAAATCCGTGAATGAAAGTGTTTGTGTGTGTATTTCTTTTAAAAACTCAATTTCATAATCATCGCATCAGAAAGGGAAAAGGTATAGCTGTAATGTATTTCTACAATGTCGAAGTTCGTCTTCGTACAAAGAGGAGGTTCTCAATTGTATTGTTTGATTTTGTAAACCTTCATGTACTTGTATGTTACACGACTCTACACAAAAACATATACAAATGTTAACAAATACATACATACTGTTGTGACTTCAATAAAACTTAAAACTCGATGGATTGGTAAAGCGAACGGTTGTGTGTTCCTCCTGCAATGCTGGCCTCCTAACCCGCTCGTGGATGACCAAACTGAAGCAGTCTGTCTTCTTTAACCGACAGCGAAGGTCCAAGTAAAAGGGACCTCTGAAGCGTGAATCTTGCGCCCCCAATCAGGGATCAACCAATTATTGACCTATTCACAGACTAATATCACACCGCGCTGGGTTCTAGGCAACGAGGTGGGCGTGACCCTAGATGAAGACGTTCGATTCTGTACACAACCCCGTTTCTTAAAAGAAAGGGTTGACTACTAAGATTTCGGGACCCTTATGGAAATGGTCCCGGTCTTAACGCCAGTCGTATGTGCCTATGTGGACTGCATACTTCTTTACCCTACTATTAGGGTGAACGCTGAAGTATGTCGAAATAAAACATTAATTATAAAATATACTGAAACTTTCACTACTTTCCTTAATTTTACTTACTATCTTTTTTGATATAAATCCTGAAACTGTTGCTGGTCCCGAAATTCCAAAATTCCTTAACCGTTCCTGAAATGTATGTTGCATACATTTTCATAACTTACATGATAACAGTTATTACTTTAAACATATAAAAATAATATATTTTGATACTATAATTTGACGATGCTAATTAGACTTACAAGTTGAACAACTTATTTATACACAAAACTATATGGGAGGCTAGTGTTATCCCTTTCTAAAATTTATAGCTATCCCTGTCTTGTATATAATTTTTTCAGCCATTTCGGAGATTAGCCGGAACAAACAGACAGACAGTCAGAGAAACAAAAATTTTAATACATGTTTTTTCTTTTGTTATAAGTACCGTATATACTTTCATGTGCAATTATTAAAAAGCTGTTATTTTGATATTACAAACAGACACTTTTATTAATTCGTATAGATTAAATTATTTATAGTTTATGGGTGGTTTCCACATAGCTCAAGTCGGAGTATTTCTATACACCTTGTCTTAGCACTGACTTCAGATTCCGTAATGTGGAAATTGTCCGATTCTTTTTTGTTTCTTGAAGTCTACTTTTACTTTTTGTTATAAGTTTATTTTTTGTGTTTATATTAATGTTTAATGGTTTTATTACATAAATAGTTGCGAAAGTTTCATATTTCAAAATTGTTAACTATTTTAATAAATTCTGTTATCATAGAATATTTCCAGTTATTTGTCCACCATCCTCTTAAATATATCTGCTTCCAAGATGTAGTGCATTCATCATTCATTCATAACAGCCTGTAAGAATCTAGGTCTGGGTCATAGGTTGCTTCAAAAAATTAAAACTTCGGTTGTGAAGCCGCTAGGAAGGTATTTAAGGCAACTGCCTTAAATACCTTCCTCGTCATCGCCTGTCGCACCGCTCTCGAGCGGTTGTATACAGGTAGTCCGCGCGCACTAACGTCCCTACGTTAGTGCCCCCTCCGTACCGCGCTTCGCGTTATTTAGTGGACGCTGAATAGCGTTGAAGTCCGGTAAGTGTTTTTCTCGCTAACTCTCAGATCTCACCCCCCCGCCTTCGGTCGGGGAGGTTGGCTGACCGCTTTTATTATATTGTAGAACACTAGATACTAGTGTATAAGTTTATTAGTTTATTTTATTAAATTATTTGTTTATTATATCCCGTGCTATTGTGTTTCTTAAATACGTTACTTGCTCTTTTCAGAGCAAGTCCCTGTTTTTCTGAGAACAGGGATCTGTTTCTTGGATTAAGAGCGTCCCGTTCTTTTCAGAACGGTGATCCCGCCCTTACTGTTTTCAATAAGACCGTCCCGTTCTTCTGAGAACGGTGACCCCTGTCCTATTAATGTATAAACGTCTCAAAAATGTCCTCGCAGGACTTGTTAGGTTCTGTAATTGAAGCCGTAAGTAGGTGCGGCAATGACCCGAAGGCTATGGCCTTAACCCTCTCAGCCCTTCTGGCTTCTCCCGCCCTTCAGGCACCGCCGCCCGTTATAGCGAACTACCTCGCGTCTCGAAACTCGTTCGCGGCGCTAGAAATCGACATGGAGTGCTCTCACTCTGACTCCGCGTCATCAGTATCTGCCTCCCGGAAGAGGCCTGCTAATAAGACTAGCACCAGGACATCGGAGTCCTCTGACTCCGATGATACCGGTGACTCCAATACTTCATACACCACGGTGTCGTCAAAACGCGCAGCGAAGCGCGCCGCGAAAAACCGTTCGCCCCCCGCCTCAGCGGCCCTTGCCGCTCCCCCCGCCACCGCAGCTCCCGTCGCTGCCGCGTCTTCAACCGCAGCCCCCGCCGCTGCCCCGACCCCGTTAGGCATCGCAGCGCCGTCGAAGCCGGCTTCACGTTGCGCTCCTCAATTCGCTAAAAAGCAAGTCCCGCCTCCTGTCTTCTTAAGAGACAAAACTGAATTCACCCGTCTCAACAAAATTTGCTACGATTCGGGTATAAAGTACGACCAAGCTACGAACATGGGCGTAGCCATTAAAATAGTTCCACAAACGATAGACGATTTTCACCGCATCACTAGACTTTTTACGAACGAACGTGTGTCTTACCACACATACGCTCTTCCGGAAGAGCGTAAAGTTAGGGTAGTCATCCGAGGAGTCCCTTTCGAGCTCTCCAACGAAGAAATCCTTGAGGACCTTAAGTCGCAAGGATTCCCAGTTGAGGCTGTGCATAAAATGCACAGCAGAACCGGGTTGAGATACCCAATAATTTTAGTCATCTTAACAAACATTCCGGAGGCGAAAACTATCTTTCGACAAGTACGCACCGTGTGCGGCTTGTCGGGAGTCAGAGTTGAGCCACCGCATAGGCGCGGTTTCCGGGCGCAGTGCCATCGCTGCCAGCTTTATGGGCATGCGGCGGCCAATTGCTCCGCCCCACCCAGGTGCGTTAAGTGCCTTGACCCGCATACCACTAAGGAGTGCCCCCGGCCCAAAGATGCCGTATCCCCGCCCGCGTGCGTCCTGTGTCAACAGACAGGCCACCCGGTAAGTTATAGAGGATGCCCGTGCGCTCCTCGTCCTCGCCCAAATAGGCAGATCCCACCGCCGGTAAATGACCGTTCATTCCCGGCATTATATGTTAGGAAGCCCCGTCAGGGCTTGTCCCAGCCGCTGCAGGGCTTCGCACGACCCCTTCAGGGTCCCGTCAGACCACCGCAGGCGCCCATTAGGCCACTTCCGGGCTTTACAAAGCCTTCGCAGGCTCCAGTATTTCCCTGGGGCCCTAAAAAGGTTGACCCACCGCGGGCAACCTCCTCCGCTCCTCAAACGACAACACAACAGCCATCAATGGTCGATGACCTTAACACGGTTTACGCCGCGATAAGGAACATTGACATCAATGAAATTGCAGTGTTAGCGAGTAAATTGCGCGCTTCTAGGTCCCCTCAGGACCGCTTATTAGCTATCGTAGAGCATAATAATCTATTGCGCTCATTGTAAGTTAAGTTAACTTAATTAACTTAACTTCACAATGACAGAGCCATCTGCTATGCCTATAAGTCACGGACGTATAAAGCCTAAAGGGTTATCGCTTATCTCTTTTAACATTCGCGGATTACGTAATAACCTTCCAGAGCTTAAGCTCTTCCTTAGAGATCGCGCAGCCGATTTTCTCCTCTTACAGGAAACCAACCTCAAATACAAGGACACTAAAGGCCTTTCTATTAATAATTATTCTCTTCTTCGTAATGACAGGCCCGACCGCCGAGGCGGCGGAACGGCCATTTATTACAAGAGGACATTACATTGCTCTCATATTGATACGCCACAGCTTACCAATATGGAAGCTACGATATGCAGGTTAGCTATGACGGGACATCAGTCTTTAGTCATAGCCTCCTGTTACATTCCCCCTGGAAACGACCCCCTCAAAAAAGATTTCGAGTCTATATTATCGCTAGGCAATTCAGTCATTATGTTTGGAGATTTTAACTCTAAACATAATGAATGGACATGCCGTGCAACTAACCGTAGTGGCAAGAAACTGCTTGAAATAACGCAGTCTCTTGACATTACAGTCCACAGTCCACTCGGTGCTACTCACTATCCCGATGCCACCGATTATGCCCCCGATATACTAGATTTTGCGTTACTCAAAGGAGTTTCTCTTAACCTCAGGTCAATCGAGACACTAGACGATATAGGATCCGATCACCGACCGGTCAACCTTATTCTTGGCCATCAGCCACCCCCCATAACAACAACGAAAACGTTTACTAATTGGAAAGGTTTCAAGGATTCTCTAGCTAAAGCTATAGACTCTCAGGACTGCCCCACCTACCTAGCGTCGGACTTAGACTTAGACAGTCCTGAAAAAATCGACACCGCGGTCAATTCACTATCAACACTCATTAAATCCTCTCTTAAGGAGAATGAAAGAGTCGTTCCGGTTGCTAATAATAGTGGGCTTCCCCTTCATATTAGCAACCTATTAAAAGCTAAAAAAGCTGCTTTCCGGAGAGCAGCAAAATATCCCACCCCCGAATATAGGCACACCGCGAATCGTCTTCAACGACAACTCCGTTTCCAACTCTCCGAACTTCGAGACCTCCAAAGGAGTGAACTCATGGAGAATATATCTCCCTCACATACAGCGTACTATAAGATGGCTAGAGCCCTCCGTATAGACGCTACAACTCACATTCCCCCTCTCTCTCGCCCCGACGTTACGGTTGCCTTCGAGGACGACGAAAAGGCTGAGTGCTTCGCAGATAGCATTGCCGAACAATGCTCTCCTAACTCTCAACCTGTCGACCCCTCACATATTCAGGAAGTGGAGGATGAGGTCCGCCGTCGGAACTCACCTCCTACAACCTCTGACCCTATTACTGTGTCCAATGATGAGATCTCGTCCCTCATCAAAGGACTTAAGCCCAAAAAAGCTCCGGGCGCGGATGGCATCTCCAACCAAGCCCTTAAACACTTTCCAGAGCAAGTGTTAACCCTCTTAGCTATTATTTTCAACGCCTGCTTTAATCTTAGCTACTTTCTAACTACGTAGAAAGAGGCAACTGTCATTGGTATTCCCAAGCCAGGCAAGCCTCTTAACCTACCCTCCAGTCATCGTCCCATTAGCCTCCTCAAGGACATGGGCAAGCTCTTTGAAAGAGTCATTCAAAATCGAATGAGGCGCTATCTGTTTCCCACAGACGGTGACCCTATTGTCATCCCCACCAATTTGGTTTCCGAGCGAAACACTCCTGCCCCCAACAAGTTCACCGCATTGTGGAATACATCCTCAGCGGTTTATATCCTCGTCGACATAAAACCATCGCGGTCTTTTTCGACATCGCCAAAGCCTTCGACCGAGTTTGGCACGAAGGCCTTATATTTAAACTATACAGAGTAGGTCTCTCCGATCGTCTAGTACGTCTCGTGGCCTCTTACTTACAACATCGTACCTTTCGTTTTAGATACGACGGCACGCTCTCCTCTCAGAGACCCATCAAAGCTGGTGTTCCTCAGGGATCAGTACTTGCTCCCCTCCTCTACATCTTGTACACCAACGACATTCCAATCCCGTCGAATGGTGTACAGCTCTCCCTATTTGCAGATGACACTGCCCTTTACTTTAAAGGTCACACACTACCTTTCGTAAGGAACAAGATCCAAAAGTCAGTCGATGACCTAGGAGCTTGGGTCCAAAAATGGCGCATCGATGTGAACCCGGATAAGAGCTCCGCAGTTCAATTCGATTGGAAACGACGCCGATTCAAAATCAATAAAAATATCCCACCAATACGTATGTTAGAGACCACAGTTCCCTGGCATACGTCTGCTAAATATTTAGGTGTCACCCTTGACACAAGGCTTACTTTCGAGCCTCATATCAAAAGAGTCACCCGTCTAGCACGGTTCTATCTAGGTAGGCTTAACAGTATGTTAGGTCGACATAGTAAAATGTCTCTAAGAAATAAGCGAACCCTTTGTAAGGTTTGTATACGACCGGTAATGTCCTACGCGGCCCCTATTTTTGCACACGCAAACTCTAAAATCATAAACTTCAAATAGTCCAAAATCTCTTCTGTCGTCGAGCTACGAACGCACCTTGGTACGTCCGTAATGCCGACCTCCATAGGGATTTAGAAATCCCAACAATACAACAATTTATTAAAAAACTCTTTGAAAACTTTTTCAAAGTATCAGAGTCGCATAGTAACACATTAATTCGTGAGGCAGCTAGTTATGCAGCCCCATTCCCCTCCCGCCATCGCGTCCGCAGGCCGAGAAACTCTCTCTCGGATCCGCCAAACAAACTGTCAAACGACTTAAACTGCCTCCTGGCGGCTCAGTCAAATTCATAATTAAGTTTTTAAATTAAAATAATTAAATTGTATTCATAATTAAAATGCCTTCGTAGGCACTCCCTCAGCGGCTTATAGCTGCCTGCGCCCTCTTTTTCCCAAAAGAGGGTCGCTCTACGACACGGCATGTGAAGCTTTAAACAGCTAGTTGTCAGTACCCAAAGGCGGTTTTTAGGGGGTATCACTTAGGCTCCCCAGTTAGGCGTGAGTCCCCCATAGCCACGATGGATAGCCTATCGTGGTATGCGTAATGCATTTTCCGCCTCCCTACGTAAAGGGTAGCCCTTTTCCAATTGCTTCGGGCGCAAAAAAAAAAATACCTTCCAAGAGGCTTCACAACCGCAGTTTTAATTTTTAGTTATTTTAAGGAAGACGCTACCTATTCTGGTTTATTCCCTCTGTTGCCTCTTACGAAACCCACACGACGATATGGTTGTAGATATTCTTACAACGCCACTACACGGTTCAAATTGTATTGTATGTGTAAGTACTGTAAGTGACGCAATTCATCTTATTTTACAGATGTGACAACGCACCCGTAGTTTCCATTTAACTTTCAAGTAGGAAATTAATATTATATACTGTATCCCAAGTTTCCAAAGTCGACATTTTGACATATCTGCTCGCCTACATTCAAGTATCAAGGTCTGTGGATTCAGATGTTATAATTTTGGAGGTAATCTTGTTTGGTGTATATAAGTATACACTTTTCTCATTAGATTGTTAAATAAAAAGGTGAGAGCCGGTTAACAGGGAGACTCAGCTTCTCGAATAGAGGCATTTCTGTTTTTAATCATATTAAGGCAAAGTCGTAATTTTAAAGATTTCACTTCATGATATTTCGCCTTTTATCTTATACAGTATACCACCGTTCACTTTTAGGGATTGTCGCTTTGATCTGGTGCAACCGTTACTACATTTATTTAATAACGCGATCTCTCCTAATACGTAATGTGGAAGATACTCGAGTCGCTCCATTGCCGAAAGGTTTTGGAGGTCCGGAACCTAGCAACTACAGATTTATAGCGATATTGTGCAGACGAGCCAAGGTATTCGAATCGGTGATTCACCACTGCTTGTATATGCAGGTAAAATTCTGTCTACACTAATTATCTGACGCACAACATGGCTTCCGCTCTGCTCGAAGTACAACAGAAAACTTGCTGCATTTAATGTCACAAGTAGTCCCAGCAGTCGATACAGGGATACAGCTTAATGTGGTCTATTACGATTTTCAGGAGGCATTTGATACGATCGATAATGAAATGCAGATGGCGAAGTTGGCCGGAGTAGGCTACACACCACAAATGTTGAAGTTCTTCGCCAGCTGCATGCGAGAAAGACGACAGTACGTTGACAATGGCGGGTACTACAACCACCGTCCACATACCTCCATCGACCAGAATCAAAAGATGCGTCGAAACAGACGCAGTACACTTGCAGATCCATCACAAGATGCAGCAATACTGCAAGTAGCAGTAAGCATCAATGCAACTACCATAGGGGTGGTGCCCCTCACGACAGACCTACATGATCCCCATCAACTTTGGCAACAAAATCGGTACTGCTGTTATATTAAAAATAGCATATTGATACTATTTTTAATATAACAACAGTACCAATTTTGTATAATAGCAGCACAGCACAATACAGTATTGTAGGCTACTTTCCTACATTATACACACACGCATATACCTACACTATTATTTGTATAGACTATTTATCTCGCTAAAGTATAATAGCAGCACGCCACTAAGACGCCAGTAACCTAAATTCTACATATCATAGAGCTATTACACTAAGGCATGGAGTTGAGTATGGTTGTTGCACTTAAAACTACTACCAAACACACTTACCCTAATCCGAAAGATAGTAGATGTATTATAACATACAACATTTTAAAATTCAAACTTATGCAATAAGAAATATATAAACATAATTATTTTAAATTCTATTTCATGGGTCGTACCAAAACATTATAAATTTACCTAGAATTTATTTAATTCTCTTTAACTTGGGGAATAACCTTAATTTCCTTTACATAATTAATTACGCCTGGGTCAATGATATTTTAAGGAAAGAGCGGTTGTTTTTAGTACACCTGCGGATAATTCTTTGAAATTTTTATATATTTTTATTTTTATGGCTAGTCATTAACTTGTTATTTAATTGATTAGCAAAGCGTCAACTCGTTTCGTGTTCAAGTATAAATAATTAATTTTTCAGTCTTTGTTATCACCAAAATTACTAACAATTAATTTATGAGTACTTCAAAGCGTTCAAAACGTATAACGTTATTATACCATAATATGTTTAAAATCCTGCACTTCTTAAATTTAGTATACCGAAAAATAGAAAGTAATTATTGTGGTTACATGTTTTCTTATTCTAAACTAGTTTAAATGCAACAAACACTACAAATCTTTCACTTTATTGTTAAATTTTATTGTTTCAGAGGGCTTAAATAAATTGACCTCCCATTTGGAAGTTGTTTTAAACTATTTCGGTAGTCTAATTTCAATATGCTCGTAATTTTATATACTCTGCACGTCTTATGACCCCCAGAGTCAGACGCTAGTAAATTTTACCCTCTCGCATATCTCGACAACAAATAACAATATCGACTCCAAAACTAGTTTAATCCTACGCGTAAAAATTAAAAATAAGTACTGAACACCTGATTAAGATTTCATTAAGGTGGCTCATTTGTAATAACTACTAAACTGTTTTGATATTCACAAGATCATTAATAATAGTTATTACTAGAAATGAAATAACAGTAAATATCTAATTATTACAAAATTAAAAATACCCCAATTCGGTTGCCACGATAAACGTTAGCTCATTAAATAAATTTAACGCAACAATTTTTGCGAAAAACGTTTTTTATGTTTTGTGTAAATTTTATATGGCATAGTTACCAGTTAAAATTTATTTTTGAAAATACGTTTAATGTAAATATGCGAATATTCAAATTGAATCTAAAATAGACTTCAAATTAGACAGTAATAGTGTTCTGTGCTTCAAATAGCATTTTTTACAGAAAATTTTGGTCCCACCAAGGATTCGAATCCAAGACCAAATAATCAGCAGTCGCGCTTACGACGACTAGAATAACGAGACAGTCAAATTACGACATTATCCTTGAATCTTGTATTTATAAATACGGTCCAGAACTGAAGCACCAGTCAACGGTTTGGCTGTTTCAAAATTAACCAATGCCCACTAAAGTGAAGCGCATGGAAGATTTAGGTCACTAGTTTTTTCACTTTGAGGGGGAATCTGGTATCAACTCCTTTACAAAACATCAATATCAATATAGGTGAATAGTATACTACCAAATTTTAGTCATAAACTTTGCTCACTGCTGTTAGCTAACGAACGCGGGGCTTCGCGGGCTTCATCGCGACAATGTACCTACGCGCTCTGCGCTCTAAACAAGGAGCTCCTGAACATCACACCAGTGAAGGTTTTATGTCACCTTCTAAATAAAAATCCATTTGAAATGGAAACAGTTTTCGTCGCCAGAAGATGCGCTAATAGCGTTCGACCAGGCGACGATTTCTGAGGCAGACTGGAAAAAGTGTTTCGAAAATTGTTTCAGACGCATAAAACTTTGTGCAGATGCTGGGAGAGGTTTATTTGTAAAACTTTAATAATAAAACCTTATAACATATTTTTTTTTGTTTCGCTAAATTTTTTGAGTGGCCCCCGTACATTAACTGAAATTAATATCAAATGTTCAACCAGAAAGCAATACGGAAAGTTTGTCAAGTTACAGGAAAAATATTGCCCAGTTTGGCTTTAGAAGGTTATCCTATATTATGGAAAAATATTTTATTTCTCTCGAGTGGTCGTATCGAGGTCCCAGTAAGGAGAGATTTGTTAGTGTTTTTCAGGATTTAAGGAATGAGTATTCGCTCTACCACCGTTTTTGCATCGCATTGATTCACCGATTTAGTAAAGTTTTCTAGATCTATTTTTAGATATTCAAGTTAAAAAATATTTTTTAATATGATCCTTAACATAATAATCTAGAATGTTTATTGAAAACTAATAAGATTCAATAATTTAATAAAGTCAGGTGTACCTCAAAATTTGAAAACAAGAATGAACAACCAGTGCGTGCTGCCAGTGATGACTTATGGAACTGGGACGGGGTCCTTCACTGCATGCCGTATGAGGAAGCTCAAGGTCGCTCGTCGAGCTTTGGAGAGGGCTCTGCTCGATGTTTCTCTGTTTAGTAAACTGAGAAATAAGGATATCCGTAACAGAACCAGACTAACCTACATAGCCCAACGGATTAGTAAGCTGAAGTGGCAATGCGCTGGCCATATAGTTTAAAGAACCGGCAATCGATGGGGAAGCAAGGTTCTCAGCTGACAAGTTTGGAGCAATCACTAGATGGAGTGACGACCTGGTAAGACATGCAGGAAGTCGATGGGTGCAGGTGGCTCAGGTCCATGCTTTGTGGCATTCTTTGGGGGAGGCATATGTTCAGCAGTGGATTTGTGAAGGGCTGTAATGATGATCATAATGATGATGAAATCGCTTTTAAAGTCCGACACTATTCCGATGATATACCGGACGTCAGTCTGAGAGAGATTAGAATGGCTCTCCAGAACCTTAAAAACGGCAAGGCCCCAGGTGAGGATGGAATTACAGCGGAGCTTCTGAAAGCGGGTTAAAACCGGTACTTGAAGTCGCAGAAGCTCTTTAATTCAAACAAATAATCATTTGCTACCGGTGGGAGCGTCAGAGAAGAGGGCAAATTCTCCATAGTTTGACGTAACACATTCGTTATCGCAACCGCGCAGCTGGACGGATCCGCAGATGAGAAACAGACCTCCCGTCATGGACAAGATGCAAAAAAAGTGTCGCAATCTCATCCAAATCAGCTGACTTATATACATATTCGTCGAACATCTTGGGACTCTTAAACAGGTGGATAATATGACGATATAGATTACACCAGACAATGTTCAGATATACCCAAAGGGGAGGTAACTTGTAGTTCATACCTGTCTAGTTCAATTGTCAGCAGAAGGTCCAAGCAATTGGCTGTGTCACCATCTACATAGGGTACCCTAGTTGGTTCCTTTACCAGTTGAGAAAGACCTAGCGTCAAGGCAAAATTCCAAGCTTCTCTTTGCATGGTCGGTCTTCTGGTATAGGAACAGCCAGTTTTGGTGACAGGCGTTAATGTACCCCAGAAAGGCCCACTTTGCAGTAGGATACGGATTTAAGGCCACATGAGCAGCCTCACTAAGGCGATCAAATAATCGTGTTGTCTCCTGGTCACCACTGTGCGATCGATAGACACATACATAAAGGATTTTTTCAATAACTGTATCTACCATCACCCAGATTGTCGAAAAAGAGGGATCTTTAAAGTGATGGAGACGCTGGAAGCAGATGTCATTGCGAACGTACACACAGACTCTGGCACTTAGATGGAATTAGTGCTCCACGGAGTATCCAGGATAATCAAGGAACACCGCACTCAATGGAAATTCAATTTTGGTCTCCGTCTAGAAAAATAGGCGCGGCTATTCAGTCTCATGATGGTGATGGACTGCACTGAGATTAGAGTGCAATCCTCAAAGTTTAGTGAGGTGCACTTTTAATAAGAGAACATCTCAGTCATCCCTCACGCCTACTTACTTCAGCCTCTTAACTATATCTGCCTCTAGAAAGCAGTGAATCCACCGTCGTACTTCCATTTAGTCTTCCGTTTTATCAATAACTGTATCTACCATCACAAAGTTATGGAGAACCAACGTTGGCCAAAAACAGTGAAATCTTACTCCTTAGGGATGATGATGAGGCAATCACTAGCTGCCAATATGTTGATAAGCATCTCGTTTGTCTTTTCAATAAAATATAAAAATGTATTGTGTACTTAAACTCCGATCAATAATGCGAAATGATTCAAAGAAAACGTGAAACATATTAGTGTGTATTTGAAAAATTACTTCTAATATTGACCTCGAAGAGCTTTCAGCAAGAAAGGTCTTTCATTTCCCTTTTGGAATCAGCTAGACTACGTCACATAATGCTTATTTATTGAAACAACTATTACTGCTTATCCATTTAAAGGATTGGCTGTGTTCCGGTCTGAAGGAATAGACAACTCGTATAAACACAGACTGTAAGGTACTCCATCTTAGTACTTATAACGCATCTGTAGCCTTCTTTATTTGAAGTTGTTTGCAGGTATCCATGGACTGCAGAAGCCACTTACCAACACTTTTTTTCACTTTGATTTCATTAATAAGATAAAAATATTATACCACGAACAGTAATCAAATAGTCTAAGGAAGGTAGGTTCAATTTATAAATCTTTTTGTTACTAATAATATAACTAATTTAGATGTTCTTTAAATAGTTTACGGAGAATTTTGTTTTCTTATTCTGGAAGGCATCTTTGAAGTCTTGATTACTTAAAAACCTCACGAAATTCTCTTTGATACAATCGAAAACTCGCGATTCTTATATTTTTTATTTTTTTGTTCTTATAATCGGTAAAATAATCCTAATTGAAAAGACAAAAGTAGAAAAATATTCACTCGCGTTATATTTATTCAATTGTTGTCATCTTTTAAAATATAGAAAGTGATTTTTGGGATGTTAGTTCTTAAGCGAACATATTTTTCTCTTGTTTCGTTTGATATAAGAATAAACAAAACATGTTTTCTCCATTTAGCACAATAACACTTATTATCCTGTTCATAAAAATTAAATGATCTATAAAACATTTGTTGTACAGTCGTTTGAATTATATCAATAATAGTAAGTGATAGATTAGGTTTTAATAATTATGACAAAATGTTTTTTTATAATAAAATAAAACTAAAACTAAATATATATAAAATATGTATTTTAAATTAAAACCTATTCATAATTATGCATGGAAATAAAGAATGCCTTTAGAAGGAAGTTATTACATCTTTCCTTGCTTGTGCAATATTTATATGGAAGCTTGTTTGCCCTCAAGCTTCGCCTAAGCATAGGTACACCATAGCCCCGTTTACTCGAATATCATAAGAGTTTCAGTCAACGCAAGTAACGTCATTAAAACCAACGTACTGCTCATTAAGAAATTTCTGAGTTTTTATACGATGTGTAAAAAAACGAATATACAGTATATACAGTACTTTTTCCTAGTAAGTTTTCCTTGCTCAGTGGAGTTTATTGTATAAATAAAGAGTTCGTTTTAGGTTTAAAGATTAATTGAATTGCCGTGCTTTACTCGCGTTGGCTGTCAATGACCATTCTAGATATTTTGTATTTGTATCACATTGTTTAATTTATATATAAAAGGGTTATTTTATTAAACTGCACAACTAAATTAAAATAAATATACACTATAAAACTTTATGTGAAATAAGAATAGAAGGGGAGTTGATTGAGCAAGTGGATGAGTTTGTATATTTGGGATGTTTATTTAGCAGGGATGGTAGATATGACAAGGACATAGAACGACGAGTGAACGCAGGAAATAGAGTGAATGGGGCTCTACACGCTATTATGAGGAGTCAGAATGTGTCAAAGAAGGCACGTATGGCAATTCATAATGCTGTGTTAGTCCCTTCTTTAGTGTATGGTAGTGAAAGTTGAGTCTTGTAGAAGAAGCACGAGAGTAGAGTAAATGCTTTAGAAATGCGGTCCTTAAGGAGTATGCTAGGGCTGAATCTGAATGACAGGGTGAGAAATAGTGTGATAAGATAAAAGTGTGGTTTGCAAGATGACGTTGTGACAAGGATTAAGAAAGGAATGCTTCGGTGGTTTGGTCATGTAGAAAGAATGAACGAGGAAAGAGTGACAAAGCAAATTTATGTTGCAGAAGTGAAAGGCAGGGTCGGGAAGGGACGCCCTAGACGAAGGTTTATCGACCAAATCGGCGATACATTAAAATGGGCCAGATTAGGAGTACCCTTAACCGACGAGCGTGTATGCGTAGATATATGGATGTAAAAGAGGCGAGAGAGGTGTGTCAGGATCGCGCCAAATGAAAGTCCGTAGTCTCTGCCTACCCCTCTGGGTGACAGGCGTGAGTGTTTAGGTTATGTATGTATTATGTATGTATAAATCTTTCATATCATTTGATCAAAATATATTTGTTTAATACAAATCGATTATTTTCCCAGACATATAAGTTAACTCATGATATTTTACCTTTACGATTGATCAATCGGTAAATCTGATAACACTTTTTATAAAAGTTACAAACTAACTTCAAAATAAAGAATAAAAACACATAACGGCTTTTAAAGTCACTTCTAAAGTAGGGGTTTTCATTTTTCGATACACACTGTGTATCGAAAAATGAAAGCCGCTACTTCAGAGTTAGTTATGTAAAAATGATTTTCTTTTAGTTTTGAAGTGAGTTGAAGGTCTCTTTTGAGTAGCCTAGAGAATATCACAAGTTCAGGATTACAACTAACATTAATCCCACTGTTTTGTGGCTTTTGACTTAGGAATGGCTTATCTTCAAAATATGAGGTCATTGATCATTAAGTTAAAATTACGCTTTTTAAAGCATACTGCCAGAGCGTATACACGGGACGCCTGTGGGTCAAATACACCAAAAGATCGCTTGAAGCCCTGCGCATCCAATATAATAATATATTCAGGATGCTGTTGGGACTGCCTCGTTTTTGTAGTGTATCAGGGATGTTTACGGCATACCAAACAGACCATCTGTTTGGTATGCCGCAAACATCCCCATTTGGTGCCATTAAAAAACCGCACCCCTTATCAGCAGGGTACGAGCCAGTCACAACAGCATTCTGAGGACCGTAGCAGACAGATATACATCGCCGCTGTGGAAATGTCTTGTGCAGAGACTGATCACTGGGCCCTATCCACCCCCATGATGGTCTGTCTCGGCACAGGGTATTACTTTATTTTACTAGATTTTAAGCAAACCATTGTTTTACTAACCCTTGTTATTGTTTATATTACTATTATTGTATTACTAACACACATATGCATTTTAATTATCTGAAATAAAGAATTTATTATATTATTATATTATTTACGTCCCGATGTCAAAGTTAACCCCTTCAGTTTTTTAGTTATTTCTTTTGAGCCGATCTACGCAGAATGAATTTACTGTATCTTGAAGTCTTGCAGTGGTATACTGGGGCTTATTGTTAATTTTATTAATTACAGAATCCCATGCAGGTGGTAGGTACATATAGTATACAGCCTCTTTCTCTATTGATTCGATAAAATACGTAAAAGTAGTTTTATTCCATGTGTAGTGTTTGCGCAAATATAAGAACTCATAATAAAACAAGATATATTTAAATTGGTCCAGCCGCTTAAAAAAAATGGAACATACATTAAAAAAAAACACACGCATTGAATATTGACACATTCGCGTTTTATTAACTCGTTAATGACGCTGGCGGTGATCAAACACAGCTTACTCATACATTATGAAATTTTAAAACGAGGGTTTTTTGCGATTCACTACAGTTTATTGACGTGTAAACATATGTACACGAGTAAGTAAGAAATTTGTGGTATTTTTTCACTATTTATAATGAATAGAATAATATGAATTTGTGGTTTATTATTAGGGTTGTACCAACTAAACAATAAGGAAAGACAATATGTCTGTGAGAAATATCCTTTACTACGAGTACATAGTATACAAATATGCACAATCCTTTTGGCTCTTTTGCTGCCAAGGCTGTGAAAAAATATAAATACTTTTGAACTTTTGATTTTACTTGCTGACTTCGATAATGTTCTTCAGTAGGTACGCAAATCAGTTGTTGTCGATTATTAAAACCGTTTCCATGGAAAGATCTCTTCCAATTTATAATTTTGCTATGTAGTAGTGACGTAAGAGAACCACCTACCCCATATCACCCCGTGTGGTGTCTGATATATGGGAAAGGCCTAAAGTAACGTTGTGACTAACGGCAAAAGTCTGATGGTTCTTGTCGGCCTTAATACTGGCAATATTAATCCATCGGTAAGTGTTATTGGATTTTGAAACTATCACTTGTGGCAATAGCATGCACTAGAATTATTTCACAAACGAATAAGAAGTATTAGAATGCTCCAAAGTGTTCGTCTTGAAGGCATGTGGCCCGTTCAAGGCAGAGCCAAAATTTATATAAATTATCTTCTGAGTGTTGGTAATGTACATGTATGGTTTTTAAAGCATCTTCATGAAAATAAATACTCAAAAAAGGGTATTAATAAAGTGGATTTACTATTACTAACACTTTTTATTTATCTCTGAATGTAGGAACCCAAACTACTCCAATCATCAACACTAAACTTATTCTGTTTTGTGACACTTGTAACCCAATCCGTGAAAGAAAATTCACTGAGATGGTAATAATGTTACCTTCGTCAAGAGTCCGATTAAGCGCAACATTAGCGTTATCTAATTAATGCAATCAGCAGAATAAAATCATATTGAATATAAATCCTTTCCATTGAATCATAATTTTTTATTTATTCTATTTTTCTTTTAACATAGACTTTTGTCGTGTGAAACTGAATTGCATTTCTGGCGCGACATAGAGGTATTCAACTTAATACTGGCAGTAAACAGCATTCATCATCATTACAGCCCTTCACAAGTCCACTGCTGAACATAGGCCTCCCCCAAAGAATGCCACAAAAGCACGGTCCTGAGCCACCTGCATCCATTGACTTCCTGCATGTTTTACCAGGTCGTCACTCCATCTCGTGGGGGGACACCCTACACTTCGCCTACCGGTACGAGGCTGCCACTCGAGAACATTTCTTCCCCATCGGTTGTCGGTTCTTCGAGCTATATGGCCGGCCCACTGCCACTTCAGCTTACTAATTCGTTGGGCTATGTCGGTTATTCTGGTTCTACTGCGGATATCCTCATTCCTAAGTTTATCACGCAGAGAAACTCCGAGCATAGCCCTCTCCATAGCTCGCTGAGCGACCTTGAGCTTCCTCATGCGGCCAGCAGTGAAGGACCACGTCTCAGTTCCGTGAGTCATCACTGGCAACACGCACTGGTTGTACAATTTCGTTTTAAGGTTTTGAGGTATATCTGACGAGAAGATGTGTCGTAGCTTCCCGAACGCTGCCCAGCCGAGTTGAATCCGTCGATTGACCTCTCGGTCGAAGTTGGACTTACCTAGTCGGACTATTTGTCCCAGGTAAACATACTCGTCAACAACTTCGAGCTTAGTGCTCCCAACAACTACCGGCATAGGTGTGACATGGACATTAAACATAATCTTTGTTTTGTCCATGTTCATCTTAAGACCTATCCATTGGGAAACACTATTGAGGTCATTGAGCATAGTGCTTAGGCCCTCCAGCGATTCTGCCATAAGGACTATATCGTCGGCAAATCGAAGGTGAGTGATGTACTCGCCATTGATGTTGATACCGTATCCTTTCCAGTCCAGAAGCTTGAAAACGTCTTCCAATGCAGCGGTGAAGAGTTTCGGGGATATGACGTCACCCTGTCTTACACCTCTCTGCAATTGGATAGGTTTCGTACTCGCCGTGTAGTGGCGGTCAAGAATATCCACTACCCCATATCCTCCCGTGGGTGTCGTAAAAGGCGACAAAGGGAAACAGGCAGAAGATGGGCAGCAGCATCTTCCTGATAATAGCCAAAATTATAATAAAAAAAACTGCGGTTGCCAACCCGCTCGCCAAGCGTGGCAACTATGGCAAATACCCCCCAATGACTAAAGTACGAAACAGCATTACTTGGATAAAATTTGTTAGATAAATATTATTTGTTAGAAATACTATAAATTTTTACTTCTACCGTTTTTTTGTATAATAAAATTTGTTAATATTATACAAAAAACGGCAGAAGTAAAAAAAGTAAAGTAATAATATTCAAATCAATCCCTAGTGTTGATTTGTTAAATCATCATTTAGGATATTCCCAGAGACGGCTGTTACTTAAATTCGTATATGAGGACATGTTTGAAGAGTTTTTAGAGGCTGGAATGTATTTAGTTGATTCAATCTCAGTCATCACTCACACCCAATTACGTCAGTCTCTTAACTATATCTGCCTCTAAAAAGCAGTTAATCCACCGTCGTACTTCCATTTAAAAGTTATAGAGAACCAACGTTGGCCAAAAATCGTGAAAGCAGGTCGCGGCCCGGGGGGCCGTAGTGGAGGAGGCTTACACTGAGCTCGAGGCATAGGATGTGGAAAAGGGAGTCCTGGACTCCTGCCTCGCGGACTACGAGCAGTTCTTTTCGCTCACGGACGACTTGATCGAGGCGGAGGCCAAGTATGCTAATGAAGCACGTGAAGCTCGGCTGAGTGGCCTGGCCGAGTTCTCTCGGAAGCAGCCTACTCAGCTGGAGCTGTTGAGACGACTCCCAACTCTAGACCTGCCAAGGTTCTCCGGGGTTCTTTCCGACTGGATGACTTTTGTAGGCCTTTTTGATAGTCTAGTGGACGCCCGGAGGGACTTGACACCAAGCCAGAAGATGGCGTACCTCCTAGCCTCACTGGAGGGGGAGGCCCTGGGTGTCGTCGGCCATTTGAGATTGTCAGACGACGCTTACCAGACTGCTCGGGACCTCCTCGCCGGAAGATACGCCAACGTCGACGTGTTGATAAGCATCTCCTTTGTCTTTTTAATTAAATATAAAAATGTATTGTGTATTGAAATTCCGATCTACAATGCAAAATGATTCAAGGAAAACGTGAAACATATTATTGTGTATTTGAAAAATTACTTCTAAGATTGACCTCGAAGAGCTTTCAGCAAGAAAAGTATTTCATTTCCCTTGTGGAATCAACTAGACTAAGTCACATAATGCTTATTCATTGAAACAGCTATTACTGCTTATCTATTTAAATGATTGGCTGTGTTTCGGTCTGAAGGAATAGACAACTTGTATAAATACACGCTGTGAAAATTTCCATCTTAGTACTCACAAGTAAAAATGCATCTGTAGCCTTCTTTGTTTGAAGTTGGCTCCAGGTGTCCTTGGACTGAAGTACCATATATTTTACTGTAAGTTCATTGTTCACCTTGATTTCATCAAAAAGATGAAAAGCATTATACTAGGAACGGTAATCAACTAGTATAAGGAGTAGGTTCAATTCATAACTCTTTTTGTTACTAATAACATAACTAATTTAAAAGTTCTTTCAATATTTTATGCAGAATTTTGTTTTCATATTCTGGAAAGCATCTTTGAAGTCTTGATTACTTATAATCATCCCTCACCTCATCAAATTCTTTTTGATATAATCGAAAAATTGCGATTCTTTTATTCTTTATTTGTTCTGATACTTATGTTGTTAATTTTGAATCCTATTGAATTTTTTTAATCATGGAAGTAATATGTCTAGCTTGTTAAGCTAAATAAGCATGTAAACATTTCTTTCCTTGTAATTTAATGACTTAGGATATTTAAAAGTACTTTTAACACATTTTATGCCAGTTGAAGTAAGAGTTGGAGTATAAATTTAGACAAATTTCTACGGTTTAATGGTTTCGATTGAACATAGATAACAATTACGTCGTTGCGCGGGCGACAACGTAAAGTGAAATTTATAACAAGCCATAGATTTCTACAAGCAACTCTCCTTATTCCTTGACGCCTTATCTGAATTGAGGGGTACTTAATTGCACTTAAACGTCCCGCAAGAATAAGATAAGAAGGAAAAAAAGAACTGTTTATTTGATACAATCGTTTTAAAAGAATATACAAGCGCAAAGGGCAAACATATGCACGTTTTAGTCTAAGACTACTTACGCATTAAAATCAGTACTTACACATCATCGATAGATAATAAAACAAAAATATTAATAAAAAAAGTGACATCAAATAGGTTTCCAACTCAGCATAATGCTGGAAAGGCAGCGCTGATTTTCAGCTGGATCCTTGTGACTTCACTGACAATTCGGTGTGTGATCCTCGAATCAGAGTACGGACTACTCTAGAGTTACGGACTTTCTAACAATTACGAGTCAGATAGCACTTAGATAATACACACATACACCGAGATTAACTTAGGTAACAGATGAATAAATTGTTGTAGTATATAATTTATTTTATACCTACACATATACCTAGACATAAAATATTAACATGATATTTGGCTCTGAGGGAAAAACATCTTTGACTTTTACGATAGATAGAGAGAGGAATTAGTTTTTTTTTTTTTTAATTCTCATAAGTACAGTATAACACATTTATACGTGGTAGAACTACGTTGCAGTAAAGTTATGGTAGTGGAGAACCAAATATGAATGGATAGGCTCTTCCGACGATAGCCCGCGCTATCACAGAATATCAGCATATCATACGCATCGTGAGTGTAGAAAACCAAAGACCCTTTTCACTTAAAATGAGGCATTCTATCTAAGTCCCTAGAGATGATAACGCATTAACATTTTTATTCTTAATTAAGGACGAGGATAAATGTAATAGACCATAGTGAATGTGTGCTAAAATAACTAAATTTTAGAACATCTTAATTCCCTAAAATCTAAGGTTCAATTTACTATGTAGTTGGCGGCAAATAATTCCTTAGCCTTCCTAGATATGTTAGTCATCCGAAATCCTAACAACAACAACATAGGTCACGCTGTGTACAGAAAAAATACTCGTACAAAACCATATTTAAACGATGAATCTTATAATTATCATTCACGAGAGCACGAGGGATCTTGTGACAGCAAAAACCTAGCCACCAAGTTTCAGCACGTCTGCATGACAACAAGCTTCGCGAAATTTACGCTCAAGCAATTCAACAAACGCGATAAAATTGTCAGAAAGTATTATTAAAAACTCGATTGAACACTGTCTTTATTAAAATCCTTGTAATGGCGAATCTTTTGCCATATTTGTAGGTTGTTCAGATCTATTAACATACAGTTTTATTTTGTCACATTTGTGGAGTTTGAGAGAACATTATGTATACAAAAATCCCGACACATAGAGAAAACAATTTTTTTCCTGGTAAATCAAATATATAATCATTTGTTCCTACTGTTAACACAGGGGCAGTAACATCGTCAGGTTGCGGTGATGGTGTATTAAAATATCTTTTAAAATATCGTATTCAAAATTAGTACTTTGAAGTTTCCCTAAGATATTGGTTATAAACATCTTATTAAAGGCAATACTAACTAGTCGACATCCTGACAATTACCACCCACCTATCTGACTTTCAAAGAAATGTTCGAGACAACCTTTCTTTTTTTTATAGGATAAGGGTGCCAAACGAGCACACAGTCCACCTGATGGTAAGTGGTTGCTGCGGCCCATAGATATCTACATCTATCCTCTGTTACGAATCAAAATGTAGACGAGTTTTCACCCGTGAGGACTAAGATGGAATGCCTCATTTCCAGTAACCTTGATGGAGACGTCTGGTAAATATAAATAAATTTAATTTTTTCAGATTTTTTAATTATTCATGAAGTATTATTAAAGATTTTATAGACACTTGAAATCCGTGAATGAAAGGCGTGAGTGTTTGTGTGTGTATTTCTTTCAAAAACTCAATTTGATAACCATCGTATCGGAAAGGGAAAAGGTATAGCTGTAATGTATTTCTACAAAGTCGAAGTTCTTCTTCGTACAAAGAGGAGGTTGTTTGATTTTGTAAACCTTCATGTACTTGTATGTTTCACGACTCTACACAAAAACATATACAAATGTTAACAAATACATACATACTGTTGGGACTTCAGTAAAACTTAAAACTCGATGGATTGGTAAAACGAACGGTTGTGTGTTCCTCCTCCGATGCTGGCCTCCTAACCCGCTCGTGGATGACCAAACTGAAGCAGTCTGTCTTCTTTATCCGACAGCGAAGGTCCAAGTAAAAGGGACCTCTGAAGCGTGAATCTTGCGCCCCCAATCAGGGATTAACCAATTATTGACCTATTCACAGACTAATATCACACCGTGCTGGGTTCTAGGCACCGAGGTGGGCGTGACCCTAGATGAAGACGTTCGATTCCGTACACAGCCCCGTTTCTTAAAAGAAAGGGTTGACTACTAAGATTTCGGGCCCCTTATGGAAATGGTCCCGGTCATAACGCCAGTCGTATGTGCCTATGTGGACTCTATACTTCTTTACCCTACTATTAGGGTGAACGCTGAAGTATGTCGAAATAAAACATTAATTTCTTCAATAAATTATACTGAAACTTTCACTACTTTCCCTAACTTTACTTATTATATTTTTTGATATAAATCCTGAAACTCTTGCTGGTCCCAAAATTCCAAAATTCCTTAACTGTTCCTGAAATGTATGTTGCATACACTTTCATAACTTACATGATAACAGTTATTACTTTAAACATATAAAAATAATATATTTTGATACTATAATTTGACGATGCTAACTAGGCTTACAAGTTGAACAACTTATTTATACACAAAACTGTATGGGAGGCTAGTGTTATCCCTTTCTAAAATTTATAGCTATCCCTGTCTAGTATATAATACCATTTTTTCTATCATTTAGCTCTTTTTAGCTTATCGTGTGAAAAAGTTTAGAAGATTACGGACTTCCATCTGTTGACTCCTTGTAACATCAGCTATCTGCCTGCGAAAGTCCCTTTAAAATCGGTACAGCCATTTCTGAGATTAGCCGGAACAAACAGACAGACAGTCAGAGAAACAAAAATTTTTATACATGTTTTTTCTTTTGTTATAAGTACCGTATATACTTTCATGTGCTATTATTAAAAAGCTGTTATTTTGATATAACAAACAGACACTTTTATTAATTCATATAGATTAAATTATTTATAGTTTAGGGGTGGTTTCCACATAGCTCAAGTCGGAGTATTCCTTTACACCTTGTCTTAGCACTGACTTCAGATGGTTGAGACCGTTATGTGGAAATTGTCCGATTCTTTTTTGTTTCTTGAAGTCGACTTTTACTTTTTGTTATAAGTTTATTTTTTGTGTTTATATTAACGTTTAATAGTTTTATTACATAAATAGTTGCAAAAGTTTCATACTTCAAAATCGTTAACTATTTTAATAAATTATGTTATCATAGAATTTTTCAAGTTATTTGTCCACCATTCTCTTAAATATATCTGCTTCCAAGAAGTAGTGAATTCATCATTAATACATAACAGCCTATAAGAATCTAGGTCTGGGTCATAGATTGCTTCAAAATGTGCATAGTGCCTTAAGTACACTATAGTTATATAAAAATAGTTATTTTAAGGAAAACGCTACCTATTCTGGTTTGTTCCCTCTGTTGCCTCTTACGACACCCACAAGACGATATGGTTGTAGATATTCTTACAACTCCACTACACGGTTCATATTGTATTGTGTGTAATTACTGTAAGTGACGCAATTCATCTTATTTTACAGATGTGACAACGCACCCGTAGTTTCCATTTGACTTTCAAGTAAGAAGTTAATATTATATAATGTATCCCAAGTTTCCAAAATCGACATTTTGACATATCTGCTCGCCTACATCCAAGTTTCAAGGTCTCTGGAATCAGATGTTATAATTTTGGAGGTAATCTTATTTGGCGTATATAAGTATACACTTTTCTCATTAGATTGTTAAATGAAAAGTAGAGCAGGCTACACACCACACATGTTAAAGTTCTTCGCCAACTAGATGCGAGGCAGACGGTAGTACGTTGACTATGGCGGGTACTACACTGAGTAGACGACTGACCCCGACCTTGTAAAGTACCTTCCATTTTATCTTTACGATAAACAACTTACCGGAGGTGATCAAGGAATCAACGTGCCTTTTTTATAGGATAGGGTGATAAACGAGTATAAATTCCCTCTGATATTAAGTGGTTGCTGTGACCCATAGACATCCACATCTATCCTCAATAAAGAATCAAAACGCATGTGCGTTGTCACCCGTGAGAACTAAGATGGAATGCCTCTTTTCCAGTAAAAAGGGTCTTCGGTTTTCTACACTCACCATACGAAACACAGCAGTGTTAAGCTGCTATTTTACGCTGGTATTCTGTGAGAGCGTGGTCCTTCTCCGGTCGAGCTACAAGTATACTACTAATATAACTGCAGCATGGCTCTACCACATAATTATTTGCTGATGCCCTAAAGTTAGTTATCGAAATAAGAGATACCTTAGACCATGCTAGACTGCAGTTAAATGAGGTCATGAAGTGGAGCCGGGACAATAAACTTTATTTTAACGTGAGCAAATGCTCTGCCGTGCACGTGTTCCGTGCCATCATCCGTACCTCATGGAGGGAGAGCAGCTGCATCGCGTCATGAAAGTAAAAGATCTGGGTGCTCACTTCACATGTAATTTAAAGTTTAGAGAACACATTACTGAAGTCTGCAAGAGCGCATACCGCAATTTCGGTCCTGAGACAATCGAACGGATTACTAACATTAACGTATTATAGGCATTGTATGAAGCGATGGTAAACAGTCATTTGGAGTGCAAATCTTTCATTTGGGTTCCAAATGGAGATAAGTTAAGGTCGGTGTTGGAAGGTGTTCAAAATAAGTTTGTTAGATCGTTATATCTCAAATTATATGGGGTATATCCTGGTTATCCGTTACTGTATCCTACTCTGTTGATTCTCGGTATCATAGGATAGAGTAAACTGGAAGTAAAAAGGGAAGTATTGCTGGCCAAATACTCATTTAAGGTGTTACGGGATGCAGTTAACAACCCAGCTACCCAGCAGTAGATGAAGTTGTGCGTGCCAGTTCGAAGTAACGAACGGTGACGACGAGTCTGGCTGCTGGAACTGCCGCGCGCAAGAATCAACTTATTACGCGAGGCGCCACTCACCCGCGTGCTACGTACGCCCAATGCGGTTCTGAGCCTATTGATTTATTCCAATGTTCTTTGAAGGAGTACACAAAACCTACCTTGCTATTCTATGTTTTAATATATATATTTATGTTACCTAAACGACTAATTAAGTCGGACTTATCTATCGTAGGGCGATCCTGTAATAATAGTAGTAAGTTGAAAATAAAATAATTAAACTAATATATGTTAGTTATTATAAAGGAACTTTCGTCTTAGATGAGCTATGAATATTAGTTTTCTATCCATGATGAAGAAGATAAAATAAATTTTAACGTAGATGTTAATTTGATTGTAAATTAACATGAAATAAAAGAATTACATGCTCTTTATGAAATAATTTTCACGCTTTCCATTAAATTCGAGGTAGACCGTTTTACAGAGTATCAACATAATATGGACTTATTTAAAACACAGCAGAATTCCATACATCACCGGATTTATTACCTCAGTAAGAAACCTTAATATATTCTTCTTACACGGTATATTAGAGACGTTTTAAAAACAAATTGCACATGGACTTGTTATACGTCTGTTTAAATTTACGAATCGATCGAATTTAGAAAGAGCTAATATCAAAGAACTGTAACACCAAATTTTTGCTGCTTGTTTTACCTTGTAATGATACAAAAATAAATAGAATGTGTGACTTTTAACAAAGTAAACGTAAAATTATCTCCTAAAATACTTTTATCAACAAGTACAGTATAAATTTGCGTTTCGATTGCATTAAAAATGCAGCATGGTTCCCTTAGGCTTTCGTAATTAAAGCAACGCGACTTAATTAACATTTCCTCGCCAATTATTTCAGTGATTAAAATTTTCAACTCAGGATACAGCTTTCGTCCACCAAAATTTTGACTGTGGGATAATTTTATAAGTACACCATAAAATTTTAAATATTATTTTTATTTTATAATTTAATACTCTGTTATATTATTATAACATTACGTATTCCAAATAAAATATATATAAGCACAGACGGTGAGTTGAAATTATAAAATTTGAAACAGTGCAACCGACTTAAAGCCGAAAGACATCTGTTGGTTCAACTCGTGGACAAAGAGGGACCCTTTATGATGATTTTTACACACAATTTGCATCAATTGAACTAATGGAAATTGGGTACTGTAATATATAGACATCTTTTTTTACACGGGGAAATGCCTATGCCTACCCACCTCGTGGGGGGGCAAAGACGGGTTATATCGGACTCGCACCAACTAAAATCCTATGGTATTCCATCTTCGCAGCATATTGGCAGGACTACGGGAACGCTTTCACACATATTTGCGGCCCCACCAGCGCCGTCTGCCCCATGGCAGACTCTCCACGGGGGAGGACCTCTCCTCTCCATTCTCCTTCTCAGGCAAGTTGCACCAGGAACACAAGGCAACGCCACGGCCTTAAACTTCATCTGTGTAACAACCCTCCCCCCCTCTGATTCTGATACACGGAGGCCATTGTACCAGGAAAGTCGAGCGCTCATTAGCACCCGCTCTCCCGGCCCCAGCGGCGGATCTGGTCTCTAGTTTCGCCAGGGAGAGCGGCACCTAGCAATACCGGCACGCCTCTCCCCACCGCCCCACCACTACCGCATCAACGGTGCAGCCCCTTCAGAATCGCGGAGGACAGTGGGCTCATCAAGCCCACTCGGAGCCGCCTGGTCCTACACCACGGGTGATCGTCTTTTTTCACCGCGGGTGACCAAGCTACGACTAATAAACCCCCCTGCCCTCCCACCACGACAAGGTGGGAACCCGTTTGGAGGGGGGGGGGGATATCTGGACACCTACAGCCAACATCAAACAAAGAGAGCTACATATGTACTGTCAAATATTAGGACAAAGATGGAATGCCTCACAGGCTGTTTTTATATCGGCTTTCTATAATTTTCAGACAGAAAGGCAGAAATTGTTTTATTCATCATGTTGCATATTAGCATTTAAAATTGTAGTTAACAATTTCGGTGTTGCTGCTTCCAGGAATCGAGCCGCGGTTGTTAAAGTGGTATGGAATTAACGAAAAGCGATAAACCCTTAAGCCATGTTAGTTTTTTTAAGTCATTAATTTTGGATACTTATTAATTAGTTTCGATAAAACTATGGACATGATTACTGATAAGAACTGATAAGAATCCATACCCCGTGTTAATTCGACGGTGTCGTAAAAGGCGACTATGAACAATGTCACAATAATCCCCTGGCCTTCTCTTTATTAGGTCAAATCCAGGCCCATCTCGAGCAATGAATTCTTACAGTCTGATAAAGGAAAAGAAGAAGATAACAAAACTTAAAAATGAAGCTGAAAGTCATCATTATCATTATCATAATCAGGTGTTTACAAGTTCACTACTGAATAAAAGCTTTGACAAAGAATGCTACAAAATACAAACATTTTCTACGTGACAAAGTGATGCTGCAGCTATTTTATTACTTCCCAGTCGTTCTTAACCGAGGATCCGAGGAAAGACCACGCTCTCACGGAATACCACGTCAAATAGCGGCTTAATACTGCTGTGTTTCGTATGGCGAGGGTACAGCCCTTTTAATGGGTAAGAGGCATTCCATCTTATTCCTCAGGGGTTACAACGCATCTGTATTTTGAATCTTAATCGAGAATAAATTTAGATATTTATGGCTCACAGTATCCACTTTCCATCAGGTGGACTGTACGTTCGTTAGTCACTATTTTTCTTTAAAATAAAACACGGTTCTGAGTTGCCTACATTCATCATTATATACATAACTCTAATACTGGATAGATCATACACACACACACACACACACACACACACACACACACACACACACACGTCACTAAAGTAACTAATATTACAATTCATTTGTCTCTCATTTGTTAATCATACAAATAGCATATTAAGTTGTGATGATATTATCCTGAGGGGGAGACCCTGGTGATCCGTAACACAGGCTTCCGCCTAGTACAAACACTAAACTCTCAGCCCATAGTCTACTTTGTTTATAACCTACCTTGTAAACTTATTTTGTGTGAGTAAATAAATACAAATATAAATAAATCATCATTGGAACAATTTCCATACGAGATTGTATTTTAACCAACTTCAAAAAGGGAGGAGGTTCTCAATGTACTGTTTTTTTATGTGTGTTACCTCAGAACTTTTTTCTAGGTGAACCGATTTTTATGATTCTTTGATTTTATTTGTAAGCAGGTGCTTTTTATGTGGTCCCATATAAATTTTATTAAGATCTGACCAGTAATTTTTGAGTTATCATTAATAATACGTATTTAATTGACTTCACGTACATTGACGATATTCTCATTTTATTTATATTGAAGTCGATTAAACAAAATTTTAATTTAACCACTTCAACAATAATGCTCCTTTAGTCTTCTTCTAGAAAACAAATAATGATAACGTTTCTTTCTTTCTTTTAGGTATAATATCTCCTAATTCTAAATTGTTTTAAGCCCTTAGGATTTAATTTAAAAATTCTGACAAAATAAATAATATATATTTAATATAGTCCAAATTTATAAAATTGTAATCTATTCTTAATTTATTACGTAACATCTTTTCTCTGCACTTGTAACAGCCATTTACTACGAATCTCTATGAAAAATTATGTAATAAAACTGGGATATGTGTTTTATTTCAAAATTGTTAACTTTAAACCCTCTTCTTCCCAAAAGTATGCTCTTATAAATTTTACTAAATAATAATGGATCCCCGTAACTTTTCACCGCTGCATTGTAAGACGTTTTCAAGCTACTGGACTGGAGAGGATATGGAATTAACATCAATGGCGGATACAACACCCACCTTCGATTTGCCGACGATGTAGTTATAGTCCTTAAGGCAGAATCACTGGAGGACCTAAATATTATGCTCAATGACCTCAATAGTGCCTCCGAACGCATAGTTCTTAAGATGAACATCGACAAAACAAGGATCATGTATAAGGTCTATGTCACACCTATGCCGGTAGTTGTACGAGCACTAAGCTCAAAACTGTTGACGAGTATGTTTACCTAGGATAAATAGTCCGACTAGGTAACTCTAACTTAGACTAAGAGGTCAATTGACGGATTCAACTCGGCCGGGCAGCGTTCGGAAAATTATCACACATCTTCTCGTCAGGTATACCTCAAAACTTGAAAACGAGATTGTACAACCAGTGCGTGTTGCCAGTGATGACTTATGGATCTGAGACGTAGTGCTTCACTGCTAGCTGTATGAGGAAGCTGAAGGTCACTCTGTGAGCCGAAAGAGAGAGCTATGCTAGAAATTTATCTGCGTGATAAACTTAGAAATGAGGATATCCACAGAAGAACCAGAGTGACCGTCATAGCCCAATGGATAAGTAAGCTGAAGTGGCAATGGGCCGGCCATTTATCTCAGAGAACCGACAACCGAAGCCACTCGAGAACATAAATAATGTGAATTTCAAATTTAATTATCAATAATAGGTAGAATTTTACATATTCTGTACTATTGTCTCGACCTTTTAAAACCAGTCTTTTAGTATTTCCATAAAATTAATTATTTTATATACATTAGTGGGTTTAATATGCTTATTTTAGATAAATCAAACCGAAAACGTTGAAATATAAACAAGAATCCTGGAATTGGGAAGCATTAATATTCCGGAAGGGATTCATTGGGGTTCAAGGATTTTAGCCTTTATAAAATTTACGAGCATGTTATACTACGATTTTCGTTTCTCATTATTTCGTTATTCATTTTAATTCGTTTCATATCATGATTTAATCAGGCTTGTTTACGCTAATACTTATAAAACATTTTTTAAAATGCTTATTCCATTTAATAATTATATAATTTATATCTTTAATTTTATAAATTTCCTAAAGTAGCAAAATATTTTAGAGTCCATCTTATGGCAAACGGCTACTGCAGCTCATGATCATCTAGTCAATGCCAAATACAAAAAAAGCAGATGTTGTGTTGCGTGCGAGTTGTTGTTGTGATGAGCGCAATGAAAACCCCATCGCCATCCATTATTTCGCGAATTTATTGAACCACTCTCGTAAAGCCAAGACTAGGTAAAATGTCTCTAGTATGTATCTAGTTCTATCGAGTCACATTTTTGGGAAGACGGATGTAGGAAAATATAATTATTATTAAATTTTCATGTGTATTTGAAGGGTGGGTGTGTAACCATCCCATTTGCACAAGGAGGCATCTGGTACCGTGATCGTGTGAAATGTTAAAGTCATTAATGCCTTGTACTCCTGTTGCCTGCCAAGCGTGGCAACTAAGGCAAAATCTTCCTTATGAGTAAATTTCAGAGATCTGTATAGATAGGGACAGTTTTGTGTGTTAATTTTCTTTGAAAGTCCAGGGTTTTTTTGTATATCAAGGCTTATAGAATATAATTTTAGCGCGAACGAATTAGAATTTCATGGCGCTTACGCGTTCCATCTCGATTTTACAACACAAAAATGACAGCCTTGGTACGTTCAAAATGTATTAATAGTTAATTTTTTTTTGTTAAAGTACCGTTATATTTTTATTGGTTATCAATTATAATCATTAGCGACCAAAGTTTATTTGCGCGTGCAATATTCTTGGTGATTTCGTAATTCAGTGTACCATAAAATTAGCTTATGTTGGTAAAAAATAAAAGGAAATACGAACAAATGAAGGTAGAATTGTAATCTCCCACTTGTTTTAGCAGTATAAAGCGTCGCACAGGTGACTGAGAGGCATCAGTGTGTAATTCTAAAAGTCACACTGTCGTTACTACGCCTGTTGGGGTATTCTACTAGTGTCGGCAGTGTAGTATTCTAGTAGTGGTAAGGGAGGTCGTGTTGCTGAGAGGCTGCCCTGTGTACATTGATATGGGTAGTAATAGCTGTTGGTTTGCATACTTTGGTGTTATGATGTAATTGAGGTCCTGATAGTAAGCAGGGTTTATTACCGAGTAGTTTTCTTTTATTTAAATACTTTTTAGGATGAGGTGGCGGGCGCCGTACCGGAGCGCGCGTATGCTGTACATGGCAGCTACCTATGGCGTGTGCTGTGTTGTTTTAGCCACCCGCGCTTGCCTCGTGGCGGCTACCTATGGCGTGTGCTCTGTGTCCACTGTGACACGTGGCGCTTTACGTTTCGCGTGTGGCAGCGCGGGCGCGGCAACGCCGCACAGCAGCCACACTGGGCGCGTCGCTATCTGCTATGCGTCTGCTGGCCTTTACGCCTCTATATACAGCTTTCTTTTTGTAATGTGTGCAATGGTTTGCGAGTGCCATATCACACAATTGCCGTTTCTTAAGAGAATGTGGGGTGATCTTTGGATGCCCCGAATTCTATGGTTCGCAATACATTTATCTTCATTTCTTTTAATTTTTAATTTTGCAAAGCAGATTATTTATTTGTTTCATGCACCTGAAAGCTTTTACATCTATTTCAATCCTAAATTACTTTAGAACCCTATTTTGCGAGATGTGTGGATGTACTTAAGTGCACGCTTGTGCATCCGACGCAGTTGTATCTATGCCTATTGCTTTTACTGTTGTGTACTTCAAAATTTACATTAAAAGTACCTTGAGTAAAATCCAACATGAAAAAAGGTTTCCGCTACTAGTTAACGCTATCTTTGTGTCTATGTCACTGTGAGGTATGCAAACTTGGTGTCTATGCCTACAATGTTGAACTCTTGGCAGCTCGTTAGTGCGAGTGCATCGTGGGGGCTTGCCAACGCTAGTATGGCTCAGCGGCTTGCTGGCGCTGGTGTGGCGTGACAGCTCACTGGTGCGAGTGCAGTGAGACTGGTTGCTGGCGCGAACAAAGCGGAACCGCCCGTTGGAGCGCGTTTAGCTGGTTGGCCTGTGTCTTCATTTTATAGTACGATCTGTACCGTGTGCGCAGTGTTCCTTAGAAAAAATTGTGTTATCTGTGACGTGCGTTACGCTCTAGTAGAAAGCGTTGTATACTAAAATCTGATTTGGACGTTGTATTCAATTATTTAACAGCTTAGATTGTATGAAATGTATTCAAGAGCTCACTCATTGTGTGCTGTTAGATTAACAATTGGTAAAGATTTGAAAACAAGAGTTTATTGTTTTATTTTCAGAAAGGGCCGAGACGGGAAAGTTACATTAAACCAGTAACGTTACTTTAGCCTCCACACGAGGTGTGCTTGCCCCAAATGCTTACTTTGAGGGTGACTAGTTATACATGTTTCGGAAATAGCTTACGTAGTGCTTCCTTTCTGAAAGAGTAATATTGAGATACGGTAACGTTGTGCCTCTTTCTCAAAAGTAGAAGGCGGACAAGCTAACGCCGTGCCTCTGTCGCATCTAACTTAAGTTATACTAACGTCGTGCCTATGACTTAAGTAGATATTAAGTTATGCTAACGTAGGGCATATGACTTAATCGGTTATTATTTTATTATGTTATACTAATGTCGTGCCTATGACTTAATGAGTAATTATCTTGTTAAGTTTCCTATTCTAACGTCATATCGCGTATGTGATTTAATCAGTTATTTTGTTAAGTCATGCGAACGCAGTGCATATGACTAATCAGTTATTTTAAACAGACTTCAAAAAGGAAGAGGTTCTCAATTCAACTGTGTTTTTATGTGTGTTCATTTCATAACTTTTTTCTGGGTGAACTGATTTCGATGATTTTTTTTATTTTATTTGAAAGCTGGTACTTATCATGTGGTCTCATATAAATATGATCAAGATCTGACCAGTAGCTTATGAGTTATTCTTAATAATGCGTAATTATTAATAATTGAATTTTAACTAAATTTTAATTTTACCACTTGTGTTTATTTATGCGAACGTAGTGCATATGACTTACTCTGAGCCATTGCCAAGCGCGTCGCCTGTGGTGCCTGCATCCCTCATTAAGAAAACTATTAAATACTTTTATGAATGATTAAAATGATAATTATAAAAATATGTATATTTTATAGGTACATAACTGGTTTCTCGGAAACGAGGCCTACGTACGATTTGGGTGAAATTTGGTACTTGGATAATGTTTTACTTTACCACTAATTTACGTGTAAAGTATATCTAATCAGAAAAATTATAAATTTTTAGTCCAGTTGGTTTGTGCAAAGACTAAAGTCGCACCAACAAAGCCATTATCTATTGCACGCCTCGAGCTCTGTGGAGCGGTTTTACTCTCAAAGTTGCTTCGCAGAGTCCTCGAAAATTACTCTCTTGGCCTCGCAATATCGGTCTATGCCTTTGTAGATTCAAAGGTAGCTCTGTACTGGATAAAGAGTTCACCACACAAGTGGCAGACATTTTTCTCTGAGGTCATAATGCTCCGCGCCCTGCAAAAGCAACACTTTGCAGCGGAATATTTAAATATTAAAGGTAACAAACCTTGCTCACACGCTCTCAATCGTTTAAGGCCTTTCATTGAAACATCCAATTGTACTTCCGCGCAGTGATCATGTAGTGAACATGATCATTGATTATTATCATATTAAAAATTTACACGCCGGGCCGGAGTTGTTATTGTCATTACTCCGTCAGAAGTTTTGGATTCTTTCCGCACGCCGCACTGTGGGACATAGAGTCCACAAGTGTAATATATGTTTCCGGCTTAGACCCCGTCAAACTTACCCTTTGATGGCTGATCTTCCCCAAAGTCGTACACGACAGGTTATTAAGGCATTTACTCACACGGGCTGCGATTATGCTGGTCCTATCGCCTACACTCCTGTACGTCGTCATGGTATACGCAGCGAGAAGGCGTATTTAGGTATGTATTTTCACATGCCTCACAACTCGAGCTGTACATATAGAAATCGCTACTGATCTTAGTACTTCCAGTTTCCTAGCCGCGCTGAAACGTTTCCTCTCTAGACGAAGGCCGAGTGAAGAAGCGAGCAACCGTATTCCGCGTGTCCAACGAGGTCATTTTCCATCCTCGCTCATGGTATGGTTGGGAGTTTCTTATTGGGGCTTAACAGAGGTACATTTTTGTGAGAAAGGTGTAAAAATGAATGCAGTTGTGTATCAAAATACAGTCCTGACGAACCTTGTGGAACCTGTTTCTCATACCATGTTCAATAACAGGCACTGGGTATTCCAACAAGATTCGGCGCCAGCTCATAGAGCGGAGAGCACACAAGACTGGCTGGCGGCGCGTGAAATCGACTTCATCCGGCACGAAGACTGGCCCTCCTCCAGTCCAGATTTGAATCCGTTAGATTACAAGATACGGCAACACTTGGAGGAAAAGGCGTGCTCAAAGCCTCATCCCAATTTGGAGTCACTCAAGACATCCTTGATTAAGGCAGCCGCCGATATTGAAATGGACCTCGTTCGTGCTGCGATAGACGACTGGCCGCGCAGATTGAAGGCCTGTATTCAAAATCACGGAGGTCATTATGAATAAACTTTAGTGTCATAAGAATCTATGTTTGTTGAATAAACTTGTTTCAATTATTTTATATTAAACATGTGACAGAATTTATGACCTGACTAGGTATAGTTATAAAGCTGGTAGGTACCCGGCGCATTGCTGCCGGAGAACAAATAATTTTAGAAATATCGTTTTAAATTTGTAAGTGTTATGTTGATTAATTAGTCAATGATAATACATTTATTGAAGTTGTATGATAAATAACTTTCAAATAAATTTGTCAGTACTATACGCGCGCCACCTACTGCAATTTAATTGCACTATGCCTGTAACCTTCACACAGGTGCGAGCAATAACTTGATAAAGTTTGACAGCGCATAAAATACGACCATACATTACAAACATATATTTTTATATATGAAAACATATAATATATTCTATCGAGTAGAAGATTCAAATATCTAGTTATTACTAGTGATCCGCCCCGGCTTCGTACGGTTTATTTCTGGATCTTAACAACAAAGCCACCTATTGGGTTTAATTGTGAGTCTAAACCATTCTCTAATCAACTTATCACTCACACAAAATTTCATTAAAATTGGTCCAGCCGTTTAGGAGGAGTTCAATCACATCACTCGGACAGAAGAATTATATAATATATTATATTAAATAATTCTGTCGACTGATGAAAACCGCATCAAAATCCGTGGCGTAGTTTATAAAATCTAAGCGTACAGTCGCCGGGAAACGGGAGTTTTATATTAGAAAAAAAATTTATTTTTAGAAAACAAAATCATATGTTTATAATGTCGAATAATATTTTTTTAAATTTTCAAAAGATTAGATTTATTCAAAGAATTAGATTAGTTTAATATAGTTAATGATTTTCTTTATACTTATTGGTTAAGAAATCTATAAAAGACAATGTTTTAATAATCACTTATAAACTATCACGGCATTGCAATTCTTATATATTAGTAAAAAAAATGATTTTACTAATATCAAAAAAATATATTTAAGCCCTAATGTTAAAAGGTATGAAGATTAAAAGGGATTTATAATACTCTTAGTAACTGATGGAGCCTTATCAGGAAGCTATAACACGTTTGCGTCGTATCAAACCGGAAAACCAAAATTAAAGTGACGCTACATTGAACGTCCCTTTAATCGCCTAAATGGTTACAGAGATTATTGAAATAAATTTTCGTAGTACATTAATAATAAAGATTAAGAACGTTAGTTACAGTTCATAGTTTTTATAAAATTTGATGTTGTATTCTTTTAAAGTTCTATTCGCAGAACCAGCGGTTAATCTCTGTATATTTCAAGGAGCAGTGTTACTTCGAAAACACTGAAATCCACCCTAGCCCGCTCATAGTAAACGCGGTCACCCAAGGCTCTGACACCAAACATGCGGCCAGTCTCCATAGACCCTACAATGTGTTAATTGATCATCTGGTTTCGCTCGATTTCGGCGACGTAAATGTCACAGGGTTGTCAAATAGCCATACTATACACACGCATCTAGTAATTCAATCACTGTCAGGACTACGGATAGAAGTGCGTGTTCATACAAGCCTATGTGTGTGCGTATATGAGTGTGTGCATGTGTGTGGTAATACTACTGAGAATCTCGTGAGTAATAGTGTGTATAATGGTTATATAAATGGTACTCGAAAAATGCAATCAGTATGATGAAGCTAGGTATTTTCTAGGTAAATAGGTACTTTATTTCTGCATACTTTGGTTTTATCATCTAATCACGTCCCTCGCATTACACTGGAGTGTGATCGTGGTGGGTACGTGTTACGGTGTGGTCGAACTTTAATTACTCAATACTGAACATATAATGCGTTACGCTATCTTATTACTGATGATGATTAATTGCGTAAGTAAGAGATCAGAAGTAGGATTGCCTAATTGTATTATTGACATTAGAAGTGGGATATTCTGATATATTTCCGAAATATAAATTGTGATATAAGTGCATCTTTATTTACAATAAACTGTTTCTTTTGCTAACGTTACATTTATGTTCCCCCTTCCCCCGGACCTCTGAAGAGTATGCATTTTAAACCAAATCTCAAGACAAAATCAGAAGAGAACATCATTAAAATAGTAAAAGAAGTTCGTTTGGATACAAGTTCACCCATTTACATAGCAGATATAAAAGAAATTTGATGAATTCACATCAGTTTTGACTAAAGATAAACTTCTTAATTTCGTTAAATGATTTATATAAAAATACAAGTTTACTACGGTCAACCATTAAAATTAAAGAAAAGTACCAACCTATTTACATTACCTAGTATCTTACGCCTAAGACCAAGCGCATATTTTATCTGGTTCGAGACTAAATGCATAAAATAAAAATAACAGATCTTACTGGGTTAATCATGGAGTTATTTATTTGAGAAAAGCGGAAGGATCTTCTGCTCAGCGTATTAATGAGAAGGGACTGGCAAACATTTCTTGTTCGCTAGAAAATAATTTACCTTCACTAAATACTACAAAAACAAAAATAATCTGTTTCAGCAAGAATATAGCGGGTCTATCAAGTGATAAATTTAAATTCAGGATTAATACAAGTCCATGTAACAGACTTGAAGATTCAATATCTTGCAACTGCCCTTACATAACTAAAAGTAACACGTTAAAATATTTGGGAATTATTATTAATGAAAATCTTCAGTGGAAACATCAAATAATATCACTTAGTGAATAGATAAAAATGTTTGTCTATATTTTTAAGCTACTAAGATTTGCAGCAAGTTCAAAGTTACTGTTACAAACTCACAGATCGCTCTGTGAATTTTTAATAAGTTACAGTATCTATTTAAAGGGCGGGGCTTGTAAAACAATTTTTGTCGAAGCAGAACGTACCCAACGACGTATTTTAAAAATAATGCTGTTACTTCCGTTTTGTTATCTAACTACACAAGTGCATGAAAAAGCCCGAGTACTAAGCGTAAGCAAACTTTTTATCTATGAAGGTACCGTCGTATAACTGCAACAAACATGAAAATTCCAGGGAAAGGACCTTTAAATACCCGACCCCTAGAACGCATTTATACAATAACACGGACTTTAACTTAATTACAGTAAACAACAAATAAAGGCAAGGATCAGAGTGTGGCTTACACTCACAACACCTATTCCCACACACACACACTTTACTCACACACACACACAAATACCCACATACATATACAACCACATACAAATATACCCACATACACATACACCCACATACACATATGCAAGCATACATACCTACACGCACACGCTAATAAAATAAGCGCTTAAAACAACATTTATTTTTTAATTTTCTTAATAATAGCTCTGTACTTCTAACTAATTAAATAACCTAAAATTATTATATACAAATTGACATTTTGACTCACTTTAAGGTGATTTGGGGCCAAGCAACCAATGAATTTATGTAAAAAGTTGTTATAAAATAAATAATAAAAATTAAAATTATATTTACTTGTGGAGGTTGGAATGTAGAACTGCCAATAATTTGCTATGATAAATACCGCGTAGTGGTGGTGTAAAAATATCCACTACCCCATATCATCCCGTGGGTGTCGTAATCGAGAGAGGGAAATAAATCAGGAAATGGGCAGCAGCGTCTTTCTAATAATGGCTTAATTTAAAAATAAACTGCGGTTTCCAACCCACTTGCCAAATATGGCCAATATCCCCCCTATAAGGCAGCATATGCCGTGTAGTGGCGGTTAAGAATATCCACTGCCCCATATCTTCCCGCGGGTGTCGTAAAAGGCGACAAATGGAAACAGGCAGGAGATGGGCAGCAGCATCTTCCTGATAACAACAAACTTACAATAAAAATACTACGGTTGCCAACCCGCTCGCCAAGCGTGGCAACTATGGCAAATACCCCCCTATGATGAGAGTAACAAAGAAATGGCCCCCAGTCCCTGGCGGCCCCGCTATTTCTGGCTACGGTGGCGACCATGGTAACGGTGGGGCAGGGGGTGCTAAGAATCTCCGGTGGAGGTTCGGTTGCCACTTAAGATGACTCGACCTGGCAACATAAAACGCACGCACCCTGAGGACTGACGAGAAGATCGTGGAGCTGGAAGAAGAGATAGACAAGTTACGCTGGCATATTATAGGATTATCCGAAGTCCGAAGAGAGGGGGAGGACACGGTAATCCTCGAATCGGGCAACTTGCTCTATCAACGGGAGGGCGACCATCTGTCCCAAGGACGTGTCGGATTTATCGTCCACAACGTTTTAAAGATTGAGAGTGTGTCGACGAGGGTTACGTATCTTATACTCAGAATTAGTAAACGGTATTCGCTGAAGATCATACAAGTTTACGCACCAACTTTGGCACACCCCGATGAGGAGGTAGAGGAAATGTATAAGGATAACTCTAGAGCCATGCATTCCTCTAAAACCCACTATACGGTATTAATGGAAGACTTCAATGCAAAACTAGGCACAAGAGAGCACGGTGAGCTAAAAGTTGGGGCATTCGGAATAGGGCAACGGAACCCAAGGGGCCAGCAGCTGGTCGACTTCATGGAGAAAGAGGGACTCTTCATGATGAACTCTTTCTTACAGAAGCGGCCCCACAGGAAGTGGACCTGGTCGACCCCGGCGGTTCTACAAAAAATGAGATTGACTTCATTATGACGACCAGACAACAACTGTTCAGTGATGTCTCCGTGATCGCGAGGGTGAAAACTGGTAGCGATCACCGAATAGTTACAGGCACACTGTACCTAAACGTTAAGTTGGAGAGGTCTCGTGCTCTGTTCCAAAGTCCCGAAGCCTTTCAGCTCGAGTTACAAAACCGTTTTCAGTGCCTAGCAGACTGCAATGACGTGAACAATATGAATGACAAGCTCGTGGAAACTGTCCATGCAGTCGGAGCTAAGTTCTGCAAGACCCGCCGCAGAAGAACACAAAAACTCTCCGATCACACTCTCAATCTCATGGCTGTTAGACAGGAGATGAAACTACATTCTTCAACAAATTTGACAGCATACAGGCAACTGAACACACATATCTCCAAATGCATGTGGCGGGACATACGCAACTTCAATACAGCTTGTATTGAAGAAGCGATCGAGCGAAACCAGGGCTCCAAAGTCTTTGCCAGAGATCTGTCTGCCAGAAAGAGCCAACTGTCAAAGCTGAAGACCGAATGTGGCAGCATCGTTTCCGGGACACCTGAGATTTTGAGTGAGATTGAGAGGTTTTATGGGCAGCTATACACGTCATCGTTGGAGCCACACGTAAGTGTGAGTAACGATCCAAGAGCGAGTCTTATCCGACACTATTCCGAAGATATTTTGGACGTCCGTCTGAGCGAGATTAGAATGGCTCTCCAGCACCTTAAAAACGGCAAGGCCTCAGGCGAGGATGGAATTACAGCGGAGCTACTTGAAGTCCTTCAGAAGCTCTTTAATTCCGTCTTCCATGGTGGCGTTACACCGGAGGCGTGGGGCAGAAGTGCGGTGGTCTTGTTCTTCAAGAAAGGTGACAAAGCTCTCTTGAAGAACTTCAGACTGATTTCCCTTCTGAGCCGCGTCTACGTGCTGTTTTCGAGAGTCATTACGAATCGTCTCGCGCGCAGACTTGACGACTTCCAGCCTCCTGAACAAGCAGGTTTCCGAAAAGGCTTTAGCACCATAGACCACAAACATACCCTTCGGCAAATTGTACAGAAGTCCGAAGAGTAAAATTTGCCACTATGTCTTGCGTATGTGAACTATGAGAAAGCCTTTGATTCCGTCGAAATTTGGGTGGTGCTGCAGTCCCTTCAGCGGTGCCAAGTTGACTGTCGGTATATCGAAGTGCTGAAGTGTTAGTACAGTAGAGCTACGATGGCTATCCGTGTACAGAACCAGAGTACGAAACCTATCCAATTGCAGAGAGGTGTAAGAGACGGTGATGTTATATCCCTGAAACTCTTCACCGCTGCATTGGAAGACGTTTTCAAGCTTCTGGACTGGAAATAATACGGTATTAACATCAATGGCGATTAGATCACTCACCTTCGATTTGCCGACGATATAGTCCTGATGGCAGAATCGCTGGAGGTCCTAAGCACCATGCTCAATGACCTCAATAGTGTCTCCCAACGAATAGGTCTTAGGACATAGACAAAACAAAGATCATGTTTAATGTCCATGTCACACCTATGCCGGTAGTTGTTGTTAGCACTAAGCTCGAAGTTGTTGACGAGTATGTTTACCTGGGACAAATAGTCTGACTAGGTAAGTCCAACTTCGACCGAGAGGTCAATCGACGGATTCAACTCGGCTGGGCAGCGTTCGGGAAACTACGACACATCTTCTCGTCAGACATTGAAACGAACCTTAAAACGAAATTGTACAACCAGTTCGTGTTGCCAGTGATGACTTACGGATCTGAGACGTGATCCTTCACTGCTGGCCGTATGAGGAAGCTCAAGGTCGCTCGGCAAGCTATGAAGAGGGCTATGCTCGGGGTTTCTCTGCGTGATAAACTTAGAAATGAGTAACCGACATAGCCCAACGGATTAGTAAGCTGAAGTGGCTGTGGGCCGGCAATATAGCTCGAAGAACCGACAACCGATGGGGAAGAAGGGTTCTTGAGTGGCAGCCTCGCACCGGTAGGCGAAAAGTAGGGCGACCCCCCACGAGATGGTGTGACGATCTGGTAAGACATGCAGGAAGTCGATGGATGCAGGTGGCTCAGGACCTTGCTTTGTGGCATTCCTTGGGCTAGGCCTATGTTCAGCAGTGGACTTATGAAATGATGATGAAGGCAGCATATGAGGGCAGTCTATGTTCAGTTCACGGTAAATATTATAGTATTGTGTCATACCAGTCGAAAAATTCCACACAAACCAAAAACAAACAAGTATGAATTGTAATAATTCAGACAAAGGAATGCTCTGCACTGCTTACTTTGAAAATTTGTATTTTTGTTTTTTGTTTTATAGAAGAGGGGGGCAAAGGAGAATGCGGCTCACTTGATGGTAAGTTTTGACTGCCGTCCATGAACAACTGTAACACCAGGGTAATTGCAGGTGCGTTGCCGGCCATTTAAAAAGGGGTAAACTAATTTCTTGAAGGTCCCTTAGTCAAATGGGTCCAGAAAAACTACTGGTGGTAAACCATTTCACAAAGAAGTCGTGTGAGTAAGAAAACTCTTAATAAATCGCACAATAAAGGACCGCCAAGCATCCATATGATGTGGATGGTAACGTGAGTTTTGTCGCGATGTGCAATAGTGAAATTAGGCGGCTGGAATGAATCTAAAGAATTACTCAGAGCGTGGGAAATGCGATGGAAAATGCAAAGGGATGCAACATCGATGATTCATGCCGCTCTGCGTTTTCTGTTTTGTATCTTCTGATCATTGAACTAGACTGGATTTAATTGCTCCCAATCCGAGACTTTGTTCGACAAAGAATGGAGTTCAGACACAAGTTTGTCTCGGTACTCGGTGAAAGCCGTGTTAATTTTCCCAAGGAAAGTTAACACGGCTGTTGTATAAAGCATCACCAGTGATGTCGTCCGCATAGCAATTAATGTTACTTGTTTGCAACATATCATTCCGATGCAAAATAAACAGCGTAGATGACAGCGCGCAGGTGTATGGAATACAAGCATTAATAGATTTGTAATTGGACCATGCCTATCGATTTAAATTATGTTCCGCTATCACCTGGAGAGAAAGGCCAAATTGCTTAGTGCTAAGTAGAGGGCGACATTTTTCATGACAGCCCGGCGCTTGCAACTTAACATGGCGCAAGTTTAGCATTACAAGGAAAACTCTAGTCATCTCTGGGCCGGGAAATCCCAGTAACACGTACTTTTAATCGCTAGAATCAACAACGAAAGACGACCCGAACCGTTAACGACGTAGTTCGTTCTGATCACCTTGGCACACTGGCACTTGAAGACCATCCATCTATCCATTACAGTTTATTACAGGACGTTCATGGGCGGCGGTAGATTACTTATCAGTTGCCTGCAATATTTTCTCTCTCTTTTATTAAAAACACACACACACACACACACACACACACACACACACACACACACACACACACGCACACACACAAAAGAAAGCTGCAACTTGGTTTGTTTCATCAGCATCCACTTTAAACAATTGTTAAATTAAAAACAATTGATAAAGGTATTCTTATTTTAAAATACCTTTTTAAATTTTTTTTATAGAATGAGGTGACAAACGAGCACACAGTCTACCTGATGGTAAGTGGTTGCTGTAGCCCATAGACATCTACATCTATCCTCAATAAAGACTCAAGATGCAGATGCGTTGTCACCCGTGAGGACTAAGATGGAATGCCTCTTTTCTAGTAAAAAGGGTCTCCGGTTCTCTTAACTCGCCATACAAAACACTGCAATATTAAGCTGCTATTTTACGCTGGTTTTCTGTGAGAGCGTGGTCCTTCCCCGGTCGAGCCGACCCATTCCTGCTACAACTATACTACTAATACAGATGCAGCATGGCTCTACCACGTAGAAACATACTAGTTGCTAAATTACCACATTTGCATTTGCAATATTCAATCAATCCACTTTCTTACAATTTATTAATTTTGTTTTGTATTTACTCACTGGAAACGAGAATTGAATCATTTTAATATCGATGTTTATATAATGTTCTTGTCATATTTCTTAGCTTCACTGATATGAATGAGATATCAAATATTTTTTTATTTCATCTTATACTATGTTTAATTGTTGATTTGAAAAAATAACTTAATCGTTATTTGTTCTTAACAATAAAAACTTTTTTGGCCGTGTGGTTGCGACATTAGAGAACCCATCACCTGTTCGTCCCGTATGTATTTTTAGTGGCGACTTTAGAAATTCTAGAAATATATTATGGCTTCTGGTATGGTAGTATAACTACTCACACACCACCACTCACACACCAGACGTAAAATACTCAGACTGGTGACAAAAACAGTGTCAAAAGCGAGACGTCTGGTACTTCAATCGTTAATCTGCTTGCGAAACGTGACAATAACTCCCTACAACGGAAGAAGTCCATATCCAGCAGTTGCCTTTTACTGAATGTCCAAGAAAATGAAAATGGTATATTCGTTTAATGCACAGCTATGTTCATAGACTAATAAAAATAATAATTGTGCGGCATTTCATCGTGGTCGTCATCAGTAGCGATACTTGTAAAAAAGCTAATTTGTCCTGGTTTTTTGATGTAAGCCCGTGGTATTTCGCTAGACTTATTTACGACGCTATTTTAGAATTTCCGGTTCTACCATATTTCTCCTTTCTATTAAATCCATAACTAATATTTGTGGATTAAATTTACCTCTTTTTAGAGTTCCGTACCTAAAGGGTAACCAACGGGACCTTATTACTAAGCCTCCGCTGTCCATCCGTCCGTCCATCCGTCTGTCTGTCAGCGGGCTATATCTCATGAGCCGTAATAGTTAGACAGTTGAAATTTTCACAGAATGTGTATTTCTGTTGCCGCTATATCAAATAATAATAATAATAATAAAAACAAATTAAAAATTTAATGTGTAGCCCCCTTTAGAAACGTGTTTTACGATGGTACGGAACCCTTCATGCGCGAGTCTGACTCTTATTTTTTTTAATAAGATTTTATCTCTTGATTGCTTGTAACCACAAAAACTTAAAAAAAATGTTCATTTCTCTTTTTAGCTGATTCTGACCCTTATTTAGCCGTGCAGTGACGGTGTAAAGAAATACCCAATATCGCACCGAGGGTGTTTTAAGAGGCAACGGTGTCAAATGAAGCATGATATGGGCTGCAGAATCTCCCTGATAACAGCTCAAAATAATAAAAAAAAACTGCGATTACCAACTAACCAAAAAAGGCATGAGGGATGCCTACGTTCAGCAGTGTACTTTTATAGGCTGTAATGGATGGATAATGGATTTAGCTGAAATGATTTATGGAAAAAAATTGAAAGTCTATTCAAAGTCTATTTAAGGAAATTACTTCCAGTTTAATTTTTTTTTTTTTAAATTCGAAGACTTGTGAAGTTCACCAACACGCATTGGGGCAGTGCAGCCGACATTTCCTCCTCCAAAAACCCTCTCAAAAATGTGGAGAGGCCGATGCCCAACAGTGGGACTCATATACGCTCTAACTTTAACTCTATTTTTTATTGTGTGAAGCTTCTGTTTAACAAGAAGTTTATTTACATATTATATATATTCAGTAAGGAATAATTTGTCATTACATTAACATAAGCTTGTGCGATATTTTAATGGAACAATTTTGGGTGACCGCCAAATACTACGAAATACGGGAAACGGCTAAAACAGATTAATGCCATACATGCATTATTATACAAGTAAATATAAAATTTACAATTCAATTAATGCCAGCATGACCACCAGGGGACTTTTATAGACATAAAAGTCCCCATAATAATAAGAAAAAGCTGCTCATTAGTTCAGTAATATGATCATCAAAGTCCTAGAGTAATGATGATTTTCAGATTCAGTTTGAATTTGAGGTCTTACTTTGTCTCAATGTAAGTGAATTTGTCTATCTCTAAAAGCGTTTTCTTTTCTCGATTGTGTCATCCATTCAAAAATCTCCTGCTTAGAGGTCGGCTGAGCAGTTTATCCACTGCTGTGTTCCAGTCTACAGACTTCCATTTTAGTCCTTACTCCTTTTTCCTTACTCGATTACGAATCAAAATGCAGATGCGTTGTCACCCGTGAGGACTAAGATGAAATGCCTCGTTTCCAGTAAAAAGGGTCTCCGGTTCTCTACACTCACCATACGAAACACAGCAGCGTTAAGCTGCTATTTTACGCTGGTATTCTGTGAGAGCGTGATCCTTCCCCGGTCGAGCCGACCCATTCGTGCTACAACCATAATATAGCTGCAACATGGCTCTACCACGTAAAAAATGATATACCTGTAACCTTCTTTGTTTGAAGTTGGATGCAGGTTGCCAAGGGATGTAGTAGGCATTTAAAATTTATTGGATTATAGTTTCCTTTTACATTTAAAATCTATAAAAATAATATTTTTGTTATGAGTACAAAGCACGATCCTGAGCTACGTACAACCATCGACTACCTGCATCTGTTACCAGGTTGTCCCTCTATTTAAAATGCCACTAGAAAAAAATCACAGTTAAACGAAACACGTAGAACTTTAAAATAATACACTATTTTATGAATATAATATAAATTAAATTTATTCCTACATAAGAATCGAGTAAAATTTTGCTCACCTGAAGGGGCTTTAATGTAAGAGAATTCATCATTCCACATCGTCATACCAATGCAATACAAGTCGGCAAAGGGTAAGGAGTGGTCCGTCGCACTGACAAGGACAAGGATGCAGACATGTTGTATTGTAAACGTCAATCCGCCACCCACGAGAGCGATTACGCAAATCAAACCAAACTGATATTGATATGAAAATATCAATGCTAATATTTATTAATACTTACGATTTAACAAACATTCGCTAAATATACGCAGTATTTTTTTATTTTAAATTTATAAAATAATCTAATTTACATAACATGAACACTTACGTCTATCACCCAGAGGGGTAGGTAAAGACAATGGACTTAAATTTGCCACGAGCCTGACACACTTCGCTCACCTCCTTTATATCCATATACTCGTACCTACACATACATTATCTTTAAGTACAAATGAAAGATACCAGAATAAATATGTACATTTTGTACAGGAGTATCTACATTCTAAGTTGAAATATTAAAACATTGTCCTTGATATAAAATACCTTTGTTAATTGCACTTATCAAAAAGTTGTTTTATTTAGTTATTTCAGTATTATTTTCATTAATATCATAGCAACTTAATTAACATTCGTTCCCCGTTAAGCAAAAAAAGCACCTTTTTTCACCAAACATTCCCGCGTTAAACTTTGTTAAACTCTTCAGTACTGTTAGTAAGTTGAATTCGTTCAAAATAAAAAAAATATAAGTACTCGTATATATCAATAGAACAGCGATTATTACGGTAGTCATGTTAGTTATTTTAATTTAAAACTGAATTGAGATATGACTAAGTTAGTTGTATAGATATTTAGTAAATCATCGGGTAACTTATGTAATTATTTATTGGGACGGGATAAATATGGTACGGGTAATTTTGAAATAATTTAGAAATCTACGTCCTCTTTTGTTGCTTAGGACCTGGGTGGCATCAGAAGTGACTATGCTGAGTAAATTGCTCAAATATGAGTCTCTAAAAGATGACTATATAGTTTTCATTTGCTATAGAGACAATCAGTGTGTAGGGCCATCGCGTTACAGATGCGGATACAAGAGAGCTGGATCTTTTCTCACCCAAAGGCTAAGTAAAGCCAGCTATTCAGCAAGGTAGACATAAACAACGTTTCTTGGCACTATGCCGCGGCGAGTATATCTATGCAGGGGACTTGTTTTATTTGCGTTAACTGGATCTATGATAATTTTAGTTATTGGTTCTTATTATAATTGTTTTAAATTTTCGTAAATACATATAATTATTCTGTACGTGTATTCGTCACTGAACTTCACCTAAATAATTTTGATTTTTTTTTTTTGTGTATGAGTAGGTCCCTGGTAGATACACAATCGGATCACGGTTGTTAGTAGCGCCGTGGTCGAGATCCAGAAATCATCCGTGCAAAGCCATGGCAGATCACTACATGTACATTTGTTTATTTTTATTTTTCATCAAATCACAAAAGTCCACAGCTGGCTTCGCACGGTCGACGGATCGGAGGGTTCTAAATATTCTCGTCTGGGTAAAATGAGGTGATTATACAGTCATCTATCGGAAGACTTGACATCTTTTTGGAGATTCCTATACACTTTATCGCGTCTTACGCCTATATGAGTTTAATTAATAGTAGTTACATATTATGAAATACACAAAATATAAGTAATATTACGGATTTTATCGCGTTTGATTTATTTTTTTATTTCCTGATGTTTCGTTCACCTTGCAGCACGCAAGTTACATTGGTCACATGGGGAATTCTCCTCTTGATTAATATCCGTAAAATGAGTTTTATTCAACGTGTAGTATTCGAGTAAATATGAGAAATCATTATAAGCATACTTTAAGATTTTCGTTACAATAAACATAGAAAGAATAAAAACATTAGTCACAGTACTATAGCCATACAGCCTACACTCTGCTTATTTAGTAATGCTCGGAGTTTATGTAGAACCAGCATAATCTACATAGACCAACAGATCAGTAAGCTGATATGGCAATGGACCGGCTATATAGCTCGAAGAAAAAACGACCTTTTAGGGAATGATTTATGATAAAGGTGAATAAACATAGTTTACAAACTTTTAAACTAAAACCATATTCAATATACCTACCATAATCATCATCTTTACAAGTCCGCCGCTGAACATAGGTACATATGTTATATTTGCTTTACCAACAAACAGTAAATACCTGTACAGTTTTGTATATTAAACTTTATGTACATCAGCTGTTTTTATTGTAAGTAGAATCTGTATGAAATAATTCAACGAAAGCGTTGGTATGCTTTATGAAACTCATAGAAACATTCCTCATTAAAAGTATAAAACAGCAAAGCTACCGCAGCGAGCGTTAATATAAAATGCACATACTCGTAGCTTGTTCGCTATGTGTTAGTTTCTGTGATGTTAATGCTGTTACCCTATGCGGTTTTTACAGCTTCATAGGACTCAGGGAGCTACAAAGGAAATATTGTGTTCAGTAATCACATTAACATCAAATACTCTTAGATGCCGCCGAAAACCAAACAACATGAGATGAGTAAGTTATCTAACTGCCGTCCGAGCAAGGGTGGCGGGCCCCGACTCTGACGGCTAACTCGGGTCGTGCGATGTTCCGGACGGTGAGAACCGCCAAAGGACGCAGGTGTACGGTGTTTACGCGGTGTGGAGGGTTGTGCGGCGCGTCCATCTGCAGACTCGCTGCGTCACATCTGTTGTCCTAACTGTACTTGCGTCACTAGGTGAGTGTGTAATGTTGGTGTGTCATGGCCTGGTGACATTTGGGTCGTCGAAGTCTAATGGAATCGGGTTTTCAATTAAAACGTTACGAGGCCTCCGGAAGGTGGCCGTGACGTTTGGAGTCGAAACGTAGGTTTACCAAGACTGCGTTTACTACTAACGGGATGTGTTTCAGCGCTCTCAAAGTAGCGCTGAGAGATTTCCTTGAAATATTTTGAGATCGTCGGAAGATGGCAATCTCTGTGAAAATCGAAGTTTCGCTGGTATCAACGTGCTCTTGTGGCTTTTTGAATGAAACTATTTTGAACAACTTGGAGGTTGTTCAAACTAGTTTCGGATGCGTGGGCGAAAATTACGCTAACGTATGACGTGACAGGTCTTACGTAGGTTTTGTAGAGATGGAGCTTGTGTCTTAAGGACAGTTTTGACGTGGTAGAGCCATGTTGCAGCTATATTAGTAGTATAGTTGTAGTACGAATGGGTCAGCTCGACCGGGGAAGGACCACGCTCCCACAGAAAACCAGCGTAAAATAGCAGCTTAACGCTGCTGTGTTTCGTATGGTGAGTGTAGAGAACCGGAGACCCTTTTTACTGGCAAAGCGGCATTCCATCTTAGTCCTCACGGGTGACAACGCATCTGCATCTTGAATCTTTATTGAGTAGTGATCAATCAGACTTCTGTAGTGATCAATCAATCAAATAAAAATAACGAGCTTACAAATAAGATTTAAATATGGTGAAAAAATTGATACCTATTGCAGCCGCCATCTTGGATTTACATTTCGACAGCCCTTTCGACTTCAACACCCTCAAAAATCATGAAAATGACACCCATGATGAAAAAATTGATACCCATTGCAGCCGCCATCTTGGATTTACATTTCGACAGCCCTATCGGCTTGAACACCCTCGAAAATCATGAGAATGACACCTATGATGAAAAAATTGATACCTATTTCAGCCGCCATCTTGGATTTACATGTCGACAGCACTATCGGCTTCAACATCCTCGAAATCTATGAAAATGACACCCATGATGAAAAAAATAATACCTATTGCAGCCGCCACCTTGGATTTACATTTCGAAAGCACTATCAGCTTCAACACCCTCGAAAACCATGAAAATAACACCCACGATGAAAAAAATATTACCTAATGCAGCCGTCACCTTGGATTTACATTTCGATAGCACTATCGGCTTCAGCACCCTCGAAAACCAAGAAAATGACACCCATGATGAAAAAATTGATACCCATTGCAGCCGCCATCTCGGATTTACATTTCGACAGCCCTATCGGCTTGAACACCCTCGAAAATCATGAAAATGACACCTTTGATGAAAAAATTGATACCTATTTAAGCCGCCATCTTGGATTTACATTTCGACAGCACTATCGGCTTCAACATCCTCTAAATCTATGAAAATGACACCCATGACGAAAAAATTGATACTACTTACTTTTAGTACGTACTACTATTATTTATTCTGTGTTTTTCAAATATTGTAATAAAAAAATCTCTCATAATTATTATAAGCAAGTATTTAAGAAATTAAATAAGAAACGGATTAGTAAGCTGAAGTGGCAGTGGGCCGGCCATATAGCTCGAAGAACCGACAACCGATTGGGCAGAAAGGTTCTTGAGTGGCAGCCTCGTACCGGTAGGCGAAGTGTAGGGCGACCCCCCACGAGATGGAATGACGACCTGGTAATACATGCAGGAAGTCGATGGATGCAGGTAGCTCAGGACCGTGCTTTGTGGCATTCCTTGGGGGAGGCCTATGTTCAACAGTGGACTTATAAAAGGCTGTAATGATGATGATGATTTAAGAAATTTGGTTATTCGAATATTGTGTATTTGTACAGCGATCGTTTCGAGCCGCTGCAAAGAACCGAAACAATGTCAACTCACGACTGCGACTGACGCCGAACTAACCGAGTGACACAGTCTCTATTTAGTAATAATTTATTCATACAAGGCTGCCGAAAACACCGAAAATTTCGCCATTGCACAGCCGAAAAAAATTTATTATAACTAAACTAAACAAAATCAAACTTCAATTTATATTTAATGGCTTCCCACATGATAGATGAAGAGTTTTAAAAATATATTGAGTTGAACAATTGATATTTTCAAAAGTTATCGTGTTTACAAGCCTTGTGGACTTGATAAATCCACAACCATAAGCCACTAAAACCCCTTTTTTATAAAAAAAAAAAAAATATTAATAAGTTCAACAATCATTTATCTTTCTGACAGTGTGCTTTTTACATCACTTATATGTATATGATTGCTAGATACGATTTCATGCGACAAAACGTTGGAATCTTAATTTTAAGGCCCTATTAGAACATACCGACGCGCTTAGCGCTTCGGCTACGGCATGCAATAAGATACGATTTAAATGTATTAATGAATAACTTTTCATGTAATAATAATTTAAACTTGATATTTAATTGTTATAATTATAATAATATAATTAGTTTAATAGTCATAAATAATTTAATTAAGAAATGTTTGACTAGAGATAGGTATTACCTATCCAAATATAATTTAAGACAGATAGCAAATGTGCTATATGTGTTTATATATTAACTCAGCCAAGGACTTGGCTACATAGACATCTGCTTCTATTGAGCAGTATAATGACTTAATATGTAATTTGGAATCAGCTCCGAGTAATTTAAATTAGAAAATGAGACAATAGAGGCAATCTCTAGCAGTTATATTAGTTTAAATAATTTAGAATTTAGCTTACAAATCCTTAATTGTATGACTCCACAGAGTAATAATAAAAATTGTTTACACCTGGTGCAACAAAATATACAAGGCATGGTAGGCAAAGAGCTAGAAATTGAATTGTTCTTAAATAGCAACAATATTCCTATTTTATGTATTACTGAACATTGGTTAAAAGCCTATAACTTAATGTTTAACTTCACCAAGTGGTCAGTACTTTCAGTAGAGAAACGGTTTTAATAGGTGACTATTTAATATTAGCTAGTAAATTATTATCATGTAAAGAACTTAAAGATTTTGTGAGCCTCTCTCTTGAGCGAACTGTAGAAATGGCAAGTGTTGATTTTTCGTACTTCATTGTTGTGAGCGTCTACAGACCCCCATGTTCTATATATGATACTTTTGAAAAAATGCAGGAAGTCTTTGTTAACCTTCATAAATAGAATAAATCTGTTGTAAAATGTTGCGACTTTAATATCAATCTCTTCCAAAACTTCCTCCACCAAAATTAAATTTAGGTCATTGTTTTAATCATACGATCTTTTTAATTTATTTTTAGAGCCAACGCGTATTGCTACAACATGTATAGATAACATTTTACAAATGGTAAGCCTTTGCATAAATGTATAATTCAAAAATTTAGTTCTGATCACTGTGGACAATTAGTTTCGCTAATTTATGTTCACAAAAGGCAAATAAATGAGATAGTTGTTTGTTCCAGTAAATGCTCGTCGTTTGGAAAAGTTTAGAAGTAACATAGTGAAAAAACGTTCATCACTTTCATGGAACATTGTTTAAGCTTATTTGCAATGGGTTTGATTATACTTTTACTTCTAAAACATTCGCCTTGAATAGTCGGAAGGCATTCAATAAATAGACGAGTAGGTAGTTTAGGATATAGGAGGTACATAATAGTATAGGAGTCCATAAGAGCAGACAAAGGTTATATGATCTTTACCATGAAAGGTCATATAATCCTAGCGTCGAATTTAGGAAAAATATTCAAAATATGAAAAAAAGTGTGTCCACAGATAAGTCTTTGCATTTGAGCATCAAAATTAAGACGGCTTCTAATAAAATTAATATGACATGGAGTATAACTAATAGGGAATCTGGTAAGATGAACTCTCACAATTCAAACTTCCAATTAAGTTTTAACAATAAATTAACTGAGTCAGATCAGGACGTTGCAATGGTTTTTGGGAAATATTTACTGATATTCCGATCTTAACCACTAAGGCACTGAATCCTTCTCCTGCCGTCGCCGAATCATTACATAAACAAAATGTAAATGCGTGTACAAAGAATTTTACATTTCATAAATTATCATCAAAAGATATTGTAAAATATTTTAAAACTATTGATATTAATAAAACTGCAGATCTGTGGGGGATTTCCGTTAAAGCTTTTGCGTTTATAATAGATACAATCGCGACTCAACTAGCTATTATTTTTAATACTAGTACGAATCTGGTGTTTCCAATACTTAGTAAGATTTTTGAAAAAAATATTCTTGTTCAAATGTAATTTTTTTTTAAATTAAATACATAATTTCTTTCATAAAAATTAATTTGGTTTCACAAGAAGTCGCTAGACAACTGTTACCAGTGTTGAGCTAATTAAATATATCTTTGATGCTCGGGAGTATTCAAAGGATGCTTTGGATATATTCTGTGACCTATAATCATGAAATTTTAATCAGGAAACTTCAACACTACGGTGTAAGAATTTATACTCTGAAATGAACTAATTCATATTTAAGTAATATAAAGCAAAAAGTTGTTATTAATATTAACAGTATGAGCTCTTCCGGTTCGATGGTACAAATGGGCGTGCCTCAAGGCTCCATTCTCAGTTTTTAACATTAAGGACTTGCCTAATATGGTAGGCGATAACCATGATATAGTATTATTTGCTTATGACACTTCTTTAATTTTAAAATTAAAACCACAATTACTAAAATATGACGAAATAAATAATACTATATCTTAATTATATAACTCAAATAATATATTATTATAAATAAAACTATATATATTTTCTTATTAAAATTGAAATAATAAAATCAATCTTCAACTCTATCTCTTGAAAAGACTCATCTAGCGGCAAATTATGAAGCTTATTATGTTTCATAGTTGTTGAATGATTCGTTGATTTTTCAGAAACGCAGTGACAGTTAACCAACATTATAGGATGATTCACGCTACAACGTGTCGCCACCGGGCCGTGCCCGGCCGGGACACGTCCACCGTGCGCTGGCCGGGCCAGTCATTCATGTTACACCGGGCTGTTTGCACGACCGTGGCTTATGCACGACTCTGTGTTATGTGGTTTTTGTCAGCTAGTGATTTCATCTGTCGATAGACTTCACGCTTACATAAATATGCAATTTTCACAATTTGAATTGGCAGCTATTGCAATTGCCATCGATGATGAAGTATTGGAAAAACGAAGCGAAACTACTAAAAGAAGATGGGGTGTACATCCAACCTGGAGAAAGCGAGAAGCAGAAGGAGAATTTGCTTTACTTTACAAAGAATTAATAGATGATGAGAGCAAGTTTTATGGTTATTTTAGAATGTCTAAAGAATGCTTTACTTTTTTACTTGAAAAAGTAAAACCAGACCTAACCAAAAAAATTACAAGATTTCAAAAGCCTATATCTCCCATCGAACGATTAGCAGTCTGCACCAGGTAAATAATAAATTGATATGCTAGCTATATAAACTAAATCACATAGTATTTAAAAATGTAGTATTACAAATTGACCCGTCTCACAACCATCTATCAGAGCCGGTTGTAAGATGGGTCGATTTTTTCTAAATACTTCATTTTCAATTTTTCAATAATCAAAATTGCATTGTGAATGAAAAAAAGTAAAAATTTAAATAATTCGCATAGTATTTATTCATTTCATTAGTCTGCCATGAACTCTGAAAATAAAGTAGACAAATTAAATTAGATTCCAAAGGCGTAAGTTCCGAAGGCGAAGGTTCCGAAGGCGTAGGTTTCGTAGGCGTTGATTCCGGTGTTGGCGTTGGTGTAGTCATCGGAACCGGTGCATACACCGACCTTGAATTAGTAGACGACGCTGACGTTGTTCCACTCATTGGAGATGTGTAAGAAGAAGGCTCTGATGACAATTGCTCCCACTCCAAATCTTGTACTACTGCAAATATTCTTCCTTTTGCAAGATGCTGATAGTAAGGGGAAAAAGATTTTATGGTGGCTGCCAAAGCGGTGAAGAAAGCATCAATAGGATGAATGTCTTGTGTGTTGGACTTTTCTTTATTTTTTAGAATGTATTCCATTAATGCGCTTGACGCAGAGGACTGGGATTGTGGCACTATACGACGGCGATTGTGTGCAGTTGCAACGGTTGCATTGCGATTTCGGTTGCCGGAACGAGTGAATTGTGCAGTTGACGGGGGATATGGATTCGGATCAGCAGGTGGCGTAAAATTTGGTTCACTAATAGCTGGTGAGCGATCTTCCTGCTGCTGCTGTTCATCGGTGTTAATTGTTTCGTTGGTCGTAGTAACTGGCGAAGTAACCGTTTCGTTTTGCGTCTCTTCGTTCTCAGACTCGATACTTGTTATTGTATTTCGATCCTGTATATGAGGCAGTAAAAAATTCAAGCTCTCTTCATATTTATATTTTTTTATTGCCACAGCACCCTGTCCACTCTTGGTTTTACGTTTGTTTCTATGTTTTTTGAACTGGTCCCGTATGTTTGCCCACCTTTTTTTACATACATCATCTGCAAAAAGATAGTATAGAATGAACAAGTTAAGTAATTTTCTTTACAACCTGTATAAATGGTACTGTTAATACGTAATAGCTCACTGTAGTACACAGATACCGCGAAATTATACCATTATTATTTTTTCAGGTTCCTGGCTACTGGGGATTCGTTTAAAACTATTTCGTACAGTTTTCGATTGGGGCATTCAACTGTGACCGAAATTGTACATAGCACATGTCGATCTATCGTTAAAAGATTTAAGAAAGACGTTATACCAGAACCAACAGAAGAAATGTGGCGTAAAATTGCCGAAGATTTTGAAAAGCTTAGAGGTTTTCCAAATTGTATAGGCGCATTGGATGGAAAACATTTTGTTATTGAAGCCCCTGCCAATAGTGGTTCTATATATTTTAATTATAAACACACATTCTCAATTGTTTTATTGGCGTTAGTGGACGCATGCTACAAATTTATTGCAGTTGATGTTGGCGCTTACGGACGAAACAGTGATGGTGGCATTTTTGCACAATGTAATCTTGGAAAACGTTTAGAAAATGGGACGCTTCATGTACCTATTGGTAAAAATTTACCCGGTTCCTCTACGTTTGCACCATATGTAATAGTTGGTGATGAAGCGTTTCCTTTGAAAACATACCTAATGCGACCGTATCCAGGACACCAAGCAACAGGTGACGCTAATAAAACGAATTTCAATCATAGACTGTCTTTGGCCCGGCGACTAGTCGAAAATGCCTTTGGTATTTTGACACAAAGATTTAGAATATTTCAAAGAAGAATGAAACTTGCTCCAGAAAATGTCGATTACATTATTCTATCTACATGCGTACTGCATAATTTTTTATGCAAACAAAAAGATTACACAGGGCTTATCAATCATAGTACACAAAATGCGCAACCACATTTATTAAATCCATTGAGCGTTCTACCAGGAAGACCGGCTAATGATGCATTTGCGGTAAGAGAAACGTTTAAAGAATATTTAGCGTCAACAGCGGGACGTAATTTTATAGGACAACAGTATCAAGAATAAATACATACTTACACTATAATATACTTCTTATAATTTACCTAACATATTCTAAAATACCTACTAAAAACCGATAATCCCACTGACATGTACTTACATGTTGTCGTAAAGTAATTAGTGACACTTGAATAACTATTATAAATGTAAATTGAAATAAAAGTTACAACTTACCAGATTGTTTTATTTCGTCCGAAATGGTTTTCCAAATAATATTTTTGTATTTGTTATCTAAATACTTAGGATGGCTCATATCGTAAATCACAGGGTACTTGCGCACACATTCTAATAATTTTTCAACGTCCATTTTGCTGTTGAGCTGCTCACTTCACTAAGATTTGACTTTGACTGCTCTCCGGGCGCCCGGGCGCATATGTTCATGTTACAACGTGTCGGGGCCGGACCGTGCCGCAGCCGGGAAACAATACCCACCGACATTTCAACGCCGTGCCCCGGCCGAGTCCCGGCGGCGTACGGCCGGGGCACGGCCGGGCCACGGTCAGGCATGAATCGCTTCATACAAAAAGTACACCATAATGTTTGATAAACGGCCCGGCCGCGCAACGTTGTAGCGTGAATCATCCTTAATCCTATAGATAACTTTAATGAATCAAGCTATTTCTAATTTGTTGTGGTGTTAATTTGTGTAACATCATGACTGTAAGCTGTTATTTAAAAAAAAGTCCCGCTGGGTTTCTTGCTGGTTCTTCCCAGGACAGAGGTTTTTTCCGAACCAGTGGTAATCAAACAAAAGAATGACTTTCAATAAGTATTATTTATAATCTATATTGAATAAAAAAGTTTCTGTTTCTGTTTCAATCAAAAGCTAATTTGGGAAACCGGCCATAAGACGATTACGCTATAAATATTATAAACGGCCTATATCTAAACCATTAGAAAGATCCTTGGGAAAGATCTATATATTTTATTATCCTGGTCACTATATAATATTTAATATGTGGATATCTTAAAAGACGGCCTTTATAAAATAATAGAGGAGCATTACACAATGTCCGAAAAGCGTTTCATTCTCAGTAACGACTATACGTTTTATTACATACTTAAAGAATGAGTAAAGGCATATTATATTACAAAATATTAGTTCGACTTATGACGACTTTCATTTAAATAACACTATGAGATTCGTTATTTGTTGGATTAGTATTTGGTTTTAAATAGTATTAACTTCTCTCTACCATTTGTATTTGTACCAAGTGAATAAGTGAATGGATGATGCAAGATGTAGTAGTGATAATGAGACATTTTACTGGACAGATTCCATTTAAGAAATTTGTATTTTTCATGAAAAAGTTCCACTCACTAAACTGTGATTAATGCGGTGTTCCCGAGACGCATTCTATCAAGATTTAGTGTGTAACAACGCTATTTTTCTTACTAACTCTTTCTGACAATTGCCATCACATTTACGCTTGCTGTCAAATATTTTTGTGAAGCCACATTCTGACGAAACATGGTGATAAAAGTGTACAGTAGGAAGTTCTTCATAGATTACAGTCTTCTCCCAGTGTAACCACAAAATAAGTAATAGTACTACGGTGTGACTCAGTGGAATGTGACAGAACTTTAAGTCGTAAGTAAATGTTTAACTATTCTTGTACATGATGTAACTAAGTTTAGATCTACAAATTTTCATATTAGTATTATGTACTTGTTTTCTTTTTTTTTGTTGGACTTGAATAATCATATATTCACATTGTTATTAAGTTTTAAGAAAAGGGAATAAATGTATACCACTCAATATTTTTAAATAACCTCCTGATATATTTCTAACAATGTAATAACTCTCAGCAATAACTACAGATTTAGTGTGAAAATAACAATACGTAAAATTCTGTAAAAAGTATTTATTTATTTTTAATTGTTCTTTTTATATTATTTGAATGAAAATCAAATTAACTTTAAAGCATCAGCAATTCATTTTTTGTTTATTTTTTTGTCTATTAGTGTATTGCATTTGCATATTAGCATCCGTTGCAGCTGTTTCTACATAATCCATTCATATCCGTTTCACTCGTTACATTTCTAAGCTGAAATTGAGAATGGAAATAATAAATATTGCCTACATTGCACATTATGAATTAATGTGCATTTTTTAACTTTCCTGCATTATAGTGTTAAATGCAGAGATAAAATTCTATATAGTTAAGGTATCCTTTGAAGTAAATAAGTAGGTGTAATTTATTATACTATAATACAAATATCATCAATCTCAGTTACACTCATATTTACCTAAACAGATATTATTGTTAGTAGAATATATATTCAAACAGCTTTGAAATATTTGATGAAAAAGCGTTAATTAAAATCCGACTGAATACAAAAGACCACATTTTCAATCAAATAAGCGTGAACTACATTCTACGCCTAACAGGCTCGTAAAACATTTGCGTAATGCGTACAATTTAGAGACGGGGTCGCATGTTTATCGTTATAACAGCTTCCAGGTAAAATAACGTGATCACAAAATGGTCAGGCAAATATTAAAATATGAGATTTTACTAAATCAATAAGTTGATATCTATGTTTACAGTACAGAATTTTTAATTTATTTAGGCAGGTACAAAATTTAATTTGATTTCGATAAAATTTGGTAAATAAATAGTACTTACAAGAACATAATGTCTGAATTATAATTATTCTGGAGTTCTAGGTGCATTCTACCAAAATGGGCTAAACATCATCGTTGCATATTGAACAATTTGGTGGGGTAGTTTTTCGCATCTAATATATGAATATTTATAGCATGGAATAAATATAAATAAATTCTTGATACTGTTACAATATTGCGTTGTATTGTTATAACAATAATATTCAGGCTAATTTGATAAATATCTTGAATTTTTATATCAACATCAGAGTCCAACAGAATAATTTTAGCATTTTCTCGGTTGAAAAAACGAAATTGTGCCGGACGGGCGTAACTCTCCGGAGTAAATGTTGTCGGAGATACCCCGCGAGTCGCTCACGTCCTACACCTGTAGGTTCCAGACTCCTCCAACTGCCGTCTTTCACTGCCGTCTCTTTTGTTGCTGCGGATAAACTGTGGACTGAGGTTCAAAATTAAAATGCACGATTTGTAAATTAAAATAGCAAGGGAGTGGCCAGCGGATCGACTAATTAATTTGTCGCGAGATTTTACACTGTTATTTATTTATCACTATTTTTCAACTATGATTGTTCACTATATATTTTAAAACACAGATTTAATTAAACACACAGCAATATTAAAATTTCTATTGGTTTTCTAAAATTTCTATTCGTATTTTTAAAATATCTGTTGGTAATATCAAATTTCTATTGGCAGTAACAAGTTTCTATTGGTATTCTCTACAATTTCTATTGGTAATTTTAAATATCTATTGAAAGTAACAAATTTCTATTGGTAGTATCCAAAATTTCTATTGGTAGCAGCTGGTTTTCTAACACTACTGACTAGCAGCTATTAATCAACTAAAATTAGTTGAATTTAAACACTTTTGTAACTGCGAATATCAGTTACCACTTTTCACGAAATGTAACGGCGAAATTTCCGTTACCACTTATTTCAGCTAGCCAACACTTTTTCACTATATGTAACTGCGAATATCAGTTACCACTATTTTTGGCTAGCTGACACTATTTTTCTATGTGCAACTGAGAATTTTCAGTTGCCACTTTTTCCGACTATGTGTAACTGCGATTTTTCAGTTACGACCTTTTTCGGCTAGCTAAACTTTTCTATTTCACTTTAACTTTTCACTGTGTTCTGCTACTAGTCACTTCAGCTACTACCGGATACTGCTGCTTGTTACTGGTAGTTCTTCCTACTACAATGTTACTGTGATTTGCCCCCATAAGGTAGACTTCGGCTATACTCTATAGAGAGCCGCTTGCCAATTCCCATTTGCCTCTTTATTTTCAATCATTTTTCTTTATGCAAATGGCACAAATTGCAACTTTTCTATATAATACAAATCTTAACTCTAACATGCTATACATCATTAAATAGACATTTTTGTTCTACATTAGTATGCGATAAAGGATAATTAATATATTTACATTTAACAAAGTTATTCATTGAAATGTCCTAAACTTTTACACTAATTGGTCATATTAATTCTTTAATTATCCTATAACTTTTAAATCGTGCTTAATTATACAAAATATTTCTTTATTATAACGATCTATACATCATATGCTAACTAAATACCATATTTACAACTCTTTTCAGACATAAAATTATTCTCATTAATTTTTGCTTAAAATTATTACGCAGTTAATTTAAATTTCCAGAAAGTTCTATAGCGCGGCGCGCTGTGATTGGTCGATATTTTCTTAAACAAAATAAAGTTGTTTATATTAACTATTGTCAAATCGACCTTCTATACAAACATATTGAGAGTTGTAAATACATGGTAAAACTATATTTAATACATTATTTAGTCAATTTTTCCGTATTTTCATTTTTTAAACAAATAAATATTCCTTAATCACTTTCTCGTTTAAAGTCATTTTTGCCGTTGTGAACAGTCATTTTGGCCGTCTCGAACATTTCTCCCGCCGTGCAGCGTCGCGAAGACCCGTCGCAGCGGCGCTGCATAATTTCGGTGAGAGACGTTGCCTCTACTTCGGCAGCGGCACGAGTTTTCTGGTTGGCCTCTTGATTAGTCCATTCGCTGTGCGTACCTCCACAGTGCGGATCTGTCCGTCCGCCCCGGGGTATATGTTTTCAATCCTTCCTCGTGGCCAGGTGTTACGAGGTAACTGGCTGTCAGCTATGAGGACTGGATCGCCCACCTGGAGATCGGGGCCTTGACCGTGGGCCTCCCGCCGGTTTTGAAGTTCCGGCAGATATTCTTTGACCCAACGCTGCCAGAACATGTCAGCGAGTATCTGGGAGCGTCGCCAGTGTTTTTTGCTGTTCGCATCTTTTTCACTAAAAACTCCAGGTGTTGGCAGTCTCGCAGATCCTCCCAATAGGAAGTGATTTGGAGTGATGGACTCGTTGTCTTTGCTGTCTACTGAGATGTGAGTCAATGGTCTGCTGTTTACTGTATATTCCACCTCGCAGAGCAGCGTGGTCAAGACATCTTCGTGCGGATGTCTCTCATGAAGGACGGTGTATAGTGCCGTCTTCACGCATCGAACAAGCCGTTCCCACACCCCTCCCATGAAAGGCGCGGAGGGGGTTATAAATCGCCAGACTATGCCTCGTCGGCTGGCTTCTTCTCGGAAGGCCTCTCGAAGCTCCTTGTCGGCACCGTGCATATTGGTGCCGTTGTCCGAGTAAATCTCGGTGGGACATCCTCGGCGCGCTGCGAATCTTCTTAATGCCAGTATGGCAGAGTCTGCGCTGAGATCTTTCACAATTTCCAAATGTACAGCTCGTGATGTAAGGCAGGTGAAGAGCGCCACGTATCTCTTCTGATGCTGACGTCCCACTGTTACGGAGAGTGGCCCAAAATAATCCAGGCCGGTGAACGTGAACGGTCTCTGGTGATGTGCGAGACGCGTGCTGGGATGATCACCGGTGGCTGGCATGGATGGTTGTGCCTTTCTTATGCGGCACTGAACGCATTGGCTTACTATTCTTTTAGTAGTGGGTCTTAGTCTGATTACCCAGTAATGCTGTCGAACCTCGTTGATGGTTGGTTCGGTCCCGCAATGATGCAGGCTACGATGCGTCCAATCAATATACAATTGGGTGATGTGATGATCACCATCCAATATAGCTGGCCCTTTCATATCTTCAGAGACTCCTTTTACAGCGGCTATTCGACTTCGTAGCGCAATGATCCCGTCTTTCAATTGTATCTGTAGTGGTCGTAGGCGGCTATCATGGGCGACCCTCTTATCGTTAAGGAGATCGGCTATTTCTTGTGTGAAGGAGTCTTCCTGGATGACATGTACCAGGAGCTTTTCGGCCTTTCTTATATATTCGGCCTCCAGTGTGATGTATTTGTTTACATCTTTGCTTTTCACCTGACTGGGAGGCTGCGCGATACGTCGCGGATTGCACTTCGATCTCCTCCAGTCGGGGTCTTCCTCTCTATTTTTTTTTGTCCTTTTATAAAAGGTCCTGTCGGTTGTTTTGCGGCAGAGTGTTATGAATTGAAGCACTCTGGCCGTAGCTCGCACTAAGCGTTCCCATTTCGAAAATTTCGTCGGATCGGGAATGGCCTCTTTATATAGCGGAGCTCTATATCTTTCTGTGATGGTGAGAGATCTTTCTTCACCAGTAGGTTCGGATGACGTGGGTCGTTCTGTTGGCCATGCTGACGGTTCTTTGTATAGAAATGATGGGCCACTGTACCACTCGTGGTTAGAGTCGAAATTGGGTGGTACGTCCCTCGTAGCGGTGTCAGCTATATTCAATTTTGTGGGTACCCAGCGCCAGTCGTCCACTTTACTATTGTCCTCTATTGCTGCTATTCGATGTGCTACAAAAGGTTTGTAGCTCCTGGAACCTTTCTTTATCCAGGTGAGGACAGTTTTGCTGTCAGTCCAATAAGTGACAGCTTCGGGCTTTACGTGATGCTCCTGGATGACAGCCGCAGCTACGCGACTTCCCATCACGGCGGCTTGTAACTCAAGGCGAGGTATGGATGTTACCTTGAGCGGAGCTACCTTCGCTTTGGCCATGACGAGGCTCACGTACACTTGCCCATCGGGTGTCGTTGCTCTCCAGTAAACTGCCGTTGCGTAGGCGCTTTCACTGGCATCTGAAAATACGTGCACTTGGAGGGAGCGTGCGTCGCTGTATCCCGGGTAGCATCTTGGTATGCTTACTGTTTTGAGACGTTCCAGGTGTTGGATCCATGTGGACCAATGGTTACTCAGGTCCTCGTCCAACTCCTGGTCCCAGTCTGTTCCTCGTCTCCACGCTTCCTGCAGTATTTGCTTGGCGCGTATCGTAACTGGGGAGGCGAGGCCGAGAGGGTCATACAGCGACATCACTATTTTCAACGCTTCCCTCTTTGTTGGTTTTTTCTGCAGCAAATTGTCCGGAAGTCGAGCGAGCTTTAGGTTGAAGCTCAGCTGATCGGTACTCGGTTTCCAAATTAAACCGAGTATTTTTTCCTCGGTTCCCTTGTCGCCCAGTTTGACTGACTCGGTTGTTTCGTTGTCAGGTTCTAATTCTTTTACGATTTCTGGCGCATTGGAAACCCATTTTCTCAATGTGAAGTGCGCGTTTTTATGTATATCGCGTACTTCCTTCGATATCCGCATTGCATCTTCCAGGGACTGGAAACTATCCAGATAATCATCCATGTAGTGGTTTTGGATGATAGCTTCTACGGCTTCTGGATATTTTTTTATATACCTTTTGGCGTTCCAGTTTTTTGCGAATATCGCTGTGCAGGGTGAACTAGCTGCACCGAATATGATCGACGTCATTCTGTATTGTTGTGGAGCCTCATTGCGTCGATCTCCTCTCCAGAGATATCTCAAGGCATCTCTGTCTTCGGGTCTCACTTTGATTTGCATGAACATTTCCGTTATGTCCGCGGAGACAGCAACATTGTGTCGGCGAAAGCGCATCATGACTCCTGGTAATGACTGTAGTAAGTCTGGACCCGTGAGCAGGAAATCATTCAATGCCATTCCTTTTGTTTTGGCTGCGGCATCGTGTACTATGCGAAACTTTTCTGGTTTCATCGGATTATGGACATCGAAATGAGGTAGATACCATGTCTTTCCTGGTGTACTATTCTTTGGCGCTATTTCGGCGTATCCCTTTTGTATCAGGGAATTCATTTCTTCGTTGTACTTCTGCTTTAGCTCTTCGTTTCGATCTAGTTTTTTCTCGATAGAAACGAGCCTGTTTATCGCCGTTTCATAATTTCCAGGCATTTCGATGTTTTTCTTTTTCCATAGAAGCGCTGTTTCTATGTGCCCGTCTTCCAACTGACGGGTGCTGCTATTTAGTATTTCTTCGGCTTGCTTCTCTGGATCGGAATCTGGTTTTCTCGGATTTATCATTAAAGATTCCAGCGCGAAGTATTCGCGGAGTTGGTCATTTATATTCTCCTCGCTCGTGTACAGCTCGTTGGCCGTGTGGACGCGCTGATGCGGGGCTTTAGTGTGCGCCCCGTGTAGCACCCATCCCAGTTCTGTGAGCGAGGCTATTGGCTGGTGCGGTGGACCTCTGCGTACTTGTGTGGCTATTAAGAGTCTCCAGTTGTCTTGTCCTATCAGGATCCTAGGGTTGCCTGAATCATATGTCAATTGATCCTTTAAGCCTTTCAAATGCTTACAATTTTCTATGTCTGTTGCGCGCACAGTCTGCGGCCCCAAGTTTAGGCTGGCGACCGTGCGTGCTCTGAATGGCACCCTTTTTCTATGGAGACTCTTCAGTGACACTTTGACTCTTTGGGAGTCCGGCGAATCGAGGGTAGTGTTCCCGATAGCTGTGATCTTGAATGGGTCCAACCGCCCTTTAGCTCCAATTTGATCGGCAATCTCTTGATCCATTAACGAGACTGTCGACCCATCATCCAGCAGAGCGTGTGTGTTTATTGCTCCCGCCGGTCCAATTACTCGAACTGGAATTATCTTCAAGTAAGCTTGATGCTTTGATACAGCGAATGAGTTTGCCACTGTCTCTTGAGGTTCTTTTAGTGGGCCCTCTGTCTTTTCCTTTCTATTATTATGAAGGAGTCGATTGTGTGTCGCGTTGCATCCTTTTATTCCACACTTCGTGGTTTTGCATCTGTGTGTCTGACTTCTATAACGCAAACACCGGAAACATAAATTCCTTTGCTTGGCGAGTTGCCATCTTTTATCAATATCTGCCTCTTTAAACTTGTTGCAGTCGGATCCGTAATGACCCTCTTTTTCGCACATACTGCATTTCGGAGACGGCTTAGTGGTAGCCGTGTGCGTCCTATGCACTGGACGATTATTTTGCGCTCCGCTTATGATCTCAGGAGGCGCAAATGCACTACAGTAGCGAGCTTGTTCGGTGATAAACTCACTGAAGGAACCGAGGTCTGGTCTTGAGTCATACTTTTCTGTATAAATTCTATACCACTGCGCGCGTATAGAGTTTGGCAGTTTGTCTGTGAGGTGTCGTAGCAGCTCTGCGTTAACGAGGTAATGGTCTCGCTTGAGTGCTCGAAGTGTGACGACGCTTCCCCTCACTTTGCTCGCGAAAGTACAAATATCTCTGGGTGCCTCTGTACAGCGTGGCAATCCCCGTAATTTATCGGTTTCTGCTTGCGCGATTGAATCTGGACGCCCAAATTGTAGCTCCAGTTCTCGCATAATCTCATCTGGTTTAGCATGCCCGATGAGTTCCGAACTAACTGTTTCCAAGGCTCTTCCTTGTAGACTTCTTCGTAGTCTAGCAGTATTTTCTATGTCATTGAAGTAGCCTCGGGTTGTTTCATAAATGGCACGGAACGAAAGCCATTCAGTATGTGCTCCGCTAAAGCTCGGCAGTGTCATTATCGCTTTTGATGCTGCGAAAGTATTTGACGATGCACTCTCTGGTTTTGGTTTATCAGCGAGTGCGGCTATAGCGGACGTGAGCTCCGATATGAATGGTCGGAGCACCCTGTCTTCATTGCTGACAGGTGCCTGGTTAGGTCTTTTTATTATGGGATTCTTGGTTGCTTCTTCCGGTTGGGGATCCTGGTAGGCGGGCTCTGATACAGCAGGTAGGAGCTCCCTTTCTTCATCAACCTTCGAATCCTTGTTTGTGAGCTTCATCGGCGGCTCACTGAGGTCGACAACCTCCGGGGGTGGCTTTGTGATGTTTTTATTAAGTGGGGCCTCCCCACCGGTGGTTGCGCCTTGCGTTGGCTTTTGTTTGGCTACAGAATTTTCGAGCCAAGATCGGACATACTCACTTTTGGAGTGACCATCCTCATCATAGTCGTCCGATTCATCATCTTCTTCAGCCATTTGTAATGAGATCTGTGCGAGTTCCAATTTTATTCTCAGCACTTCCTCACGAGCCTTCAAAACCTTTTTATTGGGCCGAGTAGTCTTCTTTGACCTTGTACTTTTATCGGTGTGGCCCCTTGGTGGTTCTTCGGTGCGGGAATATACCCGGGCTGTTGGCGGTGATGCACAGCGAATGTCATCGTTGCCTTCTATTTGTTTCCTCTGCTTCGGTGTACCAGCTTTAACAACGGCTGGCACTGGCAGGTGTACCCCCCCATCGCAGGGGCAAGCTATCTGTTCTCTCTGCTTCGGTGTACCGGCTTTAACAACGGCTGGCACAGGCAGGAGTACCCCCCCATCGCGGGGGCAAGCTGGCGCCTCAGCGCCTTCTGTTGTGGATGGTGAGCGTGGTGGCATCTGGTGGCGGACGGTGTCGGTATTGTCCGACGGTCCATCATCCAGACCGACAGTCCACGCCATGGTTCCCCTTCCTTGCGAACGAGTGATCGGCATCTTGATTCTGAAATTTCAGCAACTTTAAAACGGTAGTGATTATTTACCCGGTTCCGAAATACTAACGGATTGACGAATCCCGTTCGAATGACCAGCGTATGTGGTCCGGTGTATACGGATGATTCGGCTCAAAGGACCATAAAATGGTTCGGCTGGCAGTTCAATCGGAAGGATCCGGCTCGAAGGACCATAAAATGTGCCGGACGGGCGTAACTCTCCGGAGTAAATGTTGTCGGAGATACCCCGCGAGTCGCTCACGTCCTACACCTGTAGGTTCCAGACTCCTCCAACTGCCGTCTTTCACTGCCGTCTCTTTTGTTGCTGCGGATAAACTGTGGACTGAGGTTCAAAATTAAAATGCACGATTTGTAAATTAAAATAGCAAGGGAGTGGCCAGCGGATCGACTAATTAATTTGTCGCGAGATTTTACACTGTTATTTATTTATCACTATTTTTCAACTATGATTGTTCACTATATATTTTAAAACACAGATTTAATTAAACACACAGCAATATTAAAATTTCTATTGGTTTTCTAAAATTTCTATTCGTATTTTTAAAATATCTGTTGGTAATATCAAATTTCTATTGGCAGTAACAAGTTTCTATTGGTATTCTCTACAATTTCTATTGGTAATTTTAAATATCTATTGAAAGTAACAAATTTCTATTGGTAGAATCCAAAATTTCTATTGGTAGCAGCTGGTTTTCTAACACTACTGACTAGCAGCTATTAATCAACTAAAATTAGTTGAATTTAAACACTTTTGTAACTGCGAATATCAGTTACCACTTTTTCCGTCTAGCTAACACTTTTCACGAAATGTAACGGCGAAATTTCCGTTACCACTTATTTCAGCTAGCCAACACTTTTTCACTATATGTAACTGCGAATATCAGTTACCACTATTTTTGGCTAGCTGACACTATTTTTCTATGTGCAACTGAGAATTTTCAGTTGCCACTTTTTCCGACTATGTGTAACTGCGATTTTTCAGTTACGACCTTTTTCGGCTAGCTAAACTTTTCTATTTCACTTTAACTTTTCACTGTGTTCTGCTACTAGTCACTTCAGCTACTACCGGATACTGCTGCTTGTTACTGGTAGTTCTTCCTACTACAATGTTACTGTGATTTGCCCCCATAAGGTAGACTTCGGCTATACTCTATAGAGAGCCGCTTGCCAATTCCCATTTGCCTCTTTATTTTCAATCATTTTTCTTTATGCAAATGGCACAAATTGCAACTTTTCTATATAATACAAATCTTAACTCTAACATGCTATACATCATTAAATAGACATTTTTGTTCTACATTAGTATGCGATAAAGGATAATTAATATATTTACATTTAACAAAGTTATTCATTGAAATGTCCTAAACTTTTACACTAATTGGTCATATTAATTCTTTAATTATCCTATAACTTTTAAATCGTGCTTAATTATACAAAATATTTCTTTATTATAACGATCTATACATCATATGCTAACTAAATACCATATTTACAACTCTTTTCAGACATAAAATTATTCTCATTAATTTTTGCTTAAAATTATTACGCAGTTAATTTAAATTTCCAGAAAGTTCTATAGCGCGGCGCGCTGTGATTGGTCGATATTTTCTTAAACAAAATAAAGTTGTTTATATTAACTATTGTCAAATCGACCTTCTATACAAACATATTGAGAGTTGTAAATACATGGTAAAACTATATTTAATACATTATTTAGTCAATTTTTCCGTATTTTCATTTTTTAAACAAATAAATATTCCTTAATCACTTTCTCGTTTAAAGTCATTTTTGCCGTTGTGAACAGTCATTTTGGCCGTCTCGAACAGAAATGTAGCGATGAACAAGCAATTTTAGGAGGGATAAGGTATGTACGAGTAGCGTAACATGAGCATCAGGGAAGTCGGTTAAAAGTTTTGCACATCCCGATAAATTATCCAAGCAAAGATCAGTTGAAGTAAGAGAAAAAGTATTAATACAGTTTTTACAAGATCAAAATAGACTTATGAAACTTGCTCGTAGTATGTATATGTGTTTATTCTTATATTTTTAGCACTATTGTGATTATTAATTAGTAATAACTTCATCGAAAGAGTTCATGCATGTTTACACTCACAAAAAATGTTAATCGAAAAATTTTCTTGGTTGTTATGATAATTTAATTATTTCATAGCACAATATTTTGCCATGCTTTCGTACTACAATTAAAGCTTCCTTCTAAAAATTTTCACTTTCCCTTTGTTGACGCAGTTTACAATACGGAATATTTTCTCAACGTTTGACGTTATCATTTAGGTTTCCTTTCCCGCCGGCTGGTTGAAGAATAAAACTAAGATAAAAATAGAGGAAAAACGGAAATAATCTATTTTGAACGCAGAGAAATAAAGTTTACCTATGTACATCTTTAAATAACAATGCTGAGATGACTATGATATGGAATGGATATGAAATCACTATTAACTTTTATTGTTATTTTAAAATATTTGCATATAATTGCATAAAAACATAACCTACCTGTACATATAAATAACATTAAAGTGTCTGTCTGTAATATCGAAATAATTGCCTTGAATATAGCTGAGCAGGTTGTTTACATGCCAATAAGACTCGAATAACCATTTTTATAACTTTTGTCTGTTTGTCTGTCTACCCGGGCTAATCTTCGGAATGGCTAAACCGAATGTAACGAAACTTCACGAACAGATGATAAAGAGCAATTCTAGGAGTGACCTAAGCTACAATATACCGAAAAAACTAGCTTAAAAAAATGTTGTTTTATTTTTTAAATAGAATAATTCTATACGCAAAGCCGGGGCGGTTCGCTGGTCTACCATAAAGTGAAGTAATATTTTTCCTAAATTTAATTTCATACAAACAATTAGTATTAGCTTTCTTTTAATGTTTGTGTCAATTGCGATTTTATTCTTCGATGTTCTTAAATTAACTGAATGCTTTTGTATTATATAATATAAATATATTCAAAAATATAGTTATTATAAATAATAAAATATATAAATCTTTATATATAAAAATAACGTGTCACGTTGTTTGTTCGCGATGAACTTCTAAACTACTGAACTGATTTCAATGAAATTTTGCACACTCTGTGCAGTTTGGTGCAACTTGAGAGATAGGATAGTTTTTATCCTGGTAAGTGACGCTCAATATTTTTTATTACGAATTTAAGGATTTTTTATATGAAGAGTCGTCGAAAAGGGCAGAACAACGTCTGCCTGGCCAGCTAGTTAAATAATAAATTTACTAAAAAGTTAAAGGTAACTTTGACCGCCGTCTCTATAAATACGTGGTAGAGCCATGCTGCAGCTCTATTATGGTTGTAGCACGAATGGGTCGGCTCGACCGGGGAAGGACCACGCTCTCACAGAAAACCAGCGTAAAATAGCAGCTTAACACTGCTGTGTTTCGTATGGTGAGTGTAGAGAACCGGAGACCCTTTTTACTGGCAAAGAGGTATTCCATCTTAGTCCTCACGGGTGACAACGCATCTGCATCTTGTGTCTTTATTGAGGATAGATGTAGATGTCTATGGGTCACAGTAACCACTTACCATCAGGTGGACTGTGTGCTCGTTTGTCACCCGATACTATAAAAAAAAAACGTCAATTACGTGATATGAGAGCCCCGCTTATATGTCTTCTTTCTACACAACGCACAAAGATCAAATATAAAAATAAAATAGAATGAAAATTAACGTTTCATGAAAAAAATATATTTTTGGTACCCACATGCACATTAATAATGTACCTATATAGTTTAATATTAAAATATACTAGGATTTGCTTTAAAAAAATTGTGAACATGAAGTATTTATGTATTCAGTAATGTTTTAACTTTATCAATAAGCTCTATATATTTCATCTGCTGTACGCCTTGGCCCATGTCTGGACTGCAGCGAAGTGAATTACTTTCAATTTTAATACTTAATCGAATTACATTTTATAGTCATGTCACCTTACCTCAACATCTATCATCCAAATTATATAATATACCTACATAACATACATACCTGAATAAGTATTAATTGGCTCGTGTGTGTGAAAGATCATCACTTTAAATCGACTGTACCGATGTTGATGATTTTTTTTGTGTGTTTGATTAGGTCCTTTATCATAGAATACCCTCGTTAGGCCCACCAACCTAATTTAATGACAAAAATATTTAGATACTCCGGTTAAAGACAGTTTTGAAAACCATAAAATTATGACCCAGCGATCTAAAATTATGACATAATATTTAAATCTGTTTTTTATTTTGTTAATTAAACTCGCCAATCTAAATCTGCCATCGAAGAAATATTAACCCTGAACGCATCTCTAATACAGACACTGTCAACTTGATATACCTATATATGTAGTTCAGACGAGATAAAACGTCAAAAAGACATATACATACATAGTAGATAGAGGATTGACTAGATAAAGCATTCGCGTATGCTTTTGAGATAGAAATAGGCGGGAGGTACTTCCCTGGGTTACCAGATATTGGTCCATTTCCCCCGTTATAGGTTTATTTATATACAAAGCTCTTAAGTTCATACAACAAACTTATTTGTTACTATTAAAAAATGTTTTTTTATAATTCAGATGATTAATTAATTTCTCTTGAAAATACATTCTGTGACTAAAAACTACGGGCGGAAACGGCGTAAAAGCAGAATCATCATTCTGTATTCAACGGCGCATCGACGATTTTACTAGACAGTCAATAAACTCTTTGGATTTCGACAGCACTAAGTAAGACGCTACTAATACAAAGTGTGATATCACTAATAAGTAACAATATCTTAAGTATGTACTTAAATATGAATTGAAAATAAAAATATTAATTAACAGTCAAAAAATTCCTCCTGTTGAGTTTTAAATTGTTTTTACAAAGTTCATAATATCAATAATGTTTTAATATACCAGTCCATCACAAGTTCAGTGCTGAACACAGATCTCCTATGTGACTTACCTATGGTTAGGTGACGTAATCATGTTACCTAATGGTTAAGATGGTAAAGTTTTTTAGTTGATATACGTTGTAAAGCATCAACAAATGGTTTGTTTTTGTAATATGTTGGTATATAAAATAAAAAATAATATTTTATAATATTCTATTTTAATTTACCATGCAGTGTAAGATTACCTGCTACCTCACATCATTGCATGTGTGGTGTACGAGCCGACATAGGGAAACAACAAAGAAGATAAAAAGCAGCATTTTCCTGATAACAGCTAAAGAAAAAAAGGTGGTTGCCAACCCGCTTGCTAAGCGTTGCAACTATGGCAAATAACTATGTTTTGATAGACTGTAAAGATATATATTCTATTTAAATGAAAATATATTGAAATTTAAAAATGGAAAAAGAACTAAATCTTGTGTACTTACACAACATATACAAATATTAAAAATGTGACATTAAGTAAAACAAATGAAAACACAATTATATATTAAATATAATTCAATAAAATTAAAATAAACAAACGATTAATTATTAATTTTTCATCACATTAACAAACGACAAAATCAACAAAATTTTTATCTTCTTTCTAGAGCATTTGTTGTAATTCTTTGTTTGAGTAGCTTTAGAATTTCTCAAAAATATGAATTTATAAACATGATTTTTATATATATATACGCAATCGCTCTCTGTATAAATCTCTGTATACAGATATTATACAATCAATGGTTCGTTGCGGTGAAAATATTGGAGCAACTAATTTTTAAACTTGGTACTTAATTAGCACCTCAAAAGTCCCTAATTTGGACTTTTTTTGAAAGCAATTTTGATTCTATTTTGATTTTCAGGAAATCTGAATTATGCATCTGCTATGTTCTGAATAACGACTTCATTTTTATTAGGGGCGTCTTGTTATTGCGTATACTTGCAGCACCTAATTAGCACTTAATTCCTTGCTATTAATATTTATCGTATATCTAATAACTAAATTGCGTTGCTAGCAAGACGTTTTGCTAGCAACGCAAAATTCAATAGGTCGTTGCGGTGAAAATTTTAGAGCACCTAATTTTTAAACTTGGTACTTAATTAGCACCTAAAAAGCCCCTTGTTTGAACTTTTTCTGAAAGCAATTTTGATTCTATTTTGTTTTTCAGGAAATCTGAATTTTGCAAATGCTATGTTCTGAATAACGACTTTATTTATATTAGGGGCGCCTAGTTACTGCGTATACTTACAGCACCTAATTAGCACCTAATTCCTTGCTATTAATATTTATCGTATATTTAATAAGTTCATTGCGTTGCTAGCGAGACGTTTTGATAGCAACGCAAATTTCAATCGTTCGTTGCGGTGAAAATTTTAGAGCACCTAATTTTTAAACTTGGCACCTAATTAGCACCTAAAAAGCCCCTAATTTGGGATTTTTCCAAATGCAAATTTCCGACTTTGCGTTGCTAGCGATACACAACTCTACATCATCATGAGTAAACATGGCAACGTTTCAATGAAAATGCTTGTCATTAATATCGAATATCACTAACAGCATTAGTTAAGCTCCAAATGTAGAGTAAAGATGAGAGATGTAAATGTAGAGACATTCATCAATGACGACTTATATCCGTCGCCCCATCGTTGCTCTTTACTTATGTCAATTGACACTAAAAATCTTAAGTTCTCAAGAATCTTAGGTTTTACTTTTAAATCCTAGGATTTACCAACATGAACTGGTAAATGTAAGGATTGATATAAAATGCGACGATTTTTCGCGCTTTTACCGTTAGAGTTTGGTACATCCTAGGTTTAACCAATTACTACCAGTAAGTGTTGGTTTTGGAAATGAAACAATATATTTATGTAACTAGAAAGTGTTTATTAAACATTGAATCATATTACCTGCATAATTTTAAAACAGTTTTATGGTGATTTCTGAAAGTAGAATATAGAAAAATAAAGAGGCTTGTTTTTTTGAAAGTAGAATATGGAAATAAAGAGATGATGTATCGATTCACAACAAATCGATTTCTAAAATATCGATATTTTTCCACAGACTGATTCATTGAATATTCTTGGCGAAGAGAAATAAAAATAGCGCATAAAGATATTTTCAAAGAATTAATTAAAGCAATGCAATATGTGTATAAAATTGATTAATAAATTATGTCAAAGAACCGAATTGATTGACCCCGACTCCACCTGGTACGAATCTGTCTTACCCCTAGAGTGTTTTTGTAAAGCCGGAGGCGCGTAGGGGGGGCAGCTTCCGCCTGCTGTAACAAATCGTAGGCATCGGACGAGCCGGAGTGGCTGAGGCTGTTACAATAAGCCGAAATTGCGGAGGCAAGGAGGGATGCTTGCGATTTGTTACGCAAAGGCGTAGAGGCTGCTCTCTCCGCAGCGCCGGAGACGTTGCAGTCTCAAAATAAAAACAGGGTGACACAGGTAGCGGGGAGGGCTGCATACGCAAGTACGGCAATGCGCGGAACACGTCTTAGCCATGACTATTTTTCAACATTTACCGTGTCTTAGCGGCAAAACCTAAGATTTACTGAGTGAATGCTTGTAAAAGTCCGAAATAAACGATTACCATAGAACACTTCGGACTTATACCTTATGTACTTGGCAAATCTTAGGTTTTACTGCAAAATCTTAGAATTTACTGTAGTTCTAGCTTTTACAGTAACAATTGTTACATAATCGTTTGTTTTAACACGTAAGCTGCAGGGCTGTTTTCAAAGAACTTTCAGCCGGTGCGTTGGAGATCGTTAAGAACTCATTGCTCATTGCATTGCTTACTGCCATTTAGCGGAAACGATTATATCTTTTGGATATTTCTCATTTTACCGACGGGTGCAAGTTTGGTGTCGTAACTGAATAGAATTATGAGTATTTCCATATTGAAGCTGTAAAAAAACCTGCAGTTGCAAACCCACCTGCCAAGAGTGGCAACTATGGCAAATATCCCCTTATAAGCAATCTATGGGGAAGGCCTGCGCTCAGCTGTGATTGGCTATAATGACGATGATGATGAAGATATGGTGCTAAAGAAATCCACCTAGCAACTTTAGACGCAGGAGTAGCTTATTAAAGAGTGGGTCATCTGTTGATTTTTTTTCAATTTATATTTTGTATACTTAATATTATCTGTTTTAAAAAAATATTTGACATATAAAAAGTCAAAAATATGCTTTATGTAATCATCTTGTCCCTAAAAACAGAACAGCGCATTTTGATTGTCCAAATTTATTATGAAAGTGGTTGTTCAAAAAGAACAACATCTCGTAAATTACGTTAGAGTTTTGGTCGACATGAACGTCCTACTGAGCGTGCAATTGGCAAAATTATTGATCGTTTTGAATAAACTGGTTTAGTGAAAGGTCTTGAACCGTATGAACATGTTCATCCAGTTCTTACATCTGATGCAGTGGCAGCTGTTAGTGAACGTGTTCATAATGAACCAAGCACATCAACCAGACATCGTTCATAGAAACTAAACATTTCACGAACCACATTACATTTTGCATGTTGATCTGCATTTGCATCCATAAAAAATTCAACCAACTCAACAATTGAAGCCAGAACCAGACCATTCCAAACGTTATCGTTTTGTTAATGGGATGGTAGAACAAAAAGTAGGGTTTTCATCAAAAATCATCTTTAGCGATGAAACCCATTTTCATCTTTACTGACGTAAATAAATGTATTCTTCTGAACGCAACGATGTTTGATTTAAGCGAACGAATAACAAACGCTTATATTCAATTTTGGCATATATGTCTACCACGTATTGATGAAACAGTTGACGGCAATGTAGAATATGATCTGTTCCATTCTGAGGTATCATTTTGCGGTATGAATAATAATTCACGCTGATACTTTTTTATCGAGTCGTTCATCTGTAAGAATAATGTAAACGAAAGATAAGAAAAACGTAAATTACATTTACGAATGCTTAAAATGTTTTAATAAAAATAATATTTCCATTTGATTTGATGAAATAAAAATTACATGTAATTGGATTAGTTTGCATAATATTGAAGTGATATCTATCCTACCCCTCCCAAAAAATTATGGGATACTGTAGCGCATGGTATGATCGATGTATTTCACCGATGCGTTGAATTGTATTATTCCATCGCTGAAGAATTATATCACGCGTATCACGTACTCCGCCAACTATGACAAAAGCAACTTCATTAATAGTAGGAATCGCGCAATTATCCGCCAGTAAGATGTCAATTGCAGTTTTGAATAATTTAATCAATGTTGGATAAAAAATGCAAATGGTGAAAAGATATTTTCAAATAGGAGATAATTTGGCATTTGGTGCCTGGAATTGCATCGCAGCGTTGATCAAGTCGTCCATCATCGTCACCTATAAAGTAGGTCTGTAGAAATGTATTTACAGCGTCAGAATCCAATAAGGTAATATATTTGTCCTTGAATTTTGAAAGTAGCATGTACTGATCTTGGAAAACTTTGTCGGCTCCAAAAGATGTCATTTGAAACGCTGAATTAAATTTGTGAATGTTCTGCAAAAAGTGTGTGGAATCTGATGATTGGCCCAAATGCACTGATAACAATGGATCAGATGGTAGATGCAATTACGGCAATTGAATTTTGCCATTCGTACAGCATATTCCTGGTGTTTCATTCTAAATGAAGTTCAAGAGTGAAGCGCAATATGCACACACCTTATCCATTGTTTCTATCAATATTGTCGACTGGGATGCGAAGTTAAAATCATATAGAAATGCAGCAAGATACAAATCAACATGTATTGTTCGTCAAGATAGAGTAGCTCGTAAACGTTTTCTTTCAATTCTCGTTGCATGTTGGTCTTCTGATTCTGATAGGCACAAATGGGCACGTAAACGTACTTTTTCGATTCTTGCGGCATATCGATTTTCTAATTCTTAAGAATGTGAATAAGCCATTCGTAAACAATCTGCTTCATTACTTGCTTGCCGTTCCTCGTTTATTTGAGAAGCTCGAAGTCGCTTATTTCAACGTGTTGCGCTGGTAGATCTATCAAGTGATGAACGTTTGGGGGGCATATTTTTGGCGAAGCAATTAACACGATATTGTTCGATCCCCGCCGGCACCAATGAAATTGTTAATTGCAATTTTAAGTGCTGATTTCGCACGTGTTCGTGAGTGAAGGAAAATATCGTGAGGAAATCTGCATGTCTGAGAAATAAGAAAAAAATAATATTTTGAAGACATATTAAGTTGGCCAACATGCATTGGTGCAGCGCGGCGGATATTTTCTTGCCCTAAAACCCTCTCAGAAATAAGAGGAGGCCTGTGCACAGCAGTGAGACATATATAGGCTGTAACTAACTAACTATCTTTTTAACTTTTAAGATTCTTAAGAAACATGTGTCGTTTGACGTTTGCTATATTTTTTTTCGATTGTTAATTTTGAGATTATGTTGAAAGGAAAGAGAATATTATATTTATTTGTACAGATACAAATAAAAAATTTAAGTATCTGTTTGTAATATCAAAATAACAGATTTTACTAAATACACATGAAAGTACATACGGCACTTATTGCTAAAACACAATTTAAAAAAAAATTATCTGTCTGTCTGTCTGTTTATTCCGACTAATCTCCGAAATGGCTGGACCGATTTTGACGGGACTTTCACTGGTAGATAGCTAATGTTAAAAGGAGTAGCTTAGCCCACTTTTATTATAGAAAAGAAAATAGAGTTCCACGCAAAAAATTAAAACCTTAAGTTACACGCGGGCGAAGGCGCAGGGAAGAAATGGTAGATACGAGGAATAAAAAAAAACAGAAATGCAAAATATTTGAAATAAATTTTCGTTTTAATTTTTGCAACAGTTCACACTCATATCAACTTATAGAAGGTTATGATTTTTTTTAATATTGTATAAAATAGAAATGGTCTTAAATTAGATACGTAATATTTATTTATTCAACGTGTATTATTTTAATAATATAATAGGCTTAAAATTTACCTAAATACATAATTGGTAAGTATAATTTGAATATTTAGCAATTATGTACTTAGGTAAAAAAAGTAATTATGTATTTAAGTATGCTATATGAATTTTGATTTAAAGTGAGATACTTCGAAAGTAAAACGTGACTGTAAATATCAGTAAATTAGTAGCTTTGAAATAGTAATTTTATACTCGTAGCTTTGAAAGGACCGCAAAGTTTCGATATTTTCCATATACGTTTGATAAAATTCACATTAAAGCTGTTGGTTTGATGAAAACTTTCTTCATGGAATGGTCTTTCACAAATTCAATCTTTACTTAAAAGGCTTTCGGAAATTTTTATATCCAATTTTACTTGTGCTCATACGAAACATTTTTTTGTGTTGAAAGCGTAGTAAATATGTGGGTTTTTCCTTAAAATATATAAAGGGCGATTTCAAAATTTTCATGTCAATTACTTTTTGTCTCTAAATTTAAACTAGTTTTATGACATATATTTCTACAAATTAATATTTTGCATCATTATCATCATCATTATAGCCCTTTACCAGTCCACTGCTGCATATGTCCTGAGTCACCTGTATTCATCTACTTCCTACGTGTCTTACCAGGTCGTCGCCCCTCCGAACGGGTTGCCGCCTTATCGTCGTGGTGAGGCTAAGTAACCGTGGGGCTTGGTCGCACGTGGCAAACTAAGAGGAGCCCACATGGATGGCCCGAGGTGAAGGTACATCCCAAGGTGGCCACTCCGAGTGCGCTTGGTGAACCGACTTCGGATGTGTGTTGATGGGCTGCGGCGAGAGGGGTGTCCTCTCACTCTACCGCTGCAGCCGAAATGGAGTCGCGGAGGAACAAGAGTGTTCGTATGGCGATGTGCCACTCGCCGTATCTTTTGAAGACTTTGACTTTGAAGGGGTCGCACCGTTGACGCGCTTTTGGTGCTTGGGGAGAGGAGTGTCAGTATAGCGCGGCGCCTCTCTCCCTACCCTTCGCAGCCGAATCTTGTTTGGCGGCAGAGACGTAGACCAGATACGCCGCAGGGGTCGGGAACGCTTGTGCTTCTGAGTGCTTGTTTTTCCTGGCCCCATGGCCTTCGCGCATCGGACACGGGGGCATCGGTTGCGCAGGTGAATTCAAAGGCCGCAGAGAAAGGCGCACCATGTATTTTGGTGTGCCTTACCTGAGAAGGAGATGACAAGCAGTAGTGCTATGCCGCCTTGGGCGGCTGCGCTGGTGAGGCCGCGGATGTACGAAAGCGTTCCCGTGATCCTGCCAATATGCGACGAAGGTGGAACACCGTGGGGTATTAGTCAGTGCGAGACCTACATAACACATCCTTGCCCCCGCGAGGCGAATATGCGTAGGCATTTCTGAATATTAAAGAAAAAAAAGGACCGCGAAATTAAAAACTCTCTCCTTCTACGAGCTAGAGATCCACGTGATGGACAGACGGACAGACAGAGAGTAGAATGATATTAATAGGGATTCGTTTTAGCCTTTGTTACGAAACCCTGATATATTCGTCAAATTAGGACCGACAGGTTTTTATTCTAACAAGTCTATATATGTATGGCAAATTTATGTTATATGTAACAGTTTTAAAGTATATATTTGTACTTTTACATATTAGTATTTATAAAAATATATATTTATATGTATATTTATACATATATATTAATAAATATGTATGGATTTATCTTATCTATGTACTTATATCATTCTATATTTTTATTTTATGACTTTAATAAAAATAATGTTATTTTTGTCGCCAAACCACACACGTTTTTATTGTTTTCTTGCAATCCTCTCTATCCAAAAGTTGTCTAGAAGAGATCGCTTTTAGCGATAAAACCGCCCATTGTACCACATTTCTTTTTCTCTTTTTTTGTTAATATTTATGTTATTTTTTGATGTTCAGTAAAGTGATCTCTATCTATCTATCTATCTTGTTTGTCTGACTTTGAACTCGCATTGCCAAATTGAATAAGAACTGCGCTTTGCTGTTCACCGTGCTTCATTTAGTTACAACGTAGGTCAATCCATTCTACTTGTAATTGCTTTACCTCTCCCATCAAACCATTTATGAGCCTCCGATTAACTTTAACATTCCTTCAAAAAATTAACTGGACCCGATCCCATTTCATTGCTGGTTACAATACCTCCTGTCCGGTTAGGATAATTTGGTGTTCATTATATCTATACTGATATAAAAAAGCGAAAGAGTTTTTAGAACAAAGTTCCTTATCGCACGGTACGAATTTGACGGATAGCGGCTAGGCCAAAAGAAGTGTGAGATTTTCCCGTCACGACCCTCTTTTCTATAGTGCGAGCGAGATGGAATATATCCATCTCCGTCCCACTTTTTCTTAACTTGCCACGAACTAAATATTATTTTAAATGACGCTTAATTTTAATAGACACTAGTAATTCATTTATTTGTATTTATTAATTAATAATACTCGTATAATACGTTTATCAATAATAATATACTATGAAATAATATACTATGGGGATCCCTAACGGGTGCCGCGCGTCGTCGGCCTGCTGGTAGTGGCCGTGTAAGTTATTAAATTATGATCGCTGGCGCAGATCCCCTCGTGCACTCGCCACTCGGCAAGGTAGACGTCCCCAGTGGAAAGGGTCAGGTCCACGTTGGACTCACCTCTAGGCCCAAAGAAGGTGTAGGGCCGGTCAGGCATATTTGCCAACGTTAGAGCATGTGTGATAATAAATGCCTCCATTTGCTGCCTTCGATATTCTACATTTTGTCCTCTTCCCGCGTAGTGTCGGCGATCACAATACCAGAGTGGCGAGTGCGCATTGGCGTTGAGGCCCATGATCACCCTTCTGCCCTTAAGGCAACTCAGGGTGACCTCTAAGTGGTGCAGGTGGTCATCGATGGTGTCGCTAAATTTAAAGTACGCTGACACCACATAGAGGTCCATCGGTCAACATGGCACACCACACAAAATTCGTTGCTGAGGTGGCTCAGCACTGCTAACCCAATTGATGGATCGGCAATATAGATGTCCGCACACGGGTGACAGCCCACCTGAACGATCCCCACAACCTGGGAGTACTGTTCTTGTACAAGAACAATGTCCAGGTGCAGTTCACGCGCCAGGATGGCAGCTCAGCCGCGGCGTGCTCCCCTCTAACCAGGTTGATTTGTCCTAATCGTAGTGCCTTGTTTTTCTGGTTAACTATGGGGCTGCCTTTATCGGCAGTACTGAGTGATGGCCACGGAGCGTTGCTCTGCATACAGCCTTGCCGGGCAGTTCCTCGCCATGGTCACGTTCGAACCAGAGTCAGTTATACCAAATCGCTTGTACGTAGCGCACTTCTCCTCCGTGGACTTGCAGGCACCACGTTCATGTCCTGCCTCTCCACATTTCCCGCATACGACCTCCTTCGATCCGCATACTTCGCAGGATGCCCGTACTGTTGACACCTCTGGCAGCACGTGACGTCCACGTAATCACACGGCTCAACCACGTCCCAACCGACGTATAACCGATTGTATCCGATCAAGATATCTCTCAAGGCAGCCGAACATTGAAGGATCACGGTTGTCCTTCTCCTACCTCTCCAGGACTTTTTGAAAGCAATCCTGCAGTTTTCTTTCACTTTTGCTTCGGTCAATCCACAAGCAGCAAGGTTCTGCTCGTAGAGGCCGCTGATTACATCCTCATTCTTGGGGTTCCTCAAAACCCCTAAGAGCCACCAGGGGTAAACGTTGTCTGGGCTCGGTCAACCTCAATATTAGAGGGGCAGCAGTCTTCAGTTTCTCTGCTGCTTCCTGGGACGTGGTTTGGACCACGACACCCGCATGTCCCTTCCTCAGCCTGTCAATCTGAAGCCCGTTCGTCTTCGGGTTAACTGCCTTCTTTCCTGCGCCAGTCTTCCTTCCGCAGCAATCTTCCCCTGTTCTGCTCTAAGTGCTGCCAACTCCAGTTCAGATATATGGACCTCCACTGTCGAAACCGTTGCAATGAGATCATGTCCATATGTAGCCACCCTGTTGACCTCAGCCTTGTTGAGTTTCGACCCTGGTCCGGTGATGATACCCATGATTCCCTTGACTGCATCACGAACATGGGCGATCACCTCCAGCTTGGATGCGGTCAAAGCTTTGAATATCCCTCTTATTCCCCGGGAGCTCTCCCTTTGGCAGTCCTCATCTACAGCCTCTGCAGCAAGCTCCTCCACATCCCTGGACGGCAGTCCTACTACCGGGGCCACAATCTGGCGAGGCTCAGTACGCTTACCCACCCTTGGTCGCTGGGAAGATGACCGTATCTCTTCTGGTGACGTCAGAGGCCGCTTTTCAGGTGCTACTGGTGGTGGGCGGGGGGCAACGCGACCGGCCGACCAAGCGGGCCCGGCGGAGTCCTGGCCAAAGATTTGCGAAGAGTAAACAACTCCTAATCATCCGCCATTTTAATTTTATTAACTGTATCGTCTCAGATTATATACAAGAAGCCAAATCTCTATCACACATAAAAACAGAAAAGGAACGCAAATTGTCAACGTCAAACTCTATGACAGGTGACAGCTGCCAACGCCAGTGTCAGTGTCAATGTCACGTTCAATGACGGCTGTCAGTGTCAACAAACACAACAGCTGCGTGCCAACACTCCCTAACCTCAATAATAAAATAATGTTCAATGTTTTCTTATAACTAAATTACAAACCATATATAATAAAAGTACTTACAAGTAATTATCCGTTTGTAGTAAATTAGAAATAAAACATAACACAAAGATACTTAGCTAAAATAACCACGCGGTCCGCGTGGTTCTAATCAACAAACACGTGCTTATTCCTATAAAAATTATTTAAAAAAACACCAACACAACACAGTTTTGTTTTGTCCGACACAAAAAGTTATATAGTTATTATTAAACAAAAAATTTGCACAAAAAGTATTATAGTATAATAAATAAAAGTATATATCAGAGATGGGAACAGTATTCCATGTGAGGCCGAACCTGCGCCTTATAAAGTTGCAGGCGGTGTGCTGGCATGAAATACTGTCCCGCTCTACTGAGCACACCAAGCTTTTTAGAGGCCAATTTGGCCTTCTCTTTCAAGTGACCACGAAACTGCACGTCACTCGATATGTCGACTCCGAGGATTCCGATACTGGTTGAGGCAACAAGGGAAGTGCATTGAAATTGAGGAGATACGACAAAGGGGTTCTTTTTAGCGGTAAACGCGCAAATTTGTGTCTTCTGAGGATTAAACTGGACTAGATTTAGTCTACCCCAATCCGAGACTTTGTTCAGCAAAGACTCGACTTCAGACACAAGTTTGTTCCGGTACTCAGCGACGTTTTCCCGAGAAATATTGGCACGGCCGGTGTATAAAGCATCACCAGTGCTGTCATCCGCATAGAAATCAATATTACCAGCTAGCAACATATCATTGATATGCAGAAGAAACAGCGTTGGTGATAGCACACAGCCTTGTGGAACACCAGCGTTAATAGGCTTGTAGTCGGAGCATACACCATCTACAACGACCTTGATGCTCCGATCTGCAAGGAAGCTGGTGATCCAATTGCACAATTTCTCGGGAATCCCATAGGAAGGGAGCTTCGAAAGAAGCGCTTTGTGCCAAACCCGATCGAAGGCCTTCGCAATGTCCAAACTACGCCTCAACAAACGCCTCGCCCTTGGACTCCACTGCCTCCGCCCATCTATGAGTCAGGTAGACCAGAAGATCACTAGCTGAGCGACCTCGACGGAAACCGTACTGGCGGTCACTAATCAGCTGGTGATCCTCAAGGTACCGCATGAGGAGGCTGTTAATAATCGTTTCTATTACTTTGGAGAACAAGGAGGTGATAGCGATAGGCCTGTAGTTGGACGGACTGAGCGGTCGTGTAACGTGTAAAATTTTATATTTTGTTAATTATAAAAAAATTATCACTAAAATATTGGCGCGCCGTCGTTTTCATGTTTTTTCCGATCGGTGTGTACGCGGGCGAAGGGCGAGGGGTAGGAGACAAGCACAGTACTAAACGAGAATCGAGAACCGGACATGAGAACGTCATAGCCAGAGGTCATAGCTGCGAGCGACACCGACGGTCACGTCGCCGTCGTTGTTTTATTTTATCCTGAGATCTTTAACACAGCCTTGAGTACTTATAGTCACTTCTAAATATTTTACTGTAAAAAATATAAATCTTAACCGTTTTTAAGGTGATTCCCGTACTGGGTAAGTTGTGCAAATTTTTATTTTTATTTTTTAAGGGTATGTAGAAATAGACGCTTACTCCTTGCATTTCGTTAGCATTATTTTCTTTAATTGTAATATGTATTATATAGTAATATGTACAATATAGTACATTAGCTATATTTAGAGTGCTGTAAGATAATGTAAGCTTTTCGTTGTAAATGTATAGTTTGTAAAATAATCTCCCGTATTGCCATCCTTCTACTAGATTTCTAGTAATTCAAGTTGCTATTATTATTTAGGGACATTTTGTAGTGTTCTCATCTAGTTGAGACTTAAATAAATAATTAAAAAAGGATAAATAAGATCAATATAAGTTAAATTAAATAACATATACACAATAACCTATAAAGTAAAGTAAAATAAATATTTAATCAATAAATAAATATATGATATTATTAACGCTTAGTGGTATAGTATTATACACGATTATATGTGTTCGCTAGAAGAATAATTATAGTCTATTTTAGGGTATTCGAACCCACGACTCAGGATCAACTGTCTGATAAAACATCCACTGATTCACAGTGACTATTTCTCGTATTGTCTGCTGCTTAAATCGCTTATTTAATTAAACGGTTGCCTATTGTTTTAATTTTAATTAAGAAAATTTATTTAATACAAAATATAATTTTATCTGCCATCAGTTAACTCAAGTTGCTGCTTTCTTTTAACTTAAATATTGCTGCATATCATATCATCCCAGGAAACTTGAATTACATGCTTTTACCTGTATTTTTTGTAAAGATTCATATTAGCTCTGCTCTGCATAGTTGCACAACTGTTGCTACTAGCGGTACACAAATATTTCTATTATATATTCGTACTAATGCTTAGAATGTATACATCTTCAGGAACTCCCTAAGAACTGGTTTTGTGAACAAGGGACGGGAGACAGCTGAGCTCACTGAACAGCAGCTGCCAAGATTTAATATTGGATGCACGGCAGTATCTTCCTACTGAACAGAGGCAGACTAAACAGAGCGCAGGAGAGTATCGTTGTGAGGGCAATGAGATCAAAATCAATCATATTAACCGACCTCCGACCCTGAGTGTATAAATAAATTCTTATTATTCTTTACTCTTATTTGTTGTTTTACTTCAAGTAAATTAAAACATAACAGTCGCCTTTTTTAGGGATCGGGTGGACAAAACTGTCTTCCATGATTTCATGACTACGAATAGGGAGTAGGAGTACCGGAAAAGACGCGTTAGAACCGGTGCCAACTCCGGAGCACACGTCCTCAGCACAATTGGGGGGGATTTCATCAGCCCACTCGACTTGTGGATGACCAGGGGAGGAGTGCTTTGCGAACCGAGCGCTGTGAGAACCGCACATTTGGCATGGAGTGCTCACAACGCGAGATGGTCGGCGGTGTGTTCTCCCCGTCATCAAGAGTCGAGTTGGACGCAAAAAGGGAGTCTAAAAAGTCGGCTTTATCTTTTGCGGCGTGGGCCAGTGAGTCGTCCTCCCTGTGCAAAGATGGTAGTGATGGCTTACAGAAATTTCCTTGGACAGCCTTGGCGAGAGACCAGAATGCACGGATTCCCGAAGGAAGGCGAATTAGTTTCTCGCCAATTCTGCCTATGTGCTCTGATTTTGCCTTGGCATATTAGGTATGGCTTATTAATCCTTACGAATGAAAATTACTTCATCATCAAGACAATTTTATGAAGAAAAACTTTGCTTTTTATAGCATTTCATTTTGACGCATAGTTTAATAATAATAATAATTTTAATTCAGATACAAGCTCCATACTTCTGTTAGTAATAAATAAAATATTAGAATTAGTGTTAGTAAATATACAAATAAAAACAACAATACTTATTTTATATTAAACATAACAGCTCTGGACCTCATATGGACAATGTTCTACTGCCACACAACCGTGCCATCAAGCCTTCCTAATACAGTACATAGGTGCCCGTTTGCACTATATCGCACGCGTCGCATCAGAGAGGCCACTCTCTTCCGCACTATTGTATCAAATCTGTCCGTGTAAACCTCAGCAAACATACCTGATGCACTGCAATATCGAGACAGTCCCATCAGCATCCTAAAGCCATTATTGTACTGAACACGTAGAGCATTTACAGATCTGCGGGTATACTTGACCTACAGACTGCAGGTATATAACGTTGGGCAGTACGCCTTAAAAAGGGTTATATTGACGTCTTTTGTACACCTTGCTAACCTGTGTGCCAGCATGTTGCACTTCACTGCTAACGCTCGACGTTCTCGTTCAATATCCAAGTCATCAGAGAGGTCCTCTGTAACCCAGTGCCCCAAGTATTTAAATTTGGTGACTCTACTTAAAGGTACTCCTCCAACCTGACCAGTCAGATCTCCTGGGGTTCTTTGTTCCCTGCCTTGAAAGCAAGTAATTCACTATTTTTGAAGCAGCACCATGTCGTCCGCGTAACCGATGCTGTTTACGAAGTTTACCATCTATTGAGCCAGTTCTGCTAAGCTCATCTATCAATCCATTTATATACAGGTTAAAGAGCCTCGGTGAAGTTAAGCCTCCTTGCCTCACTCCGCACTCCAACCTATATTCACTAGAGTAAGAGCATGCCCACCTTACATTATTTGATTGGTTGTGGTACTAATAATACCTTAATATATCTCCATAGGCGTGCTGATTTCCCTCCAAAGCTTATCTCATAATACGTTGTACGAGACCAGGTCAAATGCCTTCGACAAGTCCAAAAAATACGCGTATATAGGCGTTTTTCGAATAACATAGTACTGGACGGTATGCTCCAAGTATTGCACGCACTTCTTTGAGAAGAATTTTGCATAAAGATCTAGGTATAAATGCGTAAAAAGTTCAATTAGCGCAAGATCTGAAGTCGCATGATCATCTGATGCGTTTTTGATTTGTGCAATGGGCCGAAGACCGCTTGATCGAACGAAATCTTACGAACGAAAGTTACTTCATCATCAAGACAATTTTATAAAGATAAAATTTCCTGTTTTTAGCTTTTGTTATTTGGACAATTTAAGAGATAATAACAAATTAAAATAGTTTAACACTCGGCTAGGCACGCGAACGACGCCTAGCCATCCGATGAGAACCGAAAGAAAATAGTTGTAAGCGAGATGTAATAACGCAGGGAACTAATGTACCGATGTCGATGATTCTTCTTTTATTTGAAAGCTTGTGCTTCTTATGTGGTCTTGTATAAATTTGATCATGGTTAGACCAATAGTTTTTGAGTTATTCCTAATAATTTATATTGATGTCGGTTGTACAGAATTTTAAATGATTAAAAAACATATTCTCTTCTTTACCTTAATCATGCATATCCTGGCGGTAAGTTGGGATGTTTTTGAGAAAACTAAACTTTAAAGGAAAAAAAATCGACAAATGATAAAAAATGTTCATATTTCGTGGCAGATTGCGCGGAAAATATAAGTGATATCGCTTTTCTATGTTTATTAAGTTGATATTAAATTTATCAAGCATCATTTCGTACCTATACACTTTTCATGTATCGTGTACGGTTTTCTCTAAAATTGAAGAAAACTGTGCTTCGGGACGCTTTTTAAAGTAGGGGGGGAGAGGTTCACCCGGAAGGAGTAGGGAGAGTGAATAAAATTAAATTTTGCTCTAATCTTGTCATTTCGCATCTAATTTTGTCATTTTTTAGCTAAAATGATTAAACTAACCTTGCTCACAGAAGCGTTCACAGCTGGTTTCTCTCGATAATGTTTATGCATCGTTCGCGCGCCAAGTCGAGTATTATTTTTCATTATCTCTTAAACTGTTAGCTGAATACGTCGTACACGAAGACTCTGCATGCAATTATGAATGCACATGTCCCTGTGAGCAACCAACAGCAATTGAAGCGAACTTAATAAACGAGGGTGAGCGCGTGGAGGCCTCTATGAATACCGCGGTTTCCACACAGACGCAGTCCAAAACTAATGCGTGCAAGCAGACGCTGGTGGCCTCAACTACATGTGTAGCGGAATGAGCGAGCGGTACTGCGCCAATGAAACGAACGAAGTACATTATCACAAGTAGCGCGTGGAGGGGGCGAATTTCTGAATAAAAGGGATGAAGAATGGAAAGTGATGCAGAGGAAAAGGCTTTAATAGATTTATTGGATTACAGGGGTAGGCGAAGGATCCTACGGGTAAATTTAAGGCAGCAAATATAAGAATACCGTTGTTTATAAACAATGTTAATAAAGATACTTCAATCCAGGACATTGCCGATTATATTTTATACAAAATGAATGTTGCTGTACAACTGGTGGAAATTAAAATAAAGCGTCAAAAAGATTATAAGTCTTATAAAGTGTTTGTTCCCAGGCATATGACGTAAATGTTCCTGGACAAGGATCTTTGGCCTGAAGGTATCTCGTTTCGGCGATTTATTAATTTTAATGACAGGAATATGGTTATTACCGCATGACATTACGTATGTAGGGAATATTGGCAGTGACTTTGAATATACGAGCAAGTTAGTGGGGACACATCAAACAGCATACTTCGGGGGCGACCTTATAGCGGTGTAGCAATAATGTGGGAGAAAAGTGTATTTTCGACAGTCAGTTTTTTTTTTGGTGTATATGCCTACATATATTCAGGATAATTTAATTGAGTTTACAGAGGTGTTAAGTGAAATAAATGCTGTAATTGATAGTTGCGAAATTGAATCTGCAATTGTTCTTGGTGATCTTAATGCGCATCCCGAAGAATTATTTTATAATGAGTTATCCAATATAAAATAATTCTATTTATATTTTATAATCTGTGAGGAGCAGAGCGGGCACTCTGCAGACGTGGTCTATTTAAGGCTTTAACTATCCTGAATGACCTTGACGAAACGGCGATTGCAGAGATTTTAGCCGACGTCAACACCGTCTAGCAACTACGTTCTGTATTACTTATAAAAGTGCAAAGCTTAATAGACTGCAGACATGACAATTATATAAGTGACATACTGCCTGTTATGCTTGCGCATCACGGAGAATTATGTCGCGGTTACCCATCTTCAATTACATTGTGCTGTAGCTTTGTCCGGTAGGCGTCACGAGCTATCAAGTGTTCAAGTTTCAAGTACGTAAGAGTTTTAATTGTATATGTTAAATCGTATTTATTTGTGTCGTATTAATAGGTCAAAGCGTTCGCTGTAAATTTTTCCCGGGTTTGATCCCCGACAGCACGAATGAAATTTGTAATTGCAATTTTCGTCAACACGCATTGGGGCAGCGCGGCGGACATTTCCTTGCCCTATAACCCTCTCAGAAATAAAAAAGAGTCCTGTGCCCAGTAGAGGGACTTGTATAACCTATTACTTTACTTTGTAGCAATATTCTTTTTCGGTTCAGATACAGAAGGGTACCTTATACTGACAAAAATATCATGTGGAAGTGACGAAAACGTAAAACATCTTTGTATCTAGATAAAACGTTCGAGAGATTGTCAGTCATGTCATACGCCACATTTTATATAGAGCGTAGAACATTGCAGACAGGGCAAAATAAAAAATAATACAAAATATTATTAATAATATTTACATTTATAGGTATTTATAATAAAAATAATGAACAAGCTGCAAGTTTCAACTAATAATTTTTCTTGTAAACACAATTGTAAAATTCCTGTTTTAATTTTTACCAATGGTCAATTGACGAAACGTAGTCAAGATCACTTCATATAAAATATATTTAATTAAAATTGACACATGACCTATTTGGCCTTCTACTTACAACTCGGCGGAAATTTGAAAAGAAAATTTTGTCTTTTCACACAAGTATTGTTTACAAAAATTTTCGAAAAGTGTGATTAAGTGTCAGCTTTGTCAGAAATTTATTTTTTTGTTTATTTTTGTTATATCGTCTTAAAAACTGTCGCCATCTCACTATTTTATTATTTGTTTTTTTTTTTGTAACGCATAAGGATAAGTTAGACTAAGTTAGATTAACTTGGATAAGTTTGTAATTTTTTTAATTTTATCACAAAATTTCCGCAATAAATTATTACCTTTTCTACAGTGATTCTCTCCTCTTAGTTTCGGCATGACTGTAGGATGTTATACTGAGTCACCGTCAGTTACTAAGCGGCCATAAATCATTATATGTATGTAATAGACATACATATATATATTTTTTGATTTTAATATTTATGTTTTTTTGAATTTTGATTGATTTTTTGAAACCTGGTAAAATTATATTTTTCCACACTAATTGATGGGCCTCAGTATAATGCCAGTTATGCTCTTTGGCTGAAGTTATTTTTTATTTTATGCTCAATTGCAGACAAAACAATATTGATTGCGCATTTCTAAAACAAAATTTTACCTCTTCTCCTTCTAATAATAGCTCCTGCACCTAACACGGCAGAATAGTTAATATTATCTATAAGAACATTTGCAGAAACAGTTTTTGTTAACAGATATGAGTGTAACATATTTATCAGCTGCTTTGTTTATAGTGCCTTAAGCAACACTTTGCCGGTTTCTGTACAGAAAATGATGCTGGCTTTGCAAATATGGATGGCCGCTACCATTGATTATAATACCCGCTATGTTACACTTATTTACATAGAAACTTTAATTATCATTTGCATAAAATTCTAAATAGCACATTTTACACAAGAAAGTAAACTTTTAGATCAGTCCATCTTGTTTTTCACTAATTAAGTGAAAAGTAAAACAAACCAATAGGTCCGTGATTTAAAATTTTTTGCAACTTTTTATAGAATAGCATGTCCTTATCATAATATAATAGTCAATCACTTAGCCCTGGGATAAAAGTGTGTCATTCAAACATTAATGATGATATTCGGGTTATTATACTGGAAATAGTCTCTTAAATATTTTGTAGTATAATTGACAATCTTCAGTATGATTGACCGTGTATATGACTTTTATAAGTCTATGTTATTTTGATGAAAATTATTGTTGCAGAAAGCCCTTTCACATTTATTTTAGTCTCGAATTAAATTAATCCAAATGACTTTATAACCTTATAAATATTATTTGACCGTAATAAAATAAAACAAGGTAGTCTTCGACATGAAAGTAAAAATAAATATTTTCGATTATTTTTTCAATATCTAACAGACAGATCTGCGCGCGATTCTGATCCATCTAAATATGCTAAATTTCAGCAAGCACTGTCAAATTCAATAGAAGTTACAGAAAAAACGGTTCTTGATATAGAAGAGCAAATAAATTATTTAACCTATAAAGTAAAATCACTTTATTAAAAATCAAAATAGCCCAATAGCTTTATTGACATGAGACACATAATTGTACGAGTGCTTACAATACTTAACATTATTTTACTGAAATCTCAGAAAGTTTTTTTTTCATAGAATGAGGGTGACAAACGAGCATAGTCCACCTAGAGGCGTTGTCACCCGTGAGGACTAAGATGTAATGCCTCGTTTCCAGTAAAATGGTTCTCCGGTTCTCTACACTCACCATACGAAACACAGCAGGGTTAAACTGCTATTTTACATGGTATTCTGTTAGAGCGTGGCCCTTCCCCGGTCGCGCCGACCCATTCGTGCTACAACTATACCTACTACTAATATAGATGCAGCATGGCTCTACCACGTAAGAAAAAATTGACGTTAAAAATTTAAGATTTTCAGAAGCAACTTTGCAATTATTTTCTATTGAGTGAATTTTTGTGGAATCGTGTTTTACAAACCGCCACCTGAAATACGTACAATTTTTTTCGACAACGACGTGTTTTTTCAAAACGATATGGACATAACTCGGCATTCAGAGATATTAAAAGTTCTCATGCGTTGATAATGGAAAATATAATATTATATTATTACTGTCCCGTGTGAGGTAACCTTTATACTTATATACATATTCTCATCATATTTTTATGGTTGATAAGAAAAGTTATATCTAAATGCAAACTTTCACAGGGTAATTTTTTTTTACTATTTTTACCCAGCAAGTAGTAAAGCAACTACAATCCCATCGGTGGTTATGTAGCCTAAGATGGTGAATTGCACTGACTTAACAAAAACCTATTCACTCTTGCCTAATAGTACCAGGTAAGTATTATTTGCGACCTATTTGTGTGGGTGTGTGTGTGTGGTGTGTGTGTGTGTGTGTGTGTGTGTGTGTATGTGTGAATAAAAGCGTATGAGAATACATGAAGAGGAATAAAGCTTGAGTACTACTTCGCTTACCTGTACGAGGTTGCCACTCGAGAACCTTTCTGCCTATTTTTTATCGGTTTTCCAAGTTATATAGCCAGCCCATTGCCATTTCACTTTAATATTCCGTTGGGCTGTGTCAGTTACTCTGGTTCTACTGCGAATATCTTCATTTCTAACTTTATCACGTAGAGAAACCCCTCTCCAATTTAAAATGTTTACATTTTTTAGATGATAGTTCGTCTAACATAAAAAAAAACCATAAACCCAAGAATGTCTTTATATAGTTATTTATACTTAGCACCATTTTTATTATTAATTTAAATTGTTTGATTTAATTTGATAAGCGTGTACCTAAATTTAAGTATCTGTATCTATATTTCCCTCCCCAACAATATTTTATAAAGTCATACTCATAAAAACAGCGTTGTATTGTGATACATAATTATAAAATTGAGTATCAACTAATTAATAAAAATATGCAACAATAAAATTACATAGGTATTAAAACTATCGAAATCTAAGTACCGAGAGCATGTTCGTCGTTCCACATCTAAATTATATAAAAATGCATTTTTCAATTTCACTAATAGTCACCGTCACTTCACCGCGAAAATTTTTTCTTCTTTGGACACTTTAAAAATTAATTTATTTAGAAAATAATATTTACAGTTACTAGTCTACAGATATTTACTAAATTAAGTATTTCTAGTCATAAAAATATTTATAATTGAGTATAAACTTTTAAAAAACTAATATATATTTGAACGAAGTCGCTCCAACACCAACGCGCAGTCCACCCTCGACGATGTCCGAAAACGGACTGAGAGGGCGACGGAGCATGCGCGCTCGCGTAAATATATTCAATTTCAGGGAAAAATGATATATTCTCTTATAAAACGGGGAATAAAAATAAAACTCTCAATTAAAAATATTAATATTTTTAAGACCTTTTTTTTAGTGTAAGTACTATTTAAAAAGCTTGTGCCGTTATGGAGAAATTTTAAATTTTTGCGGAAATTTTGTGATAAAAATATTACAAAGATAGGTACTCTTTGGGGATTTTTTTTCAAATAAGGGGTTGACAAAAATACAATTTTGTTCAATTAAAAACATTTACCAAATCCTTTTCTGTTATCCTGTATTTTTTCTTTGTGGTTTAAATGAACAGTTATTGAGATTTGTTTACTTAAATAACCAAGATTTAGGCATTTCAACCACTGTTAGGGCCTTAAAAATAACGTAACTAAACATATACACTTATATAAGTGACATTTAAAAGAACTGCCGAATATGGCAGTCCTTTTAATTTTCATTCATACCGAGATCTTTATGCAAAATACTTCTCAAAGAAGTGCGTGAAATACTTAATTCTTGAGAACGATGACGAGTTTATGTTGATGGTTGTTCACGGACACTCTGAGCAACAGCAGCGATGTTGTGAAAGAGTTTTTGTGAGCAGTGGTTAGAACGTATAACTCTGTTAGCTTACTTTTATATATAAGGACCTACAATATTTTCTTTATTATCATATTATATAAAAATTCCGTATCGCTATTTTTGTTCACGCTAATCTCAGAAACCGCTAAACCGATTTTAATGAAATTTTGCAAATGACGGTTCGGTGCATTTACGGTTGCGTGTACATGAAGATTATGTACATGAGTTGTTTTATCAAACAGCGATCCAGTAGTTTCACGAACTTGCTTCACAAATTTATCCACAAATTGCGTTTTAGGCAAATCTTTTATGTCAAAAAAATTTCGTGAATTTCTTACAGTTTGAGTAGAAAACTCACCACTTTGGAAATACGTTTTTAATATTTCCCAACTTCGTTCAAGCGAAAAGCGATTTTTATATACGCATACGTTAACATTAGTTTTATGTTAGACAAAAAATGACTAACATAAAACTAGCTTTTGCTCACATCACATGAGTAAAGGAACCGTACCGTACAGAGGTAAAGCTTCATACAAACGCGCTATGATAATTACACTACTACAAACTAGACGCACGTGTGTGCGTGAGCACTGGCGACTTGTCACGTATATACAGAAACTGCTCGAAACCGACTCGGCCAGTACTCAAATTCAGGGTTATGTAAAGAATAATAAGTGTCATATTTCATTTCAAATAATTATTATTCGTATCAAATGTGTGTATATGTGTGTGTATCAAATATAAAAAGTGTAAATATGGTTTACTGTACTGTTTGTATGAACAATAATAGAACAAATAAAAAAATATAATTTTTCAACTATCCCAAAAACACCACTAGGTAAGTAGTCATTAAACTATATTTTATTATTTTTAATGTAGCAGATAAATACCACATACATATACCTCAACATTGAAAGAAAACGTAAAAGTACCTAATTACCTATAAGTGATTGAATAGTAATTTTTATAATGTTCATAACTTAATAATTAATATAAATTAAAGACATATAATCTGTGAGGATAACTTTGAAAAATCTTGTATTAAGTTTTAAAAAAAAAGAACTAAAATATTTATTTGGAAATGCTTTTGCAACACTCAGCTTGCCAACAAACGATGGTGCTTATTCGAGTTCCATCCTATGTGAAAATGTATCTAAATTGAATGTATGAATTACTTGAACAAAAATTTCGGGAATATGTTAATCTCGTAATAAATATTGTAAATATTGGTATTGAAATATTATAAAAGGCGTGCAAGATTGTATATTTGTAATACCATGTGAGTACTTTCTGATAAATTATTTAAAAAAAAAACTTTACTTTAGATTATACTCGTAATTTACGATTTCATTACGAGAAACAACTAATAATTATTAATGAACAAAATTGTTTTTAAAAAACTATTGTATATTAAGTATTTAATAAAATCTGATAGTTTTTTTTTATTTAATTTTAAAATCAACCCTACCAAACCATGTAAAAATTTTGACAACTCCTTAGAAGCTTTGCCTCTGTACGGTCTCTTTACTCATGTGGTCACATCGGAAATGTCATCATCCTTCCAACCTCAAAACAACTTCTATGTGCATTGCGTGTAAACAGTGGGAAAGCAGTGCAGCCTCTAAATAGATTCGAATTGTTATATCGCAACTCATGCCACTACACGATGTTACGATATAAAAAGAGCAAATATTTATTACATAAATTGCAAAAGTTTTCCGTGAGGATTTTAAGGCAAAGTTGTTGGCAAGACGGATGTATTGGTAAAACTTACACAGAAAGTTTGATTAAATTGGGATAATCTGTCGTTTTATTTGGGTTTTTAAGGAGACGACAAAAAATAAATTATTTCGTTCATATTAAAAACCTTAATTGTGCTTAAACTTGAATTTCATATCCGCAATTTTATATGCGCAAATATGCATGGTAAACTTACCCGTATAAAAAAGTCTATGGGGTGTGCCTGTGTGCAGCAGTAGACTTTTTAATAGACTGTAATGAATGAATGAAACATGTATCATCTACAAGTGCTAAGTACTAATATATACATATGGAGCTCTGTTGCGTAACTTGCGTATTAGGTATAATCATCATCATAAGCCCGTAAAAGTTCACTGCTGGACATGGACAGGACAGGAATTGCCTTAATCGTCACGTTTGGCTGGCGGGTGTACGATTAAAAGTCGCACACCTTTTACGCTGCTGCCGATCGCTGGTTTGGGTACTTAACTCCTGCCGTAAGGAAATGGGCTATGGTTGGATGGTTATATATATATTATTTATAAAACTTAAGTGACACACTAACTTACAGTCCACATGATGGTAAGTGGCTACTGCAGCCTATGAACAGCCAACTTCAGACAAAGAAGACTACAGATACATTGTTACCTTTGAGGACTAAAACGGAATGCCTATCAGTTTGTAATTATGCTCACTCTCTAAACTCAGACCGAAACACGGCAGTGCTAGTGGTAAGTACTAATATATACATATGGAGCTCTGTTGCGTAACTTGCGTATTAGGTATAATCATCATCATAAGCCCGTAAAAGTTCACTGCTGGACATGGACAGGACAGGAATTGCCTTAATCGTCACGTTTGGCTGGCGGGTGTACGATAATAGTATTAAAAGTCGCACACCTTTTACGCTGCTGCCGATCGCTGGTTTGGGTACTTAACTCCTGCCGTAAGGAAATTGGCTATGGTTGGATGGTTATATGTATATATTATTTATAAAACTTAAGTGACACACTAACTTACAGTCCACAATATGGTAAGTGGCTACTGCAGCCTATGAACAGCCAACTTCAGACAAAGAAGACTACAGATACATTGTTACCTTTGAGGACTAAAACGGAATGCCTATCAGTTTGTAATTATGCTCACTCTCTAAACTCAGACCGAAACACGGCAGTGCTAGTACTGCTCCTTGACGGTAGAAATAGGTAAGAGGGCGGTAGTTACCCAAACAGTCTCCTAGGCAAAAGAGTACTACCACCTATTATAGTAACGTGTGTTTTTTTAGAGGTATAGAACTTTAAGTTGGTAATACTTTTTTAACTGGCGGCCATTTTGTCAGCTGTCAAGTGATTTATATTTAGTTTGGTTTGGCATTTCAACATGAATAGACTGACTCCTGAACAACGCTTCCAAATTGTGCAAATTTATTTTGAAAATCATGGTTCTGTTCGAAATACGTATCGCGCATTACGTCCATTTTACGGTCAACATAATCATCCATCAGAGCAATTAATTCGATTAACTATGGGACGTTTTCGCGCCACGTTTACTCTAAATGATAATACGCATCCACATAGATGTCGTACAGTGCGTACAGAAGAATTCATTGCTGCTGTAGAGCGTAGCGTAGAGGAAGACCCGAATCAGTCTATCCGCCATCGTACACAGGAATTGGATATGTGTCCAGTGTGGAAGATTTTGCGGAAAGATCTTCGTTTGCGTGTTTACAAAATCAAACTCGTGCTAGAATTGAAGCCTCGCGATCACCTAGCAAGGCGTAGATTCGGTGAATGGGCCCAAAATAAGATTGCCGACGATCCCGATTTTCATAAGCGAATTTTGTTTAGCAATGAAGCTCACTTTTGGTTGAATGGATATGTCAATAAACAAAACTGCCATATTCGGAGTGATGATAATCCTCAAGTGTATGTTGAGACACCGTTGCATCCAGAAAAACTGACTGTGTGGTGTGCTTTATGAGCTGGTGGAATAATTGGTCCGTCCTTCTTTAAAAACGATGCTGGCCAGAACGTTACAGTCAATGGTGACCGCTATAGAGCGATGATTACTGACTTTTTCGTTCATCAATTGAACAACCATGATGTTCAGGAGTTGTGGTTTCAACAAGACGGCGCAACATGTCACACAGCTCGTGCTACAATTGATTTATTGAAGGAAACGTTTGTTAACCGCATAGTTTCACGTTTCGGACCCGTGAATTGGCCTCCAAGATCGTGCGATTTAACACCGCTTGACTATTTTCTGTGGGGATATGTGAAGTCGCAAGTCTACGTCGATAAGCCCGAAACGATTGACCACTTGGAGGACAACATTCGGCGCGTTATTGCCGATATACGGCCACAAATGTTGGAAAAAGTCATCGTAAATTGAACCTCCAGATTAGACTACGTCCGAGCCAGCCGTGGCGGTCATATGCCAGAAGTCATATTTAAATTATAATGCCAAAAGATTGTCTTTAAAAGATATTTACTGTCGCGGACTCTTTTGTAGAACTATTTAGGAGGAACAATTCCACCATACCATACATTATAGTTTTTGCACCGCACGCCAAAATATCTCGCAGCTACTTAATACTTATCATTATATTTTGACCAATTAACATAATATCTTTAATAGCCTATGTATTGTTCTGATGTATGATCCATATTATTGTAAATTTTCAATAAAATACATTCAGTAGTTTTTGCGTGGAAGAGCAACAAACATCTATACATCCATACATCCTCACAAACTTTCACGTTTATAATATTAGTAGGATATGTTGTTCTGATATATGAGCTATATTATTGTAAAGTTTCATTAAAATACATTCAGTAGTTTTTGCGTGGAAGAGTAACAAACATCCATACATCCATATATAGTCATAACTTTCACGTTTATAATATTAGTAGGATAGTAGGATAACGCACAAAAATCAAATAACCAAAAGCGCAGGGAGTCAAAACATACAATACGTAGTGTATTTATAACAAAAAATGTCATACCTACAGGAGAACAAAGGAAACGTTCGTTTTATACTTTCAGGTAAATACTACAACCCCACTTACACTATTGTATGTTGAACTACGTATTTGAAGAATTTAAACGTTGCATTTAACCTCATATAACCGATTATGTGCCTCACTTTTGAGTAAAGCTCAGTTTGTTATACTGGTTCTGTACGTTATAATTCTATATACAAGTATTGTACTCTCGAAAATAGATGCAATGAGATTTGTTTATATTAAACGGTTACCTAGCTTGGATAATTCTGTCCAACGATATCAATAGCCGTTAAGATGTACTTATATAATAAAATAGCGATTTTAATACCGTTACCCGCAAATTAGGAATTTCTTCTCTATCGTGGATAACATACATATATTACTCAAATAGTTCATGGGAATGAGTTACTCGCGTCCGTAGGCTGCGACCACCTAATCCTAGGCCCACCCTACACGTGTCCCCTGGGTAGTGCTAAACGAGCGACAAAGCCGACAAAGCCGATAGGATGGACTTGGCTCCTCGCCGTATGGTAGCGGCGTAAAATCTACCACCCCTTAGTTCGCACCATGAGCTAAGAAATAAAAAAATGGCCCGGTTCCCGGCGCCCCTTTAATGGGGCAGGGGTGCGAAGAATCTCTGGGAGAAAAACCAGTGACGAGGTTTGCCACGCATCACGTCCTGTCTCCTGGTGGGGCGAAAAGTGGATTGCGGAGGCCCGTCTGGCCACGCAGAATGTCTGTGGAGCAATGAATGATAAGATGGATGAAATATGCGAAATGATGATTGATAGAGGAAAAGATGTGTTATGTATAAACGAGATGAAACGAAAGGGAAGGGACGTCACTGCACATAGCATGTATACCGCTTACTGCTCTGGTGTAGACGAGACCGAGCGGGCATACCAGGGAGTCGGTGTCATCCTTTCATAAAGAATGGGTCAATGTGTGAAAGAGTATGAATGTGTAAGCCCAAGGCTACTGTGGATACGAATGAAAGTGGACTTAAAAAAGTTGTTTTTGCTAGGGGTGTACGCCCCAGATATGTCTAAGCCCACTTATATCCGAGAGCAGTTTTGGGACATGGTAAGGCTGGTGTTAATGAAATGTAAGGGAAAATATTATTTTGATAAGAGATTTTAATGGAAGGGTTGGGGTGAAGAGGTCTGGTTATGGAAGGATATTAGGAACGTTTGGTGATGAAAGAATAAATGAGAATTGTAAAGACCTCCTCACCGTATGTGTGGAAAAGAATATTTTTGTGGCGAATACTTTCTTATGCCATAAGAGGATTCACATGTATACATGGGAAAGAGGGGATGATAGAAGCATGATATATTTCATAATTGTGGATAAAAGAATGAGGAGTGCAGTGGTAGATACAAGGGTTTACCGGGGGTCCAACGTAGGGACGGATCATTACTTGGTCTTATGCCGAATTTATGGTCTATTCAGGCGTAGGCGGCATCGGACATCTGTGTCTACCACTGCATTAGGGCGTATAAGAATAGAAAGGTTACAAGATGAAGATGTAAAAAAGATGTATAAATGTAGACTGAGGGAAAATATAAGTGGTTTGAATGAATTATGTATGAGTGATTAAGACTTGAAGACTGTATGGAATAATGTTAAGAAAGTTTTGGTGGATGCAGCCACCGAATTATGTGGTGTAAGTAAGAAAACGAATGAAAGAAAAAGTAATACGTTGTGGTGGGATGATGAGGTATGGATGGAAGTTGAAGCAAAGAAGAGGGCATGGCTAGATTTACTAGCAACCAAAGCTGGTAATTCTGGCGGTATGAATGATGACATTGAAAGAAAAAAGGCAGACTTTAGACGTATAAATAATAGAGTAAAAGAAGTTGTTGAAAGGAAAAAGCAAGAAAGGATAGATAATAATGATAGAAGGATATCTAAGAACTTCCAGGAAAATATTAAAATGTTCTGGAAGCTCGTAAGAACTGCCAGGGTAAATTCAAAACAGCCTAGAATGAATGCCATACGAGACGAGAATGGCTGCACGCTGAATGATAAAGTTTTGAATTTAAAGAGATGGAAGGAATACTTTAAAGGGTGTTTAAGAGTGAAGAGTTGTCTGAAGTAAGTGAAATAAAAATTCCGGAAGAAGTGGAGAGAGTAGGGAGATAAGTGTAGATGAAATAATGAAAGCAATGAAAAGCATGAAAGCAGGTATGGCAGCCGGATATGATAGAATATCACTCGAAATGCTAAGGAGTGGAGAGGGTATGGTTGCAGGCCTGCCGTGCACCTTGTTTAATTTATGTTGGGAACTGAAGCGGTTACCGGAAGACTAATGCAAAGCCGTTATAGTCCCTAAACTATAGTCGTAAAAACTACCGTGGTATCAGCTTGCTTAGCATTGTGGGTAAACTGTATGCTAAGGTGTTAATTGAAAGTGTTATGGAAGAAACTGATGGAAAAATTTGGGATGAGGAAGCTGGATTTAGCATTTCGCCTCTACACGAGGCATCCTCAGGTGATGTAGACTCTAACGGTGGCTGACCGTTAAGACGGTCAGCTACCGTTACCGTTAAGACGGTTAAAGACCGTTAAGACCGTTAAGACCGTTAAGACGGTAAGGTACCGTTAAGACGGTCAGTCACCGTAGAGACTACATCACCTGAGGATGCGTCGTGTAGAAGCGAAACACGTGTCGTATTGTCGTCAGTGGTGTGTCTTTCCTAGTTTAGTGGTGTTGGGAGTAGTGGTGCTGGGATTAGTGGTGACGGGGATAGTGCACGCACTTGAGGGAGGGCGGGAGGTGCTCTTCATACCATGTAAGACACATCATTTTATATTATTTTGTAAAGCGGATGTTTGCAAAGTAACTTTTTAAAAGCTTTTATATAGTGGATTTCCGCAAAGTAACGCCTGATTCTATTAATTATATGAAAATGATCCAACCAATACACATTAAAGCACACCTTACAGTTTAATACACATTGCCAAGCTGCCTCTGTTACTACTAGACATTGATCAAGCCATATTATAGGTACAAAATGATCGTTGATAAATTTACTATATACCTATTATACATATAAAAGAGATATCACTTATAGTTTCCGCGCAATCTGCCAAGAAATATGATATTTTTTTAATCATTTATTGATTTTTTTCCCTTAAAGTTTAGTTTTGTCAAAAACTTCCCACCTTATCGCCAAGATACATATGATTAAGATAAAGAATAGAGTGTGTTCTTTAATAATTTAAAATTTTGTACAACCGACTTCAATATGATTTATTAAGAATATCTCGAAAACTATTGGTCAAACCTTGATCAAATTTATGTGGGACTACAAGAGAAGAGCCAGCTTTAAAAAAAATTTTATAGCATAGGGTGACAAACGAGCACACAGTCCACCTGATGGTAAGTGGTTGCTGTGACCCATAGACATCTACATTTATCCTCAATAAAGAATTAAAATGCAGATGTGTCGTCACCCGTGAGGACTAAGATGGAATGCCTCTTTTCCAGTAAAATGGTCTCTTTGGTCCTTCCCCAGTCAAGCCGACCCATTCGTGCTACAACTATACTACTAATATAGCTGCAGCATGGTTCTACCACGTTTATAAAATAAGAAAAATAATAAGTATAGAATCATCGAAACCGGTACATTAGTTCCCTGTGTTATGGCACCTCGCTTACTATTATTTTCTTTCGGATGGCTAGGCGTCGTTCACGTGCCTAGCCGAGTGTTGAACTATTTTAATTTGTCATTTTCTCTTAAATTACGTGTCCAAATAACAATAGCTATAAAGAGCAAATTTTATCTTCATAAAATTTTCTTGAAGATGAAGTAACTTTTGTTCGTAAGGATTAGTATGACATGCCGAATAATAACGCTCATAAATCACTTTTAATTTTCAATATTTTTTGACACAAAATACCTTATTGTAGCTAATGTATAAGAAATAGTCCTATGGTATTTTATTTTTTTATAGATGAAAGAAAGATCTATAGTTTTTAGAACATAGTATTTACGTATCACTTACCATTACGCCAGCGCACGCAGATAAAGCAGTTCTTGAGCGCTTTTCCTTCCGAATAAATTAACAAAAATTAGTAGAGAAATGCGGTCTGATGCTACATAGCTTATACTATTCCTCATAAATTTGGCTATTACATATAAATAAAATATCAAATCGGACTGATAGTTCCACAGATTAGCGTGGTTAAACAACAAAAAACCTCTTACACTTTATTAAGGGGTGGGTCATTTAAGATTTGGAATTAGAAACAGGTATAAAAAAACTAATGAAAATTTTTTCAAACTTGTAAGAAAGATTAAAACTTTCCATTTAGAAATGGAAGGCAACATCATTCAAATTACTGCCACGGCTAGCCTTACAATACCCCATTTGATCAGTCAAATTTTTCAGTATATTTTCGATTGATTGGGGCTCTATTTCGTCAATGGCAACTTCGATTTCATGTTCCAAGTCGTCAACCGTCTCTGTATATTTAGCATACTTGTCCTTAACGGCTCCCCTTAAAAAAAGTACAACGGTGTCAAATCGCACCTCCGAGGTGGTCAACTAACATCATCATATCGACTGATTATGCGATTTTTGAAAACAGTGCGCAAAAGATCGATGGTTACTTTGGCTATGTGGCACGTTGCGCAGTCCTGTTGAAGTCCATTGTCGTCTAAAACATATTTCTCTTCGTCTAAGATTCTTAAATTTTGGGGAACAAAACATCGCTTAGCATGGCGCAGTAGCGATAATCATTCACTATAACAGCGTTTCCTTGTTCATTTTGGAAGAAAAATGGCCCAAAGACCAAATTCCGCACCAAACAGTCACTCGTTGAGGATGCATTAGTTTCTCCACGATGACTTCTGAATTTTCTGAGCGCCAGATATAACAGTTTTACTTAGTGACGTATCCTCCGATGTGGTAATGAGCTTCATCTGAAACGATGATTTTTCGGTAAAAATGCTCGGTCTTCGGCCCATTGAGCAAATCGAAACCGCATCAGATGATCACGTGGCTTCAGATCTTGCACTAATTTAACTTTTTACGCATTCATGCCCAGATCCTTATGCAAAATTCTTCTCAAAGAAGTGCGTGAAATACTTAATTCTTGAGAACGATGACCAGTTGATGTTGATGGTTGTTCACGGACACTCTGAGCAACAGCAGCGATGTAGTGAAAGAGTTTTTGTGCGCTGTGGTTAGAACGTATAACACTGTTAACTAACTTTTATATTTTTTTTGTTATAGAATAAGGGTTATAAACGAGCACACAGTCCACCTGATGGTAAATGGTTGCTGAAGCCCATAGACATCTACATCTATCCTCGATTACGAATCAAAATGCAGATGCGTTGTCACCCGTGAGGACTAAGATGGAATGCCTCGTTTCCAGTAAAAAAGGATCTCCGGTTCTTTACACTCACCATAAGAAACACAGCAGCGTTATGCTGCTATTTTACGCTGATATTCTGTGACAGCGTGATCCTTCCCCGGTCAAGCCCACCCATTCGTGCTACAACTATACTACCAATAATAGCTGCAGCATGGCTCTACCACGTATATATATAAGAACACCTACAATATTTTGTTTATTATCATATTATATAAAAATTCCGTATCGCGATTTTTGTTCACGCTAATCTCCGAAACCGCTAAACCGATTTTAATGAAATTTTGCAAATGACGGTTCGGTGCATTTACGGTTGAGCGCACATGAAGATTATGTACATGAGTTGTTTTATCAAACAGCGATCCAGTAGTTTCACGAACTTGCTACACGAATTTATCCACAAATTGCGTTTTAGGCACATCTTTTATGTCAAAAAAATTTCGTGAATTTCTTACAGTTTGAGTAGAACACTCACCATTTTGGAAATACGTTTTTAATATTTCCCAACTTTGATCAAGCGAAAAGCGATTTTTATATACGCATATATTAACATTAGTTTTATGTTAGACATAAATGTCAAACATAAAACTAGCTTTTGATCACATCACATGAGTAAAGGAACCGTACCGTACAGAGGTAAAGCTTCATACAACCGCGCTATGATAGTTACACTACTATAAACTAGACGCACGTGTGTGCGAGAGCACTGGCGACTTGTCACGTATAGACAGAAACTGCTCTAAACCGGCTCGGCCAGTACTCAAATTCAGGGTTATGTAAAGAATAATAAGTGTCAAATTTTATTATTCAAAGAATTACTATTCGTATCAAATGTGTGTATATGTGTGTGTATCAAATATAAAACGTGTAAATATGGTTTACTGTACTGTTTGTATGAACAATAATAGAACAAATAAAAAAATATAATTTTTCAACTATCCCAAAAACACCACTAGGTAAGTAGTCATTAAACTATAATTATTATTTTTAATGTAGCAAATAAATACCTCATACATATACCTCAACATTGAAAGAAAACGTAAAAGTACCTAATTACCTATAAGTGATTGAATAGTAATTTTTATAATGTTTATAACTGAATAATTACGTTTATAAATTAAAGACATATAATCTGTGAGGATCATTTTGAAAAATCCTGTATTAAGTTTTTTTAAAAAAAAAAAAGAACTAACATATTTATTTGGAAATGCTTTTCCAACACTCAGCTTGCCAACAAACAAGTTTTAAAAAAAACTTTACATTAGATTATAATTTATGATTTCATTAATAGACACAACTAATTGTTGAAGAACAAAAATTATAAAAATAAATTATTTAGAAATAGTAGTTTTAAAAAAAAACTATTGTATCTTAAGTATGTAATAAAAGCTGTAAAAGTTTTTTTTATTTAATTTTATCCTCTTGTATCAACCCTACCAAAATAGGTAAAAATTTTGACACCTCGTTAAAAGATTTGCCTCTGTACGGTTTCTTTACCTATGTGGTCACATCGGAAATGTTATCAAAACGTCCAACCTCAAAATAACTTCTATGTGCATTGCGTGTAAACAGTTGGAAGGCAGTGCAGTCTTCAAACAGATTTAAATTGTTATATCGCAACCCATGCCACTACACGATGTTACGTCATAAAAACAACAAATATTTATTACATAAATTGCAAAAGTTTTCCGTGAGGATTTTAAGGAAAAGTTGTTGGCAAGACGGATGTATTGGTAAAACTTACACAGAAAGTTTGATTAAATTGGGGACGACAAAAAATAAATTATATTCACGTTTCATATTAAAAACCTTAATTGTGCTTAAACTTGAATTTCATATCCGCAATTTTATATGCGCAAATATGCATGGTAAACTTACCCGTATAAAAAAGTCTATGGGGTGTGCCTATGAGCAGCAGTATACTTTTAATAGACTGTAATGAATAAATGAAACATGTATCATCTACAAGTCCTAAGTACTAATGTATACATATGGAGCTCTGTTACGTTAATCATCATCATAAGCCCGCAAAAGTTCACTGCTGGACGAGGGTCACTCCCGTAGACAGGACTTTCCTTAATCGTCGCGTTTGGCTGGCGGGTGTACGATAATAGTAACTGACGTCTGACACCTTTTACACTGCCGCTTTCGATCGCGAGCGTAAGGAAATGGCCTATGGTTGGATGGTTATACGGAATCTTTTCGGCTTATTCCATAATATGTTGCGTGATGTGTGAGCTCTATTATATATACTAGCTGACCAGGCAGACGTTGTTCTGCCCTATCTGACAACGCTGTGTCCTATAAAAATTCTTAAATTCATAATAAAATATATTGAGGGTCACTTATAGGGATAACAAATATCCTATCTCTCAAGTTAGACCAAACTGCACACAGTGTGCAAAATTTCATTGCTATCAGTTTAGTAGTTTAGGAGTTCATCGTGGACAAACAATATGACACGTAATTTTTATATATATTGATATATATACCAAAGACCCACTGAACAAATACAGATGAGGTAGATTTCTTAAATTATTTTCAGTTGTATCCAATCGTCTGGTTAGCGCACGCCGATAAAACAGCCGAAAGCGCGCAATACTCGTTTCAAAACTGACATAGTATTATTGTCTTTTTTATTTGTTAACCGTTTTAAATGAAGGAACAGTGTTGCTATCTGAAAAATCACTGAAAATCTCATCTATATTGGTTTAGCTATTGTTTACACTATTATACACAAACGCGCAGACAAAGGAATGAAATTGTTATTTACGATTTTATTATATGTATAGAAGTGGTAGCAAATATCAGGAACGTTGCCCTTAAGGCGGGCAAAAGTTAAGGCGAGTGAATGATACACAGTTACATAAATACACAGTAAAGTAGCCGCTTGATTGTATCAAGTACCCGTCCTCAGCACCACCGCAACCTCGGCTCGAACCCGTCTTGATGTTGCTTCTTCTCGAAACAGTGAGCGCAATTGACTTTAATACCGGGTTTGCAGAGCATACAGTGTAACAAATTAAACTGTCTAAATACGTTTAGTGAACATGTAAGAAAACAATTGGCAGTTTTTTAGAGACTTTCAATCATCAAGATCTTCACTTTGTAGCCAGTGTGAAGTGGTTACGAAGTCGTTTGTATAATTCGACCTATATCAGAAAGGTATGTATAATAATATGTAGATTTGTAAAATCTTTGTTGCATTTAATTCAGTTTTTATTTACGTGCTTTCAAAAGCAAAAGATACCTGTATAACTCTCATTAAAGTTTACAGCTGTAAACTTGTTAAAAGACCACACTTTACCCTTAGATGTTTTTAAAGTATGTTTTTAATACGTCTTTGACTTTACCGATGTTTTCATTCACAGTTAGATAAGATTCTCGTAAAGGCGGTTGGTTTGATTAAAACTTTCTACTTGGAGTTAACTTGACAAATTTTATCCTGAGTGTCGATAATTTATAAACCTATATTTATTACATGATTTTAAAAGTGTTACATACTATTTAATATCCGGAATAGTTATATTGAATTAATTTATTACATTAAATCATCATTATCATTATAGCTCATCACAAGTCCAATGTTAAACATTCATAGGCCTTCCCCAAGGAACGCGCCACAAAGCATGGCTGAGCCAACTACATGCATCGATTTTCTATATCTCTTATAGGTCTACTCCATCTAGTGCAGGCCCGTTATACTTCGCTTCCTGGTACTCGAGAACCATTTGTTGTCGATTCTTCGAACTATATGACCAGCTCATTGCCACTAGCTTAATGAACTTACTTCGTTGAGCTATGATTGTTACTCTGGTTCTACTGTGGATTTCTTCATAACGAAGTCGATCACGTAGAGAAACTCAGAACATAGTAGTCGCCTTGAGCTTCCTCATACGGCCAGCAGTGAAAGACCACGTCTTAGATCCAAATGTCATCTCTGGCAACACGCCCTGCTTGTACACTCTTGTTTACAAGTTTTGAGGTATACGAGGCAAGAAGATGTGTCTTAATCTCTAGAAAGCTGCTCAGCAGAGTTAGATAGGTCCATAGACTTTTTGGTCGAAGTTGGACTTACCTAGTCGAAAAATTTGTCCTAGGCATGCTTGTCGACAATTTCGAGCGTACAACTACCGGCATAGGTGTGACATGTACTTCACACATGACCTTTGTCTTTTCCGGGTTTTTTTAGAGACCTGTTCGTTGAGAGACACTAAATGACAATGTGTGGTCATAGTGCTGAGGTCCTCCAGCAATTATGCCATAATGACTATATCGTCGGCAAATCGAGAGTGAGCGGTACACGACTTTAATATCTAGCCGTTGATGTTGATACTGCATCTTTCCCAATCCGGTAGCTTGAAAACGTCTTCCAATGCAGCTGTAAAATTTGCGGGGCAATAACATCACCCTGTCTAACACTTCTCTGTAGTTGGATGGGTTTCGGAGTCTCATTCAGTGCTCAGACGGCCGTCGTAGCCCTACTGTACAAACATTTCATTACTTTTTCATGCACGCTCGACTAAGTACCACTGAAAAGTCTACAGCACCGCCCAATGACTTCTTTCATAGTACACATACGCTAGACAAAGTGGAAGATTGTTGTCTTTTGTCTTTTGCATAATATTCACAAACACAACATTTATGTTTGTCGTCTATGTTCTTTTCGGAAACCGGTTTGGGAGACTGAAACTTTTCAAGTCTGTGTGCGAAATGGTTCATAATGTCTCTTGACAACTGCACGTAGACGTGGGTAAGAAGGGAAATCGATCAGTAGTTCTTCAACAGAGCGTTGAAGACTTTTATTTAAAATATGACCACTCACTGCACTTTTGCTCCCCGCCTCCGGATTAGTGTCACCATGGAAGATGGCATTGAAGGAATTCTAGACTTTAAGTACCAGTTTTTTCACTCGCTTATATTATATATGTATTTTTCATGTTTGTGCAGGTTGGATATGTAAAATTAAGGCCCCAGTAACATTCTTTAAAAATTCTAATTAACAGATTTCCATAAAGACAAACTTAGCACGGGCTTTAGTTCCCATTATGAAGTGTATCAAAACCCTAACCGTAAAAGATATTTGAAGCCCGTTTACAAAACATTCCACAAGAATCCGTAGCACCCGACGATGTCGATCTTTTTTACCACGACAAATTATTGTTCAGATTAGCTCTAATTCCGGTGAGTAAAAATAGTATTACGGGCTCATATCAGTCTGAAAACTAGTATCTGATTGAAAAGAGAGTACACGAGTTTATGGAATTACTAGCTTTTTCCCGTGACTTCGTCCGCGTAGATATTATACTTTAAACCATAGGTGATCCATCAATAATCACATTTTCACAGTAAATTCCATCACCCTCTTTAGGGATGATTTTGATAAAATCCATATGTTACTGCAAAATATGCATTGGAAATAAAGTATAAATTTTATTGTATTAATGGTTCACTATTTTGGTAATAATGGCTAACACATAAAAGATATATAATGTCGCGGACTTTATTTGTAGAACTATTTAGGAACAATTCCACCATACATTATAGTTTTTGTACCGCACAAATATCTCGCAGCTACTTAATACTTATCGTTATATTTTGACCAATTTATACACCTTTATTAACTATGTATTGGTTTGATGTTTGATCCATATTATTGTAATGTTTCATTAAAATACATTCAGTAGTTTTGCGTGGAAGAGTAACAAACATCCATACATCCTCACAAAATTTCACGTTTATAATATTAGTAGGCTATGTTGTTTTCATGTATGAGCTATATTATTGTAAGGTTTCATTAAAATATATTCAGTAGTTTTTGCGTGGAAGAGTAACAAACATCCATACATCCATATATGTATAGTCATAAACTTTCGTTTATAATATTAATAGGATAGTAGGATAACGCACAAAAATCAAATAACCAAAAGCGCCGGGAGTCAAAACATACAATACGTAGTGTATTTATAACAAAAAATGTCATACCTACAGGAGAACAAAGGAAACGTTCTTTTTATACTTTCAGGTAAATACTACAACCCCACTTACACTATTGTGTGTTGAACTACGTATTTGAAGAATTTAAACGTTGCATTTCGCACACATAACCGATTTTGTGCCTCACTTTTGAGTAAAGCTCAGTTTGTTATATTGGTTCTCCACGTTATAATTTTATATACAAGTATTGTACTCTCGAAAATACATGCAATGACATTTGTTTATATTAAACGGTTACCTTTCTTGGATAATTCTGTAAAACGATATCAATAGTCGTTAAGATGTACTTATATCAGATAAAATAGTGATTTTAATACCGTTACCCGCAAATTAGGAATTTCTTCTATATATGGTGGCTAACATACATAAATTTTACAAATAGTTCAAGAGCTGGCGACGAATTTTGACCATGTACATATCTCACGTGATTAAAATTTGAGATTGCCAAAAGTATATTATTTGAGAATTTTAATAAAATATTTTTGGAGAGATCTGGTAATACTTTATAACCGACAAAAACGTCTGGGATTATATTTATTAATTATATAAAAGTAGATTAAAAAATCAAAAATAAATAAAGTTGCGAAAAATAGTTTTTGATATTTTTTTTTTTTGCAAATGTTATATAGGTACTGCACTAATGAAATACCGCAAACGCTCTGCCAGACTCGCAGGACTAGATTCGCTAATTGACGAAATTTTATTTTTTTGCTTTTACTTGCCAACAGGTCCTTCCCAAAATTCGTCGTCAGCTCTCCAACTGTAGTGAAATACTTTGTTACGGTACAGCAATAATCAATTTTAATATTTTTATTAATAATATTTATGTTATCATGAAATGTTGTAATTGTTGTTAATAGTTCCTTTTCGTTCTACTGAAATAGCTTAACGTCATCATCAACATATCGATTCATCAGCATTTTCTTTATTATCCTGCACATGTCTACATTTTTGGACATGTACCTCTCCCATTTTAGCAAATAAAATTATATTCAATTGAACTGAAATTACAATTTATTGTTTCACTGAAAGTCAATTCAGTTAATTATTTTAACTATCGTAGTTTAATTATACATAAATATATTTACGTATTCCAAAATAATGTCATCTTTTAAACATATAATTAATACGGGCGATTTATTACAGTTTTTGTACAGTCCATATTCGTGATTGGCTAGCAATAAATTCCAGCATATATAGGATGTTAAATATCTTGTTTTTATTACTAATTAAAATAAAAATCTTGTGTTGCTCTGTAAACAAAGTATTTATTTCATTAATTCTAAGTTCCTAACCACACTACACTATTACAATAATAACCAAAACTCCTACCTGAAAACAAAGAAACGACATTTAAAGTTTATTCTTTATTTCATGTCTATTCTAGTCATTTCTAACATAACCGTGATGACAAAAATAATTCAAATGCAATGAAAACATAAAAACAACAAAGTCAACTGTTTAACATAGGCCTCCCCCAAAGAATGCTACATAGGGGGATATTTGTCATACTTATTTTGTTAGTGTTTATTAGGATGATGCTCATTTCCTAGTTTGTTTCTCTCTGTCTCCTCTTACAATATCCATGGTGATGATATGGGAAGAAGATATTCTTACAATGCCACTTCACGGCCTTATACATCTAAAATATATAATTTCATAACGATAAACTCAAAAGCTTTTAAGTTAACTCTGCTCTTGCATACAGAAAAATACATGTTTAGATTGTATAATCTAAACATGTATTTACTCGTATGAGTATTCGTGTTAAATCTAATGTACGAACAGGAAGAATATTTACAAGGTAAACACTCTATATAATGCGGTCGAAGCTAATTCCTACAAGACCTGTCACAGAAGAACACAAAAACTCTCCGATCACACTCTTAAGACTTGATTCATAGACAAAAAATAAAGTTTCAGTCTTCAGCAGATTTGATAGCATACATGCAACTGAATAGACAAAACTCCAAATGCATGCACCGGGACTTACGCGACTTCAATACAACTCGTATTAAAGAAGCGATCGATCGAAATCAGGGCTCGAAAGTTTTTGACAGAGATCTGTGTGCCAGAAGGAGCCAACTGTTGAAACCGAAGACCGAACGTGGCAGCATCGTTTCCGGGACACCTGAGATTTGAGTGAGATTAAGAAGTTCTATGGGCAGTTGTGCAACGATTCAAGAACATCTTCCAGAAGCATCCCCACAGGAAGTGGACCTGGTCGAGCCCCAATGGTTCGACAGAAAATAAGATTGAATTCATTAAGACGACTAGATGGTAACTGTTCAGTGATGTTTTAGTGATCGCGAGGATGAAAACTGGTAGCGATCATCGAATGATTAGAGGCACATTGAACTTAAACGTTAAGTTGGAGAGATCTCCTCTAATGAAGTCAACACGCTCGCACGTCTCCCCCGTGCTCTAATCCAAAGTCCTGAAACCTTTGAGCTCGAGTTACAAAATCGTTTTCAGTGCCTAGAAGACTGTAATGTAGAGGACGATACAAGATACGATACGACAAGCTCGTGGGAACAGTCCATGTGGTCGGAGCTAAATTTCTGCAACATCCACCGCAGAAGAACATAAAAACTCTCCGAACACAATCTTAATCTTATAGCTATTAGGGATGAATTGAAGCTGCAATATTCAACAGATTTGATAGCATACAGGAAACTGAACAGACATATCTCCAAATGCATGCGGCGGGACTTACGCAACTTTAATACAGCTCGTATTGAAGAAGCCATCGAGTGGAAGCAGGGCTTCAAAGTCTTTGCCAGGGATTTGTTTGCGAGAAAGGGCCAACTGTCGAAGCTGATGACCGAATGTGGCAGCATCGTTTCCGGGGCACCTGAGATTTTGAGGTTCTATGGGCAACTGTGCACGTTATCGTTGGAGCCACACACAAGTGTGAGTAACAATCCAAGAACAAGTCTTATCCGACACTAATCCGATGATATTCAGGACCTCAGTCTGAGCTAGGTTAGAATAGCTCTCCAGCACCTTAAAACTGGCAAGGCCCCAGGTGAGAGTGAAATTGAAATGAAAAATGAAATGGAGAGCGGTGCTTCTGAAGCCAGGTAGAAAACCGGTACTTAAAGTCCTTCAAAAGCTTTTAGTCGGAGTCCATGAGAAAAGGCAGTTTATATTACAAAATATTAGTTTGGCAACATATGATGACTTTAAATGAAACTTTACACGGTTCGTAAGTTTTTGAACTAGTATTTAGTTTTAAATAGGTTTTTCCATGCACTTATTTTGCTCTCGGCTTTTAATGGAAACGAGGTATTTTATAAATATAAATAGAATTATTCTACAAGTCTATCGGTGTAGTGATTTTTTTCGTCACGGATTTTTTTTAGAACAAGTGAAGATGGCTATGTTGCAGAAAGGCTGCATTATGCCACATCGAGATAAGCAGTTTTGCTGTTGGATTGCATATTTTATCTTTTTTTTAATAGGATAAGGGTGACAAACGAGTACACAATGCACCTGATGGTAAGTGGTTGCTGTGGCAATCCATCTATCCTCGATTACGTATCAAAATGCAGATGCCTTGTCACCCGTGAGAACTAAGATGGAATGCCTCTTTTCCAGTAAAAAGGGTCTCCGGTTCTCTACACTCACCATACGAAACACAGCAGCATTAAGCTGCTATTTTACGCTGGTATTCTGTGAGAGCGTGGTCCTTCCCCGGTCGAGCCGACTCATTCGTGCTACAACTATACCTTTAATACAGCTGTATCATGGCTCTACTACGTAAATCTATTTTGGTGCTATCATGTAATGACGTTCATTAGGTCAAACTAATGTGTGATTATGATCGATTTGCATCTATGCTACGCTAAATATATGGTACGCTGTTTTATTGATAATAATGATCACTTAAGTGTTTAAACAAGTGATAATTGAATGAATGATGCAAGACATAGTAGTACTAATGAGGTTTTTTACTGGAAACATTCCATCTAAGAATTTTGTATTTGTCATAAAAAAGGTCCAGTCACTGAACTGTGATTAATGCGGTGTTCTCGAGACGCATTCCATCAACATGTAGTACGTAATCACGCTATCTTTTTTACTGATAAGTGACATTACATTTTAAAAGACTTCGCTGGCTGTGAAATAATTTTTGTAAAACTACATGCTGATGAAAGTAAATTTGTTAATTGAACTATACTGTGTGTGTTTTGGAATTTTTGGATCGATTAAAGTCCTCCAAATGTGACTGAGAGGAGGCTGACTGAGAACTTATGTCGTAACTAAATGTATAACTATTCTTCTACATAATGTAACGTAAGTTTAGATCAGAAAAAAATTCATTTAATGAGTTTTAGTAATAACGTATTTGTTATTTTATGTTGAACTGACAGAGTTATATATTCATATAATAAAGAATTGAAAAAAGAGAATAAATGGATATCACACTATTTTTTTAAATAACATCCTAATATATTTCTAACAATATACGAGTAATAAATATTATTTATAACTCTCAGCAATAACTAGGGATTTCATGTAAATAACAATATGTTAAATTCTATAAAAAGTGTTCAGATTTTTTTTTAAATATTGTGTTATTGTAAGTGCTTATTATATGAATGAAATGAATGAATGAAAATCAAATTAAATTTAAAACATCAGCAATTCATAAACTTTAATTTTTTGTCTATTACTGTGCGTATTGCATTTGCTTATTAGCATCCGTTGCAGATGTTTCTCCATATTCCATTCATATCCGGTAGCTCGTAACATTTCTGAAATTGAGAATGCAAATAATAAATGTTACCTACATTGCGCTTTATGAATTAATGCGCATTTTTAATTTCCCTGCATTATTATGCAAAATGCAGAGATAAAATTTTATATAGTTAAAGTATCCTTTCAAGTAAAGAACTAGCTGTAATTTATTGTACTATAATACGAATGTCATCTATATATAAATATATTCAAACAGCTTCGAAACATTTGATTAAGAAAAAAGCATAATACTAAATCTATGTGAATATAAAAGACCACATTTTCAATCAAATAAGCCTGAATACCACTCTATTACTATCTATACACTCATTCAAATTTTAGTTGTTGCCAATTTTTTGTATATAAATTATTAAGCAAGTGGCAAAAACTCAATAAAAAATTAAGTTTTCAAAACAATGTTTATCGAAACGATGTACTCACAGTTGTGCACGTTAAAGTAGTTGTATGAAGTCAAGATAAAACTAACACATATTTCGTCTAATATGACATAAATATCACTTGCAATAGAACAGAAAAGAATACATAAGGGTTAAATACTAATCCATTGCTCAAACAAATTCTGCAATAATAGTGTCTGCCTTTGTTTAATGGAACGCGTTGAAACCACGGTCATGGAAGAGGTCAGATGTTATTCCGATGTGTATGAACCCGCCACGTTCATTACTTGAAACAGACAATTGGATTCTGCACAACCTCTTGTAATCCTCTTACAAGAAATCAACAGAATTGTAGAGCTAATAAAATAATTAAAAATAATATTTTAAAAAAATGATAATTTTAGATCATGTGTAAAATTAAAAGTGCAGTCTTTGTTGGAAACACCCCCATAACATCATTATTTCTAATGTATGCTGTTTCGATTCCTTGTAAAGCTGTTATAAATAACAATTACGTCCTCAGTCTGTCTTTTTTTCAGGCCATTAGTTAAATATATTAACAAATGTAATCTCATACTCTGTCTCTGATACACATCTTAATGATAAAAAAACACAATATCTACTCAAAAGAAACTATCAGCTATATACATACCTGGTGCCATTAAAGAGATATATGCTATTAATTTCAATACTTTATCCTAAAACACTTGAAGATTTGCGTTTTGCACTATAAATTTTAAAATATTAGATGACGCACAGAAGTCATTTTCAGTAAAGATGCAAAAGTGTTCGTGGTATATTTTATAGTACGCAAGCAACTCGGATTCGGTCACCAGCAATAACCAAGCAATTTTTAATTTGCAATTTTATCATACTAGGTGCTAGCACCTTTTTTCTGCCAAAGAGTTCGTCTGAGGAGGTATCATATTCGTAAGTATTTCTGCGGCCAATGCCAAAGCAGTACCGGCACTGCCGTGTTCTAGTCTGAAGAAATAAGAGAGCCTGTACACTTACAGGTTTATTACCAATTTTATATATAAAACATTATGATGAAATCTGCATGACTGAGAAATAATATATTATAAAAACAAGATAAGTAAAGTCCGGCAATACGCACAGGAGTTGCGCGTCAGACTAACCGCTCTACGAGGGGCACACTGAAATGATCGGGAATAGAATATTTCGGATTAAGTTACAATAAAACCTTTTTTAGAATTTGAAAACTGGCCTCTTAGAATCTTAATGACATTCAAACAATATAAAAAAAGTTTTTTTTTATAGGTGACAAACGAGCACACAGTTCACCCGATGGCAAGTGGTTGCTGCGGCCCATAGACATCTACATCCATCCCCTATCACAAACCAAAATACAGACGCACTGCCACCCGTGAGGACCAAGATGGAATGCCTTATTTCCAGTAAAAAGGGTCACCGGTTCTCTACACTCTGGTATTCTGTGAGAGCGTGGTCCTTCCCCGATCAAGCCGACCCATTCGTGCTACAACTATACTACTAATATAGCTGCAGCATGGCTCTAACACGTAAAAATAAAAAATTGACCTTGAATTGAGTGACTACCGCCGCCCATGAACAACTGCAACACCAGAGGAACCCGGGGAATTGTAGATGCGTTGCCGGCCTTTTAAATAGGAGTAGGCTCTTTTCTTGAAGGTCCCTAAGTCGTATCGGTCCGGAAAAATCGCTGATGGTAATCGATTCCACAAGGAAGTCGTGCGAGGAAGAAAACATCTTCTAAATCGCACAGTGGTGGACCGCCAATCATCCAGATGGTGTGGATGGTATCAAGAGTTTGGCTGCGATGTGGGTTCGTGAAATTTAGCTGCTGGGATTAATCCGAACAATTCCTCAGAGCACTCCCCGTGGTAAATGCGAAAGAAAATGCAAAGGGATACAACATCTCTTCGCAGCGCCAATGAATCGAACCGATCGGAAAGGACTCGGTCGTCGACGATTCGAGCCGCCCTGCGCTGGATGCGGTCAAGTGGAAAGAGCTGGCACTGGGGTGCCCCTGCCCATAGATGGGAATAGTATTCCATGGAAGGCCAAACCTGCGCCTTGTAAATTTGCAGGCGGTGTGCCGGCATGAAATACTGTCCCACTCTGCTGAGCACGCCAAGCTTTTTAGAGGCCAATTTGGCCTTCTCTTCCAAGTGACCACGAAACTGCACGTCACTCGATATGTCGACGCCGAGGATTCCGATACTGGCTGAGGCAAGAAGGGGAGTGCCTTGAAACTGAGGAGATGCGACAAAGGGGTTCTTTTTAGCGGTAAACGCGCAAACTTGTGTCTTCTGAGGATTAAACTGGACTAGATTTAGTCGCCCCCAATACGAGACTTTGTTTAGCAAAGACTCGACTTCAGACACAAGTTTGTTCCGGTACTCGGCGACGTTTTTCCGAGAAATATTGGCAAGGCCGGTGTATAGAGCTTCACCGGTGCTGTCTTTCGCATAGCAATGAATGTTACCAGTTTGCAACATATCATTGATATGCAGAAGAAACAGCGTTGGTGATAGCACACAGCCTTGTGGAACACCAGTGTCAATAGGCTTGTAGTCGGAGCATGCACCGTCTACAACGGCCATGATGCTCCGATCTGCAAGAAATCCGGTGATCCAACTGCACAATTTCTCAGGAAGCCCATAGGAAGGAAGATTCGAAAGAAGCGCTTTGTGCCAAACCTGATCCAAAGCCTTCGCAATGACCAAACTAACGGTCATCGCCTCCCCTTTGGACTCTACTGCCTCCGCCCATTTATGAGTCAGGTAGACCAAAAGATCAGACGACCCCGACGAAAACCGTATTGGCGGTCACTAATCAGCTGGTGATCCTCAAGGTACCGCATGAGCTGGCAGTTTATAATGGATTCCATTATTTTGTAGAACAAGGAGGTGATGGCGATAGGCCTGTGTGGTGATGGCGTCTGAGCGGTCGCCTTTTTTAGGGATCGGGTGGACAAAAGCTGTCTTTCATGATTTCGGGACTACGCCTAGGGAGTAGGAGTACCGGAAAAGACGCTTCAGAACCGGTGCCAACTCCGAAGCACACGTCCTCAGCACAATTGGAGGGATCCCGTCAGGCCCACTCGACTTGTGGATGTTCAAGAACAGGAGTGCTTTGCGAACCGAGCGCTTTGAGAACCACACATCCGGCATGGAGCACTCACACCGCGGGATGGTCGGTGGTGTGTTCCCCCCGTCATCAAGAGTCGAGTTGGACGCAAAAAGGGAGCCTAAAAGGTCGGCTTTCTCTTTTGTGGCGTGGCCCAGTGAGTCGTCCTCCCTGTGCAGAGATGGTAGTGATGGCTTTCAGAAATTCCCTTGGACAGCATTGGCGAGAGACCAGAATGCACGGGTTCCCGAAAGAAGGCGAACTAGTTTCTCGCCAATTCTGCCTATGTGCTCTGAATTTGCCCTGGCAATAACTCTTTTGAAGGACCTGGAGGCGAAGTTGTACTTCTGCTGCTGCATGCTGGTGTTTACATCCCGAGTCGCCGAAGCCGAAGCCCAGGCTTGATAACACTCCTGCTTACTGCGTAATGCAGTCTTACAGGAGCAACCAAACATAGACTGAGATCTAGGCTGAGATATAAAACAAAACATTTCACAACAAATTATATATTTAATTTGATAATTTTCAACCACAAGTGCGGCATAAAATATAGGATAAAAGTTTAATTTTATAGCAAATAAATGTTAACATCCTTAGTTTTAGACATATATAGCCCAAATATTAGTGTAATATATTAAAATAATATTTTCTTTCGACTAAAATTGTTTTGTAAAAGCGACGTCTACTTCGTTCTATAAGTAAAATAATTATATAGAACAAATATTGATTGACTCTCAAGGTAGTCCGTAAAATAGACACTAGATGGCCTAAACACGACTAACTTAATATGAATCGGTAAGATGTCATATCTTTTTTTTGTTTCTTCTTTATTGGTACATTCCGTTTGTATATGGCGTCCCCAAGTGTTAAGAAAAAAATTGTATTGAAAAAGACTGGCCATAGAGCATAATTTTATTTTCTCAATAATAACACCAGTCAATCTTACCCAAAGTGTACATATATCCAATATTATATGTTTTATTCTTCATAAATTATAGGAGTTCGAAGTTCCCCTAAATTCATGATAACTTTCAATGGTGTTTCAATCGTAAATTTTATAATTCGTAAGTTATATTAATGTAACACAGTTGACGTAATATAATCAAACTACTCATAAAATTATATTACTGTGTTTGTAAAAATCTTCAAAAACCTTTCAAAGCTACCCACGTTGACTCTATTTGATAATAAATTCGTAATTTTTTTATTCTTTAATTTAACAGTTAAATTTATATAACCCTCTTTAAAGCACCGAACACAGAGGAGACTGATGCCCAATTTCACCAACATCCCCTAAACAATCACATAGTTAGACGACCGCTAAGCTAAAAGGTCCCCTAAACCAACCCATAACTAAAATTTGTTTTCACGAACGAAACAGACCCATAGCTATGTGACCGATTTTTTCCGACGATAGTGCTTGATACTCAGTTGTAGTTACCGGTTTTATCGGAAATGATATATATTAACACAAAAAATACGTATTCATGTATTATTTTAATGAAGAAATTATTTCTTTCATATTTAGACTGATAGATGTTTTCATTTTGTGAATATTTTAGTAAAAATATCATATTTCAAGTCTATTTTTGACAAGTCACCGTATTAGACACTGTTTTATCTGTGCATCGACTGTATTGCCATATCGCCGTTCCACCACATTTCTTGTTCTAATGTGGGCCTCATTATATTTTCGTTCTCCACTTGTTGTATGGTTGAGATAAGGTGTCAAGAGATGTGGCTGATAATAAAAATGTTTTAAGTATTACTGTATAAAATAATGTAATTTATATGATGTAAATTTTCTTTTTCTATTCCAGGTCGTACCTTAAACTTTCAAAATGTATTAGGAACACCTAAAAATGGTTCTGCAAATACTTAGTTTAAGTGTACTTTTTATTAATTAAATATCCCTTGCCTAGGCATAATCTTTTTAATAAATAATAAACCTAGCAAGCTAACAGCATAGCAAAGTGGCGAAGCAATCAGCTTTGTAGCGGTTTCTAACGGTTGCCGTTGAGCAATCAGTTTCAAAATAGGAGGTTCAGATGCCTGGGTGATCAGTAATCGATTGCTGAAAACAGAATTTGAAAATTCGAAACCGTTCTCGAGATAATCGTGGGACAGACGGACAGACGGACAGACGGACAGACGGACAGACGGACAGACGGACAGATGGACAGACGGACAGACATCGTGAAATCAATAAGTGACTTCGCAAGCTTCGCCACTTAATAAGTATAAGTATTTATTTAATTAATACATTGAGCTCTATGATGAATGCTTGCATGTAAGTTTGATAGCAAATATCTGCAGAATGATGTTTTTCTTTTTGTTTGTACTTACTTACTTATCTTCACGCACAATCCCTGACGGGGTAGCCAGAGAGCACAGATCGCCAAGTGTCACGATCCTTACAAACCTCTTTCGCTTCTTTCAGATTCATTATCTTCTTCATGCATGCACGTCTAGGTATCCGAGTACTCTTGACCCTACCCTCTTCGAGCAATTTGCTCACATGGTCTTCGAAAGTTAGTCTCGGTCTACCTCGACACCTTTTAATATTAACTTTCGCACTATATATTTTCTTCACCATTCGGTCTTCACTCATTCGCTCAACGTGCCCAAACCACCGAAGCACGCCCTTATCAATTTTTGTGATAAGGTCATCTTTCAAACCTGACATATTGCGAATCTCTTCGTTTCGCTTTCGGTCGGCCATGGTAACGCCGCACATTTTACGAAGAGATCGCATCTCTACTGCATTCAACTTACTTTTATGCTTCTTCTGGCATACCCAGGTTTCGCTGCCATATAACAAAGTCGGTACCAACACTGCGTTATGTATTGCCAGGCGTGCACTCTTCGCTACGCCTTGCCTTTTGACTAACGCAGTCAGGGCACCATTGACTTTGTTCCCGGCAGCGACACGCCTGTCCACATCTAAATCACATCTTCCATCCCGGCTAAAAGCACTCCCCAAGTATACAATTTCATTTACCTGTTCTAGACATTCCTGATTTACCCATATTTCACACTTCGTTCTCTCTTCGTCCCTTTCAAATACCAGAACCTTAGTTTTATTAGCATTCAAACGGAGACCTTTAATTTCACATTCCTCTTTCATACACGTGACTAATGCCTGCAGTTCTGACTCTGATGGTGCAATAAGCACTGCATCATCAGCATACAGCAGACAATTTACTTTTATGTCACCCAATTTCACACCCAAACAGCTATCTTTCAGCTTCTGTAAACAGCTGTCGAGATACAGTATGAACAGCCAGGAAGACATGACACAACCCTGCTTTACACCCGTTTGGACGTTAAACATGGGTGACAGGTCATGCCCTACCCGCACACAGGCTTTACAGTCACAGTAAAGAGACTGTACAGCCCTTAGCAATCGACCATCCACACCAAACCCCGGCAACAGTTCCCACATTTTCTTCCTTACAACCTTATCAAATGCTTTCTCAAGATCCACAAAAGCACAGAAAATCTTCTGGTTAGCAGCCAGAAGCTTCTCCGTGATCATGCGGAGAGAAAACATTTGATCCGTGCATCCTCTTCCAGGTCTAAATCCGCATTGTGCCTCCCATAGAAATCTTTCCGATTTCTCTTGCATCCTACGTGTCAAAACCTTCGAGTAAACTTTACTTGCTAAACTGGTCAAGCTGATCGCCCGATAGCACCCGCAGTCAAAATGTGAACCTTTACCTTTATATAAAGGCACAATGACTGCGGATCGCCAATCATCCGGGACATCCCCCGTCCACCAGCACAAATTGCACAGCAGATGAAAGCTGTCCCAGACGCGAGGCCCACCATACTTGACCATTTCAGCAGTAACTCTGTCTAGTCCCGCAGCTTTACCACATTTCAAACTTCGAATCGCACGTTCAATCTCTTTCATACTGATGACCTCAGTGTCATCGAGGTCCGGGTCTGGCGTACCAGTCACGGCGTCATCCCCGGATCCCTCACTTAGATCATCACACGCATACATTTCTCTATAAAATTCGCTCCATCGCTGCATGACGTCCGATTTTTCTGAGAGGACGTCATTAGTTCTCGAAAGCACTTTGTTCATTCTCAAGGCCGTCGCACCACTTCGGGTCCTTCCAACCTCTTTCCAGAAGAGTTTGGAGTTCGCCTTAAAGTTGTGCGACAACCTTTCGTCTGTTTCCATTCTACACCTTTCACGCACTTCCTCAATCAGTGCTTTCGTGTGAACTTTCTGCAGCCTATATCTTTCTTTCATCTTCTCTCTCATATCCTTATCATTACTAGAAGCCAAGTAGTCTAACCATGCTTTCTTCTTCTTCTTTACAGCTTCTTTCACTTCATCATTCCACCATGCATCTCTTCTTTTACTACTGCCTCTTTTTATTGTTCCACACACTTCTTCCGCTGCACTTACCATTCCATCCCTAAGGTTCTGCCATGTTCTTTCTACACATTCGTTTCTGCCATCGATGGTGTCAAGCTTTTCGGCTACCCTCGCATGATATTTGTCCCTAGTATCCGCTTACTGAAGCTTCCAGCTTCGGATGCGACAGACCGACTGTGGTTCTGTTACTGCCGTCCGGTAGCGCCAACCCGCGAACAGACCCCTAAATCTAGTAATCACTAGATAGTGATCCGTTCCCAGGTCAGCACCCCTGAACATTCGCGTATCCATCACCTGTTTTCGCAGTCGGTCATCCACCAGGAACAAATCGATCATACTTCTCTCATTCTTTCGTTCTCTAGTATACATATGGATTTTCTTGTGATTAAACATAGTGTTTGTCACAAGAAGACCCTTTTCCTTGCACACCGCCAGTATAAGCTTGCCAGCATCATTAACCCTTTTATCGCCAAACTTTCCAAGTACCGACTCGTACCCTGGTCGAGCGGTACCAACCCATCCATTCAAATCACCACATACAACAATTCTTTCGTTTCCCCTAGCCAAATCTAGAACTTTTCTTACATTCTCCCAAAACTCCTCCAGCTCAGCCCTGGACGACGAAGCTACCGGCGCATAAACAGCCAAAAGTAATAACTTCTTCAGTCCCAATTTAAAGCGAACCCAGAGAAGTCTTGAGTTCACAACCTTATATTCAGTCATAACATCGACCAACCGAGAAGACAGCAGCACCCCCACTCCCTGGCAGGCGTAGCTCGCTCTCCGGGACTCCGGACCATAGAGCTAACGCCCCGCCAGGGAGCTCTTCAGTACCACTGCCCTTCCGTTTGGTCTCCGACATACACACGACATCTAATTCTCTTTCTTTCATTATTTCGATCAACTCATTCGTCTTATCTCGCATGCCTCCTCTAACATTCCACGTGCCAACTCTGCACTCTGTCCTCCACCTTCCGCCGTGTCGGGCTGTGCGTGACGGGTGGCGGTCCCCATCGCCGCTTTGCGCGCTGCATTCCACACCAACGGGGACGAGTTGGTGTGCGTCGCCTTGGGGGGACGCCCTAACCCTCGTTGGCATGGGTGCGCAGCTAAGTAGAATTGCAGCCCTGAAAAGGGCTGGCAGGGGTCGCGACGAGCACGCTTCTACAATGACCCCCTTTTTGTTTGTAATTTTTATAATTCTATTTGTAACCTACATAAGTTTTAATAGAGATATAAAGATTATTATTATTACTATTATAATTCTGCTTATTTTTATTTTAATCTTTAAAGGATAGCCACATAGCAAAATGAGCAATGTACCTGGTGACAAAATTTTTAGATATGTACAATCGATACAGCCCAGTACATTAGGGAATCGAGCTATACCTTAGAAGTCTATCTTAACTCTGTCTTGGTCTCTGTTTGTATCAGGAAATATGATGAATTCTCGACGTAGGCATACAATTGCTTGAGACACTCTCTTTACTATCCGGCGGAAAGTAGCCAAACTAGTACCACCCATATCCACCACAGCTAGCAAGTAATTCCCTTTGCTGTAATATCTTAAAGCTATTAATAATTGATTTATGGGTGGTATGGGTGGTAAAGTGAATCACAAATTCTACAAATTAAAATAGGTAAGTAACATAAGTAGATATACCTCGGTTATCAACTTACCATGATAGGTAAGTGAGCACCAAACAGGTACCTACGGCCTACCTATACAGACTCATTTTCCATTCAAAAATTACTGTTAGGAGAGCAATAAAGTTAACCTTTTATGCTTTTACCTTTATTTCGTAGCTAGGTATAATAGGTAATAAGTGAAAAGTTAGGACTCACAAATTGAGTTAAATATTTAATAAACTAGAATTTTAATAATATTATGGACTATAGTATCTACATTAAAATTGATTGCCTATGTAAATAGGTAGGTACTCACCTATTATCACGAAATTCCAAAAAAATTTAATTTTTTTCCAACAAATATATCACTGTTGACTTAGATAACCTATATCTTCGGAAAAAATCTATTTCATCGAAATCGTTGAAATAATTTGGTCTTTTTCGACATATTTTAGGTCTCCGACTACGATTTATATCAAATATAGTATCCAAAAAATCAAATAGATCACGGTTCATCTAGTCCTCAAGAAGTCGCTTTTACTTATGTAAAGGTTTATTGGACCAATAATCCATCTCATAAATTTAAGGGATCGTTTAGCCAGTAAAGGACCGTTGATGGCCAAGGGGTCTGGCAACCGTATATGGTGATCGTACCTATCGATTTGTTGGGGTTTTTGATTTGACGATTGAGAGTGGTGGTACTTTGAAAGTGTATTGCTACACTTTTCTCTGGATTTACTTCGATTCTCTATAAGCGAAACCAATCGCCTAAGTGGTTGCAGGCTGTTGGGAGCATCTCAGTGAGGAATCTTTTATTATGATAGGCGACAATAAGTGCCACGTCATCGGCGAAAAGAACAGTATTCCCTACTGGGTCCTTCGGGATGTCACTCGTGAAGAATGTAAAGAGAAGTAGTGAGAAGACGGAGCTCTGTGGGAATCCAGCTTTGAGGGGACGCTTTGTAGAGCCAGTACCCTCTATTCGATAGCAAAAGTGGCGATTGACAAGAGAGGTTCTGATGATGTGGGTGAGCCTATCAGGCACGTTGAGTTTATACAGCTAGTATAGTAAGCCATTGTGCCAGACTTTGTAAAACGCTTTTGCGACATCGAAAAAGAGGGCGCCTGTTAATAGTGGTTCTACGACTTCGTTATGGAATTTTGAAACCATTCAGAATGTATTCTATGAGGCAATGTAACGTCGGCAATGTAATGTAATGTATGGTCGGTGCACGATTGTTCGGGTCTAAAGCCGAACTGCTCGTCTGAAAGAAGTTTGTTTACGACGACGTATTTACGAAGGCGATTCAATATAGTCGCTGCTAAACTTTCCACAATGTGCTGAGGAGACTGATTGCTCTGTAACTGGTGGCTAAGTTTCAGGATTCCTATTACGTCTGCCTCTTACCAGGGATCCAAGAAGGAACAACTGGAAAGAAGAGCTTTGAATAAACCTACTAGAAGGCATATGAGCGGAAAGAGATTTCAGTACCCTGTTACTAATGCCATCGGGACCGGGTGCTGATTTCTTTTTGAGGTTTCCAATTACTTCTGTGACTTTGTCGATCTAGGGGGTCGTCCACAGGTGGTAGTGCAGACTTACGCTCAACCTCCGCTTCGACTTCTACAAGGTGAGCGGAATCTATAGGTTCGCTAGAGTGTACTCTACATTGGCTCTATAAACTGTCCGCGACGCATTCGGCCTTTTCAGAATCGTCAAAGGCGAGATCGTTTCCTGACCTAATGAGAGGCGGCATAGGTGAGGATTGTTCTAATTTCAGAGCTCGGGTCAACTGTTAGAAGGCAGTTTGAAATGGCTCGATATCCTCCAGCATATTATCACACTTATCGTGTCTAAATTCGGTATGGCGCAGTTTTATCTCGTTTTGGAGGTTGCGAAATTTGTAGTTGTTGTACAAATCGTATTGTCTTAGAGCCGCGTTCTTTGCTCTGATTAGCTGTCGAATATCATTCGGAAGCATCGAGTGTCGATTGCTCAACACACGAACTTTACGAGTGCATTATTCAACTGTAGAGGTGAGGTGGGCCGATCGGACACTAATCGCCTCATTTGCCTCCTCTGGCGATTATATCTTGTCTGGGATTTTGTCTTTGTGGGAGGTGGTAGAATCGAGTTTTAACTCGAGTTTACACCATTCCACGACGTTTTTATTCTGAAGGATCTCACGTGCGGGCTGGCCTAGCTGCATTAGGACTGGTCTATAGTTCTAGTTGAGTTTTAATAGACTCTCTCGGTTTTAGATTGTAAATAGCTCTAATGGCCCTCTTCTGTTAAACAAAAATAGTTTCTTAATCCGCCGTATTTCCCCATAGCAAAATCCCATTAGACATTATGCTATGGAAATAACTGAAATAAACTAATCTAGCTGTCTCGACACTAGTGAGACCTCTCACTCCCTTACAAAAAGTCTCCATAATAAAAGAGCTGGGAATACTATTTGACTCGAAGCTACATTTTGATATTCATATTAGTCACATTACGGCTAAAGGCTTTCAGCTTAGTGTTTTCGTAAGAAGGAACTGTAATCTGTTTAAAAGGCCTGCGACGTATTTATTACTATATAAGTCACTGATTAGGGTACAACTCGAATACGCTACTTGTGTTTGGAACCCTCCCTTATTATGAAAAATATAGTGATCAGCTGGAATTGGTACAACGTAAATATCTACGGTTTTTAAACTATAAATGTTTTAGGAAATGGTCATCGTATCCCACTCATTTAGATAAATTCTCAATTTCCACTCTAAAAATGAGAAGATTATATTTTGATCAGATATTCTTATACAAAATTTGTCATAATAAATTAGATTGTAATCAACTCATAAATCAAATATATCTACGCATACCTAGTCGCTCCCAACGCATTCGTAATACGTATAGTCATCGTTTATTTGCTCCTAAGATGTGCCGAGCAAACGCGGGAGAGCGAGCTCCACACTATGGCGTATCATGAAAACATATAATGATAACTTTACTGATCTTGACATATTTGCTTTATCATTTGTAATGTTCAAAAAGTGTATTTTTAAAAAAAATTACTACTAAGTAAAGTATTGCCTTATGGTTTAAACAGTTTATTAATTTTGGTTTGACTGTTGTTTCTCGAGGTAAGTTTTGGCTAGCAGTACAGTGGTTGTGTTTGCTGTGCATTATTATATTGCTTTTATTGTGATAATACTTTGTGGATAACGGTACTGGTTGTGTAATTACTTGTATTTCCCTTTTGATAAGACCTGTGTTTTGTATTATGTTTTATTACATAATTGTTTGTTGTCCTGAAGAAAATAAAAAATAAATAAAATAACAGTTTCTAGCCAAGTGGCCGTAAAATTGACATTATGTACATGATACATACATAATTAAACATAGCATTTTCTGATACAAACACTTATAAAATATGTAAAATAAAAAAAGGAACAGGGAAAAGTTGGAATATTATGAATCCCTTTAGGATTGGAAACATTAATATTTTTAAAAGTATGGGAACAGGAAATTTAAAAAACTGACTTCAAGCGAGAAATGTATTCATAGTCGCCAGCTGGTTGGCTCGTAAACAAATTTGTTCAAATTGCATCTTTATAATCATTAGAAAGATAAAAACCTATTTTTTATAGATGGACAACACATATATACATAACCTTGTAGCACAGCGATAAACATAACATCTACCTGTTAGAATTGAAAGAATAAAATAATGAATGTCCATAGCTTTTAACATGGAAGCTAATTGATTGGAACAAATTCTATACGAAGTTTCGTAGTATTTCTTTTATTAATTACTCTTTTGGTCTTCTTCCACAAAACAACAGTGGTAGAGCCACGCGGCAGCTTTTGCTGTCGCACGGATGGGCCGGCTCGAACCGGGGTGGTACCACGACCTCACAGAAAACCAGCGTGAAGTAGAGGTTTACCTCTGCGTTTCGCTTGGTGAGTGCAGGTGGCCGGAGGCCCTTTTTACTGGAAATGAGGCATTCCATCTTAGTCCTCACGGGTGATAACGCATCTACATTTGATTTGTAATAGAGAATAGATGTAGATGTCTATGGGCCGCAGCAACCACTTACCATCTGGTGGACTGTGTGCTCGTTTGTCACCCTTATATTATAAAAAAAAAAAAACAAATAATAATAACGTATCTGTTTTCCTTTTAAGAATAATATCACTGTATGCTAAATTATTTTAATACCTTTACGATTTCATTAAAAATTTACAATGAAAATAAATATCATTATCAGTATATTATAGTCCAAACATATAAAATTGAAATCTAAACTTAAATCTTTTCTCTGCAATTGTGACAGCTGTAGCATTTACTAAGAATCTCTATGAAAAATGATCCAATATATCTTGGATATGTGTTTCAGTTCAATGTTCTTTACTTTAATACCAACGTCTTCTCATAGAGTACACTCATAGATTATACTGAAGAATTAAATTTTTGATGGATTTTTTTTTGTTATTAATTGATTTATATTTCATTACACTAAACTTAACACTTATTGAAACTTAATACTTATTTTATATTTATACACCATTCCCATCACTTGCGTAAGTCAAGTATGGGAATGATGCATAAAGCCACTTTTGTGGTACAATTTATTTATTTTATGTAAAGTTAATTCAACCACTAAACCTACTTCGTTTTTGTGAATATATTAGACGGACTTATAATATACAGTCTTTGGAACTATTTGACATAATAAAATAAAACTAAATTTATATTACGAGTATGATTCCTATACACCTATCCATTACAGTCTATCAAAGTCCATTGTTGAACATATGAGACATATATCGGCCCATAGATCGCTTAATAGGGGGATATTTGCCATAGTTTATAAGGAAGGTGCTCAACTCCTAGTTTATTTCCGTCTGTCGCCTTTTAGACCCTCTGACACTCACGGTGACGATATGGGGTAGTAGATATTCTTACATTTTTTATAGTATAGGGTGACAAACGAGCACACAGTCCACCTGATGGTAAGTGGTTGCTGTGACCCATACACATCTACCTACATTTATCCTCAATAAAGAATCAAAATGCAGATACGCCGTCACCCGTGAGGACTAAGATGGAATGCCTCTTAACCAGTAAAATCGGTCTCCGGTTCTCTAAACTCACCATACGAAACACAGCAGCGTTAAGCTGCTATTTTACGCTGGTAATCTGTGAGAGCGTGGTTCTTCCCCGATCGAGCCGACCCATTCGTACTACAACTATACTACTAATATAGCTGCAGCATGATTCTACCACGTATAATTACATCGCTACTTAAGGTGACACTAGTCGACAATATTTCCATTGATTTCCATACAAATTTCGGAGGGGTTTTACTACGCTGTTTGACAGTGTACATCCAAAGTTAAACATGATATCGTTTTGTCTCATTATCAAATTTGTCTGTACGGAAACAGAATAGTAAAATAAAATGTTATTAAAAAGTTACGAGCTACCAAAGATTCGTTTTTATTGCCAATTTTAACACAACTTTGGGCGTAAATTAGTAATAAAAGAAGTGTGAAATTTCCAAAACAAAGTCGGTACCGACACAGCTCAATTATCGAAGAATTCAAGAAATTTTATTCGTAATTAATTTATGCAGTGGTTTTTTCATAAAACCCCTTCTTCCAAAGGCCTTTTCGTATTTTTTTACGCGCGTATGTTACTATGAATTATCGTGCATCTCACTGAATAATGTTTGCCCCGGTGCGGTGCGGGAGGACGACGCTTACACACACATGCACGGGCGGTGACGCGGGCTTATTCGAGTTTTATTCGAAACGAAAAGTTTTGCTATTTTGTAATTTGGACGCCAAAGACAAAAGACAGCATGGAAATTGATATAATTGAAAGAGATGATGCGTTTTGGACGACAGACAATTTTGTTTTTTATTTCAATTTTCGTCTGTAATATAATATAATTATAAAAGAAAAAAAATTAAGTCTATAATATACGATTACTATATAAAATTGCAACAATTTCATTGGTGCCGACGGGGATCGAACCCGGGTTGCTCGCGTAGTGTGATACTTACGGCGAACGATAACCATCTGAGCTACCACGGCTCTCAATGCAAGTGTTATAAATAAATAAAGAATTACAAAACAGTTTAATTATTTATTAGACGACTCTTGCGGCGGACAAACAAGGTATATTATGTGGGATTTTCATAGGTACCTACTGTTATTACCTAGATACCTACAACCTACAATACAACAAAATGTCACAAAACGTCACCGCGTCGTGGCCACAAAATTGTAAACTTTAGGTAGGTACGTCAGTACTAAGAAAACAATCTTGATGGGTCACTTGTCTTGATAAAAACCTGTGTTTACGTTTAGTGATATTGAGTATATATAAAAAAAGTAAGAAGACAGGTAAGTATTTTTGAAAAAAATTTATAGGTAAGCAGAACTAATTACAATTATTATCTAAATATTATAAATGCGAAAGTTTGGATATTTGGATGGACGAATGAAAGGATGTATGTTATTCAATCACGCCAGAACCGCTGAAGGGACCTGGATGATATTTTGCTCAGAGATAGGTTATAGTCTGGAATTTTATTTTATTTTATTTTTTAAAAATACATTACCCCCGCACTAGCATTTTCTCCTGTATAGTGGAAGCAGTTTACAAACATCCAGACCCGGAACAACTATTTGTAGGCCATACAAATTTTTTTTTTCTTATTTAAAAAACGTTACACCCACACTAGGAGTTTCTCCTGTATCGTGGAGGCAGTTTACAAACATAAATTGCACAAGGACAAACATCCAGACCCGGAAGAATTATTTGTAGGCCATACAAATACTTGTTCCGTGCGGGATTCGAACCCGCGGCTCCCAGTAATATAAAATATTTCGTTCCCGTGGGATAATTTTTGCAGTTACACACGTTCGAAGCCGAACTCTTGAGTGATCGCTGCATAACCACTCGGAAAAACTAAACATAATAAAATAAGCAATCTATATTAGGTATATAGAGCCACAGAGGTATAATATGAAGCGATAAAGCAGCGCCTAATCATTTCGCGGTTTCACCCGCGTCATCATGTGTCCGAGATGCATGGCATGACATGACACCTAGTTTTATAATTGCAATCAAATATTTTATTTGATAATAATGTATGGAAAAATTGTCATAATTAATGAAGTACTTTTATTTTATCTGTCGGCATACTATGCGCGGTTTTATTCAGTTTTAAAGAAAAACGTACACGATACATGAAAAGTGTGTAGGCAAGAAATGATTCTTGATACATTTGCTATCAACCTCTTATACTCTTATACGGCTCCGTGGCGCAGTGTCTTAGCAATGAGTTGCTGAGCAGGGGGCCGCGGGTTCGAATCCCGCACGGATCAAGTATTTGTATTTGTATGGCCTACAAATAATTGTTCCGGGTCTGGATGTTTGTCCTTGTGCAATTTGTGTTTGTAAACTGCCTCCACGATACACGAGAAAATCCTAGTGTGGGGGTAACGTCTTTTTTTTAAAGAAATAAATAAAATAAAAACTTATTAATCAATTAAACTTTCAAAATACCATAGCAACGTGAAATGAAAGAGTTCAGAATTAACTAATCATTGTTACGCTCACCTGGGAGATAGATAAAAGCACTCAATTAATTTTGAATTTATTTTAGCTACCAGCTGTTCCCCGCGACTTCGTCCGCATTTAGTTTAGGGTGTTAATTTTGTTGCACGGACGCCTAATAATTTTTCTAAAATTTAAGCATTCTAAGTTACTACTTATAACATGAGCTATCTACTAGTGAAAGTCCCGTCAAAATCGGTCCAGCCGTTTTGGAAATTAACCGGAACAAACAGACAGACAGACAGAAAAATGTTAAAAATTGTGTTATAAGTAGCGTATATAATTTCATATGCAATTAGTAAAAAGCTGTTATTTTGACATTATAACAGACACTTCAATTTTATTTATTTGTGTAGATATAGATAATGATTGAACTAACGGCTAACCTAACCTCGCTCATAGAAGCTTTCAATACTGGCTTCTCAGTTCGCACCGGGCTAGGGGTTATGCGTTGTTTGCGCGTCAAGGCCAAGTATTGAATTATTTTAATTTTACATTATCTCAACTATGTACTATATAAACATGGCATAAACAACGAAGTTTATCTTCAAAAAATTGTCTTGATAATGAAGTAACTTTCGTTCGTAAGGATAAATATGCCATGCCTAATAATTAAATTTTCATTTTTTTTTTGTCAAAATAAAAATGCCTAATTGTGGCTTATACGAGTATATAAAAAATAGACATATGGTATCGCGGACTTTTTTTTAGACGGAGTAAAGATCTATATTTTCTGCTTTATTATATTAGTATAAATGTTGCATCGTGTTCGTGTAACTTCGTTTTTGTTCAAACGGTTCTGAATGCCGTACGAACAAGACGTGCGTGAATACTAGTGTCGATATGCTCATCACTGATACTATCTCTGTCGGGCACGATGCCAGGTGAGACAGCGTGCTTTTTGGCCGCGCCCACCAGCGAGTTCGAGCCCGCGACTTGTGCCACCTTAAGGGCCTTATGCATTTAAAATGTATGTAAATTTTATATCTATAAAGTCAAAAGTAAGTTCAAAAGTAAAAACTCAAAAATTAACTGTATTAACTGTAATATGCACGAGCATACAGAAAAACTATTTTTAGATTATACGAACTGAAAAAAAATATATACTTACTTAATACTACTGTTTACTTTTAATGTAGATATATATAATTAAGTTGCCAGAAAACTTTAAATTTTTAAACGTAATATATCTACAAAAATACTTCAAGTTAAAATGTTTCGAAAATTAATTGAATTCTAGTTCTTGTGTTTTTAGTTCGAATATCAAACTATAGCCTAATTAATGTTGGATCTGATATATATTTATGGTCGGATATTACATCATTTATATATATTATATCTTCAAAATGGGGACAATGTTTAACTTCCAAGAAAACAACATATAAATAATATACTTTAATTATGTTTGTCCAAAAATCATAAAAGTTAGTTAGAATTATTTTATGAAGGATTCACCAAATATTAATGACATAAATGGTACTTTACAAATAATATAAAAATTATTAAGGATATAATATGGTTTACTAGACGTAATAATGCACCTACTAATCGAATTTTAAAGGATTGTGAAATAGGTATTATAACTTACATTTATTTAAGAATTCTAACTTAAACTATAAAAAAATAATTAAAAAGAGTAAACAGTGCGTGTTGTCAATGATAACATATTGATCCGAGACGTGGTCTTTTACTGCTGGTATTATGAGGAAGCTTAAGTTCGTTCAGCAAGCTATGGGTTATGCTTTTTTCATAGAATAAGAGTGACAAACGCACACACTCCACCTGATGGTAAGTAGTTGCTGTGGCTCATAAACATCTACATCTATCTTCGATTACGAATCAAAATGCAGATGCGTTGTCACCCATGAGGACTATGATTGAATGCCTCGTTTCCAGCAAAAAAGGGTCTCATGGTCAGAGTTTATCTTTGTGATTTACTTAAAAATGAGGATATTCGCAGTAGAACCGACATAGCGCACCGGAACAGTAAGCTGAAGTGGCAATGGGCCAGCCATATAGCTCGAAGAACCGAAAACCGATGGGGAATAAAGGTTCTTGAGTGACAGCCTCATAGTGGTAAGTGGTACGAGCCTGCCACTCGAGAACATTAATATAAATTCCAATTTAATTATCAACAATAGGTAGAATTTGCTTGACCTTCTAAAACCAATTTTTTGGGTTTTCCATAAAGTAAATTACTTATGGGTTTAATAAGCTTATTCCAGATAAATCAAACGGAAACCGTTGTTGAAATATAAACAAGTATCATCAAACTGAAAAGCATTAAAATTCCGGAAGGGACTCATTGAGGTTGAAGCCTTTATCAAATTTACGAGCATGTTATGCTACGATATTTGTTTCTCATTATTTTGTTATTCATCTTAATTCGTTTCATATCATGATTTATCATTGATACACATTTGTTAATGAAATGATTTAAAAAATAATTTATCAATTTTTTTTTATAAACTAGTAAATATTTTAGAGTACATCTTATGGTAAACGGCTACTACACTTAATGATCGTCCACATGCAATGCCAAATACAAAAACTGAAGACGTTGTGTTGCGTGCTGCTACCTTAAAAATTGACCGCAACGAAAATCCCATCGCCATCGTTTATTTCGCGAATTCATTGTACCACTCTCGTAAAGCCGAGAATAGGCAAAAGGTGGGTATTTCCTATCTAGTCCTATTTAGTCAGATTCTTGGGAACACGGATATATAAAAATATTATAATTATAAGATTTTCATGTGTATTTGAAGGGTGTCGATGTAATCATCTCATTTGCGCCAGGACGCGTCTGATGCTGTGATCGCTAGTCCGCTGGCCGATCGTGTGAAATGTAAAAGTCATTAATAGGTTGTACCTGCCTGTCAAGCATGGCTAGTTGCCAAATTCTCCCTATCAGTCAATCTATAGGAGAGGCTTCTGTTCAGCCATGGACTTAAGGCTGTAATGGATGAATGGATGAATTGAAGGCAGAATACGATACAACTTTTCCCCAAATACTAAGCTCACCTGCCCGCAGTATCTGTATTCATACTGAATTTCACAGTGTCGTCGTGCAGGGTAAATTTCTAATTAAATTAATCTGAACAACTATACTAAAGAAGTTCAGTGAATCAAGCCGATCAGAAAGAAATGGACATCGACTGTTCGAGCCATCCTTCGGTAGATGCTGTCAAATAAAAGGATAGTACTGGGGTATCCTGGCACAGAGATGGTAACATATTCAATGTGAGCCTAAAATTGCACCTTATAAAGTTGCAAGCGGTGGACTGACATAAAAACCTGCTTCTGGTGTCTGCGAAAGATAACATCACGCCAAGGACTCCAGTGCTAGCCGGGGCAACGAAGGGAATTCCATAATAATTAAGATATAAGACGAAAACGTTGTTTTAAGGTAAATGCACAAAACTATGTCTTCGAGGGTTTGAGTTAAACTATATTTATTCGACCCCAATTAGAGAATTTGGTTAACAAAGACTCGGCAAGCTTATTTCAACACTCGACAATTGTTCCCAAGAAATATTGTGTGGAGTATAACATTTTCAGGAGTGTTTGCTTGTATATGATCTGTTGTTAAATATTATACATGCATCAAGCGTAACTGTGGGCAAATGTGTCGAAATATGGAGACTGCCTTATGAATGCGATACACGAATTTAATTATTTTTATGAAGGATATAAAAACTATAAAATTCGCAGTTGAAATAAAACTATATGTGTATCTGTAACTAAATCTGTATTGTTTTTTTGTACTTATTAATATAAATAATCAATTTTGAATTCCGAACAATTCCGGTTCAAGGTAGCAACTAGAATCTCGTGGAAAAAGTTTCATTAAAATTTTCATCCCCTATTTTTCTGCTTTTATGGATGTAATTTTTTCTGCAAATATATATGGAAAGTCTCTTGGAAGATAACCTACTTAATACAAAATGATTTTTTAAATCGGTTCGGCCGTTTCCGAGAAATCAATGAACATGCATAAAAAAACACACGAATTGAGTTAAGAACCTTCTCGTTTTTTTTAACTCTATTAATAAAAAGTATAATATATAATGTCTGAAAATTGTATATATGTATATGTAACATATATTATACTCACAATATGTTAAAGTCGCTGTCTTTATAAATTTGGAAACTGCGTTATGAACTATATATATAGATTTTATTGAACGTCAGCTCAAGTATAAAAAAGTTTTACTTCAAGAATAAGTCTATATATGCAATAAGCTCTAATCGTAAGAAGTTTTCATAAAAAATAAAATGTATTTGCTCTAACCAAGTCGGGGTTCGACATAAGCATAGGAATATAAGACATTCCTATGCTTATGTCGAACCCCGAATGCTCGATAAACAAATACTGATGGGTTTGCAAATAAATATAAAGCCAATACATTTTATACAATTGAATAGAAATAACGTTTTGTAATTACAACAAAACATTAATTTTAATTTTCTTGGTACTTTAGTGGTATAGCTGCTCAATTACTACCAATAATGCGAGAGTTATAGTCGAGATCGATTTTTGTCCGCACCATTGAAATTATTTCTAAAGACTTATTTACCACTTATAGCAAGCCAAGTCATATTGAAGTGTTGCATTTCAGTTCTATAATTTATTGTATAAATACTGTAAATAAATTTAAATTATTTCTTTCTTCTTTTTCTTTATTTCATTTTTATGTAATGTATGTCCTTCGCGATCAAAGAACACATCGCAAGAAAACTACAACATATTTCGAAGAATGTGTAATTGCTAACATAAAAAAAATTGTGCGGGTTCTTCTCTAACAAATTCCTCAAGTAACAAGACCTCTCGGAAGAAGATTACTGCAGTGTAGAAACAAGCTATTATATGTACATATAGTATCCTATGATTACTCAAAGGTGTGGATTCGATTTACGTACAGTTAAGTGTAACGAGCACACAGTCCAACTTATGGTTAGTGGATGCTGTTGCACATGGACACATACATCTATCTTTGATAATCATCATCATCATCAACATTACAGCCCTTCACAAGTCAACTGCTCAACATAGGCCTTCCCCAAGGAATGCCACAAAGCACGGTCCTGAGCCACTTGCATCCATCGACTTCCTGCATATCTTACCAGGTCGTCATTCCATCTAGTGGGGGGACGCCCAACACTTCGCCTGCCGGTACGAGGCTGCCACTCGAGAACCTTTTTTCCCCATCGGTTGTCGGTTCTTCGAGCTATATTGCTGGCCCATTGCCACTTCAGCTTACTAATCCGTTGGGCTATGTCGGTCACTCTGGTTCTACTGCGGATATCCTCATTTCTGAGTTTATCACGCAGAGAAACTCCGAGCATAGCCCTCTCCGTAGCTCGCCGAGCGACCTTGAGCTTCCTCATCCGGCCAGCAGTGAAGGACCACGTCTCAGTTCCGTATGTCATCACTGGCAACACGTACTGGTTGTACAGTCTCGTTTTAAAGTTTTGAGGTATACCTGACGAGAAGATGTGCCGTAATTTCCCGAACGCTGCCCAACCGAGTTGAATCCGTCGATTGACCTCTCGGTCGAAGTTGGACTTACCTAGTCGGACTATTTGTCCCAGGTAAACATACTCGTCAACAACTTCGAGCTTAGTGCTCCCAACAACTACCGGTATAGGTGTGACATGGACATTAAACATGATCTTTGTTTTGTCCATGTTCATCTTAAGACCTATCCGTAGGGAAGCACTATTGAGGTCATTGAGCATAATGCTTAGGTCCTCCAGCTATTCTGCCATAAGGACTATATCGTCGGCAAATCGAAGGTGAGTGATGTACTCGCCATTGATGTTGATACCGTATCCTTTCCAGTCCAGAAGCTTGAAAACGTCTTCCAATGCAGCGGTGAAGAGTTTCGGGGATAAGACGTCACCCTGTCTTACACCTCTCTGCAATTGGATAGGTTTCGTACTCTGGTTCTGTACTCGGATAGCCATCGTAGCCCTACTGTACAAATACTTAAGCACTTCGATATACCGACAGTCAACTTCTTTGATAAATAAAGATGTAATTAATGAACGAAAATTAATAATGACAACCTTTATTACTGAATGAAAATTAATGAAAATTGAGAATTAACAGTAATAAGGGACTTCGTGTATTTACACTCACCATACGAAATACAGCAGCATTAAGCTGCTTCGTTGTGCTCGCATTGTGTGAGAACGTGATCCTCCTCCGGTCGAGACCACCTATTCGTACTTCAGCCATAATATAGCTACAATAAGGCTCTACGACTTTAAAGTCTATAGACAACTTGATATAAATAATCGAAAAGCAGATACCTCTAAGGACCTCTAAGGAGAGACCTCTAAGGATTACCCCCTTAGATTATAACCGTAGACGAGACATTCATTGTAAATATAAAAAGGTCTCGGTTTCTCATCAGTCATCACACAAAACGAAGCTTATCTTTTTTTTTTCCCGCAATCAAGTTGATCTATTCGTCTTATAGCCATAATATGGTATGGTGTGGATCTACAACATGTAAAACTTTTCCATAGTACGCGAGGCAAATAAGTTCGATTTTGTAACTGGCGCTACCCAAACCTTACTTTCAGTTTAATACTTTAGAGACTAAGTTAATAGCATCTTTTCTTGACTTTCTATTCCATTCTACAATATTTTCTTATTCAAAAGTCATTGCAGTTCTGAAAGTTTATTACTACATTAATTTAAAACCTATAAATGAACTAACTCCTCTAGATGAAACTTTACTAATAAAGTTTTATAACCTCATAAAATGCAACATACATACTTCCTTACATATGAAATTGGCGTTTTGTGTGGGAGGAATGGAAAGTCATTTTTTTTTTGTAAAATATATTTAATTAATCAAAGTATGTGTACGTTGTTATCTAAACACTTTTGTCATCTCATAGGTAGATCATTGCTCCCTTTACTAAAAAAAAAACCATGGGGGCAAGAATAGATAAACTCTTTGAAGGCGGTTTGGACTGCCGCATCGGAATTGAATTTTTTTCCTAGTAAGAAGTTATAATTAATAGAATCAGGCGTTACTTTGCGGAAATTCATTATATAAAAGCTTTTACAAAAATTTACTTCGCAAATATCCGCATTATAAAATAAAATGATGTGTCTTACCTAGTATGAAGAAGCACCTCCCGCCATCCCTCAATTGCGTGCACTATCCCCGTCACCACTAATCCCAGCACCGCTACTTCCAACACCACTACACTAGGCAAGACACACCACTGACGATAATACGACACGTGTTTCGCCTCTACACGAGGCATCCTCAGGTGATATAGACTCTACGGTGGCTAACCGCTAGGTGAGTGGCGAGCCAAAACAAGTGCCTTTTATACAAACCGATGATGCAACCGCTCTCTACCTATGGAGCGAGCGACTGCGTCATGCGATAAAACATGCGACCAATCACCGCTGGACTTACGCAGCCGTTTGTAAAATTAAAAACAAACCGCCGCGCAACGCCCACATTATTAGAGAGCAGGCTTGAAGATATTTAAGAGAGGTGAGTTAGTAACATTTGTTTGTTCATTCAGCAATGCAACGGTATTATTATTACTTTTTAATATCTCTAACTGTTCCAGCACACACAGCCGCAGCCCTTTATTACACGTATGTAAGACTTTAAAGGAGTGGTCGTTGGCTAGGTTGTGTCCAGTGTCCAAAAGATGTTTGGCAAAATGGGATTTATCGGGATTGCAATTCCTGTACGCGGCTAAATGCTCTTTCTAACGTGTCTCGAAATTGCGACCAGTCTGACCCACGTAAACGGCGTGGCATTCGTCACAAAAAAGTTTGTAAACACCTGACTTTTGACGAATATCCAACTTATCTTTACTATTACAGATATTTCTAAGAGAATTGTTTGTTTTGAACGCCACATGAACGCCGTTTTGTCGAAGAGTATTAGCTACTTTTTTTTAAAAAAATCTCATTAACAATTTAATTAAAAAGAAACAAAAGCATGTTATTCACAACTCTCTGTACGCAGTTCAACCTCAAAGTGTTCATCGATATGTGAGCAGTTTGACCTACTTAGGCCCCATATCTGAAAAAGTAGCTAATACTCTTCGACAAAACCTGCTGCCTGCTCTCTAATAATGTGGGCGTTGCGCGGCGGTTTGTTTTTAATTTTACAAACGGCTGCGTAAGTCCAGCGGTGATTGGTCGCATGTTTTATCGCATGACGCAGTCGCTCGCTCCATAGGTAGAGAGCGGTTGCATCATCGGTTTGTATAAAAGGTACTTATTTTGGCTCGCCGCTCACTTAGCGGTTAGCCACCGTAGAGTCTATATCACCTGAGGATGCCTCGTGTAGAGGCGAAACACGTGTCGTATTATCGTCAGTGGTGTGTCTTGCCTAGTGTAGTGGTGTTGGAAGTAGCGGTGCTGGGATTAGTGGTGACGGGGATAGTGCACGCAATTGAGGGAGGGCGGGAGGTGCTTCTTCATACTAGGTAAGACACATCATTTTATTTTATAATGCGGATATTTGCGAAGTAAATTTTTGTAAAAGCTTTTATAGTAAGAAGTTGTCCAAATTCCGGAAAAAATGGTAATCTGTTGGAGCAAGGTCCGGGGAGTACGGTGGATGTCGCAGACATTGCAATTGTAGCTCATCTAACTTAATGGTTGTTTGTTGTGCAGTGTGTGGTCTTGCGTTGTCGTGAAGCAGCAGTGGCCTAGAGCGATTGACCAATCTCGGTTGTTTAGCAGCTAGTTATTTCTTCATGGTTTGCAGTTGCTGACAATAAATATCTGCCGTAATCGTTTGGCCAGATTTTAGAAAGGAGTAGTGAACGATACCGGCGCTAGTCCACCAAACATTCACAAGTAACTTTTTCAGAGTCAATTTTCGTTTAGGGCAGGATTTGGCTGGGTCACTAGGGTTCAGCCATTGCGTCGAGCGCTTCCAATTATCGTACAGCATCCACTTTTCATCACAAGTAATGATTTGATTTAAAATCCCTTCATTATTGTGTCGGTTGAGCAAAGTAGTACAGCAGTCGACGCGTCTTTGCAAGTTCGATTCACTCAATTCATGAGGTACCTATCGATCAAGTTTCTTTGCTTTCCCGATTTGCTTCAAGTGGATTAATACAGTTTTATCACTTACCCCAAAGCCTCCAGCTATCTCTGAAGTGCTTTGTGATGGATCCGCTTCCACAATATCCTTTAATTCTCCATTTTCCACTTTGGTCTTCGGCCGTCCACGGCGTTGGTTCTGAAGGTCGAAATTTCCAGAACGAAAACGTTGAAACCAAAACCGCACCGTGCTTTCTTTTGAACCACCAGCGACGTAGTTGTCAGTACGACAAAACGCTAACTTTATATATAAGGACCTAATATTATATTAATATTAAGATGTTGGATGCGTTACAGCGGATAACAATTCTATTTTGTTGATATTTTCCGTAATATTCTATAGAAAAAAAGAATCAGTTTTTTTTATAAAGTAACATTTCAAAGATGTTAGCGTTGTCGACCATACTTAAAATATTATTAAAGGTTATTTTTTTTCTAATTACCACAAACCTGAGGGTGTGCGTGTGTGTGTATGCGTTAGAATTTAAAGGTATTCTTATTTTAAAATACTTTGTTACTATTTTTAAATAAATAGTTGCTAAATTACTTCATTTGAATTTGCAATATTCAATCCAAAATCCAATCAATTCACTTCTTAGAATTTATTATTATTGTTTGTGTTTGCTCACAGGAAACGAGAATTGAAAGATTTTAATATGGATGTTTACATTCTTGTCACAAATATCTTAGCTTCAATGACATGGATAAGATATTAAATATTTTTCATCTCATCTTGTACAAATTTATAATTGTTTATTTGCACAAATAATCGTTGTTTGTACGTAACAATAAATTAGAATTTTTTGGCCATGTGTTTGCGGCGTAAAAGAACCCATCACAGTCATTTCGTCCCGTATATATCGTTAGGGGCGACATTGGTAAACGCCAGAAATATTTTATGGCATCCGGTATGGTGGTAAAATAATCTCGTTTACGCCACACGTAAAATACTCAGACTCACGACGTGCAACAGCGTCAAAGGCGAGACGTCTGGTACAATCGTTAATCTGCCAGCCAAACGTGCAGAAATCCTCTCTATGAAGTCCATGTCTAAAGCAGGCTGGAGCGCGTTTTATAAACAAATAGCGTTGAGGAAGCATACGGCAAGTTTAACTACATATTTAATGTGATTCTAGATTATAACACTCCTAGAAAAAGGCCTAAGGCTAACCACTCGCGGTATCACTACCCGGAATGGTACACAGCTGATATAATATATGATATAGGCCTAGCTTTCTATCACAAGGCTTATAAGATAAGTGGTTCAAGCAGTGATAATAAAAACTTTTCTTATCATCCATCAGTAGTAAAAAATAAAATTAAAATCTTATACTGTAACTACCAAAATATGTAGTATCGAAACGCAATTTGTTAAAGAACCAAGGTCCTTTTAGAATTTCATAAATAACAAGTGCTCGAAGCGAAGTAAAACTCGGATAGTTAAAAATGTAATCCTGTTGTTAGAAAGTGAGTACGCACAGGAGTTTGCTGATTACCTCCAGACAGTTTATGGGGATGCGGCTCCGCAGCTGGATGCAACCGCCGCTGCGCAAACAGCGCCTGAACGCGGAGTGCGGGTGCATGTAGGACAGTTGCACATGAGTAAAGAAGCCGACCAGAGGGGAAGCTACATACAAACGGCTCGCTGCAAATACACTCATACATAGCACAGCGATGGGTGTGTGAGCTCTCACCGACAGGTTCACCGACGCTCCGTCGGGGTGCAAACCGGTTTGCACCGGCTCAGTCAGAGTATCCATGAAAGGGCTTTGTGCGCATTTAAATAAAGAGACCAATAATATTTCGAAATTTTATACATCAATTAATTTATTAAGTTTTTTTGCAATTATTAAATAATTAGATTTAAGTATTTTAATTAACATAATTAAGAATTAAGTGATTATAAATTTATATAGGTAAATAATAAGTGTTCTGTATAAGCAAAAATGCCTAATAGTTGTAGAGTATGAATGAATAATTCTAGAGAAAATTAGGATATATCATTTTTTTTGTACCAGAGAGTACCTTTTTACATATTATATAGGTACACTATATACTATTTTAATTTTTCCTTACTGTTTAAAATTAATCGATAAGAAACAGCTGTTGATTTCGAACAATTAATAGATATTATGTTGTTACATTATGTAATATAGGTTATAATTAATACGCATGTTGTTTTATACACTATATAATACTTAAATATTTATAAAAGTGTATGTATTCTATGTATGTATATGTAGGTATATGTGTATATGTATGTGTGTATGTATATATTTGTTTATGTGTATAAGTATATATAATATTATTTTTAATATATGCTTGTTTATCTACTATTTATGCACACTTCTATATATTTAAATGAAAATTATCTCCTTCACCAAGGTTTGCCTGGAAGAGATCGCTGTTTAGCGATAAGGCCACCTAATTGTACATTCGTTGATAAATTTAAGTTTGCTGTGTTGTGTAGTGTTTTGTGTGCAATAAAGAGTGTAAATAAATTTAAAAAAATTCCTCATTGTTTAAAATTAATTGATACAAAACAGCTCTTGATTCGAACAAGTAATAGATATGTCTTATGCTACACAACATTTATATTTTTTCCTCAAATTTTTCACATCCATCATGTGACAACCCTATCAGAATAGGTATACATTTTCGACGTTGTTAAGAAGCTTCCCCTCTGGTCCTTATTCTTTACTCTGTGACAGTTGTCTCTTAGCGACGTGCCTTGCGAGTATTAAGCCCAAACAGTCGGTAGGTCCGAACGGTGTGCCGCCCTATATTGTTCTTTATTTACTTCCTTCAGTGTCATTATAAACTTAAATTGATAGACATGGTAGTTCATTGAAAAATTTGATTTGGAGTCGTTTGTATTAATAAATTTTTTTTTGGTTTTCCATGTTCACTTCAGCCTATCAAATTCCACTGCTGACCGTTTCCATGTTACTGTTTCCATTTTTAACACTAAATTATTTCCTTTTTCAACTAACTCATCGTTAACCATTTCTAGCGCTAGTTAAATTTAGCAAAGATTATTTGAATGAAGAATAAGTTCCCGGCAAAACCCATTTAAGAAACAGATTAAACTCAACCAAATCTAAAAAATAATTTCTAACCTAGAAGAAGAGGTAAATCTGCGTCTTGGTATTAAGAATTATCTGAAGTTCGAAGAGAAGGGGAGGACACACTAATCCTAGAATCCGGCAACTTATTCTATCAACGGAAAGGGGACCATCTTTTGTTACTGGGGAAATATGTGTAGGATATACCAACCTCGCGGGGGCAAGGACGAGTTATGTCAGACACGCTCCGATTAAAACTCCATAGTGTTTCACCTTCGCCGCATATTGGCAGGGCAACGACCACGCTTTCGAACACATCCGCGGCTCCACCAGCGCTGGCTATCCCATGGCAGCCCCTCCTCGGTAAAGGACCTCTCCTCTTCGAGGATCTTAGGCATCAGAACGCTAGGCGCGCCTTCCTCTGTGGCCTTTTACTGCGCCGGCGCAGCGGGCCCCCTAGCCCGGTACGCGGAGGTTAGGGGGTCAGAAAATCAAGCATTCGGAAGCACCAGCCATCCTGATCCTAGTGGAGGATCTGGTCTATAGTTCCGTAGGTCATATGACGCATCGCCATATGAATACACCTCTTCCCCCGCGACTCCATCTTGGCTGCAGAAGTAGCGGGAGGACTCATGTGCTCTTCGTTCACCATGGGTGACCAAGCCAAGGCTATTAAGCCCCCCTACCCCTACCATGACAACGCGGGAACCCAGGGGGAACCGTGACCATCTCTCCCAAGGAGGTGTCGGATTTATCGTTCACAAATCCCACGTTAACAAAGTTGTAAAAATTGGATGTGTGTAAAGTAGGTGGTTTTTAATCGTTTTTAAATTTAAAAAAAATCAAAAAGTTTACTTTATAAAAACAGACTTTTAATATATTAAAATCCGACTTCGATAACTAGTACTTCTAAAGTCGGTGCTAAAAGTAGTGCATCGTAGAAATAGAGATATATATTAAAATGCAAGAACAAGACCAAGACAGCAAGGCCAAGACTCATTTTGGGCAACACTAGTTCCCAGCAGTGCCCAGATATACATGAGCGTAACGAACCTTCACGTAAACCACCACTGCCTTAAAGTATCCTGAGCGTCGCTCATGTAAACCAAGAGTACCACGAATGAAACTGTATGAAGCTGTATGGATTTATAAATATTGCGAATGAAACCTGCAATAACTACTAATTAAAATATAAAATATCGATCCTCTCTGCCTACTCCGCAAAGGAAAAAGTCATATTAGTAACACATAAGTCGTTTTCTTAAAAAAAAATATTTCTCACAATTTACAATGATATAAAAAAATTATAATGCAGCTAGTTTTAAGCCATTTTCTATGGAATTGTAAAGACATTTTAATAATTCAGGTGCATTTTATTCGTTTGTTGGTCGACTATTACTCGTTAACTTTTTAAGCCTACTCATGTGCTAGCTGTGATAGTTTTCCTTTTAACTGTATTATATATATATATATATATTACTGTCGTGCATACTTTGTAGATTTACAAAACCAGCTGTTTAGTTGGCGGAGGGTGAGGAGGAGACAAGAGTCTTATAAAAATTACCATTTTAATGCCAAATATTTCGCAAACGGACTCCCGAATCGGAAAAATGTTGTTCCATGCCTCAATATTTTTGAAAGAGCTATACTACGATACCGCACACGATGGAATAGACGGCTAAAACAAATCACCTATATGGGCGGATACCCAAACTAAAAATGTTTTTAAAGATTTTATTACACAGTTTTCTAGGCGTGATTAATATCTATAACTACGCCAAATTATATTTTTGTATTTTTTTACATATATAGAATGTACCTATATATAAAAAATGGTCGGACGGACGGACATGGCGAAACTAATAGGGGTTCCTTGTTGTTTAACTACGGAACTCTAAAAACGTGAAAGGCGTTATTGAAGGTAGTGAAGAAAGATATTAATAATAGATAGATCAATTTTAATAACTAGTAACTTATTTAAAAAAATAACTGCTCAACTTTTTAGAAAAAACGTAATTTTAGAAAGTATTTTTGGTAGTATTTTTTAGAAAATAAATTAAAAACCTTTTTATTTTTTAAATTTTTTGTATTGAAAAATAATATTTATGGCGCCTCCAATATTTAGCCGCCGCCAAAATTTGCGCGCTCTGGGTTACAGCCCACTTAGCCCTTATGTAAATACACTTTAGGTACATAATGACCAATAATTATTATTAAGTATTAGAGGAGATTTTAAATAATATGAAAAATCCTACTGTGCCTCATCACCTACAAAATAAAATTGTGGAACAATGGCATCGCACTTTAACAACTGTCGAAACTTTTGGATGCAAATTTATGGGATGAACAATTCCCTATAGAATTGCCGGTTTACAATTTACGAAACATCCTATACAGCCGCCGGAGCTAGCGCGACTGAACGTATTTACTAGCTATACCTTCGCTACTTTTTGTGAGTTTTTCAACGCAATTTTAATACTTGCAAGTACACCTTTCGAAAAAATAAGCCACAAATATATACCTTATCTCACAATACTAAACCACACATTTTCGTCACTAAATATCTAGGTACTACTACACAGCACTCACTACTACAGATAAAGTCAAAGACTAATATTTTAAAAACGTTTATTAGTTTCTAAAACCTCACTGAAAATTTATTAATTAAAGAAAATGCACTTATTCAAGTCTTTACTGTTTTTCCAAGCGAGTATCTATAATCGTACCCGTACGCATAGTATATACACGGCCTCAGAAGAACGTATTACATAGATAGACTGTGGTATGGACGTCAAAGGTGCGAGTGATCTGGTATACAGTATGGTCTAAAGTATAGCGTCTATTACTGCGATTGTCAATCCGTCATTCGAGCGGTTGGGACAATATAACGAAACATTACTAACGATATTTTTTGTTGCTTGATACACGCTACAGCCGCTTGAGTCCATTCATTCGAAGCAACGTAAATTTAAATCTATCTATATTAAAAATGTAGGATAACTTAACTTGATTGTCTTCCTCGTAATTTTCAATACTTACACAATTTTACCGCTCACGTTTGCAGCACTAAACATTTAAGCGGTACTGACGTTATCATTTATATTTCCTTTTCTCGTAAGCTTGTTGGCAAATAAGACCGAGATAGCAACTGGAAAAACGGAAACTTTCCATCTCTGCGATGACCAAAAAGGTAAATTTAGAACCTAGTTACATAAAAAAGGGATTCACTTAATATATAAGCACAGTGCTGATTCTTATCTTTTGCTTTCATTTGTAGTAAATGATAGTTAGATAAAATAATGCAGTAAAAAATTGTTACGCATTGAGTTTCAATTTCTAGTGGGAGGCGGCCGAACACTTCTCTTAGTAAAGGCTCGGTACGAAGTCGGTTGTTGAAGCCCAATGCTACTTCAGCTTGCCGATCCGTTGAGTTATGTCGATTACTCCGTTTTGGCGTTTCATACAGATGGAGTGACGACCTGTTGAGAGATGCAGTAAGCCGATGCATGCTTCTTAACGAAGAACTTCTTTTGTCAATAAAAGAAGTTATTCCTGTTCCTGTAAAATCAGAATTGTATGGTTACCATTTTTAATATTTTGTCCATGGGGAAATACCTATACGAACCCTTCTCCCGGGACAAGGATTTATCGGACTAGCACTGGCTGACAGTATCAGCTACCCCTTGTGGCCTCTCTTCGTTGGGAGCAGCTCCTCCGCCTTATGATGATCATCTAACGTAATCTTTTTGTATCAATTTTTTAATAAATTCAAAATATAGATTTTGTTGAATAGTAACAGGTCGTATTTAAAAAAAATTACAGCTTATGAAAGTTACCGTAATACTACAAACTGAGCAAACTTTTCAATAAGTTGGTCGACAAACACGAGTTTCTTTACGACTCCACAAATGTGTTGCTGTAAGAGAACCTGGCGGATTCTGGAAATCTGATGTTAACACATTTTGTGCGTGCCAACTAGGTATGAGGTATTCCTGCGGGTATCAACTCACGAAATATTAAGGTAAGTTAACAAAATTCTTATTAGGCCCCTGGAGTCGATAAGATTGTAAAATATTACATAATATTTATTTTAGGATTGGAAACTTAGTTGACGCCATCCTTTATTTTTGTTGAGTGATGAAAGTTAATCGCTTAGTGGCGGTGTAAAAATATCCACCACTCCATATGGATGATATGACCCTGGGGTCATAAGAGGCGCCAGAGGGAAACAAACCAGAAGATGTGCAGCAGCGGCAAATTAAGAAGATGCGGTTGCCAGCCCGCCTGCCAAGAGTGGCAACTATAGAAAATAAAAAATGAGGTATGCCACGGAAGAGGCCTATATTCAGCCGTGCGCCTTTGATAAGTTGTGACGGTAACCGTGTAATTAATAGTGTCTTTTTAGCTTTTTGTGATACGCGTTATTTTTTATTAAATATACGATACTTCAAAGGTGATCCCATTTAAATTTAAAGAAAACGTTATACACCTAAGGGTGAAAAATAAGTGATGCTATTTTTAATGTAACTGTTTAGACGACATTTTAGTTGTTACCTTGAGCTTGTAATATTCACTTTAAGTTCACTTAATCGTATCAAAAATTAATTTTCCTTCCATTGCCACTTCAGCTTACTGAACCTTTTATCTATGTGGGTTGCTCTGTTTCTACTGCGGATATCTTAATTACGATGCTATCGCACAAAGACATTCTAAGCATAGCTCTTTTCATAACTCACTGAGCGACCTTGAGCTTCCCTATACGTCAGCGGTGTCCTGTACTGCTGCATAGTACTACTACTACTACAGCACTGCAGTCGTGACTGCGCTGCAATGATGACATTTTAATACGCAATGCCGAAGTCCTTAGAGAGTTGATTTGAGCATTGATACGTGGTAGAGCACTGATGCAGCTATATTATGATTCTGGCACGAATATATCGGCTTGACCAGGGAAGAAGCACGTTCTCACAGAATACCCGCGCGAAATTCATATGATGAGAGAAGCGAACTGGAGACCTTTTTTACCGGTAACGAGGCATTCCATTTTAGTCTTCAGGGGTAACAGTGCACCTGCATTTTGATTCTTAGTCGATGATAAATGTAGATATTAATCTGCTACAGTATACACTCACCATCAGGTAGACTGTGTACTAGTTTAGAATAGAATAGAATAGAATAGAATGATTTTTATTCAATATGGATTATTACATAATACTTATTGAAAGTCATTATTTTATTTACCACTGGTTCGGAAAATACCTCTGTCCTGGGAAGAACCAGCAAGAAACCCAGCGGGACTTTTTTTTAAACATAATTTCACTTAATTGAATGTTCATAGAACCAGCATGGTGGCGATCACCTTATTCCCAGGGGTTATTTTCATTCATGTATTCCTTGATATTATAATAACCCTTTTTGTACAGTTTTTCTTTAATAAAACTTTTAAACTTGTTTATTGACAAACTTTGAACATGTTCTGGGATTCTGTTGTAAAAGCGTATACATTGCCCCATAAATGAATTACTAAGTCTGTGGAGTCTTGTAAGTGGCATTACAAGCTTATGTTTGTTCCTAGTATTTAAGGTATGAACATCCTTATTCTTATTAAAGCTATTTATGTTTTTATGTACATACATTACATTTTCATAAATATATTGCGATGCCAAAGTTAATATGTTTATTTCTTTAAATTTTTCTCTAAGGGACTCTTTACAATTTAGATTATAAATCGCCCGTACGGCTCTCTTTTGCAAAACAAATATAGCTTCAATATCAGTCGCATTACCCCATAGCAAAATTCCATAAGACATTACGCTATGAAAGTAACTAAAATACACTAACCTAGCTGTCTCAACATCTGTGAGACTTCTAATCTTTCTTACAGCATATGCTGCAGAACTAAGTCTGCTTGCTAATTTAGATATATGGGGGCCCCATTGAAGTTTCGCGTCAATAGTAATACCGAGAAAAACAGTGGTATCCACAAGACTCAACTCCTCCCCATTTATGAGCACATTGGTTTTCGAATGTTTTACATTAGGTATTGTAAATTTAATACATTTTGTCTTATTGCCGTTTAAGAGCAAATTGTTGGCGTTAAACTAATGTACTAGTTTCGATAGAGCATTATTTACATCGTCATATTTAATTGACTGCCGTTTCAGTTTGAAAATTAAAGAGGTATCGTCAGCAAATAATACTATATCGTGATTGTCCCCTACAAGATAAGGTAAGTCATTAATATAGATTAAGAACAGGAATGGGCCAAGAATCGAGCCCTGAGGAACGCCCATTGATACTACCGATCCGGAGGAACATTTACCATTAATGACGACTTTTTGAGTTCTGTTACTTAAATATGAAGTAATAAGTTTAAGCGCCAAATTTTTTACACCGTAATGTTGTAGTTTCCTGATTAATGTATCATGATGAACACAATCGAAAGCCTTGGAAAGGTCACAGAAAATACCTAAGGCATCTTGTGAATTCTCCCAGGCATTAAAAATATATTTCATAAGCTCAACACCGGCGTCAGACGTCGAGCGACCCCTTGTAAAACCAAATTGATTTTTATGAAGTAATTTATTTGTATTAAAAAAAATTAACTATTGATCCAAAATTATTTTTTCAAAAATTTTACTGAGAGTTGGTAGTACAGAAATATGTCTATAATTAGCGGGGTCCAATGTACTACCAGATTTAAATAAAGGTATTACTTTACTATACTTCATTAAATCAGGAAACACACCAGAATCGATACAAGTATTAAAAATAATAGCAAGATGAGGTGCAATTAAATCTATTATCGACGCAATCACTGTAACGGAAATCCCCCACAAATCTGCGGTTTTCTTTACATCAATCATTTTGAAGTATTTTACAATATTATGCGGTAATACTTTTTCAAATCTAAATTCTTTTAAACAGGTATTAACATTCTGTTTAAGTAATGATTCGGCGACAGTTGGAGAAGCATTCAATGACTCTGTTGTCAAGATAGGAACATCAGTGAAATATTTCTCAAACACCGCTGCAACTTCTTGATTTGATTTAGTCAATTCATTATTAATTTTAATTGATAGTTTGAATTACGAGGTTTCTCTTTACCGGTTTCGCTGTTAATTATACTCCACGTCATTTTAATTTTATTCTTAGCTGTCTTAATTTTGTTACTAATATGTAATGATTTGGCTGTGGAGCAAACTCTTTTAAACATTTTAGAATAATTTTTTACATATTCTTTAAAAGCATCGGAAAGATTATACGATCTTTCATGGTAAAGGTCATATAACCTTCGTCTGCTTTTATGAATTCCTACTGTCGCCCACTCATTAAATGCCTTTTTTTTTTTTTTTTTTTTGCGGATGGAAAATCATCAAATGACGCCTTTAGCTCTGGGTGGAGCGGAAGGGAGTGTCAGACTTTTACTGACTAAAAACCATCCGTGTTCCTTCAGTGCCCTTACGTTCCGGAGCCGCGGTATCTCTTTCGAACAGCCCGCAGCCCCGGCAGGCGTCGGCCCTTGCGGGCCCCTTCACGCTGCTGACAGCTCTTTGAGGCGCGCGTGGAACAAAACGCGCCGTCGACACGGCCTGTCGTCGTTAGACGGGCGGACGGCGAGCTACCCATTGCTCGCCGTCCACAGGCCCGCGCCTACGGTGGCCGGGGGCCACGACGTAGCCCCCGACGCCCGGGGCGTCTCCCGCGGCGGCCGGGAAGGAAAGCTGTTGCTCTCTCCTTCTCCCGCTCCGCCACCTCCTTCGCTAGCATCACTGCTTCGCAGAAGGTGGTGACGGCATCCCATTCCGTCTCGCTCCGGACCATGGCTTCGACCAGGGCCGGACGCGAGAGGTCGCCGCCGCCTATCGCCGCTACGAGGACACGGCGTTGCTCCGCCCAGGCAGGGCACACCTCCACGGTGTGCTCCACCGTGTCCTCCGGTCGATCCTCGCAGTGGGAGCACCCGGGCGTTTCCTCCCGCCCGATTCGGTGCAGGAACCTCCCGAACACACCGTGTCCGGTGAGGACCTGCGTCAGGCGGAAGGTGAGGACGCCGTGGCGTCTCTCAAGCCACACCTCAAAGAGGGGTCTTATCGCCGCTATAGTGGCGTGCCGAGCACGGGGTTGCGACAGTCGCTCTCTCCATGTCGCCATGAGATCGTGCCGGAAGTCTGTCCGCTGCACGACAACTTGCCGCGGCAGCGGGGTTTCCCCCCGGCATAGTGCCTCCGCGCGCCATTCGTGCAGGCGCGCGAGGACTATCGCCTCCAGATCCCATGGCGGCAATCCGGCAAGGAGGCACGCTGCCTCGCGGGAGATCGTGCGGTAGCCGCGAACCATCCTTACGGCAACCACCTTTTGGGGCGCGTTCAGGTGGTGAACGGCAAGCCGCGCCAAACCACGCGCCCACACCGGGGCCCCGTAAAGGGCCATGGACCGCACAATCCCCGCGTAGAGCCTCCGGCAGGAGGCGTTTGGCCCCCCAGGTTCGGCAGGAGCCGCCTGAAGGCAGCCCCGGTCCGTTCCAGTTTGGGAGCCAAACGTCGGAAGTGCTCAACGAAGTTCCATCGGCCGTCGAGGACGAGTCCTAGGTACTTCAACGTCGACTCGACGCCGATGGATACCCCTCCTACCATCGCTGAGGATCCCGGTGGTGGCCTGTTCCGAGGACCATGGAAGTGCATGGCCTCGGACTTGTGCAGAGCCACCTCAAGACCCAGCTGCCGGATCCTCTCAACGACTATCGCAACCCCGCGTGTCACGTTTTCCGCCGCCGCCTCGTACGACCCCCCCTGTGCCAGTACCAGCGTGTCGTCAGCGTAGCAAACTACGCTGACGCCGGTAGGGAGGTCGGCGCGCAGCACCCAGTCGTAACCGATGTTCCACAGGGGCGGCCCCAGAACCGAACCCTGTGGGACACCGCACGACATCTCTCGCCGGTTCCACTCACCGTTGCGACCGGGGTAGATGACGGCCCTATCCGTCAGATAGTCCCCGACTATACGACGGAAATAGATCGGCACCCGGTGATACCGGAGTGCCTCCCTAATGCAGCTCCAGGGCATGGAGTTGAAGGCGTTGGCGATGTCGAGAGACACCGCCAAAACAACCCCCCCCCTGGCCACTGCATCCCCCGTCGTGAGGGCTCTCACGCGCATGATGGCGTCCACCGTAGAGCGCCTCTTGCGGAAACCAAACTGGTGTTCCGCAAGATCCGGCCCCGTCCTCGCAAGGTGCTCGGCGAGGCGGTTTGCAATGACTCTTTCAAAGAGCTTGCCCACCTCGTCGAGCAGCACCACGGGCCGGTATGCGGACGGAGAGTCCGCAGGGCGCCCCGGCTTCCGAATGAGGACCAGCTTCCCCGTCTTCCAACGAAGCGGGAATTGGCCTCTCTCCAAGCATGCGCTTAGGAGCCCCTCCAGTCGGGGCCCGAGAGCCTCCGAGGCCAGGACCCAGGCTTTGCCAGGCAAGCCATCGGGTCCTGGGGCGGTATTCCTGGCCTTGAGCCTACGTACCGCCACTCTCAGGTCTACCCCGGTCCCTTCCGGGATGCCGTCGTCGTCGTCCTGGTGGTCCGCTTCCGGCACCGCAGGTGGCGGAGCCATAGGCGGGGGCGGATGTTCCCCTCGCGCAGGAAACAGAGCGCTCACCACGTCCTCCACGAGCTGAGGCCGGAGACTCTGCGTCAGCGGGGGGGCCCAGGTGCGGAGTTTATCCCGCACCATCTTGTAAGGGCGCCCCCACGGATCTCTGTCGAGAGTCTCCAGCATCTCCTCACGGGCCCGATCCCGGGCCCGCATGACAGCCTCCCGGAGGGCGGTCTTCGCCGCTCTGTATCCCTCGTACAGCTCCGCCTCAATGGATGCCGCATTCGGTGGACGAATGCGGAGCCTGCGATGCCTGGCGTACAGGTGTCGCGCGGCGACACACGCCTCGCGCAGAGACGTCAGCTCACGCGACCACCAATACACCTGACGCCGGGCGCTTCCTGGCCGGACGCGGGGCATTGCCACGTCACATATCTCGGACATGGCCTCCTGGAACCACCCTGCCTCATCATTGACGTCGGCAGGCCTATCCGGTGATGACACCCAGGCCTGCACGATCGAGGCTTCCAGGAGGAGCTCCCGGTCCAGCTGCTTCAGCGCCCAACGCGGACCACTCGGGGCCTGTTGGACTGGCGCGCTCGAGGGCTGGGTGGAGACGTCAAACCGGATGTACCGGTGGTCGGAGTAGGTCTCCACCCCCTCCATGATCTCCACCCCCTCCATGATTAAATGCCTTGCGACTGTTTCTGGAGAATGTTTTAGAAGTGAATGTTTTATTAAATTCATTGTTTATAAAGGTAAATAATTCTCTATATAAATAGTCTGCATTGTTCTTATAAGAAAGGGATGGAAGGATTTTTAACATATTACTTCTAAATCTCTCCAGGCGTTTTGCATTAATAGGAACAAACACAATTTTCTCATTTACCTGTTTTTTGTGCATATAAGGTAACGAAACCAGTTGTCCACAGTGATCTGAACTAAGTTTTTGTATTATTGATTTGTTGAATGGTACAACACCTGTAAAAATATTATCAATACAAGTTGCACTACACCCTGCAATACGTGTAGCTTCAAAGAATAAATTATTAAGATTATAGGATTTGAACAAAGAACAGAATTTAATACTGATGGAAGAAGTTTCCAGGAGATTGATATTAAAGTCTCCACACACTACAAGAGATTTATTCTGTTTATTAAGCTTAACTAAAACTTCTTCCATAATTTTTTCAAAAGTATCATAACTTGAACATGGGGGTCTGTAAACACTGACAACAATAAGGTGCTCAAGCTCAACACATGCCATTTCTACAGTACGCTCAACAGAGAGGCTCACAATGTCTTTACGTTATTTACATGATAAGGACTTATTAGCTAATATTAAGGAGCCACCACGTAATTTAGTATCTCTATTGAACGAACTGACCACCTGGTGATTACTGAAATTAAATATGGAGTTGTATTCTTTCAACCAATGTTCTGTAATACATAAAATATTTATACTGTTACTATTTAAAAATAAATCAATTTCTAATTCTTTGCCTAACATACCTTGTATATTTTGATGCACCAGGTTGATACAGTTTTTATTATTGTTATTTTGTAAAATTGCATAATTATGTATTGGTAAGTTGCATTCTAAGCTATTTAAATTATCTTTGCTAGAGATTACCTCTATTGTCTTATTATCTAATTTAAATTACTTGGAACTGGTTCCAAATCAAATATAAAATTATTTTGTTGCTCAAAAGAAGCAGGTGTCAAGGTAGCCAAATCATTGGCTGAGTTAAAATATAAATAATAAGATAGCGTATTTGCTACCAGTCTTAAACTATACTTTGATAGGTAATACCTATGTCTTGTCAAAAACTTCTTAGTTAAATTATTAATATCAATTAAATGAAATTTATCATTATTATTCTTACAATTAAATGTCAAATTTAAGTTATTGTTACATGTCAAGTTATGCATCATTAAATTTAAATTATGTCTTAGTTTATTTTCCTGTGGCCACTCCTCTATGTAAGGCAATGTAAACAAGATAACTTTAACCACATTTATGTTATTGAGATATTCAATATATTTTAATAATTGATTCTTGTTCATATTGCCTCTTCTCCCAACAAAAATTATTAATATACTATTAGGGTTAAATTTACTAGTTAAAATTTTATTCATAATATCACTGAATGATGCTCCAGGCATGCAGTAATTACTTATCTGTTGCCTTTTTAAACAGTTATTCAATGATATACCCAAGTTTTTGCCTATGTCATCACTATACACAATTATATTATTTTTTTCATTATATAGATTACTTTTTAAATTTATCTGCTTTGTTATGGTACTATCATAGAGTGTAGGTAAAGAAAATGAAGTATTACTGCTTGTCATATTATTAACACACACTGTCCCTAAAGAACCTGGCAGTGAGCGCTGATATTCATTTTGATATTTTAATAAGGAGTCAATACGTTCCTCGTTATATTTGCAGGGCTTTACCAGATTATCCATGGCCAGTATGTGTTCTTTTATCTCATTCCCTGCAGATTTATATTTATTTGACATAATTTGTAATGAGGTTTGAAGTGATAAAATTTCTGAATTAAGACACCCTATTTCAGTCTCATAACAATTTTTCATGTTTTCCACCTCAATTGAATATAATTTAATTTTACTAATTAACTCTTGCTTTTCCTTACATACATTTGTATAATTTTTAATATTAATTTTAGTTTTAATTAATTTTTGCACTTTCCTAATATATTTATTAATTTTTATATATTTTTTTAATTTCCTTCTGCTGCTTGTAATCCTTTCTGCTGTTCTTGATGTGCTAGAATCATCAGTCAAATCTATTGTTGTGGAGGGTTGCAACGTTTTATGAAATTTACATTCTACGAGCTCCTCGAACAGACTCTAAGTTTTAAGTGCATGCAAGTTATCAATGTTTTGTTTAAATTGTGAAATTTGCTCATTAGCTTCAGCTAATTGTAATTTCAATGCAGCAATTAATCTGAGGGATTCCTCATATTCTTTGCTGCATCGGTCAAACTCATCGACTGTCCTCTGGAGCTGATCCCTTTCCTTTAAAATATCTGTATAGTCTCTATGTAACTTAACCATATCACTTTTCAATTGAGTATTTTCCGAAATTATACTTATTATTTCCTTTTCGTTGTCATCCCTTTCTTTAAGTAACAGCTCACACTGCTCCCTGGACGCTCTCAGTTCTTGGAGCGCAAGATGGAGTTGGTTCTCCATCTGGCGCGTTTTGGCGTTACGAGTATTCATTTTACTATGTATTTTAAATAGTAAAAGAAAACAAAGATGGAAAATCAAGGGAACAGAGTAAGCAAATATCCAATTATAGGACTCTAATTACAGATTTCAAATTAAATTATCAAGAAAACAATTCAAAATGAAATCCGAAAACAACAACACTTAAGAGATATATCGTAAATATTAAAAGGGATAACAAGAATTACTTACAGTAACTTTTAAACGATGTTCGTTACCTGCTGTCACTTTAAGTTGAGAGGCACTAAAAATTTATTTATTTAAATATTTACCACTTTTATTTATTACACAATAAAATTTGATCGTAATTAACAACTATAACTTAAATTTGAGGTGGAAATGATCAATTACAATAATTATTTTTACGAAATTATTTGGGAGCCCAATTTTTTAACTATTTGTCACCGGGGTTGCCACAGAGAAGAAAAGTTTATCACCCTTATTCTATAAAAAAGCTTTCCTAAAATAATGCGTTTGTTTTAGTTTCACACGGCCACTGAAACCTTCTTCACAGATGTCTGTTTAGTTTGTTCGGCTAGTACATACTCGTACAAATACAACGTGTGGTCGCAATATATCCCCTGGGTATCGTAAATCTCACTTAGGGAAAGAACAGGAAAATCGTGATCCGACAGATTTTAACATAAGATTAATGAGAGGAAGCCTAAATGTCCAGAACAGTTTTATTCGGGTTATTCGGGTTTGAGAGTACCGTGAACCCCAATTTGGGTTCAAGAGGTGCGAATATAAGCGAATATATAAAGAATATAAAAAGCGAAAAAAAATGTAATCTAATAGTAAGTGATAATACTAATAGTGGGTATACGTCTGTTTGACGATAGAAATAAGTAAGAAGGTGATGTCTGCTGCCAAAACCTAGCGTAAAACTTTCCGAAATAATGAGAAAACACATAAGCGATATAAAAATATTTCTTAATTATTTCGTACCTATTAGTTTTACCCGTGTCTACGTCTGCGTAGAACTTAAAAAGACATGCAGATCTATAATAACTTATATTAGCTGGCACAATATTTGACCAATAAAAGGTACAGTGAGTGCCATGAAATTACATTAATAATTAAAGAGACAGTAAAAATCGTTTACTCGAAAAAACGGTTTTCCAGTGTAGTACTTATGCGGTAAACACATGGTTTAAAACGATTTTTGCTATTCTATATAGCTTATAAATACATTTCTTATAATTAACAACAGTTTAAACCCATTAAAGATGTGTTTAGATTTTTATTGTAAACCATTCATTAGTTCTTATTATTCACGTGGACTATATTATAATGAATAGACATGGCAGCGCTTCAATGAAAATGCTTATCATTAATATCCAATATCAAAAAAATGTAGAGACATTCATTAATCACGACTTATATCCGTCGCCCCATAGTGAGTCATTACTTATGTTGATTGACACTAAAAAGGAAAATACGCACTGAATCATGTAGTTCTTTATATACTAAAGTTACAAAATTATAGTAGGCAATGCATAATTAAATATACAATTTGAAATATCTAACCTAACCTACTTCACGGTTTCTAATCCTTGTTACAAAATGGTTTGTTTGCTGGTGTTTTCTATAGGCTTTAAGACCCCCTTTTTTGTTTCGTTGAGTAGCCCATCTCTGAGCTACCAGGGCTCTTAATAACAATATCGAAATTTTACGGGTGAATCGGCAATCGAGGCACAAGACTTTTCGCGCCTAAGACGCTTCTTCCTATAGCCACTCTGGCTATTTACGTATGGCGTAAATGAAAATAGATATACTGCTATTTATCGGAAAAGATCTGAACCTTTCTGATATTCTCATTTTACCGACGGGTGCAACTATGGTGTCGTAACAGAATAGAATTATGACTATTTTCATATCCATGCTGTAAAAAATAAATTCGATGCTGTGCATACATATGACGGAAACTGGACTTAGCTGAGAAGAATCGCAAAAAAGTTAAGTTACTTTAATTAGGTGGACGGTACTTCAAACCGTGACAACTTCTAAAATTATACAAAGTCCGTTCATGCGTTAAGTATTGTTGCCACATAATATGGTCTGTTGGTGCTACCGCGTAGGGGCGGTGTTGGAATACCGGTGTAGCCCTACCCCACATCGATCCGTGGATGTCGTAAGTGGTGACAAAGGGAAACAAACCAGGAGACGGGCAGCAGTGTCTTTATAATAATAATTGAACAAAAAAATTGCCGTTGCTAACCCACCTGCCAAGTGATATGTTCAGCCGCCATTGGCTATAACGACGATGATGATGATGATGATTATGATGATGATGATAGGCTGGTGATGCAAAAATCCACCTAGCAACTTTAGGCGCAGGCTTGGCGTAGTATAACGGAATAATTTTGGCTTATTTTTTCAAAACCAATATTCAAAGTCTACAGCACACTCTCAGAGTTGTCAAGCTCGTTACTTTAAAGGGTATCTACAAGTTGAAAGCGTGTTCGCAGGAATTACATAATATCTCCTCTCCTTTTTTTATCAACTTTCATTATTATACATGTAACTAGATGGCTTACTTCACCGTCAGTAATGTACAGCAAAAGAGTGAAATACTTTGTCAACGGCTGTTTTTCCAGGTTTTTTCCAATGAGGTTGTCTTCATGGAAACGGCTTTTGTTGGATAAGTCAGTGAGTAATCTTTACTATCTTCGGCTACATCGCTACTTACGATCACGAAGTAATCACGCATTGCTTTTTGAGAAATAACTAGAAACAATTGAAAAGTAATCATGCATTGCTTTTTGAAAAATATCTAGAAACAATTGGCAGTCAATACGGTCTACAAAGTTCCAACTATAGCACATACATATATAGTTAAGAATAGAATAGAATAGATTCCAATAGAATAGAGTAGTTTTCAAAGACTGTATTCGTAGTAGTAGTAAAGATAATCGTTTTCTACGGGTTTTCCTATCTACCGCCTTTTTATTCCCAGCATAAAAAGGCGGCTAGTGTATAGACATTTACAATAACGCTATATTTCTCGAAAATCTGTGACAGTTATATGTGTGAAGACAGCTGTCATCCAACCAACGCGCAACACAGCTCCTGGAAACTTGAGGCAGCACAGCGGAAGTCCAGATCAGTGCACATGCCTTCCTTCACGTTCCTCCTGTAGCCTGAATTTTGGGACATTTGCAGTATCGCGAAATAATATATTTTCACCGCCATCCAGTCCATAATCTACGTAAAATCATCTTTTTAATAACTCTGAACCAGCACTTGGTCATTAAAACCATTATAATAAATTCGCGACGCCTCCTCCAGGCCGCGATTAGTAATTTAATCCAACACTATTAAAAAAGTGCTAAAAGCTCATAAGTGATTTTCGCCTAACAGCTTTTGGGATAAGTACCTAATTACATGTATATTTCGAGTTATATAATGTAATTTAAAACATAAGCGCAAGGTTTTGATGCTTAGCTTTTATTTAGAGTAAGAAGGAAAGTAAAATTTTGTACTGAACTGCGTTTGTATAACACTGATAATGCTCCAACTACAATAGATTGAAAATCGATGCTAAGACAGGGCGAAAAATATTTTTAATTTTGTTTTTGTAAAATAAAGTGACAAACGAACGCACAGAACGAATCCACCTGTTGGTAAGTGACTATTGCGCTCCATGGACAAGTTCAAACAAAGAACGCTACAGATACGTTTTTATACTTCCGAGGACTAAGATGAAATGTCTCACAGCATGTAATTTTATTCGCTGTCTATAACTTTCAGATACAGACCAGAACACAGCAGATATCAACATAATTTATTTATCTATTTATTTTATTTTATATTTTAATATTTATATATATTTAGGTCCTTACATATGAAATTGGCGTCTTGCACGGGAGGAATATAAAGTCAATTTTTTTTTGTAAAATATATTTAATAAATCAAAGAATGCACCGTTGTTATCTATACACTTTTGCCATCTCATAGGTAGTTCATTGATCCCTTTACTAAAACAAACCGTGGCGGCGAGAATCATTAAACTCTTTGAAGGCGGTTTGGACTGCCGCTTCGGAGTTTAATTTTTTTCCCTTGTAAGAAATTGTCCAAATTCCGGAAAAAATGGTAATCTGTTGGAGAAATGTCCGGGAAGTACGGTGAATCTTGCAGACATTCCAATTGTAGCAAGGTCCGGGGAGTACGGTGGATGTCGCAGACATTCCAATTGTAGCTCATCTAACTTAGTGGTTGTTTGTTGTGCAGTGTGTGGTCTTGCGTTATCGTGAAGCAGCAGTGGCCTAGAGCGATTGACCAATCTCGGTTGTTTAGCTAGTTATTTCTTCATGGTTTGCAGTTGCTTACAATAGATATCTGCCGTAATCGTTTGGCCAGATTTTAGAAAGCTGTAGTGAATGACACCGGCGCTAGTCCACCAAACACTCACAAGTAACTTTTTCTGAGTCAATTTTCGTTTAGATCAGGATTTGGCTGGTGTCTCCAGGGTTCAGCCATTGCGACGAGTGCTTCCGATTATCGTACAGTACCCACTTTTCATCACAAGTAATGATTCGATTTAAAATCCCTTCATTATTGTGTCGGTTGAGCAATGAAACACATTAGTCGACGCGTATTTGCAAGTCCGATAAACTCAATTTATGAGATACCATTCGTTCAAGCTTTTTTTTTACTTTCCCGATTTGCTTCAAGTGGAATAATACAGTTTTATCACTTACCCCAAAGCCTGCAGCTATCTCTGAAGTGCTTTGTGATGGATCCGCTTCCACAATAGCTTTTAATTCTTCATTTTCCACTTTGGTCTCCAGCCGTCCACGGGGTTGGTTTTGAAGGTCGAAATTTCCAGAACCAAAAACGTACCGTGCTTTCATTTGCGACACCAGCACATCATTAATCCTTCGAGCTGTTTCTGCAGCACTGGTGCCACGGTGGAACTCGTTCTCGTAAATTTACCGATATTTTATGTTTTCCATTGCGCTAATAAGACCCTTTTTACAGGAAAAGAGGCATTTCATCAAAATGCAGGCGCGTTGTCACCTGTGAGGACTAGCTCACGGGTGACAACGCGTCTGCATTTTGATTCGCTGACGAGGATAAATGTAGATGTCTATGGGCCACAGCAACCACTTACCATCAGGTGGACTGTGTGCTCGTTTGTCACCCAATCCTATAAAAAAAAGCGACGCCAAAGAAAAAAATGATGAGGAAAAAACAAATGAATGACTGTTTTCAAAACTCAAATGTACCAGCTAAATGAACTTATAAATTTGAATTTGGAATTCTTAACCAAAGAGGAGATATTTCATATCAAAATGGTCAGTATGACAAAACGCTAATTTCATATGTAAGGACCTAATATTAATAATAAACAGTAAAAAAATAATGATCCTAAAAAGACTGATACGTCATAAATTAAATTATAATAAACGGCATTTAATTTACCTTTTTCTTTTTCTTTATTCTTTTGTTTAAAAAAAAAAGATCACCACAAAATAATAATTATTATTTTTATATTAGTTTTAAAAAAAGAGCCTTTTCTTCTATTATCTCAAATTTCTCTTAATATCTTCTTTTTTCCTTCTCGTGAATGGGCGGAGTAAGAATATCCACGACCCTATACGAGTATCGTCACGTGGGTGCCAACTCACGTGCCAAGTCTTCACATGTCTACCGCAATCTGTGGAGGAAGCCTTTGTTCGGCAGAAGACTTTCATATGCTATAATGGAAGGGTAAAGGAATTTTAAATATGCTAATTTTAATCATATAATTTGGTGATCAGGGCGGCGTCATATATAAAAAATAAAATTTATAGAAATATTCAATGTATTACATACAAATCTTCTTTATGTACAAACATAAACTCTCTAACACAGACACACTCTAATACAAACATAGTCTTCCACAATTGTGATATATAGAGTAGTCAAGAAGAAAATGATGTTTGTATGGTATTACATCCCATAGATCAAGAATGTTTTTTTTTGTTATCAAGGTGACTTGTACCTAATTTTAACTGTTTACAACTTATTAAAACTTTATTTGTGTTTTTAATATGCCAGTGAACTCGAATTTACTTTTAAAAAATCAAGCGTTGGTATCACTAATGTTAAGATGATCATCTGAGGATTTGCACCATATTATTTATTTTTATTGCCTATAATAAAATTACAGAAATGCAAATGTTTGAAATAAATTTTCATTTTCATATTTGTAACAGTTCACACTCATATCAACTTACAGAAGATTAAGACATTTTTGTAAATATTGTAGAAAATAAAGAAAGTCTTATATTAGATATTTAATATTTATTTACTTAACATGTATTATTTTATTAATATTATAGGCTTAAGATTAACCTAATCATAACTACTAAATATTTAAATTATATGCTATATGAATTTTAATTTTAAATGAGAGACTTCGAAAGTAAAACGTGACTGTAAATATCTTAGCAATTTTATAGCTTTAAAAGGACCGCACAGTTTTGATATTTTCCATTTACGTTTGATAAAATTCACATTAAAGCTGTTGGTTTAATTAAAACTTTATTCATGGAATGTTCTTTCACAAATTCAATCTTTAATGAAAAGGCTTTCGGAAATTTTGATATCCAATTTTTTGTGTTGAAAGCGTAGTAAATGTGTGGTTTTTTCCTTAAAAGATAAAACGGGTGTTTTCTAAACTTTTGATGTCAAATACTTTTTGACTCTAAATTTGTGTTTGTTTTATAATAATAATAATAATAATAATCTTTATTTCAGACCAAAATTAATCCATAGTAGTGTTAGTAACAATTGACTTATAAACTAGTGTTAGTAAACATTAATGTGTGGACAAACTTTTTCAAAATCGGAGAGTTATAGTTCTCCGCTACTGTTTTCAAAATGCTGTTGTGACTATCTCTCACCCTTCTAAGCAGCGAAGCTGTTTTCTTACGTATTATCGCATGAAAACCGTCCGTGCGAGCTTGCGCAAACATCTCCGACGCACTACAGTATCGAGGCAGTCCCAACAACATTCTGAAAGCATTATTATATTGAACACGCAGGGCATCCAGCGACCTTTTAGTGTAATTGATCCATAGACTGCTCGTATACAGACTCTGGCAGTATGCCTTAAATAGGGTAATTTTTCCGTAAAAGTCCGTACATCGAGCAAATCTACGGGCCAGCATGTTACTCCTGACCGCTAGAGCCCTGCGTTCCCTCTCAATGTCTACATTATCTTTCAGGTCATCTGCAAGAAAATGACCAAGATATTTAAAGGACGTCACTTTTTTAAGTTTTGACCCATTCAAGAACAGGTCAGGTTCATCAGTCCTAGGCTTGCCCCTGACGCCAAAGACAATGTATTCACATTTTTTGACATTATATGCCAACTCATGAGACCTTTATGACCTCCCCCAAAGAATGTAACAAGCACGGTCCTGAGCCACCTGCATCCATCGACTTCCAGCATGTCTTACCAGGTCGTCACTTTATATAGTGGGGGGCCGTCCTACAATTCGCCTACTGGTACGAGATTGCTACTCGAGCATCTTTCTTCTCTATCGGTTGTCGGTTCTTTGAGCTATATGGCCGGCCCATTGCCACTTCAGCTTACTAATCCGTTAGACAATGTCGGTAACGTAGGAAAGAGGAAGCTCAAGGGCACTCACCGAGCTGCAGAGAGCTATGCTCGGGATTTCTTTGCGTATTAAACTTACAAATGAGGATATCCGCAGTAGAAGAAGTTCCTCATACGGACAACAGTGAAGGACTACGTCCTAGATCCATAAGTCATCACTGGCAACACACACTGGTTGTACAATCTCAATCTTATTGAGGTATACCTGACGAGAAGATGTGTGGTAATCTCCCGTACGCTGCCCAGCCGAGTTTAATCCGTTGATTGACCTCACGTTCGATGGTCGTCCACAACTTCGAGCTTAGTGCTAGCAACAACTACCAGCATAGGTGTGATATAGAGGTTACACGTTATCTTTGTTTTATATATAATATTTTGCTATATACATAATATACGAGTATCAAACAATAATTAAAAATGTTATTAAAAAAAAACAAGCTGACTACAAAACTAAAAAAATATTAAAAAATTTCTACATAATAAGTTCTGAAGTCTGTGTTTAAAACAAAGTGTATCGAAGAATGAAAGGCCAGACTTCAAAAGCTATAATGTGAAAATTACATATTTTTTTATTTTTGTAATTGTACTTTTTATTAAAAGTTTAATTATTTTAATATTTTGAGGAAGAATCAATTAAAATGGTTCAGCCACTCCTGTGACATTGTAGAACATTCATAAAAAGAAACGTACACTTCGAATATAAAAACTTCTTGTTTTTAACTTGGTTAAAATCTAATTACAAATCTGAACTACGACAAAAAATGCCTAGTAGAAATGTATTTATTATATATAGTTCTTTATTTTTATTATGAATGACAAACAGTCAAGAAATTACAGAGTGAAACTATGGTCAGTTTAGATGTTCAGTCACTATTCACACACTTACCTATTGTAAACTGCATCTCAATTGTAACTAGAAGAAAGAAGCTGGAAGATAACAACATGCCTACAGAATATGCTGTATTACTCAAACACTGTCTCACATCTGGTTATCTTTTGTGGAAGGAAGAGCTCTACAAGCAAGTAGATGGTATGGCGATGGGCTCAACTGTATCTCCCGTAGCCGCTGGCATATTCATGGAGGAAATTGAGGAGAAAGCCTTTCTTACTGCTCCTGTAAATCCAAGATTCTACAAGTGGTACTTAGACGATACTTGCACAATTTTACCATCTGACAAAGTAACTGTATTTTTAGACCACCTTAATTCCATAAACTCTAAAATACAATTCACAATGGAGTTAGAGGCAAACAATTCTTTAGCTTTCCTAGATGTTTTAGTCATCCGAAATCCTGATAATACTATTGGTCACCAATAAAATATTGGTCACCAATAAAATATTGGTTACCAATAAAACCATACCAACCGATATTTAAATGGTGAATCGCACTATCATCCATCACAGTTAGCTACCGTGGAAAAATCTTTGTTTCAGAGAACACGAGGGATCTGTGACAGAAAAAAATATGGCCGCCAAGCTTCAGCACGTCGAGCAAGTATTGCAAGCTTCGGGTCTCGCACCAATGTCACATTAACAGAGGAGTCACAGACAAGGTTGGCTACATCTTGAAGCGAGCTTCCATTAAAACATACTTCAAGTCGCCGAAGAAGATTAGTCAATTTTACCATCCGTCAAGTGTCATATGCAAGTACAAGCTGGATTGTGAATGTGGTCTCTCTTACATAGAACAAACAAAAAGATCCATAAAAACCCGCGTGAAATAACATATAGCTGACTTGAATCATCGACGTTCTGGGAATTATGCAGTGTATGTGTATATTATATACACATTACGTACATTAGATTTGATAGACCACAAATCCTCGCAAAAGAACACCGATTCCTACCAAGGATGATTTGCGCGACTATTGAAATTAAAAAACATCTTTATTTAAATAGAGAAGATGAATGGGTGCTTACATCTGCTTGGGATCCTATAATTAATAAAATTAAAGCCTCACGCTTATGTGATTCGTTGATAATCATTCAACAAGAGTGTTGCAAAGCCCATTTTTGGGTTTCCTATCTACCACATTTATACCTAGCGTGTGCACTCTTGTGTTAACGGGGTTCTTACTAGAAGTCCGTCAGAAGTCACGTAACCAACCTCATCGCCTATATCTCGCGTCATCGTTTCCGCCGTGGTGTAATTTAGATATTAAACTATACAAAACTATAGTAAAATTTATGGACAATAGCTATAACGCTAAATTTCGCGATAGTCTGTAAAGTTCATATGTGTGAAGACAGCCGGCCAACCATCGTAGTCGCAACCCTTGAAATAAGATGTATATCAGCAACATTCCAGGTGAGTGCACATGCATTCCTTCACATACTTTCTGTAGCCCGAATTCAGGGACATTTGAAGTATTGCGAAATATTAAATTCGCAACGCCACATAAAGTCAATTAATTTACGTAAAATCATCCTTTCAATCGCGTGTATTACGCGGTATCCGTGCTCCAAAAATTTTGCCTTAGAATCATCAAATTTTCAGCTTCAAGAGATTCATGGCGTGGGTTGTACTCTAGATACAACTTATTAACTGTAACGTGCACATAAATTTTTAAATTATGCCGCTTTGTTAGGAAAAATCTTCATTATTTTCAACGAATTGGAGATCAATACGGCGCACGTCACCATGGTTATGATCTGGTTGCTCCTACCGCACATCTAACAATATTTAAAAATGATCCCTACTACATGGCTAAGGGTTTACAACCATTTATACTATAAAAGCCCTCTAGTGTCGTAAAGAGCAATGGCAGACTTTCATACATAAAATTAGTTGAGAAGGAATGGTAGCGTCTATATATCAGAAATATCTTAAAATGTTAAGCTTCTGTCACGTAATAACTCTGTCAAAGAATTTTGTCCTGAGAAGGCGTCAAAAAAAGATATTTAGATTTGAACCATTTTAGGTTATGTCTTATGTCACTTGGAAAAAGTCATGCTTCCTGTGGTTGTTTGATGTTTGCTAAATACATTCTCAATATAATGTACCTACCTACATAATTGAGTATTTTTAGATTATTGTATCTCTATTATACCTATATATTTGCATACTATAAATGTATATTTCTGACATGGCTCCAGGGCCTTTGTCTCATAAAGACATTCTCAGAAGGGCTAGAACCCAGAGCCGTAAAGCCAGTAAAAAAAACAGTGACATTTTGTTTTAGCCAGTGTTGCCATAATATTGATTGGAATTGTTACATAGTACTATGATTGAGATAATGTATTATTGTAGGAAGTTCTTTGTAAGCGATTTATTTTCAACCATATTACTTTTATTTTTATTATTACTGATTATTACTAATAATAACTTAATATAAAAATATTTTGTGTTTGTGTGTTGTGTTGGTAGTCTTACAAAGTGTATACGAAAATAGTATAAATATAGTAAATGGCAACACGTGAATAGAGTAATATGATTTAAGTCATTTGATATTCTCAAAAATGTTTGCTTTTTTCTGTGGCTTTAATTAAAATACATTTTTATTTGAAAAATCATAGAAAAATAATAAAACTCTAATATATAACGAGCTAATTAAAAAAGCTATTATAATTTAAATGAATATTTTAATGATAAATTATAAAACAATTTTATTTATTTATTTATTTAAAACTTCATATACACATGTGGTATATAGGCGGACTTAATGCCTAAGGCATTCTCTACCAGTCTACCTTGGGATGATGCAGAGATATAATGAAGTAGGTGTAATAAAAAGGTAATATGTTAATACTAAACTAAAATAACAAAAAAAATTGTAGCACATCGAAATAAAATACATAAGATATAAATGGTAATAAAAAAATATAATATATATATTATATATAATATATATATATATCATCATCATCATCATTACAGCCCTTCACAAGTCCACTGCTGAACATAGGCCTCCCCCAAAGAATGCCACAAAGCACGGTCCTGAGCCACCTGCATCCATCGACTTCCTGCATGTCTTACCAGGTCGTCACTCCATCTCGTGGGGGGACGCCCTACACTTCGCCTACCGGTACGAGGCTGCCACTCGAGAACCTTTTTTCCCCATCGGTTGTCGGTTCTTCGAGCTATATGGCCGGCCCATTGCCACTTCAGCTTACTAATCCGTTGGGCTATGTCGGTTACTCTGGTTCTACTGCGGATATCCTCATTCCTAAGTTTATCACGCAGAGAAACTCCGAGCATAGCCCTCTCCATAGCTCGCTGAGCGACCTTTAGCTTCCTCATCCGGCCAGCAGTGAAGGACCACGTCTCAGTTCCGTATGTCATCACTGGCAACACGCACTGGGTGTACAGTCTCGTTTTCAAGGTTTGAGGTATACCTGACGAGAAGATGTGCCGTAATTTCCCGAACGCTGCCCAACCGAGTTGAATCCGTCGATTGACCTCTCGGTCGAAGTTGGACTTACCTAGTCGGACTATTTGTCCCAGGTAAACATACTCATCAACAACCTCGAGCTTAGTGTTCCCAACAACTACCGGCATAGGTGTGACATGGACATTAAACATGATCTTAGTTTTGTCCATGTTCATCTTAAGACCTATCCGTTGGGAAACACTATTGAGGTCATTGAGCATAGTGCTTAGGTCCTCCAGCGTTTCTGCCATAAGGACTATATCGTCGGCAAATCGAAGGTGAGTGATGTACTCGCCATTGATGTTGATACCGTATCCTTTCCAGTCCAGAAACTTGAAAACGTCTTCCAATGCAGCGGTGAAGAGTTTCGGGGATATGACGTTACCCTGTCTTACGCCTCTCTGCAATTGGATAGGTTTCGTACTCTGGTTCTGTACTCGGATAGCCATCGTAGCCCTACTGTACAAGCACTTCAACACTTCGATATACCGACAGTCAACTTGGCACCGCTGAAGGGACTGCAGCACCGCCCAAATTTCGACGAAATCAAAGGCTTTCTCATAGTCCACATACGCCAGACATAGTGGCAAATTGTACTCTTCGGACTTCTGTACAATTTGCCGAAGGGTATGTATGTGGTCTATGGTGCTAAAGCCCTTTCGGAAACCGGCTTGTTCGGGAGGCTGGAAGTCGTCAAGTCTGCGCGCGAGACGATTCGTAATGACTCTCGAAAACAGCACGTAGACGCGACTCAGAAGGGAAATCGGTCTGTAGTTCTTCAAGAGAGCGTTGTCACCTTTCTTGAAGAACAAGACCACCGCACTTCTGCTCCACGCCTCCGGTGTAATGCCACCATGGAGGACGGAATTAAAGAGCTTCTGAAGGACTTCAAGTACCGGTTTTCCACCCGCTTTCAGAAGCTCCGCTGTAATTCCATCCTCGCCTGGGGCCTTACCGTTTTTAAGGTGCTGGAGAGCCATTCTAATCTCGCTCAGACTGACGTCCGGGATATCTTCGGAATAGTGTCGGATGAGACTCGCTCTTGAATCGTTACTCACACTTGCGTGCGGCTCCAACGATGACGTGTACAGCAACCCATAGAACCTCTCAATATCACTCAAAATCTCAGGTGCCCCGGAAACGATGCTGCCACATTCTGTCTTCAGCTTTGACAGTTGGCGCTTTCTGGCAGACAGATCTCTGGCAAAGACTTTGGAGCCTTGGTTCCGCTCGATCGCTTCTTCAATACGAGCTGTATTGAAGTTGCGTAAGTCCCGCCGCATGCATTTGGAGATCTGTCTGTTCAGATGCCTGTATGCTGTCAAGTCTGTTGAAGAATGTAGCTTCATCTCCCGTCTAACAGCCATGAGATTAAGAGTGTGATCGGAGAGTTTTTGTGTTCTTCTGCGGCGGGTCTTGCAGAACTTAGCTCCGACCGCATGGACAGTTTCCACGAGCTTGTCATTCATATCGTCCACTTCATTGCAGTCTTCTAGGCACTGAAAACGGTTTTGTAACTCGAGCTGAAAGGTTTTGGGACTTTGGATTAGAGCACGAGGGGGACGGAGCGTTGACTTCATTAGACGAGACCTCTCCAACTTAACGTTTAGGTTCAGTGTGCCTCTAACCATTCGGTGATCGCTACGAGTTTTCACCCTCGCGATCACGGCGACATCACTGAACAGTTGTCGTCTGGTCGTCATAATGAAGTCAATCTCATTTTTTGTCGAACCGTCGGGGCTCGACCAGGTCCACTTCCTGTGGGGCCGCTTCTGGAAGAAAGAGTTCATCATAAAGAGTCCCTCTTTCTCCATGAAGTCGGCCAGCTGCTGGCCCCTTGGGTTCCGTTGCCCTATTCTAAATTTCCCTACTTTCAGCTCACCGTTCTCTCTTGTGCCTAGTTTTGCATTAAAGTCTCCCATTAACACCGTATATTGGGTTTTGGAGGAATGCATGGCTCTAGAGATATCCTCATACATTTCCTCCACCTCCTCATCGGGGTGTGCCGAGGTTGGTGCGTAAACCTGTATGACCTTCAGCGAATACCGTTTGGTGATTCTGAGTATAAGGTACGCAATCCTCGTCGACACACTCCCGATCTTTACAACGTTGTTAACGAGAGACTTGTGGACGATAAATCCGACACCTCCTTGGGACAGATGGTCGCCCTCCCGGTGATAGAGCAAGTTGCCGGATTCGAGGATTACCGTGTCCTCCCCCTCTCTTCGGACTTCGGATAATCCTATAATATGCCAGCGCAACTTGTCTATCTCTTCTTCCAGCTCCACGATCTTCTCGTCAGTCCTCAGGGTGCGTGCGTTGTACGTTGCCAGGTCGAGTCGTCTAAGGTGGCAACCGAACCTCCACCGGAGATTCTTAGCACCCCCTGCCCCGCCGTTACCATGGTCGCCACCGTAGCCAGGAATAGCGGGGCCACCGGGGACTGGGGGCCGTTTCTTTGTTACTGTCATTCATAGGGGGGGTATCTGCCATAGTTGCCACGCTTGGCGAGCGGGTTGGCAACCGCAGTTTTTTTTATTGTTAGTTTGTTGTTATCAAGAAGATGCTGCTGCCCATCTCCTGCCTGTTTCCTTTTGTCGCCTTTTACGACACCCACGGGACGATATGGGGTAGTGGATATTCTTGACCGCCACTACACGGCGGTTTTTTTATTATAATTTATTTTATAAGTATATATATATACTTATAAAATAAATTATAATAAAAATAATAAGATAATAAAAATGTATATTACTTAAGTACATATTAAAACGTCAGATGTATGTAAACTCATGAAGATATACAATTGTATATCTTCATGAGTTTAAATACATCTGATTAATTATAGACATAATCATATTTTAATAATTTTGATAAATTATTTTTACTTATTCTATTTAGTTATATGATATTGTTACTATTTTCATCAAAATTTTAAATCTTATTTACATTATTGAAAAATGATCAATAAATATTTATGGACATTTAATTTTAAAATAAGTGTGTGTGTATTGTTTAGTTTGATATTTTATAAATTAATTAATAATAATGATTATGTACCTACTTTTAATGTTGTAATTTAAATTAATTCTATATTTATTTACATTTAAATTCCATCTTAAAATGCTGCACCCGTAGAGGGTGTCACATGCTCTGTAAATATATTGTAAGAATTTTATATTTTGTGATTGAATGAATTATGAATATGATTTTTTTCATTCGGCACACTTCAATCCATCTAAAATAGCTACACTAGCGCCATTCTGAAAGTTTTTTACTGTATCTACACTAGCGCCATTCTGAAAGTTTTTGAACTGTTATTTACTGATCTAATCTGGACACTTTTTCATCTTGTCCCCATATGAGATTGTCCTCCTTAACTCTACCCTCCATACTATACGGTAATAACGACGCTTCCAACAATTTTTCATTTTTCGAAATACAATGAGCAGAATCAGATCTAAAAGAAGAGACGAATATTATACACACATAGCACAGCTTGCTAAAATCATAACCATTCTTTTGGCTTTGCTGTAGTCCATTTAAAAGAAATGTAAGTGAAGTTGTTATTTAAATGCAAAACATTATTTTAATAAATTAAACGGTCTCTTGACTTTGGATTTATATTTATTATTGTTCAATATCATCTTGCATCTATCGTATCACCATTAGCAATCCGGAACTTTAAAAGAATTCTAACATAATGTCTTGTTGAAAATATCTGAGAGGAGTTAAGAGACGGATGGATGTTGGCTCTCTTTAACCAACATCCTTTCATAACTCGTTTCGTAGTTTCCATTGTTCTAAAACTGATTCTAACTGAAACGCAACATGTTGTGTTTATAGCAGTTCTTCATGGATACAGAAACTAAGAATTAATTCTAAAATGTAAAAACTTTTACTTTTAACTACGTGAAATAATACCAACGCGTTGTACTTTTTGTGGACTATTACACTCACTCTTATTTAAACCTTTTATTAAAAGAACTAACTTAGTTTTAATAAGTAAATAAAAGAAGATAAATTAGAAATAAGATTGAGCCCTGAGTGTTCCTTACAATATTTCTGTAGTGAAAGCCATGGTAGCTTGGAAGATAAACGTTTGATTGAGAGATACTTTGATTGTTCGAGAGCTTCTTCTTCTTCAGGGTATGGAACTTCAGGGTATGGAACGTTTTATTCCTTCCACTGTGGTACCCATCGGAGGCAGACCCCAGCCATGGTTTGGTCGCTCTTGTAAAAAAGCATCACGCTATAAGTAGGAGAACTACGCATCAACGTCTTGGGATGTAAACACCAGCGCTCTTAAAAATAAGTATGATTCCGCCTCCAAGTCCTTCAAGAGAGTCATTCCTAAGGCAAAGTCAGAGCACAGAGGCAGAATTGGCGAGAAAATAATTCGCCTTCCTTCAGGAACCCCTGCATTCTGGTCTCTCGCCAAGGCTGCTCAAGGGAATTTCCATCAGCCATTTCTTCCATCTCTGCACAGGGAGGACGATTCACTGGCCCATGCTGCAAAGGAAAAAGTCGATCTGCTGAGCCCTTTCTTTGCATCCAACTTGACTCTCGATGATGGGAACAACATACCGCCAACCATCCCGCCGTGTGAGTGCTACATGCCAGATGTACGATTCACACAGCGCTTGGCACTCTCCTATTCTCCCTTGAAATCCACAAATTGAGTTGGCCTGACGGAATCCCTCCAATTGTGCTAAGGACGTGTGCTCCAGAGTTGGCACCGGTTCTAGTCTTCTTCTCCAAAATAAAGGAATCCATTATAAACTGCTAGCTCATGCGGTACCTTGAGGATCACCAGCTGATTAGTGACCGCCAATACGGTTTTCGTCGGGGTCGATCAGCTAGTCTTCTGGTCTACCTGACTCAAAGATGGGCGGAGGCAGTAGAATCCAAGGGGAAGGCATTGGCCGTTAGTTTGGACATTGCGAAGGCCTTCGATCGGTTTTCGCACGAAGCGCTTCTTTCGAAGCACCCTTCCTATGGGCTTCCCGAGAAATTGTGTAATTGGATCACCAGCTTTCTTGCAGATCAGAGCATCAAGGTCGTTGTGATGGTACATGCTCCGATTACAAGTATATTAATGTTGGTGTTCCACAAGGCTGCGTGATATCATCAATGCTGTATCTTCTGCATAACTATGACATGTTGCAAACTGGTAACATTCATTGCTATGCGGATGACAGCACTGGTGATGCTCTATACACCGGCCGTGCCGCAAGCGGAATCGGGCTGTCGTGAGTGTAGTTTGAAACTAAGTAAGACACATATTAGTTTTGAGTTACTTAACGATGGCAGGAGATTGTGTTAGTTGTTTGTAAACGTCTTTTATAATATCTGCAGATTTTGATCGCACAACTTGTCATTTTCACCAAAATAATTTACCTATAAAAAATGAGCCGTGCGGTCGTATCTCTTGGCGTAATAATTGACAATGAGGAGCGGGGATTGCTTTAGAGGCTAACAGTTAGCTGATATTTTTTTCGCCGCTTTTGAGCCGCCGTTACTCTATCTAGAGAGTGGATAATCTAAGGAAATTCCGACGTATCTCGTTAGTATGGACCTCAGAATCTTAAAACAAAACCATGGAGCAACAAATTATCCATGGGATTCTTGGCAAGTTTATTAAGTGTATAACTTCGTATTGGTCAACGCAGTATTAGGGTGTCAACCTTGCCTTTGCCTAACTTGGGAGAGGCCTAGACTTAGCAGTGGACTTGTGATGGGACACAATGATTATGATCAATCAAAATTGATAATTTCGTTGTTTGTATAAAATAAAGTTAATATTTTGTATGATTATTTGATTTAAAATTTAGAAGTTCGTTAAACTTTACAATCTGTTAAACGTAATAATAAACAATACAGTAATAATTTACTGAAATTGTAATTTCGACAGAGAAGTTTTAATTGACATTTTGATTAATGACAGTGAAAGATTATACAAAATAATTTCGATAACAGATAAGACATACAGTAATAAATTGTTGCTGAAATTAATTTATAATTAATCTTCAAACGTTTAACTGTGTAAATTAAACAAAAAAAAAACTATTGGTAAATCCAATTCTGCATGCCCTAAGCGCATTAAAAAAATTACGTATAACATAATTATACGAATTTTTAAAGTAGTTTAAGTATACACAAGTTTTCACTAATAACCTTATTATTATACTTCCAATTTTCCAATATTTTAATGTCAATTTTAATGTAAAAGAAAAAGTTTGGAAAATCCAAATCTGCACAACTCATAATGCTCTTTTGTTCATCATATCATTCATGTCCAAGACGTATTTAAGTATAAATGTACTTAAATATATACATCCTACTTGCTTTTAGTACGTAGTACTATTATTTATTCTATTTTTAAAATATTGTAATAAAAATCTGTTATTATAATAATCAAGATCTAACTTGGTTTTTCGAATATTTTGTATTTGTACAGCGATCTGTTTGAGCCGCTGCAAACAACCGATATAGTATCCACTCACGACGGCGGTTGAGGCCGAAGTGAGTGAGTAACGCAGTCTATTTAGTTAAATAAATTATTACAAGACTGCTTTAAAACACCGAAAATTTTGGTATTCCTACAACGAAAAAATTTATTATAACTAAACAAAAGAAAATTAAACTGCCATTTACATTCCATGGCTTCCCATATGATAGATGAAGAGATTAACAAATATATTGAGATAAAAAATTTATATCTTCAAAATTTATCGTGTTTACCACTCCATGCGGACTTGATAAATCTACACCATAAGCCAATAAAACTACATTTTTATGTAAAAATAGCAATTAATCGATTTAAAAAGAAATATTTATAAGTTCAACAATCATTTATCTTTCTGACAATGTACTTTTTACATATTATATTATAATTTCTATGTTCAATATGATTAAAATTGGTAAAAATTACTTCGCGGATATTGCTCGATAAAATAAAATGATGTGTCTTACCTAGTTTGAAAAGAACCTCCCGCCCTCCCTCAATTGCGTGCACTATCACCGTCACCACTAATCCCAGCACCATTACTCCCAACACCACTACACTAGGAAAGACACCCGAGGCATTTTCGGGTAATCTAGACTCTGCGGTGGCTGACCGCTAAGTGAGCGGCGAGCCAAAACAACTCCCATCTATACGCGGTCATCCCCGCGTCATCGTGTCATCCGTGGCAACATAAATTAGCCGCTTTTTATGGTTACATTAATTGTTTGTTCACTGTCCCATTAAGTAAAGAAAATAATTTAAAAGAGCTTTATATAATTTATCAAATAGCGGTCTCTTACGGTTTTTCCAAAAATCTCATTAACAATTTAATTAAAAGGAAACAAAAGCATGTTGTTTGCAACACTCTGTACGCGGTTCAACGTCAAAGTGTTCGTCGATATGTGTGTATGCAGTTTGACCTACTAAGGTCCCATATCTAAAAAAAGTAGCTAATACTCTTCGACAAAACGGTGTTTATGTGGCGTTTAAAACAAATAAATCTCTTAGAAATATCTGTAATAATAAAGATAAGTTGAATATTCGTCAAAATCGGGTGTTTACAAACTTGTTTGAGACGAATGCCATGCCGTTTACGTGGGTCTGACTGGTTGCAATTTCGAAGCACGTTATAAAGAGCATTTAGTCGCGTACAGTAATTGTAATCCTGATAAGTCCCATTTTGCTAAACATCTTTTGGACACTGGGTACAACCTAGCCAACGACCACTCCCTTAAAGTCTTACATACGTGTAATAAAGGGCTGCGACTGTGTGTGCTGGATCAGAGATATTAAAAGTTGCACTGCTTAATGAACAAGCAAATGTTTCTAACTCACCTCTCTTGAATATCTTTATGCCACCTGCTCTCTAATAACAGACAGCCTCGCAATATGGCCGGTTGTCACCCTCACGGTGATTGGCGATTGGTTGCGTGGTTGGAGGGTAGGCAGGTGTTGCGCGGCGATTTGTTTTTAATTTTTCAAACGGCTGCATAAGTCCAGCGGTGATTGGTTGCATGTTTTATCGCATGACGCAGTTGCTCGCTCCTTAAGTAGAGAGCGGTTGAGTCATCGGTCTGTATAAATAGGAATTGTTTCGGTTCGCCGCTCACTTAGCGGTCAGCCACCGCAGAGTCTAGATTACCTGAAGATGCCTCATGTAGAGACGAAACACATGTCGTATTTTCGTCAGTGGTGTGAATTTCCTAGTGTAGTGGTGTTGGGAGTAGTGGTGCTGGGATTAGTAGTGACGATGATAGTGCACGCAATTGAGGGAGGGCGGGAGGTGCGCTTCAAACTAGGTAAGACACATCATTTTATTTTATCGAGCGGATGTACGCGAAGTAATTTTTTACCAACTTTAATATAATGGACTTCCGCAAAGTAACGCCTGATTCTATTAATTATCTTGTTTTTTTACCATTAAAAAAGCACACTTTGTTAATGGAATGTGACCAGAACGAAGCCTAACTCAACAAAATTTTTGCTGAGATCACAATCATTAAACCAAGGTACGCGATAAGGCTTGTTTCGTTTAGTTCTATACCAGATGCCTTTCGTTTAAGATTTCTCTTCAAAATAGCTTTTACAATTTTGGTAGTTTTTCAGAATTTTAAATTTGGAGACATATTCAGTCGGATCTGGTATAAAATTAATGATTTCACCCTCTGCTGCAGCTAGCTTAGATAAGCGATCAGCCTCTTCATTGTCCTTAAGGCCTATATGACTCGGGACGCATTGCAACATTAACGGAACATTTTGTTTGTTATAAATATTAATAAAATTTAAAACACCTATCGACCTGCCTCTGAAACCAAGCCAAGCTATATGCTGTAAAGCACTTTTGCTGTCGCAAAAAATAACTATTTTATTAGTTTTATAAATAATAATAATGATGTGAAATACCCTTAGTATTGTGATTTTTTTTTACAAAAACGATAACAATATTAAAAATTTAGTTAAAAATACAAACTGACTTCAAAAGTAATAAAAATAAAATAATTTCCACGCTTCTGAAGTCGGTGATACCCCATAGTGTATAGAATACCTAAAGCCCTGATTTCAGAAGCTATTATGTGGAAATTATTAATTTTAGTTTTGAATTCAGTTTGTATTTTATTAAGTTAAATAATTTTAGTGTCTAAGAATTATCACAAGTTCAAGCCGAACGTCGTTTAAATAGGGCAACTATTCAAACATTCATCTCCTATTTTTCTACAGACTTCAAAAAAGAGACGGTACTCAATACGACTGTATGTTTTTTTATGTGTGTTACCTCATAACATTTTTCCTGGGTGAACCAATTTCGATGACTCTTTTTTATTTGAAAGCTGGTGCTTGTCATGTGGTCCCATATAAATTTGATCAAGGTCTGACCAACAGTTTTTAAGTTATTCTGAATAATATATATTAAAGTCGTTTGTACAAAATTTTAATTTTAATTTATTTTCTATTCTTAGGAATTTATATATTTCTTCAAATTGATATGAATCTCCCCTGAAATACCTGTAGCCAATTTAATAAATAAAGAATCATTTAAATCGGTTTAGCTGTTTTATATATATGAATCATACCCGCTCCTTCTTTTTTCTTAACTCTAACCGAGTATAAATATTATTCTTATTCTTACACACATTGAGTCTAATACATTTTGTTGCACTATAAATTATATTATTTATTTATATCTTTATTAATTTTTTTACTAGGTGGTGAGCCTGAAATTTTTCTGAGTCTCTGTCAAAGTTATGGTTGGAGTTATGTTATCATTTTGACACGAAGTGGCAGCACAAACACTACTGTGTCACATGAGTAAAGAAACCGACCAGAGGGGAAGCTACATACAAACGGCTCGCTGCGAGTACACCCATACATAGCGCAGCGATGTGTGCGTGAGCTCTCACCGACAGGTTCACCGACGCTCCGTCGGGGTACAAACCGATTTGCGCCGGCTCAGAGTGTCCATGAAAGGGCTGTTAGTCGTGCGCATTTAAATAAATAGACCAAAAATATTTCGATATTTTATACATCAATTAATTTATTAAGTATTTTTGCAATTATTAAATAATTAGATTAAAGCTTTTAATAAGAATAATTAAGAATTAGTTATTATAAATTTATATAGGTAAATAATAAGTTTTCTGTATAAGCAAAAATGCCTAATAGTTGTACAGTATGCATGAATAATTCTAGAGAAAATAAGGATATTTCCTTTTTTTTGTACCCAAGAGATCAAGTGAAGTAAGTACCGTTTTACGTATACAATAATACTAGGTAATATAACATTGATAGGTAAGTGAGAATGTGTTAGAAAGGTGCGTCGCCGAGTGATGATGTCGGTCTCACCTACTTGAAACGTTAGCCAGTCTGACTTTAACAGCGCCGTAGATGGCAGAATATCCTACGTAATAAGGCTAAATGTGTGACTTTATCCACCCACATTAGTATAGAGGTAGGTTGCTTCCTGGGGTAGGATATAAGTTACTTTTTGCGAGTCACGACCGCAGGGGTAAATACCACTGCATTATGGTTGGAATACAATCGCCAGGGATTGGTGTTGGTGGAAGTGGTGCTGGTGTTGGTGGATAGTGTTGGTGGAAGTGGTGCTGGTGTTGGTGTTGGTGGATAGTGTTGCTGATGGTGTCAGTGGTGGTGGAGGTGGTAGTATCGTAGGTAATGGTAGTAGGCAGTGGACCAACAGTGACTTCATCAACACCACCACCATCACCACCATTACTATCACCACCACCGCCACTGCCCACGACCACCATCACAGCCACAACTACCACCACCACCACTTACACCAAAACTCTTGATTTTGAACAATTAATAAATATGTTGTTACATTAATTTTAGTTATAATTAATACACATGATGTCTTATGCTATACAATATTTTTATTTTTTCCTTAAAATTTTCACATGCATCAGGTGACAACCCAATCAGAATAGGTATAGATTTTCGACGTTGTTAGAAAGCTTCCCCTCTGGTCCTCATTACTCTGTGACTGTGTTCCGCTTCAAGGACAAAGAACCATTCAGTATAATTAGAGCCAGTAAGGCATCTTAGTTCTCAAGGATGCCAACTTATCATTGGCCTTTGTTTGACGTAAGTTGCAAGTATCCATAGAATACAGTCGGCTCTAAAGTGCACAACATTATAAAAAATTATATATTTATATATTTAAAATGCTTCGTGAACCATAATTCTAAGCTGTGAGGTATTCCATATTAGTCCATAGTTTGTGTCAACGCATCTGTAATCTTCTTTGATTAATATCCATGGCGTACATAAGACACTTAGGCCCGTATTCACATACGATACATACATAAGTATGGTAGCAACACTATGCTAAGTAAGGTATTTCTCACTGCGTTCGTCATGGCAGGCCGTTCATTTCATGAACAATACTTAGTGGACTCTTTGTTGTGCGGACACATAGCTGTGAATGGGGCGCCGTGATTGGTTAACGTTGTGACGCGACTTCACTCGAGTTTAATGACAGATAAAAAATAATAACACGTGTTGCTTTTTTTCAGGTAAAAGACGTTACTGGTACCGTTATTATAGGGTACTTATGCATAAGTATTATTAATTGGATTTGAATTATAATTTGGATTTGAAACTGTTGATAGGTAGAGAACTGAATTGTTATTACAAATCTGGAAATTCTCAGATGAATAAAATCTTAAGGCCACTAGTAACTTTCAAAAGATCTGCATTTATTAAAGGCAGAAGTATATTTTTAACGATATTTTTTGAAAACCTAAGTGACTTTAAAATTCATTGGCACTGTAGTAAACAAAAGGATTTTGAAAGTCACGTATCACTTTTCTTGTGCTAATCGTTCTTTGCACGTTTATTCTTTCCAGGATATAATTATCAAAATCATCTTCGCTGCTGTAATCCATTGCAATTATTCAAACAAAACCAATCAGCGTATCACAAATCAACAAACAAGCTATATACCCCATACCAGTTTGACATTTGCGTTGATTTGTCGCACTATGCGTAGCGTAAAGTAGCTAGCGAGCTACTTTATCTGTGCGTTCATTTTGATGAGCGCATAGTGTCGTCTAACACTCAAGTGACGTTTATGAAACAAAATTTCGTCTACTGTGCGTTAAAGCCTACTGTGCGCACGCATAGTATCGTTCTTGAATACGGGTGTTACATTATAATACTATGGAAATATAATAAGCATTTTCACTAATACGTATAACTAAAAATATACCTACTCTGACAGTAGTATGTGTTCAATTTGGTTTGATTATTTTCCCAAAATTATAAACATAAAACTTTTGGTGTATATCCATTACTTCCATTCATCCATTACAGCCCATAAAAGTCCACTACTGACCATAGACCTCCCCGTGGAAAGGAATTATCCAGGAAGAGGCTGCTGTCCACCTCCTGCTTCAGTTTTTCTCTATAGCCTCTGTCATATACGGGACGATGAGGGTTGGTATATGACGTCTTTTATTTATCGTATTTTCTACCTTTTTTTATTAACCTATCAATAACAATTTATATAAGTTATACTTATATAAGTTATACTTATATAAATTGTTACCAGATTTTTTATAAAATACATAAATATTTATAAAAATATTTTAAAATCCCTACTCTATATAAAAATTAAAAAAATAAAATAACCTCTTTACCTCTTTAAAAGAAAGACGTATGTAAGGATCGTGACACTTGGCGATCTGTTCTCTCTGGCTACCCCGTCAGGGATTGTGCGTGAAGATAAGTAAGTAAGTAAGTAAAAAAAATAACAAATAAAAAATTAAGGAAACGAAATGTATTCTTATTGAAATATTATTTTCATGTTCCCGCCAAATTCCTAACCTTTTCCATGTGAATATCATCTAAACGCAATTGGCGGAATATATGAAAATTCTATGAAGCGTTTCAATTTTCCAGGGGTTACGTTGTTATAATAAAAATAAGCTCCGAGTCCGATAAATTGTCCACTTTATGTATTCACAAAATATTTGACTTACCAGTTACATAAAATAATAAGACATCCAATTTTTACTATCATCATTTTTTTTAATTCAGTGATAGAAAAAAAAACAAACAGCAGATATATTATTTCTGACTGTAACCTTATTTATTTTTGAAGAGAAACCATTACCTCATTTCCTCGTCAGTGTATCGTAAAAGACGACTACTAGAGACGGCTAGAAAAAGCTGTGAGAGATAGAAGGTTAGAGAGTTTCTAATCATGGTGGTGTATCTATCTTGTACTTGTACCATAATTTATAAAATCCCCGGGCCAGTGCGGCGACGGAAAGCAGTGTCAAATGTGAAAACAAATGTTGCAATCGTCAATCTAAGTGACAGGCCTCTTAATTTTGACAAAGCCACCCCCCTTATATAGAAGAGGCCCAAGTTTAAAAGTCTAGTAGACATCTGGACAGCTTATACATACATACATACATAAACACTCACGCCTGTCACCCAGAGGGGTAGGCAGAGACTACGGACTTCCATTTGGCGCGATCCTGACACACCTCTCTCGCCTCTTTTACATCCATATATCTACGCATACACGCTCGTCGGTTAAGGGTACTCCTAATCTGGCCCATTTTTAATGTATCGCCGATTTGGTCGATAAACCTTCGTCTAGGGCGTCCCTTCCCGACCCTGCCGTTCACTTCCGCAACATAAATTTGCTTTGTCACTCTTTCCTCGTTCATTCTTTCTACATGACCAAACCACCGAAGCATTCCTTTCTTAATCCTTGTCACAACGTCATCTTGCAAACCACACTTTTCTCTTATCAGACTATTTCTCACCCTGTCATTCAGATTTAGCCCTAGCATACTCCTTAAGGAACGCATTTCTACAGCATTTATTCTACTCTCATGCTTCTTCTGCCAGACCCAACTTTCACTACCATACATTAAAGTAGGGACTAACACAGCATTATGAATTGCCATACGTGCCTTAGTTGACACATTCTGACTCCTCATAATAGCGTGTAGAGCCCCATTCACTCTATTTCCTGCGTTCACTCGTCGTTCTATATCCTTATCATATCTACCATCCCTGCTAAATAAACATCCCAAATATACAAACTCATCCACTTGCTCAATCAACTCCCCTTCTATTCTTATTTCACATAAAGTTTTACTTTCTTCTCTTTCAAAAACCATCACTTTCGTCTTACTTGCGTTCACTTTCATACCCCTTTCTTTCAATGACCAATTCATTAAAGTAATCATCATTTGCAACTCGGCCGCCGACGATGCAAATATGACTTGATCATCGGCGTATAAAAGCTTATGTAAGCTTAAAATATGATGAGGAGAATAACTAAATGTCAGCGTGAAAGTGTTTATTGAGTAGAAGCTCAGTAGTTGAGTATACACCTTGACAAGGTTGCAATAGAACAGTAATGGTTTTCTATTTGTCTAGTGTTAACATACTTTCGTAGTTGCGTTTTTTTATTATTAATTGCTCACATAAATGAATTATTTCGACCGAAATTCATAGAGAAATAAAAATATATTGTAGAAGACTAAGATCGAACCGAATAAAAAGCGTACATAAGATCTATTATGTACACTTTTTGTTCGGTATTGCTTAATAATATTAATTTATGTTGATACTAAAAGTAATTAGTATCACGTTTGTGTTTCTAAAATTGACTGTGAAGCTGTTAGCAGTGAACGCAAGTTACACATGCAAAAATATTCTGAGCCAAAAAGTTGCAGGTACAGATAACACAATATTTATAATTCAAATTAACTCAACAACTATAATGTCGTCTAAATAGATACATAAAAATCTTCATTTCTTATTTCACAAATGTGGAAACTTTTCTCCAAATTCATATGGGGCCACCTCTGTATTATACCCAAAATAGTGAAAAAAGAGTAATTAAAATCGATTCATGTTCGGTGAAGATATCGCGTAACATATAAAAGATACTAAAAAAAAATATTTTCCAGTCAAATAGAATGACCTTCCCATTTTTAAGCGATGTATAAAAAAGTTTGTGGTATATTTTGCTGAAAACGCGTTAGCATGTCTATTCACCCTTGCCATGAAAAGTTCCACATTGTAGTGATCAGCGCAAATAAAGAATTCTAATACCTCGCCGTGCGTACATCATAGTGACTTAATATTAGATTAGCACAACAAGGCATATTGAATTAGTATGAGTATCATGATAATATAAATAAATAAAAATTATAAAATAAGACGCGCGCACGTGCGTGTGTCCGTGGGTACGTGATTGTTTTCCTAATTTTAAAAATAGAACACTTCCGGGGTACGGGGCTCGTCTCAATTTTGAAAGAGTTGTGTATAATTTAAAATTAAAAATTTTGTACAACCGACTTTAACATAAATTATTAAGAATAACTCAAAAACTATTGGTCAGACCTTAATCAAATTATATATGGGACCACATATGAAGCACCAGCTTTCAAATAAAAAAAGAATCATCGAAATCGGTTCACCCAGTAAAATGTTATGAGGTAACACACATTTAAAAAACCTACAATTGAATTGAGTACCGTCTCCTTTTTGAAGTCGGTAGAAAAGTAAAGATTACATCCCGACGTCTTGTACGTATGAGTGCTGTTCCTGTGTATGCTAGTGTGACGCCTCGTAATTATTATTAATAAATAATAATTAAATTCATTATACAGACATTTAAAAATGTCATAGAAATTATAATTTAAACAATCAAATGCAAATAATAAGCATAAAGTTCAAAAATATCCATTTGGAATATTGAATATTATATATATTAGTAAACGCATAAAATGTCTCAAAAAATCTCTAAATTTATTAAAAACCTGCTTAAAATGTTCAAAATATATCAAATCATATAAATACAAGTCGATTATATTGCAATAACAAAGATAAATAACATTTGTAATATAATAGAAAAAATGGATAAAAATTTTCTAAGTTGATGAAGGTGTTCGTGTAATAATTGGAAAATTTCTAAGTTAATGAACGTGTTCTTGTAATGTTCCCTTATATTGGGGCGTTGTCGGAGACACATACCCAAGGTTGTACATATATATGGGGTGGTCGGCTGACCGACTGCTAGTACTAAGGTTGCACAATGACTAGTCCTATATTAGGGACTTAACATAGTAAGGTCTGACGAACCAAAGCATTAATATAGAAGGTCTCTATGATGCATAAGCATTATGATAGCAGAGTTATGACTTGAAGTCCCATATGAATAAGACATACAGTAGTATGGTCTATGAAATAAAGCAAATATGTGGAAGGTCTCAAATATGTAAAAGCATTATATTGAAAGAAATGGGACTTGAAAAGGATTATTATAGTGGCGTGTAGGTTGCTTCGCAGCCTCTGAGACCGAGGTAAACTTGGACTCACTAACCGATGTGTCCTAGACATATCATCTTAGTGCCGGTGGTAAGCGGGTTTGTTGTAGCAATACGACTTGCCCGTGGACATCGCACACCCCTACCGGTTGTGGGCGGCGTCTTAGCGCATAGCGTTATGATACGTCGGCTATCTTTCGGATTAGGGTGAGTGTGTTTGGTAGTACTTTTAAGTGCAGCAAGCATACTCAACTTCATGTCTTAGTGCAATAGCGCTATGATACGTAGAGTTTTGGCTACTGACGTCTTAGTACCGTACTACTATGATACGATAGTGGTATTTTTAGTTAACAACATTATCAAATTTTGTTACCAAAGTCGATAGGGATCATGTGGGTGTGTTGTGAGGGGGCGCCATCCGTATGATAGTTGTATTAATGCTTACTGCTACTTGCAGTATTGTGTCTTGTGATGGATCTGCGGGTGTGCTGCACCTGATTCGATGCATCTTGTGGTTCTGGTCGATGGAGGTATGCGGGTGGTGATGTCTGCTGGGACTGTATGGGGGACCTTGGGATGGTGTAAGCCCGACGATAGTCGTATTGATGCTTGTTGCATTCTGTAGCATTGCGTCTCTACGATGGTTGTTTGGCGGGTCGCTATTCTCAATGGCGCTCTCTGCGTCTTGGTTTGACTCACAACCTAAGTAGCTTTGCCCAAGTCGGGTCCCTTCATTGCGGGGCTGCAGACTGTCTGCCCTCCATGATGTTTTATATAACAACTTAATAATATATCTCTATAAAGTTCCCACCTTTGAGAGATTGAAGGCAACTTGTTGGTGGGTGAGACAAACATGATCGAAAAATGCATATACTCAACGTCAGTGACACAAACCCTTTCTGATGGCGAATTATTACTATTATCTTATAACTGCCTATTGGCTATATCTGCCATTGTATTGGTTGGTGGAGCATATGTGTTGACCTCATACGGGTGGTAGCTGGAGGGAGAATCTGAGGAGGCTCTCAAGGCTGCGGCCGAAAGCCGCGCAACGTGGGACCCCATTCCCTTGAGGTGAGCGGTAGACTCATGACACGCTCTGCGGCCAATTGGCCGTGCTGACCATGCAATTGGTGGTGATGCCTTACACTTACATCACGTCTGCAGGAACGGCGGTCTGGCAGGTGGTGGCGCTCACGGAAGGCTTTTTATGGCCAGTGTGCCGATTGTTGCCTAACCCGTGTGACGTACATTTCACTGTGGCTGGATTTGATCGTATTCTGTATGGCGTTTACACGCATTGACATGCGCGACTTCGGTCGATGTTTGTGCTTACGCACTATCAAGGGGCCAAGTCCTCTTTTGTTGGTTCGCCAGTTATTTTGCTGTGGACTACGATCCAGTTCCCAACTTTGCGTACCCTTCGGGGGGAGCGCATTAAAATGGTTGGCGCTCACCGTGCGCGGCGTGTGTGGGGCCGTGTACCTCCTCCACATTTTTTTTTTAAAATGTGGGAGAGCGAAGCCCTTGTAACTGGTATTTGATATAAATATTGTGAGCCTTTTCCAAGCGGGAAGGGATTAATTAATTAATAAGGAATTGACTGTTGTGAACCAGATACAAGTCGAATAGGGACAATTTATTGTTCTTAACCTTTTTGAGCTCTGTCTTCGTGAACGGGGTTCTTTAGCTTATAAGACTCTACCAACAGCTTTCGATTGCTCTCGTGAATATTCATTCTTCCAAGATACACCTAAAAGAACTAAGTTACTATACAAACACAACGTAAAAAAGGGTCCTAACTAAGACGATCACGCCATAAATTTATTAAACGGCCTATATTTAATCCTTTAGAAAGATCAAGTTATACTGGTCACTTAAATTAGATATATTTATATATTCTAAAGAAATACAAGTATAAGTGGATATATAGTAGAAAAGAAAAAAAAGATGGGGGGGGGGGGTTCGTTACAATTTGGTGCCGTGACCAGGATAGAGGTTAAATTTTAAATAGGAGGCCGGTAAATTAAAATTATGAGGTAGGCTATATGCCTACAATTTGTTGTCCGTGAAATGGAGAGGTGTCTTGGAGAGTGGTGTTTGCTGGGGGTGGTTGAGAGTCTGGGGGTGGGGCTTAAATATTAAAATGGAGTAATAATATAGGAGGTGGGTGCATAACGGAGCGAAATAATAAAAAGTGAAATAAGTGGAAAGACTCAATTAGACTAAGTGAAGGACACAACAGGTGTAAAAAAAAAAAAAAAAACACTGCAATACTATATATTATAAAGTGAAATAAGTGAAAAGACTCAATTAAACTAAGTGAAGGACACCACCGGTGTAAAAAAAAAAACTGCAATACTATATATTATAAAGTAAAATAAGTGGAAAAACTCAATTAAAGTAAGTGAAGGACACAAAAAGTGTAAAAAAAAAAAAAACAAGTGGTAATAAAAATTAAACATGGCTAAAAATAAGAAAAGATCAACCTCAATTAAGGCTAAGCCTAAAGATGAGATGAAAATGCTTCAGAAATTAATTAAGAATGCAGTGAAAACCTTTGAGGTTAAAATAAAGGATCTTGAGGAAAAATTTATTAACCAAACGAAAGATTACCAAATTAAAATAAATCAAGGAGAGGTGTCCGGAGCGAGCACCTCTCATGTAAATGATCCTAGACAAAATATTGTATATAATGTACATAATGTAACAATAGAAAAGCCGAAATTTGGAAATGGAAATACTCATCCAGTATCATTTTTGGAAGATCTCACCAATTATTTAAAGAAAGTTCCATCTAATGGTCTCGAAATTTCGATTGCACAAGAGTGCTTAGTAGGTGAAGCCAAGTATTGGGCTCGCATTAATAATGTGCGTTGGACAACTTTTGATAATTTTAAAGCTGACTTCCTAAGAGTGTTTTGGGGTGAAGAAGAACAAAATAAAGTAAAGAGATTCCTTGTGCAAAATAAATGGAATAGAAGTACACACCCCACCATGGTTAGTTATTTTCTTTATGTGGTTGAGAAGGCACAAACATTATCATATCCGATACCTGAAAAACAATTAGTAACTGATGTCATCAGACATTATCCTAAAACTGTGCAGCAATTATGGAGAATAACTAAAATTGAGACAATAATAGACACGACAGATTTCTTAAGAAACTTAGATGACATCGACAAACAAGATGAAGGTCGTGAACCTTACTATAATGAGAAAAGGAGGAAGTTTAATAATAATACGGAGCAAAAACATAAAGAAATACAACGATCATACAAAACATGGCGTAAACCCGAAGAGGGAAAAAAGAAGGTTAATGAAGTACATGAAATACATTTCACTAATGACCAACCTGATGTTACGGCCCCTGAGCCAAATTTAGAACTGTAGAGGTCGAACTAGTTCCCGATTCGACCCCTTACAATGTAAAAGGGAACAAAGCATTAAACATGTTATTAAAACTGGGTTGGCGACCTGGTCAAACATTGGGTAAAAACAATAGAGGGTTGCGAAAACCTATTACTTTAAAAGCAAATTTTAACAGAGAAGGCCTTGGTTTTAACGACAATGTAAATAGCATATTAAACACCTTAAAAGCCAGGTCGGACTTGCCCATAACGGAGTTATTCGTGCAAACCGTCTTCGAGGAAGACGAAGATAAATATCAAAGGGAATTTATAGGGAATATGAGATCTGAAATTAAAGTTTCAATATTTGACAAAGAAATAGACGCGCTTCTCGACACTGGGAGCGATGTTACATGCATTTCAGAAAGTTTATATTTACAAATTAAAGATAATAATCGTAAAATATCAATAATGCCAGTTAAAGCAATGCAAATAAAAGGTGCTCTTGGGCAGCGCAGCACAAAAATACAACAGATGATCATATTGCCTATAAAGATAGATGAAGTAGTCTTTGAAACACAAACTTTAATTGTAGGTAATTTAATAAGACCTTTAATATTAGGCTTTGACTGGCTCAAGAGAAATAAAATATTGATTGATTTGAGAAATACTACTGTTGGAATAGAATTTAAGGTGAAAAACAAAGACTACTTTATACCTTTCAAATATCATAATAAATCTGTATTACATAATAACTGCATCAAACAATGTACCGATGATCCCTTAATAAATATAAAAATAGGATCTACATTGGAGGTCTCTGAAAGGGCAAAACTTAGTAAGGTTTTGGAAAAGCATAAGAATATGTTTTCGAGCAAATTGGGAAGAGCCAATTGCTATGAGCATAAAATTGAAATGATCGATGATAAACCTATAGTTACTAGGTCCTATCCCATTCCATATGCATATAGAGCGAAAATGGAAGAAAAGTTAAATGAAATGGAACAAGCTGGTATCATCACAAGGACATCAACGCCTTACAGTAGTCCATTGACATTCACTCTTAAAAAAGACGGCTCAATTAGAGTTCTGCTTGATGCCAGAAGCATAAATAAGAAAATGGTTGCAGAAACAGAGAAACCACCTATACAATTAGATGTTTTGAATTCATTTCACGGAGCGAATTATATCACTGCCATTGACTTAAATAATGCATATTTTCAAATTCCGATAAATAAAGATGGTAGAAAATATACTGGATTCACATTCAATGGAAAGTCATATGTATATAATGTTTTACCGCAAGGATTAAAAACATCAGTAGGAAGCTTTAGCAGAGCCATGAATTTAATATTAGGACCAGAAGTCCAAGAGTTTTGTGTGAACTATTTAGATGATCTAGCCATTATTACAACAGGAACGTTAGATAAACATTTGGAGCACATTGATATTGTTTTAAGTAAATTGAACAAAGCTGGCTTAACGTGTAACTTGCAGAAATGTGAATTTATTTGTAAAGAAATTAAAATGCTGGGTTTTATAATTTCAACAGAAGGCATAAAGACAGATCCCGATAAGATTCGAGCGATCCAAGAGTTTCCAGCACCTAAAAAGATTAAACAATTAAGGGCCTTTTTAGGTCTATGCAATTTTTATAGAAGGTTTATACCAAATTACAGCGAGAGCATAATACCGCTCTGTGAATTACTTAAAAAGGGACGAAAGTTCAAATGGAGCGGTAAAGAACAGAAGGCATTTGATTTTATAAAACAACAATTTATTAATACAATACAATTGCATCATCCAGACTTTAATAAGCCGTATTATTTACAAACAGATTGTTCCGGTGTGGGTATGGCCGGAGTACTATATCAGATAGATGATAATAATGAAATGAGAATTTTAGGCTATCATAGTAAAGCCTTAAAAGGCCCCGAATTAAATTGGTCTGTTACTGAACAAGAGTTTTATGCTGTAATAAGCTGCCTAAAGAAATTTGAAACATATTTGCGGGGCAGTAAAGTAATAATACTAACTGATCATAAAGCATTATTGTTTATTAATAATATGAAGTTATTCAATGGTAGAGTAACCCGATGGATTTTGTATATAGAACAATTTAATTATGAAGTACAGCATATATCGGGTAGACGTAATATTGTTGCAGATGTGCTATCACGTTATCCTCCTGATGGCGATTTAATACAAGAGGATAAAAATAATAGTTTAGAAATTACTTACACAGAGAGCGAACCGAATATTGAGTTGATAGAAAAATTAAAATCCTTATCAGTATATCAATTACAAGATTCAGAGTCGTTGGCTATTATTAAAAAGTTAAAGCCATTAAATACTTCCATAATAAAACAAAACAATAAATTTAAAAGGTATAGTTTGAAAAATGATGTATTATATTACAAAACGAATTTACAAGAAGTAATATATTTACCTAAAGCATTGAGACAAGATATTATAAATCAAGTGCATGTCGAAATGGGTCATCAAGGACCCTATAAGGTAATTAAATATGTGAGAGACAGATTCTTTTGGAAAGGTTTAACAAAAGATTTTAAAAACCAATTAAGAGCTTGTCACTTAAATTAGATATATTTATATATTCTAAAGAAATACAAGTATAAGTGGATATATAGTAGAAAAGAAAAAAAAGATGGGGGGGTGGGTTCGTTACACTAGCTTAAACTTAAGATCATGTTTGCCAAACAATTTGTGCGGTCTGAATTTCCCCCGCAATAATGGAGCTCAACCGACGTGATTTTCGAGGTACAATTTACTAGGACTATAAAGGTAAATTCACAAGCGGTCATTTTTAATTGATTTCTATACAGAGCGGTGAAAAAATGCGGTCACTCGAAAAAATGTTCTAGTAATCAAAAATTTATTCTAGAATAACGACGGTTTATATATAAATATGTACAGCTTTAGCGAGAACTGTGTATAGAATAAGCAGCCATAATTCAAGACCGACTTTCTCTCTGTGAATGTTGTTTGAGATGGGTGCCACAATCTTACATTTCTATTGTTTTAATTAATTATCATCTTAAGACTTGTAAGATCAATTATTTCCTAAAAAATGGACTGTTTTAAAAGCTGCCAACAGAACTCAAAATTTTCTTAATAAAAGACTACTTTAAGAAATTAATTTGTTAGAAGTACAAAGAATGATGTGACAATGCGACTACAGAAGCGCGAGTGTGTGTTGAACCTGTGCGTTGTAGAAACACTTAACCTAAATTGTACTTCTCAAAACAAAATTGTTAGCATAAATTTAAGACCCGCCACCACTAATAACTTTTTGCGGGAAAACCGGCATGTCTGCGAAATTAAAAATGTTTCAAGCACTTGATACTGAGAACTCTTTAATAGCGTGGTTTAGGCTTCGGTTTGTTTCGCTAATGGCGCGACTACAGCGCCGCCATATAACTCCGGGTGTCAGCGATGCAATCTAGTTTTCTACGAATGTGCAAGGTGCCAGCGATTTCCTTGTAGTCTGCGGTGAGTCAAGAAGAAGGCAAGTAATCTACGAGAATGCCGAGAAGCAGAAGCGAGCAGTAAAGCTTAGAGCCTTGCCGAAACACTGTAGCGCAGAGAGTAGCTTGAAGAAACAGAAAGCATTATACGACTGTTGGCGTGGCGACGCGTCGCCAACAGTCGGTCTGACCTCGCCACGCCAACAGTCGATCTGACCCGCCGCTATAGATGTTTGACATAATATTTCACAGCAAATGATTTATTTAGTTTGATAATTTTTAACCGCGGCTTTACCCGTGTATATCGGGAGTCTAACCCGCGCTACATGTCACCTTGCTCATGATGTTAAAAGACTTACTCGCTTAAACCCTTATAGACGCCGGGTGGCTAGGCGTCTATCGCAGGCCGAGCCGAGTGTTGAATTATTGTATTTTATCATTATCTCTTAAACTATGCGTCTAAATAGCATGCTATAAAGAGCAAAGTTTATCTTCATAAAATTTTCTTGATGGTGAAGTTACTTTCATTCGTAAGGATTAATATGCCATGCCTAATAATAACGCTCATAAATCACTTTCTATGTTGCTATATTTATTTGTTACAAAATACCTTATTGTGGCATATGTATAAGAAATAGGTCTATAGTATCGCATATTTTATTTTAGATCTATATTTTTGCAGAACATTGTATTTGCGTATCAATAACCATCACGCCAGCGCACGCGGATAAAGCAGTACTTCAGCACTTTTTCGGATATCGGATTAATATTCACAACCATGTAGATGCGGTGTGTATTTATTAATTCGTTCAAGAATTACAGTCCATATTTATGATCATAATTAAAAACACTAAAAAAAACCTTAAGTATCATACAGTCTTACTCGCCGCGGTATAGATCCAAGATCGCTTTTTTGCTGAATGGCTGAGTATAGCCTCTGGACGAGAAAAGAACCAGCCCCCTTATCACCAGTAGCAATTAAATAACGATTCGTTTTGATAAAAAAGATTGACTTATTCTTAGTCTTAAACCTTAGCCAGCATTTACTCAGTTCTTAACAAGTAAAATAAATAAGCGAGTATGGTCAGAAAAAGAATGAAATTAATTTTCTCTTACAATAGCTTTCATTACTTCCACAAATTAATCCGCTCAGTCTGAGATAATATAAATGGCACTTAGTTAATGCTGGCTGCGAAAATGTCTCCGCTTTTGATTTGAAACGGTTTTGACAATTGGATGACATGATTTTATTGCGAAACTAGAGGTATAAATTCCTAACCTTTTTCATTCGAGCAGTTTTCAAGAAAGTGGAAGAGATTAGCTGACTCAATTTTTTTAACTTTTCAATTAAGTATAAATGTTTTATTCTATAAATAAGATTTGAATTTTTAACAAAAATGTACCTATTATATTATTTTCTCTTTTATGTCATAGTATAAAACAGAAAAATCCTACTACTCATTCAAAAAAGACTATTCTTTAGAAAATATTAAAAAGTTTAAGGAATGCTTGAATAGCCTCTCTTGGTCTGAAGTATATAGTGAACCTAACTTGAATATAGCCTTCGATAATTTTCATTCGAACTTCAAGTTGTTCTACGATTTGTGTTTCCCAACTAAAAAAGTAAAGGCTAATAACTCAAATAAAAACAATCGCATGTGGTTTAGTAAAGGCTTACTAAAAAGTTGTAACACAAAGAGAAAACTCCGATATAACTATTATACACATAAATTAGCAAGCAATAGACAGAAATATTTAAATATCCTAAAAAAATGTATAAATAAATCTAAGAGACTTGCAAACATTAAATTTATTCAAAACAGTAATAATAAATGTAAAGCAACGTGGTCTATAATAAAAAATGAAATAGGTATAACACAAAGCGAAGCTTCTGTTGACTATCTAAAAATTGACGACTCCGACATTGCAAACCCGGAAGAAATATCCCAAATATTTAACAACTACTTTACAAACATCGGAAAAATTTGTATTAATAATGTAAACAATGCTGAAGGCTCTTATATTACGAACAATTTTAACTTAAGCACAATGTTCCTTAAACCCATGTCAGCAAATGAAGTAAAATTAGAGGTAATGACCTTAAATAAAACCAACTCTGTAGGCTACGATGGCATAAATACACACATATTGAAGTTATGCATTGATAAAATAATTGATATTTTGACTCATCTTGTCAATTTGTCATTCTCATCAGGAAGCTTTCCAGAAACATTAAAGTCCTCCATTGTAAAGCCTATACACAAACGTGGCAACAGAAACGTTGTTAGCAATTATCGCCCAATTACCCTTGTACCTATACTTTCAAAAGTATTTGAAAAGTGTATGTATAAAAGGCTCCTAGAATTTTGCAATAAGTTTAACATTATAAATAAAAATCAATATGGCTTTCAAAAACATAAATCGACTAACTTAGCTATTCATCACCTAATCAATACATTGTTGACCAATATTAATGATAATTATTTGACTACGGGACTGTTTTTTGACTTGACTAAGGCATTTGACTTCGTATCACACGATCTATTATTAAATAAATTGTAAAAAATAGGAATAAGGGGTATTACGTTGCAATGGATTGCTTCGTATTTAACAAATCGTACTCAATGTGTCACGATAACAAAACTAATCAATAAAGAATTAAGAACATATAAATCCAACTGCATTGAAAATATTAATGGTGTTCCACAAGGCAGTATCTTAGGGCCCATATTATTTATATTATATATTAATGACATATCTGATGCGACAAGTCATGAATGTATTACATACGTTGATGACATTTCGGTTATAGTTAGGACTAAAAAAAATAAGAATTCAATATATAATCACGAATTGGACATAAATAATACAATTGAATGGCTACAAGCTCACAATTTAAAAATTAACTTGACAAAATCAAATTTTATTCAGTTTAATAAGTCAAAACATAACCAATACAATTTCAAGCTAAACATTACAAAAATCAATCAAATAGAAAAAACAAAATTTTTGGGTGTTGTCATAGACCAGAATCTGAACTGGAAAGCACATATCGATGAAGTTTGTAATAAAGTAAAAAAATGTTGTTACGCGCTCAACCAAATAAAAAAAGTGACTGACATAAAAACATCTGTTATGACTTACCGAGCATATGCCGAGTCTATACTCCGTTATGGACTGGTGATGTGGGAAAATAGTTCGGATTGGAATCGGGCTTTTATTGCGCAGAAAAAATGCATTAGGGCAATCTGCGGAGTACGACCTGATGAATCGTGTCAGCCTCTATTTAAAGGTCTTGGAATACTGCCACTACCAACGATATATATTTTAGAAGTTTGTGTTTTTGTGCAGAGACACAAACAATTATTTGAAAAAGCTTGTGAGGTACAGACTACTCGCTCACGTAGGGACCCACACAAGCTAGTACTTAAGGATATACCTAAATCACAAAAATATGGCAAAAGTTGCCTTACCATGTGTGTCCGAATATATAACAAGCTCCCTGACGAACTTAAAACCCTAAATATTACATTGTTCAAAAAGAAATTGCACAAATGGCTGAATGAAAATAATTTCTATAGTGTAAAACAATTCTTAGAAAAAAATTAGATTATGTACTGGATAACATTTATTTAAAAAAAATCATTTAATTATTGTAATAAATATAAAATAATAAAATATAGTATTGTACAATATATCTTTGATTAAGCTGTGCGACTATTATTAGGTATTGAAATTGACATGTAATTAATTATTATAATATTATTTCTCTTTGTTAACTAAAACAGCTGACTAATGTACTTCAAATAGTTAAAGAAAATTTGATATTGTTTAAATATATTTGCATGCTATGTAAAATAAGCAAAACATGAGCGCTCGATTTTTACCTGTGAACAACATATATACCATGTTTTACGCAAATAAAGATTATTATTATTATTATAATTATAAATTAAATTGAATGAATAAATTAATACCTCTACCTCTCAGGTTCGGTAGAAGTCCGGAAGTTGCACATATACATAAATGGTGTGGTACCCCGCGTAGAACTTGACGAAAAAAGATAATAAATAGTATTCGTTCAAAAAGTTTATATAGCGTCACCTTTGAAAATAGGATATAAAACAATAAAAACGTTATATCTATATAGTGAAATATGACTAAGAAGCCAAGTTATAGATTTAAAGTCTGCCTTTAAATGTAGTTATTTATTTATTTATTATTGGATAAAAATTGTTACATTATTGCTATGCGGCACAGCGAAAAACCACGCAGGCTTGTGTTGCGTGCCGTTCCGTCTACATTTATAAAAATGAGGATAACAACTAATATTTGTTAAGGAAATAACATTTTAATTTATACTTAATGTTAACTTCATTAATTTCACTTTTAAATTTATTATCCAGACCATTTATTAAGCGAGGTATTATGTATGCACAGGTGCGCCCACCATATTTATTTTTGGATGGTATTGTTATTAATTTTTTTTGAGTTAATTTGCGGGTCTGAATTTTGTTTGCGACTGTATGTTGTATACCTAAATTAAAGAAATGTTCTTTTAACAGTTGATATTGGACTTCATCATGGATATTGAGTACCTTGCAGTGTTTAAATATAAAGTTTTCATTTGTTTTTGCCTGAAGTTTAACTTTTATAGGTACAATCGATTTTAAAATCCTAAGTTGTAGTTGATAAATGTACTGTAGATGTGATTTGTCTGTTCCTCCGTAACTTAGCCCATAAGTTATGACTGAATCAGCAAGAGCGTTATAAAGCATCATTTTGACTCGAATGTTTAATCGCTTTCTAATTATAAACATATTCGCCAAAAATGCTCTAAGCTTATCACATACTTGCTTTATATGCTCTTATCAATTGAACTTATGGTCTACTACTAAGCCTAAATATTTATGCGATGTAACTAATTCAATCGTGGAACACTTACAATTACGTTGGGGTCGGTGAAGGCAATTATGATTATGCGAAATGATTTTATGTTTTAATATGCTATGAGACTTTAAGTTTGGCGAGTGTATATGGCCTAATTTCGTCTTTTGACAATTTAATATCAAACCGCTGTCATGACACCATTTATTTAATGAATCAAAATCATCCTGTAACAAAAGCAGGGCGTCATTGACATCCTTAGCAGCCACAAGCATACACGTATCATCAGTGTATTGATAGTTATTACAATATCTAAAGATCTTTTTCATGTCATTGACATAGGCTATAAAGTGCAATGGTCCAAGTACGGACCCTTTTTACTGGCAAAAAGGCATGCCATCTTAGTCCTCACGGGTGACAACGCATCTGCATCTTGAGTCGTTATTGAGGATAGATGTAGATGTCTATGGGTCATAGTAACCACTTACCATCAGGTGGACTGTGTACTCGTTTGTCACCCTATCCTATAAAAAAATATCTCTTTAGTAACTCAGAATCTTAAAACAAAAGGGTAAACCATGGAGCAACAGAGCAGTAAGCTACAGATGTCCATGGGGTTCTTGGCAAGTTTATTAAGTGAATACTTCGTATTAGTTAACGCAGTATTAGGGTGTCAACCTTGCCTTTGCCTAACTTGGGAGAGGCCTAGACTTAGCAGTGGATTTGTGATGGGACACAATGATTATGATCAATCGAAATTGAAAATTTCGTTGTTTGTATAAAATAAAGTTAATATTATATATGATTATCTGACTTAGAATTTCGAAGTCCGTTAAACTTTACAATCTGTTAAACATAATAATAAACAAAACACTGATAATTTATTGAAATTGCAATTTCGACAGAGAAGTTTTAATTGACATTTTGATTAATGACAGTAAAAGATTACACAATAATTTCGATAACAGATAAGACATACAGTAATAAATTATTGCTGAAATTAATTTATAATTAATTTTCAAACGTTGAACTGTGTAAATTAAACAAAAAAAATTATTTGTAAATCCAATTCTGTATACCGTATGCGAATTAAAAAAATTACGTATAACATAATTATACGTATTTTTAAAGTAGTTTAAATACACACAAGTTTTCACTAATAACCTTATTATTATACTTCCAATTTTCCAATATTTTAATGTCAATTTTAATGTAAAAAAATGTTTGGAAAATCCAAAAGTGCACGACTCATAATGCTCATTTGATCATCATATCATCATTCAGGTCATTCCATAAAATCCAAGACGTATTTAAGTATATTAAATTAAATATATACATCCTACTTGCTTTTAGTACGTAGTACTATTATTTATTCTGTGTTTTTAAAATATTGTAATAAAAATCTGTTATTATTATAAGTTGTATCTAATTTGGTTTTTCGAATGTTTTGTATTTGTACAGCGATCTTTTTGAGCCGCTGCAAACAACCGATACACTATCCACTCACGACGGCGGCTGAGGCCGAAGTGAGTGAGTAACGCAGTCTATTTAGTTAAATAAATTATTACAAGACTGCTTAAAACACCGAAAATTTCGGTATTTCTACACCGAAAAAAAAGTATTACAACTAAACAAAAGAAAATTAAACTGCCATTTACATTCCATGGCTTCCCACATGATAGATGAAGAGATTAACAAATATATTGAGTTAAAAAATTTATATCTTCAAAATTTGTCGTGCTTACCACTCCATGCGGACTTGATAAATCTACACCATAAGCAAATAAAACCACATTTTTATGTAAAAATAGCAATTAATCGATTTAAAAAGAAATTTTTATAAGTTCAACAATCACTTATCTTTCTAAAACAAAGTATGTAAAACAAAGTATGTTTGCTTAAAGTATGACATCTTGATTTGATACCAAGACTAGCAATAACTATTAAATATTGGAGTCAGCTTCTGTGGCATTATGTTTCATAACATGTTTATAAGTAACTAACTATCCGCCCCGGCTTCGCACGGATGATTTCTGGACGACAACGCCACCTAACGGATCTAATTGTAAATTTAAGTCATTCTATAATCAACTTAATTACACACACAAAATTTCATCCAAATCGGTCCAGCCGTTTAGAATGAGTTCAGTCACATACACATGTACAGAAGAATTATATAATATACATATAATATGCAAGTTTTATACACATCTGTCTATTGATGAAAATTGCATCAAAATCCGCTGCGTAGTTTGAAAGATCTAACGGGAAGTGACTTTGTTTTATAACTATATAGAGACCTAATATCAAAAGCATAGTCGGGGCAAATCGTGATAAAGTTGTAGTGATATTATGGTTACCTGCAAATATTAGATATCTTGTCAGAAAAATTTGTTATCAACAGATTGTTAGCTACCTCCAAAACGTATAACTGACAAGAATGTATTAGATTATAAATCCAAAAAAACAACTACAACAAAATCCTATAATTAATCTTCAGAGACATCTCATTGTAACGCTTGTGTATTTATAAAATCCTTTCCGTATATAAAAATGGCTGTTTGTTCAATTAATTAAAATATTAAATAATATAAATTTATGTGACCAGGTTAATGAATATTATTGTTTTCTAAGGATCTTTCTAAAGGTTCAGTTATAGGCCGTTTGTAATATTGATGGCTTAGTTAGGACCCTTATTTACGTTGTGTTTGTCTAGAAACTTAGTTCTTATAGGTGTCTTTAGGAAGAATGAACTAAAGAAGAAGAATGTACTAGAGAAATCGAAAGCCGTTGGTAGTGATTTACAATTAAGCTAAAGAACGAAGTTCACAAAGAAAGGGCTTAAAAAAATGTTAAGAGCTTTAACTCGTTCCTAATCCACTTGTATCAGGTTCACAACAATCAATTGCTTATAATTAATTATTTTCCACTTGGAAAAGGCTCACAATTTTTATATAAAAATATGCGATACAAGGGCTTCGCTCTCCCACATTTAAAAAATATGTGGAGAAGGCACACGGCGGTGGCCTGTGTAAAGCCTTGTGCCTCCTCCACATATTTTGGTGAGCGGTGAGCGCCAACCCATACAACGCGCACCCCCGAAGAGGGACAAGAAGTTGGGGTCTGAACCGTAGTCAACATCAAAATGACTGGTGAACCAATAAAAGAGTGTTTGGCCCCATTTGTAGTGCATAAGCACAAACATCGTCTGAAATCGCACATGTCTTTGAGAGGCTCCTCCCTCCAACTACCACCCGCATGAGGTCGACACATATGCTTCACCAACCAATACAACGACAAATAAAGCCAATGGCAAATATACAATAATAATAATACTAATTCAGCCATCACAAAGGGTTTGTATCACTGACATTAAGTACATACATTTTTCGATCATGTTGGTCTCACCAACCAACAGGTTGCCTTCAATCATTCAAAGGTGGGAAATTTACAGAGATATTTTATTATGTTGTTATATAAAACATTATGCAGGCCAGACAGTCCGCAGCCCTATCGTCAAGGGACCCAACTTGGGTAAAGCTTTTTAGGTGTGAGTCACAGAGAGCGCCATTGAGAATAGCAACCCAGCAAACAACAATAGTAGAGACGCAATGCTGCAAAACGCAACAAACATCAATACAACTATCGTCGGGCTTACATGAATAGACTTCTGATTAGAAAGACATATTATTGTGGTATTCAAATGAAATTTCTTGATAGAAAAACTAATAACTAATTTTGGTCCGACCTAGGATTTGAATCCGTGACGTAATGATCAGCAGACAGGCTTACGATCAATAGACAAACGCGGCAGTCTAATTGCGACATTATGGTAGGTGTTCAGTTTGGATTTATCAATACGATCCAAAAACAAAGCACCAGTTAAGCGTTTGGATGTTTCAAAATAAACCAACGCCTACTGAAGTGATTGATTGATTGAAATGATTGATAAGCACAGAGAAAAATTTGGTCGCTAGTTTTTTCACTTTAGGGGCAAATCTGGTATCAACTCCTTTAATTTCTATGTGTCTGAGGCAGACTGAAAAAAGTTTTTCGTAAATTGGTTAAGACGTATGAAACATTGTACAGATGCTGGTAGAAAATTATTTGTAAAACTTTTTCTAATAATAAAATCTTTTATCATAAAACCTTATTTGATTCGTTAAATTTTCTGAGTGGCCCACGTATAACAACAGAAATTAATATCAAGTGTTCAGCCAAAAAGCAATACGGAAAGCTAGTCAAGTTACAGGAAAAATATGGCTGAGTTTGGCTTTAGAAGGTTCACATAGAAAAATATTTTATTTCTCTCGAGTGGTTTTATCGAGGTCCCCGTTAAGAGAGATTTGTTAGTGTTTTTTCAGGATTTAAGGAATCCGTATTCGCTCTACCACCATTTGAATCGTATATTTTATGAAGTTTTTGCAGAGGTTTTCTTTATGTGATATAAGAATATAAATAAACGAAATTTAGTACGTATGTTATTTTATTAGGTTTCCGCCAACAATTAAAAATTATACGAATGCATAATCTTTAAAATTTTTACTTGTTTGTTGTTGATGATATATGACTCGATCATTACTTTTTAGGGTACCCAAAGGGTAGCCAACGGGACCCAAAAAAGTAATAATGCTTCTAAGCCTCTGGCTGTCCGAATGTCCGTCCCTCCGTCCGTCTGTCAGCAGGCTATATCTGATAATCCGTAATAGGTTGAAACCTTTAAAATTTTCAACACTATTGAAATTTTAAGCAGTTGAAATTTTTACAGAATGTGTATTTATATTGCCGCTATAACAACAAATAATAAAAAATAAAATAAATGAAAAAATAAAAAAGGGGCTCCCCTAGTAGAAACATGTATTACGATGGTACGGAACCCTCCATGCACGAATCCAATTCGCACTTAGCCGGTTTTTAACTTCCTCCTATAAAAATCAATGATTTTGAAAAAATCGGGAAGCATTGGTTTCACTAGTTTCCAAAAATTGAGGTTACATCAGATCTTGACGTTAAGGAAGCTATTCTGACTATGCCTACGAGGATGTCACTATGTCTGTGTGTGTATGTGTGTGTGTGTGTGTGTGTGTGTGTGTTTGTGAATATGTGTATGGATACATTTACATGTATGACTTTATTATTTTTCACTCTTAGTCCACAGTGTTAATTAAATAATTTTTACAAAAATAAAAGCCGATTACAAAGAACTAAAAAGTATAAAATAATTTTACATTCTGACGTGAGGGTTTTAACTCTACAATATGGCTTAACACCCAATTCAGATAGATATACTGTGAAGTAGCAGCTTAAGAGAATCCATCACCCCGTTTCGTCCCTAGGGTTTTATAACAGTGGACTATGGGATATGCGAGAACAATCTAATGTCTATCGATTAATGGCGTTTATCACCGTATTTTAAATGAACACTGGTTAACATGTTTAGTATTTTTAATAAAGATAATATAATTTAACCCTCTCATTACTTTTGAATGGCCAGACCGATTTGAACGAACTTGGCGGCGTTTGAAAGGGCTTCACCAAACTTAAATTTTCTATACCATTTGAACCGAATCAAATTCGTTTTTTTGAAATAACTTTTAAACAGGTGTACAATAAATTTCAAAATCTAGCCAGCTCTTAATCTCAAAAAACGCCGTCAATTGCTGTAAATCGCATCAAAATCGGTTTATGCGTTGAAGAGAAATCGTTAACGAAAAAGTTAACGAAAAAAGTATTTTTTCAAATAACGTTGAATTTTCGTCTCGAATCGTTTCTGATATAAAAAACAGGAAGTTCCAGGGATGGCCTGTAGGGTCAACCATATTTTTATGTGTTACCTCCGAACTTTTTTTTGTAAATAAATTAGTTATTATTACAGTACTAGCTAGTGCCACAAGTTGAAAGTATAAATAACAATTTACATTGATAACCTCGGTACAAGGATACGGAATATTTATACTAGAAATCCTATTCAGATTTAGCGGTATTAATCATCATCATTACAGCCCTTCATAGGTTCACTGCTGAACATAGCCCTCCCCCAAGGAATGCTACAAAGCACGGTCCCGAGCCACCTGCATCCATTGACTTCGTGCATATCTTACCAGGTCGTCACTCCATCTAGTGGGGAGCTACCCTACACTTCGGTTAACGGCACGCGGTTGCCACTTGAGAACCTTTTTTCCCCATCAGTTGTGTGTTGAGTGATTTACTTGACATAAATGTTAATACCGTATCCTTTCCTATCCAGTAGCTTGAAAACGTCTTCTAATGCAGCTATGAAAAGTTGCGGGGATCCAACGTCACCCTATCTTACAGCTTTCTGCAATTAAATAGGTTTCGTACTCTGGTTCTATTCTCAGAAAGCCATCGTATCTCTACTATTCAAACACTTCGAAACTTCGATAGTATTAATACTTTTTATATATTTTCATATCGTATTTTCTTTACCTAAAAGCTTTGAAAGTTTAAGCTTCCTTTTGTGTATTATACTTTTGTAGAAAAATAAGCTTCAATTTCGCTCGTTTTCATTTAAGTGAAAAAGCGTGTAAATTATTTCTCACTTATCGCCATAAATTTGTCTTTAGAATTCCTTAAAGTGAAAAAGAATAAAAACATCAAAATAAAAGAAATTATTTATAAGTTTGTTGCTTATCTTTATTATAATAATAATCTCCTCGATCGATTTCAGCCACGGCGACCTCTTCAGCTCCGATCCTGTCGTTAGTGTGCTCGTGCATGGCTAACGTAGCCGATCTTATTTACAAATGTCCGCGTGCAATGCGGGCAGGTGAGCACACCATTACAGAAATTATAGTTAATCGCACGAAGTGGGCGTGCTTCGCGTTCATCACGCCGGGCATCCAATTCAGAGCATCGATTCTCCTCAAACATTTTGACCTTGGCTTTCACCAAAGATCTCCACTCCGGTCGTCAAGAGGCTACTTGCTCCCACTCTGAAGGCTCGATGTCACACTTCATCATGTGGCGCTTAAGTACATCTTTATACCTAAAGGAGTTGTCCGCCATGCTTACGCTTGCCCTTCTCAAGTTCAGAGAAAAAGATGCACTTTGCCGTACGCTGATCTGACATTCACGATAAGTGTCCACACCAACGGAGTTGTCGCCTAATAAGGTAAGCTTCAATCCCCATGGCTCTACACAGCAATTCCGTATAGAATACGATCAGACCAACGGATGTTGAGAATTTTGCGCAGACATTGCAAGTGGAAACGATCCAGCGTCCGTCTATGACGGTGGTAAACTGTTCATGATTTTGAAGAGTACAATATGTTACGCAGCACAACCGCCTTATAAATATCAATTTCGGTAGGCAGCTTTAGTCATTTGAGCCAAAGACCTTGCGATCCAGTTTACCGAATACCACAGCCGCGGCACCGATTCGACTGTTGATTTCAGCATCAAGGTCACACTTTGATGTTATCGTGCTCCCCAGATAATGTATTGATCTGCTTAAGTATATCATCACCGAGTTTGACGGCCAGTGTCTCTTGACCTTAGATATCTAAAGACATCACTTCCGTCTTTTTAACACTTATCTTCAGACCAAAACTACGGCACGACTCATGAAAGGTGGTCACAAGCTGTTGCAGGCCAGCTGGGTAATCGGTCACAAAACATAAATCATCTGCGCAGACGATCTCTGTAAGGCCTCTGCCTCGAATCTTGCGGGCAGCGGTCTTATCCGTAAAATCAAATGGACCGACCCTCGAAAACAGCGGTGCGGCTGCGGCGCGGGGGCGGGAAACGAGCCGTGCACTCCAGACAAGCGGTGACCGCCCGTGCTTTTGCATTGTAGTGTTGTGCAATTTATGTTTGTGACGTGTCGAAATGTTCTCGGACGTGCAAGAGCAAGTTTATTTTAGAATACTACTTTTTAATGAGTTTGCTTCCACAAATGGAAAAATTCACGCCAGTACAAAAGTTTAGCGTGAGACAAAAAATTAATCAAGCTCTTCTAGACGAGTTATATAATAAAAGTAATAATAACAAATCTGCGATTGTAGAAATAACTAATCGTAGTACTTCGATATCGTAATTTCGATAAAACTCGCCTTTTTTTTCCTTGCCCTATAGTAGGGATTCACTTCTTCTTTTGCCCATTTAAAACAAAAAGATGTTGTCGCCGTTGTTCAGACATAATATAATAAAAACAAATATCTCGACAACACAACCATGAACACGTCACTACGCCGCTATAGTGTCGCGCGATCAGCTCGCTGGTTTCGAGAACAAGTCTGCTTTGCCCACCCCGCTCCCGCGTCGCCACAGCCGCCGCTCTGCTGTCCGCAAAATTCGAGGCAGAGGCCTTAAGTCTAGCTAAGCTGAAAAGATTGCATCATTGCGGAAACGAATGCGGATTCCTTCATGGGTAATTTTTTAGACTTCCTGGACTGCAACTGCAAAGTATAACGCGAAAAGTGTGGGTGCAAGGACACACCCTTGTTTTACCCCACAGGTAACGAGAAAAAATTCTGACTGATCAGCGTTTACAGCGACGCAGCTCTGCATACCATCATGCAGGAGTCTCAGAAGTCTCACAAACTTCTCCGTGCATCCAATTTTCCGCAGCACTATACAGAGGGCTTCTCGTGGTACACTATCGAATGCCTTCTCAAGGTCTACAAAACAGAGATACATATTACGACCCTGTTCTCTGCTTTTTTCCTGTAGTTGACGCAATGAGAAAATCGCTTCACAGGTACCACGGTCAGGTCGGAAGTCGAATTGGGATTCCGGCAAAAGCCTTTCAGAAAGTTTCCTGAGGCGGTTTAATAGATGTCTTTCGAAGACTTTTCCAGGCACTGAAAGTAGAGAAATGCCACGGTAAGAATTGCAGTTCGACCGGTCACTCTTGCCTTTATATAGGGCTCGTATGAGGGATAACTTAAAAGTATTAGGGGCTTGTTCTTTTTCCCACATAACGACAAGAAGATCCCATATCCGAAAAGAGCCTACTCCTTTTTAAAAGGCCGGCAACGCATCTGCAATTCCCCTGGTGTTGTGGTTGTTCATGGGCGGCGGTAGTCACTTACCATCAGGTGAGCCGCATGCTCGTTTGCCCCCTCTCCTATAAAAAAAAAAAAAAATATCGCCGAATACAAATCCCCACCGCCATACTTCAATAATTCACCCGGTATAAAATCAACATCAACCGCGCGTTTATTTTGCTGTTGCTTAATGGCAAGAGCAACCTTGTCAGGCGAGACTGGCTCATCAAGCTCGAGGGCAAAAGGTTGTTGAGGTAGGCAGCGAACGTGGTCTAGGTCAACAAAATGATCCACGTTAAGTAGAATGTTGAAACGCTCCGCCCATCGCTCGAGTATTTCCTCCCTGCTTTTAAAAAGCGCTCCACCACTTGTTGAATTCAGTGGAACTTTTGCCATAGAGGACGTACAGAGTAGATGTCGCACCTCAGCATAAAACTCACCGAGCTGGTTGGTATCAGCGTTGGTATCCTGCCACCACTTATCTTTCGCTTGTCGTGCGAGTTTACGCAGCTCCAGATCACTATGACGCAACTCCATAGCACCTCCACTCTGATGAGTTCTATTGTGCTGCTTTAGGAGCCTACGGTGTTTATCAATAGCGTCTCTAAGTATCCCATCATTCTCATCAAACCAGTCCTCATGTTTTCGAACTCTCAAACCCAAAGTAGATTTAGCAATGTTGAGAGCATGAGAAGATAGAGACTCCCAGACAACATTGATCTCACCTGATTTTAGATCGAGGGGCTGTAGAGCAGTGTTCAAGGTTTCGGCATATTTAGCCCTCGTGTTAGTATCTTGTAGTCGTTCGAGGTTCAGACGTATCTTTTTAGATCTTTCCGATCTACAAGGACGTGGAAGACGAAGATTTAATTTAATGATAACAAGCCGGCGATCAGTCCAACAATGAGCACCACGCATGACACGGGTGACTTGGACTTGAGAGATGTATTTTTGACTCTCGATAGCGTAATCGATAAGGTGCCGATGCTTCGATCTGGGGTGCATCCACGTTGCCTTGTACTTGGCAGGCAATCTGAACATAGTATTTGTAATTACAAGATCTAATTGTGCACAAAGACTAAGCAACAGTTGGCCGCTGCTGTTCATTTTACCAACACCATGTCTGCCAAGAACTTTAGGCCAGGCGTCATAGTCTCGTCCTACTCGGGCGTTAAAGTCGCCCATGAGAAGGATTTGCTCTCTTGGACGGATACGATCTACGCACCGCGTCAATTCTTCGTAGAATTTATCCTTAATTTCATTAGACTTGTCTAGCGTAGGGGCATAGACACTGATGATATTAAGATAGTTTTCACGTTCCATGTAAAGGCGCAATGTGGTAATGCGGTAAAATTTTGCTGAACATTTATTTATTGAAATTACTATTAATCATTCTAGGACTTTGCTTGGGGTCTATTATCCCCCCTGTCGCAATATAAATTATTTTTCTTCTCTGGAAGAAAAACTTGTAAATCTTACTCCGCTTTATGATAATACCATTATTTTAGGTGACTTTAACACATGCCTGTTAAATAATGATTTTCGTAGCAAAAAATTGCTCTCCCTGGTGTCATCTTTTAATTTACATATTCTTCCTCTTTCTGCTACTCATCATTCACCTAATAGTACCCCTTCTCTTTTAGACCTTATTTTTGTATCTGATGCTGACCGGGTTGCTTCGCATGGTCAACTATCTGCGTCTTTCTCTTACCACGACCTTATCTTCCTCTCCTATAAAATTTAACGTCCTAGGCGCAAACCGAAATTCTTATTCCTAAGAAGCTTTAAGTCAATTAACCTGGAGCGTTTGAGAGATGATGTAAATAATATTGACTGGTCCCCTGTTCTAAATTCCGAAAATGTTAATGATAAGGTTTATGCTTTTAATCACCTCATTATAAAACTCTTCGATACACATGCACCACTTAAGCGAGTCAGGGTTAAACACTTTCCAGTCCCCTGGCTTTCAGAGTCTATAAAAGCAGTAAGGTCCAAAAGAGATAAAGCTAAGAGGCGTTATAAGAAGCACCCTACTAATGAAAATTTATTCACATATAAAAAACTACGTAATCGCTGTAGTAAGATGTGTCGTGATGCTAAGAGGAGACATATTTATGATGAGGTTGAAAATTCTCATTCAGCTCAGATGTGGAAATTTCTTAGAACTTTGGGTATAGGCAAATCATATAATGATTCTAATATCTCGTTTGATTTGACTGCACTCAACCGGCACTTTTCTGAGTCTCCGATTTCTATTTATGACTCTATTAAGTCTGCGACACTTAATCTTCTCTCCAATATTCCTAAGCCGCTGTGTTCTCCTTTTAATTTCAGTAAAGTTACTGATGGTGAAATAAAAAAATGCCTTTTATCTATTTCCATTAAAGCTATTGGCTATGACAATCTTTGTATGCAAATGATTAAACCTATCACTAATGAACTTGTCTCTATTATCACTCACATTATCTCTTCGTCGCTTGAGACGAGCTCCTTTCCAACTTGCTGGAAAAAGGCATTCGTCATTCCCCTTCCAAAAACTTCTAATCCTACATCTTTATCCCAATTCCGCCCTATTTCTATTCTTCCGATCTTATCTAAAGTACTAGAAAATATAGTTCAGAGGCAACTATCTCATTTCCTTAACTGCACAGTCAGCGCTCTGATTAAAGTGTCTGATGACATTCGCTGGGCCATGGACAAAAAACTTCTCACTGTTCTAATATTATTGGACTTCAGCAGTGCATTTAATTCCGTTGATTATGACATACTTCTTGGTATTCTTTCGTCCTTAATCATTTCACCATCAGTAATCTCTTGGTTTAGTTCTTACCTTAGGGGTCGCTCGCAGTGTGTCCGCCATGAGGAGGATTTCTCCGAGTGGTGTGATCTTACGGCGGGTGTTCCTCAGGGTGGTGTTCTTTCCCCACTTCTCTTCTCTATTTTTATCAACGCTCTCACTACTGTTCTCATTATCATATCTATGCTGACGACTTGCAATTACACCGTTATTTCAAAGTCCAAGATATAGATGAGGCTATTAATAAGCTGAATGCTGACTTAAGTAGCATAAGCAGTTGGGCGAAATCATTTGGTCTTCTTGTTAATCCTGCTTAATCCCAAGTAATGATTATCGGCAGCTCATATATGCTTAATTTATTACATCGTTTGAAGATCCCTGCAGTAACGTATGATAATACTCAAATTCCATATACAGAGACTGCTAAGAACTTAGGTGTTATTTTTGATAATAATTTGTCTTGGGTTGCTCACATTAATATGATTAGCAGAAAAGTGAACTATTCTTTTCAATCTTTCAAGCGCCTTCAGATGTTTTTACCGTTTTTAAAAACTAAGATAACCGTAGCTCAAGCACTTCTTCTTCCTCTCATTGAGTACACAGATGTTAGTTTTTTGGATGCTTCAGAGGAGCTGTTGAACAAACTGGAACGTGTTCAAAATTTGTGTATACGTTTTATTTTTGGTCTTCGTAAGTTTGATCATGTTTCAGAGTACAGGGCTCAATTAAAATAGCTTCCTATCCGTAGACGTCGAGACTTACATGTGTTATCATTTCTTTACTTTCTACTCTTTAATCCTCTTGCACCTCCATATCTCCGCGAGCGTTTTGAGTATCTTTTACCTCGTGAAACTCAGTGCCGGACCACTAAACAGCTGCTTCTCAGAACTCTTTATTTCACAAGCCGATGTGGTGGATCCTTTACTGTAAGGGCGGTCAAGCTATGGAACTCACTTCCACATGACATACGTGCTAGCTCTTCTCTTGATACATTTTGGAGCAGAGTAAAGAAATATTATCTATCAACTTAGAATTACAAACATTCACATATGTTATGTATTTATATATATAATTGTATATATATATGTAGGTATATATGTGTACATATATATATATATATATATATGTGTAAATCAATAGAAATAAGAAAATAAATTATACTTATATTTTATACACTTATATGTTAATTGTTAACTGTAACTTTAGCCAATTTCTATTCAGTAGTGTTAAGTTAAATATTAAGTACGCACGCTGCTACCTACTTGCTTTATGTGTAAAACTATTTCGCTTTCCCAATAGGTTTGCTGGAAGAGAACTCTTATTAGGGTTAAGCTCGCCTTTGTACATTTTCTTTGAATATTTAATAATTGTTACCAACTTAGAGTGTGTACAATAAAGAATTAAGAAATAAAGAAAGTACTGTGCGGCCGTTGCGCCTGTAGAGGTCTGGCACAGCCTTTTATGTTGTCACCGCGGCAGAGAACTATGAAAATTTCGCCAAGAACAAAGAAGGAACCTGATCAAATCACACTCTACAGGCAGGTGTTTAAATAACACTGCCGTATAAATTAAGCGGCTAACAATTTCTACCTAAAACTAACTTGTACTGGTCATCATTTCGGGTAACAACGCAAACATATTAAGACTACGCAGTTGCAAAAGTAAGAAAACATCATGTTGTGTGTGAAAAAATACTAAAGTCAAACTCACAATTAAATGTACTTACTTATACACAGGGTTATTTTGCAATGTATGCCCATATTTGCAGAGGAGGTTCAGAATAAGTAGGTAACATATGCTAATGGTGAAAAAAATCAAAAAAAAATCTCCTTTTTATCTTTTATATTTATAATGCGTGGTAAAGCATTATTTTCACTGATTGTCATTCATAAATATCTAACACCTATTATTATACTACGCACGCACACACTTATAAGGGTCGCTATTAAACTAAAAATATAAGTTTATCATCAGCTTTTCAATATAATTTTCTTCATTGATGAACATGCAATGCATGTAGGCCAAAGCGTCAGCTGCCTAAATAGTCGAGCTTGTCGTGAAGCGACAATTAAATACAAAAGAAAACCTAACCTAGTAACAGCAAAACAACAAAAATAGAACAAAAACAAATAATATATTCAAGATTTAAAAGATATTTACAATTTTATATAACAAAAATGGAGTATGAAGATGAGGATGGATGATGTGATTTACAAATTATTTAAAAAAGATAATAAAAAAAAGGAGATTAGTGTCGAAGCTGAGCCTGAAGATCCAAAGTGTGCTCTCAGCGCCTGGAACGAGCACGCACGGCGTAGGTGAGAAGGCGTGGGCGTCTCTAGGCGACGACCTCAGGTGAATGCGGTGATTGCAGGATCCGGCGATTTCAGGCCAGACAGGGGCTTGCAGGATCCTCAGCGACTTCAGACAGCACAGAGGCCTGCAGGATCCGGTGACTGTAGGCGGGACAGAGGTTTGCAGGTTCCGGTGACTTCAGGCGGAACAGAGGTTTGCAGGTTCCGGCGACTCCAGGTAGAGCAGAGACTTGTAGGATCCCGGCGACTTCAGGTAGAACAAAGGCTTGTAGGATCCCGGCGACTTCAGGCAGAGCAACGGCTTGTAGGATCCGGCGACTTCAGGTAGAGCAGACGTTCGTAGAGTCCAGTGGCTGCAGGCAGGACAGAGGCTTGCAGGATCCCGGGGCAATGCGGCCCCGGGATAAGGCCTTTAGGAGATGCTTCGAACTCGAGAACTGAAGCGAGACTGAATTTCTTCACCGATTGTTCGGCTTTTATACCTTTCTAGAGAGAACGGAAAAATTATTTAAATTAAACGCAAATTTTTTGTAAATGGTCAAGAGAAAAGAGTATTTATGTGGAATTATCGAAATAGAAACAACAGACCGGTAGCAAATTTGAATATAATTGCCATAGAGACCAAATAAACAACGATGTCAAAACATGTCAAATTTTGGTTTTAGGCTTATAATAAAAAAACGGCAAGATTTAAGTGAAAAATGAGATATTATTGATATAGGAAAAAAGGTAGCGCAACTGCACGCACAAAGCCCGAAATTGCAGAGTTACGGAAAACTAAATAAAAGATCGAAAAAAGGTAGACTCCATTGACACCAATTTAAAAGTGCTGATAATGTGAAAATACGAAGTAGAAATGATTTGTTATTGTGTTCTTATGGTTTAAAATCGTTACAGGATCCTATGGAAATAAAGGTGATGTAAAATATCCAGTTTTGAGGTGAATGCAGAAAATCGAAACAGAATGGAAAAATGAATTTAAAATAATGTAAAATGATAAGTAAGTAGCATAACACTACAAACTTTAACTGTTGAATACTTTTATTTTGTGTTGTTAGACTTTATTTTTGGAGCGTTATTTTCGGGGTTTGGAATATTTAACTTTTTATTTTGCAACTTTTGGTAAAACTTAGTATTTTGTAACACTCCTCCATCGGAAACTCTTCCATTTGTTCCAAAATCAGCTAGTAAAAACCGATATCTTGCGTCAACTATCGCCATGAGAACCATGCTGTGGCGTCCTTTGTAGTTGTAGTAATAAGACCCGCTGTCAGAAGGAAGAATTATATCAACATGCTTCCCATCTATTGCCCCAAGACAATGAGGGAAATTCCAACTTTCTTCAAACTTGTGAATAATTTCTCTCCATTTATTAGCAGATCGGGAAACTGTAAAAAAGCATCATAACTATTATTGACAAAAGTAACACATGTCTCTGCCCCTACTAAAAAGATTCAGGAAACCATAGATGTAAGTACATGAAAATAAAACTGATAATTATATGAAGTATATATCTAACTATCTTTTAGTTATTTACATTTTAGAAATCTTATATTCGATTTTCACATGCAACGCTGACTTTATGTCTAGGTATATTATCATCGAATTGTACCTAATAAAGCCAAGAGCGGGAGCCAGGATACTCATAGCACAGGGTTACCTAGTATGGGCGCCTGTCTCCCAGAACAATTAAAAATGCTTTAACTATTTGTGTAAGAAATGTAACTGTGTAAAATGTGGGAGAAATAAATGTTTATTATTATTATTATCTCCCCTGCATATAATCATTTTGCAGAATTTTTTAAATAGCAGCACATGTTTCTTGAATTATTCGTCCTAAAGCTTGAGGCGATATTATGGCTGAATATTTTAGACACTCATATGATCTCCCTGATGCAAGAAATCTTAAAGTTGCCAATAGTCTTTCATGTGCCGTAATAGCATTTCTCATGACAGTGTCTTCTTTCTGAATTAGGGGAGTCACCATAGATAGGAGTTTTAAATAAGTTTCTTCATTCATTCGTACATAGTTGCGATAATCTTTCGGAGCAATCCTTAATTGTTTCACTAAATTTATATGAGATAATTTTTTTCGTTTCATTAACCAGTTTTCACCACACCGGTCTTTCCTTTTTGTTTTCTTAATTGCGAGCAATAAGCCTAGGATAGCTAACGCGTCGTCGTCCGTCACTAGTGACGCCATGGTTTCAACTGATGCGCTATCATGCAAACTTGAACGTATGGATGCACTGCAAACTTGACGCCGCTTCAAGCGTGCTGCAAACTTGACGATAGACTTGATCGTGTATGGCTGCCATAATTTCACGAGACGAAAAAGATTTAAAGTCACACATTGTTACAAGATTAGTCATGGATTATAGAATTATTTCTCGTAAATATTCGTAATTAAAAATACGTATTAACGTGCAAATTTATAGGCTAATTATTTATCGTAACTCATAAGTTATCTATGCTATAAAGAATATGTACAATTCCCCTTCTTATTTTACTACTTTGCTACCGATCTTAAATTTTGCCACACAATTAATTTTTTCGTTAAAATTCTCTAAAAAGAAAAATAAAGGTTCGCAAAGAAACAAATTGTTTGTTTCGGATAATGGACATGGCGAGCTCTTCTATCTCGCAAATTACTTCAGATTCCTTCTACGGTTTTAACTCCAATCGGTTCCATTAGCTGAAGAGACTTTTACAGTGAAATATATTTTAGCGTAGCTGATTAATTTTTATAACTGAAACAATAAAGGTTTCTTCAATTTGCGTTGAGATTGAGCAGTATAAAGAAAATCAAAAGTTTTAGAATAATAGAAATGTATTTAATAGACTTTCTTCATTGACTTTGAAGAAAACTTCATATACATTTAAACAATTTAGGATAATTAGGAAAATTAGCTTGGCCTTGATTAAACATAAAATAGAACTAGCCTATTTTGAGTAAAAAAAGGACAGTATATTATAAATCATCGTTTGGTATTGTTGCCACAGGTTCAATTCATACACATTTTACTCTGAAAGTGTGAATAACTTAATCGCTTACTTGGCATATTGTATTGTGATTTTAGTGATAATACTAGGTCATTGTCATGAAATAATTATATTGTCAAAGTTTCAGATCATTCAAACTCCTAAAATCTGGTGAAAATTCAGACATAAATATATGGATACATATACGGCAAGCAAATATAAAATGTGTAATCATTATTTAATATAAGATAATATTTCAAATCGATAACCTATCCCTTTTTTGTTTTAAGCAAAACGTTATAAAAAATTGTCACCAGTAAAAAAATCCAGCATTTATCATATTAATACCACATTATTTTTACCATATTAATACAACATTTTAGTAGTAGTAGAGCCACGCGGCAGTTTTTGCTGTCGCGCGGATGGGCCGACCGGCCGGGTGGTACCACGACCTCACAGAATACAATAAGTGCAGGTGGCCGGAGACCAAATCCTCCCCCCCCCCACTTCTGTAGTAACGGAAACAAATGAAAACTACTCCAGGAAAGTCCCGGCACCCCTGGTGACGGAAATTTCCTCGCTGAACATCCACGACCAAGCTACCATACTCTTCCTGAGCATGGGTATTCCAAGCTGCCCCACGTGTTCTAGGGGGGGAGCGAAATTCCGCTCGTGTAAGCTCACTAAAACGTATCGCCTTCGTATGGCCTTCCCGAGAAATTGTGCAATTGGATTATCAGTTTCTTTGCTGATCGAAGTATCAAAGTCGTAGTAGACGCTGCGTGCTCTGATAACAAGCCAATTAAGCCTTCCCCTTTCTACATGGACGACCGCACCCTTATCCGTCATATCCGGCTGGGACGTCACTCACGTAACGACTTTCCAGATCCTCGAGCCCTCAGAAGTAGCAGAGCCTAACGTAACTTAGGCCCGTTTCCATCGCTCCTTTTTCAGGGTCTCGATTTCCTTGGTGTTGTAAACTCGCAGCTCGACGTAGAATTTAACGCATCTTGTAAGGTCCGACTGCATGGTATAACCGGATCCCATGCACCGCGACAAATAGCTGCGGAACGGAGCTGCACGTTCGGGTGAACAATGAAAGTCTGCGTCGTCCTGTAAAAATATTAATAATTTTTTTTTTATAGAATAAGGGTGACAAACGAGCACACAGTCCATCTGATGGTAAGTGGTTGCTGTGGCCCATAGCCATCTACAACTATCTTCATTTGCGAATTAAAAAGCAAGATGCGTTGTCAGCCGTGAGGACTAATATAGAATGCATCTTTTCCAGTGAAATGGGTCTCTGGTTCTCTACACTCATCATACGAAACACAGCAACATTAAGCTGCTATTTTATGCTGGTATTCTGTGAGAGCGTGGTCCTTCCCCGGTCGAGCCGACCCATTCGTGCTACAACTATACTATTAATATAGCTGCAGCATGGCTCTACCACGTCCAATATACTATTTGACTATTTGCTGACTATGGCAAATACCCCCCGTATTTGCCATAGTCGCCACGCTTGGCGAGCGGGTTGGCAAGTTTTTTTTAATTGTATTTTTGCTGTTATCAAGAAGATGCTGCTGCCCATCTCCTGCCTGGTTCCCTTTCTCGCCTTTTACGACACCCACGGGAAGATATGGGGTAGTGGATATTCTTAACCGCCACTACACGGCACTCACAGGGAAAAAAGGTTCTCGAGTGGCAACCTCGTACCGGCAGGCGAAGTGTTGGGCGTCCCCCCACTAGATGGAGTGACGACCTGGTAAGATATGCAGGAAGTCAATGGATGCAGGTGGCTCAGGACCGTGCTTTGTGACATTCCTTGGGGGAGCCCTATGTTCAGCAGTAGACTTGTGAAGGGCTGTAATGGATGGATGGATGGATGATTCTGTAAGAGCGTGGTTCTTCCCGGTCGAGCCGACCCATTCGTGCTACAACTATACCACTAATATAGCTGCAGCATGGCTCTACCACGTCCAATATACTTTTGAATACTGATTCTGACACACACTTAACAGTAACCACAGGGTTTTTGTTACAAGTTAATATGACGAGGCAAAGTTAGGACAGTTTCTTATTAAATTTTCATACAGTCAATCAGCAATGCCTAGGTTAAGCTCGTAATAGTTTTTTTAATAGTTTATTCTGTTTAAATCAACACTTAAGTATTTAAATCGTCATCATTAATTATTCTCAGCTCTTGTCAAACTAAGTCTCAACTCACTGCAGTTTTAAGTTATAGCAGGTTGACACTTAGTTTCACTTGTCATTAAAGTGCTATAATTATGTTAAAAAAGAGAAAAATATTTTCCTCACATAATATTATGTGCCGTTATTCTTTGAATATCAAACCGGAAGTAAAAGCTTGTTTTTAAAAATGTTTTTTGCTATTAATATATTTTTTAATTTTTGGTATCGCTGGAGATGATTCTAAATCTGCTCATTTCATTTAATATATCATTGACGGTTTTTGTTTTTTTTTTGTCACCAGCAGTTGACTCTTGACGGTCCCTACAACATTTGTGTTTACACCACCAAACTGTCCCTAACTTTTTCCGAGTCATAGCTCTGTAAAATAGGTAAGGCGGCCATCTTACATTCTGCCATTTTAAATTTTTTAACCGTCTCAAGAATTTTCCCACGGAAAATGAGCTCAGTTTCATGCCCGAGGAATGTTATATAGACGAAGTTTGATTTAACAAAACCATTTATATTACGATGTAGTGCTGCTGACTCCTTTGATCCTTTGTATATAAGGATTCGTCCACACAAATATAGCTTAATTAAAAGCAACTTCATGGTATATTTTAGGAACGTCACACACAATAACGTGCCTTGACGTTGCAATATTTTGCTCATTCATTTTTATAGTTTACATGAGTGAAAATAACCCCTGGGAATAAGGTGATCGCCACCATGCTGGTTCTATGAAAATTCATTTAAAATTGTATAATCAAAATTATTGTTAAGTGAAATTATGTTTAAAAAAAAAAGTCCCGCTGGGTTTCTTGCTGGTTCTTCCCAGGACAGGAGGTATTTTCCGAACCAGTGGTAAATAAAATAATGACTTTCAATAAGTATTATGTAATAATCCATATTGAATAAAAATCATTCTATTCTATTCTATTCTATTCTATTAGCGTTAATCATTGTAGGAAGTTAACTTTGCCAAAAAAGCTTGGCTAGTACCTCTGAACTAATTTGGATCTGAACCTTTGACCTCATGACCAGCAGTCATGGAGCTGATCTTATTTAAATATTATATATATACTGGCTGACCCGGCAAACGTTGTTTTGCCATATACATTATATCTAGGAAATATTTTTTAGTTTTAAAAGTCGCGATTAAAAAACAGTGGTTGATGATAGAAGGGTGAAAATTTTAAGTTTTATTTATTTTTCAATGCTAAATCATAATAAAAAAAATAAAAAAATATTTAGGGGTGGGTACCCTTTGAGAATTTTATATATTAGATATACATATTATAGAAGAGGGGGCAAACGAGCATGCGGCTCACTTGATGGTAAGTGACTACAGCCACCCATGAACAACCTCAACACCAAGGGAATTGCAGGTGCGTTGCTGGCCTTTTAGAAAGTAGTAGTCTCTTTTCTTGAAGTTCCTTAAGTCGTATCGGTCCGGATATATTGCCGGTGGTAAACAATTCCAAAGAGAAGTTTTGATGTACCCTAGTTCTCTGTCCATTCTTAGTTTCCTTTTATGGCGACCCATTTCGCAAAATTAAGGTTTATTACCACGCAAACTCAGAAAATTTTAGGAATTCTTAATTAAGTAGATAAAGAATAATTAACATATCTGCGGCGATGAACAAATCCTATTTGTAACTTAACTGTTGTACATTGACTAAAAGGCAATTCAGAACTGGTCGAATCTTATGTTTAATATCCTTGTTTTACCTACTCCTTTTCTGCATCGGTGTCCATCTGTGTAGGTAACACCCCTCATTACTATATCTACCGCCTATAGTTCGGCCGTTCAGAGAATGCGTTCCTGACACTTATCAGTTAGTCACAACTAGTAATGGGCACAACATAACACTGAGTTCGTTACCGTTCCTCCAAAATGAACCGCAGCGTTATTTTTAAGATTATTTTCGTTTTAAATTGGCGGAATCATTTAAAATTTATATTTTAGTAATTTAAGTGGAAAGAAAAAAAATGTAATATTAATATAATAAAATTGTTTTAGTTTTTCTTTGTTACAAACTTACAATCTGTATTTCTATGCAATAAAGTACATTGAATTGAATGTGCGTACAGAATATTAATCAGACTCCGATTCGCTTGAGGAGGTGGTGTCTTCATCATCATCTTCGCCTACATGTATAATTATATTATTATCAATAACAGAATCAATCCTGATATCTCGGTCAAAATGTTCCACATTCAGGTTTTTAGTCTTCTCAACAACCTTTGCCCAGTCATCTCTTGTGATTTCCCCGCAGGCTTCTTTTAATAGGGTCATCATCTTTTTCGTGCTGAATGGCGGGGAAGTATTGTGGCGGGCGGAGTAACCTTTTATTTGAGCCCAGATTAGCTCAATCGCGTTATATTGGCAATGATACGGTGGAATTCTTAGAACGCGATGACCGTACTCCAGAGCCAGTTCATCGATTTCGTTTCGCACATTTGCCGCTTTATTTTCTTTTACTAATTTAATTATTTAATAAAGTATAACTGTATAAGAACAGATTACGATACTGTTATTGCCTGTTATTGTTAGCACAGCACTACAAATATAAAGCGCTGACATAAACTTGTAATAGCGCAGTATAGATTTAGAAAAATATTGTTTACCAAGTTATTTGACACTCAGTTTGGCACAAAATTATAACATTCATTGATTATTGATATAATAATGTTGTTTTAATACTCATCAATTGTTAAAACGGTAAACAACCAGCAAAAATATTTTTATCGTAACTGCAATGCCATTACAAAGTTACGTCGTCAGTTCAATCGCGACGTGTCAGGAACGCATTCTCTGAACGGCCGAACTATAATAGCAGTGCTTGCATTGCTGTGTTTCAGTCTACGTACGTGTATATTATAATTTATACGACTTTTATTATTATATTTTATCGTATATTTTATAATCTATTGTAATTATAAAATATACGATATTTTATAATTACAATAGATTATAACGTTTGCCGTGCCGTGTAGTGGCGGTTAAGAATATCCACTACCCCATATCTTCGCGTGGGTGTCGTAAAAGGCGACAAAGGTAAACAGGCAGGAGATGGGCAGCAGCATCTTCCTGATAACAGCAAAAATACAATAAAAAAACTGCGGTTGCCAACCCGCTCCCCAAGCGTGGCAACTATGGCAAATACCCCCCTATAAATGTAACAAAGAAAAGGCCCCCAGTCCCCGGCGGCCCCGCTATTCCTGGCTACGGTGGCGACCATGGTAACGGCGGGGCAGGGGGTGCTAAGAATCTCCGGTGGAGGTTCGGTTGCCACCTACAACGACTCGACCTGGCAACATACAACGCACGCACCCTGAGGACTGACGAGAAGATTGTGGAGCTGGAAGAAGAGATAGACAAGTTACGCTGGCATATTATAGGATTATCCGAAGTCCGAAGAGAGGGGGAGGACACGGTAATCCTCGAATCCGGCAACTTGCTCTATCACCGGGAGGGCGACCATCTGTCCCAAGGAGGTGTCGGATTTATCGTCCACAAGTCTCTCGTTAACAACGTTGTAAAGATTGAGAGTGTGTCGACGAGGGTTGCGTACCTTATACTCAGAATCACCAAACGGTATTCGCTGAAGGTCATACAGGTTTACGCACCAACCTCGGCACACCCCGATGAGGAGGTGGAGGAAATGTATGAGGATATCTCTAGAGCCATGCATTCCTCTAAAACCCAATATATGGTGTTAATGGGAGACTTCAATGCAAAAGGCACAAGAGAGAATGGTGAGCTGAAAGTGGGGAAATTTGGAATTGGGCAACGGAACCCAAGGGGCCAGCAGTTGGCCGACTTCATGGAGAAAGAGGGACTCTTTATGATGAACTCTTTCTTCCAGAAGCGGCCCCACAGGAAGTGGACCTGGTCGAGCCCCGACGGTTCGACAAAAAATGAGATTGACTTCATTATGACGACCAGACGACAACTGTTCAGTGATGTCTCAGTGATCGCGAGGGTGAAAACCGGCAGCGATCACCGAATGGTTAGAGGCACACTGAACCTAAACGTTAAGTTGGAGAGGTCTCGTTTAATGAAGTCAACGCTCCGTCCCCCTCGTGCTCTAATCCAAAGTCTCGAAACCTTTCAGCTCGAGTTACAAAACCGTTTTCAGTGCCTAGAAGACTGCAATGAAGTTGACGATATGAATGATAAGCTCGTGGAAACTGTCCATGCGGTCGGAGCTAAGTTCTGCCAGACCCGCCGCAGAAGAACACAAAAACTCTCCAATCACACTCTTAATTTCATGGCTGTTAGACGGGAGATGAAGCTACATTCTTCAACAGATTTGACAGCATACAGGCAACTGAACAGACAGATCTCCAAATGCATGCGGCGGGACTTACGCAACTTCAATACAGCTCGTATTGAACAAGCAATTGAGCGGAACCAAGGTTCCAAAGTCTTTGCCAGAGATCTGTCTGCCAGAAAGAGCCAACTGTCAAAGCTGAAGACAGAATGTAGCAGAATCGTTTCCGGGGCACCTGAGATTTTGAGTGAGATTGAGAGGTTCTATGGGCAGCTGTACACGTCATCGTTGGAGCCACACGCAAGTGTGAGTAACGATCCAAGAGCGAGTCTTATTCGATATTATTCCGATGATATCCCGGACGTCAGTCTGAGCGAGATTAGAATGGCTCTCCAGCACCTTAAAAACGGCAAGGCCCCAGGCGAGGATGGAATTACAGCGGAGCTTCTGAAAGCGGGTGGAAAACCGGTACTTGAAGTCCTTCAGAAGCTCTTTAATTCCGTCCTCCATGGAGGCATTACACCGGAGGCGTGGAGCAGAAGTGCGGTGGTCTTGTTCTTCAAGAAAGGCGACAATGCTCTCTTGAAGAACTACAGACCGATTTCCCTTCTGAGCCGCGTCTACGTGCTGTTTTCGAGAGTCATTACGAATCGTCTCGCACGCAGACTTGACGACTTCCAGCCTCCCGAACAAGCCGGGAACATGCAGTCCGTCGAGTCCCGGACTTTTTCAGTTCGGGGCCCTACGGACCGCCTCAGCTACATCATGCGGTGTTATGATGACGGGGTCCATGGGCGTAACATTTGCAAACCGACTCGCCGCAACTTCCGTCCAAGGGCCCTCGCTGTGGTTTACGGTCTCTGACCACAGGCTGCGCCAGAATGCGACAGTGTCGGCCTGATGCGATGCTGGGCCCGTTCCACGTACCATTGGCCGCTCCAATGATTCATTCATCACTCTGGAAGAGACAATTTGGGTTGAACCGTGTCGACCTCTCGGTATATCTGCGAATCCGCTTCCCCGAAGCAGCGATTCTCTGCTTCAGGTCGTCTATGCGCTCCGTCAGTTTTTGCGTTATATCCGGCTGGGACAAGCTGATATATGTCCCAGCAAACGCCATCCTGACGGTGCGCACAATTCTCGGCCTATTATTGCCCGACCTGAAGCTTATCAGTCTGCGGATGAGGGGCCCTTGCCTTTGCGATGCGGTCCTCAATCCATCTTCTCCAGGCTGGGATAGCGCTACTTTGCCTAGTAGCGCGTCCAGCCGTGGGAAGTTTGGCGCCAATAATACGGCAAACTGCCAGTGCAGCGCCAAAAAGAATTGAGTCCGTCTCGCAAAGGTCCCGGCTGGCTTCCAAATAAGTCACCAGAATTGGGTTGAGAGCCCTCACGACAGCCCGATTCCGCTTGCTTAAGGGTACGCGGGGAAGTCGCGGTCGATTTTCAAGAGGCGTACTTCGCGCTTTCATCATTGTCTGAATCTACTACAACTGGAATATCCGCGGCGGCATCCACGTGCGCAGGTTGCTCTGCAATTAGTGGCGTCGCATTATCAGCTGTAGCATTTTCATCCGATGAGGGAACAGCCTCACGTAGTTCGGCGTCACCAAATATGTAGGAGCGCAGGATGTACCGAACTCGGTCTGCCAGGTTTTGCTCTGTTACATGAACAGATGGCTCCAGCTCTGCAAAAAAGCGATGCATCAGAGCCCGATACGCCAACATTCCAGTTTCTTCCCCTTTTGCCCTAAAATACGCTCGCAATGCATTTGCGTTCATAATATTCGTCCAACGCATGCGACGTGTTCCAACAGCAGCGGGTGCCGCTTGCTGAGTCCGAGAAGACCCGAGCCCTCTGGTGGGGATGATGGATGCGGGCGGCTACTAGGTGGTTTTGTAGCCCCCCGCGCTTGGTTGGCGACCCGCATGCTGTCGCGTCCAGCGCCAGCTCCAGACGCGCCCTGGCGACCTCCAGGCAGCGGCCCTTTGCGCAATCTTTTATTCTCCGTCATCCATATTATTAATATTATAATAACTTATTATTATTATTATACTAACTTATATAGTTTACTCATCTGGTTGGGCTGTATAAATATATAATTGTAAATGAAAATAATAAACATACATAAATATCAACAAAATAAAATAAATGCATAAAAAATACATAAATAAATAAAAACCCAACCAGATGGAAGCCCTCGGCAGGGGAGACCAAACGGCCGAGGGTTAGGGGGAAAGGGAAAGAAACCGGCGGACGATGCGGGCGGTATCGAGGAGCACCGCCTTCTGCATTTGAGCTTGGAGCGGTCCGTCACGGAGTCCCAGTCGCCTCAGATGACCCGAGAGGCTGACTGGGATTAACCCGTTCGCAGAAACGACTACAGGTATAATTTCGGCCGGCAGTCCACCCCACATGTCGGTCACCTCGTGAGCCAGGTCCAGATATTTTGTTCGCTTATCTGTTTCGGCTTTCACGAGGTTCTCGTCATACGGAATGGTAATGTCGACCAAAAATATCCTTGACTGTGCCCGGTCCATCAGCACAATATCAGGCTTATTCGCAAGAATGGTCCTGTCTGTGATGATGGCCCGGTCCCAGTAGAGCCTGGCGCGGTCATTTTCGAGCACGGCTTCCGGCATGTACTTATAATAAGGCAGTTTCCGATCCACGAGACCGTATTTCAGAGCGAGCTCCTGGTGTAGAATCCTGGCTACTAGGTTGTGCCTATGCAAGTACTCAGAGTTACTAACTTATTATTATTATTATTATTATTATTGGTAAAAATGTCACGTATCTGTTTTGCTGCGTTACGCCTCTAGCCTTTTCTTAGTTTATTAATATTATTTATTATATTTAATATACTATTCATTAGCTAGGTATATGTCGTGTTAATAAAACCGTATATTTACAGGTCGATCAATCCTTTCTCTTCGGACGAAGAGGTCAGTACTGGAGCATCGGAAACACCCGCTCCTTGCACATCGAACAAGCAGAGCGAGTCAAGTCGGCTGGAAAAGGACTCGAAACCTCTCCAGTCAAAGCCCAAGAAGAAGGCGGTATTGGCTAAATCAACCGTTCAAAGCCTCTTTGCTTAGATTTTCTGGCACAATGTTTGATCAATAGAAAATTCAGTGAGTGCCATGAAATTCGATTAATAATTAAAGATACAGTTAAAATAGTTTTCCAGGGTAATAGCCGGTAAAATAAAATGTTTATGTTAGATGGATATAAAACGGGTTGATTACGCTCTTATTCTTCCTTGGCAGCCGCAACTAACTGACGTCACTCACGTGACGGCTTTCCAGACCCTCGAGCTCTCAGAAGTAGCAGAGCCTAACGTAACTTAGGCCCGTTTCCATCGCTCCTTTTTCAGGGTCTCGATTTCCTTGGTGTTGTAAACCCGCAGCTCGACGTAGAATTTAACGCATCTTGTAAGGTCCGACTGCATGGTATAACCGGATCCCATGCACCGCGACAAATAGCTGCGGAACGGAGCTGCACGTTCGGGTGAACAATGGAAGTCTTCGTCGTCCTGTAAAAATATTAATAATTTTTTTTATAGAATAAGTGTGACAAACGAGCACACAGTCCATCTGATGGTAAGTGGTTGCTGTGGCCCATAGCCATCTACAACTATCTTCATTTGCGAATTAAAATGCAGATGCGTTGTCAGCCGTGAGGACTAAGATAGAATGCATCTTTTCCAGTAAAAAGGGTCTCCGGTTCTCTACACTCACCATACGAAACACAGCATCATTAAGCTGCTATTTTATGCTGGTATTCTGTGAGACAGGGGGGTATTTGCCATATTTGCCACGCTTGGCGAGCGGGTTGGCAACCGCAGTTTTTTTTATTGTATTTTTGCTGTTATCAGGAAGATGCTAATGCCCATCTCCTGCCTGTTTCCCTTTGTCGCCTTTTACGACACCCACGGGAAGATATGGGGTAGTGGATATTCTTAACCGCCACTACACGGCACTCACAGGGAAAGAAGGTTCCCGAGTGGCAGTCTCGTACCGGCTGGCGAAGTGTTGGGCGTTCCCCCACTAGATGGAGTGACGACCTGGTGAGATATGCAGGAAGTCGATGGATGCAGGTGACTCAGGACCGTGCTTTGTGACATTCCTTGGGGGAGGCCTATGTTCAGCAGTGGACTTGTGAAGGGCTGTAATGGATGGATGGATGGATGATTCTGTGAGAGCGTGGTTCTTCCCGGTCGAGCCGACCCATTCGTGCTACAACTATACCACTAATATAGCTGCAGCATTGCTCTACTACGTCCAATATACGTTTGAATACTGATTCTGACAACACACTTAACGGTAACCACAGGGTTTTTGTTACAAGTTAATATGACGAGGCAAAGTTAGGACAGTTTTTTATTAAATTTTCATACAGTCAATCAGCAATGCCTAGGTTAAGCTCGTAATAGTTTTTTTAATAGTTTATTCTGTATAAATCAACACTTAAGTATTTAAATCGTCATCATTAATTATTCTCACCTCTTGTCAAACTAAGTCTCAACTCACTGCAGTTTTAAGTTAGGCCCTGTTACGGCCTACGGCTGCTCCCTTAAAGGATCAGATCCTCAGGGGCCCATGAGCTGTAGACTTCCCGAGCAGACGTAGGTCGAGCCTCAATGTGGCCACGTGGAATCTCTCTAATTACGCTAAAATATATGGGGGAGCGTTATACTACGGCCAGTCGACCGGAAGAAATTTGGACGAAGCTTACTTACCTATATTCAAGGCGACTGGTCCCTCCGGAGTCGGTCAGGTCGCATGTGGTTGTGTAGTGCAAGGGAAAGAATGGTGATGTGGTGTGTATCTGGGTGTGACTGATGGTGATTGCACCTAGACCTTAGCCGTCGGCAGCAGCCGGGGCGTCGACACCGCTCCAATTTGAGGGGGCCCTCCGAGGCTTTGTCCACATTCACTTTCCTTGTTCGTCACGATAACAGTCACTTAACTCTATCGTACGATTAACTAACTTACAGAAGCCACTAACTATCGCGGGGTATAAAGTTACCGCACAAAACACGCACGGAGTTTCTGGATCAAAGGTCACTACCGTTTCGCGTTGCAACAGTTAGTTCTAGAATACAGAGGCCGCACTAGCTAATATTGTCGAATGCACTTATACAGATTCTAAGTCGGACCCAATAAGTCCCGGGGAAGCTCTCCAGTAGGGATACGCGCCACAAAATTCTTAGACCGTATTTTTACTGTCCGCGCTTAATTATTCCGAGTTCCCGCGCTTAATTGGCAGCGTGCCAATTGTTAGCACATCTGGCAGACGACTGACCGCCCTTGGGCGTTTTTCGCACGACCGAAAGTCAAACCGGTATCGCGCCGAGCCGAGTGACATCTGGCGTCGATTCTTGACAGCGTTGAGTGCGAACAAACCCCCGTCCCGGACATAAGGATTTAGGTCCGCGAGCAAACCGGTCAGCGGGACTAGGTCGAGACTGCAAGTTGCAAGACCAAATCTACAACCAAACTAGGCCACCTTAGGCAACCTATCAGATCTTGCAACCCTAACCAACGCCTCAAAAGACAGCCCTAATGTGGCAAGCCGGAGGGCCAGCCTCCACTGGATGCCCCTCCTGAGCATCGCAGCATTTTAACAAGTCCTGTACTGGACAGATGTCCGACGACCTCTTTCAAACACCTATCTGTGCCCCTACGATTAGTTCCGCAATCCGACCGGATCAGGTCTGCAAACGGCGACGCGACACGAAGCGGCCTCAAGCGGCCTCCTAAGCTTCAGTGCAGAGAGCACTAATATTGTCGAATGCACTTATACAGATTCTGAGTCGGACCCAATAAGTTCCGGGGAAGCTCTCCAGTAGGGATACGCGCCACAAAATTCTTAGACCGTATTTTTACTGTCCGCGCTTAATTATTCCGAGTTCCCGCGCTTAATTGGCAGCGTGCCAATTGTTAGCACATCTGGCAGACGACTGACTTTTCACTCGCGACCCGCGCGCCACTGCACGCTCGGAAGAACTTCAAACCGGTATCGCCCAGAGCCGCGCGCCCCCTAGACGTCGATTCCGACAACAGCGTTTTGCGCGAACAAACCCCCGTCCCGGATATAAGGATTTAGGTCCGCGAGCAAACCGGTCAGCGGGACAAGGTCGAGACTGCAAGTTGCAAGACTGAATCTACAACCAAACTAGGCCACCTTAGGCAACCCATCAGATCTTGCAACCCTAACCAACGCCTCAAAAGATAGCCCTAATGTGGCAAGCCGGAGGGTCAGGCTCCACTGGATGCCCCTCCTGGGCATCGCAGCACTTTAATAAGTCCTGTACTGGACAGAAGTCCGACGACCTCTTTCAAACACCTATCTGTGCCCCTATGATTAGTTCCGCAATCCGACCGGATCAGCTCTGCAAACAGCGACGCTACACGAAGCTGCCCAGACAAATTTGTGCCAGCAGTTGCTTCAGTGCAGAGCGCACCCACAAATTCCACATGAACGTCGTCTGTGGAGAGCCAAACGAAACGCACAGATAGTCCCTAGTATGAATTTTCAACAAGTAGGCCTAGCCAGGCCACCCACCATATTATCATTTACTAAAATAGTGCGGCAGCTGATTTCAATCTGATAATCTCCAAAACTAGCTAGCCGGTTAGGCATCAATGTGCAACTACAGAATTAATTCAACCAAATTAATCACCGATGCGCATAGGTCAACTTGCAAATTAAACAAAACAATAACGTAAGGGACAGCCCTACTTCTTCGCAAAGCAAAATGATTAAACACTATCATAAACATAAACATAATTTTTCAAATAGTGCGCCATTCCATTTCAGATGAATTCAAATTTTCCTTTCAGCAAACAGACGCAACAATCAAATACAGTGATTAAATATATTTACAAAACACATGCAGCAGCATTTAAAGGAGTAGATTAAATTCAATTCTTTTAATTTAAACCGCTACAAATAGGAAAATTTCGCGGAAAGCCCAAAGCAGTTTTTAATTTTAATTCAAGTATTTTTTGACCAAGTGCTCGACCAACCAAATCTAATACCCCTTGACAGCGTGATTCAACGCTCCATAGGGGCCCCAATCTTCCCACCACCAAGAGGAGGCCACATGGCGTGAACCCGGGATCAATCGAGCACAACCGCTAACAGTCGCCACTCGGGTTGTACGCCTTCACCGAGGCCGTCGGCAACAGAACATTTTGACAAGTAGACTGTTGGCGGCTTAAGGCTCAGTGGAGGTGGCCGTGGTGGGAGCCAAGGCGGCAGCTAGTTAGGGCCGCCTCCATCAAATGGGGAACAGTGGTACATCAGTCGCGGTCACTCAGCTAACGGGAGTGAGAAGGGTCCAGCGGACCGATGAGTGGCCGTGAAGTTCCTCTCCACACGCTGAAGGGGGGTGATGACACCCCCGCCCCTGGGGGAATTACCCCCCGACTGGTCGGGGGAGGGACCCCTTTCAAACTTAGGGGCCTGGTGGCTGGCCGGCGGGCGCCGATTGTCGCCCGGCAGAGGGTGTGGCTGAGCGCCCCCACCCGTGGGGGTCGAGGGCCTGGCAGAGCCCCGAGAGGAGACGCCGTTCGCACCCAGGCACAAAACTGCATGGTGATTGCCCTGGCAATGCAGACAGGGCCGTCGATGCGGATAGTCTCGCTGGAGGTGGCCCTCCCAGACATGAACAGCACCAGCGGCGCTCCTTGGCGATAGTTCGCCTCGCCGAAACCGGCTTACCTAATAATTTCGGGCACGACGTTACCTGGTGATCAGATGCTCGACAATAGGAGCAGGGGGGGTTGACGACGACTTGCCTGGCGGGTTCAGCCTCTCACTGGGCACGTCTCATAAGTCGTCAACGGTGCCCGCCGCGTTCTCGATCTGCCGGCACTGCTCCTCCAAAAACCGCAGCAGGTCATAGAAGGGCGGAATATAGGAGGCCTCGTCCCCGCCGTACTTCTCCTCAAAATGGATTCGAAGGTCGAGAGGTAGACGGGACAGCACGATACGGAGCAACAAAAAAGCCCATTCGCCCACTGGTAATTCCAGCCGCCTCAACGTATTACAAGCCACCAAGACTGGATCCAACAGGTCCGGACGCAGTCTGGCCCGGTCACTAAGCAGCGGGAGGCTTAGAAGCTGCTTAACATGTTCGTCCGCAATTCGCCGGACGTTGGCGTAACTTCTGGCTAGGAGGTCCCGAGCAGTCTGGTAGGCGTCGTCCGACAATCTCAAGTGGCCGACGACGCCCAGGGCCTCCCCCTCCAGTGAGGCCAGGAGGTACGCCATCTTTTGGCTCGGGGTCAGGTCACTCCGGGCGTCCACTAGGCTATCGAAAAGACCAACGAAGGTCAGCCATTCGGAATGGACCCCGGAGAACTTTGGCAGGTCCAGAGTTGGGAGTCGTCCCAACAGCTCCGGCTGAAGCTGCTTCAGAGAGGACTCGGACAGGTCACTCATCCGAGCTTCACGCGCCTCCTCGGCATACCTGCCTTCAGCCTCGATCAACTCGTCCGTGAGCCACAAGAACTGCTCATAGTCCGCGAAGCAGGAGTCCAGGACTCCCTTCTCCACATCCGAATCCTCGAGCTCAGCGTAAGCCTACTCCACTACGGCCCTTCGAGCATCCACCTGCTCGAACCGCTTCATCAAGTTATGGACCCTATCCGGTCGACCAATCAAAGCATGGGCGCTTGTGGCCCAGCGTAACTCAGTCCGCAAACAACGGATCAGTAGCTTGGGCGATGTCATCACTATTAAATACAAATTACGACGCGGCTTGAGCACAGATTACAAAGATAACAAACAATAAATACAACAAAAATTAACAGTTAATAAATGCAGTTCTTATCAAATCGCGTTGAATAGAAATTACACAAATACGAATTACTACGTATCAACCAAATACAAGTTAGCACAAAAGAAAAGACACAAATCAAATTGACAAATAACAAATAATAGTGCGATCAAATCAAGTAAAATTCAAATTGCGCAAATACAATTACTACTCTTTAGTTCAAATACAAATTACAATATAATCGAAAATACACATCACGGTCGATCAACAAAAAATGCCTAGCTCGGAAATCGAACCTTCGATAAGTAATCCACTACAACTATCCGACAACGATAATTAACCGATTACGTAAAAATAACCATCTACCTACATGACGTATATCTCTAGAAAAACTCCCGCTTGCGCAACCTAGGGCGCGGTTTTTCAAACTACCTACTAACCAAAAAAAGAGGCAAGCAGCAAACAACAAAGGGAAATAATTCTATTATTACGTACAAAAAAATATTTTTACGTATTACGGACGGGCGTGATTGTAGATACAAATTGAACCAATCAAACCAACGCTCCCTGCCACCAGAATTGTTTAATGTTTATCAACACTATGGTCGGGATCGACCGGGAATCGAACCCGGAACCGCGTTCTGCTACCAGTTTGTTACGGCCTACGGCTGCTTCCTTAAAGGATCCAATCCTCTGGGGCCCATGAGCAGAAGACTTCCCGAGCAAACGTAGGTCGGGCCTCAATGTGGCCACGTGGAATCTCTCGAATTACACTAAAATATATGGGGGAGCGCTATACTACGGCCAGTCGACCGGCAGAGGAATTAGGCGGAGTTTACTTACCTATCCCAAGGCGACTGGTCCCTCCGGAGTCGGTCAGGTCATATGTGGTTGTGTAGTGAAAGAGAAATAAGTGATGTGATGTGTATCTGGGTGTGACTGATGGTGATTGAACCTAGACCTTGGCCGTCGGCAGCAGCCCGAGCGTCGACACCGCTCCAACTTGAGGGGGCTTCCGAGGTTGTCCACCGTCACTTTCTTCTTTCGTCACGTTGACAATCAATTAACTCTATCGTACGATTAACTAACTTACAGAAGCCACTAACTATCGCGGGGTATAAGGTTACCGCACAAGACACGCACGGAGTTTCTGGGTCAAAGGTCACTACCGTTTCGCGTTGCAACAGTTAGTTCTAGAATACAGAGGCCGCACTAGCTAATATTGTCGAATGCACTTATACAGATTCTGAGTCGGACCCAATAAGTTCCGGGGAAGCTCTCCAGTAGGGATACGCGCCACAAAATTCTTAGACCGTATTTTTACTGTCCGCGCTTAATTATTCCGAGTTCCCGCGCTTAATTGGCAGCGTGCCAATTGTTAGCACATCTGGCAGACGACTGACTTTTCACTCGCGACCCGCGCCCCACTGCACGCTCGGAAGAACTTCAAACCGGTATCGCCCAGAGCCGCGCGCCCCCTAGACGTCGATTCCGACAACAGCGTTTTGCGCGAACAGGCCCTATAGCGGGTTGACACTTAGTTTCACTTGCCATTAAAGTGCTATAATTATGTTAAAAAAGAGAAAAATATTTTCCTCACATAATAGTATGTGCCGTTTTTCTTTGAATATCAAACCGGAAGTAAAAGCTTGTTTTTAAAAATGTTTTTTACTATTAATTTATTTTTAAATTTTTGTTATCGCTGGAGATGTTTCTAAGTCTGTTCATTTAATTTAATATGTCATTGTCGGTTTTTGATTTTTTTTTTGTCACCAGCAGTTGACCCTTGACGGTCTCTACAACATTTGTGTTTACACCACCAAACTGTCCCTAACTTTTCCCGAGTTATAGCTCTTTAAAATAGGTAAGGCGGCCATCTTACATTCTGCCATTTTAAATTTTTTAACCATGTTTCATGCCCGAGGAATGTTATATAGACGAAGTTTGATTTAACAAAACCATTTATATTACGATGTAGTGCTGCTGACTCATTTGATCCTTTATATGTAAGGATTCGTTCACACAAATATAGCTTAATTAAAAGCAGCTTCATGGTATATTTTAGGAAATAAATTAACATTCTACTATCGTGGCCACAATAATACTCAGTGGTTGCAGTTTGAGCAAAATATAACTATTTGAATATCTGGGACATATTAATATTATAAGCTGAAAAAAAAAGGAAAATGGAATTTTGAAGATGCAGATTTTAATTATTTAATCTGGTGATATTGGCGACGTCTTATATTAAAAATAAAATAGTTTAAATACACAATTAATTACATACAAATCTTCTTTATATGCAAGCATAAACTCTCTAACACAAACACACTCTAAACAAACATAGTCTTCTAAAATTATGATATATAGAGAAGCTGAGAAGATAATTATTATGTATGTTGATATTGTAATAAGTTCAAGAATGTTTTTTTTTTTTTGTTATCAAGTCATCTCATGTAGATTATGCAAGATTATGCAAAATTAAAAGTACATTGACACATAAGATTTAATAGGAGATAAAAGTAGTAATTAAATAATAGCTTTGTTTTTATTTTAAATAGCCCACAGCCTTCAAAGCTTCTTTTAATTTCCAACTACATACCCGCGGTAAAACTAGAAGCCGCGGTAAAACACTAATGAAAAGATACAGGTATTCGAAGTTCTTGGCGTAATCTATCACATATTATAATTTTAGAAATAAATTATATCAACGTTAAATCACGTCACAATAACGTGCCTTGACGTTGCAATATTTTCTCATTCATTTTTATACTTTTCTATTAGCGTTAATAATTGTAGGAAGTTAACTTCGCCACAAATATACATTATTACTAGGAATTATTTTTTAGTTTTAAAAATCGCGATTAAAAAACAGTGGTTGATGGTAGAAGGGTGAAAATTTGAACTTTTATGTATTTTTCAGTGCTAAATCATAATAAAAATAAATAAATAAAATATTTAGGGGTGATATAAGGGTAGATATATATATTATAGAAGAGGGGGCAAACGAGCATGTGGCTCACTTGATGGTAAGTAACTACAGCCACCCATGAACAACCTCAACACCAGAGGGTGCGTTGCTGGCGTTTTAGAAAGTAGTAATCCCTTTTCTTGAAGTTCCTTAAGTCGTATCGGTCCGGATAAATTGCCGGTGGCAAACAATTCCAAAGAGAAGTTTTGATGTACCCTAGTTCTGTGTCCATTCTTAGTTTCCTTTTATGGCGACCCATTTCGCAAAATTAAGGTTTATTACCACGCAAACTCAGAAAATTTTAGGAAATCTTAATTAGGTAGATAAAGAATAATTAACATATCTGCGGCGATGAACAAATCCTATTTGTAACTTAACTGTTGTACATTGACTAAAAGGCAATTCAGAACTGGTCGAATCTTATGTTTAATATCCTTGTTGTACCTACTCCTTTTCTGCACCGGTGTCCATCTGTGTAGGTAACACCCCTCATTACTATATCTACCGCCTAATAGCAGTGCTTGCACTGCTGTGTTTCAGTCTACGTACATGTGTGTTAGTGTACTCTACTGGTTTTAATTATGATTATTTTAAAGATTATAGGATATTTTATAATTACAATAGATTATAACGTTTGCTAGCCAATTACGAGTATTAATTAATTATTAGAACATTATTGCTATAAGTTTAAAAGTTGATACTATTTGTCGTACGTAAATTAAAGAAAACAATGTATTTTATTATATTCATTTCGTATAAACGTGGCGCCGAAATTAATACCCAATAAAATCATGATACCACTGCCTAAATTATTTACGATATTCTGAAATGTCAATTGGATTGTTTAAATTAATGTGTATAGCATAAAACATACCTATTCATGTAATCAGTCTAAGCATAAAATACACTACAATACCCAATCAATCACTAAATATTGGCTTCGCTACCGCGCGACTAGCTGGCGCCCGGCCAACTTCAAATAATGATGTATATAGGTACAAAATATCGAAATCATACATGTGAAACTTGGAAAATATCAATTTCATATTTTGTTATAACTACATCATTATTAACAGCCCACTGATGAGCATAGGGCTCCCCTATAAATTACCTCATACTTTACCAGCATCTTTCTGATGACAACTAAAAATTATGAAAAACTCCGGTTGCCAACATGCTTGTAATGACTAGTATGAGGCGACCAAGAGCGAAGCAAGAGCAAGTCTTATCCAACACTATTCCGATGATATCCTATACGTCAGTCTCAGTAAGATTAGAATGGCTCTCCAGCACCTAAAAACGACAAAGCCCCGAGCGAGGATGGAATTACAGTGGAGCTTCTGAAAGCGGGTGGAATACCAGTACCAGTAAGTCCTTCAGAAGCTCTTCAATTCCGTCATCTGGACATTTAGGCCTCCTCTCATCAATCTTATGTTAAAATCTGTCCGATCACGATTTTCCTTTTCTTTCCCTAAGTCGAGATTTACGATACCCAGGGGATATATTACGACCACACATTGTATCTGTACGAATATATACTAGCTGAACAAACTCAACAGACATCTGTGAAGAAGGTTTCAGTGGCCGTGTGAAACTAAAACAAACGCATTATTTTGGGAAAGATATTTTTATACAATAAGGGCGATAAACTAGTACACAGTTAACTCACACAGATCTAAGTAAGCTTAGGGTTCTTAATCGGAATATGAAATCTCTAGTATACAACTTTAAGTATTTTGTAACACTTCAATTTCAATCTCAATCTCAATTTACGTGGTAGAGCCATGCTGCAGCTATATTAGTAGTATAGTTGTAGCACGAATGGGTTGGCTCGACCAGGGAAGGACCACAGTCTCACAGAAAACCAGCGTAAAATAGCAGCTTAACGCTTCTGTGTTTTGTATGGTGAGTGTAGAGAGCCGGAGACCCTTCTTACTGGAAAAAAGGCATTCCATCTTAGTCCTCACGGGTGACAACGCATCTGCATCTTCAGTCTTTATTGAGGATAGATGTAGATGTCTATGGGTCACAGTGACCACTTACCTTCAGGTGGACTGTGTGCTCGTTTGTCACCCTATCCTATAAAAAAACAATCTGAATTTATCATTAAAGCTGTAAAGAAGCTGTTTTTTTACATGCTATCCCTTGCTTATACAACTCTAAGTGTTATTCACTATAATCTTATTTCTGGACAATGGTGTATGCAAACTCTATTCTAAAGCTTATTCTTATGGTGTCATTGTACACTTTTGTAAATAAGAGATATGAGAAAATATGAGTGATATAAAACTAAAAAAAAAATAACAGCCATAGTACAACATAAATCTGTATAAGTGACAGAAAATCGCCATTTCTCATGCGCTGCACACATTGATAACAAAATTAATTTGTTATCAATATGTGGCAAAAAGGAAAAAGATTTGGTGCAGAAAAAGGATCATGTTAAATCTAAATTAATTTTATCGAACACTATTTCCAAGACAAAATTTTTCATCTTTTGTACGTATATCGAAAGACAGTTATATGCTATGTAAAAAAAACTGCTATACAGCGTAAGTAATAAAAATATCCTATTATAGAACTGATTAAAAACCAATAGCTGCATGATATAATTCATGACATACATAGTACAGCTACTAAGACTATAAGACCCTCGAAATAGCGTTTAGGCTGTTTAGCAAATTGCCGCGATTTCAAGACCCATAAAAACAAAATTAAAAATATAAATTTGGGAGTATTAGACATTAGTCTTAGCCTATACCTTTATTTCAGTTTGACTAATGATCACTGTGCCCCAATTTGCCATCATATCCATTAATTTTTTTTTATTCTAACCTATACAACCGATATTTAGTTACCGTATTTAGTATTTTGTCCTTATATATTATTTTGTTATTTTGCTGTTGATGCAACTTTTCGTTAGAAGTATACAAGTTTACCGTAAATCTAATTTGGCACGTTTATTTCACCAATTATCATCGTCAAACTCAACTCGAATTCAAATTTAATATTAATATGTTTAATATATGTACATAGGTACATTAAGTGTCATCATCATTGAATAAACATTCTTTTTGTTTTATATTCATTTGTAATCCCATTCAAAAACCAATTTACTCGTAGAACGTTTGTCTTTATAAGTCACTTATAAGATAATATCTGTAGTGTAAGTTTCCTTGCACTCCAAATAACAGCCGTAATACAGCAGTTATACAGTGTCGTGAAGCGACAGTTAAAAACAAAAAAAAGAACCTAACCTAGCAACAACAAAACAACAAAAATAGGGCAAAACAAATAATCTATTTAAAATATAAAAAAAAGATGTTTACAGATTTATATAAAAAAAAATGATGTATGAGGGTGAAGATGGGTGACGTGATTTACAATTATTTCTAAAAAAAGATAATAAAAATGATGAGTATTGAAGCTGAGGCCGAAGATCCAAGTGGTACACCGCTTTTGGTGGTGGTATTCGCTGCCCACAGATTATACACAGGCTGTGCTGGTGGTAGGCCCACAGCGCCTGGAATAAGCGCTCGTAGCGCCTGGAGCGAGCACGCACAGCGTAGGTGAAGGCGTGGGCGTGTCTAGGCGATGACTTCAGGTGAAAGCAGAGATTTGCAAGATCCGGCGACTTCAGGCAAGACAGAGGCTTGCAGGATCCCAGCGACTTCAAGCAGGACAGAGGCCTGCAGGATCCGGCGACTTCAGGCAGGACAGAGGCTTGCAGGATCCGGCGACTTCAGGCAGGCCAGAGGCTTGCAGGATCCGGCGACTTCAGGCAGGGCAGAGGCTTGCAGGGTCCCGGCGACTTCAGGCAGGACAGAGGCTTGCAGGATCCCGGGGCAGTGCGGCCCCGGGATAAGGCCTTTAGGAGAAGCTTCGAGTTTGAGAACTGAAGCGAGACTGAGTTTCTTGACCGATTGTTCGGCTTTTATACCTTTTTAGAGAGAACGGAAAATTATTTAAATTAAACGCAAATTTTTTTTTAATTGCCAAGAGGAAAGAGTATTTATGTGGAATTATCGAAGTAGAAACAACAGACCGGTAGCGAATTTGAATAAAAATTGTCATGACAACCAGATAAACAACGATGTCAAAACATGTCAAATTTTGGTTTTAGGCTCGTAATAGAGAAACGGCAAGATTTAAGTGAAAAATGAGATATTATTGCTATAGGAAAAAAGGTAGCGCACCAGCGCGCATAAAGCCCGAAATTGCAGAGTTACGGAGAACTAAATAAAACATCGAAAAAGGTAGACTCCATCGACACCGATTTAAAAAGTGCTGATAGCGTGAAAATACGAAGTGAAAATGATTTGTTATTATGTTCTTATGGTTTAAAAACGTTACAGGATCCTATGGAAACAAAGGTGATGCAAAATATCCAGTTTTGAGGTGGATGCAGAAAATCAAAACAGAATGGAAAAATGAATTTAAAATAGTGTAAAATGATATGTAAGTAGCATAACACTACAACAGCCTCTTTTATTTATTTTTATTTATTTATTTATTTAGTTACAACAGTTTTACTCCAATTACGGTAATTAATAATTTTGAAAGGCACATGAGAACAAACTATGCTATAATTAAAACTATACTATGAAAAATACAAATTATATATCATTGCTTTCGCAAAATCGTAAACAAGCTGACAACAGCACATTCCAACTATCCGCAAATATATCAAAGTCGGGTGCAGCCCTCACAAAATCGTTGATTGCGCTGTGCATTCGACATAGTGGGGAATTAGCACGCGACAGCATGCGCGATGATGCCGTCGCGAATAATCTAGGCCGGCGAGATGGCCTATGTCGCAAGTAGTGGTCAGGCACATAGATCTTGCATAAGATATTGTGAAGTTCAGGGGCATCTATTACGCCTCTTAGAATTTTGAGTGCAATGATAATTATGTTGCGAGAAGGGCGAACTGCAAGAGAATTATACCCTAAGGTACCCAACAAAAATTGTGTGGGATATAAAAACGGGTAGTATCCGTAATTTTTTTTTATAAAGGAAACGTAAGAAGGCTTTTTGAACTCTTTGTATGGTCAAAACATACTTAGACTCATAAGGATTCCAAACATGCCGCTGATTCCAATTTACTCCTCACTAACGTGTTAAATAATTGTTTGATTACTTTTATATTTTGAAATTCTCGGGCATTTCGCAAAACGAATCCAAGGCATTTGAACAGTCAACAGCCAAGGCGGATATATGGGCATGAAAAGTTAAGCTACAATCAAAAGTCACGGCAAGATCTTTTATGGTTGTCACGCGCATTAGAGTAGTGTCTACTAAAGTGTAGGTAGCTTGTAGAGGCTGTAATTTGCGACTAAAAGTCATAACATAACATTTACTCGTGTTGAAAAACATTTTATTGTCAATACTCTACTGCTGGACCCGGTCGACGTCACTTTGGAGATGACTGTGATCGACATTTTCATTTATTTCAAGTGTCAGTTTTAAATCGTCTGCGTAAAGTAAGCATTTAGCATGCTTAACGACGCTAACAAGATCGTTGATCATAATAAGAAATAGGAGTGGACCGATTACTGATCCCTGACTAACTCCGGAGCGAGTATGGTATGATTGAGATAGGTAACAACCATGGGTAACATATTGGCGCCGGTTGCGAAGATAATTTGAAAAAAGGGATAGTAGTTTCGGCGTAAATCCTATAGCGCATAACTTTAGTAACAGTATGTCATTGTCCACTTTATCAAACGCCTTTTTAAAATCGAGGTATGGCACATCTACCTGCCTACCTTTATTTAGACTCTGCGAAATGTAATCCACAAGCGAAAGAAGATTAGTCTCTACTGAGCGACCAGGTCGAAAACCATGTTGTTCGTTGCATAAATAGGATTTTAACTGTTCGTAAATGACCCTATGTGCAATATGTTCAAAGACCTTGGTAGGGGATGAGAGTATCGCAATAGGGCGATAATCCTCAACAGAGGACCTGTTACTAGTTTTTGGCATGGGGGTGACATGAGATAGCTTCCACTGTTCGGGATAAGTGCCACTATGCAGAGCCAGATTAAATATATGACAAAGGGAGAGGGTGCAATATGTTCCTTACATCCTTTTTTTTTTAAACACGTTACCCCCACACTAGGATTTTCTCCTGTATCGTTGAGGCAGTTTACAAACACAAATTGCACAAGAACAAACATCCAGACCCGGAAACATTATTTGTAGGCCATACAAATATTTGTTCCGTGCGGGATTTATCTTAGTAATAGTTTATTATTTAGTGGATATTTGTCCTATCTTTGGCTGGTGTAGTGTTAGTGTTCACGGTATTATGTGATATGATACGAATCGATATGATGGTATTGTCGAATTCATGTGCTAAACCACCGAGGTTATATGGGTTACCGAAAATATACAAACCAAACGCTCCTTTACGTCCCATTGTGATCCAAATCGATTCACCAACGTATAAGTTGGCTCAACACTTAACAAAAATACTGTCACCACTGAGAGGACACACCAGAGCACACACAAAGGATTCATATCATTTTGTTAGTAAGATAAAAAACTCTCGCTGACCATAAAACTATGGTCAGTTTAGATGTTCAGTCACATTCTTATCTAGTGCAGACTGCATCTCTATTTTAACTAGGAAGCTAGAAGATAACAACATACTTACCAAAAATGCAGTATTACTCAAACACTGCCTCACATTTGGCTATCTATTGTGGTAACAGAGTTCTATAAGCAAGTAGATAGTGTGGCGATGGGCTCACATATGTATCTCCCGTAGTCGCCGACATATTCATGGAGGACTTTGAGGAGAAAGTTCTTCTTACTGCTCCTGTAAATCCAAGATTCTACAAACGGTACGTAGACAACACTTTCACAATTCTACCGTCAGCCAAAGTAACTGCATTTTTAGACCACCCCAACTCCACAAACTCTAAAATACAATTCACAATGGAGTTAGAGGCAAATAATTCTTTAGCTTTTCTAGATGGTTTAGTCATCCGCAATCCTGATAACACTATAAGGTCACACTGTGTGTAGGATCCGTCTGCCATCCATCCGTCAAGTGTCATATTCCTCTACAAGATGCAGGAGTGTACAAGCTGGATTGTGAATGTGGTCTCTCTTATATAGGACAAACAAAAATATCTATAAAAACCCGCGTACAAGAACATATAGTTGACTTGAAGCACCGACGTTCCGTAAAGTCTGCAGTTGGTAAACATGTTCAAGATCGTCACCGCCATTACATTAGATTTGATAGACCACAAATCCTCGCAAAATAGTACCGATTCCTAACAACGATCATTCGCGAGGCTTTTGAAATGAAAAAACATCCTAATTTCAAGAGAGGATTGCTGGGTTCTGCCATCTGCTTGGGATCCTATAATAAATACAATTAAATCCAAACCCACGCACTGCAAGCCTTTAAGATACTGTAAGCTCATTCTGCCTAGACCGGACCGGAGTTTTTGAATTAATATTCAAAAACTGAAGGTAACTGGGCTACATATGACATCGAGACGTCAAACACCTCAGACCCCCCCCCCCCCCCGTGGCCATAGGTGCTGTAAAGAATCAGAAACTTTGGGATTTAAAAAATTTAATTATACTTGATAGAATCCGTAAAATTAGTTTCATTTAATTAGTGTTTGACGTCCCGATGTCAGAGTTAACCCGGAGTACCTTCAGCTTTTTTAATTATTAACTAAAAAAGCTATTAGTGTTCGCTTAAATATAAGAAATCATTATGTGTGATAATTCATTATTTTAACTGATTTTACTGCGCACGCACACAATCGTAAGGGTCAATCGGTAGGCCAAAACGTTGTTGCCCATAAATCACATTAAATTTGGGATAATTTTAGAAAGCCAGAAGCCGTATTTACTCGTATTATCAAAAACTGCAATAACGGTAAATCTATCCTCCATGCCCAAGGGTGCTGTAAAGTGCTCGAAACGTTAGAAATATAAAACAAGTTAATATACGCGATAAAACCATAAAAACTAGTTCTATTCAAATGTGTAGTGATTTCTTATATTTCCGCGAACACTAATAGCTTTTTAATTAATAATTGATAAAGCTGAAAGTACTCCGGGTTAACTCTGACATCAGGACGTCAATCACCTCAGTCCCTCATGATCATGTTAATTAAACGCGATAGAAGCCGTAAAAGTAGTTTTATTCTAATGTGTAGCGCTCACGTATATATAAGAAATCATTATAATTATAATTACTTGCACTTTGTCTTATTCTAAGAAAAACGGCACATATTATGTGAGGAAAGATTTTTTTTTACTTTCTTAAGAGAATTATAGCACTTTATTAATAATATGGCAAGTAAAACTATGTGTCAACCCACTGTAGGGCCTAATATAAAACTACAGTGAGTTGAGACTGTTTGACGAGAGCTGCGAATAATTAATGATGATAATTTAAATACTTAAGAATTATCGCGAAAAGATTTATCGCGTCTCCGCCTTATGTCAGCCGTGTTTAGTTGAAACGTCAACTGCCGAGGAGTCGGTCCATGATTGTTTACCAGCTTGGTAAATATTTTTTTATATCACTTTGGAGTCGTGTTGTACTTGTTGTAGATTGATTTTCTGTAATATATTTACATTATTTGGTACGGTTAAACGTGAACCGAGCCATTCGGCGTGGTGGGCGTTAAAATCGCCAAGGATCACGATCTCTGAGGATGAGATGTTGTAGCACGAAGTCTGCAGCAATTTGGACGTGGTCGATGAGTCGGTCTGTGTCGGCATTACCGCTATGGGACCTCTAGAGGCACCCGTAGATGCCGGGATGATCGTCGCTGTCTACGCGCAGAGCCATAAGATAGACAGGTCCGTACCTTCAAGACCTCCGAGGCCTCGAAAACAGATGTCCTCCTGACGTACACGCCTCAACAACTCCAGCCCGGGGCACAAAGGAGTGTTCTAATTTGTACCCCGGGTAGGAAAGTAAATCGATATGCTCGATATTTTAAATTGTATGTTTTTGTTAATGCGGGACATGCACATGCAGTGTCATTATACGAGTTACAATTATGAGCGTAAATATTTAGGTGAGTAGGTATGTTATTGTTTCTCATTAAAAATAACTCGTGGTAGAGCCATGTTGCAGCTATATTATGGTTGTAGCACGAATAGGTCGGCTCGACCGGCGAAGGACCACGCTCTCACAGAATACCAGCGTAAAATAGCAGCTTCGCGCTGCTGTGTTTCGTATGGTGAGTGTAGAAAACCGGAGACCCTTTTTACTGGAAACGAGGCATTCCATCTTAGTCCTCACGGGTGACAACGCATCTGCATTTTGATTCGTAATCTAAGATAGATGTAGATGTCTATAGGCCACAGCAACCACTTACCATCAGGTGGACTGTGTGCTCGTTTGTTACCCTTGTCCTATAAAAAAAAACATATATTGTGTTTTATCTGCGTTTAAACTTAGGAGATTGTTAATAAGCTAATTAGATACTATGTTAAAGCCTTGCTGAGCTTATTTATAAATCTCATTTCGTGATTTAGCTGAGAACAACAGGGCTGTGTCATCCGCATATGACATTATGACACCATTTTGAAGTTGAAGATTGCACAAGTCATTTATATAAATTAAGAACAATGTGGTCCCCAGGATACTGCCCTGTGGGATTCCATAAGAGCTGTTTTGTAATTTAGTACTTGTATTCTCACCGATTTTTACACATTGAAAGCGATCACTGAGGTAATTGGAAAATAGTTGTAGGTGAGTTCCCCTTATGCCAAGTGTTTCAAGCTTTTGCAATAGTGTAGGGCAAGAGATAGTATCAAATGCTTTGGCAAGGCCTAAAAAGATTCCAATTGAGTGCATACAATTATCAAGATTACTTGTGACTTAGTCTGTTAATTACATGATCTCTTATGCTTAGGCCTATTAGGTTTTAGAACCAAATTGTCTGTCTGACAGAAAACTGTTAGTTTCTAGGTATTTTATTAACTTGGTATTTATGATTTTTTCTAAAATTGTAGATAAACCAGATAAAACTGAAATCGACCTATAGTTACTAAGTTTTATCACCAGCTTTGTATATAGGAAAAAACCACAGCTTTTTAAGCACTTTCGGGAAAATGCCTTTTGATAGGCATAATTGAAAGATATGTGTTAACGGGGCGGCCAGTAAATTTTTAAATCTTTTGAGTATGCTATTAGGTATATTGTCCCATCCAACTGCACAATCTTCCTTTAAGCCAGTTATTAAAGTCTCATCAATGTCAGTATTTAACAATACAAAAGAATTTAGTTTAGAAAAGGATGTGGGCATAAAATTGGATGTCGAGTGTTGCTTAGTTTTAAAGCTGTCTGTGCTATTTTTTTTTTACTTTATTAGTTGCTTCGTTTAGGCTTTTGTCTAATGACAACAAGTGGGAGTCCAAGATTTTTGAACGGAAGGTATTATTTTTAATGAACTTCAATATAAGTTTACTGTTGTACCAGCCTTTTGTAAAACATTTTTATCATATTGTATTTTGAGCTTTTTAATAGTTTATTGCAAAAATTTATATTTCTTTTATAAGTAGCAGAAAGTATTAGATTATCAGGAGAAATTTTAGATTTTAAATAAGTTTTGTCTATATTTCTTATACAGCGGACGAGACAAGGTGGAATCCAAGATTTAATATTGTATGTAATACTTACGTAACAGTTTTTTGTTGATGTTAATACATTAATGATTCTTTATTGCGTATTTTGAAGAATTTATAAAGTAACTCAAAGACGTAATTGCAGAATCAGAGCGATAAACAAAGTCAAAATTAATGCTACGAATGTCATTTTCAAGGTTCGTCATATGGACTTTAGTGTAGCTGCGTAAGCAGTTTTTTATATGTGTTAAATTTGTTTAAGGTAATATCAAGGGACTCTAGAAATCTATCAATATTTTGTGAAGGTCTGTAAATTGCAATAACAATCATCTTAGAATTAGTTCGAATGATTAAGCAATTACTATCCTGGAATGTAGGTTCTGTGACAGTTACTTTTAAATTGTTTTAACATAGATTACTAAACCGTCACTTTGATTAATGATTTTCTCGGTTTTGTATAAAGAATAGCCATCTAGAAACCGTAGGTGGGGTAGAAGGTTTGACAGTACAAACACAATTACTCTCTACCAAGAGAAGAACGCCAGCTTCATACTAAAAAACGGAAACACGTGTTTATGAGTGTACACTAAAAGCGCTATGGTGGACCCCCATTTTTTAGCGGGAATTTCAAACCTTTGTATTCTGTAACTTTAAACTTTTTATTTAAGGCATATTCGAGTAATTTTGGTTGAAGCCTTACAAACCTATGAGGGAAATTCCCATAAACTCGTATTTGAGAGGTTGCACCAAAATTACTCGAATACACTTTAGATTAGTATGTGGGATAAAATAAAACTATAAATAAGTATAATTAAGTAATTTTATTTTCTGGAAAACCGATTGTTTTATAAACTATACATTATTATTGATGTTTTTTATTGCGTTTGTATATAATATTTCCACGCTTCTTACTGATATATTGTCAGAGAGTTATTATTCACAGAACATTAACGTAAATTTCAATCAGCAAAATTCTCATGATGAAAACTTAACTCAGCCCAAATACGTGATCTGAAACAGATACAATTCAAGTCCATATAGTAATAATCCCTACAAATAACGGCCAATAAATTCAAAATGTTTATAGACTTACCACAATATTGTCATAAGTTTTTCTTTTCCTATCATAGGAAACCTGCAGACAGTGGTCATATGATTTTGTGCCTTTTTTTGCACAACACTTAACTTACTTTCGATGATGATCACAAATCGTGGATAAAACTTTGAAATAATGAATTCATTTATATTCAATATCTTATACAGAGTTAACATCTTACAAAAAATCTTTACTGTATATTCACGACGATATTATGACTGTGTATTCACCTACATATGAAAATGAAGTCCAAAATAACTGAATTTAAGCAAAAGTCAATAATAAATATTAAAAACTAAACCTATGAACTAAATTTTAATAAATTTCAGAAAATATCTTCAATGTGAAAGACGTTGACAAACAAATGTCATTTTTTTTCTTTTTCTAATAATTCATGGCTTATTTTGATAGAATTCTGCTAATATTAAAATAATTTAATTTAAATGAGTTAATAGGTAAATTAATTGTGCAAATCTCAGAGTGGTATGTATGTAATTATACTTTAAAGAGCAAACCAAAAAAAGCTTAACAGATAATTAACATTTTTTATCTAATTGTGAATGAGAATTTGTGTATCTAATTTTTTAAATGGCAATCTAAAACAACATGAAGGAAAGAAACAGCAATATTTTTTCTCGCTTTATTTTTACAAGCCCAACACAAACATTGACAAAATCATGGTTGTGTGCAGATTTTCAGCTTTCATACAAAGTTAGATCAGCCTGTTTGACAGCCAAAATTTTGTAAGGACAATAATATCACATTTTATATCCAGTCTATGCAAAAAAACTTCAAACTCCGTTATGTTCCGATTTATGTTTCTAATGTTTTGTGTAAGTAAAATTAACTTATTTTCAGGACGAGGAAGGAAGTGTTTACAGTCTTCAACATTACATGTTTTAGCGTCAGAGACAGAATAGTTGTCTAGGCCATTGAGTAATTGATTCGTCCTAATAAAGCTTAAAGATAAACTAGAACTAGTGTTTAAAAGCTAAGTAAATAAAATAATACGCGGCGGTCTTAGGCGTCCTCATAGTCTAACGTAAAACGATGTTAGTAATAACAGAAACAGACTTTAATAAATTGTCCTATATGTATATGTAGGCGAATCAAATGCCTCCAGATAGGATCACAATATGTTCAGCAATCACCCTCAGGTAGCCGTTAGGATTGTCTCTCACTCTACGCATCAACTTGTGAATCTGCAAACATCGCTGACGCACTACAATAGCGAGGTAGCTCCATCAACATTGTAGTACTGAACTCTCAAAGCGTTCACAACCCGCTGTGTACAATTCATCGCCACCGCCGCAAAGGGGCGAACTTCATACATACGGTCAAATATTAGTTTAATATACAAAATTGCCCCTTTGTTTTAGATCTATGTCGTCTTAATCGGGTTAAGCTCTAAGTAAAAAAATAACGAATTTTAAGTGACGGCGTATGCCAAAAACACTTCGTGTGAGATTTTATGATAAGGCGAAGCTCGTAGATCGCCTTTGTGCGGTGTTTTTATTTTATTTTAATATTAAAATGTACAATTTTGTTAAAATTATAATAGATTAAGAGTAATTAAACTTTAAAATCGCAAAAGTATTCATACATAATATGGAAAGAAACTTTCCTCAAGGGACATTACTTTTGTAAGTTTATTAATATTAGATTGGATATTAAGACAAAGATTGTTATGACTGTTACTGATCTCGTATATGTTGGTATAGTACCATAATGGTATCAGATTTAAATTGTGATCTTAGTATATACTCTACGATAAGACATTTTTTTAAATTTTCTTAGGCTGCCCTTGATACCATTATGATTCGTTTTATTCATTTTCTATATATTATGTATAAAAGTAACTCCTTCTGTTTCTTTATTACTTACCGTTTCATGAACAAGGGTGTAACTCGTAGATAAAAGGCGAGCCTGGGCACAACAAGACGCAACGATAAGGCGCATCTTTTTCAGAGCTTTTTTAGTAGTAATTTCAGGACTGTAATACATTAAAGATGTATTCATCGTCTAGTTCTATTATCATATAATACTGTTCTATTAGTAGTTTTCCATTAAATCTAATAGTTTTAATTTTCTAAAGAAAAAAATCTACTAATCGGGGGGGAAAAAACGTTTTCTTGCTTTCCTGACGTTTTTTGAAAATTGAGGTTCGCCCCTTTGCGGCGGTGGCGACGAATTGGCCCAGAGGCAGCAGATATAAAATATAGTTCGAAGAACCGACAAATTATGGGAAATAAAGGTTCTCGAGTGGCAGCTTCCTACCGGTAGGCGAAGTGTTAGTAGGCACACAGACCACCAGATGGTAAGTGGGTGACCCATAGACATCTACATCTATCTTTGCATAATAACCAAAATACAGATGCGTCGTCATCCCTCAGGACTAAGATAGAATGCCTCAGTAAAAAGAGTCTGTACCCTCACTATACGAAACACAGAATACAACATGGCTCTACCACCTAAATGACATGCAGGAAGTCGATGGATGCACGAGGACCGTGTTTATTGGTATTCCTTGGGGGAGACCTATGTTCTGCAGTAGACTTGTGAATTGTTGTGATGATGATGATAATGTATGTACATGTGCATATAGTTAAAAGTGTTTCGGTAAGGATATAAATATTAGTTTAAGCAGGAATTTGACCGCCGGCGTTTAAACATAATTTAAATATGTAAAAGTCTTGCTTTTAGGTGTACTAAACTATTAGTGGAAACGACGTAAAAAGTGCTTAGTTGGTGATATTAAATATCAGGTTTTTTATTCGTAATGGCCTTGAGATATTATATATTCCACAACTATCAAACAACGCCATCTAGTCCCAAGCTAAGCAGAGCTTGTGTTATGGGTACTAGACAACTGATAAACATATTTATATATTTCTAAATACATAAATATTATAGATAAATTACACCAAGACACAGAACAAATGATCGTGCTCATCACACAAACATTTGTCCTGGGTGGGAATCGAACCCACGACCTCCGGCGTAGCAGTCATGGTCACTAACCACTAGACCAACAGGCATTATCAGCATAAGCAGTCCACTTTATTAACCCTCTACCGCATACAAACCCATATATGGTTCGCCACATTCAATAATTTTCTTTCGCGTATTTGTGCATGAGCAATATCTAAACGCATCTTTTACATTATCTTTAGTGTGTTGGCAACACGAAAACATTTTTGTTGTCTCTGGTCTAACGACAATTTGGTTATAACTTCACTTTTCTAACATAGATAAATATATATGTAGCAAGCTGTTTTCTAAACGCGAGTGTGAAGTTGAACACAGTGACAGTAAACTCCTTTTTAAAAATAGAAATTCTACATGAAGCAGGTAAGTTTCATTTCATAAAATATTAAAATATAGTGCTGTAATTATTCAATTTTAAGTATAATTTATTTGTTTGTTACTTTTTACGAATTTGTATCATATTGGGAGGCTTTTTCTATGAAACCATATATGGGTTCGTATGCATTCTAACCTAATCTAATTATTTACGAGGGAACCAGATATGGTTTCGTATGCGCTTTCGAATATTTTGTTTGATAGGCATGTAATTGTGTTTTCTGGTTGCAGAATGGATCCTGCTCGCTTTTATGGCTCCTATAAGCACGTTAATCCTATACCTGGTGAAGGCTTATTAAGTGATGATGAATTAGCTTCCGACTCTGATAGTGAATATGTTCCTCCTAGACAATTTCAACGTCACAGAAGATCTCTTCTTATCCCCGAAACAGATAGTGAGTCCTGTGATGACGAATCTAACCCTCCATCGGCCACACAGAAAATAGTGAAGTCAAAAAAGAATAAGCCCACTAAAATCAAGTGGGAATTAAAAAACTTAGAAGCTTTTGATGTAAATAATTTCAAATTTACAGGAGTCACACAGTTACCAGAGTTTATTGAAAAGCTTGAAACACCATCAGATTTTTTTCTATTTTTATTTTCTGAAGATCTTTTACAAAATATAACTCATCAATCCAATTTAAAATCTGTTCAAGACAATGTTATTAAGCCTGCTAACATAAGTAAACAGGAAATAGAACAATTTATTGGCATGGTAATTTTTATGTCTATAGTGAAATTACCTGCATCACGGCATTACTGGAACAAGACTATAGGACAGACACAAATTTACGAAACTATGGCCTGTAATAGATTTGAAACGATTAAAAAAAATTTACATTTCAATGACAACGATAATTTTATCCCGTTTGGCAATCCAGGTCATGACAAGCTATTCAAAGTACGTCCCCTTCTAAATGGCATTAGGCAGCAACTTTTATTAGTACCAAAAGAGGAATATCTAGCAGTCGATGAGCAGATCATCCCAACAAAAGTTCGACATGACCTGAAACAATATAACCCTGCAAAGCCTCATAAATGGGGATATAAAAATCAAGTTCTTAGTGGAGTTTCAGGATTCAGTTATGAGTTTGACATTTTTGCTGGTGAGCAAAGTAATACACGTCCTGAAGGCGCACCGGACTTGGGTGTTAGCGGCAATGTTGTGACTCGTCTCACCGAAACTGTACCAAGACATGTAAATCATAAGATCTTCTTTGACAATTGGTACAATAGTCCTAAACAGATATACCTTACAAAGATCGGATTTTTACCTTTAGGTACAGTGCGTCTGAACAGAGTTCCTAATATAGATATGCCACTGGAAAGGGAACTAAAAAAGCAAGAACGTGGATTTATGATCGAAAAAGTTGCTACCATTGATGGAGTTTGTGTAAGTGTCGTTACTTGGTTTGACAATAAACCAGTTCATATGCTTTCGACCTATGTAGGTTGTTATCCAACGACTACAAAACGAAGATACTTTAGAAAGAAAAAACAATACAAAAACATTAACTGTCCTCAAGCTATTGAAGTATATAACCAGCACATGGGGGGCGTTGATTTACTGGACTCTATGCTGGGTCTGTTAGAATTCACTTGAGATCCAAAAAATGGTACAAGCGAATATTTTTTCATAAGGTGGACATGTGTATTGTAAATGCTTGGATTCTTTGGCGCAGGAACAACTCGGGCACTTACATGTCTCTATTTGATTTTAAGCAAGCTATTTCAGAACACTTACGCAAATCTGGTAAAACTATAATGGCACGAAAAAGAGGGCGTCCTGTATATCACAGTAGAGATGGAACGCCGATAAGTATTACCAGCCACGGAAGTCCTGCTCCATCCAATCCAGAAACACCAACTCATCCCAAAAAAAAGAGGAAAGTTCCTGCCAGACATCAGAATCTGCCATTGGACTCTGTGAGAAGCGATAAAATAGACCATATGCCTGAATGGCAAAAAACCCGACAAAAATGTCAAGTTTGTGGCCAAAAAACTTACACGAAGTGTAGAAAATGTATGGTTTTCTTGTGTTACAACGACAAGCGAAACTGTTTATCGACATTTCATGATTGACATAAATGTGATTCCTTATATTGTTACTAAAAACTAAAAGTTCTATTTCTTTCTTTATTTCATACGAAACCTTATATGTCTGTAGTAATTTGGATTAAAATTTGTTTGGATGCATACGAAAACATATATGGATCAATTTTTTTTTTCAGTTCCTATAAGTGCTTTTTTTTATTTCGTTTTTGTTATAAATTTTGTCCTTAAATAGAGCCTAAATAACCATCAAATATTTTTTAAATCATTTCCTTCATAATTCATGCAGTAGAGGGTTAAGTTGTCCTCAAGAACTATACAATGTGACATAACCATCATCAGCATATCGTAATGTTTTATAAACAAAATACAAATAAATTAAGGCTGTATGGTCTGAAACCTTTGCCTGGTAAAAATGGTGAATTGCAACCAAAGAGAATGTAATACGTCAAATTTTATTTATCTATGGTCAAATTTGACGTCGTCAAATTTAAAAACACTTTTTATGTACAAAATGCTAAATGAATTCAATTTGTTAATTAAATGGTCATAATTTCATACGTTTACTTGTTTATTAAACAAATATTTATAATGTGGAAGAAATTACAAGACAATCCTCCATTTTACTTACAATTTTCTAAGTCTGATGGTTATGAAATATTAGTCACTGATTATATTACATTATATTTGGTTTACTTATCGGAAAATGAATTTCTTTCGATTTTAAAGGTAATAAGTAAAATGCCATTCGAACAATTAGTATCATTCACGAGTTTTTTTAGCTTTAGCTATATAATACCATTCGTAAAAATTATATTTTCATTATTTACAAAAATAACGAATAATTCAGTAGTATTTTTTTTTATAATAGAAAAGCAATCCTGCGTTAGAAATGGTAAACGATGAGTTAATAGAAAAAGGAAATAGTTTACTGTTAAACATAGAAAATCTAAAAAGTTTGAGTATTAATAAAGAAGAGTCGAATTTAAATGTTTCAATGAGCAAATCCTATGTCTATCCATTTAAATTTATAATCACACTGAAGGAAGTAACTAAAGAAATTGTAAGTAATGAATAATGACACTTATTTTATTTTTATATGAAGCGATCTATTAGGCAGGCTCATATGGCCAGCTTTTAAGAGGCAGTAATGATGAGTTTGTTAGTTCTAGGGTAAACTTACACAGGTGGACTTCAGATGTCTTCAATTTTTTTTCTCAGAAATGCAGGTTTCCTCTAGATAATTAACTTCATTGCCAAGCAAATTCAAAAAACAATTTCATTAGTATCAGTAAGGCTACTTTCATACTGTGAAATTTACAGTGAGCACTGAGCTACCCCAGCTTATGCAAATGATTTAATAAACTTGATCAGATGAAAACTTACTCTGTTATGTAAAAAAAAAAACTTTAAAGTTCTATAGAATTTGTAATGAGTTGTTATATTATATTAATATTAATTTTATACATATACACAAAATTAAGTATTTCTTATTATTGTTGTTTCATTAATAACTATAAAGGCATGACTGCGACAATGTTTACTTTAAATATAAAAAATTATATCCCTCAAATATGCTGATCCTCTTTAATGTGATTGGTTCTTTGTAGTTCTTTCAGAAAGTTACTCAGCCACTACTCAAAACCATAAAAGAACTTCAGAGTATAGAATTAGAACTACGACAAGCAATAAAGGAAAAGGATGCTGAAATAGAAAAATATAAAGAAGAAGGAAATAAAATAAGAAGTATGAATGTCCAGTCTAGTTTTCAATATTACATTACCTTCTATTTATCTATTACTACTTTTAGTATAACTAAATTATATATTTGTGTCTAAGGTCAACATAACATTATAAACTGAATTAAATGAGATGTTACAAATTAAAAAAAATTCAAATGTTTGTAATGTTTACATGTTGAGTTCACTAGTTTATTCTATTAATCTTGAATGATGCAAATGGGAAGTTTAGTTACTTAATTCCCATTGCCAAAGTACAAAAATTTATTCTCTTATTTCTTTAAACACTACAATACTAATTATTAATTAAAAGTAAAATATATACCTGCAACATTTTCTCATTTATAACGTTTATTTGTAGAACATTGGAGAACAATGCCCTTTAATGAAGAGGAACATTTAAAAAAGCATCAGGCTTACCAGGGTAATTTTGTATTACCTCAGGAATTTCCTTCTAGTTTATTGGAGGAAAAGAAAGAAATAACAAATGGTTCCAAAGTGTAAGTAATTAGAATTGGTTATCAACCTATAGGATAAGTTTGCCATTTATTTATAATGTTCCTTTTAATTTCACTTTATTTACATACCATAATTTTTACTCATTATAATCTTAATAAAAGGATTTCTTTTATGTGGATTATTTCAGTCGAGTGCTTTGGTCAGTCATAGCAATCAACAGAAAACATTATTGTTATAATATCCCAAAAAATAAATATTCACATATTTTATTTGCAGAAAACATGAGGCAAAAGTTGAAGATGACCATATCAAACAAGAACCTATGACACCATCATTAGAAGAGCCCAAGATATCATCTCCTGCTTCACCTAAGACAGAAATCAAACAAGAAATTAAAAGTGAGACTCAACTCAGTTCTATAAGCCAAACACGAAAGCGAAAAAAGAACCTAAATTTATAACACAAAGTAAAATGGGGTTGAAATTTTTCATTTGTCACCATGACCGAGTGAGCTGCACTTCCAATTTCCTTTGTATAAACTAAAATGTAATTTAAGTTGTATGATATTATAGTCAGTGTCAAAAGGAAGGTAGCAGTCTAAGTTATCAAATATTTAGAAACAACCAGTGATCATTAATAATCAGAAATCAGGAATATTTTTTGGCCATAATATAACAATATTCAACCATCCAAAGTAGGCAAAAATTAACATGCAAAACTTCAATGGTTGCAAAGCAGCTAAAGTATTCAAAACTGTGGGACACAACAGGAAATATAACTATTTATACACTAGGGTGCAATTTGTTTTGCTCTAAGTTTTATTATAAAAAATATGCATTTTACTTCATATTAATTTATTAATGTTTCTTTCAAAAATATTATTTCTCTTAAACTTACCACAGATTAAATAACGTTATTACGTAACCCTTACTTTCAACACATGATTGACATGTTTTGTCCAGTTTATTATTTGAAAATCTTTTTTTATTGATGATTGTAAATGAAATTATTTTATCTTAGCGTTGTAAGGAGTAGCTTTACCGTTGTTTATTTGCAGGGAATAGTAAAAAAATAAAAATCATATATTATTAAATACTTATTATTTTAAAAACTATGATTATGAAATTTTTTTTGACACAACTATCGATACCGATACAAGACTTAAAAAATAAGATTATTTTAACCCTATGATATCAGTATAAATTTTCCTTTCCTGAAGTGTTCCATATATTTTAATACTTTGTTGGCAGTTTCAAAATATGTGAACATGTTGACTGCACCCTTATATCTGACGCTGACCTCTAGAGTACATAAGGATTGTATATATAATTGTCTTCATGGCAAGAGTGAATAGACTTTTTGTAAAGGCTATGTCGCTGTGTTTACCAACCTTGTCTACATCAACTCCTACCATCAGGTGGAATTGTAGTCTTAAGCATTGTCTATAGTTTAATTCCATATTTTAATGTCATGGTTCATCTTACAGTATGTACACTATTTACAATTATCTCTAGAACTATATTATATGCAACAATTAGTTCCAATCGTGGGAAAGAGTACCTAATAAAAGGAAATTATTATTAATTTCACCTTGACCAACACAACCCATTTCGATCAAGACTAAAGAATAATGTAAACAAAATTCAATAATCCATTTATGATTTGTAGAGATATGCATATCTTTTGTAATTCCGGTCCACCACTGTGCGATTTAGAAGATGTTTTCTTCCTCGCACAACAATTTATAGAGGAGGCCAATGTTCAAGTGCGAACTTTTGATAAGTTGTAATTAATAAATGAAATGTTCAAGAGTGATCTTTTGACGAGTTGCAGTTAATTAATTAATGAATACCTTATACACTATTTCATTTGTATATTAATAGGATGCATCTGCGATTCATGTTTGAGCGTATGAAATTATGGATACAGCTAGTTGTTTAAAAAATAAAAACTGAAAATTTTATATTAAACCTTTATTATTCATTCACTGAATTAAGTCCAGCTGTGCTGGTATACAAATCATTATCAATAATGTGATTATTGGATTGCATATTAGAGTATCTTAATCAAGTTCTTATCATATAATATACCATGGATTGGATTAATATGAGATCTCATTTAATATTACCATGAAATTACAGTAAAAAGGTAATTGCCTTAATTTATTAGTTCATATGTATTTTGAAGCCAACATTTATTTTAAAGCATAGTGCAACCTTATCTAACATTACATCTATAAAATATATCTATACAATAATAATGAAATTTTTAAATTTTATACGCTTCTTATGCACGTCAGCGCGTCCTTACATTTATAATTGTTTAATATGTTTGTTAATTACGCCACTTCAGTTATATTTTTTTATATCATCATCTTTAAAGAAATTTTGGACACGTTATTTATTCTTATATTCTCCCATATTGCTTTGGCCCCCAAGCGCCTATAAGTTATCAAGTCTTAAATGAAATGCATTATTATAAATATACCATAATCATTTTTATTTTTAACAATACATACAATATGTAAATAAAATGTTTGATCTGTGAGGGTTTCAGATATCGTGATAATGATTACACAAAAATTACCCCACAAAAATTAAATGAAATTAAATGGGGGAGACTTACATTTCAATACAGGCCGGCTGTCGGGTAACAATACCGCTAGTAGAAATGAAGCGTATATACTAGAACAGATCCAGGCACTAAGTATTAAACGAGACTAGGTTGCACCTGTTCCAACTTATAAAATACTTGATCCACCTAGTCCCACTGTGCCTACGCGTTGCACGGCAACGGCGCGGCGACCCGCTCGAATCGAACAAGTATCCGCGCGACGAAGCGAGATAGCATTGTTTTAGCAGACCACATATTAACGCGGAAAAATCTAGGAGCACCAAAATCTATCATGAGCATCATAAAAGGCTACGTGATTCCGTTCTCGAAAAAACGAAAGTAGATACATATGTTTGTACAATTGTAAATTGTATGTACATATGTACAATTTTTAGGTGTATAATTTTTCACGGCTGCTACCGCTCTATCGTTCGTTGTATATTTTTTGGTGAATCGGTAACACATAGCTAAGCGTTTATATGTGCCGCTTGCGAGCCGTGGGTTACAATCGCACATGGATCAACTATGTTACCTATTCCGTTACAACCCACCAAAAGTCCACTGTTTGAACAAAGGCCACCTCCTCGTATATCATATTTGTCGTAGTTGCCACGAGAATTGTTTTGCCATTCCTCTTCATTATTATTCTTAGAATTTGAAGTGACAAACGAACTGACTGACAGTCCACGTGGTGGTAAGTGACTACTGCAGCGAATGGACACATAAATCAATTTGCATTATAAAGATAGAATACTTGACAGCCTGCAATTATACTTGTTTTCTTTTCCTGTCAGACCCAGTAATTACGACGATAAGTAAGAGGGCGCCTAGTATCTACCCAGACGAACCACTAGCCAGAAAGGGATTCCTACCACCTAATGTATGGAAAGGGAATCTAAGTGCCGATATGCAACAGCGACTTCTCATCAGTAGACTTTTTACGTGGTAGAGCCATGCTGCAACTGTATTAGTAGTATAGTTGTAGCACGAACGGATCGGCTCGACCGGTGTAGGACCACGCTCTCACAGAATACCAGCATAAAATAGTAGCTTAATGCTGCTGTGTTTCGTATGGTGAGTGTAGAGAACTGGAGACCCTTTTTACTGGAAATGAGGCATTCCATCTTAGTCCTCACGGGTGACAACGCATCTGCATTTTAATTTGTGATAGAGGATAGATGTAGATGTCTATGGACCGCAGCAACCACTTACTATCAGGTAGACTGTGTGCTCGTTTGTCAGCTCTATCCTATAAAAAAATAGAATGTTAACACGTGTATCCTTCAAAATGTGACATATTCAGCTTTAGATGATTATCAAAGTATTATCTAAAAAAAGTATTATTAAAGTATTTTATTACGAAAGTGAGAAGTTCGGCTACATTTTTGATTGGGCTTAAGTGTTTTGCATTTTGTTGCCGTATTTACTAGTCTGCTTTGCCGCTCACTCGTGTTTGCCTAAATCATTAATGTGTGTTGAATTTGAACTATATTTCAATATATATAAAAGTAACACGACGCACACTCATGTTGTGTAAGAATATATTCTGTCCTTTTTAACTACACTATTCCGCAGTCTTTCTTTCTTTGTCTGTCAATACTCGAGAGTAGTCGGGACTAGTCCCAGGGACTTCAACCAAATACTGGGCAGATTTTATACACTAGGTACTTGTAAATACTCGATGTGAATGGAGACCATACGATGCAGTCAAGTGTCTAGTACGGACTCATGCGAATATGATCTCGGCACTCGACTTATTTATCAATAGGTTTTCGTAACAAACTATTGTTATGTGGTTAAAGAACTTTATTTCTATTTAGATATTAGACGTGTAACATTTGTAAAATTCAATGTAGTTTTAAAAATTATTCAGACTAATTTTTATGCGGGTATATAAAAAACAATGATTGTATCGGCTGTACGTAAAGATTAAGCATACTTTAAAGTATAAGCTATTCCAACAATACCAAACTATGCGTACTTCGTGGACTAGGTGGAACAGGTATTTAGATCGAGATACGGAATTGGACTAAGTACACCTAGTACAAAATTTACCTAGTACGACTCATCTCTAACCGCTACACTATATCTAAGCCGCTATACGTTAAAAGATCAAGATATCGTCGCCGACGACGATTTTGCCAGATTTCAAAAATTTGCTTAACTTTAAGCAAACTGTGGAAAACAGGTATTTTCCACTATTAGCTTATAACATATAATTTTTTAGTAATGTTTTCCTTTTTTGGTAACCTTTTCGCGGACAGGGTTTTTTACTTATTATAAGTTTTGATATTAAAATCATCATCAGAGATTGTGTTTTATGATACATACTTTACGAAAAAAAATATTAGGCCCGTTCCTACTGCTATTTTATTTATTAAAACAGCTACTTTAAATTCTACAAACATTTATTTGCCACCAGAAAAAAATATATACTTTATCCAAAAATCACATTATCAATACCACACTGTTGGTAACAACAAATGTTACTTACTTGCGTATCTAAGTAATTTTAAATTCGTAAAATGTGCTTGTTATACGAGTCTATTTATATATACATATATAGCAATATTGTGAGCAAAATGCAGGTTGCAATTCCGAGATATGGTCTATAACGCAAGCCAAACACATTGAAGGCCTTGTTTCTCTTTTGTTTTTGGGATCATCATCTTATGAATTGCAAGATAAATAATTTAAAATGATAATAAAACTTAAATTATATATACCTACTTTTTAGTAATAAAATGAGCAATATGAAAAAAGATTGCCACCCAAAGATCGAAGTTACAATAGTATAGGAGAATTTCCCAAATCAATTTACAATATTTTTATGACAATGTGTTAAATATCTTTTATTTTTATTACAGTAAATTTGCAACAAGTTGTACCAATAGTACTTGCAGGAAGAAAAAAAATTAGGTATGACCTTCAATACCTTCTGGTTTTGTACATGTCAAAGACCTTTACAGGTATTGAGTACCTGCAAACTGTAACCATCTTAAATTCAAACATCTATTTGTTCTTATTGCCAAAGGTGTTACTAGCATACATATAAAGCAGCGCATAAAAAAGCGTGCAATTTACAATTTCAATATTTTAGAATATTTGCGATGCATAGCATAAATGATTACTATTTTATATAAAAAAAATACCATATTCCCAATAGTAAAATATCCGAAATTGTTTCAGCTATTTTTACCTAATAAGTTACATATTACCGTTTATTTTTGTAGTGCAGACACACTGTATGAAAGGCCTAACTTGCTATAATCTCGAAACAAGCAACTACAAAACTACATAAATCGCATTAGTGCAACATTTTAATAATGATCTATGTAAATTGTATTAAATCATTATATTATATTGATATAATTTTGACCATTTCTGTTTTGTCTATAACATTATGACTTACATTTTTTTTTAATACTAGAAAATATCAAATTGGCAATGCTTATCTTTTATAGTATTAATAAATTAATAATATATTTTTAATTAACAAATGCAATGTCTTTAAAATAAATATTTCGATATAAATAATAATATTTTATTGATTTGAAACGAATTAATCAATTTCTGGAATTATATTTACATATAAGGTATATATATCTATACTCATCATGATTGGGAGATCACTTTATTTTTAAACACTACATTTCCGGTAATTTAAAAGGGTTAATATGTACTTAATGGTTAATTGGTACACTGTAATTAATGTTTTGTGTCGAAACATAAGCAGGCATTTTAAATTCTAAGTTGTGATATTACCCTCAAATGCCGTGGTCGTTTAGTTGCGACGTAAGATATTCATATCATATAATCTCATCTCTTGGATGTCGTAAGAGTCGTCAAAGGGAGATGAAACAGGAGACGGACAGCAACATTTAACTGGTAACTTAAAATGATTCACTACTGCACAGGAGATATACTCGCGTATCCGGGTGCATCTTACCTTTCCAAATTCACTGGCACAAGAGCCTAAACTAAGTCACGAACTTTAAAAAAAACAGTGCAACTTGAATGACTATGAAAGTTATAAAAAACCTCTACTCTAATAGCATTTAACATATCTCCTATGTTTATCTTTTCCGTAAGCATGTTACATTAAAAAGCAACTAAAATAATTATTTAGTTAGTCCTTGAAAAAGGGCCACTTCATCAGGAAGTCTGGTTAAGCGTGGAATACAGTATTATTTTGTATCTAGATTTCCTTGAAATCTGTAAATAATTAATTACACGCGAAAGCTTATCATGTACTGAAATATGTACTGATTTTTCCAGAAGGTTTATGATAAAGTACGTGACACAATTAGTCGCCTACAGTGTGCGATGGCCATAATAACTGTACCAATAACATATAGATAAAGATTTAAGATGACCTAAGCTGTAAACAGAATTAAGATTATCCAAAACCTATTAATATTACAACAGACAAGTATCGTATAGTTTTATAGCATAATAATATCATGTACGTGGTATCTGCTAAAGCTAAACTCTGTTTCCAAGACAAGTAGAAAACAAAGAGTTAAGAGATACAATTTACAAACAACGCCGTCTACCGATATGCCATTTCGATTTCCTATGTATAAAACAAATTATGCTTCTTAAATTTGTGAACTATGCACAAATGACTATTCATTCATTTAGGACTGATTTTTCAATCGGCACATCAATGTTACTTATTTCTCAACGAAAATAAATAACCTGACTTATCACATAAACTATTTTATTCATAAACTGTAATTCTTGTTATGTTGTATTTAATCATATGCAGTACTTTTATCTGGTGGTTGAAGAATCAGCGCTTAGGCCCGATTTACACTTCGACAAGTACAGTAGCGAGTTTATTTACAGGGCATTTTACAGTTAACGGTTAAGTGGGCAGGAGCGTTCAAATGTCTTCGTGGCGAGTTTAGTTTAAAAAAGTACAGTTTTATATTTTGAGGGTCGAAGCCGACTACACTGTGTCCTGTCAACTTATGCGCAGAACTAAACTCGCTCGTTCACAGTTTAGTTGCGGGTGACGGGAGCCGCGCGGGAAGGCAGCTCTTCGAACTTGACTTGCCGAAAAATAGACCTGCCGGCTATTCCGTTTAACTCAATTGTTAATTTGCTACCTTAACTCACTGGTTGCAGTACAAACGAAATTTTTTACTTAACTCGCTAGATTCGCAAGTAAACTCACTACTGTACTTATCGAAGTGTAAATCGGAATTAGTGAAGTAAATAAACTTACTCGGCGCGTTATGACTCACTCTCAGTAGAGTATTTAAGACAGATTTTTTATTATCACAGCTTTACAAATAGGTATCGGCAATATATAAAAAGAGATCCATTACCGAATTATCATTGTAACAATCCAATTTGGTTAAGTAAAAATGAGCCACATGTGCTACCTGTGCAAGCCACACAAATAGATTCATCTTACTACAGCTATATTAAAGATTATACTTCACTTTTTAGTAATTGAGATTCTAGACAAGAGTTTATACAATGAGATTTTTTTTGAATTAAAAATAGAACTTAACAAAGTTACACCAATTTTATAGTTAATTTAAAAACATGATATATTTTGTGCTTTCCTATAATATATTACATAATACTTACGTAGCCGTCTAAATTATTAGTTGAATAGTTATTTCATCATCTAAGATAGTGAGTTTTATTACATACATAAATTAAAATTGATTTGGGAGCGAAAGCACAAAAATGAAGCGCAAGCAAATATTAATTCTACATAGTATCGGAAATTAACCTCTTGATCCGCCTAGAAACTAGGAAATCTTGTTTTAGATGACTACCCACCAGACAATATTTCTGCTGTAACTTACATAGATGCAATTGGTCTGATAAAAAATGCAGTAAGGCTAACAGCTACACTTTGACACATCTGTCTCAGAATCTGAAGGCTTAAACACGTTGTCTCTTTCTTTAAGTTCGAATGCATCCGCCTGTGAGTAAAAAACAGATCTAATGATATTATTGTAAAACCTTAGAAAGTAGCATTTATTATATCTTATCGTGAAATAGGTATAAAGTGCAAAAATTTATCAAAGTGCACTGATGATTACTGGCCTTTTCTCGTAAGGGGAACATTTGCCATAGTTGCCACGCTTGGCAATATTTTATTTTCTAGTTATTAAGAAGACGTTGCTGCCCATTTTTTGTTATCCTCTGTCGCCTCTTACGACATCAACGGAAAAATATGGGGTTGTCGATATTCTTTTTCACGTGGTAGAGCCATGCTTCAGCTATATTAATTTTATAATTGTAGCACGAATGGGTCGGCCCAACCGTGAAAGGACCACGCTCTCACAGCATACCAGCGTAATATAGCAGCTTAATGCTGCTGTGTTTTGCATGTTGAGTGTAGGGAACCGGAGATCCTTTTTACTGGAAAAGAGGCATTCCATCTTAGTCCTCACGGCTGATAACCCATCTACATTTTGATTCACAAACGTGGATAGATGATGTCTATGGGCCACAGCAACCACTTATCATCAGGTAGACTATGTGCTCACGTATCCTATAGAAAAAAAATCTTACACCGCCACTATAAGGCACAGTTTCATCGTTACAATATTATATGAAATTCATTACGTTTTGCTAGTTTCATTACAGAAAACGAAATAATAAATTAACATTGAAAACTACGAACAATAGCTTCTAAAAACTGGGGATCGTATTCGATGATATATCAAAACTCAATAGGTAGCGCCTACGATGCTTTACCGCACCGCAATAATTACGTCGCACTGGCGCAGAGTAATAAAATATACTGTAATAGTTACTACGTAACATCACATATTAATATAATATTTACTGTAATGACACAGGGCGGCCGATGTAGCTTCACTGATACGGGCGCTAATACATTCTGTAGACTGTAGACAATAAAACTCTAGGTCTGGCACCAGCAGGGTGAATCTAAGGTTTCTACGTTGGTTAACACTATAGAAAACTATAAAAATTAATGGGAATGACATCTATACGTTGTCATGTGACAGCCTTGGTTTCATTAATTTTTAGGGTTCCGTATCTCAATAGGAAAAAACAGAACCCTTATAGATACACTTGATCGTCTGTCCTTCCATCCGTCCGTATCTTCTCAGTATAAGTAAATGAATATTATCTTTGTTAATTTACGAGATTTGTCATCCATTAACAACGTGCAAGTTACATTAATGCAAGTTGTAGTCATGTTGTATGTCTACTACATATACGGGGGTGCGGTTTTAAGTTCGCGGAATGGGTAATGCATGCCGCCTCAAAAGCAACAGCGCGTGGAGTGTTCTCGTCTCATTTTTAGACCTCTATATGGAAGACAAAGATAGAGTGTTGGCTCGAATTTTTACTGGTAACGAAACTTGGGTTCACCATTATGAACCTGAGTCCAAACAGGAATCTATGCAATGGCGCAAAAAGGCACACCACCACCCAAGAAATTTAAGGTGGCACAATCGGGTGGGAAAATCATGGCGACAGTCTTTTGGGACTCAGAAGGAATCCTATTGATTAATTATAAAGATAAAGGTGTCTTCATAACCGGAAATTACTACGCTTCAATCCTAGAACAATTGAAGGAAGCCATAAAGGAGAAAAGAAGGGGAGGAAGGAAAATTGACCAAAGGAATCCTTCATATGCACGAAAACGCATCTGTTACAAGTGACATGTTGCGAGTTTGTACAGAACCCTCGGTGCGCGAGTCAGACTTGCACTTGTCAGGATATTTTATAGTTTTCTATAGCGTTAGCGATCGTAAAATGTCATCTTGACTAAGCCCGCAGAAATGCTAAGTTTGTTGCACTACAGCTCCGTTATCACATGCATCACTATGTGATGTGACGCTACTCGACCTATTACCACAAAACACGGATTTTTATATTACTTATGTAAAGCTTTGCTCTTGTGTACGTTGTAAATCATCATCAAAAGTGATAATAGCGTTATAAGTAGATTTATTGTGTACCACTGTTTAACTTAAATATTATTTAAGTAGAATGGTACATAAATTACTATTATAATCTATACATATGTATAAAATTGTTTCCATTAAGCTCATGAGATTATTTGCATGCTAATAAGACGTAAATGACCATTTTAAAAATTTTGTCTATCTGTCTTGTCCGGGCTAATCTTCGAAATGTATGAACCGATCGTGATGAAACCTTTTCATTTTCATTACAGCCCTTCACAAGTCCACTGCTGAACATAGGCCTCCCCCAAAGAATGCCACAAAGCACGTTCCTGAGCCACCTGCATCCATCGACTTCCTGCATATCTTACCAGGTCGTCACTCCATCTAGTGGGGGGACGCCCTACACTTCGCCTGCCGATACGAGGCTGCCACTCGAGAACCTTTCTTCCCCATCGGTTGTCGGTTCTTCGAGCTATATGGCCGGCCCATTGCCACTTCAGCTTACTAATCCGTTGGGCTATGTCGGTCACTCTAGTTCTACTGCGGATATCCTCATTTCTGAGTTTATCACGCAGAGAAACTCCGAGCATAGCCCTCTCCATAGCTCGCTGAGCGACTTTGAGCTTCCTCATCCGGCCAGCAGTGAAGGACCACGTCTCAGTTCCGTATGTCATCACTGGCAACACGCACTGGGTGTACAGTCTCGTTTTCAAGTTTTGAGGTATACCTGACGAGAAGATGTGCCATAATTTCCCGAACGCTGCCGAACCGAGTTGAATCCGTCGATTGACCTCTCGGTCGAAGTTGGACTTACCTAGTCGGACTATTTGTCCCAGGTAAACATACTCGTCAACAACTTCGAGCCCAGTGTTCCCAACAACTTCCGGCATAGGTGTGACATGGACATTAAACATGATCTTTGTTTTGTCCATGTTCATCTTAAGACCTATCCGTTGGGAAACACTATTGAGGTCATTGAGCATAGTGCTTAGGTCCTCCAGCGATTCTGCCATAAGGACTATATCGTCGGCAAATCGAAGGTGAGTGATGTACTCGCCATTGATGTTGATACCGTATCCTTTCCAGTCCAGAAGCTTGAAAACATCTTCCAATGCAGCGGTAAAGAGTTTCGGGGATATGACGTCACCCTGTCTTACACCTCTCTGCAATTGGATAGGTTTCGTACTCTGGTTCTGTACTCGGATAGCCATCGTAGCCCTACTGTACAAGCACTTCAACACTTCGATATATCGACAGTCAACTTGGCATCGCTGAAGGGACTGCAGCACCGCCCAAATTTCGACGGAATCAAAGGCTTTCTCATAGTCCACATACGCCAGACATAGTGGCAAATTGTACTCCTCGGACTTCTGTACAATTTGCCGAAGGGTATGTATGTGGTCTATGGTGCTAAAGCCTTTTCGGAAACCGGCTTGTTCGGGAGGCTGGAAGTCGTCAAGTCTGCGCGCGAGACGATTCGTAATGACTCTCGAAAACAGCACGTAGACGCGGCTCAGAAGGGAAATCGGTCTGTAGTTCTTCAAGAGAGCGTTGTCGCCTTTCTTGAAGAACAAGACCACCGCACTTCTGCTCCACGCCTCCGGTGTAATGCCACCATGGAGGACGGAATTAAAGAGCTTCTGAAGGACTTCAAGTACCGGTTTTCCACCCGCTTTCAGAAGCTCCGCTGTAATTCCATCCTCGCCTGGGGCCTTGCCGTTTTTAAGGTGCTGGAGAGCCATTCTAATCTCGCTCAGACTGACGTCCGGGATATCATCGGAATAATGTCGGATAAGACTCGCTCTTGGATCGTTACTCACACTTGCGTGCGGCTCCAACGATGACGTGTACAGCTGCCCATAGAACCTCTCAATCTCACTCAAAATCTCAGGTGCCCCGGAAACGATGCTGCCACATTCTGTCTTCAGCTTTGACAGTTGGCGCTTTCTGGCAGACAGATCTCTGGCAAAGACTTTGGAGCCTCGGTTCCGCTCGATCGCTTCTTCAATACGAGTTGTATTGAATTTGCGTAAGTCCCGCCGCATGCATTTGGAGATCTGTCTGTTCAGTTGCCTGTATGCTGTTAAATCTGTTGAAGAATGTAGCTTCATCTCCCGTCTAACAGCCATGAGATTAAGAGTGTGATCGGAGAGTTTTTGTGTTCTTCTGCGGCGGGTCTTGCAGAACTTAGCTCCGACCGCATGGACAGTTGAAACCTTACGAACAGATAAAGAACAATTGCCGAAGGGATCTAGATTATATTTTATCCGAAAAACATGAAGATTTTTTTTTGCAAAATAGAAAAATTGAAATGGCCTTTGATTACCTTTAATCTAAATAAAGCCACCTATCCAGGCTAAGCCGAGACGGGTCACTAGACACCAATATAATTGGTTGCTAATATTTCATACATTTATCGGTAGGCAGTTGAAAACGTGTGGATTGTGGATTGAAAGCTTACCTTAGTCTCTCTATATTCCCTTATTTTTCTTGCTAAGGTTAAAAACGCTTCCTCTATGTTAATATTACTCTTACAGGAAACCTCAAAGAATGGCATATCAAAATCATCCGCTATCTGTAACGTAGAAAGAATAACAAAAAATAATATATTTTTTACACCTTCCAAAAATTGTGATAAATAATTTTTCTACGCCTGATCCAACCTATCCCTGATCCAACTATGTGAAAAATCAGTAAACCAATCAGAAGATAAAAAATCAGTAAAAATAATTCATTTGTTTTTTAATGATCTTTTTTTTCTCCTAAATTTTATGTGGATGAAAATAATTATGACGATGAAACTAATGCTGGTGATAATTGCGATGGTTGAAAACTTAATTAAAAGAAGCTCAAAGTTATTATTTACTGATTTTTCTAAAACAATCTAATAAGCGGTTGTAATAAAATTCACAATACGCGAGCAAGCGAGCAACCCAGGTTCAATCCTTGCCGACGTCAATAGTTTACTACATGCTCAACGATGAAGAGGTTGACTTCTCAGACATGAATAAAAATATTACAAATACACGTGAAGCCCGTTAACACGCATTGGCAGCATGGCGAACTCAACATTGTTTAAGGTTTAAACCTTCATAAATGAGAGGAGGCCTGAGCTCAGCGACTTAAGTTTTTAACTTTATGTATGTTAATAATTAAATTAATATTTAAATAAAATTATTAATTTACGTGTATTTGAATCCAAAATTTCAAAAGAAACGTTATAAAAATATAGAATGATTTTAATGAAAGATTAAATGAATATGGTAATCTATGTTAATAAATAAATGAACAGTTAAACACCAATACTTCTTTATCTCTTAGATTGATGATCTTTTCACGGCAAATAGCTTTTATAAGCATTTGCTAATTAATTTTTTTATTACGAGATTTAATACGTGAAACCTTAGAAGCAAAGCACATATCATAAATAATAAACTATTTTCATGTAATATTTTATGTTTCTGCCTTTATATCTCCTGTCATACATTTCTGGCCCTCTGGGCTAGTGTATCGCCGATACAAGGACTCGCCAAGTTCCCTTAAAGAAGAACGTTCCCTGAATAGTGTTATCTTTATGTTTTAGGTTAAGGTAATATATTGCTATGGGCCAATGTTATTAATTTTTGAGTCCTGGATGTCCGAAATAAAGTTATTGTATTGTATTGTATTGTGTATTGTATACATACCTTTTGACCTCTCTCTTTAGGAACAGCTCGGTGGTTCTCATGAACTTCGCATTTGTTACCAACTAATACTTTGATAACGTCTGGGGACGCATACTGAAATGAAAAAATCATAATTTAGAAAGAGTATCACATGACTTTTTCTCTCCTTCCTTCCTCCCACCTGAAGTTTAACAGTCCAGTGGACATAATGGAATCCATTCAACTATGCTGAAAACGTGAGCACCGGAGTTAGCACCAGCTCTCACGCGTCTTTTCTGATACTCCTACTCCTAAATAATGGAGTCTATTATAAACTCATTAGGCTCATGAGGCACCTCGAGGATCATCAACAGTTTAGTGACCGCTAGAACGGTTTACGTGGGGGTCACTCAAATGGTGATCTTCTAGTATAGCGGACTCATCGATGGGCGGAGGCAGTGGAGTCCAAGTGGGGCCTAGGTGGTTCTAGTTAAGTATCAAAGTCGTAGGTAGTAAACAGTGGATGCTCCGAATACAAGCCTTTTTAATGCTGGTGTTCCACAAGGCTTCTGCACATCAATGATATACTGCAAACCTTTCATTGCTCTGCAGATAATAGCGTTAGTGATGCTTTTTACATCGACTGAAGTAATATTTCTCTGAAATACGTCAATGAATGTCGGAACAAACTTGTGTCCGAAGTGGAGTCTTTGTTAAACAAAATCTCGGATTGGGGCGATTACATCGAGTCCAGTTTAACCTTTAGAAGACACAGGGTTTGCCCATTTACAGTAAAAAAGAAGTCCTTTGTTTTATCTCCTCAATTTCAGGACACTCCCTTTGTTGTCCGAGCCAGCATCTTAAACATATCGAGTAATGATTAGTTCCGTGGTCACTTAGACAGGAGGCCAATTTGGCCTCTAAGAAGTTTGGCGGAACAGTATTTCATGTCAACACACCGCTTGCAACTTTATAAGGCGCAAGTTTGGCCTCACATAGATAACTGGTTTCATTTCTAGGCTGTGGCACTTCAGTGCCAGTTCCATCCACTTGATCGCATTCAGCGAACAAAGAATTGTCGACAGCCAATTCACTGACATGGCATTGGTATGAGATGTTGAATCAGCTATCATCAGCGACATTTTGGTACCGATACTACTTAGGAAGTTCTAGAAAATTCTTGATCAGTTTAGGCCATAGTGGATTTTCAACACTATCGAAAGCTGTTAACTGCGCATCACATATAAGCACACAAACATGACAGAACCACTTCACCAGATTTAATTTATATACTAGCTATGCCCGCGGCGTAGCTCGCGTATACAGGTTTTACATAAAGAATTTGTCGTTTAGGTAAGAAAATATTAAACGATTTATTTCATTACTGTATCAATAAGTGGTAACAAAATAAATAATTATCATCAAAGTTCTAAGTCGTTTATGATAGAGCTTCTGTGTAAACGACGTTAGAAGTAGGCTTAGCCGGGGTATACACAAAAAGGTTACGGGGGCTACTAACGCGGGAAAAAGCAACATAGAGTTGGCCATGTGCAAAACAGTCAGTACTGAGGTACACTCCTACAACGCGTAAAGTTTGACCTTGCGCTTTATTTACGGTCATCGCATAACACACACTCACTGTAACTGGGAACTGAACGCGCTTAAAACTGAAAGGAAAGTTACTTCTTAATAGAGGGTTTTTGGGCAGTGCTGCCAGATAAAAAAAACTCATTCAGCTCTAGGACAACACAAAAAGCGCTAGATTTCATGAAAACAGCGCTTTAAAAAAGCCCTAGATTTCGCGCTAAATTAACTACAAACAAAGTTTGTGTTTTTTTATATAATCATAATAAAGAAAACAACATTAAGTTTTTTTTCTGGCAATATTTTTTTGATGTATCAATACTTCGCAGGACATCGACTTATAATTATAGCAATTGCTGTCAACAGTAGTTAGTACTGTACGAACAATAAAAATGTCATTAATTGTTTTAAAGTGCAATGTATTTCGCAACTTAGTTTCAGATGTCAGCATCTGATTGCGGTTGCTACACAGTTTCGTTGTGTTATAACTTCTAAGTAACTTTTAACTTAGCTGTGCTCTAAGCAACTGACTGAAACTGAATAAAGCAAAACAAATGCGTTGCCAAAACCATGAACGAAAACTTTAATAAAGGGGATTTCCCCGCTTATAGTCGTCGGTAAAAAAATCAAGTTTATCATCCTAAAGGGGAAGCCAGGAGATCCATAGCACAGGGTATCCTAGTTTGGACTCGTCTCCCATTCTCTTTGTTTTGTGGAAAAAATATGTTTGAAAAAGATAAACTGCAATGTACTATTTGTGGGAAAAAATAATAAAGGTCATTATTATCATTATCGGTAATGTGGACTAACAGTGCTGCTATAAAAGAGTTAATTACCCGCTAGTCGCTAAAATATTGAAATGTGTGCTAAATACACCAAAAAGCGCTGGATTAAGCGCTAGGTGCTAAAATTTCGAAATGCGCGCTATACATTCCAAAAAAGTGTTAAATCTAGTTACCAAAGCGCTAGAATGGCAGTTCTGATTTTGCGTATATTATAAATACAATATCACGACATTTCGTTGCGAAATTTTTATTTTTGGTCGGGTTCCGTTGTATGGCTTCGATGGATACAAATTTCTTCAGTAAGTCTCAATACGATTCATCGGCGAAAAATCTCAACACAGCAATTCAGAAAAGTTTGTAATTTGTACAACTCCATCTACTCGTATTACGTCCTTTGTGTGAGAAAACATCCTATCTCTTTTTGTGTTTTAAGTATAAATATATTAATTATTATGGAACGTTTTTTTTTACACAGAAATCTTTTTATTACTATTTCTGAGATTTTATGGCGCCATTGAACAAATTCGAACCTACATTTCAAAATAATAATCATTACTTTCGATAGAATTAACCAATTTTAATAAAACAAAGATTAAATGTAACTCGAAGATACGCTTTATGATATTCTTAACGATTTCTTTGAAAATAAAAGATGTTTACTTTAGACGTGATGCGTTCATATAATAACAGACAAATAGACAGACAGACAATTCTAAAAATTATAAAATGTTCTTATTTAATTATTTTCAGTTCATCATAATGATTTTAGCCACCAAAATATATATACAATGTACAGAAAGAGACACAACATGTTATCATCATTTTTATTATATGTATATATTTAAAGAGAGATGGCGCTGCTAACATCATGAATTCTAAAAATAAAAGAGATTAATTGACGCGATTGATACATTATATAAAACGTAAGAGAACTTATAAATCAGTGCCTGCACAGTAAGCAAAAAATAAAGTTTGACTCTCGTCAAAACCAATGCAATTGTTAATAGCTCCTTTAAAATTCGATTTACCACATAGAGTACTCGGCGGTAAAGAATAAATTGAGTTTGTCAACACGCAGTAGGGCAGCGAGTAATATAATAAAGATTAGCAGTAAATATGAAAACTCATCTACAGGAAAAAACCACATTTGCAATTGCATTACATTTTCACAACACCACCATCTATCGAAGAAATGGGTTAACTATTGTGCTTCAGATTTAGTTAATAACGTTAATATATTTTTATATAATATATTTAATACGTTCTTTATTACTTTTGTTTACTGCGTTTTAGATATACATAATTATATCATTATTTTACATAATTTAACTATGATTTATGATATGATATTAGTTTAAAATGCACTTGATGACTCAAACAAAGCCACCGTTGAGCAAATTCGTACCTATACTTCCCTACCCATACTTCAGAATATTTATCATAACTTTTGATGGGATGAACTGATTTTAATGAAATAAAGACTAAATGTAACCCGAAGATACACTTTATAATTTCCTTAACAATTCTTATGATATAAATTAGTACTTTATACGTGATACGTTAACAAACAAACAGACAGACAGACAGACAGACAGACAGAAAATTCTAAAAATGGTAGAAATGTATTTAATTACTTATTTTTAGTACCCCTCAATCACTTTTATTACAAAAATATAAAATGTACAGACATCTGCTATTTACAGTTTTATTATATGTATAGATTTACTAGCTGTTCCCCGCGACTTCGCCCGCGTGGAGTTATTTTTCGCGGAACCCTAAAATAAAAGTAGCCCAAGTAACTCCTTATACATAACATCATCTACCTGCCAGTGTGTATAAATATTGACATAAATATTTATATGATACTAACGTCACTCAATTGTTTTGCCTTCCCGGAACCCCACCACTAACACTTAAACTTTATGGTATGGTATTAAAGTTCAAATTAACTTTTAAGAGTTACGAATCTTTTGTATGGGAATATAGAAAAGTTTTTTTTTAAACTTTTTTAGACAATTTTTTAAATTTTTTTCTCCGTAAGAACCATCTTCGTACTTCAAGGAATATTATAAAAAAAGAATTAGCGAAATCGGTTCAGCTACTCTCGAGATTTGCGCTTAGCAACACATTCAGCGATTCATTTCTGTTATGAATATATAATGATTTCAACATTTTCAACATACATATCAAATAAAAATAAGGCTAACAAGGTGAAGCTAGTAAACTAAGAGTAAGAGGTATGCGCGTGCGCGTATGCAATGTTAATGCGATAAGATCGGAGCTGTACTGAGATCAGTGTCAGACACACAAACACAATAACAACACATTTGTAAGCCAACAATTTGTATTACTGCACAAATACAGACTTCTGCTTGAATTTAAACTTGAGGCCTACGATGAGTCAGGCGCTATGACCACAAGTTCACGTAGTCACCTAAATAAAAATATCGGTTAAATCTATAGATACATATAAATAAAATTGAAGTGTCTGTCTACAATAACGGAATAACTGTATTTTATTGAGCAAGGGAGTTATTTACATTAAGACATGAGTAACCATTTTTAAAATTTTTATCGGTCTGTCTGTCCGGGCTAATCTTCTAAATGACTGAACCTATTGTAATTAAACTTAACGAACGATAAATTGCTTAATTTGCACCAGTAAATAATAAATTGGTTAATCAAAATCAAGGAAGTCGTAGTAGGTAGATGTACGAGGGTGCGTTTTTAAGTTCGAGGAATGGGTAGGTAGGTAATAACCGGGGACGTCGCTGAATTACGTGCTAATTGAGCAAATCATTATTAGCATAAATACTGTTTTTTTTTTGTAATTAGATCATTAGTCTTTGAGGTATCGTCAACCAAACAAGTCAATCGGGGAGAAATTGTGAAATATGGAGAAAATCGCGTTCCGTGCCGTTATAAAGTTCCAAGCGCGGAAAATCAGTTCAGACTATACTGGAAGAGATGTCATCCGTTTACGGATACGGATTTACTCTTGTCCAAGTAAAACTATGGTTTACAAGTACCCTTTTTAAACAAGGCAGAGAGTTACTTGAAGACGACCCACGGCCAGGAAGGCCGATCGAGGTGACCACTTCGGAAACTATTCAAAAAGTATAGAAAAAACAGCTCGCAGAAATGGTTGGAGTATCAGATACAACCACTTTCAAAATTCTTCATGACCATCTTGGCATGACTAAAGTCAGCGCAAGATGGGTGCCTAGAATGCTCACTCCGCCTCAAAAGCAACAGCGCGTGGAGTGTTCTTGTGCATTTTTGGACCTCTGTATGGAAGACAACGATGGAGTGTTCGCTCGAATTGTTACTGGTGACGAAACTTGGGTTCACCATTATGAACCTGAATCCAAACAGGACTATATGCAGTGGCACAAAAAAGGCACACCACCACCCAAGAAATTTAAGGTGGCACAATCGACTGGGAAAATCATGGCGACAGTCTTTTGGGACTCAGAAGGAATCCTATTGATTAATTATAAAGATAAAGGTGTTTCCATAACCGGAAATTACTAATCTTCAATCCTAGAACAAATGAAGGCAGCCATAAAGGAGAAAAGAAGGGGGAAATGGACCAAAGGAATCCTTGTTCTGCACGACAACGCGCCTGTTCACAAGTGCCATGTTGCCATATCCGCCCTGCAGAAGGTGGCCTTCGAAATTTTACCACACCCATCCTATAGTCCTGACCTGGCCCCCCAGTGATTATTATCTATTTCCAAACTTAAAAAAACAACTTCGTGGTAAAAAGTTTTTAAGTGATGAAGAAGTGAAGGAAGCAGTTTCGGCGTATTTTTTAGACAAAGACAAATCATTTTTTTTACACATAAGTTAATTGAAAGATTCGAAAAATGTATTAGGGTAGCAGGTGAATATATTGAAAAGAAAAAATAAATTTGGATTGTTATTTCCACTTCTTACCCCCCATTCCGCGAACTTAAAAACGCACCCTCATATAATATGTAATTTGCATTATCGTCGTTGAAGAAATCTATATATTTAGTAAACAGTTTATAATTAGTACTCGTATCAGTTTAAAAATCATAATACAGTGAAGTACCTATGGTATTTGGTAGCTAATGTCAAATTATACGAAGATAGGTGCCGCGTCCAGGGGACTCTTCGTGAAAGAGATTCTTCTTTAAACTCGAGACAAACGTTTTATATAAGACCTACTGTATTTTTCTGCTTTGCAAATCATATGCTATTGAAAACTCTCTCAAAGCAAACGTATTTTGTTTCATCCTGAACACTCCCTCCTCGAACTCGAATTAAACGTCGAACGTATTACCGAGCCAAGTAGTTGTAGTAGCAAAATTATTAAAGTTGTACATTGTCATCTTCATTTGATATATCGCAATGCGTAGGCCAGAGTATCAGTATGATGGATGTTGTAGGCACCGAGTTGTAATCCCTTGCTTCAATTGCCATCATAGGTTATGAGAACTGGCTAGCCTTCTAATAAATTATTATTTCTTTATAAAAGAATGTTCTTCGATAATCGTTCATTAATTATATATTACACTTTGATAATACGGATTAATTATTGTCCGTCCTATTTCGTACCTCTATAAAATCTATAAATTTTGTAAAAAGTTATTAAAAATTAAAAATTTGCCAATATTTCCATGATTGGACGAAGGTGAGTATTCGTGAACTTTATGACACACACATTATGCTATTTGAAATTTGAAATATATCCTGTGTTAAAAATAAGGAGACATGTAATTCTACTACTTAAAATATTCACATATTTATACAAATTAAGGTGTACACATAAAAAAATACTTTTCCAGATTTGATTACTTTTTAGAAAATTGTATTTTTACAAGTACGTATTTAGGGTTTATCAAATTTGATTTTGTAAATTTATTATAGTAATAATAGGCTAGGCTAATAAGGTGATGATCCTGAACATAATCACAAACTACAGGCTTAGAGCGCCGATTAATTTAAAGTTAAAGAAAGCCGTTTCTAAGACAGTCAACTACGGAATAGTACCAGCCGCGGATCTAGAGGTAAAATTGAAGGGGTCAGAGACCGAAGTTTCACTCACGCCATTCTCTCATCTACAAAGTTGTTTAAAAGGGCTATTAAATTGGTTAAGAATATACGTTTGTTAATAATCCCTGGGAATGAGGTTATCGCTACCATGCATAATAATGCCTGGGAATAAGGTGATCGTTACTATGATGTTTCTAATTGTTTTTATATTAAATTGTACAACATATTCCTAAAACATTTAAAAAAGTAAGAGAGCACAAACAGTATTAGTTGCCAGTGATGACATATGGATCTAAAACGTGGTCCTATACTGCTGGCCGTATGAGGAAACTTAAAATTGCTTAATGAACTATGCTCTGATTTTATCTGTGTGATACATATCGTAATAATATCGCAGTAGAATTAAATTCACCGACATCAACGGATTAGTAAGCCGAAGTGGCAATAGACCGACCATATAGATATGAAGAACCGACTACCAATGGGAAGAAAGATACTTGAGTGGGTATTTGAGGTATATGAGGTGGCGGGTATTTATGACAAAAGCGTAACTAAGTCGCAGCTCAAAACAATCTTGAGGAAACATTACCTGTCGTTGTGTCCTTAGTAGTAAATGTTTCTTTAATTATGTATGTGTTAATTTAAGTATTTATAAGTAACTTATATTTTTATTGAGGAGTGTGAAACGTAAGACATGCAGGAAGTCGATGGATGCAGGTAGCTTAGAACGTATTTTGTGGCATTCTTTGGGGGAGGCCCATGTTTTTTGGTGTTCATTTGATGGAGAAAATTGTTATGGACGACTATGAAAGTCAAAGACAAACAAATGCATTATAGACAATCAAATAAAAATTAATGTAAACAACGATGATGACGACGGCAGCTCAACCAGTTGTTTTTTTTTATAGGATAAGGGCGACAAACGAGCACACAGTCCACCTGATGGTAAGTGGTTGCTGTGGCCCATAGACATCTACATTTATCCTCGATTACGAATATCAAAATGTAGATGCGCTGTCACCCGTGAGGATTAAGAAGGAATGCCTCGTTTTCAGTAAAAAGGGTCTCCGGTTCTCTGCACTCACCATATGAAACACAGCAGCATTAAGCTGCTATTTTACGCCGGTCGAGCCGACTCATTCGTGTTACAACTATACCAGAAATATAGCTACAGCATGGCTCTACCACGTAAAGTTGTAGTGAAAGTGATTAAATAAATTGATTTTTAATATAGTGCAGTCTATAATTTTATAAGTGTTTATCTCTAGACATTTTCAGTAAGCAATAAATATTAAAAAAAAACCGGCCAAGTGCGAGTCGGACTCGCGCACGGGTTCCGAATAAATCCGTAGGTATATATATATATATATATATATATATATATATATATATATATATATATATATATATATATATATATATATAAGTTTAAAATTATTAAAAATATACCTAGTCAGGTCATAAGTATTGTCATACAGTAAAAACTTTTCTTTTAGAATGCTGGCCACAAAAAAGTTTATTGAATTCGAATTTCGAATTGTTCATGAAAATAAAACTATATACTTTTTAGAATTTTACTCATTTTTAAATATGGAGTGGACGCTTAAAGAAGACCGTGTTGCAGTTATTGCGTTGCATCGTTGCGGTTACGCGCCAATTCAAATTTTTGACATACTGAAAAATTTAATATAACCAAAAGATTCGTTTATCGTACCATCAAACGACACAATGAAGACTCTAGTGTAGATGACAGGTCAAGAAGTGGTCGACCTCGGTCTGTTAGGACTCCAGCAGTGATAAAAGCTGTGAAGGCGTGAATTCAAAGAAATCCCATGTTTCTCATACCATGTTCAATAACAGGCACTGGGTATTCCAACAAGATTCGGCGCCAGCTCATAGAGCGAAGAGCACACAAGACTGGCTGGCGGCGCGTGAAATCGACTTCATCCGGCACGAAGACTGGCCCTCCTCCAGTCCAGATTTGAATCCGTTAGATTACAAGATATGGCAACACTTGGAGGAAAAGGCGTGCTCAAAGCCTCATCCCTATTCGGAGTCACTCAAGACATCCTTGATTAAGGCAGCCGCCGATATTGACATGGACCTCGTTCGTGCTGCGATAGACGACTGGCCGCGCAGATTAAAGACCTGTATTCAAAATCACGGAGGTTATTTTGAATAAACTTTAGTGTCATAAGAATCTATGTTTTGTAAAGTTCATTTTGATATATAAATGGTTACATAATGAATAAACTTGTTTCAATTATTTTATATTAAACATGTGACAGAATTTATGACCTGACTAGGTATTTGTATTATATGATTTAACTAAAAATTTATGCTTTTCGCAATTATTCCTTTATCTGTGCTATAATACGTGGCTTCGTACCAAATTAAAAGATTCTGAGTTCACGGGAAGTACCCTGTAGGTTTTGATTCCCTTGCAAATGTCGAAAATTTGCGGCATAAACGGCTGTATCTTTTGATTGCGTTGGCTTAGAAGTTTAATTTTTTCACAGCTCCAAGGGACAGTAGACTTGAGTATTTGATATGAATTTCAGCTTGATACCTCCACGCGTTCCTGAGAAAAAGGGTCTTGACAGACAGACAGACAGACGGACAACAAAGTGATCCTATAAGGTTTCCGTTTTTTCCTTTTGAGGTACGGAACCCTAAAAAACTGATAAATTCCGTGTTTTGAGTTATTTGTTTCTAATTTATTCTGGTCTTAATCTAGATAAAACTCTAAATGATTACAAAAACTCTAAAGAATCGATATCGATCTCTTAAGATCGAATAGTGTAGGTAACGATTTTTCAGTTGGAAGGCCTAGTCCAATAAATGTGACAGCTATCAAAAGGTATTTCTTAGATTTGGTGAAGTATAAACATAAAAAATTTTAATTATACACTTCAACAGAATCTAGAGATATTTTATATTTCATCAAATATCTAAAAATCTATGAACAATTTCCAGATATGGTACATAAATGGAAGAATGATAGGTTATTTTAAGGTCTTTAATAAAAATTAAAAAACATTACGTGATTTTTTTGTTTTAAATAAAAATGTTAATTTTTTTAATCGCCGTAGAAAATTAGGTTGATAATAAAACCTCATTTCTTCTTGTAAAACTATTAGTTTTAATTAAAATTTATAAAACCTTATAAAATCTAGTTATTAATAATCAGTATTACCACCCCTTACCTACATTAATTACACATCGAAATCGATTGTTCATACTTAAAATTAAATTGTCTCAATGTCTTGCTGCGGTATGCGGTCCTGCGGTACTGTTCTTTGCTTTTGTGTTCGTAAAGCTGTTCCGTTGTCAAATTTGACAAGAAATCTCTCAAAGCTTTTCGTGGTAACATGTCCCAGGCATGTTCGATAGGATTTAAGTCGGGCGACTGTGCAGGCCAATCCAAAACTTGAATATCGGGGTCGCGGAGAGCGGCCGACACCAGCCGCTCCGTATGGGAAGGAGCTTTATCGTGCATGACTAAGAAATTCCTGGCCCATTTAGATTCTGTGTGGGACAATAACAGGCTCAAATACCTTTTCGTGGTATTTTTATGTTGCTATTCTGCCTTGGATCCAAACGAGCTGGGTTCGTCCGCCAAGAAGAATTCCTGCCCACACCATGATTGTCCCGCCTTGGTATGAGTGGACCTTCTGAGGGTGCCGTAGACGATTAACTCTCCCTGGAGTTCTCCAAACGTGTGTTCTTCGTGAATCCGAATGAAACCCAAACCGGAACTTATTGGTCAAGCAGCGCCCACGGCTCGTAAAATTTGACCTCGACTCAAATGACGACTTGACATGACTCTTAAAGCTCACACGACACGTTAAATTAAAAAAGAAAATCAATCTAATCCCTTTTCATTAATTAATATCAGTAGAAAATTTTTAAATTTCCTTGACGTAACGAATTACAAACAATTTTGCCGTCGTATTTTGTTTTTTCTTTTGTTTTCGTTGTTTAAATTTTTAAATTTTGAAAATAGAATAAAAGAGGTTTCAATCTGTACCGTAGAATGGGGTGAATAGAAATCGCGGGGTGAATAGACACAAGTCTGGTTATTTGATAAAGTTGTCTCTAAGTTTGTCTACAGCTCGGGAACGTCTGTTTATTACTACTGTTTATTATTTGCCAACATTTTCCCTTTATTTTGGTAACCTTAAAATTTGTGCCAATTTTGATGACAGTAAAGAAAAGGACGGTTATTATAAACGTGTGAGTAGGTACAAGAGGTTTTATGCTGTGTAAAACTTTTAGTTAAACATCAAGTTCTTCAGTGTTTTCTTATTGCAAATTTTTTTTAGGGAGTTGAGTTTCTCATCTGTTATTAATACAAATATGAATATCGATATTTAACGATTTTATTTTTTTAAATAATAAAATCAGGATACTGGTTTTTCTCGAATTCGAGGTGAATAGATACGACTGAGGGATGAATAAAAACGCATTTGGGGTTAATAGAAACGAAGAAAGGGGTGAATAGATACGAATGAGGGGTTATTAGAAACAAACATGATTTTTAGGGTTGTCAAAAACTATTTGCACCATTTACTTACTAGTACATAAATGAATTTAAGTAGCTAATTGAAACCAAAATTAAAAAAAGACGTTTAAACCATACTAAAGGTATTTAAGTCTTCTATTATAAATTTAAAATTTTGATATTTGTTATACATTAAAATTCCAAATACTTGAGGTTTTACCATTACAACAGATAGAAGTTCCTGCAGTAAATATACTTAGTGTGCTCATATAATTTAGTTCTATCTAGTAGGTAAATATATCATTCATTATATTTGTATTTTATTGTTTAACAGAGACGCTCGGTATACGAGTTAAAGAGTGTCTAAGCGGTGCGGAATAGGTGTCGACGGCTCCGTGGCGCAGTGGCTTAGCAATCAGTTGTTGCGCTGGGGGCCGCGGGTTCGAATCCCGCACGGAACAAGTATTTGTATGGCCTACAAATAATTGTTCCGAGTCTGAATGTTTGTCCTTGTGCAATTTATGTTTGTAAACTCACAGGCTCACAACCTACATACTACTGATGATATAAAAAAAATCATCCACATTAAAAATTGTGCCAAAGCGAAATACAAGTCAGTTCCTAGCGACCTGAATCGAGAGAAGTATAGATTAGTACGGAATCGTTGCAACAATCTGTGTAGAAAAGCACAACGACGCCATATCCATGAATCAGTACAAGATCCTGACCCTGCTAGGGTCTAGAAATTTCTCAAGTCTTTAGAAGTTGGGAAATTACGACAAAATTTCACTCACCTTAACTTTGATCTCAATTAACTTAATTTGCATTTCTCATCTTCGTCTTGCATTAACGATAAAGCAAAACACAATACTTTGGATTCTCTTTCAAAAGCTCCCGCTCCAGACACCTCTGCTTTTAATTTTAGTCAATTTAACAGTTGTGATGTTATGAAAGCCATAATGTCCATCCATTCAAATTCAATTGGTAGTGACTGCATTAGTCGGAAAATGGTCATCCCTCTCATTGATCTCCTTTCACCTGTAATCACTTCCATCCTGAATAATTCACTGAATTCTTCTATTTTCCCTTCAGCTTGGAAAGATACATTTGTAGTTCCTCTTCCGAAAAAGTCGAATCCGTCTAGTTTTTCTGATTATAGACCTATCTCTATCTTGCCTTTCCTTTCCAAAGTTCTTGAACGTCTTGTGCACAATCAATTAAGCATCTATCTTTTAAAACATAATCTTTTAAATCCTTTGCAATTCGGTTTTCGTCCTGGCCATAGTACGACTACTGCACTTTTACAAATCACTGATGATATTCGGTATGGTATGGAGAAACAAAAGCTTACCATTCTTACGTTACTTGATTTTAGTAATGCATTTAATACAGTAGATTTTGATATCTTGTTGGGCATCCTGCGCTTTCTCAACATATCTCCAACTGTAGTTGACTGGTTTCGAAGTTACTTGTTTGGTCGCCGACACCGTACACCTGGACTACAAAAGCGGCTGGCGTACCACAAGGTGGCGTGTTGTCTCCTCTCCTGTTTGCAATTTTCATTAACTCTATAAGTCATAATCTGTCTTCTTCCTACCACTTGTATGCTGATGATCTCCAAATCTATACTCAATCGTCTCTTGAAGATTTGTCTAAATCAGTTGACACTATTAACGCTGATCTGACTTGTATTTCGAATCGGAGTAAACGTTATGGTTTAACGATTAATGCCAAGAAAACTCAGGCCATTATCAACGGTAGTTCTAGATTAATTGGAAAAATTGACTGGTCTTCCCTACCTCCTATTTTACTAGACTGCACTCCAATCCCTTACAGTAACAAGGTTAAAAACCTGGGGTTGTATCTCGACTCTTGTATGTCTTGGACCTCACAGATTAATGAGGTTAGTAGAAAAATGTTTGCTGCTTTAAGCTCTTTACGTAGATTACGTAATTTTCTTCCCACAGTAACTAAAGTTACGCTTGCCCAGTCTCTACTTCTACCTATCCTTGACTATGCTGACATATGCCATCTTGACATTACCGAGGAGCAGCTTAATAAGCTTGAGCGCATTCAAAATTTATGTATTAGATTCATATTTGGGCTTCGCAAATATGATCATATCTCTGAATTTCGCAAACAGCTCAAATGGCTCCCGATCCGCCTTCGCAGGAATACTCACATACTCTCCACTTTATATAGCGTGCTGTTTAATCCTTCCACTCCTCATTATTTAAAAGACCGTTTCCAGTATCTTTCCCTTACCCATAATCGGTTCCTTCGATCCTCTGTCAATCTTTCTCTCTCTACTCCTTCGCACTCTTCCTCCTTTTTTAAGAAATCCTTTACTGTCACTGCTGTACGTTTGTGGAACTCTTTACCTCTCCACATTCGTCGTGCTCAATCTCTTCATTCTTTCAAATGTCTTGTTAAATCGTATTACTTAGAACGCTATTAGATAAATCACTTTTTTTTTTCGTACTCTTTTCATTTAATCTATTATATTATTATATCATACATAATCTTCACTTGCCTTTATTTGTATGTATTTTATATTTTTTTTTATTTTGTACGCCCCCTCTATTTTTAACTATTGTTTACATCAGTTCTCTACACTAAGGTTGTCTGGAAGAAATCACTTTCAAAGTGATAAGACCGCCTGTTGTACATTTTCTAATTTAGATTTAATTGTATTCGTTTTTGTTTTGTTTTTGGTGTACAATAAAGAGTAAATAAATAAATAAATAAATAAATAAATACTACAACAAAAGCAAATTTGACAACCCTAGCATTTTTGCTCTATTCACCCCTATGTCGTATCTATTAACCCCGGATTCCCGGTATATAAAAACAGACAACTTTTTTCTAAAATACAACGAATTTGCATGTTTTTACTCGTTTGAAGCATTAGTATTCAATAAACTACAACAAGACACAACATTAAAATGTTTTATTATCAGCTTATATACAATATATGTAAGAAAAACAGTGTAGAAGTTGAAAGTTGTGTCTATTCAGCCCATTTTACGGTATTTAAACTTTTTAGTGAAACTAAAAAGATTTTAAACTATAAAGTTGTAAATAATTTCAGATTAAGGTATTCTTAGATTCTGTTGATGTGTGTATGTATAAATTATTAAAAATATATAATACAGTATTAAAAATTTTGATGTATTTAAATGTGTGAGTACATAGTACTACAGAGAATTTGTTTATTATCCAACTTGTATGTTTAATTAATTTCTTCATTCATTGATACACCTGCCCTATAGATTGTCTCTTAGGAAGAATATTTACCATGGCTACCACGCTTGGTAGGTGTGTTGTCAACATGGTAGGCTAAATTAGTTTTATTATAAGTTAGATTATATTATTACAAAGTGATAGTATTAAGTATTGTGTATTAAGGCTATGAAAGAGGATGAATATACGAGAAGAGTAGAGGGAGGCCTAAAAAAAGATTCCCATGAACCAAACCCATGAAGTTTAGTAGCCGTGGCTAAGTCACCCACAGTGAACTTAGAGGTAACAGAATAACAGAATGGAACATGGTTGGGCCACGGTGAAGGGCTGAGGTGGCTACGCTGAGTATATTATATCATTACTATTATATTATATATTCAAAAATTACTTCTTTTACACAGGAATATTGACCCAAAGTTACTTCTGCAACGGCTTCAGCGCTAGAGCTTAACTTACAAAAACACTCTAGGGGTAGAGCAGACAAATCGTGGCACCGTAGCGACCGTAAAAGCCCCGTGTGCTTAGTAGCTGCAGCTTGGTCACCCGCGGTGAACAGAGGAAGCCCCACTTGGCTGGCCCGTGGTGACCATTACGAGTGGGCTTGGCGAGCCCACTCCGGATGTGTGCTGGTGGGCTGCAGCGGGAGGGGAGTCCCGTCCCCGTACCGCTAAAGCCGAGGTGGAGTCGCGGAGGAAGAGGTATGTTGGTATAGCGATGCGCCACTCGCCCTATCTTCCGCGACTAAGACGGGGCCGCACCGTTGATGCGGTGGTGGTGGGGCCGCGGGGAGAGAGGAGTGTCGGTATTGCGAGGCGCCGCTCTCCCTACCCTACGCAGCCGAATCTTGGTTGGCGGCGGAGCTGAAGGCCAGATCCGCCGCTGAGGTCAGGGTAACTTGTTCTTCTAAGTGCTCGTTATTCCTGGCCCCATGGCCTTCGCGTATCGGAGCTCGAGCACGAACTCGGAGGAGTCCGTTTCGCAGTTCTAGTAAGAGGCCGTGGAGGAAGGCGCGCCTTGTGTTCCTGGTGCACCTTACCTAAGAAGGAAGGGGGGAGAAGTCCTCCCCAAGAAAAGGCTACCATAGGGCGGCTGGCGCTGGTGGGGTTGCGGATGTGTGCGAAAGCGAGGCCCTGCCATATGCGGCGAAAGAGGAACCATGGGGTTTTAGTCGGTGTGACTCCGACATAACCTGTATTTGCCCTGGCAAGACAGTTATGCGTAGGCATTTCACCATGATAAAAAGCCATATTTGTTTGAAATCGGCTCAAGGAGACCACAGACAGCAATGTATGCTTACCATTGGGTGAATTAAAGGTTCGTTTGACACTTCAGTTTTACGAAAAAATTGTTTTGAGCCTAAGATTCATGCACTCATAATATGAAATATATTATTTGCTAATGAAAAATATTGAATAGAATAGAATAGAATGATTTTTATTCAATATGGATTATTACATAATACTTATTGAAAGTCATTATTTTATTTACCACTGGTTCGGAAAATACCTCTGTCCTGGGAAGAACCAGCAAGAAACCCAGTGGAACTTTTTTTATACATAATTTCGCTTAAGAATAATTTTGTTTATACAATTTTAAATTAATTTTCATAGAACCAGCATGGTGGCGGTCACCTTATACCCAGGGATTATTTTCATTCATGTATTCCTTGATATGATAATAACCCTTTTTGTAGTTTTTCTTTAATAAAACTTTTAAACTTGGTTATTGACAAACTTTGAACATGTCCTGGGATTTTGTTGTAAAAGCGTATACATTGCCCCATAAATGAATTACTAATTCTGTGGAGTCTAGTAACTGGCATTACAAGCTTATGTTTGTTCCTAGTGTTTAAGGTATGAACATCCTATTTATATTTATGTTTTTATGTACATACATCACATTTTCATAAATACATTGCGATGCCAAAGTTAATATGTTTATGTCTTTAAATTTTAAATTTTTCTAAATTTCTCAATGCATACAGACACTGGAATTTAATTTGTTTATTTTTTTATTTAAGTATAAAGTACAAAAATACCTCTTGAATATTCCTCAGCCAATAAGACAGGTGGTTAAACGATTCAAGATTGGTTATATCGTACATTAGTATGATGCCCATTGCACCACGATAATATGCCGTAGTGAGAGTGCGGAATCTTTCTTGGCCAGCAGTGTCCCATATTTGAAGTTTAATTGGCACTCCATCCAAATTTATAATTTTTTGTTTGAAATCTATACCTGAAAATTCATTCAAAATTCATAGAAAAGTCAACATAAAAAATGTCTGTTAATTGGATGCACAAAGGAGCTCCTAAGTAAACTCGAGAATCAGTGTACCCGTTTCATAAATTCTAATTTAAAAAGAGATAGATGTTCAGGTTTTAATTCTTTTCTCGATAGCTAATCAATAATTTTTTCTTTACTTTCTGTATCATTAATTGCCTTTTTTTTAAATTGATTTCACATTGTTCCATCTCTAAACATGTTGATCTAAACTACTTCAAATGTGAATCTAAACTATCTAGGGACCTATTTTAACACATACATAAAATCAAAATTAGTATAGCCGTTTTTGAATTTTACCAAGACTAATAGACAGCAATTCACTTTTATATATTGAGATAGAAAAGATATAATACATAATTATCATATATTATATTATAATTATTTATCATATTATTTATTATAATTTATTTATAATGTATATTATTTATTCATTAGTAGTATGGAGTAAGGAAAACATTAAAAAAGGCAAACATAGTTATGCACTATGTTTGCCTTTTGTAATATGTTTTCCTTTAGAGGTCTACAGGAAGATATTTCAGTACATTATGGAATAAATAGAACCTTTGTGGGAACTCACTGTGATGATTGTTTATATCTTGTTTTGTGAACATAAATAAATAAATAAATATCTTGCTATTTAAAAAAATTCAGCCTCTTTGAATTAATCTTACTATTTTGTAATTATTTAGGTATATTGTTGTAATATTTAACACCCTATTTTGTCAATCCGAATAAGGATAAGATCTATATTTAAATGGTGTTAATGAGCAATAACATGTTAATATTATATTAGTACATACTTCTAAAGTTTTTAACAAAGCTTGAGTAACCTTTCATAAACAAACACATTATAAGAGAAATGCAATATAAATAGTTAACTACAAATTAACCACACATGAGTTTTACAGGCAAATAAAACACCTAACGTCTCTACGAGAAAATCAGAAAACTATTGGGTATAATATTTAATGCTTGGCTTTACATCACAAGCTCTATTGTTCCAAACGATATTTCCGCTGTAGAAACTATAATTCTGGATCCGTTATGAACAGGAGGGCTTTAAACACAGCATCACCTACATAACAAAGGCTCGTAAAACCAAAAAGTAAATAGTTCACTCACCTATTGTGGATATGTAAATATCGTAATATCTCTCGTCGCAGTATCTGTGCACAATACATGTCTTCCCCACGTTTGAATCGCCTAAAACTAATAGTTTATAGGTTGCGGAAAAATCTAAAGCCATGATTATTGTTTATTTTGTTGTTGGAACGCGGGTGGCAGCTCAAAACATCGGTCGAACTGTCAAATCAAAGTAAAAGTAGGTAAGAAAAATCGATGAGGGTCACTGCGCATGTGTGGATTCATTTCACTCTTGTCTTGCAAAAAAGCAGGCAACAAGTTACAAAGAGTATATAATAATTATGTTTCACAAGTTACTATGTGGATTGTATTTATAATGAGAAACATTAAATATCTGTAGCGGCTGGAATTAACTGGCTACAAAATAATTTTTAATATGTCGTCTACTACATTTTTAAACTACTATTTATTTATTTGACAGACATATATTAAAATAATTACCAGGCAGACATGCAAATAAATGTGCTAAGATTTATGATTTACGATTTTTAATAATTAACTGCTAGATATACATACTTGAAAAAAAAGTGAAATCAACTTTATTATTTGTCCTGTCCGTCTATTCTCATGTATTCGCATCGCATCGCAACTTTTGATATTATTAACTGAAATAGATTATAATGTCATCATCATCATCAAGATTACAGCCATTCACTAGTCCACTGCTAAACATACTTTTTTTACTTCCAAGGAATGTCACAACACTTTCCTGCCTATCTTACCAGCTCTTCACTCCATTATTTGGAGGGCCATCCTACACTTAACTACCATACGTGCGAGGTTGCCAGTAAAATTAAAAGAACATATTTTTCAATTGTAGATGTTTGAGTGTGGAAGTGTAGCGTAGGAATTGAGACCTAGGTATCTCAATTTCCACCCTATACCATATGTGTAATAACTAATAGTGAGTCAACTCAGTGACTAGACGGAGCAACGATGGGGTGCGGTATGATGGAGACTGGAGTCCCCCCCCCCCCCTACCCGCAACTTCTGCAGTAGTACCGGTCGGCTTCGCATGCGTACCGATACACCCGTTTAGGAGTGTCACGTACACGGATTTAGTTGCACGCTTTTGGTTAATCCAGCAACATGATATTACTCGATATTATTTTGAAATATTGAAAAAGAAATTATAACGATTTAAGTAAAATTTAATTCTAATAACCATGTTTTGTTTTGTTAATTGAATTATATGTAAGGATGAGAATTCATTGTATCATTAAATTCAACATGTGGCGGCGCTGTCGTCGCACCACAACCGAAACACATCGAAGCCTAAATCGCGCTATCAAAGTTCCGAAGTAAAAGCAGTATATATAGATAGACTCGAGCTACCACTCGTCAAGTACCCTTTCGCTCTCGCGCCTCCGCTCTCCTGCTCACGCTCGCAGGGCAGTCGCCGTTGATGAGTTTTTCGCCTTTCACTTAACGTTCTTGCTCCCCTGCCTCCTGGCGGGGCGGCTTGACCGCTCTTGTATTGTTATTTTTCTGTTACTTTATTATTGTTATTTCTCTGTTTTGTTTTATAATTGTTATTATTTTTGTATGGTATACTGTTTCTTGGATACGTTCCTTGTTCTGAAAAGAACAAGCCCCTGTTCTTTTGAGAACAGGGATCCCTCCCGATACTGTCTTACTGCTTAGAACTCCACACTGGACCTATTTAGGACCTTCGTCGCCGCCCTAAACCAATCTCTTGGTCTGGGCCTAAATCTAGACGAGACGGCTCTCACCGCTATTCTTGCCTCCCTTGCCCCTCAGGCATGTCCCTTCCCCCGGCTCCCGTCGCGTCCTGCTCGGCGGCCTCAACGGCTGCCCTACAGACCGACCCACCCGCGTCCCCCGATTCCGAATAAATGGAGTACTGGGACTCCGCGTCTGTAACATCGTCCTCCCGGAAGAGGACCGCCATCCAATCCAACACTTCATCCGGTAGCTTCTCCACGGACTCCGACGGCACAGTTACAGAAGATACCTCCTTCACGAAAGAGAAGTCAAGGCACGGCGATAAACGCGCCGTCAAAAATCGCACCTCCCCCCCGTTCCAGCAGACCCTGCCGCCACCCTCACCCCCGCAGCTTCCGCTGCTGTTTCGGTCCCCCTAATGTCACTAGACATCACCCCGCCTTCCAAGCCAGGCTCTCGCTGCGCTCCCACACTGGCCAAAAAGCAGGTCCCGCCCCCTGTCTTTCTCAGAGACAAGGCGCAATTCACCCGCCTCTCCAAAACCTGCTATGACGCAGGTATCAAGTACGATCAGGCCACCAACCTCGGTGAGGCTATTAAGATCACCCCGCAGTCATTCGATGACTTCCGTCGCCTTAACAGCCTATTCACAGCTGAGCGTGTGTCCTATCACACGCACGCTCTTCCGGAAGACCGTAAAGTCAGAGCCGTAATCAGCGGTGTCCCATTCGAACTCGCCAACGAGGACATCCTGGAGGACCTTAAGCCCCAAGGATTACCAGTGGAGGCTGTGCACAAGATGCACAGCAACAACGATAAGAGTTTCCCGCTTGCCTTTGTAATTCTAACGAACGTGCCGAAGGCAACAACCATCTTCCGGCAGGTACGCACAGTGTGCGGCCTGTCGAGAGTGAGGGTTGAGCCCCTACACAGGCGCGGTTTCCCGGCGCAGTGCCACCGCTGCCAACTTTATGGGCATGCGGCGGCCAACTGCCCTGCCCCACCCAGGTGCGTTAAGTGCCTAGATCCACACAGCTCGAAAGAGTTTCCTCGGCCACAAAACGCCGAATCCCCACCCGCGTGCGTCCTGTTTCAGCAGTCAGTCCACCCGGCAAACTACAGAGGCCCTCGCACTCCTCACACTCGTCCTAAGCTTCACCGCTGGTCAATGACTGGACATTCCCGGCCCTCCCCGCAAGAATGCCCCGTCATGGCCTTTCCCAGCCCCTTCAGAGCCCCTCTCGGCCCACTCAGGGTCCCCCAAGGCCCCCTCAGGGCCCTCTTTGGCCCCTTCTGGGCTTCTCTCAGCTTTCACAGCCTCCAGTTTTCCCCTGGGGCCCCAAAAAGGCCGACCACCCGCGGACGCCCTCCGCCCCATAACAGGCACAACCCTCTTTGATTGTTGACCTGAATACACACCGTATTCCGCTATTCAGAGCATCAACATTGGGAGATTGCTGTCCTAGCACGCAACCCCCTCAGTCCCCTCAGGACCGTCTCCTTACTCTTACGGAGCATCACAACGTTTTGTGCTCGTTGTAAGTTAAGTTAATTTAATTTAAATTAAATTAATTTAGGTTATATTAATATTAACATAATGTCAGAGCACTCTGCTCTCCCAAAGTCTCCCGGTCGTATTAAGCCTAAGGGTTTATCGCTTATGTCCTTTAATATTCGCAAGTTGCGAAATAACCTCCCTGAGCTTAAGCTCTTTCTTCGAGATCGCGAAGCCGACCTCCTCCTCCTCCTCAAGGAAACCAATCTCAAAACTAAGGACTTCAAAGGGCTTCCCATCCAAAATTATTCTTTTCTTCGTAACGACAGACCTGACCTGAAAGGCGGTGGTACTGCCATTTACTACAAGAAGACGCTTCATTGCTTCCACATCCCCACTCCGCAGCTTACCAACATGGAAGCCACGGTGTGCAGGCTAGCCTTGACTGGACTTCAGTCCATCATCATAGCCTCTTGCTACATCCCTAGTAGAACCCTCTCCCTCAAAAAGATTTTGAGACTGTCCTTGCATTAGGAAATTCAGTCATTATGTTTGGAGATTTTAACTCCAAGCATACTGAATGGACCTGCCTTACTACTACCCAGAGTGGCAAGAAACTGCTTGATATCACGCAGTCTCTTGATCTTACCGTCCACAGTCCCCTCGGTGTCACTCATTATCCCGACAATACCGACCACGCTCCTGACGTGCTAGACTTTGCGCTAGTTAAATGAGTGTACCTCAACCTCAGGGCAATCGAGACTCTTGACGATCTAAGATTCGACCACCGTCCGGTCTCCCTCGTTCTTGGCCACCAGCCACCTCCCTCAACCCTCTCCACGAAAACCTTCACTAACTGGAAGGGAGGATGAGGTCCGCCGGCGGAACTCAACCCCCACAGCCTCTGACCCTATCACTGTGTCCAATGATGAGATCTCATCCCTTATCAAAGGATTGAAGCCCAAGAAGACTCCGGGCGCGGACGGCATCTCCAACCAAGCCCTTAAACATTTTCCTGAGCAGGAGTTAACCCTTTTAGCTATTATCTTCAACGCCTACTTCAACCTTAGTTACTTTCCCACCACGTGGAAAGAGGCAACTGTCATTGGTACCCCAAGCCAGGAAAGCCTCACAATCTTTCCTCCAGTCATCGTCCCATCAACCTCCTCAAGGCCATGGACAGACTCTTCGAACGAGTTATCCTTACTCGCATGAGTCTCCATCTGTTTCCCACAGACGGCGACCCTCTTGACATTCTTGTCCCCAACAAGTTCACCGTATTGTGGAATATATTCTCAGCGGTTTCTATCCTCGTCGTCATAAGACCATCGCTTTTTAGACATAGCAAAGGCATTCGATAGAATCTGTTGCACAAAGGTCTTATATACAAACTCTATAAAATAGATCTCCCTGATCGTATTGTACGTCTCGGGGCCTCCTACCTGAAGGATCGTACCTTTCGTTTTAGACACGAAGACACGCTCTCCTTTCAACTCCCTATCAAAACAGGTGTCCCTCAGGGCTCAGTGCTTGCCCCCTGCTGTATATCCTGTACACCAACGACATTCCCATCCCGTCGAAAGGTGTTCAGCTCTCCCTCTTTGCAGACGACACTGCCCTCTACTGTAAAGCTATCTCACTACATTTCATACGGAACAAGATCCAAAAGTCAGTTAATGACTTAAGAGCTTGGTTTCAAAACTGGCGTATCGATGTGAACCCGGAGAAGAGCTCCGCCATTCAATTCGATCATAAACGACGCCGCCTCACTACCATTCTGCCAATCCGTATGCTAGGGACCCCTGTCCCCTGGCATACGACTGCCAAATATTTAGGTGTCACCCTTTACACGAGGCTCACCTTCGGGCCCCATGTCAAAAGAGTAACCCGCAACGTACGTTTCTATCTGACTAGGCTCAACAGTATGCTGGGCCGACACAGTAAAATGCAACAAGCGAACCCTTTATAAGGTCTGTATACGACCAGTTATAACTTACGCAGGCCCCATATTTGCTCACGCTAATCCTAAAATAATTAACGTACTCCAAATAGTTCAAAACCACTTCTGTCGTCGAGCTACTAACCCACTCTGTTACGTCCGTAACGCCGACCTCCATCGAGACTTACAGCTCCCCAGAATCGAACAATTTCTAAAAACACTCTCTAAGAACTTCTTCAAAGCCTCACAGTCTCACTAATCATTTCATTCGTGAGGCAGCTTCTTATGCAGCCCCACTCCCCTCTCTCTATCGAGTCCGCAGGCCGAGAAACTCTCTCCCGAACCCGTCAAACAAGCTTTCGGCCGACTTGAACTGCCTCCTTGCGGCTCAGGCCCACTCTTGTTAATTTGCCTTAATTAGGCTCCCCCCTCAGCGGCTCCTCGCCGTCTGCGCCCCCTTTTCCCTAAAGAAGGTTGCTTGCGCTTCGGCAGAAAGGCCACAAAAGCTAATGCCAGTCCCACGGGTGGTGTTTAGTGGGTAGGCGCTTAGGTTAGGTTAGTCACAGTGAGTCCCACATAACCACGACAGCCGGCTGTCGTGGTATGCTTAGAGTATTCACGAGGGGTAGCCCTTTTCAATTGCTTCAGGGCGCAAAAAAAAACTACCACTCGGAGCGTTGGCCGCTCCCCGGGCAGAACACCTTGCCCAGCGGGAGATCTTCCCTTTTCCTTCCACCAGCCACAAACAAAAGGCAATTATAAAAAAACCCCAATAATAAATTTCGAATATATTTGTCGCTTGTACATCTGTAACGAGGCGGTTGAATAAACAGAACCAACATATAATTTTTACCTGTTTTATTTATTCTGTTCAACCCAGTATAAAATATTTTAAGCGGAACACCTGAGATACTGCTATACTTATACTTAGGTAAAATATAGTAAAATTAGGTAGCCAAGCTTTGTTTCCATCACGACGAACAGGTAAAGCTGCGGAACGCAACTAGTTTTGTAAAGAGGTAATTAGTTTGTATCTTTGCATAGAAAAATAAATTATTAAGGAAATGTTTTTGTGACGACCCTTGCATATTTTCATTTCATTTTCATTGTCGAGGCAGCCTTGCGGTAAACCACAGAATAAATAATTAACCATTTAAATAAAACTCCCGGAGCCCTCCCCCCCCTCTCCCGTGACCACGAGTGCTATAAAATAAGTTAATATACGCAACAAAATCCGTAAAATTTGTTTTATTTAATAATAATTATAATAATAATAACAATAATTTATTTCAATAAAAGTACAATAATAAAGTGAAGACTGATCTCCAAATTTAAATACTCCCCGTGTACCATCCCAAAAATCACTTACATTTTTTGTGAATAAGTAAATTATTTTTATTTAACAAAATATCAACCTCTACCCAACCTCTACCTATGAATTAAGTTGTAGCCACTAAACACTAACGAGATGAATACATAATAAGGATTATTTTTACAATAAGATGATTATAAGATTCTTGGTCCTTATGACACCACTTTATAACACCTTACGGTTTTTTATTAACAAGCTTCAACTGACTTATCTCTAATATTTTATGTAATATCTTAAACTAAGTACATAGTGATTATATCTTTGGGTATAATACCTACATTATAGTACTTAGGTACCTAAGGAATTTCTCCGACTTCACTTACAGTGAGACTTGACTGACGTGACGCCGTACAACATCTTTATGGTTAGGTACAATGTAATGTGAAATGCTTAACTTAGTATATTGCAAAATTACTTAAACCTGTTTGCTCATGTGACAAAGCAGATTACTTACATAAATACTATACATATTTGTATCGAGAACCTAGTTATGTAAGTACAATTGCTTTCTCTAATTTTAGCAAAATAACACAGAGTAACGTTGAATAACAACTTTACTTAAAAATAACCAACTTAAAAATATTGCATCTGGTTGAGAAATCAGCGCGTGTACTACTTTTGATAAAAAAATATCTTAAATACTTTTGATATGAAATATCTTCTTTTCCAAATAAAAACAAAACTTTAGGTACTTCTATATTTCCCATTTTTTCCTGTAATGTGGGGACGTTTAACATACATGAATTGCACATGATCGAATATTTATTCCCGGAGCAGTTATATTAAAATTACATATATAGAGGCCAAATAACATTAAAAAAAAACATTAGTTCGATGTGGTATACAAACTGTTTTTTTCCTTCATTGCGTAACAGTAGGTATTCAAAATTCTCTTCTGAATTAGTCGATACTATCTACAGTTTAATTAAGATTCTCCTCAATTTATTTCAATTTGAAGTTTTTCTTATAATTTATTTGTTGTATTATGATTAATTTACTTCATCACCTGTGAGGACTAAGATGGAATGCCTCGTTCCATTAAAAAAAGGGTCTCCGGTTCTCTATACTCACCATACGAAACACAGCAGCGTTATGCTTATATTTTACGCTGGTATTCTGTGAGAGTGTGGTCCTTCCCCGGTATAGCCGACCCATTCTTACTACAACTATACCAATAATATAGCTGCAGCATGGATCTACCACGTATACTTCTATAAATAAACCTCAACGATACCCAATCAATCGATGGCAGAGGCTCTGACGGCCGCCTGTTTTCGGGAAAATCTACTCAAAAATGATGAACCCAAATCCAACAGACTGCTGATGAGTAGCATTGCCAATACGAGGAAGAAGAAATACCATCCTGACTCGTGAAACGGTGCAGCAGTGGACTCAAAACTGAAAATTCCGAATGATTAATTTATATCTAATGAAGACGTGAGGTAATTTAAAAAGACGCTGTCGCACCACTTTTTGACGATAATTTGGGAATTACGATGCGTCGTCTGCAAGGATAAATTATAATGGACTTATCTGGGTGGTGGAACTCTTTTTCTGCCTAGAAGTCCATCTGGGTCGGTACTACCCTTCTATTTCTGCCGCCAAATAGTATTGCCAGCATTGCTGTGTTAAAATGTCTTAGGCTGTAAAGAGCTAGTATAATTAAATGCTATTAGGGATTCCATCTTGGTCTTGAGAGGTGACAAACGCATTTATAACCTTCTGTTTGAAGCTTTGAAGTTGGTTGCGGACGTCCATGGGCTGCGGTTAGGATTGCCACCTTTTTTTAACAAATGTAGTTTTTTTTCCAAAAAAAGGTGCAAAAATAGAGTAAATTCTTTTGGGAAATTCAGAAAAATGGGACTCATTTATTTTTAATCTTTATGTATTTTTTCTTATACATATTTCTTATTACTCTTCGCTTTGGTCTTTAATGATTTGAGATTCACATTAAAATAAATTACAATTCATTTTTTAATTAAGTGTTTGAATACATGCTCTATTTCTTTCTTCTTTCCATTTAACGTTAATGACGGAAAAAATATTTCCGTAATACTTACTTGTTCCAGACTTCCAGTCACAGTTAATATAAAAAAGCGCGAAAGTGGAATTTTTTTTTATAGGATAAGGGCGACAAACGAGCACACAGTCCACCTGATGGTAAGTGGTTGCTGTGGCCCATAGACATCTACATTTATCCTCGATTACGAATATCAAAATGTAGATGCGTTGTCACCAGTGAGGACTAAGATGGAATGACTCGTTTCCAGTAAAACGGGTCTCCGGTTATCTACACTCACCATACGAAACACAGCAGCATTAAGCTGCTATTTTACGCTGGTATTCTGTGAGAGCGTAGTCCTTCCCCGGTCGAGCCGACCCAATCGTGTTACAACTATACCAGAACTATAGCTGCATCATGGCTCTACCACGTATAAAATATATATATATTTTATACGTAGTAGAGCCGTTTTATACGTTATTAGGGGTAAAATATAGTATTTTTCGTACTATATTATTTTTCTATAATATATAGTACAATGGACTGAAATATAGTACGATACTATATATTATAGTACGAGTGGCAACCCTAGCTGCAGTAGCCACTTACCATAAAGTGAAGTGTGGCGATTAAGAAAAATCCTCGTAGCGGCCCAGATCAAGTAGTAGACTTTTAAGGGCTGATAAAAAATAAAACCTTTTTACCCTTCATTTAAAAATTATTGGCAATAATTATGGGCTCTCGATTATGTTCATGTTGCTATTTTATCAAACTGAAGTGATAAACGAAACAGTGGTAGAGCCAAGCGGTAGCTTTTGCTGTCGCACGGATGGGCTACCTCGAACCGGGGTGGTACCACGACCACACAGAATACCAGCGTGAAGTAGAGGTTTACCTCTGCGTTGCGCTTGGTGAGTGCAGGTGGCCGGAGGCTGATAAAAAATAAAAAGAAGTATCGGTGGAGCACACAATGTCTCTAACTCACAATATCATATCGTATTAAATTTAAAGCTGGCAATTTGCAAGATTAAAATCTATATTCAATAATCAGAACCAATTTGTCGTATTGGATCAATATTATATTGTGCTTCATTTCGAACCTTGGACTCAGTTGACAGGTACACGGGCCTCAAACAAACTCGTTGGTTAATCAGATAAGTTATATGTTATCATAAGAAGCAATAAATGTGGTATTGCTTCTTATATCGACTTATTGTTTGTAAAATGTCAAATATAATATATTATGAGGTCCTTGATAAAGAAAACGAACAGCATCATTGTTCAGTTCAGATCACTTGTTGATATTGCACCTTCCGGGTGTCGTGGGTGTTGTTTAATAAGATTTTCATTTATCCTCTTAAATCCTTGCCCATATCTGGTCCATTCATCGCGGTGGTCCCCGTAATATGTTAATGCGCGATGTTTGTGAATTGCATTGCTGAGAGCAGCCCGTCTGCTGTCGGCTCTTTGTGTGACTTTTATTTTAAAATCTATTTGTTAATATGAAGGTTAAAATACAAAGTTGGCAATATAGTGTGAGAGAATTTTAATAATTCGTGGCGTTATGGTTATCTTATTATAGACCCTATTAGTTTACTTGAAGTTATGACAAATGGCCTAAATCTTACTAAGATATAAATTTTATATTGTGAAGAAAGACGGTAGATATGCGTCAATCGTGACTGATTCGTTCATTAGATCCGGGTCGCATCAAAGTATTGATGATTGCAATTACATTCTTGAACGTTCTGGATCAAACGATTGACTGGACATACGATCAAAGAGTAAAGTAATGTCCGCCGACCGATGTTATCGAGCGGGTTTCACTGGTCGTAGAGTTTGCTTTTGTACGTGGTAGAGTCATGCTGCAGCTATATTAGTAGTATTGTTGTAGCACGATAAGCTAATATTAAATATAACACATTAAATATATTATAAAATCAACGAAAAATAAGTTTTTCGTCTTCACCTTCTTCATCAGCCTGTGCAAATCCGGTTCAACAAAAGTCCAGACAAACAAAGAAAGGTTTAATAACACCACTTCTTAAAAGAAGCCAGTAGCTAGTGCATTAGATTTTTTTACATTACAAGCGTTATTAAGATATATTACGAAAGAAATGCACATTATGTATCTTGCAATTGAAATTAGAGTCAATATCATTAACAATTGTTTACGTGGTACATTTACACACATAGCTGATGTGAAGAATCGACGTTCCGGGAAGTCTGCAGTCTGTGAACACGTACATGATCACCCCCGTCACTACATTAGATTTGATAGACCACAAATCCTCGCTAAAGAACACCGATTCCTCCCCAGGATGATTCGCGAGGCTATCGAAATTTAAAAAAAAAATCCTAATTTCAATAGAGAAGGTGGCTGAGTGCTACCATCTGCTTGGGATCCCATAATTAATAAAATTAAATCCCAACCCAAGCATACAACTGCAAGACTTCATGATACTGTAAGTTCATACTGCGTAGATCGGAACAAAAATTAATATTTTTTAATCTGAAGGTAGCCGTGGTTAACTATGACATTGGGACGTCATACAACTCAGTCGCCCCCGTGACCATGCGTGCTGAAAAGTGCCCGAAACGTCGGGAATATAAAATAAGTTAATATACGCGATAAAATCCGTAAAATTAGTTTTATTAAAACCGTTTCATTTGTTTTTATAATTGTGTATTATACGTACGATATTATATTCAATTGTTTTTATTCAATCTTAGTCCTCACGGGTGACAACGCATCTGCATTTTGATTTTCAAACGAGGATTAGATGTAGATGTCTATGGGCCACAAGAACCACTTAACATCAGGTGGACTGTGTGCTGGTTTGTCACCCTATTAAAAAAAAACAAAGAGTACTGAAACTGAAACTCGAAATAAGCCATTTGAATGATCGACCCGAATGACTCGGTTTGTAAAATTAATCGATACTTGAATCATCATCGGGTCATTAGAAATAAATAAATGACACATGTCTAAAAGACGCTATAACCACATGAGTAAAGAAACATGGTATAACGTAATAACGATCATAATAACTAAATAATTAAATAAAAACAATATTTCAAAATATTCGTATAATCGTAATTAAAGATACTTGTTGACACATCAAAATATTTTGGCGGATTTATTCTAAGCACAGGGACAATTTATATCATTATTTCGGCTAAGTAATTCATACCTACTTGAAATTCCAAAGTTTCAAAAAGTTTTTTTGACTGTTGTCTCAATTCAGAGAACGTGGCTTGTTGTCAGGCGAGCTCACACGGTAGCAAAGATTTCCATGAAAGCTTAAAGCACAACGACATCATTTGTCAAAGAACCGCAAGCTGGAGTCACCGCTTGATATATCGTAAATGGATGCAATTTTGATGTCTGCTTTCTGTTTTGCCATTCAGTTCCGCCACCGCTACCGTACAATATGTAACTTAGGAAGAAACCCTGGTATTCAGAAATAAATAATGGCTCGTGTTTATTACTTTCACTACTCAGTGCTTGTATAAATATTTTTAAAAGTAGAAATGTGCAATGTGCAAATTTAATAAACTATGTTATTAAATCAATGATGTACCTAATTTAAGTTTTATCTACTAGGTATATTTTATGCTGCGTTTCTAGCCTTTAGTATTTGAACTCCCATATCGTTCATATCCATATCCCATATCATTACCATATTTGAAGTTTTATCGACAGTTAGAATAGAAAATATCGGCATATGTAAAGTATCAATAAACTATTCGCAAACTTCATAGAGGTCAAATTAACTTCAAAACGAAGCTTGATGTGCTATGTAAAGTGAAACAGTATTTCCTATCGGCTTACCTTTTCTAACTTAATAATGCGTAAGTATTCTTAGAATTCTTACTTAGAATTCCTTTCTCTGGGCCTGGGCATCAGTACCAACTCTTTCCATTTGTCCCGCATCCATCGAAGAACGGCTCGAATCATCGACATTGGATTTCTTTCTGTTCGGTTTTCTTTTCACTGGTTTTGCGAAGAGACATTGCATTTTATCTCTCTTTCTCAATTTTTTATCATATTTAAAACAAGTTCGGATTAATTCCATCCATCGTTTCATCATCGTACACTCATTGTAAGGGAGACTACATTCACAATCAAGCTTGTGCACTCCAGCATCTTGTATTATTACACTTGACGGATGGTAAAAATTTACTAATCTTCTTCGGCGGCTTGTAGCAGGTTTAATGGAAGCTCGATTCAAGATGTAGTAAATCTCGTCTGTGACACCTCTGACATAATATGGTAGTACAGCAAGTATACGCTCAACTGTGCCGGGGCGAACTATGACATCGGAACGTCAAACACCTCAGTCCCCCTTAACCATGGGTGCTTTTAAGCATCTGGAAATCGGGAATTAAAATAAGTTAAATTAAACGCGATAAAATCGGTAAGTTAGTTTTATTCAATGTCAAGTGTTCGTGTAAATATACCTAAGAGTCTAGTTTCTATGATGTTAATGTTGTTACCCTATGCGGCTCTTACAGCTTTATCGAACTAAGAAATCATTTTATTTTTTTATTATGCCAGGTTTTTTTTATTCAAGAGCCAACAATGCACACAGTGCTCCCACCTTATTGATACATAATTTACTACCAATAATTTCACAGTAGAGGTCATAATTATAAAAATTATTAATGCTTGAAACCAATGAAATGCTATGAAAGGTATAATATTTTAGTTGCAGTACGTCGGCTCAACCGGGAAAAAGACCACGCTCTCATCTCTCATCACGCTCACTAGCGTGAAATAACAGGTTAATGCATCTGTGTTGTGTATAGTGAGGGATGAGAGCTGAGAAAACTGGAGACCCTTTCTACTGGCGCTCGTCCTCAGTGGTGACAACACATCTTGATTTTACTTTTAATTGAGGAAAATGTTATGATGTCCACTTACCTTCAGGTGGTCTGTGTGCTGGTTTGTCACCTTTATTCTATAAAAAATGTGAGAATAAAGAGACTTTTCTAACGTACAAATACAACAATATTTAAAAAAAAATTGAGTCGAACTCTAAGGGCATCAAACGTGGAGATATGTGAAGTTTGACTTTTAAAAATCGGACTAATTAAAACAAATTCTAATCGTAAAGTTAAATGTTTAGACTGCGCTCCCTTTACTTTTTTTATTTTCCGTAATATCACTATTGTTGTCTAATTAAAGAGGAAATATATATGATATAATATCTAAGAAAGTCTTGTATTCTACCTTTTTTTTTATAGAATAAGGGTGATAAACGAGCACACAGACCACCTGATGGTAAGTGGATGCTGTGACCCATAGACATCTACATTTATCCTCAATTAAGATTCAAAATGCAAATGCGTTGTCACCCGTGAGGACTGAGAAGGAATGCCTCGTTTCCAGTAAAAATAGTCTCTGGTTCTCTGCACTCATCATACGGAACACAGCAGCATAAAGCTACTATATTACGCTGGTATTCTGTGAGAGCGTGGTCCTACCCTGTTTGATCCGACCCATTCGTGCTACAACCATAATATAGTTGCAGCGTGGTTCTACCTCGTATAAACACGTACATATATCTTGAATACAATTTACAGAACAATATTCCAGTATATTATTGAAGCAATGTTGGTCGCTGTTTACTTTGGTAAAGTTATAAGGCCGATTTTCATTTGTCAGATAACAATTATCCAATGAATAAATTATTACTTGGCTGAATATAAAAGTGAAACAATTGAACTATTTTATTCATACGACTGTAACTATATATTTGTTTATAATACATTTTATCCTATGAATAAAATGAATATAATAAGAGAATAGAAAGAGGAAAAATCGACCCTAAATTACGAGTAGTTGTATAGTTGACATCCATACGGCTGATAATTTTGCTACGTTACGCATGTTAATATTACTTTGTCCAATGTTCCAATAATATTCAAAACCTTTAATATTGATCAAAGTGAAATCAATTTCACTATAATAAAGTGGATACCAATTACTGAGAAAAGCTTCACATATTAATTTGTTTAAAGAGAAGGTCAGCCTAGGTTAATCATTGATGGCCTCCGATATAATGTCCCTGAGGTCTTCACGAATATTGATCTTGAAAGTAACACGTGATTGTTTTAGTTCAGGTTACACTTTCTTATTATTTTGCAACTTTTACAACTCAGAACCATAGGGTTATAAATAACATATAAACATCATAGCACATAAAGCAACTTGACTAAGCAATACTTTCGCATTTTTTTTTAAGGTACAATCTATAAATCTATATCAATCAATTTCTCGTTCAAAAACAAATGACAATTTTGTCTTGGTTGTCGAGAGAATATCTCGGACGCCTACCTACGTATCGCCAAGAAGCTAGACGGGTTTAGTCTAAAAGAAATTGCTTAACGCAAAATTCCCACAAGTGCGTCACCATTAGGCAACGATCAGCCGGATACCAGCGCTCATTAAATGAAAAAAGATCATATCGCAGACAATAGAGTACTCGGCGACCGAAAGTGATAGTCCAATAGATATTATATTGAGATGACGCTTGCGAAGTTTGAAAAATGTCCAGTCACCTTCCTTACTCATTCCGAACTACGAGTAGGAACTATTTTGTTCTTTAATCAGTAACTACATCACTATTTTTGGCTCGACTACAGCGAGAAATACTGCTGTTTGGCTTTAGAGTCGCAGATCATGAAGTAAAATAATTGAGATTAATAGTTTATAATTTGCAAGTTCATCTTTGGATGCATTTTTACGCGGTAGAGTCATGCTGCACCTATATTACTTGTACAGTTGTACCACGAATTGGTCGGATCGACCGGGGAAAGACCACGCTCTCACAGAATAACAGCTTAACGCTGCTGTGTTTCGTGTGGTGAGTGTAGAGAACCGGAGACCCCTTTTTACTGGAAATGAGGCATTACATCTTAGTCCTCACGGCTGACAACGCATCTGAATTTTGGTTTGCAAACGAGGATAGATGTAGATATCTATGGGCCACAGCGATCACTTAGCATCAGGTGGACTGTGTGCTCGTTTGTCATCCTATCCTATAAAAAAAACTCTTAAGAAAATGCCTCGTATCCGGTAAAAAGCGTCTCCGGCTGAGATTATATATTTTATATAATCTAAGGTCTCCGGTTCTCTGCGCTTACCATACGATATATAGCAGAATTAAGTTGCTATTATACGCTGGTACTCTGTGGGAGCGTGGGCCTTCTACGGTCGAGCCGACCCTTTCGTGCTACAAGCATAATATAGCTGCACCACGTAAACAATTTTTAATGGTATTGTCTCTAATTTCAGTTGCAAGATACATAATGTGCATTTCTTTCGTAATTTATTAACGCTTGTAATGTAAAAAAATCTATTGCACTAGTGGCTTCTTTTAATAAGTCGTGTTATTAAACCTTTCTTTGTTTGTCCTTTGCAAGTTAAGTAAAAACTGGACTTGCACGGGTTGATGAAGAGATGAAGACTAAAAACTTATTTTTCGTTAATTCCATAATATATTTAATGTGTTATGTTTAATATTAGCAACGTCTACCGTTTGTAGAAAGTTTTATCACATACCGTAAATATGATGTACTTTTTTAGTTAATTAAAAGTACAAAACTATCGTAGTGAAGTAGTGAATTCCTTTTATATTCTCAAAGGATTTATATTTTCTGCCGACTTCAAGAAGGAAACGGTACTCAATTCGACTATATGTTTATTTATTTTATGTGTTACCTCATAACTTTTTTCTGGGTGAACCGATTTCGATGATTCTTTTTTTTATTTGAAAGCTGGTGCTTCTCATGTGGTTCCATATAAATTTGATCATATGCATGAAGTCGGTTGTGCAAAATTTTTAATTATTATTATTTCCTAATATATAGAAAGGTTATCTCAAGTTGCTAACTTCTATTTTCTTAATGTATAACAACCATCCTATTCTAAATTGGCATGGACTGTTGTCGTTAAATCAGTTTCACAGTGCAATTACTAGTTATCGCATTTTATAATAAATTTCTTTATATTGGCCACAAATAAACACTAATTAAACGTTCGCAATAAATTGAAAGAATCCTACGTTCCAGAAAACTATAAAAGTTCAAAATAATAAACATCGATTGTTATTTAACGTATTTTACTTTAGCAGCTTCATACAATTTATAGTGTACGGTGCATTTTAAAGTACTTTCCCCTTTAAGTATACGTCTATAACTTTTATTATCATAGACCTCGCGTAATTTTGATGTAGTAATAAAGTATAACAGTTGCGGAGGGTATTTCGAGAACATAATATAATGTCCACGCACCCGATGTACATCCTTCACATATTTATACTCGTAAAATCTTAAATAGCCCACTGCTGGATAATATTGGCCGATCTCTTATCCTCATAAACACGAGGTGTTTATTCTAACGTCTTCCAGAGACCATAAGATCTTTCAAACATTTCGCTACCACTATACACTCATTTTTTTAAGTCAAAAATCTATTAGAAAATTCATCTGTACTTGTGTTTATCAATAAGCTCCCTCTTAACAACTAGACCGATTTTACCGATTGTGAAATTTTTATTTGTGTTCGAGTTTTTTCACAATAAGACCCGGTAGGTGGCACTGCTGTGGAAATCCAGAAATCACCCGTGGGAAGTCGGGGCGGATCGCAAGTATTTTATAAATACAAAATTTTGTTTACTTTAACGTTATTTCAAATTCAACGTTTTAAAATGTTGTCTAAATCTGGATGAATCGTTTGACATACTTCAAATGACATTTATGGATAAAGATCCTTCTAACTTTCTTCACCGACTTTAAGAGATGAAGAAAGAAGTGATCGCCCTTTGACGACTATTAGGCATGTTTCACGTGCTACTTTTGAAAAAAAATAATTGAAGAGAAAATGCGAATTATGTATGAATAGATTCAGAACATGTTGCAGTTTGGATCGGGAAGCGTTCACGAGATTTTAAACGAACACTTTCGCGCGAGGAAAAGAGTTTCGTTTAGTAGTTAACTCTTAACATAATATTAATATTAGAAAAACGAGTAAACATGAGTAATAGCTGATGAGTTATCAGCTTATATTAATACCTGAGTGAAAGTGAGGAAACCCTTGTAACCGGTATCGAAACCTTTTACCTAATTCCTTGGGAGTGATTACGCACCTGTAATTATTTAATGAGTATTAATTTTACTTAGACTGTGTTTTTTTTTACTTGTATTTACCTAGGAATGCCACAAAATACGGTCCTGAGCCACCTACGTCAATCGACTTCCAGTATGTCTCAGTAGGTCGTAACTAGGTACCCGCACGAGGCTGCCTCTCGAAAACTTTTCGTCCCCATAGGTTGTCTGTTTTTCACGCCGCCTATGTATATTGGGCTTTATTGTTTACTCTGGTTCTACTGCGGGAGAACTATCTACATGACGAGTTTTATCACGCATAGAAACTCCGAGCATACCCTACTCCATATCTCGCTCAACAAACTTGAGCTTCCTCATACGGTTAGCAATAAAAGACCACGTCGATGTCATTAATAAAACTGTAAAAACCGGCCACATGCTAGTCGGGCCTTGCTCTATTAGTATCCGAGTCAGACATTGCAATACCCGTGAAAGAAAAAAGCCGGCCAAGTGCAAGTCAGACTCGCGCATGAAGGGTTCCGTAACATCGTGAAACACGTACACGTTTGTGAAACACGTTTTTACGTGGTAGAGCCATGCTGCAGCTATATTACTGGTATAGTTGTAGCACGAATGGGTCGGCTCGACCGGGGAAGGACCACGCTCTCACAGAATACCAGCGTAAAATAACAGCTTAATGTTGCCGTGTTTCGTATGGTGAGTGTAGATAAACGGAGACCCTTTTACTGGAAACGAGGTATTCCATCTTAGTCCTCACGGGTGACAACGCATCTGTATTTTGATTCGTAATTGAGGATAGATGTAGATGTCTATGGGCCACTGCAACTACTTACCATCAGGTGGACTGAGTGCTCGTTTGTCACCCTAATTCTATAAAAAAAACACGTTTCTAGTAGGGGAGCCCCCTTTAACTTTTATTTTATTTACTAGGTGGTAGGCCTCGTTTTCTACCTAGGAACCCGCCTGCTTAGGTAAGTACCACCTTGTAACCAATTTCTGCTACCAAATAACAAATGTGTTTCGATTTGAAGAGAATAAAGAGCAATTATAATCACAGGTTATGAAGCATTCCATACAGGTTATATGGAATAGGACATTGGTCCTCAAAGGTGACAACGCATCTGTAGTCTTCTTTGTTTGAAGTTGGCAGCAGGTGTTCATGGACTACAGTAGCCTATACTAACTAACTACAATCAAGGTCGACTCTTCAGCTTTATAAAAACACGTTTGGCACTTCAGTTTCATAAAAAAATATATAATTAATTTGAGCGAAATACGACAACTTGTTCTTTATTTTATAACATAACTACAACAAATATGGTTTTTTAACCCAGAGAATATTTTAAAGCAAATAAAACCACTTCCTTTGTTCGGGAATGTATTTGAAAGGATTGGAAGGAAGACCTATCGTCGTCAGCTTTGTTATTCGCAGCAGGGAGTAAATAAAGGATAATTTTGCGCAATAACCCAAGTAGGAAATTAAAACAGACTGCCACCTTTGGGCGGGGCCTGCTTTAGGGTTTTCTAGTCTATGTCCTGTAAAAGAATTTACATAATATATAAGTTTTTGAAATTATATGACAAGTTTTTATATTAAAACGTTACATAGTGCTATTTTTTAACTAATAAAATATGGTTACTTATAGGTGCTATTCGATCTGCTAACAATATCAATATCGTATTATATTTATTTGCACAAAACAAGCTTGGTGCATTTTAAGGCCGTCCTTAAAAAAGCAGCGGAATCGATAAAGATCAAAAGAAAAGAGAAAGAGACTTAATTAGGTGTTCTTCAACTAATTACGTGACGAATGAAATTGGCTTGAAGTCGATATCATCCTTTTCATCATCGAAAGCACCATTCTCGAGATGAAACAATTTCACTTACGGCATACACAAACATCCTTTTAAAAGTATTAGCATCGGTAAGTACCACTGACCTCTATATATACTTTTTTTTACTACTTTATTATAGAGATCAGCGGTAAGTACGAAAATCAAACATAGAGATATGATACAATCTGGCTTTCGGAAAGTAAAAACTTTATAAGTAATATTACATTGTCAGTAACTTGTCGTCTTAACGCTTGCTGTCATCAGATCCCTTACAATTGTCAGCTTTCACACTCGTTATCCAATCACGTTTAATTAATCCTACAATATTTATTATAATTCCGTGTGGCTATTTCTTTGTGCACAATGGAGTGTTTGCGCGACTCGCCGTGGAGGTCGCGTCTGAGGTCACTTCGGGTTCACTGACGGGTTCCGGGAACGCGAGTGACAAGCGCCCGTATTGTTCGCAAATTGTTGCGCGCAAGGTCCCCCTGTTAAATGTCAATTTTGTCGGCGCCGGCGCCGGCGTGCTCGCCACTTTAAGCATCGATTCTTACGCGCACATGACGGAATGCTCTAGATCCGCTCGCAGCGGTTTTTACTACCTTCTACAACGATCGTTTCGAAGGTACAAACAATATGGTAGCATTGATTCAAGCTTTTGCGAAATTCATACTACTTTGTATTCGTATGTTACCAACTTTAGGATTACGCATGTTTTGAATTTTTATTTTATGTTTAAATCAATTATAGACAATTTCTTCATTTATTAGTTTTAGCCCATGTCAAGTTACAATACTAGAGAACATCGTCATCAGCATCATTACAGCCCTTCACAAGTCCACTGCTGAACATACGCAGTGGTTGTACAGTCTCGTTTTCAGGTTTTGAGGTATACCTGACGAGAAGATGTGTTGTAATCTTTCGAACGCTGCCACGCTGAATCCGTCGATTGACCTCTCAGTGGAAGACGGAGTTACCTTTTTTTTTAGTGAGTTTTTTCGAGTAGTCCTTTCCTCGGGAGAGGACTACTCCTGCCTAATCTCCTTCTCAGGTAACGCGAACCCACCAGAACACATGGCGCGCCCTCCTCCTCGGCCTCCAATTTCACAAGGCCGCGGAGGCCATGGGGCCAGGAAAAGCTAGCACTCAGAAGCACCAGCCTTCCTGAACCCAGCGGCGGATCTGGTCTAATGAATTAGGGAAAGGGAATTATGTCTTAAAAGTGGTCGCAAATATGTGAATGATGAAAAGCGACTATAAAATAATCAGTCGCCTGTCAATTAATGCTCTAGCCGGAGCCAGATATATGACGTCGCTTCTAGGCTAATATAAGCTTGGTGACCCTATAAGACTAACAAAGACTGGATGTCTACAAGTTCTTAACGAAAATTCAAAATCAGCTTCCCCTGTAAACATCTCTTTCCTGACTTTTCGAAACATAACTATTTTAAAATATTTTCTTGTCCCGCCTGCTAGGTCCACGTGAGGATTATTTATACCGTAGATTACGTCATGTCTTGGTCCTAGTTGATTAACTGCTTCGTATTTTGATGCATTATTATTTAGGCAAACAATAGCTTGGTTCTGAGCTTCACTGCTGGCCGGATGAGGCAGCTCAAGGTCGCTTAGCGAGCTATGGAGAGGGCTACGTTCGGAATTTATTTGCGTGATGAACTTAGAAATGAGGATATCCGCATTAGAACCAGAGTGACCGACATAGCCCAATGAATTAGTAAGCTGAAGTGGCAATGGGCCGGCCATATAACTCGAAGAACCGACAACCGATGGGGGAAAAGTTTCTGGAGTGGTGGCCTCGTGCCGGCGGACGAAGTTTATGGCGTCCCCGCACTAGATGAAGTGACGACCTGGTAAAATATGCAGGACCGTGCTTTGTGGCATTCCTTGGGGGAGGTCTATGTTCAGCAGTGGACTTGTGAAAGGCTGTAATGATGATGATGAATAGCTTGGTGGAAAACTGTTTGAATACCGCGCTGCAGTGTCTGTTCATTGAATTTCTATATAAAGAACCTCTATACAAAGGGATATTTTAAGAAGGGGGTTTAAATATAAGAACTTAGAAATGAACAGCGATTATGCGCCAAAGTGTTTGGTAAAATAAAACCGTCTGTAAAATGTTTTTTTCTAACGTACGCTGTGACTTTAAATTAAACCGATTTAAATGTATATTATCGGTATAATTTAAATCGCCGTCCCCGTCGCATCCCATCAATCGATATATAAATAATCATCGCTCAACTCAAACGTTTGTACCAAACACGTTTGCAAGGTAATAAAAAAAAATCACCGTACATTTCTATCAAAGTCAGTGCTCCACTTTACCTTTGAACTCCGTTTTTCCAGCAACGCAACCTAAGCGGTGCGAATTTAAGTGGTCTATAATTTAATAGTGCATATCTCCTAAAGATCTAACTGGCAGTATATCAAAGTCAGAGAGAGCGACTCAATAGGAAGTGTAATGAATGCACGTATACATGAGTTGCTTTAAGGAAGCGTTCCCGGGTCATTGAAAATTGTAGTACTGGAAGGGACATTCAAATTATGTAACTAGATGTATACAAAACTATTTCTTTGTATGTCACGATGTGTCATGAATACGTATTTATTGATGGGGAAATATGTATATCTGTAGAATCGTTAGCATTTGCCCATACACTTGTTGTTTATTTGAATTTCATTTTACGTAATGTTTTGTTATAAATAATAACTGGATGAGTCAAGTATATATGAATAGAGGTTAATTTCGACTGGCCAAAATAGATTATGATTATAAAAGCGAAGCCTGGCTGAAGTTGCCGTTGCCGAAAGGAGATGAATTGTGTATGCACGATGAGAATAGTACTACGTACAAAGGTACATTGTTCTATCATATATTGAAATATCTTCCAGCAAGTAAAAAAATAAAATAAAAGATATTACTAATATTCCCTTTAACCACTTCTGGTAAGCTTAAAATGCTTGTGTTAGAAGTGGTTCACGAAAGTAGTCGAATGGCGGATTCAAACCCACGACCTTTCGAGTTCACGGTCCACACCCTGCCATTAGGCTACTGACGCTTCAAATATAAATAACAAATATATTTACATATAATATATAGTTATTTTTACTGAATAAGTTATTCGGAACCTACTTACGACTCAATAGGTATATCAACAAGTGTGATGCGGGAAGTAAAGACCGTAAGAACCTCCAAAGAAGGCGGAGTTATAGCCGAAATAAGAATTTTGAATTTTTTGTTTTTGGCCATTTTCACCTCCTAAGAGTGTAATGAGAACTTTTTGCCCGTATTCAACCATGACCCCCATGATATCCTCTACATGATAGCCTATTCAAACTGACTAGGCCTAAAGTTCGAGTCAGCCTCCAAGTTATTTCTAATCTTTACTTCCAATTACTTCCAATTAAAATGAAGCGTCATTTAAAATAAAATAATATTCCTTTCATGGCAAGATAAGAAAAAGTGCGACGGAGATGGATATTATTCCATCTCGCTTCCTTATAGCCGCCAAGGCCGTCTACACTATGTCAGAAGGGGTCGTGACGGAAAAATCTTACATTTTTTCTCGCCAAAGCCCCCATCCGCGAAATTCTTACCGTCCGATAAGGAACTTCGTTCTAATAAATAAAATACAAATTAAAATACATGTTATACAAAATATCACTTACAAAGCGAAAGAGAGAGAAAAAGAGAAGTCGGTAGATCTTCGGTAGAGGTCGGGAAGATCAGGAGGTATTATTCTTATGATATAATTCTCAAACTTGTCTCTTAAAATAATAATTCTTATTAATAGTTTTCTTGATATCAACAGGCAGGTCATTTCAGAGCAGTATGGACAGCACAGTAAGAGGAATTAAAGAAACCAGTCTTATGTGCTGGAATACGAATTTTAAGACTATTTTGAGAACGGGGAACTCTATCGTGAGTAGATTTTTTTTTAGAATACAGATACTGACAGTTATCCTTAAGATAAGAAGGAGAATTTGGGTCATTTAAAATCTATTATAGTACTTGTGTTCAAATCCTATTATTGTCATTATAAACGCTAATGGCAAAGTTGCCACAAAGTCAGGTTAAGTTTGCCATTTTCTATTTTTGAGTAATTTGTCTATTTAATGTTAGTATTTGTTTAAATCACTAACAAATACCAAATCTATGAAGAATATAATGTCACATTTAACATTGACGTCCAGTCTCACAGTACAGTTTTTGTTGGAAAATTGGTGTTAAATTTTTAAGTCCTTCCAAAAATGGCAAAGTTGCCAGGTTTCACGGTATTTAATTAGCAAGAAGCTATATAGAATTGTTTATATCATTAACCCGCAAGCAGTGGTTGTGAAAAGGAAAAACGCATGCCTTAAATTTTATAGCACACGTGTTACCCGAGTTCAATCCCCATTGGCATTACTGAACTTGTAAAATTAAATTTTAAGTGCTGCTTCTAAATGTAATTAGTGTGATAATAGTATAATTAGTATAATTTGATTTACTTACTTCTTGCGCCGTTATAAGGCGGTCCTCTACTAGATGGAGTGATTACCTGGTAAGACATGCAAGAAGTTGATGGACGCAGGTGACGCAGGACCGTGTTTTGTGGAGAAGGCCTATGTAAGTGATAACGATGATGATGAATTATAAAAACAATACTTGTGATGATGCTTTTATCTCTAGTGTTCTCTTTATCCACCAACGAAGCTAAAAAAGCTTGTGCTTGTTACCACTTGCGCCAGTAGTTGAATAACGGATTTAAACCCATTCTTTCGGGTTTCACAATCCGAGCAATGTTATGATGATGAATTATAAAAACAATACTTGTGATGATGCTTTTATCACTAGTGTTTTCTTTATCCACCAACGAAGCTAAAAAAGCTTGTGCTTGTTACCACTTGCGCCAGTAGTTGAATAACGGATTTAAACCCATTCTTTCGGGTTTCACAATCCGAGCAATGTTATGATGATGAATTATAAAAACAATACTTGTGATGATGCTTTTATCACTAGTGTTTTCTTTATCCACCAACGAAGCTAAAAAAGCTTGTGCTTGTTACCACTTGCGCCAGTAGTTGAATAACGGATTTAAACCCATTCTTTCGGGTTTCACAATCCGAGCAATGTTATGATGATGAATTATAAAAACAATACTTGTGATGATGCTTTTATCTCTAGTGTTTTCTTTATCCACCAACGAAGCTAAAAAAGCTTGTGCTTGTTACCACTTGCGCCAGTAGTTGAATAACGGATTTAAACCCATTCTTTCGGGTTTCACAATCCGAGCAATGTTATGATGATGAATTATAAAAACAATACTTGTGATGATGCTTTTATCACTAGTGTTTTCTTTATCCACCAACGAAGCTAAAAAAGCTTGTGCTTGTTACCACTTGCGCCAGTAGTTGAATAACGGATTTAAACCCATTCTTTCGGGTTTCACAATCCGAGCAATGTTATGATGATGAATTATAAAAACAATACTTGTGATGATGCTTTTATCACTAGTGTTTTCTTTATCCACCAACGAAGCTAAAAAAGCTTGTGCTTGTTACCACTTGCGCCAGTAGTTGAATAACGGATTTAAACCCATTCTTTCGGGTTTCACAATCCGAGCAATGTTATGATGATGAATTATAAAAACAATACTTGTGATGATGCTTTTATCACTAGTGTTTTCTTTATCCACCAACGAAGCTAAAAAAGCTTGTGCTTGTTACCACTTGCGCCAGTAGTTGAATAACGGATTTAAACCCATTCTTTCGGGTTTCACAATCCGAGCAATGTTATGATGATGAATTATAAAAACAATACTTGTGATGATGCTTTTATCACTAGTGTTTTCTTTATCCACCAACGAAGCTAAAAAAGCTTGTGCTTGTTACCACTTGCGCCAGTAGTTGAATAACGGATTTAAACCCATTCTTTCGGGTTTCACAATCCGAGCAATGTTATGATGATGAATTATAAAAACAATACTTGTGATGATGCTTTTATCACTAGTGTTTTCTTTATCCACCAACGAAGCTAAAAAAGCTTGTGCTTGTTACCACTTGCGCCAGTAGTTGAATAACGGATTTAAACCCATTCTTTCGGGTTTCACAATCCGAGCAATGTTATGATGATGAATTATAAAAACAATACTTGTGATGATGCTTTTATCACTAGTGTTTTCTTTATCCACCAACGAAGCTAAAAAAGCTTGTGCTTGTTACCACTTGCGCCAGTAGTTGAATAACGGATTTAAACCCATTCTTTCGGGTTTCACAATCCGAGCAATGTTATGATGATGAATTATAAAAACAATACTTGTGATGATGCTTTTATCACTAGTGTTTTCTTTATCCACCAACGAAGCTAAAAAAGCTTGTGCTTGTTACCACTTGCGCCAGTAGTTGAATAACGGATTTAAACCCATTCTTTCGGGTTTCACAATCCGAGCAATGTTATGATGATGAATTATAAAAACAATACTTGTGATGATGCTTTTATCACTAGTGTTTTCTTTATCCACCAACGAAGCTAAAAAAGCTTGTGCTTGTTACCACTTGCGCCAGTAGTTGAATAACGGATTTAAACCCATTCTTTCGGGTTTCACAATCCGAGCAATGTTATGATGATGAATTATAAAAACAATACTTGTGATGATGCTTTTATCTCTAGTGTTTTCTTTATCCACCAACGAAGCTAAAAAAGCTTGTGCTTGTTACCACTTGCGCCAGTAGTTGAATAACGGATTTGAATCCATTACTTCGGGTTTCACAATCCGAGCAATGTTATGATGATGAATTATAAAAACAATACTTGTGATGATGCTTTTATCACTAGTGTTTTCTTTATCCACCAACGAAGCTAAAAAAGCTTGTGCTTGTTACCACTTGCGCCAGTAGTTGAATAACGGATTTGAATCCATTACTTCGGGTTTCACAATCCGAGCAATGTTATGATGATGAATTATAAAAACAATACTTGTGATGATGCTTTTATCTCTAGTGTTTTCTTTATCCACCAACGAAGCTAAAAAAGCTTGTGCTTGTTACCACTTGCGCCAGTAGTTGAATAACGGATTTGAATCCATTACTTCGGGTTTCACAATCCGAGCAATGTTATGATGATGAATTATAAAAACAATACTTGTGATGATGCTTTTATCACTAGTGTTTTCTTTATCCACCAACGAAGCTAAAAAAGCTTGTGCTTGTTACCACTTGCGCCAGTAGTTGAATAACGGATTTGAATCCATTACTTCGGGTTTCACAATCCGAGCAATGTTATGATGATGAATTATAAAAACAATACTTGTGATGATGCTTTTATCACTAGTGTTTTCTTTATCCACCAACGAAGCTAAAAAAGCTTGTGCTTGTTACCACTTGCGCCAGTAGTTGAATAACGGATTTGAATCCATTACTTCGGGTTTCACAATCCGAGCAATGTTATGATGATGAATTATAAAAACAATACTTGTGATGATGCTTTTATCACTAGTGTTTTCTTTATCCACCAACGAAGCTAAAAAAGCTTGTGCTTGTTACCACTTGCGCCAGTAGTTGAATAACGGATTTAAACCCATTCTTTCGGGTTTCACAATCCGAGCAATGTTATGATGATGAATTATAAAAACAATACTTGTGATGATGCTTTTATCTCTAGTGTTTTCTTTATCCACCAACGAAGCTAAAAAAGCTTGTGCTTGTTACCACTTGCGCCAGTAGTTGAATAACGGATTTAAACCCATTCTTTCGGGTTTCACAATCCGAGCAATGTTATGATGATGAATTATAAAAACAATACTTGTGATGATGCTTTTATCACTAGTGTTTTCTTTATCCACCAACGAAGCTAAAAAAGCTTGTGCTTGTTACCACTTGCGCCAGTAGTTGAATAACGGATTTAAACCCATTCTTTCGGGTTTCACAATCCGAGCAATGTTATGATGATGAATTATAAAAACAATACTTGTGATGATGCTTTTATCTCTAGTGTTTTCTTTATCCACCAACGAAGCTAAAAAAGCTTGTGCTTGTTACCACTTGCGCCAGTAGTTGAATAACGGATTTAAACCCATTCTTTCGGGTTTCACAATCCGAGCAATGTTATGATGATGAATTATAAAAACAATACTTGTGATGATGCTTTTATCACTAGTGTTTTCTTTATCCACCAACGAAGCTAAAAAAGCTTGTGCTTGTTACCACTTGCGCCAGTAGTTGAATAACGGATTTAAACCCATTCTTTCGGGTTTCACAATCCGAGCAATGTTATGATGATGAATTATAAAAACAATACTTGTGATGATGCTTTTATCACTAGTGTTTTCTTTATCCACCAACGAAGCTAAAAAAGCTTGTGCTTGTTACCACTTGCGCCAGTAGTTGAATAACGGATTTGAATCCATTACTTCGGGTTTCACAATCCGAGCAATGTTATGATGATGAATTATAAAAACAATACTTGTGATGATGCTTTTATCACTAGTGTTTTCTTTATCCACCAACGAAGCTAAAAAAGCTTGTGCTTGTTACCACTTGCGCCAGTAGTTGAATAACGGATTTAAACCCATTCTTTCGGGTTTCACAATCCGAGCAATGTTATGATGATGAATTATAAAAACAATACTTGTGATGATGCTTTTATCTCTAGTGTTTTCTTTATCCACCAACGAAGCTAAAAAAGCTTGTGCTTGTTACCACTTGCGCCAGTAGTTGAATAACGGATTTAAACCCATTCTTTCGGGTTTCACAATCCGAGCAATGTTATGATGATGAATTATAAAAACAATACTTGTGATGATGCTTTTATCACTAGTGTTTTCTTTATCCACCAACGAAGCTAAAAAAGCTTGTGCTTGTTACCACTTGCGCCAGTAGTTGAATAACGGATTTAAACCCATTCTTTCGGGTTTCACAATCCGAGCAATGTTATGATGATGAATTATAAAAACAATACTTGTGATGATGCTTTTATCACTAGTGTTTTCTTTATCCACCAACGAAGCTAAAAAAGCTTGTGCTTGTTACCACTTGCGCCAGTAGTTGAATAACGGATTTAAACCCATTCTTTCGGGTTTCACAATCCGAGCAATGTTATGATGATGAATTATAAAAACAATACTTGTGATGATGCTTTTATCTCTAGTGTTTTCTTTATCCACCAACGAAGCTAAAAAAGCTTGTGCTTGTTACCACTTGCGCCAGTAGTTGAATAACGGATTTAAACCCATTCTTTCGGGTTTCACAATCCGAGCAATGTTATGATGATGAATTATAAAAACAATACTTGTGATGATGCTTTTATCACTAGTGTTTTCTTTATCCACCAACGAAGCTAAAAAAGCTTGTGCTTGTTACCACTTGCGCCAGTAGTTGAATAACGGATTTGAATCCATTACTTCGGGTTTCACAATCCGTGCAATGTTATTTTCTATGATGTATTGTGTTTTATCTCTTTTATTTTCTATGTTTAATATTAATTTTCAATCTTCTTATCTAGAATATATGAATTAATATTAATTAGTCTACCCGCGCAATATGCCGGAGTCTCCAGACGCAATACAAGGGAGGGTGAGATGAGGGTGCAATTGACACTACAACTGCGAAAATCTACAATCCGCAATTAATTAATTAGACCTATATTTGTATTCTTTTCTTTTGATCTGATAAATAAATTAAAAAAAAACCGTAATTGCCATGCTTGGCAGACGGTTTGGAACCTCCGCACCTGAATATGACGTTTTTTAAGTTGCAGAAGTAACAATCGCTTATATACATAGCTGGAACAATACGTCCAGGTCCGAATTAGTAAAGGGATTATTTGCATAAAACTTTCACGTTTCAAATATTCGAATATTCACGTTAAAAATTTCAAACGAAATTCAAGCTATTTTTGAAAAAAAAAAAAACTATTGCAAATGGATTAGAGTGCCATGAAATTTATTATGATTTAGTTACTTAGAAGCGTTCATAAACCTTCCATTATCTCGAGGTACGTTGCAGTAACATTTTTCACAGATAGAATTTAAATCAAGCAGTCAGAAAAAATATAAAATGTCTAGTCTAAAAATCTTTAGTCATGTAATTAGTTGTTTAATTACTTATTATCGACGTGGAGAAATTTTAATGACATTGATAAAAAGTTAATCAGTTATACAATCGATATTGTATGAAATTAATATAAAGAGTAAAGTGGAAAATAAGTGAAAGTACTACAAAAATGTCAAGAAAGAGAAACGTTAAAAGCACACGGAAATGTCAACAGAAACATTTAACATGGTTACTTCAACTGCGTGTATCGATTTGTTAGCGATCGTCTAAAGACATCTCTATAGATTATAAGCTAGATCGATCTAAAATCGGGTCCGCAATATATAATAAAATGCCCTATAAGACCTTTTTTATTCTCTGAATTGTACGTCCGCGCTCTAAAATTAGAAAATATTTACGATTTTCTAGAACAATTTTCAAGCATTTCGAATATACATAAATGGTGACTGTTAAACATGTGGTCAAACAAAAAACAAAAGTAACGTATTTTTAATATTAGACTTGCATTGTCACTGTTCCAGAATAAATGTGATTAAGTAAATTTTTCCGTGTTAATTAAGTGGTTTGGCGGTAACATCGAAGCGAAATATAAAGCAAATATTATTTTTGACCACATTTTAAACGTTAAATAGTACTGAATGAATAAAAAAAGGTTATCGAACGACGTATGTGAATTGTGAGATGTTAAAAGATCTTGACGCTCGCAAACTAAATATTTTATTTAAAACTTCAATACACAAATCAAATAGGCCTACAGCGATATCCATCTCGTATGTTTTACTATATAACAATTAATGTCAAGCGACAGCCGTAGTAAACCACAAACGTCAAGCCGATAATTTGCGTACTCATGTTTTTACACGAACCAATTTTACTCGAACACCAATTTTACTGCCCAATAGATCGTATGAAACTTTTTATGATCTAAAATTTACACCTTATTGCCTCGCTCCTCCTTAGGGCTAATGATGTGTTACGTTTAGCGTCTCGTCTCGGTATGGTACTAAAGTAGGATCTTTTATGCACTTAGAATTTTTAATCGAACAAAGACTCGGTAAAGTTTTAAAGATACTACCTCACAAACACTGCCTTAGTCAATGTTTTTAATAATATAAAAATGTTATGAACCAACAAAGTTGCATCAAACCTGTGAAATTATTATTAGCGTTGGCTAATTTAAAATACTTAAAAGGTCATTCATTACACAACCATTTACATTTGATCATGTAATAAAACAAACATGGCTGTGGCTACAGCCTGATTAATAGCCATAAATCTTTGTGCATTTGCAATATGGAGACAAATGTTTTTCGCAATACTTAACGTAACGCGGATAATTAGTAAACGCACGATCTATTCTACTTTCGAAGGCGTCTTCTGATCACTGTCATCGATCATAACAACATTTCGATCTTATCTGTTTATCAATTAGAACATGGGAATTGGGTACAATACAAACTGATTTATATTGTTGTGTTTTACAATTATATAATTTAAATATTTTTTTTAACTTATTATATCTTTCCTTAGCGTCGTTAAAGACATTCCAAATTTGTAAAATCGACAAATAACATCCGTTGGCTTTAAAGAGACTTGTTGCAAACAGTACTGAATTGTTTACATATTTACTTCGATACTCTTGCGATAAGTGTCTTACTTGCAGCAAGGAAAACACCTGTACGAAACAATATTTGCATTTCTGTTCGCAAAAGTTTAAAAAGTATGTCGGTTTACACGCCGTAGCCGATGGTTATGTCATCAAACATTGGTCGCCCGTCGCCTCGAATCCGTTTCAAGATCCGCTATACGCAAACATAAAGTATTAAATTCTTTACAATTTTATCACTTTCTATCTGTACATCCACTAACAAATAAGCGCCATATTTATTTTGATCAAATTAACCTGTGAATTTTCTCTGCGTTTTGTATATATATATATATATATAAACATATAAAAATTTACGGTGAATACCAGCGTTGGGATAAAACTATTTAAGATTAACGTATAACTGGTTTATAAGGTCGGGTATTACGTTTATGTAAATTCAAAATAAGCGTTCCAATTCATAAAATATAATATATTGCCATAAATAACACCCTACACTGTCTGGCACAGGTCTGTTCTCGTTCCTGGAGCCGGGTAGCGATTTGTGTTGAAGTTTATACTCGAAATATTTTTTTTATTTTTCAAATATCCCGGTTCACGAGTCCTAAAAATTGCAATTAATATCAGCACGAGTAGATTGATTAGTTTCTATTGTTTTTCTTCTTCATCATCAGCCGCAATAGTCCACTCCTGAACATGAGCTCCTCCAGCTGGTTGGAATTGCGTGGTATAATTCTTTCCTTGCACCATCAGACAACCAGACGTTCGGCCAGACTGCACCTATATTTTTGTCGACATACCAAGCATTCGAACCTTGGAGTTGAATAATATGCCATTAGTTTTTTTTTTCATCTCAGAATATTAGAATATTAGAATATTTCCATCCGATTATAATTTGGTTAATTTCAAAGCAATAGTGAGAATAGTGTTTGTTGCTATGAACATTGCTTATTCCCTTTAACCACTCCTAGTAAGGTTAAATGCTTGTGTTAGGAGTGGTTCACGACAGTAGTCGAATGGTGGATTCGAACCCACGACTTTGTGAGTTAGCGGTCCGCATCGTGCCATTTAGCTACTGTCGTTTCCAAAGGGCTGTTGGCTATGTGGCTGTGTTGATACAGGGCGAGTGCTACATGCAGCCGAATCTTGGTTGGCGGAGGAGTTATAGACCAGATCCGCCGCTGGGGTCAGGAAGGCTGGTGGTTCTGAGTGGTCATTTTTTCTGGCCCCATGGCTTCCGCGCATCGGACACGGGGGCGTCTGTTATGCATGTGAAGTTTGAGGTCGCGGTGGAGGGCGCGCCATGTGTTCTGGTGCGCCTTACCTGAGAAGAAGATGGGGGAGGAGTAGTCCTCTCCCGAGGAGGAGCTGCCATGGGCCGGCCAGCGCTGGTACGGCCGCGGATGTGTGCGAAAGCGTTCCCGTGGCTCTGACAATATGTGACGAAGGTGGAACACAATATATGGACATGAATTGCCGAGTGCAGGCGAGCGCCTTTGATTTGTGCAGATAAACCGACACTGTTCCGAAATGAAACGAGTCGTGGCGAGCGATACCGAGTGGTGGCAAGGCACGCCAAACGAACCGTATACACGTTGGTTCTAGCCTGCACGTATTTATTACACATATGTCTGCACTCGGCCAGCTAGACGAGCGACGACGAGCAATGGCGAGGCTAGACAAATGTTCTGTCCATATGTTGGTACTCGACTTCGCTCGGTCAACATGTATAGCCTCCTTAATACTTTTCGCGACTATGACGCTGCTCTCCGTCGTCGGTCTGATATTTTACATTTGGCGCTGACGAAATAGTTATATAGAGTCGCCTTTTGCGATAAACACAGGAATGAGGTGATGGATTTTCTTACACCGCAACCACACGGTTGAGCTGAGCCAAACCATTGGTGCTGCAACTATAACATATCTGCAGCGTGGTTCTACTACGTTTAAATCGCATTGAATGCATTGCTGTTAATGGGTATATAATAATATAATTTTGTATCTTTCAATAATTACAAAATCGTATACGTTCTTATTACTTCTTGTCCTTTCTTTATTATACGTAAAAATCTGTTTTTGTAACGTTAAGTTTTTACGTGTGTGAATACTTTATTACTTGCGTAACAATTTCTAAATCCCATTTCTTACATAAACACGGTTATAGCCATGCTGCTTTGAATTTAAATTTTTGAACGGTTGTTAAAGTAAAATAAGTAAATTGAACGAAAATAATTTCGTCAAAAAATCCACCATTATGCTTTCTAAAATATTTTAACGGGAATAAAAACAAATTTGGAATCCTCACATAACTTACAATAAATAACACATAACAAAGTTTACTTGCATATTTAGCACAATAACATGTTATTACATCTTCATATTTTTTGTTTTTAAGACCTATTTTTAGAGATGTTTTATTACATTTACATAATTAAGCTATGCGTTGTTTTATATGCAAAAAATCTAATAGGTTTACTTCACAGGAACACCTATTTAATTAATGCTCAAAGAATTAATACGTTAAGACACAAGTTTGAACGTTTACCACCAAAAAGAACACCTTTGTTGTATTGCCCTCAATTTCAGGGAACTCCCCTCGTTGCCTCGGCTAGTTTCGGAATCCTCAGCGTCGATATATCGAATGACGTTCAGTTCCGCGGTCACTTAGAAAGGAAGGCCAAATTGGCCTCTAAAATGCTTGGCATGCTTTGTAGAGCGGGATAGTATTTTATGCCGGCACAGCGCTTGTAACTTTAAAAAGCGCAAGTTGCACCTCACATGGAATAAAGATGAGAACACATTTCTGGGCCGGGGGGGGGGCTGGAACACACCCCAGTGCCAGCTCCTTCTACTTGATCGCATTCAGCGCAGAGCGATCTGAATCGTCAACGACCGAGTTCTTTCTCATATCTTTGCATAGTCTATCGCATCTAATACGGCAAGTGATCAGAGGAATTGTTCGAACTAATTACAACCGCTAAATTCTGCCATCGCACATCACGACAAAACTCGTGATACCATCCATACTATTAGGATAATTGGCGGTCCACCACTATTTTTTTAAATATGTTACCCCCACACTAGGACTTTCTCCTGTATCGTGGATGCAGTTTACAAATATAAATTGCACAAGGACAAATATCCAGACCCGGAACAATTATTTGTAGGTCATACAAATACTTGTACCGTGCGGGATACGAACCCGCGGCCCCCAGCGTAACAACTCATTGCTAAGCCACTGCGCCACGGAGTCGTCGCTGTACGACTTACTAGAATTTTTCTTCCTCACACAACTTACCTGTGGGGTCGACTTCCACCAGCTATTTTTCCGGACCGATACAACTTAAATACCTTCAAGAAAGCGGTAGTCGTCGATCCGTTAATCCACTTTGAACTACTCCTTAAGTAAAAGAAGGGAATAATGCACAAATTAATTAACAAAACCAAATAGATAGGTAGAGAATATGACAAATATTAAAAGATATCAAAGATAATAAAACAATTCTAAGTAATTTTTTCTTAATTTAAAATTGAGAGCAGTTCTAGTTCTCATATTTATTATCATTTTTATGTCATTTATAAGTAAACTCCACTAAGTATAAATAATATCATTTATACTTAGTGGAGTTTAAGTTTGTGTTTTATATATACAATAATCATTATATGCTTGTAAGGTCTTACTTCTCTACATTAGCCTATAAAAATCGCACTTTTGGATATATACTCGTACCTAGTTATTTAACATAGATTAAATTTTCTTAGATTTTCCCACCAAGCTCACTTATTCCTTGGTCCAATGAAATGTACATAAATACAAAAGTATAAGTAACTTGCATTTAGTAGTCGATCAAGTATATCACTGACACATTGCCGGTTAGGTATTTTTATCAATTTCGCTAACGGTAACATCTAGGCCGAGTATAAATTAGGTTCGCTACTCACTTTTGGAATGTTAAGTCGATACAACAAAAAGGTTTAAAGCGTTGTGTACATAACAGATATTTTGCGGTAATGGTATTCAGGTCGACGTAAGGTCGTCTGGCGTTGGATAATCCCCGTGACATGTATCGCTGATATTGAAAGGAACTGGGTCAAATTGCTATAGCGTTCAAATTACAAATAGATGCTAACAACGTCGAAAACAAATCCGAAAGGAAATTGAAAAATATATTATGTAATTTTATTAAGAGAAAAATTCTCAATTCGGTTCATTCATTTATGTATTATGTAAATATGACTACACTCTATAGACGGTACGAACTGAAATTTTGATTCATACAAACACATATATAGAAATATAAACAATTCTATTTACATGTGTAATTTGTATATACAAATAATATTAATATACTTCTGTTTATAAAGTTTAAAAAGCAATATTTATGACAATGTGAAAAGCGTTATCTATAATAGATGATTAAGTACCAACTTTTTAAAAGCATACTTATTGGGAGCTTTTCTGATTATTTCATAGATGTAAGCCAAAAATCATCAACATTTAAAAAAAAGTAATCAAGAGTTTCAGCCCTTATTAAGGGACAAATTATAATTTTCGTATCGATAATAATAAGAACTAGTTACTTAAGCTGTGGTAGCTCAGGGGCTAGGAATTTGCCTTAAAATTCACAATATGTTAACAGATCCCTGGCGGCGCCAATGAAATTGTTAATTGCAATTTTAAGTGCTAATTTACCACATGCTTAGTGGTGAAGGAAAATACTGTGAGGAAATTATTGAAAATTTAAAAATATTTTATAAAACGTAAATTAGAAACTTTAATTTAGTTAGTTATTAAAAGGCGGCCAAGTGCGTGTCGGACTCGCGCATGAAGGGTTCCGTACCATCATAAAACACGTTTCTAGTAGGGGAGCCCTCTTTAATTTTTAATTTATTTTAATTTTTTGTTGTTATAGCGGCAACAGAAATACACATTCTGTGAAAATTTCAACTGTCTACCTATTACGGGTCATGAGATACAGCCCGCTGACAGACAGACGGACGGACGGACGGATGGACAACGGAGGCTTAGTAATAGGGTCCCGATGGTAACCCTTCGGGTACGGAACCCCAAGAAGCAGGAAGTGATGTTCAGATAGTTTGCCGTGTTGCCGGCGTTTTCTTAAGTCGACTTGTAAAACTCGCAGGGGGCGAAATATCGTGACGGATTCTCAATGCCGCCAAATCATTGCACTTATTAATGGTTTATATTTTTATATTTATAAATGCAAGCATTAGGTAGTAAGTAATAAGTTACAAAATAAGTTAGATGTTACAGATGCACCTACTCGAGCAGATCTTCAACAATACGGAAAACGTGGGCTGATATAAATGACCACTTGAAAAGAAATCTCTGGTGGGCGTCAAAAAGCCGTTTATTCAGATGCAGAATTAATTTTAAAGCAAACTTAGGCTCTTTGTGCAAGATGAATTATTTCTCTAATACAAGCGACGTTAAGTACTCAAGTCACGGACTTACAAGTTAAAAATATTCCTTTATTTATCTGTGTGTAGCTCACATAAAATATACAGAAGTATAAAGTACCGATAATAATAATATTTTTTAGTATCAATCTTTTTATAAGCATTCTTAGACTATATATAAGCTAACAATTTCTTTCACAAATGGTTAGAGCTCGATAAAAGACAGTTATTTCGATATTATAGAATCTAGACAGACACTTCAATTTTATTCATATATTTATTTGAAGATAAGGCGAACGTTTGACCAAACTATCTAACAGTATGAATAATTGAGATGTTTGGGTTCAATGGTGGTGGTATGAGATGCCGTAGTCTTGCTTTAAAGCACCTAATATTATATTGTTGGTTTGAGAAAATTATTGTCGTAGTTTTTTTATTGTAGAATATCTACATTATTTAAAATCTTATCGTAAGTTACATTTTGTTGAAAACGTGCCAGTTTTGGTTGTTTGCTTTTGTGCAAATGATAGTATCATTATTTTCGTTATCGTCATTCAAGATAATGTTACCGCATACTCAATAGCGGATAATCCATGTAGGCGCCACCTGCCCACACTAGACCTGATAGTAAATTGTCGCTCCTTATCGTTTTATATTTGCTTTTGAAATACAAAGTAAAAATATTATGTAGGGAAGATAAAAAATATCTTACTTTTATTTTTAATTTAGTGTAATAGATAATGTGAACTTTATCTATGAAATCAGATATTTTTAGTAAATAATATGTGGTTCTGTTTGTTTTTGTTTTGTTTATTAGGCAATACAATAGATGATGATATCATTTAAATAAAATCTATAATCTATAAGAATCTATATAGAAATATAGATCAATAAATGAAGACCATGATGAGTGGATTACTAACTCTCACATTGCACTTTCAAGTGCCCTAGCTACTTATAATTTTAATTTCTGAACATGTGCAGAAACTTCTTCAAATTTCCTGTATAGGCCATTCCCACAGTACTGAGGCTTTACTTTAGTCGACATGCTAGCCGAGCATAGCGGTCAACGGAGCACACATCCCGCACCTTTGCCGCTTCCCGTTACCGAACTGTTTATAAACACATCAGAAATATATGTCTGTAATATGTATCCTCCATAAATTCTCCCTACAACCGTAGGGGCACATGTCCATGGTGGTGGTCTTTTATGGGCTGATGATGTTGAATATTGAAGAGCTATATTTTGGTTGCAGCACGAATGGGTCGGCTCGACCGGGGTAGGACCACGTTCTCACAGAATACCAGCGTATAATAGTAGCTTAATAAACGAAACCCATCATACGAAACACAGCAGGTATTTCGTATGATGAGTGTAGAGAACCGGGGACCTTTTTTACTGGAAAAGAGACATTCCATCTTAGTCCTCAGGGGCGCAACGCATCTACATTTTGATTCTTAATTGAGGATAAATGTAGATGTCTATGAGCCACAGCATCCACTTACCATCAGGTAGACTGTGTGCTCATTTGTTACCCTTACTCTATATAAAAATGTATGCTAGATATTTATACAGGTGACTATTGTATGACTTAAAATCTCCGGATAAATCCTTCAAACGATTATTAAGGCATATATGTCCCATTTCGACCCATGCGTGCCGCAAGATTAATCGTTTAGTGGCGGTTTAAGAATATTCACTACTTAATATTGTCTAGTGGGTGTCGTAAGAGGCGACAGAGAGAAACAAAACAGGAGATGGGCAGCGGCGTCTACCGAATAACAACCAAAAAATAAATCTGCGGCTGTCAACCCGCCTGCCAAGCACGGTGACTGACAACTGTAGCAAATATCACCTATGAGTCAGTCTATGGGAGAGGCAGTTTCAGCAGTGGACTTTTGATAGGATGTAACGGTAATGGTGCCGTAAGATGTAATTATAGGAAATGTTTCGATATATTGCGGTATTACTATCCCGTTCTCTCAAACAAAGTCACGAATAGTAGAATTGAATTTTAATTTAATCAAGTCAAATCTGAAAACAAAGTTATCTAAGTTTATGAATAAAAAGGTCTCATGCCTTTCGATAGATTGCGGTATTACTATCCCGTTCTCCCAAACAAAGTCACGAACAGTAGAATTGAATTTTACTTTAATCAAGTCAAATCTGAAAACAAAGTTATCTAAGTTTATGAATAAAAAGGCCTCATGCCTTTCGATAGATTGCGGTATTACTATCCCGTTCTCCCAAACAAAGTCACGAATAGTAGAATTTAATTTTACTTTAATCAAGTCAAATCTGATAACAAAGTTATCTAAGTTTATGAATAAAAAGGCCTCGTGCCTTTCGATAGATTGCGGTATTACTATCCCGTTCTCCCAAACAAAGTCACGAACAGTAGAATTGAATTTTACTTTAATCAAGTCAAATCTGAAAACAAAGTTATCTAAGTTTATGAATAAAAAGGCCTCATGCCTTTCGATAGATTGCGGTATTACTATCCCGTTCTACCAATCAAAGTCACGAATAGTAGAAATGAATTTTACTTTAATCAAGTCAAATCTGATAACAAAGTTATCTAAGTTTATGAATAATTCACTAACATTTTAGGTGCTGTATTTTTTAAAAACATAATAGGATAATATTTTCTTGATAGACAAAGTAACCTCAGTTTTCCGTCTATTTAACTTCTGTTCCCAATAGGTTTTGAGTTTTAAGAAAAAAAATTGGATTTATATAATGAATTAAAAAGAGATAGTCAATTAAAAAAAAAATTAAAACATCTTAATCCGCCTCGAACTGCATGACGCGTGAGTGTTTCTTTATTGTTTGTGACTGCATGTATTGGAACGAAAATAATATTATGTTCTTTGTGAGCGGTGCAGGGGGTGGTCGAAAAGCGCGGGTAAAATGTGATTTTTTTTCTGACTTTGTACGCGCTAATATTGTCTCAAATGTGGTGGTTTAACTATTTCGTATAGTCCGTTCACTAAGATAGTGTCGTACACCCGCAGGCGCACTTATTATTTGATTTTATTTTATTATTTTTACTATTTGTTAAATATATTTTTTTCTATTCTAAGAATAAAATAGATTACTATTTCATTCTTATGGTTATTGTTATAAAATACGAATATAAATAATAAACACAAGTTCGGTACATCGCAAAGAGAATTTAAATGAAAAATATTACTATTCACACTATTCTTTATCACTCGAAGTGTCGGAGTCATTGCCACCTGTGTTTTATAATAAGGCATTCAACGTCATCACGTTCTAAATCCATACTAAAATAGTATTTTTGTTATTGGTTCGCTCAAGATTTCATGTTGAGGCAAGATTTCATCTTCACTGTGCTCCTAAAAAAAAAAATAATTTTCTGTATAATCTTTATAAAATGCCAGGAGTAAAATGTGTCAATACACCAATCCGCCTGCCGCCGTGATAATGAGAGATTGACTGGGTTTCCTATTTAAACTACTAACCTTTTATGTAGGGTATAAGATCCTTTCGGATAATTCTATTTAGGTCATAAAAATCAATCATCCGATGATGTAGAATTGAGTAGCATACTTAAATTATGTTTATTACATTCTATGTCAAATATTAATTCCTATTTATATACATATAAATGTGTCTTTTAAAAAAATATTAATTACTAGCTATCCGCCCCAGCTTCGGCCGGGTGAATTCTGATTCTCGACAACAGCGCCCGTCCGTCCAATTTTGAATCTAAACCATCCAAGGCCTCGCTCAAACACATAAAAAATTTCATCTAAATCGGACCAGCCATTTTCGAGACAATTTATTTGACACAGATATCTCTATACATATGTATGTATAGATATTTCTGTGTCAAATATTTTGATGACAAAATTTTAATCTGAATGGTTTTATTAGTATTCTACTTATCCGTTTAATTCATTGAGTTATATGTACTACGTACTAGAGAAGCCATTCCAAACAAAAATTGTGTCCTACTCTATGTCTTCGCGCATGCGCGGGAGTAGTAGTCGCGCATGCGCGAAGACTTTAATATAATATAAGATATTAATATAAAATAAATATAAGAATTTAATATAAAATATCTAAATATAATCTAAACAAACATATTTCTAAATTAAATGTAATAATAATTATTTTATGGAATTCACAAATCTTCAATTTACGCAATATTTAGTTTGTATGGATTGCACTACAGTTCAGTTGAACATAGTCAATGTTCGGAATGGCTTCTCTAGTACGTAGTACATATAACTCAATGGTTTAATTGAATTAAATTTATAAAGTAACAGTTTATATATTTTGGAAGCAAAGTACGGGGCTGTCACTCGAAAGCCTTTTCGCGCCATCGGTTGTAAGCAAAGTGTAGAGCGGTCTCCCACTAGATGAAGTGACGACCAAGTAAGAAATGCAGAATGTCAATGGATGCAGGTAGCTCAGGATCGTGCTTTGTAGCCATCACCGTGTTTTGTAACTGTGAAGGGCTGTAACGATGATGACGAAGCGAAGATTTAAAATGATTAACCATTTTAAAATTAACGCAATAATTGTACTACAAACAAAAGTGAAACATCCGTAAAGTTACGTCACGCTATCGTCATCTGAATCAGAGTCATCGGTATAACGGAGTACTGTCAAGGTGCATGTTGCGTAAGCGAATCCGTTTGGTGTCATTGACACTACGAATATGACGTCAATGATCAAGGGTCTTAAGAATTTCGACAGTGAGAGTCTGAGAGTTGACTTGGTGAACTTTGAACAGGAATAAAAAGCAGTTTGATAATGTATGTGACCTAATTTTAAAATAACACATATTTTAAATCATTTTCTGCGTATTGTCCATCTCTTTGTGATATATAGTAATTTTTCTTCTTTTGTTATATTTTATAGAAGTGTACATACAGTATATCTGATGGTAAGAGGACGCTATGGTCCATAAATACATACATACATTAATTCTCTAATAAAAATAAAAATATGGATTTTTACCCCTACCAATTAATAAAAAAGTATCTGGTTCTCGTTACTCCTATACGAAACACAAGCAATATAATGCTGCTAACTTACGCTGGTATTCCGTGAGAACATGGCCCTATTACAGCTGCATCGATTAAAGATTTGACAAAAACTAGATAATGTACTCCAGACCGAATTTCGGTCAAATCAACCAGTCTTAACGGCGACTAGCCATCTGCGCGTAGAGTTACCAGATCCTACAATAAGTTTTCCTGGCAATATTCCTGACTTTTCAAAAAAATTCCTGACATTGATACGGAGCCAGCCAATAGTCCGAGAACTGGTAGACATTTTTGGGTAGGTATTTGACAAGTTTTTAGCGCGCCTCAAATACCTGCCCAAAAATTTCTTTTTTATAGGATAGACTGACAAACGAGCACACAGTCCACCTGATGGTAAGTGGTTGCTGTAACCCATAGACATCTAAATATATCCTCAATAAAGAATCAAAACGCAGATGTGTTGTCACCCTTGAGGACTAAGATGGAATGCCTGCCTGGTTCTCTACACTCACCATACGAAACACAGCAGTGTTAAGCTGCTATTTTATGCTGGTATTCTGTGAGAGCGTGGTCCTTCCCCAGTCGAGCCGACCCATTCATGCTACAACTATACTACTAATATAGCTGCAGCATCGCTCTACAACGTATATAAACCAGCTCTCATAAATCATAATAATATATATATATCACATTGTAAAAACTCGCGCACGTGCTTGACGTAATATGTGCAATAAAATGTACGATCCAGATGAGATGAATGAAATAATTTAACTTCGAGATTGATTCATGTATTATTATTTTTTGTATGTAAACTGTTTAATAAATATATTAATTTGTACTTCTAATATTTTTCTCTTTCTATTTAAAAATTCCTGACAATTTCAAATTTTTCCTGTTTCCCTGACAGAGAGCTAAAATTCCGGACATGTCAGGAAAATTCCTGTCATCTGGTAACCCTATCTGTGCGGGACAGGATTATAGTGACCGAGTTTAAACGCAAGCACAGGTGCACTCTCTGTTCCCTCACTCTCATATTCCGGGACGGAAAACCGACACGTCCGGATTTATGTACTTTCCGAGGCACGGGAGTGAAACACCGCCAAATTCCTGAATACGAACTGCTACTGAGAATTTCTAGCCAGAAAAACACAATAACTGATTTTGTTGGCCCGACCCGGGATTCGAGCCCGGGACCACATGATCAGCGGGCGCGTTTACGACTACTACGACCAACGAGGCAGTCAAAAAGCCAGATATTATTCTGATAACATATACAAGGTACCTTTATTATCGAATTTCACTTTTTTGTAGTTCTTTGCTACTTAAAGTTGGCTTTCGAATTCTTTGCAATTTTAACGTGCATCACTTTTTTTATACTGCATCTATATGTTCATATTTTTACTTATATTTCATTAAAATTGACTTTAATAATTCGTATTTTTAGGAATGACGTTTTTCATTCAGTTCGGCTACCGCAAGGTAAACAATCTTGACTAGCCGCGGACGTAATTACAGCGACCATATTAACGACTGGAACTACCAATTTACGACATCTGAGACGTCAAAATATGCAATAGACTTCATTAAAATATCGCTGTTTCTACACCCATTCTCTAACTATCGCAAATTGTATCGATCTTGAATGACTAACAGTGTTTGTTGGCGCGTTATGCAATCATTTTTGTACAAATTTGACTGGTTCTAGAACCTGATATTATGATTTATGGCGTTGGCAAACGGTGTGTCGTGACGGCCTAATCATATCGAGTTAAATGGCTAATGGACACTAATGGAAATAATCAGAGGAGAGCATCGGGCGAGCAGTGTCTACCACCGCTCAAGAGAAAGTGACAAGTTTGTTGCTATTTTATTTAAGGCTAAGTTATCAGTTTTATGAATAGCAATTATTTTTATACGGTTTTATAAAACTTGTTTCTATTTTTTATTTTCTAATTGATGAATCATCAATGCGTTTAGAATTTCAATTAATTCCAAATTTAATCGATTTTAGATCAATTTTATTGACGTACGCATACCCGCATAAAATTTTATAGTTCTTGACAGTCTGACACTATCATTTACTAGGTCAGTATGAGCGAAATTCCTACCCTTGTTTATTTCCTGCTCTCCGTCATCTGTTTGGATTTTTTCATCTTTTGCGCACATTATTACTCCATCTGTAAATTCCTGCCTTAAGGCAATTCTCTTAGTAAATATTTACGTCAAGCACGTCTGTCTGACATCACCATTATAAGCCACCTTAACGACGCGTTAGCTCAGTGCCTCAGTATTATAATGCAGCGTTCCTGGGTCTCGTGTTCGGATCCCATATGAAGCAAGTGTTAGTACTATAAGTTATTGTTCCGATTTTGGATGTTTGCCCACAGGCGACCTACTCTCACACAAGGGAACATCCTTGTGTGAGAGTAGGTTTTGTTTTAAAAAAATAACCTCAATATTCCCTCTTATAGTTATTATTTCTTCCTCTTAATCAGCCCATTCCCAGTCGTCTGCTAAAAGGGCTTCTCTACTTAAAGTAAGATCTAACGTTATTGCTACGATTGGCGATTGAAGACGCAGACTGGCGATTGTATCAAACATAGTGCACCTTTGACATTGCTTCTCAATAATAAACATATAACAAATCTGGATTGATAAAGGTGGTTATGTTGCCATTAGAGAACCGTGGTAACTCAGGCTCAGCTCTCACCATAAACTTCACAATAACGAACAAGCCGGGTTCGATCCCAGACGATTTATCAGGTGCTCGGCGGTGAAAGAAACCATCACGAGGAAACCTAACCTAAAAATTAATTCGAAGTCTCTCGAAGTTCGCAACACATATTGGGGCAGCGCAACGGATATTTCTTTGCCATGTGGAAGGCTTGTGACTGTGGAGAACATATTAGGTTGGTAACTTTACATTTTATAAAGCCATTTTATATCTCTAAGTTACACCATTTTTTAATAGGAGACGGGGAAAACGAGCATGCCGCTTACCTGATGGTAAGTGACTACCGCCGCCATGAACAACTGCAACACCAGGGGGATTGCAGATACGTTGCCGGCCTTTTAAGAAGGCGTAGGCTCTTTTCTTGAAGGTCCCTAAGTCGTAGCGATGCGGAAAAATCGCTGGTGGTAATCGATTCCACAAGGAAGTTGTGCGAGGAAGAAAACATCTTCTAAATCGCACAATAGTGGACTGCCAATCACCCAGACGGTATGGTATGGTAAGTATCACGAGTTATTTATCGCGAGTTTTGTCACGATGTGCGATGGTGAAATTGAGCGGCTGGAATTAGTCCGAACAATTCCTCAGAGTACTCCCCGTGGTACATGCGATAAAATACGCAAAGAGATGCAACATCTCTACGCAGTGCCAGTGATCATACGGCACTCACGGGGAAAATGAAATGGGATTTGGGTCCTCTTAGTTGCTACAACAACTTTAAAGCAATATCATTTCGTTGTACAAAATAAATATATCCATGTTCTTGTATGTAATTCTCTTAATTGACCACACTCACAGTCAGTGAAATTTATATAGGAAACAATACTGTTATCTGTATTTGTATTATAAAATATTGGCGAAACCAAATAAATTACTTCTCGAAAGTGAATATCGTAGTATTTACATATGTTGTACGATTTTTGCTTATCTCTAGAAAACAAGAGGTTGATGACATTGATAAAATCTGTGAAAATTGACCTTTCGATTTAACCTTAAACACAGCCGCGTTCTATGTATTGAAGGTTACACATTCATACTCACGCTCGATAGATCGTTTTTCAATACTTCATGCCACTTTACGGTAAATTAACCATAAACATATTCCGAAGATATCCCGGACGTCAGTCTGAGCGCGATTATAATGGCTCTCCAGCACCTTATAACGGCAAGGCTCCAGGCGAGGATGGAATTACAGCGGAGCTTCTGAAAGCGGGTGGAAAACCGGTACTTGAAGTCCTTCAGAAGCTCATTAATTCACTTATTCACATACTGGCACTACTCCAGAGGCGTGGAGCAGAAGTGCGGTGGTCTTGTTCTTCAAGAAAGGCGACAACGCTCTCTTAAAGAACTACAGACCGATTTCCCTTCTGAGCCACGTCTACGTGCTGTTTTCGAGAGTCATTACGAATCGTCTCGCACGCAGACTTGATGACTTCCAGCCTCCCGAACAAGCTGGTTTCCGAAAAGGCTTTAGTACCATAGACCACATACATACCCTGCGGCAGATTGTACAGAAGACAGAGGAGTATAATCTGCCACTTTGCCTTGCGTATGTGGACTATTAGAAAGCCTTTGATTCCGTCGAAATTTGGGCGGTGCTGCAGTCCCTTCAGCGGTGCCAAGTTGACTGTCGGTATATCGAAGTGCTGAAGTGCTTGTACAATAGAGTTACAATGGCTATCCGAGTACAGAATCGGAGTACGAAACCTATCCAACTGCAGAGAGGTGTAAGACAGGGTGACGTTATATCCCCGAAACTCTTCACCGCTGCATTGGAAGACGTTTTCAAGCTACTGGACTGGAAAGGATACGGTATTAACATCAATGGCGAGTACATCACTCACCTTCGATTTGCTGACGATATAGTCCTTATGGCAGAATCGCTGGAGAACCTAAGTACTATGCTCAATGACCTCAATAGTGTCTCCCAACGGATAGGTCTTAAGATGAACACGGACAAAACAAAGATCATGTTTAAGGTCCATGTCACACCTATGCCGATAGTTGTTGGGAGCACTAAGCTCGAAGTTGTAGACGAATATGCTTACCTGGGACAAATAGTCCGACTAGGCAAGTCCAACTTCGACCGAGAGGTCAATCGACGGATTCAACCCGGCTGGGCAGCGTTCGGGAAACTACGACACATCTTCTCGTTAGACATACCTCAAAACCTGAAAACGAATTTGTACAACCAGTGCGTGTTGCCAGTGATGACTTACGGATCTGAGACGTAGACCTTCACTGCTGGCCGCATGAGGAAGCTCAAGGTTGCTCAGCGAGCTATGGAGAGGGCTATGCTCGGGGTTTCTCGGCGTGATAAACTTAGAAATGAGTATATCCGCAGTAGAACCAGAGTAACCGACATAGCCCAACGGATTAGTAAGCTGAAGTGGTAGTGGGCCGGCCATGTAGCTCGAAGAACCGAAAACCGATGGGGAAGAAAGTTTCTCGAGTAGCAGCCTCGTATCGGTAGGCGAAGTGTAGAGCGTCCCCCCACTAGATGGAGTGACGACCTGGTGAGACATGCAGGAAGTCGATGGATGCAGGTGGCTCAGGACCGTGCTTTGTGGCATTCCTTGGGGGAGGCCTATGTTCAGCAGTGGACTTATGAAAGGCTGTAATGATGACGATGATGATGATGATGATGAACTATAAACAGGATATTTATTTATAAATCTAAGCGTATATAACTTCTGTTCTTATTTTTAAACAAGCCGCTTTATTTGTAACTCTTTGTAATAAATATGGATCCCGCAGTCTTTTTAATTCAAAGAAGACTAGAAATAAACACATCTTTCCCTTAATTGTAATTTAATGTGAAGATAAAACTGAGGACACATTGCAAAGTTGTGCATATTACGAGTATTAAAATATATTACGTACATATATTTCTCCTGATATTTATAACTTACCTTCAGGGAATAAAGTTTTTTCTTTCTTTTCATTCGAACTCACGACTCGTAGGCCACTAACCAGATATTTGGATCCATAGTTTTCAAGGTCATTAACTTTAACTTATCGTTGCTTTACTGTACATAAACACTCACGCCTGTCACCCTGAGAGGTAGGTAGAGACTATGGACTTCCATTTGGCATGATCTTGACACACCTCTCTCGCTTTCTCCACATCCTATCCATACCTATGCATACACGCTCGTCGGTTAAAGGTACTCTTGATTTGGCCCATTTTCAATATATCGCCAATTTGGTCGATAAACTTTCGCCTAGGGCGTCCTTTCCCGACTTTGCTTTACTGTATATAATGAAATATATAATTTATTCATCATTATCATTACAACCCTTCGCAAGTCCAATGCTGAACATAGGCTTTCCCGTAGAAATACCACAAAACTCGGTCCTGAGCCACCTATATTTATTGTCTACCCGCATGCTTTATTAGGTCGTCACTCCATCTAGAAGGAGGTCGCCCAACATCCAACATTGCGTTTTCCAGTACAAGTCTGCCATTACAGATTTATCACGCAGAAAAATTCCGAGCATAACTTTTCAATGCCACAAAACTCGGTCCTGAGCTACCTGTACTCATTGTCTACCTGCATGCTTTATTAGATGGTCACTCCATCTAGGAGGAGGTTGCCCATCACCCAACACTGCGTTTTCCAATAATAAAAAAATTCCGAGCATAACTTTCCAATACCGCAAAACTCGGTCTTGAGCCACCTGTATTCATTGTCTACCCGAATACTTTACTAGGTCATCACTCTATCTAGGAGGAGGTCGCCCCACTTCTAACACTGCGTTTTCCAGTACAAGTCTGCCATTACAGATTTATCACGCAGAAAAATTCCGAGCATAACCTTCCAATGCCACCAAACTCAATCCTGAGTCACCTGTATTCATTGTCTACCCGCAAACTTTATTAGGTCGTCACTCCATTTAGGAGGAGGTCGCACAACAACACTGTGTTTTCCAGTACAAGCCTGCTATTACAGATTTATCACGCAGAAAAATTCTGAGCATAACTTTCCATTTTGCTGAGTGACTGAGTTCCATCATACAGCCAGCCAATGAAGTACCTCGTTTTGGATAGTCATTTACTTATTAGGGCAAAATTATAATGAACTTAAAATAATAAGGATGATATACTTATCTTTTTTTTATAGGATAAGGGTGACAAACGAGCGCACAGTCCACCTGATGGTAAGTGGTTGCTGCGGTCCATAGACATCTATATCTATCTTCTATTACAAATCAAAATATAGATGCGTTGTCACCCGTGAGGACTAAGATGGAATGTCTCATTTCCAGTAAAAAGGGCCTCCGGCCACCTGCACTCACCAAGCGAAACGCAGAGGTAAACCTCTACTTCACGCTGGTTTTCTGTGAGGTCGTGGTACCACCCCGGTTCGAGCCGGCCCATCCGTGCGACAGCAAAAGCTGCCGCGTGGCTCTACCACTGTACAACTTATCTAGGTTACATTAGGTGTTTACGTATGAAATTGTTGTTTAGCAGACGTCGCCAAATCAAACCATAACTACTACAGTTAAAAGTGATCACTTCAAAAAAAAAAACGGCAGTTCCATAGGTAAAGATCTCATGGACATAGACATAGATATGTATTTATTCAGCAACTTACACTCATATAGTTTGGATACAGAAAATAAATTGATACATAAAACATCAAAGATAAAAGCAAATAAGAAAAAACAGACATAAAATGATCCGATTGCATGAGTGATGTGTTGCTGAAAAGGGCACTGACTCAACATAATGCTATCGCAGGATTGCGGTAGCGTTGGTTTTTAGCAATGCCCATGTGTTTCATTACTGTATTATGTAGGGAACAGAAATTTTTTTTATAAATAGGGCAGATTTTCCGTAATCGATACCCTGAGCAGGCGGATCGCGACCGCAGAAGCATACGTATCCAACCTTTGACGATGCTTCCTGTCGCGGTTTTTAATATTTTATATCGGGTGTAATGAGATTCTTAAACCAACATTCATGATATCTTTCGGGCATTTCTTCGGGATGATATGGGAATGTCTTTCACGGTTGCCACATGGCATTATATACAATTAACTACAATAATACTATTAAAAATTATATTAACAATTAAAAATTATATTGAGCTCGTGTACCTTAATTTTGTATGTGTATTATATATGTATGTAGGTACAAGTTCTACGAAATTTATAATGAGATGTATACCTTCGCAACATTCGAACTACTTTTGCTGTATGTTAAGAAAACGATCTTTTCGTGTTATGCAATGGACGGGTCACATTTCGTGATCGATGTCTTTGGGATAAGATTTCGGTAATTAGACAATATTAACATTTTGTATGAGGTAACTGCGAGTTGTATAGTGTGTCTGATGACTGCGCAATTATTGCATGGCTGCGGCTGCGTATTGATAAACAAATTGAACCGTTGCCGAAAGTCGTAATTACTTTTGTAATAATGTTAATTGTTATTATTTTACAGCCTTTTTAAAACTTTCTGCATTCATTTGTTTTTGTTAGTAAATAACTATTGTTAGATAAGGCAAAATTTTTAAGACCTCAAAGCCATTAATCAAATGAAAAGGTACATAACACATCTTTACTCGGAATTTCTAAGGAAAAGTTTCTACAAATATTAATGTTTTCGCCGTTTTCTCTATTTTCGGTTGTTTGTGATTCGATGTTATCGAATGATGCGAGGAGAGAGTATCTGTATATTAGTTAAGGGCTTCTGCGTTCAACTTTGATACGCCATTAGTAAGTGAAATTTCTATTTGGACCTTGACCGTTTCGTGTTTAACTTACATCGTTGTTATCTAATTAACTATAGGTCGTAGAAACGTAACATTTTGCACAATTAACAAATTATAATATGTTATAGTACTTTTGAAAACTTTTCACCAAATTTTGTTTAAATTCGCTATATGTGGAGTGTTGTGTGTTAACAATAATAGTTTATTACACCTCATATGACGAAAACAACACTATATAATGTTTCGAGCAGCTGATATACTGATGACTTGTATGTGAAAAACTTTGATTCTACGAAATAGTTTTTGTTTGGTGTCTGCAAGATTAATATGGAAAGTCAAAAGCAGCATTGTAGCATACTTTTTTTTTTATCATCGAAAAGGGATGACATGAATTACTCCAAAATATCACTGATATATGTGTGATTAGCTTTATATTAAAAACCTATGTGATAAGTATGTACTCAAAAGTTTATAAGAAGTATGAAATTTAGGAAAAAAAAATCTTGATCTTTTAAAATGTATTTATTATTATATATTTTATAAAAATTACTCACAAACTAAGAGTTTATTTTTTATTTTTATTCGATAAGGGTGACAAACGAGCACACAGTCTACCTGATGGTAAGTGGTTGCTGTAGCTCATAGACATCTACATTTACCCTCGATTACGAATCAAAATGCAGATGCGTTATCACCCGTGAGGACTAAGATGGAATGCCTCGGTTTCCAGTAAAAAGGGTCTCCGGTAACTCTACACTCACCATACAAAACACAGCAGCATTAAGCTGCTATTTTACGCTGGTATTCTGTGAGAGCGTGGTCCTTGCCCGGTCAAGCCCACCCATTCGTGTTACAACTATACTAGAAATATAGCTGCAACATGGCTCTACCACGTATGAAAAGTTTCTTCTGTATTTTGGAGGCGTTATACATATTTATATAAACTGCACATGGATAAGCATCCAGACCCGCAAGAATTATTTGTAGGTCGTACAAACACCGTGTGGGATTTGCAATTGCGACCCGCATCATCACAGCTATACACTGAGCTGACATACTGCCGGCCCAATGATTCTTCAAAAAAATCTTCACTGTCCTTCATAAACAACATAAATATTAAGTGATAGGTAGGTCTATCACCATGTATTAATAACAGTGGCGTAAAGGAATCCACTTGGTTACCCATATAATCCTGTAGGTGTCGTAAAAGGGGACAGAGGGAAAGGAAATAGGAGGTGGGCAGCCGAATCTTCCTGATAACAATTTAAAATAATCAAAAACTGTGCCTGCAAACTCGCCTGTCAAGTGTGGCAACTAATAAAAAAACAAAACAACTCTTGGTAAATCCAATTGCGCTTAAGGCATCCAATTGTGCATGCCTTAAGCGCATTAAAAATACGTATAACATGGTTATACTTAAATTTGTTTAAGTAAGTAGTTTAAATAAACACAGGTTTTCACTAATAACCTTATTAGGTACTATTCCAATAATTTTATGTCCAACTTCAATTTCAAAAAAGTTTGGAAAATCCTAAAGTGCACGACTCATAATGATCATATGATAGTAAAAACATTAAAAAAATTGTAAATTGTAGTTCTATTTGTCAAAGAGATCCAGTAGCAGTCACCGAAGTACACCTTGAAGTCACTCCGTCAAATCCGGTGGTAAGGTCTATCCATAACTAATAAAACGAGCCCAAACTTGGCACATCTAGTCCCCCTCGTCGAGGAGTTTCAGTAGCAGTCAACAAAGTACACTTTCAAGTCACTCTATCAAGTCTAGAAGTAAGGTCCCATCATAACTAATAAAACGAAGCCAAACTCGGCACTCTCTCCTCGCCGAGGAGTCCCAGTAGCATTTACCGAAGTACACCTTCAAGTCACTTCGTCAAGTCCGGGGATAAGGTCGCATCATAACTAACATAACGAGCACAATCTCAGTATACCTAGTTCTATCCGTCGAAAAATTCCAGTAGCATTCACCAAAGCACACCTTCAAGTTACTTCGTCAAGTCTGGGGATAAGGTCTCATCATAACTAACATAACGAGCACAATCTCGGCATACCTAGTTCTATTCGTCGAGGAGTTCCTGTAGCAGATACCGAAGTAAACCTTGAGGTCTCCATAAAGTCCAAGACGTGTAAGTATATTTATATATAAATCTTGCGTACTTTTGGCAAAATAACATATTGTAATAAAAATCTGTGATTAAAAAATAATAATAATATCTTACCTTGGTCAAGTATGTATCAAAGAACAATGGCAGAAAATAGAAATAACTTAAATATAAAACGAGTTTAATTATTTTTCTATGATTTTTGAAAAAAAAAATGTATTTAAATTAATGCCACAGAAAAAACATATATTTTTGGGAATATCAAATGACTTTGATCATTTTACACTATTCAAGTGTTGCCATTTACTATATTCATACTATTTTCGTATACACTTTGTAAGACTACCAACACAATACACAAACACAAAATACTTTTTATAGGAAGTTGTTATTAGTAATAACTATACTTTCAGTAATAATAAAAATAAGGTGATATGGTTGAAAATAAGTTTCTTACAAAGAACTTCCTGTTAAAAATATATTATCTCAATCATAGAACTATGTAACAATTTCATTTAATGTTATGGCAACTATGGCGCAAAAGCCCATGAGGCATAGGCATGCCAGAAATATTATTAAAAAAAATATCACTGTTACGAAAAGCGCGGTCTGTCTGTCATCTGTCACTGATGCCCCTGCGCTTTTCGTGTCGGTTGTGTTCGTGTTGGTTTTGCTATTTTCTTATTTCTATTTGACTTGGATTACTTACGGGTTGACGCCTTTTCCCCTTATAGGTAGGCAGATAAAACATCCTTCGTCTTGCTACGATCCTGGCAAACCTTTTTCGCTTTTTTTCTTTCATATTTGACCAACTTACGTAGTTTAAAAGACAATAGTTATCTACTTTGAACATCAGAAGCGATTAGTGTTTATTTTGATAAAATCTATTTGAGGAAGAAATAGGATAGCTTTAATGACGAAAATTATCCCTAAAGAGGGTGATGGAATTTACTATGAAAGTGCGATTATTGATGGATCACCTATGGTTTCAAGTACCTATAATATATACGCAGACGAAGTCGCGGGCCAAAGCTAGTTGACTATAATGTCAATTGTCAAAATGGCGTCGATAAAGCAGTGCCCTTTTGACGCTTTATTATTTCATTGACTGATGAAGAGCTATCGTATCACAGAGCCATCTTTGCAATCAAATCTGTTGTTTTTGAGTTATAAGAAAGTGACCATATTAACCGGATGACCATATTGCCCTCACGTACTATAGTTTCATATACATATATCACAACTACTGCACAGCGCATGCAACATGCTATTGTGGTGCCAAAGCATTTGGTTTTATTACTTCAATTTTCGATTAGTTTTTATCGAGACATTTTATGAAACAAAAACATATGATATAATAGGATGTAATACGGCACACTTATATTTAGTGTAAGAATACGATGATGTTATATTACGAGATAGGTCCGATATCTGTCAAAACGTTTTGACAGGCTTCCGCCAGACAAACTGGCAGTACCGTGAGTGGCGAAAATGCCACTCATTAATCGCATCCGACAGTACATTACCAGTTGGACTTTCATTTGTTATACAAGACATTATTTGCATAATGTATGATTTCTATGACATTTTTAATATAGTCATGAAGACAAAAGCGATTTAAAATTATACTCCTGCGACTATGTGCTTTCAGATGCGTCGACCCGACGTGCAAATGCACTTAAAATATTATTAGCGTCGGCAGAAAACGAAAAAAGTATTCAGAAATATGAATAACGTCCAGCGTCGACCGGTTTTATTTCGAGCACTTTTGTCTCTATCTGTCTCCGCAAACATGCGCAAAGGGATTGCGGCGCATAAGCAAAAGGGCCAAAAGTTATGTTATTACAAAACCAAATGGCTTTATAAATTTCCGAGATGTTTCGTACTTGACAACCGTTTCTCGTTTCATATCCTACGTGAAGTTATGCTTTCGATTGCTTGTACTGTAGAATAATATTTTAATGTAGGATGCATAAATTCTGTTACGTAAAATTGTTTTCATAGATCTGAATGTCTTCAGTATTAGGGGTTTTTAAAACGTATTAAGAAATTTGTATTTCGAATAATCTTATTAATTAAATTTGTCAGTATTAGCGCAATCATTTGACAATATTTCGCTTAACACTCGAGTATAGAGGTATAACTTTTACAAAATAAAAGCCGATGGTTGGTAAATAGTCCAGTTCACAATAAGCACAAGGCGTGACAAGATAAAATCTTGTGAATCCTGCCTGTGAGACTGGAATTGAATAAACATCACATTGAAAACGGTCTGAATAGCCTTTAGGACAGTATTCAGCGCAATTACACACAAAACGTTGCCCTGTAACTGCACGTCGTAGGTGTAGATAAATGCTCAAATAAAAGAACTGTGTGATGTCCGATTGTGTCTAGGTGTACTTTGATAAATTACTGCGGTGTATGTAATTTTGCACCTCCTTGAAAGCGCAATGCTCGCCTCGGTAATGAGATGTTTTCTCGAGGCAATACTCGTTATTTCTATTCGATCGCTATTTTCTAAGATTCAACACAAAATTGCTATGAATCCCTTTTGTGGAGGACAAACTTATTTATGTCTTAAATTATGTATTAATAGTATACCTATTTGTGTCATTAAGAGGTTGGTAACTACAAAAATCAACTTTCTAAATGATTTATTTCATATCCTTTTATGTACATTACAAGCAGATCTGAAGAGTAGTTGACAAAACCCAACGTATCGGTAAACTCGAAAGCCATATAGTTCAAAGAGTTGACAAACAATGTTGAAAAAAGTTTGTAAAATGTTACAACTTCAGTGTTGGGCGCCCCCAACTATATATAGAGACGACCTGATATAACATGGAGTCGATAGATGTAAGACGCTCATGACAGTGTTTTGCAACCTTTGGAGTAAACCTATATTCATATTAATGGACGTGGTATGAACTGTTGCGATGTTAATAATGTTTCCGTTACCTTTGATTTATTTGTTCTTAGCAATAATTAATTATATTTGAAGTAAAAAAAGAGAACTTGAGAAAAACTAAAGCCACTGATATGAAATATTCGACGAGTAGGTATACACTCAACGTTTCTGTAATATATTAAAGTTCATGTTAACAAAATGCTTGGGCTAAGTTCTTTACTTGTAAGCTATTTCGAATTGTAGATATTAGCATTATGAAACTAAGATCTTGATCAAGATTAAGATGTTTTTTACCTAGTTTGAAGAGCACCTCTCGTTCTTCCTCAATTGCGTTCTTCTAAGTCCTTAGTACATTGTTTTTTGCAGTCACCCATTGTCGAGTCTGTTTTGCCTGACGGTCCTGACGGTGTGTCTTAGTGTAGTGTTGTTGGAAACTGTGATCACAGAGTATAGTATACAGAGAATAGTAAAGACCAGAGGGGAAGCTTCCTAACAAGATCGAAAATCTATACCTATTCTGATAGGGTTATCACCTGATGCATGTGAACATTTTAAAGAAAAAATAAAAATATTATATAGTATAAAACAACATGTGTATTCATTGTAGCTTAAGTTCATATAATAACATGTCTGTTATTTGCAATTAAAATTGAAACTGCAAAAATTTAATATTTTGCTTATTTTCATGCTTAGCTTTACATTACATATATCTATATTTCAATCAATATAATTTGCGTAAGACAACGTATTCATGAGTACAAAAAATCAGGTGGTGGTGGTGGTGGTGGTGTTGATAAACCACCACTACCAATATTACTACCAGGATGATGGTGGCGGTAGTAAGGGCTGTGATGGTGATGCTGGTCGTGGTGGTGGTGCCAGTGGTGGCTCACTGGCCACCACCACCACCAATGATATTACCAGCACCACCTCAATCACTGACACCATTACCAGCACGATCAGCACCACCATCCACCGCCACCAACATCGCACGATTAGCACCACCGTCCACCATCACCATCACCAGCACTACTACCACTAACACTAACTGCACCACTGTCTGGCTGTTGTATTATTTTCTCTCGAATTTTTCATACATACAACTTAGACATTTAGCTTGTACGAATACTAATTATCTAATATAAATTTATATAAATCTATAATGTATTATTTTATAGTACACAATCTCTAAACTTAACTCTAACAGTAAAAAAAAATATAAATTTATTGATCTATAAAATCACGAAATATTATAGGTCTATTTATTTCAATGCGCGTGACCAACAGCCCTTTCATTCACACTCCGACTGACGACTGACCGGCGCAAACCGGTTTGTACCCCGACGGAGCGTCGAACCTGTCGGTGAGAGCTCACGCACACATCGCTGCGCTATGTGTGGGTGTACCCGCAGCGAGACGTTTGTATGTAGCTTCCCCTCTGCTCGGTTTCTTTACTCATGTGATGTGGTGTTGGGATTAGTGGTGACGGGGATAGTGCACCTAATTGTTGAAGGGTGGGAGATGCTCTTCAAAGTAAGTAACATTTTTATTTATTTTTTATGCAAATCTAACCTAAATAATTGAAAAAGAAGCATGCAACAGCTTGATTCGGCTCCAGAAGGACCACATACAACACCAGCTGTTGTTCAGATCACTCCAATAATTCAGACAAGGGCCAACTGAGAGGTCTTCCTTCGGCTGGTCTTGGTTCTGAATCTCCTATGACACCTACGTTGGGTTCGGGAGGTAAACGAGGTGTATGTGAACCCCGTGAAGGAGTATCACAAGAGAGTGTCTGCTGCCACTTTTTCTTATAAAAGGTTCAGAAGGGGATTACGGATCTTCCGTGGTCGTCCCGGTCTACTACTATATACTAACTAATAGCAAAGGATTTAATTTGTTTTATCACAACACCTAACTCTACAGCCTACAGTAGGGGCGGCCTTAAGGGGCTACTCCATGCGAACGACCTTGAGCGTTTGGTGTGCCGCGACGACTCGCTACAATATATCGCGTAAGAAATATGTAAGACGCCACCTACTGTACGAACGTAGTATTTTTTCAACATCAATTTTTATGGAATACTTATGGAAGTACACGCACCGTACAACGATAAATGTATTTTAATTTTTTTATTCGGTATATTAGTTGCATTATATTAGAATTATATATTCTCATATATTATCTAATTATGAAATTTTATAATTAATTATATATTAAAAATGAAGCATTAAAAATTGAGAGTTTAAAAGATACCTACTCACTATAGGTAAATAGATAGATAGCTCGCCTTTTGTACAAATATTTGGTGCAATAAAGAATAAATAAATAAATAGGATGTTTCGCAGAGTGAGAGTAATATAGAATGAGAGTCGTGGAGGCAGTTTACAAACATAAATTGCACAAGGACAAACATCCATACCCGGAACAATTATTTGTCGGCCTTACAAATACATGTTCCGTGCGGGATTCGAACCCGCGGCCCCCAGCGCAACAACTGATTGCTAAGCCACTGCGCCACGGATCCGTTGCCGGGTTATAGGTAAAGTGACCATACGTCCCGTTTTGAACGGGACTGCCCCTTTTCTCGGTCACCTGTCCCATTGTCCCCAAATAAAGCTCCGAGACACAAAATTGTCCCGACAAGAGTGTACTCCTTTTTAAAAGGCCGGCAACGCATCTGTAATTCCCTCCCTGGTGTTGCAGTTGTTCATGGGCGGCGGTAGTCACTTACCATCAGGTGAGCCACATGCTCGTTTGCCCCCTCTCCTATAAAAAAAAAAACAATTTTTTTAATCGAATATATTTTATGTCTACCTGGTACAAATGCTCCAGTAGAAAGAGTATTTTTCTATTTTGAATAAACTGTGGACGTCTGAAAAAAACACTTACGGTTCCAGTTCTAAAGGCGATGTTGTTAACAAAAGTAACAATAAAAAAAACTTGCCCAGAATTTTATTCTTATTTAAAATCATCACCAAGTTTATTAAAGCAAATTGAATCCACTGACAAATGTAATTAATAATTAAAAAAAATATGTTGCATTTAATAATTACCGTCTATACCGAATATAATTTTATAGTGAACACTAATTGTATAAAGTTATAGTTTTTAGAGTATAAATAAACCCATGTCCCGTTTTGAGTTAAAAAATAAATGGTCAGTTTAGTTAGAGAGTCGAGTAATAACCCGCAATGCCGCAGATAGGCAAACTTAGACGCCTATGCCGAATTAGTCGCCTATAGGCCGACTTACCCGACCGGGCGTTATTAGACGACCATAAACCAAATTAAACGCCCAATTCAAACCAAACCTTACATGCTAATAATTTATTAATTTTTATATTTGCATTTACTTCAAAGAAAATACACGCAAAAAGCTTCATCGCGCAGTAAAAAACACAACAAATATATGTATAACTAATACGAAAAATTATACCCAAAAGAAACAAATAATACTACCTATAAATAACCTAATAAGTAATAATATTATAATATTATCGACTGATAAGATGACCGACGCTCTGACTAACTACACGGTTTCCACGTTCAAGAGCTCAGCGCTCACTGACTTCAGCAAGCCCGTGGGCAGTGAATACGCCCCGATTTTAAAATAATTTCTTAGTTAAATTAAATTTTGGTCTTTTGAAAAAAATTTTATAATAGAAATGTTCATTAATAAATTGCCTATCCATTGGTGTAATTCGCAAAATAAAATAATACTTACTTTACGAGGAGATGCATGTTATCAATAATTATTTCACATTTATGTGGTTTCGTTGTAAGGAGATTATATTAATATTTATTCCTTTAAAAAAAATTGGATATAGCTCTTATGGAATCAAGATTATGTAGAAATATAATGTGTTTTTTATTTGTTGATATTGATATATCTTTTAAATAAAAAGTAGATAGCTCCTAAAAACCGCACAAATAACGACTAGCGCGACATTTTGCTCAACCTACGCTTTAACAAAGGCGCGTTAGGGGGCTAAGTGATACAGATACTCGCACGCGGACCTAGGGTGCATTTTGATTTAATACGCGCACCGTATTAATTTTTGTTTCGACGTAGGCTGATGTGAAATTCACGAAGGTTGCTTTCGAGGCGTGCAAAGTATTATGAATATTAGCGACTTTGTAACTAAGTTTAAACTCGCAAATTTGCTATCGGAGAGTGATTCTTCTGTTCTTGTACTATTATTAAATGGCGAAGCTTGCGAAGTCACTTATTGATTTCACGATGTCTGTCCGTCTGTCCGTCTGTCCCACGATTATCTCGAGAACGGTTTCGAATTTTCAAATTCTGTTTTCAGCAATCGATTACTGATTACCCAGGCATCTGAACCTCCTATTTTGAAACTGATTGCTCAACGGCAACCGTTAGAAACCGCTACAAAGCTGATTGCTTCGCCACTTTGCTATGCTGTTAGCTTGCTAGATTTATTTATACTGTGTTATCACGTAAAACAGATCTGATTTAACCAGAGAAACTTCGATCATGATGCAACCAGATACTTCTATATACTATGGAATAGTATTTTATTATAATTTAGTTTTAATTATCCATTTTATTTCTTTGATTTGCTTGCCAAATTTGTTAGATTTTTATAAACTTATTGGATATTTACATATTATTCCATTTTATATTCTTCTATATTAGTTAATACATTAAAAGCACTAAGGAGTCTCGACGCAAAAATATACGTAGTAGATCCACGCTCGTGGCTCGACCTTTAATTATGGTTATGGCACCATCGGGTAAGCTCAACCGGGAAGAAGCACGATCGCACAAAATATCAGCGCAAAATAGAACTCTGTAGAACTGGGGACTCGTATTACTGACTTACTAGTAATGAGGCATTATATCTTAATTCTTAGGTGTGACGATGTACCTCCATTGTGATTCTTGTCTTGAGTTTGTATTTTCCGAACTCATTTTGTTAACCAGAAATGAGATAAATCTTTTCCGAATTCTTCTAGAATTAGTTTATAATAAACCTAGCAAGCTAACAGCATAGCAAAGTGGCGAAGCAATCAGCTTTGTAGCGGTTTCTAACGGTTGCCGACGAGCAATCGGTTTCAAAATAGGAGGTTCAGATGCCTGGGTGATCAGTAATCGATTGCTGAAAACAGAATTTGAAAATTCGAAACCTTTCTCGAGATAATCGTGGGGCAGACGGACAGACGGACAGACGGACGGACAGACATCGTGAAATCAATAGACTAGACAAGTGACTTCTCAAGCTTCGCCACTTAATAATTATAAGTTATTTTTGTAAAGTAATTTAAAAATTATTTTACAAATATGTTATCCATCTCCATTAATATCTCCATGTCCTAAACGTAATCTTTAAAGAACACGACAAAAAAAAAACATCAAAAACTTAATTTACTTTTTTATTTGCGTCGTCAGTTTCACTTACTGACACATATCAGATTAGAGGCAGGAAATAAAAGAAATTACAAGTATGTTTTTTTCCTTTCTTTCAGCTTAAGAAAACATGTAATATCTACAATTTAAATTACAATCATCATCATCATCATTATAACTACAGCCCTTCACAAGTCCACTACTAAACATAGACCATGTTTAGTCAGTCAGTGAATTTTATAAGTTTATTTAATTGACTTATTATTCAATAAGTAATAATTATTACGTTATAATTAAAGTTAAGTTATAATGAAAATTATTCTATTCTAAAAAAAGTCCCCATGAAATGCCACAAAACACGGTCTTGAGTCACCTGCATCGATCAATTTCCTGCATGTTTTATCAGTTTGTGTCTTCATATATTTGGGGGCTGTCCTATACTTCACTTACTATTGAGCTAGCAGACTTGCTCTCTTAGAAAACGCCTTGCGTTCTGTATTAATACAAAGATTATCTGTTAGTGTCTCAGTAAACTTTTGTACTTATACTGTGATAATAGTTCGAACGTTTCCATATACGGCTTGAAAACCATTCACTTTATTATTATTTTAATTTTAATTTTCTGCCGACTTCCAAAAAGAAGTGGTACTCAATTCGACTGTATGTTTTTTTTATGTGTGTTGCCTCCTAACTTTTTACTGGGCGAACCGATTTCGATGATTTTTTTTTATTTGAAAGCTAGGTACTTCTCGTGTGGTGGAATTTGATCAAGGTCAGACCAATATTTTTTGAGTTAATTTTAATAACTTATATTGAAGTCGGCTGTACAAAATGTTTAATTTTAAATTATTTTTAAACATTTATGTAGGGCCCCCACTAGATGGAGTGACGACCTGGTAAGATATGCAGGAAGTCGGTGGATGCAGGTGGCTCAGGACCGTGCTTTGTGGCATTCTTTGGGGGAGGCCTATGTTCAGCAGTGGAATTGTGAAGGGCTGTAATGATGATGATGATGATTTATTATTTCCATTCTATTCTATTCTATAATTAAATTAGGGCTATACATTTGTAACCCCAATTACTTATTTTATAATTTTTATAACGCTTTGTGTCTGTTTGATCGCTATAACAAATTTTAAAAATTTAAATGTACAGGTCCATAAGATAAAAAAATAATATTAAAAAGTATTTAAATAGAATAAAAATCCACTATAAAATTTTACATTAAATATCAGGCCTCTCCTATAGTGGGCAAGATTTTCCGTAATTGCTGAGGATAGAAGACGCCTTGGCGATCAGAGTACCAAGTCTTAACATCTTTATTAACGCTGCTGTCTGTTGCTAGCCGGTGTCGATATTTCACCTCTGGTGAATCATGCCTGATTGAACTATATACTTAATGTAATGCCTATATTTTCTAATAATGTATGTCAAAATTATTATAAGTATATATCTATCTTCAATGATTAATTTTTTTTATTATAAAACAAAAAACACAAGGATTCAAGACAATTAAACTAAACCGCTCCAACAATTTTACGTATTAGTGAGATTTTTTACAGTTTTGTATTGATTTAAATCGACTAACATTTCAGATGAAAGCAATTTAGTACCACTTCGTTAGTTCTTCGATCGATAAGATCTGGATTTCGCGAAAGCCGACTGCAGGTACATCATTTCCTAATTGTTTTCACTTTCGTCGGTTACGTAGCGTTCCCGAAGAGACTGGGGAGATGTTATCTTTTTGACAAATGGTATTATTACAATACTCACGTTACGCAATTTGCATAAAGCGACCTCACATTTTCCTGTAGCCGTTTAAATTCGTTCTCATTTTTTAAATTATTACCATGCGATCCTCACATTTGCTGACTACATTATAAAATGAATCTTCATTTTCAACAGATTAAAAAGAATGAAAAAAGTAAATGCTTCATAATCGGACAGGCAAGCCGTGTCAAACATCTGACATGGAATGCAAAAAACGTATCGCAGTTTTTTTAAATCTTTATTTTATTGCCTTTGATATCGGCAAGGCTTACGTACTTAAGTAATCTTCAGTTCATTTATAAATACGGTACTTTTATAATGCTCACAAATTTATACACAATAAAAATCACAAATTTAAATAGAACGTAAACAAATTACTTAAAATATATTAGTTATGGAGATAGACTTGTTACCACTGTGTATATGTTTGTCATTAAATTTTGTGCCAACTGACACAAAATAATTTAGTTTGTCGCAGGTCGCAGTCGTTCTCTGAGTAAATTTTGGCGTTTGTGATGATAGAGATACGAGCGTAAGAGCGTAAATAAAATTATTTTAGTAACATAACATTCTATTGTTTGAGTAGAATATATCTAAATTATAGAACATTTCTAAACGCAATAGAATTTTAGTTTTTCTAATTGACGGTACTCTCAATAATTGAAAAGATAACACGTATTATGTATTAAGACTTTCGATCAATTCTGATTATTCACCAAGAACGTCAAAGGGGCGAGACGTTTGATACTACGATCGTGAATTCGCAAAAACGATACAATTAAGGCAATCCTCACTGCAACAGGAGAAGCACATATCTAGCATAAGACTTTTTCGAGCTGAAGAAAAAGAAGAAGAAAGTCAGATGCGAGCATATTTAACATATTACAAAAATAATCCATCATCCCACTTTACAATAATATTTCAAAAACGCATGATTCTATTATAAATTGCCTTTGGGCATTTTAAATGCAATTACGGGACTTTTCACATGACACCAAATTGCCACAGGCTTTAATCATAAATTATATTACAATATGAACCAACCGAGGAATCAATTTAATCACTGAATTGTACTTATAAAATTGATTTTCCCTGTAATATAAAATTGTTGGCGTTGAGTAATATAACAAGTTATAGCGATAAATAAAAAATATGAGGTAGCAAATTATGCCAGCGCCGGCGCCTTCCGGAAAGTAGAGTTTATATATGGTTTATTTGTAAACATATATAGTCTTTAGTTCCTAGTTCCTGCCAAAATTTATAAATTGCTTCTTGGTTTAGTGGCCTATGATTCTCGCAATCATTTTTCATTCGTAAAAATCGAATCAAGTTGTCTTCTGATGAAATCGTTATTGATGTGTATGTATTCATATATTCAAAAAATATTAATATACACACACACACACATATATACATCAATAAGCACATATCTCCCGGATGCTGCCCAACGCTTAATGCTCCCAACAACTACCAGCATAGGTGTCACATGGACGTTACATATGATCTTTGTTTTGTCCATGTTCATCATCGTAGAAGTAGTCGACATTGATGTTAATACGGTATCCTTTCCAGTCCAGTAGTAGTGAAGACGTCTTCTAATGCAGTGGTGAAGAGTTTTGGGGATATAACATCACCCTGTCTTACACCTCTCTGCGGTTGAATAGGTTTCGTACTCCGACAGTCAACTTGGCACCGTTGAACAGATTGCAGCACCGCCCAAATTTCGACGGAAACAAATTCTTTCTCATAGTCCACATACGCAAGACAAGTGGCAGGTATACCTCAAAACCTGAAAACAAGATTGTACAACCAGTGCGTGTTGGTCCTTCACTGCTGGCTATATGAGGAAGCTCAAAGTTGCTCAGCAAACTATGAAGAGGACTCCGGGTTTCTCTGCGTGATAAACTTAGAAACAATGATATCCGCAGGAGAACCAGAGTAACTGACATAGGCCAACAGATTACTAAGCTGAAGTGGCAATAGGCCGCCCATATAGCTCGAAGAAACGACAACCGATGTGAGGAAGCAAGGTTCTCGAGTGGCAGCCTCGTACCGATAGGCGAAGCGTGGGGTGGAAAATGTTGTTAATGTACTTAACATTAACATTTTTTTTAAGAACACTAATAGTTTATTAACGCTCTCCAGCTAAGCTTAAAATGTTTGTGTTCACGAGTTTACAACAATAATCGAATATAGGATGAAAACCACGGTTTTGAGTTTATATTTGAGTACGTTTATCCATTAGCTCTTAGTCTTTTACATAAGGTGTATATATAACATTTGGTTTATAATACATTTTTCGTGAACAAGTTAACATTTTTACGCATATGGACGCAGATGATTGGTGTGATATTGTAGATCTAAATAGTAATAAAGCGGCCTGTCGTAAAAAAAGACACGGTGGGCTTTTTATTTATGGAAATGGCCATGAATGTTCGGGCAGTTCGATAATATCTAACGGTGCAATTGCGTAACTCGAGCACTGCATACAGCACTATTCAGTTCAGTTCTGTAAATGGGACGATAATGGTAATAATAACTGTACCTACATAAAAATATGTGTCATTTTGGATACAAAAGAGATTTATAACAGAAATAATTTTTTTATAGAATAAAGACATTATCCGTCCACCTTATGGTGAGTGGATGCTGTAACCCAGAGATCTATATCTGTCTTCGATTATGAATCAAAATGTAGATGCGTTGTCATCCCTAAGGACTAAGATCGAATCTCTCATTTCCAGTAAAAAGGGTCTCCGGTTCTCTACACTCACCATACGAAACGCAGCAGCTTTAAGCTGCTATTTTTCGCTGGTATTTTATAGGAGCGTGGTCCTTCCCCAGTCGAGCTGATCCATTCGTACTACAACCGTAATTCTGGGTTTAATGGTCAAAAAATGCTTAGAAATAAAAAAAAATTGTGGGTTTTATGGTGGTATTATTAAAATATCTTAATAAATCACTTACAGTGATTTGATAAATCAAAATTTTCTAAATAAATCTTGGTATTTAAGTAAAATTAATTAAAAGTCAATAAACAGACTACATACACAGTTAAGACCTTATCTTCTGACCTTGGCCACCATTTATTACACGGTTATATCTTTTGAAGAATACCAAGACGCATTGAAGCAGCTACCGTGGTTTTAAATTTGCTGAACACAAACGAGCACATAAAATGTAATTGACTTAGAAAATCTGTCAAAAATAAAGTTAGACTATACCCTATATATGTCTTACGGATACGCTCACTCCTCTTTCATTTCTGAGAGAGTTACAAGTTAATTTTGCGTACCTAGCTGCTCCAGTGCGTGTTGGTATACTCCACATATTCTCGATGTTTTTTAAATATAGAAAAAGGGTGCTTACCTGATGGTAAGTGGATGCTGTAAGGAATCAAAATGCACATAAGTTTTCACTCCTGAGGACTAAGATTTCGTTTCCAGTAAAAATTCCTCGTTTCTCTACACTCACCATACGAGACAGTAGTTTTAAGCTGTTATTTTACGCTGGTATTCTTTGAGAGTAAGATCCTCCCCGGTCAAGCCGACCAATTTGTGCTACAACCTTATTATACATGCAGCTTGGTTCTACTACTTATAAATATTTTATTATTCAGACGCGCGGTAAACAAGTTCTTAAAATTGCAATTAACAATATTATTGGTAACAGGTTGCTCGCGTACTGTAAAATTTACGACAAGCCTCCACCTAAGCCACTACGCATCTAGAATATACTGGTATACTTAAATTTTATTGCCTTTCATTCATACACACTTCGTTTCTTGTGTACGTGTAGTCGAAGATCTACGAGAGGCCCGAAAAATCTACACATGACAAGTCTCTTCAATAATCACAAACACTTACATATTCAGATTTGTGACATAAAACACTAGTTTCTTCCTGTTCTTAGTTCATTTCAAGACCCCGTGTGCTAGTAGTCTATGTATCCTATAGTCTTTCTAAAAAAACACACACACACAAATTCAAAGTTTTGGAAATTGTGTAGTCGTGCACGTGTCTTAGCAGCGGTACCCTTGGATTGAAATTCGGTCTTATAGCATAATCGCCACTGTATAGAATTTAGGACGAATGAGTGCTCTGTGAGTTATAATCGAGTTAGCGTTTACACTTGTTGCACTATAGTAAATATCTCCTACACTGTTGATAGCTTCCGACTATTTTTGAAATCAGCGAGAATGACATCATCATCAATAAAATGTATGGGTGGTTCCATTGTGTTACGTCTATTACCTACAACACGTTACATGTAAACATACAAACTATACAACTAGTGCTTGTTGTTTGACACCTGTCCACTCCTACCAATGCTTTCACTAGCATTGTTATCATAACACGTGTGCGCGTTGGCGTGGACACTTTCGCTAACAAACTCAACAATTCGCTGCTTAACTCTTGCGACTCTAACATAATGCGAATTTCGCCGTACATTCCCTTATTTTTTATCATTGAAAGAAAATTCAATAAACGTAAAAAAGTCGAGGTAATTTATAGTTATAATATATCTAAAATCTGAAAGAATATATATGCTAGAGCCACGCTGCAACCATATTGCAGTTGTAGCATGAATTGATCAGCTCGACCGGGGAATGACCTCGCTTTCACAGAATACCAGCGTGAAATAGCAGTTTAATGCTGCTCTGTTTCGTAATGGAGTGTAGAGAACCGAAGACCCTTTTTCTGGAAACAAGACAGGGCTGACAAGTGACAACGCATCTGCATTTAGCTTCATAACTGAGCATAGATGTAGATGTCTTTGGACTCCAACATCCACATACATTCAGGTGGACTTTGCGCTCGTTTATCATCTTTATTTTATAAAAAAGGTCTTTAAAAATCAGAGTTGCTCCTTTTGCCTAGGAAAAAATATTAATGACGTCCTTAACATAATTTTTCTGTTGACCTTTTTATTGACAGTCACATTAAAAAATCTAAAATTGACAGAATTTGTTTATTAATTGCATTATTCTTATATTAATATAATATATACTGTGCAAATGTAGAAGCGACGTTTAAAGCTGAGTGGATCGTACAATATTTTTTTATCCATTAAAGAACATTACGTTCTCGCTGTCATGCTCGAGCTGTGTGTCCGAATGAATGTATCTCTTTTCGACGCTTATAGTATTATTCTCGGACGGATGTGAGAACAGATACGAGGCCAGGAATGTGAGGAATCTAGTCGCACTGAAGATGCTAATGAACTATCACAAGCGTTACCTGTCTAGGTCCTGGCGCCTACTATGAAAGCCGCGTAGCTAAAGAGAGGAATGTAATCGTTTTAGACGTTGAAAAGTACCTTTGGAAAAGTACCTAACGTTAAAAATAACACGCGAACTTGTTCTACTAGTTATGCGATTTTTATCATAGCTTATAGATCGTAATTTATTACAAGTGGTAAAATTAAAAAAAATTGTGCAACCGACTTCAATATAAGTTATTAAGAATAACTCAAAACCTACTAGTCAGACCTTGATCAAATTTATATGGGACCTCCTGGGAAGTATTTTGAAACAAAAATAGAATGTTACGAGTCGGTTCAGGCGTCTTCGAGTAATCGGTGAACATACATAAAAAAGATTCCGACGAAGTGAAAATCTCCCACTTTTTGAAGTCGGTTGAAAATGTTATTTTTTTTAGATAATATCATCTGTGGAAAAACTAAACAATATCTTTATACATGTAATATACATAACCGTTGGCGCGTCTGTTAGTAAAAAAGTACCATGGTACTAAACTTTTATTACTAAACTTCATGAACCTAAACTTTTTAATAGCCCGCTTACATTTACCACTTTTTATAACCTTTATTTTATGTTGCAATTTTTGTATACTATTTTGACTAAATATCTCTCCGAACCTAATTTGTATTATACTCACATCTGTATATTACAACGTCACGTCTTTGTAGCAATAACACCAACAATTATTTAAAATATTTATTTGGCTCAAACCCATCTATCACTAACAAAAAACTAGATACACAATCAGTGACAAACTATGTCCTTACCGAATGAGCACCCACTCGAACATTTGGGTGCGCTTTTAATTCGTACATAGCTTTGTGCATACATCTTTAGGTAATGCATTTAAGGTTGAATTTACATTAATGTATATTTATTTCAACTAGAATTACGTCAAAACAATTGGCTACAGTTTTTATAGAACTTTTGTATGAGATTGTGTATCTGGTTTTTTATTAGTGATCGATGCTCAAACCATAGGTAATCCTCTTTTTGATATAAATATGCATATCTCATCCTTATCGATGGTATCTTAGCCAAAGTCAATATTCCGCTTGCATTAATACATACCTCAGACTATCTCTAGGATTCACATAATAAAATTTGAATTAAATTTCCTACTGTTTGAATTCATAGTAAGGGAAGCAAGAGTTTCCAGTTAATGACGGGCCCTTGCTAACGCTTGCATAGGAACGTGGCTAAATCCCAACGGTGCACGGAATCGGGTGCATTCATTTACATTATTAAGTCGTCTCGTTTATTTCTGGATCACCAGGGACGCATTCGTGTTCTCTGATAAATTCAGTCATTCGAATTTGCAGGTAAAATAATATTTTTATAACCTAATTTAATAATATTTTCGTTGTTGTTGCATTAAATAAGAGGACTACAGCTACTTTCTATACATATTATATGCTTAGCCTCTTATCTTCATATACTTATCTAACATACTAGATGTTCCCCGCGACTTTACTTAAAATAAAAGCAGCCCAAATTACTCCTTATAACATCAGCTATCTGCCAGTGTGTATAAATATTGATAAAATATTGACATTATTATTTATACGATACTAACGTCACTCAATTGTTTTGCCTTCCCGGAACCGCTCCACTAACACTTAAACTTTATGGTATAGTATTAAAGTTCAAATTAATTTTTAAGTATTATTACGAATTTTTTGTATGGGAATATAGAAAAGTGTTGTTTTTAGACTTTTTCAGGCAGATTTTTAAATTTTTCACTCGATTTATCTAGAAGACTAGACTAGAACCATCTGCGTACTTCAAAGAATATTATAAAAAAAGAAATAGCGAAATCGGTTCAGCTGCTCTAGAGATTTGCACTTAGCAACACATTCAGCGAATCATTTTTATATTATAGAAGATTATCATTTATTATTTTATCCATTTTAAATTTCCCATGTTATAATCAGCAAAACGGAACACTGAACCACCTGCGAGTGTTTCTCGTAGATGATTGAAATACCGCATAGTTATAGATTTCGTTTATGTAGCTACAGAAGTTAGGTTAAAAATTATAATTTTTAATCTTTTAGACCTATGACCTACCACATACATAAAATTGCTAAATTAATCAAACTGTTTAGTTAAGTGCGTGCTTGTGGCGATTTTCTGACAGTTAAACTGTTTGTTATCGATTAAGTAGTCCTTAATTAAAAAATAAATAACTTAATAATTACGACTTCCATGTTAAATAAGGAAGTGCTCGCTTGTCTTTTGCTATACTTTTTTATAAAAGTGCGGGCAAACAAGCATGAGCATGCGACTCACCTTATAAATAGTGTCGACCGCCGCCCACAAACAACTGCAACGCCAAGGGAATTACAGGTGCGTTACCGGCCTTTTAAAAAGCATTAATGTCGTTTCTTGAAGGTCCCTAAGTCGTATCGGTTATAAACAAAATAGCAAAAGGGGGTATTTCGTTTCAACAACGTTAGTGCACATCTAAATAGTCGTGGATGGAATGTTTAGTCGAGCTACGCTTCCCGATACATGGTAGGTAAGCTTAGGCCAATACGTACAATTTTAAAACGAACAACTGTTTAGCTGTATATAAAAAGTTCATAAGAATTAATGGGAATCCGCATATATCAAAAAATCACATCAATTGCTTTTTGATTAATCATTTTAACAACTATCGGCTGATAGCTCAACGTACACCTACCGCATAACATACAATTGTTAACTCGATCAAACTGTTTAGTCGAGTTGTGCGTTTATGACTATTTAATAAGCTCATTATCAGTAATAAGATGATTATGTTTAGAAGCATTCTTATATCAAATTGAAGCGATTTAGTCAATACTCAGAAAATTAAAATACGTTAGGTATTTTAATGATTCGTAGGAAAGTTAAAAGTACAAGAATTTCTATTAATATCTACGCTATTAGTAGCCGTTGAAAATATTTTAAACAAAAAACGCATTAAATCCGGCGCTGACTTCTTCGCCGTCGCCCACACAGTCTCTTACAAACGCTCTACGAATGAATGGATTATACACAAAAGGAAACAATCGATAAAAATGCTGGACTTAGCCTGTAATTACAATCTAAATCAGCAATTACTCCTACACAATTTATGCAGAACACAAGATTAAACTTTAAATGCTTATCTTAATGCCATATCACGTTTAAAAGTAGTAATAAGTTAATTTGAGTATTGTGTTTAATATCTTAACATACCCAACTAGAAGGCGAACGTCATGCATTGCGGAAAATGGTGTAATTAACTTTTAACTTTAATATCTAATCTGTTTGTTATAAAAAAAATTAAAAAGACAGTGCCCAAATTTCTTAATTAAGTGACCGTGTACTAGTGGTGTAAGATTATTCATTACCAAATTTGTCTTGTGGGTGACGTAAGATGCGACAGGGGAAACAAACCAGGAGATGAGCAGTAAATTCTTCCTTATAACAACTACATAATAATAAAAAAAAGCATGTGTGTAGTTCACACACGCTACAAATCTTCTAATGAAATGAAATATAAAACTAAATATTTCACAACAAATGATTTATTTAATTTGATAATTTTCAACCACAAGTGCGGCATAAAATATAAGATAAAAGTTTAATATTATAGCACATAAATGTTACAATCCTCATTTTTAGACATATGTAGTGTAAATATTAGTGTATAAATTAAATCAAAGGAATATTTTCTTTTGAATAAAATTCCTTTGTAATAGCGACGCCTACGTCATTTTATAGGTAGTCATTTTATCGAACATAAATTGATTGACTATCAAGGTGGTTCATAAATCGGTAAGATATGATTGTGGATTTTTAAGAATATAATATTATTATATTCTTAAAAATCAGTCAAAATTTTAAGAAAAATAATACAGAACCTAAATAGAAACAAAGAATTCAAAAACAAATTGACAATACTCGCAAAATTATAGGAAAATTAACAAGCTACCAAACAGGTAAAGGGAGTAAAAAAATGATTACTTTAGTAAATCAAATCGCTAATGAAAATGATATTAGCCAATTAGATCCCCATTTTCCGGGTAAAATTATTGAGTACATTGATACGCAAAAACAAAAGTTAAAAGCATGGGCCAACCGTATTAGACGATATTCAGAAAGATCTAAACGGTACTTCCAGAATCGCACATTTGAAAGTAATCAAAATTGGGTGTATCGGTTTTCGGAGAACACTACAACTAATAGTTGCACTCATGGCAGCCCAAGCTTAATTGAATGTCTAAATTTTTGGAAAAGTATGTGGTCTAACGAAGTTTCTCATAATGAAGGCGAATGGATTCGTGCAACCGAACGTAAGTTTTCTAATTTGGCTAACATGGATTCTATCTCAATTACTGCTGAAGATGTATACTCGTAGATTACACAATTGGAAATCACCTGGACCAGATGGTATACACAACTTTTGGCTGAAATGGATAGCAAGTAGCCATGTGCGTTTGGCTGCACAGATTCAAGAAGCCATTGCGTGCTGTGAGCTCCCGAGACTTCTTTCAACTGGTATTACCCACTTACTATATAAAAATGAAAACACCACGGAACCTAAAAATTACCGACCTATAACATGCCTTTCAACTGTATACAAATTAATAACTGCAATTTTAAATAACAAGATCTATAAACATTTGGAAAATAATAACATTCTTTCAACTGCAGAGAACGGATGTCGGAAAGGGTCACGAGGTTGTAAAGAACTTCTCATTGACACAGCTATTTGCCGACAAGTATTTCGTAATCGCAAAAATATGTCCGCTGCTTGGGTGGATTACAAAAAGGCATATGACTCTGTTCCACATTCATGGCTAAAGAGAGTTTTAGAAATATACAAAATAGATGACAAAATTTGTAAATTTTTAAGTAAATTAATGGGTCAGTGGAACACTGTCTTAAAATTACCAGGCGAGTGGCAAGGTAGTTCGATAGACTCTATAAATATTAAGAGGGTTATATTCCAGGGAGATAGTTTGAGCGCAACTTGGTTTTGTTTAGCCCTGAATCCTTTAAGCACTGCTATTGAGGAATCCGGATTAGGGTTTAGGTTTCGAAAAAAAAACTCACCCATCTCACATTTACTTTACATGGATAATCTCAAGCTATTCACATTAAAAGAGAGTGATCTACTATTATTGTTGAAATCAACACATAGTTTCAACAATAATATTAGAATGGAATTTGGAATAGATAAATGTGCTGTTATCAATGTAAATAGGGGCAAAATTAAAGATTGTAATAATTTTGCAATTAAAAATGACTTACATTTCAGTTCCCTTTCTGAAACAGAAACCTATAATAACTTGGGCATGGCAGAAGCGCTAGGAATTAATAACAAAAATGTTAAAGAAAATTCAAAAGTAAAATTTATGTCAAGATTAAAAAAAGTTATCAAAAGTCATTTATCCGGCGGAAACAAAATTAGAGCATATAACTCCTGGGTAATAATTAGCCTTCTATATACTTTTGGTGTTACAAGATGGTCTCAAACGGAATTGGATGACTTAGATAGACGAGTGCGTACATTAATGACTGCGCACAGAATGCACCACCCGCGATCATCTGTCATGAGGTTGTATCTTCCAAGAAAAGATGGTGGATGGGGCTTATTAAACATTAAAAACCTACACAACCGTGAAGTATATAACCTCAGAGACTATTTTATTTAAAAAAAAGACACATCATGCATTCAAAGTGACGTAGTGATTAATTACAAATCATTAACCCCGCTTAATATGTCGGCAAAGGACTAGCAGAGGCCTCATACTATGATTATAGATGAACGCAAAAAGGTTTGGAATGACAAACAACTACATGGTGGATTTTTTAAAACATTGACTAATCCTTGTGTAGACATGGTTACATCACTACATTTGTTACAGTTTGGTGACCTTTTTGCAGAAACTGAAGGTTTTTTCTGTGCAATACAAGATGAAGTAATTAAAACAAACAACTACCGAAGTACATTTTGAGGGACGGCACAGTTGACGTATGTCGCGCATGTCACCACCCTGGAGAGTCCCTCAGACATGTTATTTCCGGTTGTTCACAACTATCAAATGGCGAGTATTTTCACAGACATAACCAAGTAGCTAGAATAATACACCAGCAGCTTGCCATTAAATTTGGTTTTACTCAATAGGACGTTCCATATTATAAGTATGAACCAAAGCCAGTCCTTGAAAATAGAAGTGTCACGCTATACTGGGATCGGTCAATTATCACAGACAGGTTTATAGTGGCAAATAAAGCTGATATTGTGGTAATAGACCGAACTACACGCAAGGCAATAATAGTGGATATCAGTGTTCCTCATGACGAGAATCTCGTGAAAGCAGAGAATGATAAAAAAAAATATATCGACTTGGCTCATGAGATTGTCGCTATGTGGGACGTTGATTATACTATTATTGTACCAATAGTTGTATCAGTCAATGGGCGTATTGGTAAAAATATGGACGATTATCTGTCCAAGTTAGGTTTGGGCAAATGTCTGAAGGGATTAATTCAAAAATCGGCCTTATTAAATACGGCTCGAATAGTAAGAAGGTTCCTATGTTTGGATGCCTAAATTCACTGATGGTTTAGGATTCCTCGCCGCGGTGGATAATAGCCGAAATAATAATATTATTTATATAGATTGTATTTATATTTATAATATTATTGTTTTGTGACAATATATGTGATAATGTAATAATAATAAATGTATTTATTGAATAAAACCATATTGACACTACAAAGTTGAAGCCCTGAATCCCGAACTAGCAATAGCTGTGTGTCGGGATTCAGTTCCTTCCCATATTCACAAAGTTACAATTACAAAATGGCTTATCAGCTTATCACAAATCAGAACAAGATAACAAAATATCCTATAAATATTTTATGTAATCATATGTAATCATAAGTAATCTGCTGTAAATTGATTTTCATAACATGTTATAATTAACCATTACATATTTTATTATTGTTATTATTACATATTTTATTAATGTTACTATTATTAATGGATTTAAATTGTTTAATAATGTAACCGCATTTCATTATTTTATATTTGATAATTATAAACTGTAGTTAATTGATATTTGTTTTTAAGGATATTATATAACGATTTATTGAGCATAATTTACAAAATTTATTCTAAATTCTGGCAAATTTTATATTTAAATGTTTGTTGAAGTTTTCTTTGAAGCATGATTGGTTTTGTAAATGTAAATGAAATTTTGTTAAATATTTAATTTTATGTATTTCTTTTTTGGTAAATAAAGGCTTAAATAAATAAATAAAAAATTATATTTATAATATTATAGTTTTGTGACAATATATGTGATAATGTAATTATAATAAATGTATTTATTGAATAAAACCATATTGACACTACAAAGTTGAAGCCCTGACTCCCGAACTAGCAATAGCCGTGTGTCGGGATTCAGTTCCTTCCCATATCCACAAAGTTACAATTACAAAATGGCTTATCAGCTTATCACAAATCAGAACAAGATAACAAAATATCCTATAAATATTTTACAAATTAAAGGACAATAAAAGACTAAAAATATGCATGCGTATGTGTGTTGCATCTATGATGCGTACCTACATATTGTGCGTGGGTGTGTGCATGTGTACTTTTGTGTGTGTGTGTGTGCGTACGTGGGTGTGTGCATGTGTACTTTTGTGTGTGTGCGTGCGTGCTTGCATGCGTGCGTGTGTGCGTGCGTGCGTGTATGCGTACGTGCGTGTGTGCGTGCGTGCGCGCGTGCGGGCGTGCGTTCGTGCGTGAGTGCGTGAGTGTGTGCGTGCGTGCGTTCGTGCGTGCGTAAGTGCGTGCGTGCGTGCGTGCGTAAGTGCGTGCGTGCGTGCGTGCGTGCGTACGTGTGTGCGTGCGTGAGTGCATGCGTGCGTGCAAGCGTGCGTGCGTGCGTGCGTGCGTGCGTGCGTGTGTGTGTGTGTGTGTGTGTGTGTGTGTGTGTGTGTGTGTGTGTGTGTGTGTGTGTGTGTTTTATTTTTATTTTCGGTAATCGGTAAGATATGAAATCGTAGATTGTTAAGAACGGTTTGGATATGATAACTTTATTCAATATAATTAATGTTATTTATTCAATAAATATGTATTTTTTTAACAATTAAATGTTATACTAACAATTTTTAAAGACCCGCACATAGAGGAAACTCAGATAATATAAAACACTTTATACTGTACTAGCGATTTCAACCGCGTAAATCGCGCGTCTGACATGTCACCTCACTAATTATTACGCGCGCGGATAAATCAGATCTCAAGCGCTTCTTCTTTTCGAATTGCTTAACAAAAATCAATATTTAAGGCAAGCTGAAAGGTTTAGCGTAATGTTATATAGCCTATACTATTTCTCATGAATCTCTGGCTATCATATACAAAAGGGATTAATCAAATCTGACTGGTAGTTCCAGACATTAGCGTGTTTGAACTAACGAAAAACCTCTTCCGCTTTATTATATTAGTATAGATTCTATCTCATTCTCTAGCAGGCTAAATCATATAGATGTAAATGTTTGTCTCTTTTTAATGTCGCTTTTTCGTTTCATCGCGTTTTCAAGTCACAACGATACTAAGGAAGTTTCATTTCAAAACTACGGTTGCTAACCCGATTGCTAAGAATGGCTACTATTACTATATGACAAATATCCCCCTTTGAGGCAATCTATGGGGAGCTTTATGTTCAGCAGTGGATTTTGATAGACTGTGATAATACTGATTATGATGATGATAATATCTAAAAATATATAGTTTTGAATTAGTATTGAAAAATAAAAAATCTATCTTTATAAATTTATAGTATCTACATAATAATGGATGTGGGATGAGTCGCTCGCGTCCGTAGGTTTCGACCACCTAATCCTAGGCCCACCCTACACGTGTCCCCCGGGTGGTGCTAAACAAGCGACAAAGCCGAAATAACAGACTCAGCTCATCGCCGTGTGGTAGCGGCGTAAAAAATACCACACCCTACTTTCGCACCATGAGGCAAAAATTTACGAAATGGCCCCGAGTTCCCGGCGCCCCTTTAATGGGGCAGGGGTGCGAAGAATCTCCGGGAGGAAAACCGGCGACGAGGTTCGCCACCCGTCTCGTTCTGTCCCCCGGAGGGGCGAAAAGTGGATTGCGGAAGCCCGTCTGGCTACATTGAATGTATGTGGAGGAATGAATGATAAGATGGATGAAGTATGCGATATGATGTATGATAGAGGAATAGACGTGTTATGTGTAAATGAGACGAAACGGAAGGGAAAGGATGCCACTATACATGGCATGTATACCGCGTACTGGTCTGGTGTAGACGAGACCGAGCGGGCATGCCAGGGAGTCGGTATCATCCTTTCAGAAAGAATGGGTCATTGTGTGAAAGAGTATGAATGTGTAAGCCCGAGACTGCTATGGATACGAATGAAAGTGGGCTTAAAGAAGTTGTTTGTTTTAGGGGTCTAGAGCAGTTTTGGAAGTTGGTAAGGATGGTGCTAATGAAATGCAAGGTTAATGAAAATATTGTAATATTAGGCGATTTTAATGGAAGGGTTGGGGTGAGGAGGCTTGGTTATGAAAGGATATTGGGAACGTTTGGTGATGAAAGTATAAATGAGAATGGTGAAAGCCTTCTCGCCGTGCGTCTTTTGTGGTCGAACACTTTCTTTCGTCATAAGAAGATTCACACGTATACATGGGAAAGAGGTGATGATAGAAGTATGATAGATTTCATAATTGTTGATGAAATAATGAGGAGCGCGGTGGTAGATACAAGGGTTTACCGGGGCTCTAACATAGGGACGGACCATTACTTGGTCTTATGCAGAATTAATGGTCTTTTCAGACGTTGGAGGCATCGGACATCTGTGTCTATCACTGCGTTACAGCGTATAAGAACAGAGAGGTTACAAATGAAGGTATGAAAGAGAAGTTCAAATGTAGATTGAGAGAAGAAAATATAAGTGGTATGGCTGAATTGTGTATGAATGATTTAGACTTGGAGACTGTGTGGTATAATGACAAGAAAGGTTTAGTGGATGCAGCTACCGAAGTATGTGGTGTAAGTAAGAGAACAAATGAAAGGAAAAATAACACGTTACGGTGGGATGATGAGGTACGGATGGAAGTTGAAGCAAAGAAGAAAGCATAGTTAGATTTACTAGCAACTAAGTCTAGTAATTGTAGCAGTATGAATGATGATATTGAAAGGAAAAAGGCAGTCTTTAGACATCTAAATAAGAGAGTAAAAGAAGTAGTTGAAAGGAAAAAGCAAGAAAGAACGGATAAGAATGATAGAAGAATATCGGATAACTTCCAGACAAACATTTAAATGTTCTGGAAACTCGTAAGAACTTCCAGGGGACATTCAAAACAGCCTAGAATGAATGCTATACGAGACCAGAATGGCTGTATTCTCAATGACGAAGTTTTGAGTTTAAGGAGATGGAAGGAATACTTTGAAAGCGTGTTTATGAGTGATGAGACGTTTGAATTAAATGAAATAGAAATTCCGAAAGAAGAGGAAATAGATAGAAATATAAGTATAGATGAAATAATGAAAGCAATGAAAAGTATGAAAGCAGGTAAGGCAGCTGGATATGATAGAGTATCTCTCGAAATGCTAAGGGCTGGAGAAGGAGTGGTGGCAGACCTGCTGTAGACCTTGTTTAATTTATGTTGGGAACATAAGCGGGTACCGGGAGACTGGTGAAAAGCCGTGATAGTCCCAATATATAAAGGAAAAGGATCACAGCAGGACTGTAAAAACTACCGTGGTATCAGCCTTCTTAGCATTGTGGGAAAACTGTATGCTAAGGTACTAATTGAAAGAGTTATGAAAGAAACTGATGGTACAATTTGGGATGTGCAAGCGGGATTTAGAAAGGGAATGGGATGTACGGATCAGGTCTTTTCCATGCGCATGTTCGCGGAGAAGTTTTTGGCCAAAAACCAAAAAGTTTTTTGTGCGTTCATGGACTTGGAAAAGGCTTATGATAGAGTGGACAGGAATGTGTTATGGCAAACACTGAACTCATTTGGGTTGAACGCTGGGTTGATATCAGGCATTGAAGTCTCTGTATAGGGACTCTAGTGCTTGTGTCAGGATCAACGGGGCCCACTCGTACTGGTTTGGCATCCATAAAGGTATCAGACAGGGCTGTGTGGCTTCCCCGTGGCTGTTCAACCTATTTATGGACAGTTGTTTGGAAAATTTGAAAGTAGAAGAATGCGAACAGAACATTAAAAGGAAAGGGAATGAAAGTGAACGCAAGTAAGACGAAAGTTATGATTTTTGAAAGAGAAGAAAGTCAAACGATATGTAAAATAAGAATAGAAGGGGAGTTGGTAGAGCAAGTAGATGAGTTTGTATATTTGGGATGTTTGTTTAGCAGGGATGGTAGATATGATAAGGATATAGAACGACGAGTGAATGCAGGAAATAGAGTGAATGGGGCTCTACACTCTATTGTGAAAAGTCAGAATGTGTCCAAAAAGACACGTATGGCAATTCACAATGCTGTGTTAGTACCTACTTTAATGTATGGTAGTGAAAGTTGGGTGTGGAAGAAAAAGCACGAGAGTAGAATAAATGCTGTAGAAATGTGGTAATTAAGGAGTATGTTAGGGATGAATCTGAATGACAGAGTAAAAAATTGTTTAATAAGAGAAGAGTGTGGTTTGAAGAATGCTTCGGTGGTTTAGTCATGTAGAAAGAATGAATGAGGAAAGAGTGACAAAGCAAATTTATGTTGCAGAGGTGAACGGCAGAGTCGGGAAGGGTCGGGTACGCATACACGCTCGTCGGTTAAAGGTGCTCTTGATTTGGCCCATTTTTAATATATCGCCAATTTGGTCGATAAACTTTCGCCTAGGGCGACCCTTCCCGACTATGTATTGCAGTAGAGGACTTTCACGTGTGAAGCGAAAATTCCATCTCTATACGATGTTTAATCTAAACAATTACGTAATAATGATCACAAACTTTTTCCTCTTCTCTATCAGCTCGTGATATTCCACTGCTAGATATAGATCTCATATATAACAACTAAGTGCTATATTGTGTGATAGTGAGGGTAGTTTAACATTATTATTCAGCCTTCTATCGAAAGGCATGAGGTACTCCAGATATTTTCCTCCATCCATGTCTCCTCTTGCAGCACCTATGAGATGAAATGGGGGTAGATGGATTTTCTTGTGGCGTTACTACGCCAGTTCTTAGAAAAAAACAAAATATATTTCTAGCAATCCACCCCGGCTTAGCACGGGTAATAACTGGATCTCGACAACTGCGCCACCTATCAGGGTCCAATTGTGAATATTAACCATCCAGGGACCCGAACACGAACACACAAAAAATCATCAAAATTTGTCCAGCCGTTTAGAAGGAGTTTAGTGATAAATACACGTACAGAAGAATTATATAACATATTGCCATTAAGCCCCCTACAAAAATAACGAAATTGTGTCTTAACATTTGTAATTATCATTAAAAAAAAACTTCGGGTTAATTAATTTAAGCGCATGATTGCCATTATTATTTAAAATTTGCGGAATCCATTTTAATTTATTAATTTACTAGTAATACATACATGTATGACAATGACTCGGCTCCTCGCCGTGTGGTAGCGGCGTAAAAAATACCACAACTTACTTTCGCACCATGAGGCAATATGTTAACGAAATGGCCCCGAGTTCCCGGCATAAATCAAACTAGTTTTTATGAATTGAATCGCTTTTAATTTATTTATTTTATATTCGCAACTTTTCAGTACTTTGCAGTAACGTAAAATCCGTGGTCGCGAGACTGAGGTTTTCAACGTCCCAATGTCGTAGTTGGCCACGGCTATATTCAGTTTGGATATACATAATAACTTTAAGATTTGATGATAATTTAATTACCTTATTGACGTTGATTCACATAACATGACGTCTTAAATCTATAATGATTTCGATCTCAATGTTAGCCACAATCGATATCGGTATAACTTGTTTTTGTTTATGTATTAAATTTTTATAACTTTATCATATGTCGCTTAAAAATACAAAGAAAATAGGATTAGATTTATTATTATTCAAGCGAGTTCAAGAGAATTTTTTTCTAAATCAAGCGATGATGAATTTATTACATTGCAAATTTTCGTGGGGTTGATTTTAAAAATTAGTAACACGGTACATAAGCGAGTTTGATCTCATTTGTAATCGCAGTTTTATATGTTGATTTACCACTTGCTCAGTGGAAAATAAAACCACTGAGAAAGCTAAAACTGCTCGGATAAAAATATTTCAAAATCATGAATTGATGGCAGAAACTTGATGTGCCGTGTATCGGTGTAAGAGGATCCACTATATCCTACCAAAAAAATACAGTGGATTTAATTTATTACGACCTTGGTTGTAGCGACCATTTACCTATAACGACGCTAAATCTAAGTCCCTTGAATTTAAAGCATATTTTAGTACAAAATTCATGTGGTTATAGCGACTTTGGATATAACGCCGAGTTCAGTTGTAGCGACTGTTTTTAATGAATCATTTGTAACAAATACCTAGAAATCCCATGCAGATATTGCGACCGGAGTCGGCCGCCAAAGTCAAAAATTTCTTTCTTTCACAAACATTTCTTTTCTTTTGTTTACATTTTTTTTATAGGAGAGGGTGACAAACGAGCACACAGTCCACCTGATGATAAGTGGTTACTGTGACCCATAGACATCTACATCTATCCTCAATAAAGTCTCAAGATGCAGATGCGTTGTCACCCTTGAGGACTAAGTTGGAATGCTTCTTTGCCAGTAAAAAGGGTCTCCGGTTCTCTACACTCACCATGAAACCCTTCGAAACCGAATTCGAAACACAGCAGCGTCAAGCTGCTATTTTACGCTGGTTTTCTGTGAGAGCGTGGTCCTTCCCCGGTCGAGCTGACCTATTCGTGCTACAACTATAGTACTAATATAGCTGCAGCATGGCTCTACCACTTCCAAAACATCCACACAGATGGTCAGCAAGTGTGGAGACCTTTACCTTTTGTTTGTAGATATCAACTAAGTAGGTAGGAGGGAAGCGTGTACGTTTCGGAGTTAAATTTATGGTTCAGTTACAAAGTGATATTCTGAGTAGCAACTGTTATGTATTGAATTTGTTACCTTTGCCTGTAACGACTTCCGGATATAACAACGAAAATAGAGTGGTCCCTTCATCGTCGTTATACCCGAAATCCACTGTATGTATTGTAAGCTCTAAGACTATGGGGTCTTGGGACCATCCCGTGAGTATCGTAAAAGGTGACACAGGGAAATGAAACAAGAGATTGGCAGTATATTCCTAATGACAACTCAAAATAATGAAACATTGCGGTTTCGAACCCAATTGCTAAGAGAGAGAACTATGGCAAATATTCCTCCCATGGTGAAATCCATGGAAAATATCTATGTTCAGCAGTGGACTTTTGATAGGCTGTAATTAATGAATGATGGATAATATCTTGAGGTAGCAGAGAGGAAAACGAGTAATACGTTCGTAATCGATTTTTTGGTTGTTGTGGTAGAGCTATAAGGCTGGATTTAGTGCTTGACCGACGGTTAGCACGTACCGTTTGCGCTGACGGTACGTCCTGATCGTCGGTCGAGGCCAAGCGTTTAGTGCTTAACTGATGGCAAGGTTTGTTAGACGTGTACAATTACGAAGAAAAATGAATTCATTTGTTAACTCTGAAACAGAAACAGAAACAGAAACTTTTTTATTCAATATAGATTATAAATAATACTTATTGAAAGTCACTCTTTTGTTTGATTACCACTGGTTCGGAAAAAACCTCTGTCCTGGGAAGAACCAGCAAGAAACCCAGCGGGACTTTTTTTTTAAATAACAGCTTACAATCATGATGTTACACAAATTAACAACGCAACAAATTAGAAATAGCTTGGTAGCGATCACCTCATTTCCAGGGGTTATTATCATCCATAAATTCCTTAATATTATAATAACCCTTTTTATACAAACTTAGTTTAATAAAGTTTTTGAACTTTGAACAGGTCAAACTTTGTATATTTTCTGGAATTTTGTTGTAAAAGCGTATACATCGCCCCAAGAATGAATTACTGACTCGATGGAGTCGAGTAACTGGTACTACTAGCTTGTGTCTGTTCCTAGTATTTACAGAATGAATATCACTTATTTTTGTAAAACTACTTTTATTTTTGTGTACGTACATTACATTTTCATAAATGTATTGAGAGGCCAAAGTTAATATATTAATTTCCTTAAATTTTTGTCGCAGCGATTCTTTAGGCTTTAAATCATAAATTGATCTTATGGCCCTCTTCTGCAAAACAAATATAATTTCAGTGTCAGCTGCGTGTCCCCATAGCAAAATACCATACGACATTATGCTATGGAAGTAGCTGAAGTAAACTAGTCTAGCTGTTTCAACACTGGTTAGACTTCTAATCTTTTTTACAGCATATGCTGCAGAACTAAGTCTGCTTGCTAGTTTTGATATATGGGGGCTCCATTGAAGCTTCGCGTCTAGTGTGATTCCAAGAAAAATGGTGGTATCTACAAGACTAAGTTTCTCCCCATTTAAAATTACATTAGTATTTAATTGTTTGACATTTGGAGTCACGAATTTCATACATTTTGTTTTAGTGCCATTTAAATGCAAATTATTAATATCGAACCAATTTACTAATTTAGATATAGCGTTATTTACTTCGTCATATTTTAGTAACTGTCGACTTAATTTGAAAATTAAAGAAGTGTCATCTGCAAATAATACTATATCATGGTTATCCCCTACTATGTAAGGTAAGTCATTAATGTATACAAGAAACAGAAAGGGGCCGAGAATTGAGCCTTGAGGCACGCCCATTTGTACCGTCGATCCGGAAGAGCTCATATTGTTAATGACAACTTTTTGCGTTCTCTTACTTAAATATGAAATAATTAATTTAAGGGCATCACTTCTTACACCGTAGTGTTGAAGTTTCCTGATTGATGTTTCATGGTGAACACAATCGAAGGCCTTGGATAGGTCACAAAATATACCCAAAGCATCCTGTGAATTCTCCCATGCATTAAAGATATATTTAATCAGCTCAACACCGGCATCAGTTGTCGAGCGACCCCTTGTGAAACCAAATTGATTTTTATGAAGTAAATTATTTATATTAAAAAAATTTAACATTTGATCAAGAACAATTTTTTCAAAAATCTTACTAAGTGTTGGTAGTACAGAAATAGGTCTAAAATTGGCGGGGTCTAATGTACTACCAGATTTAAATAAAGGTATTACTTTACTATGCTTCATTAAATCAGGAAACACACCAGATTCGATACTAGTATTAAAAATAATAGCTAAATGAGGCGCGATTGTATCTATTATAGACGCAATAACTTTAACGGAAATCCCCCACAGATCCGCAGTTTTCTTAACATCAATAGTTTTAAAATATTTTACAATATCTTTTGATGACACTTTATGAAATGTAAAATTCTTTGTACACACATTTACATTTTCTTTAAGTAATGATTCGGCGACGGCAGGAGAAGAATTCAGTGACTTAGTGGTCAAGATCGGAATATCAGTAAAATATTTCTCAAAAACCGTTGCTACGTCCTGATCTGATACAGTTAATTTGTTGTTAACACTTAACTGGTAATTTGAATTGCAAGAGTTGATCTTACCAGTTTCGCTATTAATTATACTCCATGTCATTTTAATTTTATTGGAAGCCGTCTTAATTTTGTTGCTCAAATGCAAAGACTTGGCTATGGAGCACACACTTTTAAATATTTTTGAATATTTTTTTACATATTCCCTAAATTCGACGCTATGATTATATGACCTTTCATGGTAAAGATCATATAATCTATGCCTGCTCTTATGGACTCCTACTGTCGCCCATTCATTGAATGACTTCCGACTGTTCAAGGAGAATGTTTTAGAAGTAAAAGTATTATTAAATTCATTGCAAATAAGCTTAAATAATGTTCCATACAAAAAATTAGGATCATTTTGGTATGAAAGTGATGGAAGTTTTTTCACTATGTTACTTCTAAATTTCTCCAAGCGACGTGTATTTACTGGAACAGACACAACTTTCTCATCTACTTGCTTTTTGTCTATAATATGTGCGTACTATTTACGCAAACGATTACTGCATAAAAGACGGAGAAGATATCATCTGCACCCAATAATTGTAGACCGTTTAATTGAAGGAGAGTTTTGTTAATTGTATTCGAAATTGCAAGAGCAATGTTCATGTATCAATGTTCATTTTTGTTCGCGATAATGCGTACGCGTGGACAGTCCGTCGCTCTGTTAGCGTCGCACGGAACCACTACCGTAGAGTCTACATCACCTGAGGATGCCTCGTGTAGAGGCGAAACACGTGTCGTATAGTCGTCAGTGGTGTGTCTTGCCTAGTGTAGTAGGGATTAGTGGTGTCGGGGATAGTGCACGCAATTGAGGGAGGGCGGGAGGTGCTCTTCATACTAGATAAGACACATCATCTTATTTTATAGCGCGGATGTTTGCGAAGTAAATTTTAAAAGCTTTTATATAATGGATTTCCGCAAAGTAACGCCTGATTATATTAATTATAAACACACCACATTCGATACTAATATTAACAAAAAGTAAAAGCCTACTACTCTATTCTTTTTAGTTATTTGATAACTAAAAAGAATAAAATAATTTCAAGCCGGGGCTTTATTTCTTCTATACTCTATGACTTAGCGATAGTGCTATTATTGTTATATAAAAAAGCAACGAGCACATAGTCTCTTAAAAATTATTTTTGTTAAAACTATTCATTTTATTCTCACAGTTTATAATGGTATGCTAGAAATACAGCATCCGCTGTAAGCTAAGTTGTAACCTATTACTATTATTTGCTGTTACTGTAATATAGCAAAATAATCAACGAGTACATAGTCTCCCTTTCGCATGCACAAAACCGCGGTCGCTCCAACCGTAATCGCGTCGCTAGCACTCTGTTCGAGAGTCTTTATCCATTAGTATGCCGCATGAAGAACATTTTTGAGCATAAACATTAAACACATGTTGCGTTAACGAATCGTCTTTCCTCGAGCACATTTATCAGTAGCTATTACTGAAATATGTCAAATTAAAGATGATGACACTGAACCTATAATTATGATATATTGCCAGCCAAAATTTATATACTCAGCTCAACCTTAAACTCATCCTATATTTTGGCAACGCAAGCTGGCAATCTTCAAGAATCACATCGCAAGGTTTATTTTAAATAAGCAAGTATGAGACCAATTATTTAACTCTCTCGGTTATTATACCGTTGGTCATATGAAAATTATCGCAGAAATGAAGTTCTTTAAGAACATAATCCCGGACATAATCCCGGAGTCATGATAAAATATATCTGTTTGACAAATTGATTTGTTTTAATATCTTCTAAAATATTTAAGAAAACTAAACTGAATGTACTACAAGATAAAAGAGAATGAGAAAGAAAATAAGTTTTTGGCTACATGTGTGTGTTTGTTACACACAGGTAAAACACATATTCACAGCCTGTTTTATGTCTACCTCTGGTACATAGGCCTTCCCAAAACTGGTCCGAGAGCAACTTTATTACTAGGAAGAATTCCCCAAGCTTACCAATTTCAGTTCTATTACATTAGAGGCCTTGCCCTGAAACCCTCTCAGAAAAGAGGAGGATTGTGCCCAGTGGGACGTATAAGGCTGTAACTTTAATTAGAGATCCTTAGGAAAAATATTTTTAAAATAAACCTGCCGTGGCAAAACGTAATTCCTAATACCTACTTCCTATTAGTTTTTGCGTAATTTAATTATGTTAATGTTTCCATACATAATTATGATGTTGATATAAGACTTGGCGGTCACTTCGATATTTCATAATATACAACATAACATAGCCTTTAGAGCTATGATCCTGAGATCTACGACCTTTTAAAACATATATGAAAAAAGAACATCTGTGATTACTACAAAAAGAAAAAAAAGAAATCAAAGTTACTTAAATTTATTATTACTATTTTCTCCGATTTAAGCGTTCTTAAGCATATTAAATTGATTAATGATACGAAGTTTCAACAGCTAGCAATCATTCCTCAATCTCAAGTCACAACTTGAACGGAAGACAAATGGCTTGTCCTGCGAACTGTAAAATTAAGCCGCAGCTACTGTACACTTTCACCGTCGGCGTCAATCTGGGGTCAAGTTTATATGACTTCCGATCACATCCCATCTGGCTCAGCAAGTAGGTCATTTCACGGCCTCTTAATGCATTCATTAATTATACTGACAGCAGGTTGTAATTTCCAATTTGGACGTTATGATGTTTAACGACCGCGATAGAAGTTTAAATACTATTCAGTGTGAAGAAAGGATTTGATTGGTGTTGCCATGCCTTAAAATAATTGAATAGGCACAGTCACAGTTGTAACACACTTTCTTGCAAGGAAAGTTGTGGCCGTAATCGATAGTTCAATAAAACTGTTTATATGATGCGCAATTATAAATTGTCGTGAAATCTGTCATTTTGGTAAACACAACTATAGCCATCATTGAGTTGTACATATAACTCAATGATGGCTATAGTTGTACGTACTAGAGAAGCCATTCCGAACATTGACTATGTTCAACTAAACTGTAGTGCAATCCATACAAACTAAATATTCCGTAAATTAAGATTTGTGAATTCCATAAAATAATTATTATTACATTTTATTTAGAAATATGTTTGTTTAGATGTAATTAAGATATTTTATATTAAATTCTTATATTTATTTTATATTAATGTCTTATTTTATATTAAATTAGAGTCTTCGCGCATGCGCGACTACTACTCCCGCGCATGCGCGAAGACATAGAGTAGGACACAATTTTTGTTTGGAATGGCTTCTCTAGTACGTAGTACATATAACTCAGTGATAGCCACAATTTATATACCATGGATTTATAATAATTCACTCAAGTATATGTTACATACATACTTTGAAAAAAAGATCCGCTATGTTGCTTGTTAATCTTTTTCTTAGTGGTGAGAAGAAAATAAATTCTTTCGGTAAATATTATTTAAGTATAATGTACTTTAAATCAAAAATATTTTATCCTACTGGACACACATTAACTATAATTATCAGAAGTACAATTTTACGCCCAGCAGCTCTGTACATAAGCGATTGATTGCGTCGCTTAGGGCTTCGGGTTTGAATCCTGCAGGGGCCTAATTGTTTGTCCATGTGTATGTATGTATGTATAATGACTTGATAATACAAGGAAAAATCTTAGTGTTGGATTTACTTTTTTAGGAAATAGAAGAAACAAATAAATAAAGAATACCTATATGTGTATTCTACACTTACATATACCGCGAAAGATCAAAACCCGCGGCCCCAGCGCATAGCCAAACGCTTAGTCACTACAAATTTAATTTATGAATAGGATAAAATAGAATTTAGGTGTGATTTTCTTATCATCAGATAAAAGTTATCCATCAACTAAATTATAACCTTTATCAAAGTGAAACGACTGAACTATTTTATTCATATAACGAAGCATTGTCATGGTGCAATAGAATACGACTTCTTGGTCGTTTTTCCTTAACTTTTTTTAAAGAGAAATGGCGGTGTGCCATTCAGCATTAACTGTCCTTTGCTGATTAAGTTTGATCGTGAACGTGAAGACAGGACCCGTCTGGAAGTTAAAAAAAACGCAACGCATTTTTTTTGCCCATGCTTCTTGCCTGCCTCAACTTTGATGGTTTGCATTGTCATGCAGAAAACTTTTGCTTTATATTCGGAATTCAACTATATATCCATGTTTTATCTGCTGTCAAGATGTCACACACATGAATCGAACGTCCGTGATCATAATTTAACAAAACTTTTTTTACACCAATCAACCACTGGACCGTTTTTGTTTGAGTTTATGAGATCAATGATGATCAAATGTCCTTGAATCTCCTCATAGTTGATGCGCCGGTTTTCTCCAATTAGTCGTCTGACTGTAGCCACATTTTAGTGGTTCAGGATCGACCTTCACGAAATTCATCATGGAGAGAAACATCCACGATCAATTTTGCGTACCAACACCTTACGGTGCTGAAATAACGTGTTTCTCTCCCAAAAGTATTTTGAAGACGATCAGTATAGTCTTATAGAGAAAGTGAACATTTAAAAGCATAAAAAAATAATCGTCCTAAAAATTTTTCGCGTTAATTCCATTTTTGCTACGGATAACGATCTTCAACTAAGTAATAAAAAAACAATTAACACGCGACTTCCCGCCCAAAATTATTTTAATCGATATACGTCTTTCTTATGTTTTAAAAAGATATAACATTCGAAATTCAAACTCATGAGCGGCCAGAAGCGCAGTACTTATGCCCTATGTATAAAGTTTGTAAATGTGTAACCAATATTAATAAAAGTTAGCTGGTACATTGGAGAACAATTGATGCACGAGTACCTATAATATTATTTTATTATTACGTAGTTCTGCTGTAAGTAGTGTTACGGCAGCGCGCATTCTACAAGTTTCCTATTATGGTTTCTCTGCTGGCGTCCCGCACTTGTCGCGGAACCTGAGCGCCACACTTACATCCGTCTTTTAACCTATAAATTTTAATTTTCTATTAAACTAGCCGGCCAAACAGACGTTCTGCCTTTTTGTTCTGGTAGGTGACGCGAATAGTTTCGCTCCGATTCATTTTGGACTTTTTACAATGTAAATACTAAATTAATAACTAGACCATGGCTAGGTATTTAACCATTCAGTATTAATTACATTTCGCAAATAAAGTTTTTCCCTTCCGTTTCGTTGGAAATGATCATAGCTAACTATTAACAAAAAACAGACCGTACCGTCCTTGGGGGAGGTCTATGTTGAGCAGTAGACTTGTGAAAGGCTGTACATCTGATGATGATGGTGATGATGATAAAAAAATATTTCATTAAGGATATACAATTCCCAAATACTTCTCACTTTTTAAAGTCATGTAAATCAATGATTATACCAACTGTCTTACGAGTATAACATGACTAAACGCACTTATAAACATTTTGATTATGGCCAATGTTACAAGAGCATCTTAAATGTCGGTTTGGGATACAAAGACTTACGAAACTATTACATCGTCTCAATATTTTTAGGACGACATTAAAAGTTTATAGATTAGCATTTAGTTTACGTAAGATAAAGTATAAAAACCTTTTCCGGCAACGGACGCCAGCGTGAAAGGTGAGAGCAGTTTGGCACTGCGGTCGTAACCTACCAAGTGTGACTTATTTCCATCAATAGGCTTCTTCAAGTCGGTAAAGATAAAAGAGGAAGATTAGCATTAGAAGATATGCAGTGTTATAAGCATAACGTATAAAAATAATAAGCAGCGCGATTGTTGTGACTTATATAATATTACACAGCAGCATTTCAAGTTCACTGCCAATAATAGGCCTTTACAAGAATGCACCAAGTGCCATAAATTACTTGGAAAATTTGCCCGCCATAATGAAGTATGTAACTGCTTGCCATAATCAGTTTACGTAATTTATTTCCAGCATCAGTTGGTCGTCAGAGCCTTGCGCAAATAACGAGGTCCAACGTGCATATAAGTAAAATCGACATTTTAAGACAAAAGTTTTAATATTCTTATACACGATTAAAATATAGTCTTATAAACAAACAGACAGATTGCCTCATTGGTCTAGTGGTTGTAAATGCAACTGCTGATCATGAGGTCCCGGGTTCGAATCCCGGGTCGGGCCAAAAAAATCAGTTATTAAGTTTTTCCGTCTAGAAATTTTCAGTAGCTGTCTGGAGTCAGGAAGTTGGCGGTGTCTCACCCCCGTGCCTCGAAAAGGGTGTATAGCCGTTGTTCTTGCGCCTAAACTCTCTCCGGTCGTGTCGGTTTACCATCCCATCGACTATGAAAGGGAAAGAATAGAGAGTGCACCTGTGCTTGCGCATACACTTATGCTTTATAATCTTGTCCTGCGATGATGGCTGGCGTCTTCGTTGAGAATTTCGATCTGGAGTATATTATTATAAACATTACATGAAATCTATTAAATGATATATAATGATTCATTGATACAGGTATATGATAGGTCTACGAACGAATGTTTCAGTAATCACCACAGGGAAACCACTACAAAAAATCTCCAATGTGTTTACAGATAATCTTTATATATAAAAATCAATTGCTGTCCGTTAGTGCCGCAAAAACACGAAAATGGACCGATTTTGATGAAACTTTTGTGTGTGTTTGAGTGGGTCTCTGGATGATCTAAACGATTCACAGTCGGACCCGTTAGGTAGGTAGGTTGTCGAGATCTAGAAATCACCCGTGCGAAGTCGGGGTGGATGGCGAGTTTTTTGTAAATTTATCTTGAAATTGAAAATAATTAGAAAAAATAGCAATTGTACTGTATTCTATGGGAATATTACAAGATAACTATAGGCCGTGATAATCCTATAAACTTCTTTTTTTTAAAAAAAAAAACGTTACCCCCACACTAGGATTTTCTCGTGTCTGTGTCATGGAGGCAGTTTACAAACATAAATTGCACAAGGACAAGCATCCAGACCCGGAACAATTATTTGTAGGACATACAAATACTTGTTCCGTGCGGGATTCGAACCCGCGGCCCCCAGCGCAACAACTGATTGCTAAGCCACTGCGCCACGGAGCCGTCAGATATATACTGAAACCACATGTAGTCAAATATGTTTAAAAAACTTCGTATAAATACAGTGGTCAGAGTTTACGTGGTAGAGCCATGCTGCAGCTATACTATTAATATTATAGTTGTAGCACGAATGGGTCGGCTCGACCGGGGAAGGACCACGCTCTCACAGAATACTAGCATAAAATAGCAGCTTAATACTGTTGTGTTTCCTATGGTGAGTGTAGAGATACGGCGACGCTTTTTACTGGAAAAGACGCATTGCAACTTAGTCCTCACGGGTGACAACGCATCTGCATTTTGATTCGCAAACGAGGAAGTCTATGGGTCATAACAACCACTTACCATCAGGTGGACTGTGTGCTCGTTTGTCACCCCATTCCTATAAAAAAATATTATACTTTTAAAACTGAGAAACTAAAGTTCTTAGACATTAAAAGTGACTCCGAGTGATTGTTTATTTTACCTGAGTGATTGGTACATTAGTAAAATGAGCAAAAAGACCTTTCAATTACTATTTAATCAATTTTAAGTATTTTTTCGAAAACATACACGCGATAATAGTGCTGACCGTGACTAAGTGATAGTGTGTTAGTTAGTTATAATAAGTTTATGTGGTCCACTTTTTGCGGCTTAGTACCGTATTTTCATAATCTTGCGTTTCGTATACCTCCATACGAAACACAAGACCAGTGCACATAAGGTATTTGTATTTTAATTGTTAATCGTGGATAGATTTGAATATCTATGCAATAGAGCAACCAATTACCATCAGGTGGACTGTCGTTTCTCACCTTTCTCACTCGTTTGTCACCTTAATTTTATAAAAAAAAGTTGTTATAAAACCAAATGTTGCTAGTTGGGCAATTGTGTTTGTACAATAATACGCATTTGTTGAAGCAAATATTGAAATAGACATACAGAGGAGAAAAAAACATTTCTTTAATGCATACAAATGTTTGAAATTACAGTAAATACAATTATTAACTACTGCTACAAACCAGAATGTACAATAATAAACAAGGTTACTGTAAACAGAATTTAGGAATGTGTTTTTTCACTTTGATCCCAACCAAACGTTTTTCGTAATCCGATGGAGCGAATGCACCACGGTGCAACGTCCTTAGCAGCGCACCGGTGAAAGACCCCTAGAGATCACCAACCCGCCGTTCAACGGATGATTAGATAAAGTTTCTTAGTTAATCAGATACGAGCTGTGTTTGCCGCTTTAGAGGCTTAAAGTGGTCGGAATGCTTTTGCGACTATATTACTGAAATATGGATAAATAGACGATTGCAAATACGTATAAAACCTTATCACTTGTATGAAATAGAGAAAAAAGTTATGTAGAATAGCGAAATAATTTAAATTTATCCGTTTTTAAATGGCCTAAATGACTTTTTTAATATCTGGTTTATGCTTAATGGTATAATGTCGGACACAGAATTGTTACATAATTGTACAGAATCGGAAGGAGAAAGAACAATTAATTACTTTTTTTTTAATAAGAGTAGGAAACGGGTTTGCAGTCTGCCTAATGGTAACTGGAAGCTGAGGCCCATATACATCTACATCTATCATCGATTAATAATTTTGTTGCCTGTAAAAAGGGTCTCCGGTTCTTTACACTCTCCATACGAAACACAGCAGCACTATTCCACTGTGTCATGCTGGTATTCTGTGAAAGCATGGTCCTTTCCCGGTCGAGCCGATACATTCGTGCTACAACCATAATGTAGCTGCAGGCTGGCTCTAATACGTATAACTTCTTCACATACTTAATATAAACCGTGTTCTGCGACCACCAAATGATCAGGGTAACTTTTTTATATAATAAGGTTGACTAACGAGCACACAGTCCACCTGATGGTAAGTAGTTGCTGTGGCCCATAGACATCTACATCTATCTTCGTTTGCGAATTAAAATGCAGATGCGTTGTCAGCCGTGAGGACTAAGATAGAATGCCTCTTTTCCAGTAAAAAGGGTCTCCTGTTCTCTACACTCACCATACGAAACACAGCTGCGTTATGCTGCTATTTTATGCTGGTATTCTGTGAGAGTGTGGTCCTTCCCCGATCGAGCCGATTCATTCGTGCTACAACTATACTATTAATATAGCTGCAGCATGGCTCTACCACGTATATATAGCTGCAGCATGGCTCTACCACGTATAAAATAACAGAATTTTATACCACGCTTTTTATATCCAAAACCCTACATTTTCCCTTTTGTACAAAATCATAAGCTGTTGATTTTTAGATTCTCTTATATACTGGTTTTCTTTTTATCCCACGAATTACCTCTTCCAATTTTTGTCATAAACGTTACTACGGGCACTAGTAGGATAAGATAAGTGGGTGAATTTTTTTTCGCGTTCACTTGTGACTTATCTTCTTACACAGTTGATACCATACGATTATTAGGAAATTGATCTATAATCGATAGAATATAAAATCGAAATCTATCAAATACAAATACAAAAAAATGACGGCTCCGTGGTGCAGTGGCTTAGCAATAAGTTGCAGCACCAAGGGCCGCGGGTTCGAATCCCGCACGGAACAAGTATTTGTATGGCCTATAAATAATTGTTCCGGGTCTGGATGTTTGTCCTTGTGAAATTTATGTATGTAAACTGTCCCCACGATAGAGGAGAAAATCGTAGTGTGGAGATAACGTTTAAAAAAAAAGAATAAGAAAAGAATAAACAACATGTCAGCATGTTCAAAGTATTAAAATCCACAGTGATGTTCTAGTAAAAATTAATTATTGTTAATGATTATGATCAATGACAATCTTAATTTTTGTAAGGGCAATTGAAACAAACACATAAACCTAGATGAACGAGTCAAGGTCGTATTAGAGAACGTACCATGATGGTATGCGATATCATGCAATGGCCGATAGGTTCAGCTTGCAACGGGAGTCTATTACGCCACGCCGGCTTTGATCTTTGATGCTTGATGTCGGACGCTCAGTCAGACGCTCCTAGTTTAGTCCGCATCACCGTTGAATTGACGCTTGACAAACTAACGCCATTGCAAGCCGGATGCTAAAACATAGTGATTATAATATATAATATATACACTCTTCACCGAATGCCTATTGCCTAGTCAAACATGCACACATAATCAATTATCTATCACGTAGTATTAACAAATTTTATGTGGTGTTTTTAATCTTTGTAATAAGTTATTTGTAGCTGAGAAAAGCTATTTGGTAATTTATTTTTCTTTTTAGGCAAAAACGCAGAGATATTTTCTAGAGAATGCTTATATGGTTGTAGAAATTTCTTAGAAATAAATGGACATCATTTAGCAAAAAAAAATCTAAAAATTTACGTAAAACAATCATCTATGTGCCTCCACAACGAAAAACGATCCTGGGTATCCGCTTAAATTGCTTGACTCTACTGTTCGCTTTTAAATAAACAGTGACGTGGATATCATGCATTTTCTACTACCAGTTTAAGAGAAAATTAAAAGCTACTTTTTAATTATAACACTGTTAAACCTTTAAAACCTGCTTCAAATAATGGTTTTTTATGTTTACTTGTTGATATCCGTTCGTTTCGATGGGCGCACGATAATATTTTGTTGCGGAACCTAGATGTAAAATATCAAGATTTTTTTTTGACGAGCTTTGTATACATGTTGACGAGACTATCACAAAATCCGTTCTTAGTGAGCGTCTACATTGCGAAATGAGTTTCGGGTGTAAAGTATTAGAGATCTCGTGATGAGTAAGTCAGTCTGGTATTTCGCTCATATATATATATATATATATATATATATATATATATATATATATATATATAGTAATATAATTATAATTTTTAGTATTATGATTTATATATGAATATTTATTTATTTATTTAACCTTTTATGTACACACATAATTTGATAAGAAAATGGTAAAAACATAATTATGTACAAAGGCACTGCTTATTCCATGATGAAATTTCTTCCAGCAGGCCTATTGAAGGATAGTTGAAGGAAATAGAGGTAGTCAAAGTGTGCACTTGCATAAATATACATATACTATACAAATATATACAAACTTATATATATACGTATATACATATATAAATAAATATTATATATTATAAAAATATATATATAATTCAATATATATTTTTAATGTTACTTATATGCATACCAACACATTACGATTTAGTAATTATGGAGTGAGTGATAGTGCTCTTTAACAAGTCTTTTAAACATAGACACAGCTTTAGCATCACGAATCCTAAAGGGAAGTGAATTCCACAATCGTACTGCGTTAACAGAAAAAGAATGAGAATAGAGCATGGTATTAAAAGACGGAAATCTTAACAATGTTCTAGTATTTGACCTACATGGTACATCTGGAGAATGAACAAATTTAAAACGATTTTTTAGATATAGCGGAATAGTAGGATTATGTAGAATATTGAAAAGAAGACAGAGGATACGAGTGTTCCGGCGAAGGCGGATTGGGAGCCATTTAAGCTGCTTCCGATAAACAGAAACGTGATCGAACTATATATATGCTTGGGTTGGGATTTAAGTTTATTAGGATCCTAAGTAGTAGCACCCAGCCATCTTCGCGTTTGAAATTACTATGTATTTTTTTTATTTTTATAGCCTGCAAATCATCCTTGGAAGGAATCGGTGGTCTTTAGCAAGGATTTGTGGTCTATCAAATCTGGTGTACCTAGTGACGGGGACGATAAGAAATCGTTATTAAAATATACTATCACTAACAGACTTGATAAATAAATAAATAAAAACACTAATATAATACACATGTATGTAGATCAGGCTGGGACAACGGGCTAGTGATACAAGAGTCATTTATCTGACCATTTACCTAACGGCACATTAGATTTGTTTGTTTTAATAGCTACTATTATTGCTGTGTGGTATTTAGTTGGTATAATTTCGCAGGAAATCTCAACAGTGACCCGTCTTATATCGTATGAATCACAAGAAACGGTAGCAGTTAACGGAACGGCATATGAGATGTCAGGGAGGTTAGGATATTGTTTATATTTCGTGAGCTCCTGTTATTTTTACACCGGCGTTCTCTTAAAGAGCGGACGCGAACTGCGTTTTATAAACGCTTTATTCTCAATTAAAAATACGGGTTTCTAATATGGAACTAATTAATAAAATCAAGCTTAAGTCTGACGTCACATTTGAATTCTTTTATATAAAACCGTTTGCAGTCTCGTTGTGACAGCTTAATATGTCCCTAACTTAATTGAAACTAATTTACATATTTCTATACATCTACACACATATTATAAACAAATCCGCAAGTAAAATCCGCAGGAGAACCAGAGTGACTGACATAGCCCAACGGATTAGTAAGCTGAAGTGGCAATGGGCCGGCCATATAGCTCAAAGAACCGACAACCGATGGGGAAAAAAGGTTCTTGAGTGGCTGCCTCGTGCCGGCGGGCGAAGTGTAGGGCGCCCCCCACTAGATGGAGTGATGACCTGGTAAGATATGCAGGAAGTCGATGGATGCAGGTGGCTCAGGACCGTGATTTGTGGCATTTCCATGTTCAGCAGTGGACTCGTGATGTGCTGTAATTATGATGATGATAATACACATAAAAATAAAATTAAAGTAAAAAAAGTATATTTACACTGCTGGGCACAGGCCTCCTCTCACTTCTGAGAAGACTTCACATTTGTCTTCGAAATATTTTATTTTATTTCATACACATGCAGTAGTACATACGATGTTTTCCTTCACCACCGAGCACGTGGTAAATCAGCACTTAAAATTGCAATTAACAATTTCATTCGTGCCGGCGGGGCTCGAACCCGGGTTGCAAACAGCGAGCGCTAAGCCCCTGAGCTCCCACGGCAATTGAAGGGTCTGTCTGTAATATTGGAATGACTGTCTTATTTTAAGGTGATATGATATATATTCTTTTTCAATTGTCTATCCGTGCTATGATTCGAAATGGCTGAACCGATTGTAATGAAACTTCATGAACAGATTGAGAACAAAATCAGGAGTGATTCAGGATATGTTTTATCTGAAAAATTTATAAAATGAATGGTCCTTGATTAGCCTCAACTTAATGCCACTTTTATAGACCCTACCCAGATGACGCCTGGGTGGGTTGCTAGTTAAGAATATAATAATAATGGTGGTAAGTGGTGATGCAGCCTTAGATGGTAAATCGCACTGTCTTAGCGTAACAAAAGCCTATTCACTCTTGCCTTGAAGACGCCCAGATTGTATTCGGATGGAAAGATAGCCAGCAAATTATTCCCCAACTTTTCTGTACGCATTACAAAAGACGAAGCAAACCGTTTGGTTCTAATGCATGGAATATCGACAACAAAGGGATGAAGACCCGCCGACCGCCTGGTTGTCCGATGGTGGAAAGGAGAGGAAGGAACTAAAACGTGTAATTCCTGCGCACACTCACCGAAATGCATCCTATCGAATACCGAGAGACTGGTTACTCTGCACCTGTGCTCGAGGCTGACAAGATTGGTTTCAACCAAATCAAGGTCACCAATGAGCCTCTTAGCACGTCTCTCCACTGAGTCCAACGCTACTAGGTGGCATCTTGCAGCACCAGTCCATATGTGACAGCAGTACTCAATGTACGACCGAACTTGCGCTTTATATAAAGTAAGAAGCTGCCCCGGCGTAAAGTACCGCCGCACCCTTGCAAGAACACAAAGTTTCCTTGGCTCTGAACTCAATGAACCGGCCATAGTTGAGGTTCGGAAAAAATTCAGCCCCTCACAATTGAAGGCGGACAGTGTTCTCCAATGATACATTCCGGAAAGTAGGAGCCAAGGTGAGCGGGCTCCTTTTAGCGAAAAGACACGTTTGTGTTTTGGAGGCGTTAAATCTCACGAGATTGGCATCGCCCCATAGTGTGCCACTGACACACTATGGAGACTACTGACACTGCCTGTAGTGTGAGATTCACACGCTCAACCATAGCATCTCTTGCGAACTGGATTTAATCCCGACTGGCACTTTAGTAAATTATAAAACATAGTGACGTTTAATAATCAAAATTTTAAAAATAAAGAGGATAGATGTAGATGTCTATGGGTCGCAACAACCACTTACCATCAGGTGGACTGTGTGCTCGTTTTACACCCTTATCCTATAAAAAAAAACTCATGGGGACTAAGATGGAATGCCTCTTCTCCAGTAAAAAGGGTCTCCGGTTTTCTACACTCACCATACGAAACACAGCAGTGTCAATCTGTCATTTTACGCTGGTATTCTGTGAGAACGTGGTCCTTCCCCGGTCGAGCCGACCCATTCGTGTTACAACTATACTTCTAATATAGCTGCAGCATGGCTCTACCACGTGTATTGGATGGAATGGACGGATACGCATATATCGGACTTAAAAAATATATTTCCAATCATTTATATGATGAAAATAATTAATATACGGATACAAAATTTATTTTTTAACCTTATGAATTTACTTACTTTTATATTTCCGAGGTATCCAACAGTACATGTCCATTATTATTCCACATCTATGTTTATAAATTTTACCCTAAAAACTCAGTGATTATCTGTGACTAAGATGGAGGCCTGTAAGTCAGGTTTTAATTACCTACTTCCGGCGCCAGAGATCCAGAACCATTAACCAACAAAAATAAAACAAAGATATTCAAAAGCGGTTGCAAAACGCTATACGTTTTCTAAGGAGGGGCTTTCTTGCATTCGTCAAATGTGTTACTACGCGTTCTTGGAACTCGCCAATAGTCACCTGCTGTGACAACTTCTTGATAAATAGGACATAGGAATAATTACTTCCTTCAGCGTACATTCCTACGCTTTATACGTATTATTAAACAGTTACTACTTAATCATTTTTGACATACCCATAGGCAATTTTTTCAGCGTGATTGAAACACGTGGCCCGCTTATTATAGCTGTCACTTTGTATTGCGATACTCAGTATTATTAATTAAAAGTGGACACTAGTCCGGCCTAGTCTAGAAATAAATGTCTCGATTTCGCCACCGGCGTTTCAGTGATTCACACTCACAACTATCACTGAACTCAGTTTTTACAATTTAATTTAATTTGTAATTAATTATACTGATGTGATACGGTTAATGTGCCAATAACGTCGCAGTCCGTGAAAATAGAAATAATGTATAACTGCGTGTGGCTACATAAGAGACTCCAATTCAATTCAAGAATCAATTACAAAACGAACCAACGCCTGCCAAAGTAAAGCGCCGGAAAGATTTTGATCGCTAGTTTTTTTTTTCTCTTTGACGAGGTATCTGTGGTTTCAATTCCGTTATGAAATCAAATAAGCATCCATTGCTAATGGTAAACCACCAAATTCTTGCCAACTGTTCACTGTTGTGAGCAACAAGCGACGGAGTTCCGCGGCTATTATTACATTATGACAGCGCCAGTGCACTCAGCGCTTAAAATGAGGTATTTTCTGTACAGTACAGCTTAAACTTTTGGGTCTCCTCCCTATAGTCCTGTTTTAGTACTGTCTGTATTATTTTTATCTCCTTAATAAAAAAAACAGAAATGGGTTACATAACTGTATTTTGCATTTCAGCTGGATTTCATCGGAAGATGCGCTGGCAGCGTAACTTGCGTGATTTGTATACAGCGATTATTCGCTGCAATGCAAACTCTACTGTATAGTAAAAGTATAATTCGGCTGTGTTTTGTATAGTGAGTGTTAAGAACCGAAATCCGGAGACAATTTATCGGCGCATTGATTCTTGTCATTGTGGTTCATAAACGTCTATTATAGACGTCTATGAACCACAATGCCCTCTTACCATCAGATGGAATGTGTGCTTGTTTGTCAATCTTTTTTCAATTAATTATTATAGTAAAACTTGGTTAAGTGGGACCTGGATAAGTAAGAAACCTCCATAGCTGGAACTCACGCTTAATTCCCGCCACTTTAACACTGAATTACCTCTGTTAGTAGGACAAAACAAACCTCTATATCTGGGAATAGTTCTTTCGATTTTATCGTCATAATTACCTCTATAATTGAGACAGCGAGTGTATTTTACCTCTTTTAGTGAGACTATATTTTGTGTACCGTTTTGTTTACTAATTCCTATTCTACCCGCAAATTCCCTATGCTACGAAAAATCCCCAAAAATCCAAAAAAAATCCCTTGGCTGATTGTATAAAAGTGACCTCTAGTTTTAGTTTGTATTTGCTATCGTCCGAAGGTTTATGTATTATGTATACAAAATACGTTATTTTATTTAATAATCGCACATCTATAATTGAAATAACCTCTATTCTCACCTTTATTAATGGAACCCTCTGTAAATGATACAGATATTGATTTATACCTACCTGGATATCTATGTATATAGGTTTCACTGTATTTGATTGATTTTATCTGAATACTTCGGGTTAAACTTATATACCGTTACTGCAATTTTTGAAAATACGAGTAAATAAGGTTTCTACTTTTATTTGAAACTAGCTGACCCGGCGAAGTTCGTACTGTCTAACCGTCGATTTTTTAATTTTTTTTAATACTTATTCTGCTATTAGGGACACCGGGTCAGCTAGTAAGATAAAAAAAGTATAAAGAAAGTTTATAAGTCAACAATTACATTATGTCAAAAAAATTATGCAACACTTCAAATTCTTTTAACAGTAACTAAAAAATCACAATTAAAATTACAATTTCTGATTTCTTATTTTGATACCTACTTATTAGAATATTTCATTTTATTTTTACTTATTGTAATTGAGAAATATGGACATTAGTTTTATACGTCACTCAATTATTATGCCTTCCACTAACACTTAAACTTTAAGATATGGTATTAAAGTTCAAATTGACTTTTGAGTATTATTACGAATCTTTTGTATGGGAATATAGAAAAGTGTTGTTTTTAGACTTTTTCAGGCAATTTTTCAAATTTTTCTCTCCGTAAGAACCGTCTTCGTACTTCAAGGAATATTATAAAAAAATAATTAGCGAAATCGGTTTAGCTGCTCTCGAGATTTGCGCTTAGCAACACATTCAGCGATTCATTTTTATATTATAGAGATTATCCCAAATTGAATGTGATTTATGGGCAACAACGTTTTTGCCTACCGACCGACTCTTACGAGTGTGTGCGTGCGCAGTGAAATCCGTTAAAATTACACGTATTTAGAATTTAAAAGATAAAAGGGGCAGAAATTATGAGATTTTTTTTTAATTTTTGTTCATCATTTGCCTTTATATCTTATTTTTTTATATATTATAGTTATACATGTATAGTATAATTACAGATTTTCTAAAACATGCATAGAGTCGACAATTTTATGTATTTTTATGAGCTGGTGAGGCTGGTCTACACCATCAGTTCTACATAAATATTACATTTATACCAACTGCGATGTTTATTTTAATCTAGTTGTGGGAAAATTTTATAAGAGTTTTGCCACCACTAGATAAAAAATAACCTTTGTCGTCTGTAATGTCTTCTAAATGTGGGGCCGTAATGTTGCAAAATGTTGTTGTAATTCATACATTCATTATAAAAAAATACAAAATATAAATAAAATTGAATTTTTTGTATTTAATATCGAAGTAACTGCCTTATAGTGAGGTGAGCTGAGGTTGTGGCATGTGTTATTGGCATGCCTTTAAGACATGATAAGTATTTTTTTTTGACTCTATCTGTCTGTCTGTCTGGATTAATCTTCAGAATTTCTAAACGGATTGTAATGGCACTACACTAACACATAGTGAGCAATACCAGGAGTAATCTAGGCTATATTTGAAAAAACCAAACATCGATAAAATAAATGCTCTTTCATTATCTCTGATCTAACTAATCTAACCCATTCGAAGTCGAAGGGCGGTTTGTTGGTATTATGATAAAGTTATTTCATTTGATTTCAATGCTTTGTCTAATTAATTGAACATTTGCTTCCCTCTTAATGATTTGAAGACTCGAGTTTATTTCAATATCAAAAGTAAATCAAATTTTAATATGTTTATTATGCTTTTAAGCGAGTTTAATTTCAATTACCAATTATTTTTGCAAAAACCTTGTATCTAATAGATATTTACAATAAAATTTTCTGAATACGTCAAACGTCTTAGTTTATTAAAGGGAAGTGATTTTACCAAAGCGATATAATCGTTGTTGAGTTAATTGTATAAGTAAATGATAGTGTTTAAGAATTCACCTAAACAATTTTCTTTGTCCTCTTCTTTCCACTGTGGTAGAAAGTAGGCCTAAAACATTAAAACTCACAGATACGGAATAGTAACCATGCCAAAATTCGTAACTATTTTGTATTAAGAGATGGATCTGCAGTGAACTGCTAATAGTTTAAAAAAGAATATTAAAGTTGGTAAAAATTACCTTGCGTACATCCGCTACTACATCCACCACTACTCTCACCACCAACTGCCGGGATTAGTGGTGACGGTATAGTGCACGCAAGTGCACGACGGCTCTGTGGCGCAGTGGCTTAGCAATGAGTTGCTGCGCTGGGGGCCGCAGGTTCGAATCCCGCATGGAATAAGTATTTGTATGGCCTACAAAAATTGTTACGGGGCTGGATGTGTGCCATTTGTGTTTGTAAACTGGTAACGTTTTTTTTTAGAAAAAGACAGAAAAAAATTGAGGGAGGGCGGGAGGTGCTCTTCAAACTAGGTAAGACACATCATTTTATTTTATCGAGCGGATGTACGCAAGGTAATGTTTACCAACTTTAATAAGCAGCAAAGTAACGCCTGATTCTATTATTTATTCTAAAAAAGAATAAGAAGAAATAAATCTTCTCTACGCAACTATGTTCTGTGAATTGGTAATTTATATCTACGTATAACTTATCAAACAGATCCCAAATATATAAACGTGTTCATTTAATAACACTCTCACAATAAAATAATATATTACTTTTTTTATATAGGATAGAGTGACAAACGAGTACCTACACAGTCAAACTGGTGTTAAGTGGTTGCTGTGGCCCATAGAAATCTACATCTAATTTGTGAATCAAAATGCAGATGCGTTGTCACCCGTGAGGACTAAGATGGAATGCCTCTTTTCCAGGAAAAAGGGTCTCCGGTTCTCTACACTCACCATACGAAACACAGCAGTGTTAAGCTGCTATTTTACGCTGGTATTTTGTGAGAGCGTGATCCTAACCTGGTCGAGCCGACCCATTCGTGCCACAACTATAATACTAATATAGCTGCAGAATGGCTCTACCACGTATAGAATATACTCATCTTAAATGTTTCTCATCGGGTTTTTTTAAATATTTAAATTTTATAAAATAGTTACAAAATAATGAGTGCATCTCTAGAGTTTCATGTATTGCATTATGATAATGTGCCATTTTCAATGAGCGCATCGTGGTCGTGCCCGGCAGAGTACACGTCCTCCCTGGCGCCCAGGCGTACTTACTAACACAAACGTCATACACAGCAGTAGGTAATACATTCAACTTTACATCTTACTGTATCAAATATTATAGTTCAAATTACCTAACCATTTGAAGGACGTAAAGTGCACAAAGGTCTAATAAAACTAAATGCCAATCGAAACAATAGTGCCTATCTTATAGAGTCGAAGATAGAATATTCCCCCTAATGGGGAAACATTTCGTTGAGATTCGATAACATTATTTAATTTCCATAATACGACATGCAAGAATGCTGTATATTAATATTTCCATACTTTATTATGCTATAAACGTCGAATCTGACTAACCTAAAAGCAATTCGGATATGTTTATTAAAAATATTTGGGATTCAATCACGTACGTATGTGGGATGTGAATTGATTTTTGTTGTAATAAGTTCTGCGATGGCAGCTCCATTTCTGTGCTACAATACAATGGAGTAATATTAATGTATTAGGAACTATTGTATAACGTCCTAAATCTATGCGAGAGGCCTATGTTCAGCAGTGGACTTTTGATAGTTAAACGGCTCCGTGGCGCAGTGGCTTAGCAATGAGTTGCTGCTCTGGGGGGCGCGGGTTCGAATCCCGCACGGAACAAGTATTTGTATGGCCTACAAATAATTGTTCCGGGTCTGGATGTTTGTCCTTGTGCAATTTGTGTTTGTAAACTGCCTCCACGATACAGGAGAAAATCCTAGTGTGGGGGTAACGTTTTTATAAAAGAAAAAAAAATTTAAAAAAAATATATAAAAAAAATATCATTAATACAAATTTGTTTAAGACCGGCCCGAAAACATTGCAAAAAAATTAAATATGCATTTATTTAATAAATATTTTACGAAAAACTTTTTCTTTATGTAAGTAAATATGCCTGCGGCTTCACCCATGTGGAATTAAGAGCATATGCAGCCTATATTCTTCCTCTGGATGCAACTCCTTGCCAAACTTACGAATCTGGTCAGCAGGTAAGCATGAAAAGGTAACAGGCAAACAGGGAGACAGAATTAGCTGGTGCCCGCGACTTCGTTTGTGTAGAATTAGAACTAGCTTTCATCAATCTCCTTACTAATTAAATAAATAAAAAAAAACTGTTCATTGGTTTAGGAGAGAAGAGGAAATATGTACGTATCACAATGTAAGTAAATAGGTGAATGAGATGTAATTATTAAAGTCTGTAATAACTTATCTTAACACATTTTTCGTAAGGTACGTTTTTGGTTTTCCCATATTTTGCTAAAACATGAAGATTTTGTATAATCGATGCTCTTGAGTCACTTATATAGGAAAAACAGTTTTGCATGCCTTAAGCGCGAATCGTGCAGTTATGTTCTGCTAGGGCCTAAAAATTAAGATTCCAACGTTTTGTCGCATGAAATCGTATCTAGCAATCATATACATATAAATGACATAAAAAGCACATTGTCAGCAAGACAAATTGTTAAACTTATTTTTTTTTTCAAATCGATTAATTGCTATTTTTACATAAAAAAGTGGTTTTGGTCGCTTATAGTGTGAACTTATCAAGTCCGCATTTTGGGATAAATACGATAAGTTTTGAAAATATCAATTGTTCAACTTAATCTATTTTTTAATCTCTTCATCTATCATATGGCAAGCCATGAAAAGTTATAATTTTTTTTCGGCAGTGAACTGTCGAAATTTTCGGTGTTTAGGCAGCCTTGTATTAATTTATTTTACTAAATAGACTGCCTCACTCACTCACTTCGACGTCAAACGCCGTCGTGAGTGGATACCGTATTGGTTGTTTGCAGCGGCTCAAAAAGATCGCTGCACAAATACAAAATATTCGAAAAACAACATTTCATACATGCTTGATTATTATAATAATCAGAGATTTTTATTACAATACTTTAAAAGCACAGAATAAATAATAGTAGTACGTACTTAAAGTAATTACGACGTATATACTTATACTTAAATACGGCTTGGACCTTATGGAGTGACTTGAATGATGATATGATGATCATATGAGCATTATGAGTCGTGCACTTTTGGATTTTCCAAACTTTTTTAAATTGAAGTTTGACATAAAATTATTGGAAAATTGAAAGTATAATAGGGTTAATTAGTGGAAACGTGTATGTATTTACAAGCAAGCGGGTTGTAAGCCGCAGTTTTTTTTTAATTTTTAGCCGTTGTTAAGACGTTGTTGCCTATCTTCTGATTTGTTTCCCTCTGTCGCCTCTTAAGATACCCACGGGACGATATGGGATAGTGGATACTTTTACACCGCCATTACACGGTTTTTAATTATCATAATCATTGCTCTTACAATATTGAGTCCTAGGTGTGTAGTCGTGAGCTATTCACAGTTGTGGTGCGTCATGATTTCGCATTGACAGGACCGGAACACCAACGTTCCGTCGCAATTTATGAGAAGGCACCCAAGTCAATTCCAAAGAGTTGAGAAACTACAGACCATCATTGCGCAGCGTAGCAGCTATTTCAGAAGGGGCTACAGCAACAGCAACTTCTTTATCTTCGCGTATTTGGGCTAAATGTAAATTTAAAAGAAATGCCAATGCCTTCTGGTGCATCCTAAAAGAACAAACTACTTTTCGTTTTGTTGCACAATATTATCTAAAACGAATCTTTGTTCTGGATTCAAATGTGGAATAGACTCAGTTATTTATTGTTGTAAAGAATCCGCATCTTAATCCAGTTCTCTTATTAAATTACTGCCAACTTCCTCGGCTCTTTATGGCCTGCTCATCTCAAAATCTGATAAATCTTTTCCAGTAATACTCGTAGTTATCACTCGGTCTTCAATATTTGTTAGGGTCTCTATAGGATAAGGGTGACAAGCGAGCACACAGTGCACCTGATGGTAAGTGGTTGCTGTGATTTGTTGTAACTGTTTTATATTGTATTATTTTTAACGAGAGTAAAATTAAATTAAAGTCACGGTGACAACTTTCGAATGATTGGAATGCAAGTGTCTAGCAAGTTTCTCTGTGTTAAAACACAAAGAAACACTTGCTCATCCTAACCTCTCGTAGGGGAAAGGTAACAACGCTTATACAATTATATCAGGAGTAAACTAGGATGCAGTGTCTGATATTGGAATAATCTAATAGCAAAAAATTATTTAATAAGACCGCCCAAGAGGGAGTCGGTAATCGCTCTATTAGGGTTCCATACACATTATAATCAATTAAGCGCCCCATTTCGATATTTTGTTAGATTATGTAACTGACGCTCCACTTGTCGTAAAAAATATTAATACCTTTTACTTGTGCAACCCCTCCAGAAAAATACTTTTCTTAAATCACATATATCGGACAAAACATTATTTGATAAAATCTCTAAATTTCGGGTCCATGAACTATACCGTTTTTGAGATAGAAATCCCAAATTCTTTACTAGCTTAGCTTTTGAGATAGACTCCGTAACAAAAAAAAAACTAAAACTAAAAATTTTGAAGGTATTTTTGTAGATAAATAAAAAAGCATGTGTGCAGTTCACACGCGGTAGAAGTGAAAACTTCAAATTAAATGAAAGATAAAACATAAATATTTCACATCAAATGATTTATTTAATTTGATAATTTTCAACGACAAATTCGGCATAAAATATAAGATAAAATTTTAACTTTGTAGCAAATAAATGTTACAATCCTTATTTTTAGACACGTAGTGTATTAAATAAATCAAAAAAATATTTTCTTTCGACCTAAAATTTTTGTAGCTGTCGCAGCGAATTTAAAGTCATTTTATTAAACAAAAATTGATTGACTCTCAAAGGTGGTCTATAAATCGGTAATATATGAAATCGTGGATTGTTAAGAATGGTTTGGATATGATAATTTTATTCAACATAATTAATTTTATTTATTTGATAAATTTGTAATTATTTTTTATTTTATTTTAAGTTCTAAGTTATATTAACCATCTTTAAAACACCGCACACAGAGGAGACCCAGATAAGAGGAAACACTTTATACTGTACTAGCTGTGCCCCGCGGTTTCACCCACGTATATCACGCGACTGAGCCGCACGACATGATACCTCGCTTAGGCGCAAATTATACACAAGCGGCATAAGGGGAAAGAACGGCACAGGTGCGGTGCAAGAGTGGAACGGATAAAAGCGGCATGCCTGTACCGGGCCACTTGAGTATAATTCACGACAGGCCGCTTTCATGTATTTTATATGAAAAAGTTTAGATGCAGTGCCATGCCTGCGCCGCGATTGTGCCGTGTCTTCGCCTTATGCCGCTTCTGTATAATTTGCGCCTTATAGAGGCGTTCGATTTTCATCGGGTGGCTAGGCGATGATTGTGCGCCGAGCCGTGTTGAATTGTAATTTTTCATTATCTATGCATCCAAATACTCGTAACATGCTATAAAGAGCAATAGCATAAAATTGTCTTGATGATGAAGTAACTTTCGTTCGTAAGGATAAATATGCCATGCCTAATAATAACGCTCATAAATCACTTTTTAACTTTCAATATTTTTTGTCACACAATACCTTAAAATACCTTAGTAAATAGGCCTATGCTATGGTATCGCGAACCTTTTCTTCCATTCCATCTTCATTATTTAAGGCTAGCTGAGAGGAGAAGCCTTATGCTAGATAGCTATTTCTCATGAATCTGATTTTTATATACAAAAAGTGTTACGGCCTTCAGTTGCCCCGACAGAAGTCGACTGTACTAGGGCCCATGAGTAATACACTCGACGGGCCACTAGAGGGTTCGGGCCCAAATGGCCTATGGATAATTATTATATAGTGGCTGGATAAACAAACACAAACTAACGGAGTTTCGGAGGTAGGGTCGACCACAAGGTACCGTCAGGGGTAAGTAAATGGTAGGTGTGAGTGGTGTAAGAAGGTGTGAAAATGTAACCTGACCTCACCGATGTAATCGGGCAGCAGATCGACATGCGCTGCTCTGCCCCACAATGTGCGATCACTCCAGTGGGTGTTCATCTTATATGAACTCAAGTCTAACATTACTTAGCACAAAATTATAATCGAAGACCAACGCGATCTCCTCTCGGGTCACAAATTTTTAGCGTTTTAACCGACAAGGGCAAAATGTCTTCGTACAATATTAAAATGCCATACAAGCTACTCGTCGACGCAAATTAATGGCAGTCGAAGTTAAGTTAATCACTCAAAACTCAAAAACAGCCTCGTTGTCACGTAAACGCACGAAAAAGACAATGCAATCAGAGGCGTTCGTCACGCGACCGAACGATTGTAGCGTAACTTCCAGACTCGTCTGGACACGGCCGCCCGGTGAGACGCGCGCGGGAAGAAAAAGGTGCCAGGCGGTGACTGGTACCATCGGATGAACGCGCCGAGACGAGCGTTTTGAATGCAAGTTTTAAATGTTAAGATTTGGCCTAAACAAAAAGAATTTTTGAAATCGGAGTGGTAGTTCCAGAGATTAACGAGTTTAAACAAACATAAAACCTCTTCCGCTTTATTTTAAGACGTATAGATTCTATCTCATTTTCACTCAGGCTAAATCATATAGATGTGTATGTTTGTCTCTTTTTGGTGTCGCTTTTTCGTTTCATCGCTTTTCAAATCACAACGATACTAAAGAAGTTTCTCTTCAAAAAGGATATAAAATATATTTATACACAACATATTTAGACATTAAACCAGGGTAAAAAATGTGCTTCCCTATTGGGTATTTTTTAAAGATTTAAGGCCAATGCTGGACTACTATCTCACCTGACAGTAAGTGTTGATGCAGTAGTAGATGGTTAAGCGCACTGATTTAGCTTAACTAAAGCCAGATGCTGGCAACTTGTTCCGCTCTTTTGCTGTACGCATGACGAACACATGTATGTGAAAAATTGATTTTTCACCTCAAAAATAATTTACTTTTATTCAATATTCGGTTTTGGGTAACTATTCCATACAAAATATTTAAAAACTAGATATCTGTAACATACATTTGGACGGACACACCAATACATACAGACAATGCATACAGACAGATGGACAGAGAGACAGACGCGTCTTCTGTTAGTTTATTTTATAGAAGTAAGGATGACAAACGCGCACACAATCCACGTGATGGTAAATGGTTGCTCTATTCCATATATATTCAAATCTATCCACGATTAACAATTAAAATACAAATGCCTTATACTGAGGTCTAAGACGGGAGGCTCCAAAAAGTGGCACTGGTCTTGTGTTTCGTATGGAGGTATACGAAACGCAAGATTATGAAGATACGGTACTAAGCCGCAAAAAGTGGACCACAAAAACTTATTATAACTGACTAACTAACACACTATCACTAAATCTCGGTCGGCACTATTATCGCGTGTATGCTGTTCTCGAAAAAATAGTTAAAATAGATTAAATAGTAATCCAAATGTCTTTTTGCTCATTTTACTAATGTAACAATCATTCAGGTAAAATAAACAATCACTTGGAGTCACTTTTAATGTCTAAGGACTTTAGTTTTTTAGTTTTAAAAGTAAATACGAAATACAAAATAAAATTGACCGGCTATGTTATTGTGGAAACGGTATAGAGCACTACGATCATAGTGTGTCTTGTGTCTGTCGTTTTGTTATTGTCTCCTAGTAATAGTCCGATCTAGTATGTTGCTATTGTGCACAGTACACCACTGTACGAGCATGATCCTCTTCCAGTCTTCGTGGCAAGATCTGCACTGTAATACGCTGCTACGTGGATGTGCCAACGTAAAATGAAAGATGACAGAATGCGACATACCCACAGATAGTGAATGCAAATATACCATGGAAACATTCCTGGGTAAAAATAACCGGCCAAGTGCAAATCGGACTCGCCCATGAAGGGTTACGTACCATCGTAAAACACGTTTATAGTAGTGGAGCCCCTTTTAATTTTTCATTTAATTTATTTATTATTATTTTGATGTTATAGCGGCATTATATTTTGTTATATTGGTATTGTGGAGTTTGAGATTCAACTAGAGATTATTTTAAATACTGACATAAGAGTTCTGTTAAAACTCCAGTGACAAAGGAACTTGTAACCCAATTGATGATAAGTGGTACTACATGTCATGGACATCCCAGCCAACTGCAAAACAAAGACGGAACTCTTCTGTGGACTAAATAGAATGCTTCACAGAACGTACTTATGATTTTTTTTAAATTAATTAAATGACCTTGAATTTGCATGAAGCATAAAGGTGCAACACTCTAACTTCTATCCCACTCCTTTATGTGATGTACTTTAGTTACTAGAATAGAATAGAATAAAATATTTTTTTATTTACTAAATACACTTATTGAAATACATGTATCTTTATCTAATTATTTTAACTTTGACGAATTATTTCAATAAACTGCATAATTAGACATACCAGACAGTTCACTTTTTTTTAATAAGGAAAACTAAATACATAGATCAAAAATTACCTCAAAGAACCAGCTTGGTTTCCAAACGCTTACTAACTCACTTTTATCTATGTTTATACAAATTTAATATTTAGATATATTGTTGTGAACACCAGTTCGTTATTCCCCGTCCGTTCTTGACAGACTCTGAAAAGGGAGACATTTATCACTTCTCTGATCGCATTGATGTAGGCAGGACGTTGAATGAATGCGGTGTAATTTAAATCTCGCCCGTTGAAGTCTGGTGGGTGGTTCACCATCAATCCAGAGTAAGGGATAGACAAGCTTGCGCAACAAAGTGCTAATTATATAACATTTCTCCTCGCTCTGACTTGAATGTGAATATCCAATACGATCTGCGTTAGCGATCCCTGCTTTGTTGAAGGTTGAAGTAGAACTTAACTTACAACACAAAGCTTTTGTAATACCAGCTCGTGATTTATTATGGTTACGTGCGATAATATAAATTATTATTTAAGTACTACGCAAATATAAAATGATGATTTCCTTCGTCTGGTCGATCACGTCAAAAGTGACAATATCCAAATTATCTTCAGTGTGTGTGCAGACAAAGAGATATGCAAATCCCAACCTATCCCGTTACCGTTACAGCCTATCCACTGCTGAACATAGGCCTCCTCCATCGATTGCCTCATAGGGGGGATTTTTGCTATAGTTGCTAAGCTTGGCAAGCGGGTTGTCAACAGATTTTTTTATTTTTAGTTATTAGGAAGACGCTGCTGCCCATCTCCTGATTTATTTTCCTCTGTCGCATCTTACGACGCCCACGGGATGATATGCGGTAGTAGATGTTCTTACACCGCCACTACTCGATAATTTACATAATAATAATATCACCTGAGTAAGATACACGAGCAATAATACGTGTTTTTCGACAAATATATGCGCCTTGTTTCCTGGCTCTGAAAATATTATCTCTTACATACTCCATACAATGTCACGACATATAAATTTTTGGTATTTTTTTAAGTAATCTCATATCCACTACGCTACCGGATCATCTATACAAATAAATAAAATTAAAGTGTCTGTTTGTAATGTCAAAATTACTACTTTTTACTAAATGCATATTAAAGTATATACGGTACTAATAACAAAAATACAATTTTAAAAGTTTTTGTCTGTCTGTCTGTTTGTTGCGGCTAATCTCCGAAACCGCTGGACCGATTTTGACGGTATTTTCACTGACAGATAGCTGATGTCACAAGAAGTAACTTAGGCTACTGATTGTTCCGCGCAAAAATTCAAACCCCAAAAACACGCGGGTGAAGTCGCGGGGAACAGGTAGTATTAACTAAACTTGAAAATTATCTAGCTTCATCATATTAGGAGGTACGACGCCTTATCTGTCTAGGTGTCCGTCTGTATAGATCTCGTAACGCTCTTACACATTTTCCATGCCATATGTGTCGGCGCTGCTGTGATCCAGCCTGAAGGGTATAAAGCACCAGTATATTTACAGACTTTAATCGCGGATGGATCTAGATGTCTATGGGCCACAGCAACCACTTACCATCAGGTGGACTGTGTGCTCGTTTGTTACACTTATCCTATAAAAAAGACTTTGAGGCATTACATCTTAGTCTTCATAGCTGATAACGCATTTGTGGCTGTCCTTATTTGAAGTTGAATGCAGTAGCCACTTACCATCAGGTGGACTATTTAAAAACTCTTTTTGATTAATCTATGCTTTTCCCTGTAGTTGTGCTGTGAGATTTTGCTTCTTACCAAATTTCAATGATTCTTGCTCAGCGGGAAGTATAAAAATATGTGACATAAATAGCGCAAGTGCAAACAATAAGTCGACAAAACTTAACAATAACTTGACAAGATAACACATTTAAATATATCTATTTCCAATTTGAATTTATTTATATTGTTATTATTTATAACTTATTGTACAGTTAGGTAGTTGTTTGTTTAAATATTAACCTAGTTTCTCTTTAATAGCTCGAATACCTGGCTGCCCATAAATATGGTAGGAAGTAGTATTAGATCCTACAGACCCTAACTAAGTTACCTATACATAGCAGGACCTAACAGTCCCTAATACCCTAGCCCTACTATATAAATATATATAAATAAGTTAGATAAGTACGGGATGTCTGCACCATGAGACCCAAAGTAACAGACGGACAGACACAGAGGTTAGGTGATGGGGTTCTCGCACTGCCAGTCAAGCAGACTCACAAGACTCATCAGAGATTCTGACGGCTGAAGGTGTCTTGGCCGTAGTGACAGTGAGGTCTTACCAGGAATCTCGACGGTAAATACGAAGACGTCGTCTAGTGTTGATTGAGGATTCTGATTTTTGTTTGATTAGTATTAATGCTAAGTATTCTCATCAATAAAATAGTTACCGATAAAACAATAAGAATGAGTCAGATCAACTATAAAAAATTAAGTATAATCTATAATATTTAGAAATGTCCGCCGCGCTGCCCAAGTGCGTGTTGGCGACCTTCAAATCTCTTCGATTTTTTTAAAATTATTTCGTTGACATACAGGTTTGCTCACAATGTTTTGCTTCACCGCCGAGCACATGGTAAATCACCACTTAAAATTGCAATTAACAATTTAATCGGTGCCGACGGGGATTGAACCCGGGTTGCTCGCGTACTATAAAATTTACAACTAGCGCATATTTATTGACTATAAATAAATGTATTAAAAATTAATTTATAGTCACTAAATTCTACCTATTATAAAAGTGCTTTTATAAAAGTGGACATTATATAAACGGACTATAGTTTTTAATTAACGTTAGTTCGGTTTGAAAAAATATCTAAGTTACCTTCAAGTCGCGTCTAATATCTTGCTAAAATATGTTTTTATCGACATTCATACATTACAGCCTTTCAAAGGCCATGGCTGAGAATAGGTGATATGGGAAAGCATTTTTCCCCATTTAGTCGAACAGATTAATAACTTCCTGATGTAAAATTAATTAAAATAGTGGTTAAAATAATTTTTAATCAGAATTTATTGCTTTGACCTGCTAAAATAATTTATAGACTTCAGTTTTAAAAAGTGTCTAATTAAAAATTAAAATTAGCTATGTAAAAGCAAAATATGTTTGGTCATATTTTGCTTTTATATATTCGACTAACGAGTATGCTGTACTTGCGAACTTGCGCGGCACATTTTGCAAACCTGGTTTTTGTAATTAATATTCGTTCGTTCTTTCTTAGACAAAAATAAATAATGTCTGTTATAGACATAATCAAATCTTAAGACGTAGGTGACATCAAAACTTATGTAAAATTTACATAAAAAAATTTATGTAAATAAGAATCTAATATAACCATTTTAGTTAAAAATAAGATTATAATTACTAGGTTTCTAATTAATTTTGTCGCCGTATAGTGGCGGTTAAGTATACCTACTACCCCATATCTTCCCATGGGTGTTGTAAGAGGCCACAGAGGGAAACTGAGGCAGAATATGGGCAGCAGCATCTTTCTAATAACAGCAAAACAACAATAAAAAACTGCGGTTGTCAACCTGCTCGCCAAGCGTGGCAACTATGGCATTAAACACCCCCATGATTAAAGTTACGAAGAGATGGCCCCTAGTCCCCGGCGGCCCCGCTATTCCTAGTTACGTTGGCGACCATGGTAACGGCGGGGCAGGGGGTGCTAAGAATCTCCGGTGGAGGTTCGGTTGCCACCTAAGACGAGTCGACCTGGTAACATCTCTGAGGACTGACGACAAGATCCTGCTGGAAGAAGAGATAGACAAGTTGCGCTGGAATATTATAGCTGGTTATCTGAGATGCGAAGAGAACACGGTAATCCTCAAATCCAGCAACGGTGATATAACTATCACCGTGAGGGCGATCGTCTGTCCCAAGAAGGTGTCGGATTTATCGTCCACAAGTCTTTTGCTAACAACGTTGTAAAGATTGAGAATGTGTCGACGAGGGTTGCGTACCTTAGACTCAGAATCACCAAGCGGTATTCCATGAAGGTCATACAGGCTTACGCACCAACCTCGGCACATCCCGATGAGGAGGTGGAGGAAATGTATGAGGATATATCTAGAGCCATGTATTCCTTCAAAACCCTCTATACGGTGTTAATGGGAGACTAACGCAAAACAAGGCACAAGAGAGAACGGTAAGCTGAAAGTAGGGAAATTTGGATTAGGGCAACGGAACCCAAGTGGCCAGCAGCTTCATGGAGAAAGAGGGACTCTTTATGACGAACTCTTTCTTCCAGAAGCGGCTCCACAGGAAGTGGACCTAGTCGAGCCCCGACGGTTCGACAAAAAATGAAATTGACTTCATTATGACGGCCAGACGACAACTGTTCAGTGATGTCTCGGTGATCGCGAGGGTGAAAACCGACAGCGATCACCGAATAGTGAGAGGCACACTGAACCTAAACGTTAAGTTGGAGAGGTCACGTGTAATGAAGTCAACGTTTCACCTCCCTCGTGTTCTAATCCAAAGTTCCAAAACCTTTCAGCTCGAGCTACAAAACCGTTTTTAATGCCTAGAAGATTGCAATGCAGTGGACGATATGAATGACAACCTCGTGGAAACTGTCCATGCGGTCGGAGCTAAGTTTTGCAAGACCCGCCGCAGAAGAACACAAAATCTCTCCGATCACACTCTTAATCTCATGGCTGTTAGACGGGATATGAAGCTGCAGTCTTCAGTAGATTTGACAGCATACAGACAACTGAACAGACAGATCTCCAAATGCAGGCTGCGGGACTTACGCAACTTTAATACTGCTCGTATCATAGCGATCGAGCGATCGAGCAGAACCAGGGCTCCAAAGTATTTGCTGGAGATCTGTCTGCCAAAAAGAGCCAACTGTAGAAGCTGATAACAGAATGTGGCAGCGTCTTTTCCAGAATACTAGAGATTTTGAGTGAGATTGAGAGGTTCTATGGGCAGCTGTACACATCATCGTTGGAGCCACACGCAAATGTGAGTAACATTCCAAGAGCAAGTCTTATCCGACACTATTCCGGTTATATTTCGGACCTCAGTCTGAGCGAGATTAGAATGGCTTTCCATCATCTTAAAAACGGCAAGGCCCCAGGCGAGGATGGGATTACAGCGGAGCATCTGAAAGCGGGTGGAAAACCGGTACTTGAAGTCCTTCAAAAGCTCTTTAATTTCGTCCTCCATGGTGGTACTACACCGGAGGCGTGGTGCAGAAGTGAGGTGGTCTTGTTCTTCAAAAAAGGCGACAGCGTTATTTTGAAGAACTACAGAGCGATTTCCCTTCTGAGCCGTGTCTACGTGCTGTTTTCGAGAGTCATTAGGAATCTTCCAGCCTCCCAAACAAGGCGGTTTCTGAAAAGGATTTAGTACCATAGACCACTTACATACCCTTTGGCAAATTGTACAGAAGTCCGAGGAGTACAATTTGTTACTATGCCTGGCGTATGTGGCCTATGAGAAAGCCTTTGGTTCCGTCGAAATTTACGCGGTGCTACAGTCCCTTCAGCGGTGCCAAGTTGACTGTCAGTATATCGAAGTTCAGAAGTGTTTGTGCAGTAGGGCTACGATGGCTATCCGAGTACAGAGCCAGACAACGAAACCTATCCAACTGCATAGAGGTGTAAGACAGGGTGACGTTATATCCAGAAACTCTTCACCGCTGCATTGGAAGACGTTTTCAAGCTTCTGGACTGGAAAAGATATGGTATTAACATCAATGGCGAGTACATCACTCACCTTCGATTTGCCGACGATATACTCCTTATGGCAGAAACGCTGGAGGACCTAACCAATATGCTCAATGACTCAATAGTGTCTCCCAACGGATAGGTATTAAAATGAACATGGACGAAACGAAGATCATGCATAACGTAGTTGTTGGGAGCACTAAGCTCGAAGTTGTTGATGAGTATGTTCACCTGGGGGCTAATAGTCCGCCTAGGTATGTTCAACTTCGACCAAGAGGTCAATTGACGCATTCAACTGGGCTGGGCAGCGTCCGGGAACTTTCAACTTTCAACGCATCCACAGTGGTAGAGCCACGCGGCAGCTTTTGCTGTCGCACAGATGGGCCGGCTCGAACCGGGGTGGTACCACGACCTCACAGAATACCAGCGTGAAGTAGAGGTTTACCTCTGCGTTTCGCTTGGTGAGTGCAGGTGGCCGGAGGCCCTTTTTACTGGAAATGAGGCATTCCATCTTAGTCCTCACGGGTGGCAACGCATCTGCATTTTGATTCGCAAACGAGGATAGATGTAGATGTCTATGGGCCGCAGCAACCACTTACCATCAGGTGGACTGTGTGCTCGTTTGTCACCCTTATCCTATAAAAAAAAATCTTCTCGTCAGGTATACCTCAAATCTTGAAAACTAGACTATACAACCAGTGTGTATTGCCAGTGATGACCTATGGAACTAAGACGTGACCCTTCACTGCTGGCCGTATGAGGAAGCCTTCACAAGTCCGCTGCTTATAATGATGATGAATTAATTTTGTACCATCCCAGGCAGCGTAATGCTAATACGCACATTAATTCGCTTTAGTGCTTTAGTGTTCAAATTTAATTGGTTTTATTCGTGGCTGGTTAATTCGTGAGCTAACAGCAGTGGGAGTTATTATGGAGTGCACAAATCAGTTTCGAGTGGGTGGAGAAGCCATTACTTTAACAATTTCTTCATAATAACAGCGAAAGTAATTTTAATCTGTCGACGCAATAGATGCGAGTTTCGCCATGTTTCGTATACGTACGCATATTGAGTAGTGGTTGTTAGAAAAGTGGATCTTTATTGACCGGTGAAAGGCGTCGATTTACTTGCTATTTACCAGTATAGCTGTCCCACAGCAAAGCCAAAATCATTTTGTTTAAATTTATGTTTACTAAGGCGAGGCAACACAAAGTCTTTTCACACTGATACGCCAAGTTGTAGATGTCCGCTTGTCTATAAAGCTGCAAGAGCATAATCGCTAATTAGCATCTCGTATGTATCCTGTTATTCACTTCATTCGTAAGAAAACGTTAGTACATGTTTCTACTATTTTCCGCCTTTAGCAACACACAACGATCCATTCGCTGTCCGAGTGTATCGCACAATGCATAAGATCATTAAACTTGCAAAGAACTTCACATCTGAATGTTCCGTAATCCGACATCTTTCACATTTCTCATTAAAATTCCTATTTAACATTTAATAAAAAAATTATATGTTATTTTAAATGCTGCGTGTAGTAATGATTGGAAACTCTAGACATATTTTTAAGAATAATTAACCTTTCTATTTATTAGGATTACACAAGGTCGTTACAAAATTCTATTCAATTTTTCAAGTTTGTGCTAAATTGAAGTTTAATCATAAAAATTAGTTAAAAAAGTAATAACTACTATAGTAATAAGCCTACATACATACGTTTCAATGGTTGGCACATGCCTCTTTTAATTTCTGACAGCTTTTTAGCCCAGAAAAGAGCCCGCCATGCTGCCTCTATGCGTGTTGGCTATCATTACATGTTTTAGAAATAAATATACTCGTCTTCTTTATTTCTAAGACCGTGGAGAACGTGGTAAATCAGCATGTAAAACAATTAACAATTTGTTGGTGCTAGCGAAGATATTTCACGGGTTACTGGCAGATTGGCACGCTATGAAATTTGATTTATTATTAGTTTTTGTAAAAAAAAAAGATAAACATTAAACTTTTTCTTTAGGTATTTAAGTTTCAAATATTATTTTCACATTTTTTCGTAAGCAAAGTTACTCACTACTGAGTACTAGAACCTAGATTTGAATCCAGCCGGAATCAATGTTTATGAAAAACACAAATTTTTTCGTCTGGATCAATTATTCGCTGTTGAAGACACTGTTTCAATTATGCACATATGCATTACATTAAATAAGTACAGTACAGGACTACTTGCCTGGTTATTTATCTAGGCTTAAACTTTCGATGGCATTAAAACGTAATTGCCGCGGTTGATGACCAGGAGATCTTCATCATTATACGTGGTAGAGCCATGCTGCAGCTACATTAGTAGTATAGTTGTGGCACTAATGGGTCGGCTCGATCGGGGAAGAACCACGTTCTCACAGAATACCAGGGTAAAAAAGCTACACAACAATGCTGTGTATCGTATGGTTAGTGTAGGGAACCGGAAACTCTTTTTACTGGAAAACAGGCATTCCATCCAAACAGGCAGTCCGCAAGGGTGACAACGCATCTGCAATTTGATTCTTTATTGAGAGTAGATGTAGACGTCTATGGGTCACAGCAACCGCTTACCATCAGGTGGACTGTGTGTCGAAAAGACAAAGGAGAAGAAGACGTCTCCATACATTCTTGGGCCCAAGTGTTAACAAGATGAAAGTAGGACCAACTGAAAGCGTATATATAAACAATTCATAGTTGAAAATATGGCTAGATTTGTCAATCTAGGAGCTAAGTTATTGTAGAATAACTAAAAGTGAGATTATCTATTACCTACACTATAAAAAGTGATTTTTCACTATTATTACACTGTAACAGGCTAATTTTCACTATAATTACTTACAAGATATAAAAGCGGGATCAGTATCAAATCAGCAAAAATGCTGTTGGTTAATAATGAAACGAAATGGTGAAACGATTAACGAAAGTTAAAACAACAACTATGTGAAGTGCATATTAGGGATATCGATCTGAGATCGATTACTTGTATATTTAGTATTTTTTATTATTATTTTGTAGATATGTATGCAATTATTTCTTTGTCTCCGTAACATAGAAAAATAATTGAAAATAGATATTAAAATGCTCAATTTAATCGAGAATAGATTATATTGCGCTTTATTCAAATCGAATCGAAAATCTGTCTTTTTCTTTTAAGTAAATAGTTTGAAATTTGAACTGTCAAGTCAAGTTTCAAAATAAGAAGTCCTCTATTGGAAGATAACGTTCAGAAACGAAGATTTCACCAGTGTATTCTTTATGGTAACCAATTTATTGCCATAAATAATACACTACAATTGATTTTCTAACTTATTTCTTATTTTATTGTTTTTTCGAATTCTAGATTGTAAAAAGAGCTACTTTTTCGTATTTTACTTCATAAAAATATGGTCAATTTTTTAAACCAATTGGTTAACTTCAGGCCCAAAAATCCCATTCTCCTTTGTTCTCTTCCACAAGTTCGCTTATCATTCACTAAAAGATTCTTTTATTTCCTGGGTCCGTTTCTTTACAATAAAATAAGTAAATAAGCGAAAAATATCCTACATATGGGTTACCATTATATAACTGCAAGAAGACTGTCCGCTCATACCTTCAAAACACATCTTATGACGAAACAGAAAAATGCCTAAACTGACTGATTATAAAATAACTAACCTGATTTATCTACTCTCTCACACAAACACACACATCAACACGCAATCACGCACACACACACACACACACACACACACACACACACACACACACACACACACACACACACACACGCACACACGCGCACACACACGCACACGCGCACGCACACGCACACGCACACGCACACACACACACACAAACACACGCACAAACACACGCACACACATACATACGGATTCATTTCTCAACTTTATAATTATAATTTGTATAACTAGAAGTTGATATAATTGTAGCACTTTTAACTGTATGCATGTAATTATTATATACATAATGTTATGGGGATTGAGACTGTTACTCCTTAATACAGGTTATTCTGTAACCTAGCTAGGAGTTCAGGGTTACATCCACTAGATTTAAGGACATATTTTATAGATAGTACAAACAATGTAATGTCAAACCCATGTACTACAATCACTTTAATATAAATAAAGTTATTCTACTTTTACTTTTGTTTGAAATTATCCCAAATTTAATGTGATTTATTGTCAACTACATTTTAGCCTACTGATTGATCGTAGCGAATGTGTGCGTGCACAGTTAAATCAGTTTAAAATAATGCATTACCACGCATGGCATGCCTTTATTACTTATTTTGAACCTTCTCTACAAATTTGGCCGGTTATTACAAAATAACTCGTAGATATATTACTGCACGACAAGCTTCAAATCCCGCGCCTACGTCACAGTGACCGAGTGAAGCCGGCTACAGTCGAGTGTGTGCCTGCTGTACTACCATAATATGTCAGACAAAGATGTTTTATAGGTCTCTTTGATGTCAGAGGTGTCACAGACAAGATTGGCTACATCTTGAATCGAGCTTCTATTAGAACATTCTTCAAGCCACCGAAGAAGATTAGTCAGTTCTTACCATCCGTCAAGTGCAATATATCTCTACAAGATGCGGGAGTGTACACACTTGATTGTAAATGTAGTCTCTCATATATAGGGCAAACAAAACGATGTATCAAAACCCACGTAAAAAAACGTATAGCTGACGTGAAACATCAACGTTGCGGGAAGTCTACAGTTTGTGATAAAATGCTAGACGACCCCCGCCATTACATTAGATTTGATAAACCACAAATTCTCGTGAAAGAACATCGATTTCTGCCAAGGATGATACGTGAGGCTATTGAAATTAAAAACATCCTAATTTCAACAGAGAGGGCTGGGTACTACCACCTGCTTGGGATCCTGAATAAAATTAAAACTAAACGCAGTAAGTTCATTCTGCGTAGATCGGACCAAAATTAATAATTAATAAAGCTGAAGGTACTCCGGGTTAACTCTGACATCGGGAAGTCAATCACCTGCGTCCCCGTGACCTGGGTGCTGTAAAACACCCGAAACGTGGGGGAATTTAATAAAAATAAGTTAATTAAACGCAATAGAATCCGTAAAAGTAGGTTTATTCAATCTGTAATATGTTAGTATTAAGGTAGGTAGGTAGGTAGAGTCGTCTAACTAAAGTCCTGGTCAGAACAACACGCCTCTCTCTCATTGACACCTTACTAACATTACATAAGTAAACTATCTCGTACTCGTATGTGGACTTGCAATTACGAATCCGTCTGCTAAGCTTGGCGATCAAGTCTTTCCCGTTACGAGGGAGACCAATATTGAGCCGTGGTCTGTTAGGGCCTGATAAAGAATATTGTTGTATGAAATCAAATGTAATATTATTATTTCTTTTATGATTTTCATGTCTTTGTTAATATGATCAGATAATTTTAAAAAAATAAACAAAGATGATATTAAAAGGAAAAACGAATATACAAATCATAAGCAAGGTAGAAATAAATAAAAACAAATTTTAAGTAATAATACAATATGTATTTTTAGAAATTATACAAGTGATCAGTTTTATGACATCATAATAATTTAAAATTAAAAATGTTGTACAGCCGACTTCAATATAAGTTATTAAGAATAATTATAAAACTATTGGCGTAACCTTGATCAAATTCATATGGGACCACACGACATGTACCAGCTTTTAAATAAAAAAAGAATCATCGAAATCGGTTCACCCAGTAAAAAGTTATGAGATAACACACATAAAAAAAACATACAGTCGAATTGAGCACAGTCTCCTTTCTGGAAGTCGGCAAAAAAACGCCATTACGCAATCGAATATGATATTTTAAACATTTCAAATAACATTTACAAAGGTAAAATGGTCCACTGATTTATTACCCAAATGTCGGGTAAAAAAGTCATAAAATTACAAACGATATCTTAAATTAATATTAAGGTAATGACTGAAACATATCTAGGTGGGATAACATTAGGACTTGAGTTTAATTAATAAGATAATAGTTTTCTTACACTTATAAAATTCAATTTATATTGTAACTACATTATTTACATGTTGTTTCAACCATACAACAAAAAAAAATTAACAAGATATTGAACTTCTTCTTGATAATTGAGTCTTCGAGTAAGGTCGGTTGAAATTAAATATTGAAAAAAAAAACCTTATCAAGCTATTTTCATTTTCAAAATAATGCAATAATTTGCACAACTATTACTATGAAGCAATAACTTATTTATTTCATCGTTAAGTGCTATGGAAGCTATTAATATAAATACGCCATATACACAGAAATCATCTTAAACTTTTTAATAGACGACGTATTTAAAAATAAGTGGTAAAATTAAAAATTGTGTACAGCTGACTTCAATATAAATAAAATGAGAACATCATCAAATTAGTCGCAGTCAATTAAATACCCATTATTAAGGATAACTCAAAAACCACTGGTCAGATCTTGATCAATTTATATGCGACCACACTCATGTGCACAAAGCACCAGATTTCAAATAAAGAAAGAATCATCAAAATTACATACAAAAAAGTACTGAGGTAACACACAAAAAAATACAGTCGAATTGAGAACCTCCTCCTTTTTTGGAAGTCGGTTGAAAATTGTGTTCATTAAACTATTTTAATACAACACAAAGACACAATCATATTTAGTTTACACTTTAACAACGTTTTTATACTTATATAACTTAGTGATAGATAATCATTTCACAGCTTTCAAAAATTCAGAAATAATATAACTTGAACATTTAATAATAGAAATTGGGACAAATCTGAACATTGTTACAAAGTCATCATAACGTGTATTAACTGTGGTAAAAATAATTCAACTATTAGAAAATTGCAAAGGCACCATTTATAATGCATATAAGTTTGATTAAATATTACTCCTTAACAACTATATATTTGAATAATATTATTTTTTGCAAAGGAAAATTTCAATCTATCTTTAATAAGCCTCGTACCAAAATACTTTGACCTCACTTCATTTACGTACTTCCAAGCGTGAGCCGCTTTCCACCAACAAAGTTTTCTGCGCCGTGCAGAAAGAAAAGAAACTCCTGTCTCGGAGTGAACAACAAGATCCAGTAATAACCATGATGAAGCAGATCATATGCTTAGCGATGGTCGTTTCTTCCTCACACTTTTGTTGCTCAAACCGAGAATCGTGCCAATTACCTGTAAGAAATATAAAATTTTACTTTTTTTTATAGGAGAGGGGACTAACAAGCACGCGGCTCACCTGATGGTAAGTGATTATCGCCGCCCATGAACAACTACAACACCAGGGGAATTGCAGATGTGTTGCCGGCCTTTTAAAAAGGAGTAGGCTCTTTTCTTGAAGGTCCCTAATTTAACTGAACAATTTCGGTCGTTTAGACATAATAGGTTACTTGTGTGTAGGCGGTTGCTTTTGGCTAAAAGTAGGTTTAGTAATGTCCGAATAATAATCAAAATAACTTTGAACTCTTTTAACTTTTTCAAAATTCGAAAGCACCTGTTAAGTTAGGGTATTTCTATATTATATAAATTATTTGCACTTTATCGAAAATTCATGGGTAATTCTAGTAAGTAAATAAGGTAAACCTAGGTTTAGATTTTCTACTGGCATTACCCACGATTCAACCCAAAAGTGCGCACTGCTCCTTTTGTACTTAATACTGTTAGTACTAGAGACGAAGGAAAGAAGATAAAGCTCTGATGAGTGAACTAGGTAACTACTAGTGTTATAGGGTTTGTGACGTCTTGACGATTGAGTAGGCTTGCGGTGCAGCACAGACAACGGTAGGACCTGAAATGAGATGGATAGTTTTGTACGTGCGTGCGTTGTTGCGTGAGTTACCTTGGGGTGGAAATATGCCGCGATCTTGTGTCACACAACTTCTCTCATTCTACGAATGAGAAAGTGTTAAAAGTAGTATGACGTACCTTAGAGACGGAGTATACAACGAGCTTATGGTGTGCGGGCATATCACGTACAAAACGATGTGTTAAATGGTTCATTTGGATCTTAGAAAGAGTATAGGCGGAGAGCTCACAGCATGGCGCTGGCTGCGGCGCGAGGAACGCGACAATATTGTAAGGCGTGTAACGTACCTTGGAGACGGAGTAGGCAGCGAGCTTGCGGCGCGGTGCGGGCAGCAGCAGCGCCAGCGCGCGCGCCTCCCGCAGCAGCGCGTGGAACGCCAGCGCCGCGCCCGCGCTCGACTCCGCCGCCGACACCTCGTAGAACTGGCACCCGAACCGCAGCGACAGCTCCTGACCCTCCTCAGCTTTGACAACCCTGTTATAATTTGACCCTGATTAATATTATTTTCATTAACCTCTGACCGACAACCCTATAGTCGGTTATTCCCAAAAACATTTATTTCATATATCTTTTACACGAAATATCACTGTAAAATGATATTTTTTCGTAAACCCTTTCAAAACTACCTCAACTGCCTTCCAGCTCTTGGTGGATTTGATTTTTGTTTTGTAACTGATACAATTTTAACTTGCTGTTTTTTACATTTTACTTAAATAAATAATAGATGACTGTGCGTAGTTTTGCCGCTATATTGCTATTCATTGTAAAATATATTATATTCATATCATCGTTAAAATATTAGTTTCATTATTCATAATATCTTACTAACCTCGCATGTTCTAAATCTCTCTTGTTCCCGAGTAATGTCACAGCAGCACAACTAGGAAGCCTTGTTCGCTCTAATAGAGAAAGCAACTCGGATGCTGCCAAGAATGAGCGTCGATCGCAAACTGAGTAAACCACAACGAAAGCGTCGCCCCAACGAAGGTGTTCCGCCAGACATCCTCGTTTCTATTTAAGAAATTAAAAATTAATTTAAAAAGAAAAATATATTTCAATAAACGTAATTAAACAGCATATCAAAATGCTTACCGCACAACCACATGTATCCAAAACTTCTACTTCTGATGTGACTCCGTCAAATGCAACCCGATGTTGATATAAGAAATCTGCAAAACAATTCATACCTTCAGTACATTACAGACTCTAGGACAATAGCGTGGCCTGGTTGTAAGAATAGAATACATTAGAATAGAATAGAATAGTATAGGAAAGGGTTAGATGGGATTGAATAGAATAGTGTAGAATAAAATAGAATAGAACAGAAGAGAATAAAATAGAACAATTTTAATTGATATAGATTATTACTAAATACTTTTTGAATGTAAATTTTTTTATTTACCACTGGTTCGGAAAATACCCCTATACTGGTAAGAACTAGCAAGAAGGTCAGCGGGTATTAAATACTAGCTGTTGCTCGCAACTTCGCCCGCGTGTAATTTAGGGTTTTAATTTTTTTCGCGGTATCTTATTATATTTCTAAAATTAAAGTAGCCTAAGTTCCTCATTATAACATCAGTTATCTGCCAATGAAAGTCCAATCAAAATCGGTTCTGCCATTTTGAAAATTGGCCGGAACAAGCAGACAAGACAGACAAAAATTTAAAAACTTGCGTTTTTTGTTATATGTACCGTATATACTTTCATATGCATTTAGTAAAAAGCTGTTATTTTGACATTACAAACAGACACTTCAATTTTATTTATTCGTACTTATAGATTACCGATCACTGGTCCTGGGCTGAATTCTCAGACGAAGCCAACATTATTTATGTTTGTATAACACAAATTGTTAGTCTGGTTGTATTGTGGTTATTCTCATACCACTGACACCGCATTTCAACCCTATTCATATCTTTTCTTGGAAGCTTATATCGGGCACGAGTAGGCTAGAACACTGTTGATATATTTTGCACAGTTGACTTCAGCGTATTATATGCAGAAGTTTTCGTCGTGGATGCAATTGTTGAGATGAATATCAATCTTAATTGTGATGACTCTAATGAGTAATAATTATTGGACTTGGGATAAGGTTTATTTTCTCTTAACAGTTACTGTACAAGTCCATAGTATTATATAAGCAACAACAGATAAAACAAAAGGAACAGGGCGTTAATAGTAATGATCTGAGATCACTTAAATTGTATTCCAATATTTTTCTTTTTGGTTACTTTATTTACAACTAACCATAAACACAAATATTTATGTAATAAAAATAATAAAATGATAATTGACATTGATTCAATATGAAATAAATTATCGTAATCTCGTTGTTTTTCATTTAAAATTTTTACGTAAAGTCAACGGCCGTATGATATCGGGCGCCGGCGTCGCTCAGCCTTGGCAATCCGCTTCGCCAATACAGTTGCCAATAGTCACAAATAAACTCTTACAATGGCATCCAGAGCTTGGCATTAGAAACAGCAACCCTCTTGGAGGGCCCATCATCGAACCTATTAATATCTGCCTGCCGCATATTACTAATAATTATGCCCATACAATCTCGAATACTTATTATAAGTTATGTCAAATGCCAAAACAATAGCAATATGAATTACAACAGTTATACTCACCGCCAGTGGAGCTATATTCTCCAATATACCGCTTTGTCAGGTATCGTACGACGATAGCTGTAACAAAATAATTAAAAATTAAAAATTTTGTACAACCGACTTCAATATAAATTATTAAGAATAACACAAAAACTATTGGCCAGACCTTGATCAAATTTATATGGGACCACATGTGAAGCACCGGCTTTCAAATCAAAAGAGAATCATCGAAATCGGATCACCCAGTAAAAAGTTATGAGGTAACAACACACATAAAAAACATACAGCCGAATTGTGTACCGGCTCCTTTTTGAAGTCGGTAGAAAAATATAAGTTATTATTTTACCGTGAAGATTTAACAATTTTTAAATTAGGTTTATTCAATAAAGTCGGCAATAGAAATATACCGCCATGTTCTACCATAAAGTTATAATTAAGAATTAAAATATTCTAACTACTTTGTACTTTGTGAGAAAGAATCTATTAAATATGCTACTCGCATAATAATTATACTTTAAAATTAATTCATAATATGAATAGATGTGAAAGGCATCTAAAGAGGATAAAAAAATCAATGTTATTGGTTTTATCAAAAAATTATCCGCACATTCTGTCTACGAAAAAAGTCATCTATCTAGTAGTAGGTGCAGTAATATTGATATCATGTTACAGGTGTGTAGAAAGCAAAGTTGTTTCTGTAATGGTTTATATTTTATCTCTCAATATAAAACATATCATATTTAATGAAATTCTTGTTTGTAGTAAGTACTACAGGGAAAGCTGCAATTAGCAACTAAACGGCAAAAGGTGTTACAAAAGTTGTATTTCTGAATCAATTTATAACTACAAGTGTCAATTAGAGGGAAAGCAGACAAAGGGTTTTGCGTTAACACTAATGGTTAAACTGCGACCATTCCCAATTAAGCACTAAAACTGTACGCGGCAATTATCTCTTAACAGTTGAAACAAGTAACTATGCAAATTTCATCTGAAACCAATATATGAAGACAAAACAATGCAAAATAAAATCTTAACGACTCAATTTCTGATTTTCTAGTTATATATTATACATGGTAGATCCACGCTGCAACTATATTAGTTGTAGCATGAATAGATCGGCTCGATCGAGGTAGGACCACGCTCTCACGGAATATCAGCGTAAAATAGCAGCTTAAGTCTCGTGTGTTTCTTATGGTGAGTGTAAAGGGACCATTTTTACTGGAAACGAGGCGTATTTTTTATAGGAGAGAGGGCAAACGAGCATGCGGCTCCCTGATGGTAATTGACTACCGCCGCCCGTGAACAACTGCAACAGCAGGGAAATTGTAGATACGTTGCCGGCCTTTTTGAAAAAGGAGTAGGCTCTTTTATTGAAGGTCACTAAGTTGTATCGGTCCGGAAAAATTGCTGGTGGTTTTGGGATTCCACAAGGGAGTTGTGGACCGCCAATCATCCAGATGGTATGGATGGTATCGCGAGTTTTGTCGCGTTACCGATGGTGAAATTGAGCGGCTGGAATTAATCCGAACAATTCCTTAGTGGTAGATGCGATAAAATATGCAAAGAGATGCAACATCTCTTCACAACACCAGTGAATCGAGCCGATCGAAAAGGACTCGGTCGTCGACGATTCGAGCCGCTCTGCACTGGATGCGGTCAAATGGAAGGAGCTGGCACTGGGAAGCTCCAGCCCAGAGATGGGAACAGTATTCCATGTGAGACCGGACGTGCCTCTTGTGAAGTTGCAGGCGGTGTGCTGGCATGAAATACTGTCCCGCTCTGCTGAGCACGCCAATCTTTTTAGAGGCCAATTTGGTCTTCTCTTCCAAGTGACCACGAAACTGCACGTCACTCGATATGTCGACGCCGAGGATTCCGATACTGGCCAAGGCAACAAGGGGAGTGCCTTGAAACTGAAGAGATACAACAAACGGATTCTTTTCTGCGGTAAATGCGGTAAATCTTTTAAAGGTTGACGCAAAAAGAGAGCCTAAAAGGTCGACTTTCTCTTTTGCGGCGTGGGCCAGTGAGTCATCCTTCCTGTGCAGAGATGGTGGTGATGGCTTACAGAAATTCCCTTGAACAGCCTTGGCGAGAGACCAGAATGAACGGGTTCCCGAAGGAAGGCGAACTAATTTCTCGCCAATTCTGCCAATGTGCTCATACTTTGCCTTGGCAATTACTCTTTTGAAGGACCTGGGGGCGAAATTATACTTATTTTTAAGCATGCTGGTGTTTACATCTCAAGCCGCCGAAGCCTCAGCCCGGGCCCGATAACACTCCTGCCTACTGCGTATTTTATTCTTCAGGAGTGACAACTCATCTCCATTTTGATGTGTAATCGAGGATAAGCCTTACCTTAATAAGGGTGACAAACGAGCGAAGGTCCACCTGATGACCTTCGCTCGTTTGTCACCCTTATTCTATTTATAATAAGGTTGCTTAAAAATTTCTTACTAGTGTAACTAAGTGTACGTTGACAATTTTGTTGTATACGGTTTTTGCTGAAGTCTGAACAAGTCACCACGTTTTATACGTGGTAGAGCCATGCTGCAGCTATATTTCTGGTATAGTTGTAACACGAATGGGTCAGCTCGACCGGGGAAGGATCACGTACTCACAGAATACCAGCGTAAAATAGCAGCTTAATGCTGTTGTGTTTCGTATGGTGAGTGTAGAGAACCGGAGACCCTCTTTACCGGAAACCGAGGCATTCCATCTTAGTCCTCACGGGTGACAACGCATCTGCATTTTGATTCCTAATCGAGGATAAATGTAGATGTCTATGGACCATAGAAACCACTTACACACATCAGGTGGACTGTGTGTTCGTTTGTCACCCTTATCCAATAAAAAATAAACACAAGGGTCTAAAAACCGCTTAATGTTCAATTTGATTGTATATTGCCGTTTTCGGTATTCTAGGTGCTGTTATCCAAGAGGCTTTAACAGTTTTATCGGTCTCAGAGTAATATTATATAATGGCATACATTGCAGTGTGGTACAATTGCGGCATAATGCAATTCAATGTCCCATTAAAACCATAAAGACTTTAGGCTCGTGGCGTCCGACAATAGAATCCGCAGAATACTCCAACTGCCGACGAGGGGTAACGAGTAGCGACACGATCAACAGTTCATCGCTCATGAATGACAGCTGTTTCTTTGTAGAAGGGCCTATTGTCCAGCTGCAGACTAAAAAGCGTTTGTACGATTGTACGGATTCCCTAAATATATCGTTACGCCTACCATTACGTACTGTGTGTACGGATATAACTCTAGGATATTTGTTCATCAATGTTTACCTTATTGCTAAACACTGTAGTGTTTTATTTTTATTTTATAAATAACATGCACTAAATGGTTTTCAAAAAAAAATCACTCATTTACCATTAATAATAATTTCAAATACGAGGGCCATCCAGGAAGTTTGGCGAAATTATTCAAGTTTTTATTTATAACTAAATCTTTTCCCGAACTTTCCACCAGCTACCCTACCAACGAGTAGCTACCAATTTACCCGAAATACTTTTTCAACGAACTACTCGAACGCTGCTGACGCATCTATTGGCGATAAAAACTGTATTTCTTTCAGAAGATTTTTCATTTTAAAACTGTTTTAAACACTGAATGCTCGGACGTGTTTTCACAGTGAAGCTAGTGCTTAGATGTTTGTTGCTTACAGCAGTGAACTCTTCTGGCAAGCAGTTGGTAGTATATAATTCATCATTAATGCAACTTCGATTTCCTCGATGCCCTGTTAAAGTGAAAAAACTAACAATCAAAATATTCACTGCGCTTCTCGATCGCTTCACTTTGGTAGGCGTTGGTGCATTTCGAAACAGCTAAACGAAAGAATATAATTATTACATCTTAGGCTAAACCGTTTACTGGCGCTTTGTTTCTGGGTTGTATTGATAAATCCCACATGCATTACCTTAATAAGATATGTAATAATTGCGTACACACGTCGAAATGGGTTTGCTTCAGCTTAGTAATCATGTCACGGCACCATACCACGCGGGCTTACATCTGAGTGAGGTTGTGTTGCACGCAACGCTAAACTATCCTCCTCATGTGAAGGTATGCGCATAAAATCGTTTGCTTAAATCCGAAATCTAATTTGCAATATGCGCTCAATCAAGTTGATATTACTAGCACGTTTACTTACGTAACAGCTGTCAAGCGGCTACAACTTCTTTTTTCATATTTCTAAGTAAGCTGAACGTACTGAAATTTGTTATACCACCGGTACACGGTTACCTTAGAAGGGCCGTAAAAATCATCGCCTAAAATTTTTCTTGATGCAAGTCAATATTTCAATGAAAGCGGTAATACCTAATTCAATTTAGCTCGTAAAAAATTGTGAAAACAAATTTGAAAGTAGAACCTTTGTATTTTAAATAATCGTTTTAATGAATTTTAACTGGCTGAAAACTTTTTTTCGCAATCTTTCTGCGTGGCTTGTCGTAAATAATAAGCTAATGCTCTATAAACGCACTCATTGTGATATTCCACATCATAAAGTAAATCATCGTCTGTAAAATGATATCTTTTATGTACCATCTCATCAGTTCCATCATTTTATTGAGTTTATCCTAAGTACAGACTGGAATACTTCATGACAGACCAATAAACATGTCATACTATTAAATTTATAACCGAGCTTCTGTTTACGACGTTCACCTCATCTAATAGAATGCAGAAATATTGAAGCGCGTTGGCAGTGACTATTCGATTTGATATAAGATATGAAGCAGTAATAAAAAATGTACAAAAATTGAATCCATCAACCTTTAAATTGGAAACAATCGATGTGTGTTAATTGTTCGTGTTCTCCGTTATCTTTTGAGGTTGTCGAACTTGCCTTTTACGGACGCAACGGACACACGTGGTCAATTAAGTGCACCATACATATTTGGTTAGTACATATCTTGCACTCTTCCAAAAATCTTATTGTTACGCTTTTATTTGTATTGTCTCTGCTATGTGCAAATGAGAAATTTCGCTGATAATCAATAAATAAATTAATATTTAGTGCAAAAACTCACTTAGCGGTTAGCCACCGTAGAGTCTATATCACCTGAGGATGCCTCGTGTAGAGGCGAAACACGTGTCGTATTATCGTCAGTGGTGTGTCTTGCCTAGTGTAGTGGTGTTGGAATTAATATTTAATTTACAGCTTACTTATTTAAAAAAACTGGTAATCATTATCAATGATTTTTATCAACTTAACTTTTTAATTCGTTGTTGGACAACGACTTTTCTAGGTACGTTCCGGCTGAGGTGCGTTTCTTGGAAGATTTGCTTACTCTAATCAGCTAATCACGCAGATCAGGATGGGACTGGTGAGTTCTGAACTAAATAATCTGTAAAATATGAATCGATCGCCAGAGCCTGGGCCATTAATTATGCAGGTTTACCGCGTGAAATTAAGTTTCACACTTGGAAAAAAAAACTATATAGGAATTTATGCTTTAACTATATATAAATTCAATATATATATATAATTTGAATTGTAGAGCCTTTCTAAAGGAATGTGTATTAATAAAATTACATTTTATAAATATGATATCATGTAGGTATACCTAGGTAGAGGTTTTTCATTTTTGTAAATTTAAATCTTGATACACATTCCCAAAATGCTTCACGTTTATTGCAAATCCATAAAATACATGGCATTATTTATTTAAAATATTCACATCCTTTCACATTCAAAAAATATTAGTAAATTTTATTGACATTTATATATTAATGATATTTACTTATACATTAACACCTATATTTTCAACCAAAGCGAGATTTATTGCACGGTCGTTGAAGTTGTATGCTTATCAGAACATGCGAATTGAGCGTGGAGTTGGAAACGAAACACCCCAATTATACTAACAAGTACTTTCACCGCTGATAACGTCCAATTCAAGGTGATCCACAAGCACATTATTCTTTCAATGACATGTCCTCTAACCAATAAATCTGGGGTGATAAATATTGTAACACTAAGAGAAGGAACTTTTATTATAGGAGCTAAACGATATATCCTTTCATTTGACTGGTTGTTTAACGTGCCCTAAATTTATATAACAAGAAAATTAAACGGTTTGCAACAGGCGACCTTTTACTTCTTGATGTCGATAACTGAACGCTTCTTCTTTTGTAATGTATGCAAGAAATAATAAATAAACTCTTTTTGGAAAGTAAGTTAAATGTGAGTAAATTAAGCACTTTTACTTTAGATTGACGTCTTACTAAAAATAAACCTTTCGTCTGCATCTGGTGAAGATCTAATTAGAAGTGAAAGAAACTCTTGTGATTTATATGTAGAAAGAAATTTCTACAAACAGAACTACTAAAGAAGACAACGATAGAAACGAGTTGAAGTAACGGAGCTCAAAGTGACAGGACAGAATGAAAACGGTAGCACAAGGTAAATATTAATTAAAGAGAGTGATCACAATCGACGATACGGTTGCCGCTACAACCATGGTAATTGGAATCGAAGCAAGCCGCTTTACAGATTCTTAAATTTCGCGAATATCTTTAAACATCAGTTAATTTAGGTGCCCGTTTCGCTCATGCACCGGATTACAGCTACAACTTTATGACTGCAAAACTTAAAAAAAGGACAATGAAGCTTTCTCTCGATTCAATATTATAGTAACAAGTGGTTAGACCACATGCTAATTCGAATTTCTCTCACCGACCCCTTTTGACAGGTATGCAGGCATACTTCACAAAACAATGAAGTTTACTTTTATATGACCTATAAGTCTACAAAACTAACGTTAGCGAAAATCGGTCACGTCATTTTTAATGACGTTTAAAGCTTTGTAATTATAGAATAATTACAACCTCCAGCTTACTATTTAATCAACATCGAGTAAGTAGTTAAAAATTTATGTATATCGATTGTCTACGTTCTATTGTTCACTGTGAACTCTATTTGACATCAATTCGTGTTTATTATTTTGTAGGCGAGCTCAGAGACTAAAATCCAATTGGTATGTATATATTTATGTTGGGTGTCCCAGCAGACGTGTGACCGGGTGACTCACTAGCGCAGGCGATCGCCGGCATGCGGCTGAAGCCCTCTATAAATACAAAATGCAGTTGGCATTTAACCGAGCTCCCGATCTATGATCCCGAAACGCATTCTATGAGTTTTATGTCATCTATATTACGTGTTCTGATTTGCAACGTCCCCTTCTAAACTCGTAAAGTAGTTAAGCGAACAATGTTGTGTCGGTTGCATTACCTCAGTACGGTAATGGACACTGACACTAGGAATTATATTCGGTTATTACACTGAATGTTTATCCAAAAGCACTCGGTGCCCGCGGCGAGAGCGTGGGCTGAGGCAGTGCCTCAAAGATAACTGCTTAATCACATAATCAAGATGCAGGCGGGCGTGATTGATTGTTTTCTTACGTAACTGTATAATGATAAGTATTTTACTAGATGTTTGTTTCTCTAAACAAGTTATGGGCAATATGTTTTAGAAGATTTTACATTTGAATACGAATTTGAGCTTTACGTTTCGGTTTAATATGGAATTGATTAATTTTATGTTATGTTAAAGTGAAATACAGTGTAATATAAAATAAATCTGTTCCGTTATCCATTAGAGCCTATCAAAAGTCTATTGCTAAGTATAGGCTTCCCCATTGATTGCCTCATATAAGGGGATTCGCTATAGTTGCCACGCCTCGCAGGCGCGTCGACAACCGCAGTTTTTAATTATTGTTATTGCGAAGTCGCTGCTGTTTACTTCTAGTTTGTCTTCCTCTGTCGCCTCTGACGACACCCACGGGTTGAAATGGGATAGTGGATGTTCTTACATCGCCACTACACTGTCAATATGATACCTCAGTACATATGTTAAGATAAGTATTAGAGAGATTTTGCTAATGAATTAAGTAAATTTTATTCACTTGCTATATATAAAACGGAATCCGTTTTGAGAGTTCCAGTTGTCATGCAAGAATTTAATAATTTCATTATATCCGCCTATGAAGACGGATAGAATGAAATTATTAAAATACGCTGTGAGATTACAGCATCATAACGTCTAGAGTTTACAAATGATTATTGTTTTTATTTATTTTTATGTATTTTTATACACTTCGCCTACATGTAAAAAGACATGTAATTTTTTTTTCGATTTTCGTTATTTATACGAGCTATAGTAATTTAAAATGCTCTATTCATAGATCTTTTAAAATATTTATTAGGTTTCATAAGCTAATTATAGCAATCAAGATTTTGCTATCGTTACAAGTACACTATAAAATTCAAAATAGCATTCTGAAAAATCTGTGACTGAATGCTTGCTAAATATAAATTATAGACGATCGCAGTTTCATGCTACGCTGCTCTTTTTATATTTTTGTTCTGCAAAATTTTTAAGTGATTATTCCCTCAACCGCCTTTCAACTTTTCTGAACCCTCTTATAACCAACTGTTGGATGTAGGCATTTTGAAGACAACGTCAACTGGATTGCATGACTTCAATGATATGCCCAATACTTACCATCTTTTGACCAATGGTTTACAACCAATAGATAGTGGCCCTGTTTCCTGTCATCAACTTGTGGATTTTGGGTTCAGTAATTTTGATGTGTAGCCTGAACTATGTTAAGTAGCAGGGTCATCATGTGCAGGTAACCTTGCCCTCACAATACAAACATGTATAATGTAGTATTATGAGTAGCGAGTAGCTCGAAGAACGGAAAACCGATGGGGAAGAAAGGTTCTCGAATGGCAGCCTCGAACTCCCACAAGATGTTGTGACGACCTGGTAAGATATACAGGAAATCGATGGATGAGGTGGCTCAGGAGGTGGGGGAGACCTATGTTCAGCAGTGGACTTGTTAAGATGATGATGATGAGTACAGTATCATAATTTATTTTTATTCTAATTGATTGCAATGTGTGTATAAACAAACAAGAAACTCTAATTATCAAGATCGAATAAAGTAATTCGTAAAAAATGACAAAACAAAGTTTAAAACTGTTATAGAAGACAGTTTAAACAATCATACGTAACAAGTATGTATTAGATATGTACAAGATGTCCTTAACTCCTCTTACCTAATCTTTCTTTATTGTTATGTTAACGTGTTCGAGTGTTTCCCAAAAACGACATCCGACTGCCGTCCGCGATGCAATAAATCAATTTCACCCGTGTTAGCTTTCGCCAACTTATTGTTTATACTTTCTATTGCATAGGCAATAATTTATTATGAATAGTAGTAGCATTTCACGGGCTATTAAGCAATAATATTTAGTAGCCAACGTTTTATTATATGACTTCTTAGTATGCTATGCGTATGAGAAAACATCGAGACTTGCAGACTGCGCGCACACGGCTGTACAGAATCACGTATCTTTCACCGAATTTGGCTGGCAATTGAATTAATTTGTTGTTTGTGTTCCTTGTACCACTTTAAGGTGTTATGCAAGTAGTTATCTACGGTATTACGGACAAACTTAATAGGATAGTCCCACAAATACATTAAATTCACGATAATACCGTTTCTATTTATGTATAAAGTGTTTCTTAAAAATCGGTCGCATTTTTGTTATTAAAAGACAAAAACAAGATGGATGGTACACATTTAAATCAAACATATCACAATAATTAAATTGCAGCGCTGACGATAGGTACTTCCGACTTAGTTATATAAGAACGTACAGAACAACTTTCCATCAATGTTATCATATCGATACTTAGAATTAGCACCTACTTTCCTTTTCAAATAATCAAATGGTGTGTGGATTTATCCAATTCGTTATTGTTAACCTCGTTTTTATATCGTTTTTTTTTGGGTTATTCGGTTACGAGTAGTATATTATTATAGCATGACATGATTACAAAGATAATAAAAACACATTTGTTTTATCATATTGTCAATGATTGCGTTTGATAGATAATAAACGATGTCGTTGTCCCCTATTGATGAGCACCAATACCAACATTACGGCTAACAATATTTCTCAAAAAACGATATAATATGTAAATCAATTATAATGTGATGGTTAACGTACAAAACCACTTAATACCGAGTTAGAAGTTTGAATTCCAATCGAAATGAGTTTCATTGCAAACACAAATTATTGATGTTCATGTATGAATGTACTCATAATTTTATTTGTGACTAGCTGTTCCCCGCGACTTCAACCGCGTGTTATTTGGGGTTTTAATTTTTTGTACTGAACCCTAATTCTTTTTCTAAAATTAAAGTAGCCTAAGTTACTCCTTGTGACATCAGCTATCTGCCAGGGAAAATCCCGTCAAAATCGGTCCAGCTGTTTCGGAGATTAGCCGGAACAAACAGACAGACAGACGGACAGACAGACAGACAAAAACTTTAAAAATTGTATTTTTGTTATTAGTACCGTATATACTTTCATATGCAATTAGTAAAAAGCTGTAATTTTGAGATTACAAACAGACACTTCAATTTTATTTATTTGTATAGATTACCTCAGTCTCTGAAATTTATTCATCATCATCATTACAGCCATTCACAAGTCCACTGCTTGTAGGCCTCCCCCAAGGAATGCCACAAAACACGGTCCTGAGCCACCTGCATCCATCGACTTCCTGCATGTTTTACCAGGTCGTCACTCCATCTAGTGGGAGGACGCCCCACACCGTCCGCCGGTACGAGGCCGCCACTCGAGAACCTTTTTTAAAAATGTAATTTTTCTAAGTTTTTTTCTGATAAACTTAGAAATTTATTCAAACTTAATTATTATTCATTTAAGCTTATGTTTGACAAGATCAAGGTAACATATATTACTATACGCCTAGGAAGCTTTTTTATCGTATAGATATCTGTGTATTTGTGTATGTAACTATATCTATACGACATTATAATACTACTTTAACAACATTTTAAAATTTTATGAATTTTGCCACTTTTGTACACAATAATTACATAGGTGAATATCACAAAATATTTAATTAAAAAAGTCAAAATCTTTTACATTCCCATTAATAATATAAGAATATTTACGAGAATATTACACATTGAATGAAACTAATTTTACGGAGATTATCGCAATAATTTATGACCCTTAAGATATAAAATTTTATAATTTAGTACTAAACGACGAATTACATACGAAATGTCGAGAATTAAAACTTAAGCGCGATAAAATTCGTAAAAATAGTTTTATTCAATTTAATACAAATTATGATTCTACGTCATAAAAAATAACTTTTCATAAAAATTATAAGCCGACTTCAAACTACTAAAACGACTAAAATAGTTTCACATTTTAAAGTCGGTGCTAAGATATAGTGTATAAAAATAATTAAAGCCGCGACTTTAGAATATGAAATTATTTTATTATTTTTAGTAGTTTGAAGTTGGATTTTACTTTTTATTAAAAATTATATATTTTTTACTTATATGAATTGTATAGAAGAAATAGCACAAACTCAAAATCGTCAAAATAGTTCCACTAAAAACATCAACCTTATTTTGCCACGTGCACTTTTCTCTAAATTTGTATGACCCTGAAGCATGAGCTTTAATGATAAAAAAATTATTATCAATATCGACTTACAATCGACGAAGAAATTATCGCGTTACATACATACAAAAAACGTACAGTCGAAATTTTAACCTCGTCCTTTCTTAAAGTCGGCTAATAAAAGAAAATAAAATACAGCCTAAGACAAGAATATCAAAATGAAAAAGAGAGTATAAATGTTAAAAGACAATTTTAATTGCAGAAAAAATAACAGTAAAAATCCTGCTCTTTATTTTTGTATTGTTAAAAAACCTTTACTTGAAAGCAGGTGGCTCAGGACCGTGCTTTGTGGTGCTCCTAGGACATAATGATGATAATAAAGATGAAAATACTTATTTTAATTAATTTCAATCAATTGAGATTAGGCAATTTTAGATGAATTTGTGTTGAAACAATATTTGACAGTGACTTGTCTTGAAACAAAAGTGTAAACAGTATGACGGCTCCGTGGCGTGCCTTAGCTATGAATTCTAGCAATGATGTTTGTCCTTGTGCAATTTATGTTTGTAAACTGTCTCTACGATACAGGAGAAAATCCTAGTGTGGAGGTAACGTTTAATAAATAAGAAAAAATAAGTGTTGCTTATAAACTTTTCTAGCTCAATAAATATATCTAATATTTAAAAAAAAGCCACTGGGGTTTGATGTTTTCTTCCAAATTAAAGGTAAACAACGCACGTTTTACTTTGGGGCAGCGCGGCGGACACTCCCTAGTCCTAATACCCCCTCAGAAGTGACAGGAGGCCTTTGCCCATCAGTGGGACGTATAAGGCTGTAACTTTACTTTCCTTTGCACGTTTTTATAAAAGTAATATTTATAACCTATACTGAATAAAACTATAATTTTTACCATTTATCATATATTTTTGATACAAATAATTCGATATAATTACAATCATGTTGATTCACATACAAGTAATAGATAGTAAGCACTCTAAATTCGGTGTACTGACGCTGTCTCGTCTGTGCATTTTTTTTTTTGCAAACACTGTTATTATTGGATCTAGTCATGAATTGTTCACATAACAGCAAACTGAGTCAACGCTCTACCTTCTGTGTAACAAATAGTGGCCTTACAACTTCTCGCATAAATATAGATAGAGCGTGACGAGTGTAACCCGCATTCCGCGTGATTCGGAGAATGATTTTATGTCCATGAGTAATGTCCACTCCCGCCTACGGATAGTGAAGCCCAATAACTGGGTAAATCGATCCCTACCCGGCTTAAAAAGGCTTTTGTATTACACAAGGCAACTTGTTTACTTAAAGCGAAAACAAAAATGCTTTGCGAATTATATTGGCACAATTATTTGACTAATTAGATTTCATTTTCTTAAGAAGGTTAATTTAACAGGATATGTTGAAATTGTGGTCAAATTTTCTATTTGTGTACCTACGGATCGGTCTAGGGGTCGAAGACTCACCAATAAAGTTTAGAACGACTTCATAGGTTTCAGTGTTTGTTTCTGAAGAAATGAAAGTTGGATTCAGTGTTATGTACTGTTTCCTTTCTAAAGCAAATGCAAAGATGAATAATGTAAACACTAACCAAAAAAGGTTCTTTTTATAGGATAGGATGACGAACGAGCACACAGTCCACCTGATGGTAAGTGGTTGCTGTGAACCATAGATATTCTACATATATCCTCAATAGAGAATCAAAATGCAAATACGTTGTCACCCGTGAGGACTAAGATGGAATGCCTCTTTTCCAGTAAAAAGGGCTCCTGCTCTCTACACTCACCATACGAAACACAGCAGTGTTAAGCTGCTATTTTACGCTGGTATTTGGACCTTCCCCGGTCGAACCAACCTATTTGTGCTATAGCTATACTACTAATATAGCTGCATGGCTCTACCACGTATTGTTATAGTAAAAACAATGAAGACTTGTTTCTGATTTTCTTGATTCGTCGACCAGTCATCACCATCCTTTCTTGAGTTTTTTTGACTTATTCTTCATTTAATTAATAGAATCAGGCGTTACTTTGCGGAAGTCCATTATATTAAATTTGACAAAAAACTAATTTGCGCTAAGCTTACGGTGCCTAACCGCTAAGCTTAGCGGTGGTGTGTCTTTCCTAGTGTTATGGTGTTGGGAGTAGTCGTGCTGGGATTAGTGGTGACGGGGATAGTGCACGCAATTGAGGGAGGGCGGGAGGTGCTCTTCAAACTAGGTAAGACACATCATTTTATTTTATCTAATTAATTTTTCTAATAAATTTAATTAATTTTTTATCAAATTTAATTAATATTCTTCATTTTCAAAAATAACGGCGTAATAAAAGGGCATAGCATAAATCTGTCTACATCCTGTCATTACTGAATGACCCAAAAGAGACAAAAACAGCCTATAGATATTGAAATATAGCATACAATATAGCAAAAATATCGTTTAGAGTTGCAATATACAAAAGCTTTATACATACTTACGCAAAATATTTGAAAGTATAAAAATGTAATCTACTTTTTGCCTCTTTACCGCACTTATTATCTGTTCTAAAATAACTTTAAGAAAGTTTATTTACACCTCTTACTTAAACTACTTTTAAACAGCAAAGTTTTTGTTTACAGATTAAATTTAGGATGCCAGTTTATTTGTATAAACAAAAAAAATGTACTAAAAAAGAGCAGATAGTGCCAAGGTATGCACTCAGCCGCCGCATCTGCCACGGCAACCGGGCATAAATCCTACAAATTACTCCTGTTTGAATTTCGATGCCTGTTCTGTATCTTGTTTCTGGTAATCTATTTTCGGTTTGCAATCGCTGTTATGTGGGGTCAGCTCCAATCATTGTTCTACATAATATATGTACCACACAAAAACAATATATATGTGTAAAGTAAAGTAACAGTCTATATACGTCTAACTGCTGGGTCTATACCACTATATACGTCTCATTTCTGAAAGGGTTTTAGGGCAAGGAAATGTCCGCCGCACTGCCTGTTGTGTGCGTGTTGGCGAACTTCACATGTATTCCAAAATATATTTTTTCTTATTTGTCAGAGATGCAGATTTCCTCACGATGTTTTCCTGCGCCGCCGAGCACGTGGTAAACCAGCACTTAAAATTGCAATTAACAGTTTCATTGGTGCTGGCAGGGATCAAACCCGGTTTGCTCGCGTACTGTGACATTTACAGCGAGCGCTTAGCCCCTGGGCTACCACGGCTCATATAAATGTTTAGTCAGAATACATTTTTTACGAGTAATAGACTATTTCAGTTTCTTGTACAATTATTTTGCAGATTAGCGTGATGAGCGAATCAAAGTCTCTACCTTACTATTTTCTGCCGACTTCCAAAAAGGAGACGGTACTCAATTCGACTGTATGTTTTTTATGAATGTTACCTCATAACTTTTTACTGGGTGAACCGATTTCGATGATACTTCTTTTATTTGAAAGCTGGTACTACTTGTGTGGTCCCATATAAATTTTCAAGGTCAGACCAATATTTTTTGAATTATTCTTAATAACTTATATTGAAGTCGGCTGTACAAAAATTTTTAATTTTTAATTATTATCTTACATTAACAAATTTTGATGAAGAACTTTTTATTAGAATTGAATTAATTTCTCTATTAATCATGATGGTGATGACGATAACGATGACGTTCTGATGATAAATATAAGGGCACATCCAAACCAATTAATTCGTTGAAAACTCGTAACCTTAAGCTTAGCCGGCTAAACTTACTTAAGCTTTTCTACGATAATGTTCATCTGCAATAAGCTTTGAAATATTTAGCTGAATAATTTATATATTTTGAAAATGTTCACCACGGCTTTAAAGTGGATCATAGGTGTCAACTAGGGTATGCAATACCGGGATACCTGGATCCCGAAATACCTGGATTCCGCATGCATTTTGCGGGACTAATCTCGTACGAAAATATTACGGAATCCCGCTGGATTGGCGGGATTACAGAGAAGCATGGTCCATACGTGTTAATGTTCGCGCGGCGGCGCGTAAACTGAGCTAAGCGATGCGTGGTGCAGAGAAACAGTGTGAGGGCGCGGGGATTCCCCCGCCTTTGTTTGTGTACTTAATATTTTGCCAGTTACAACTGGTGATTATGACGTTACGCAGTGATTTTTTCATAGAATATTGATTTCTTTAGATAAATCTGAATAAACTGAGAAATTTACAGGTTTTGTATTATTTAATGAATGACAATAATGTCGGAAAAAGTGTATAAAGACTTTTGTGGTATTATTCCTGTATGGAAGTACTTTTTGAAAGCCGAAGATTCACAAACCGCAAAATGTAAGTTGTGTAAATCAATAATTAAAACGACCGGACGTTCGACAAAAGGTTTACATGTGCATCTAAAGTCAAAACACAAAATTGACAAGGAAAGCGCATCAGACGGGAGCGGAAGTGCTGCAGCTTCTGCAACTACGTCAACGTCCAGTTCCTCGACATCGACTCATTGTGAAGCTCAACCATCAACCTCGGCAAAGAAGCACAAAATCACTGACCATTTTCCAAGTGCAAACAGTGCTGTAGAAACGAGGGTATCACGCATGGTGTCAAAAGATGGTTTTCCATTCCGGGTTTTCTGCACCTCGTCGGATTTACGAGACCTTTTTAAAGCCGGGGGCTATAAGTTACCAAAATCGCCTAATTCTATCAAATTAATGGTTATGCATTTCGGCACGACTGTAAAAATTACCATTATTCGAGATCTCCTAAAGCTGAAAGAGAGCAACCACAGATTCACCCTCACCTTCGACGAATGGACTTCAACGAGAAATAGGCGCTATTTAAACGTTAATGTTCACGCCTTGGCTAATGAAAAATCTATTTCTTGGAACTTAGGGCTGGTGCGGATTTACGGAAGTCTACCTGCAGAAACATGTATCACTGTTTTAAAAGAAAAATTATCAGAATACGAGCTATCTTTAGATAAGGATGTAATCTGTATTACCACAGATGGTGCCAAAGTCATGGTAAAAGTTGGGAAACTCATCAAACCCCATCAACAACTCTGTTATGCACATGGCATCCAATTGGCTGTTTTGGATGTTATTTATAAACAAAATACATCTTCACGTAGTGGCCACGAAGCATCAAATGAAGAAATGTCAGTGCGAAATGAGACAGTTAGTGAAAGAGCTGATGAGAATTGTGACAATGACTTGGAAAATGACGAAAATGACATTTTTGATTTGTCTTTTCCTACACCTACAAGTGAAATAAACCTGACTGTGGAATATGCAGAAGTTGTTAAGAAGGTACGAAAAGTAGTGAAACTATTTAAAAATTCGCCTACTAAAAACGATCTGCTGCAGACGTATATGACAAAAGACATGGGGTAAAATATTGCTTTATTGTTGGATTGTCAAACAAGGTGGTCAAGCCTGTGCGAAATGATAACAATATTCGACAAAATAAGATCGTGCGTATCGAAAACCCTGATTGACTTAGGTCTTGGTGCAAATCATGACTACGTTTTCACTGAACAGGAATATGATGTGCTAATGGATCTAGAACGAATATTACAGCCGGTAAAATTAGCAGTCGAAGTTTTGTGTAGACGTGAGTCTAATTTGATTACTGCGGAAACTACTTTGAGATTTATTATTAGCAAACTGATAAATATTAATAAACCGTTAGCCCGAAAACTTGTTGATTCGTTGAGGAAACGTATCTCAGAGCGGCGAACTGACTTGACAGCGGTTTTATTATACTTACATGATCCACATAAGTACGAAGAAGACAAAAGTCAATTTATTTATGATGAAACATTCAATCTACCTCCAAAGAGTGTAATACGCAAAGCCATCAAAAATATAGTAGAAAGGCTAGAGTACACAGGAAGCAATGCAGTAACCACTACTCCTGTTGATGATCCTTATGACGACATCCCTCTCTCTAATCTCGAGACGCAAACGGCAGCCGCAGCACCAATGTCACTTGAAAACGAACTCGAACTGACTTTGACTAGTATCAAAAGTCCTGGCTCAACAGCCCAGCCACCTAGGTCTGGAAGTATGAGTAACCTTGAGGTTTTGATAAAGAAGGAAATGAACTATTTCGAGTCGGGTGGATTAAAAGGCACTTACCTTCAGTTCGCCTATAACGCACTTATGACTATTGTACCAACCAGCGTGGAAGCTGAGCGGGCTTTTTCAGCTGCTGGCTACCTTGTGTGCAATATCAGAAGCTGTTTAGCAGATGACACAATTAATACTTTAACTTTTTTAAGAAGCTACTTCCAAAATAATGTTTAATTATCACTGCAATTTATGTCATCATCTGTATGTCTAAAGTAATAAATAAACCATTTAAAATATACCAAAAGGCTTGTTTAATTTGGCTTCAAATTAAAACCATGGAAACGAAGTCTTTAATTTAGATTTCAGAGGTCTAGCTCCACCCTGCTGGATCCATCAAATACCTGGATCCAGCGGGACTAAGATGGTTCAATCCAGCAAATACCTGGATTGAAATTATCTTGCGGAATTGCATTCCCTAGTGTCAACCGTACCTTAATTTACTAACTAGCAGCTATACACTAAGTAGCCACAAGTAAATCAAATACACGTAAGTTTAACAACTACTGGGTTACTTTTAACTGCTGTTTATTATATACAATAAATAATTAAAGTACTTAATTTCTTTTATATCCCTTTCACTTTCATTGTTTCTTTATTTTTAGCCGATAGATTGAAAGATTTAGCATGAAAAAAAAATAACACTTTGGTTTAGTTTTGAGTGTAGGCAACACTCAAAACTAAATCAAAGTTTAGCCGGGTTATCTTAAGTTTATTATTTATACTACATTAGCAAATAAGTAAATAAACACATTTTGAAAATTTAGTGGCTTTTCTATTTCACATATTTCTTTATGTTTTATAAAACGATAACATGTAATTTTTCATCCATACATACATTTCTCCATGCCACCACATTATTTTTACGAATTAGTTCATGGAATTATTTTTAAAGCATAGTAAATAATCATATATAAGTTCACATAAACCTTAAACGTTTAGTTCTTAACGTAGTTTTGTTAAAAAAAAATTCCGAGCGCGTGTTCGGTATAACTATCTCATTATTTGGGTACCTACATGAAGTAATTGCACCACTTTCATTTTGACACTCCCACAGACGTTCGTGAGTTTCATCGACGACAGGCTAAGCCACGCCCACAATACTACGATTCATTTTCAAGGTATCCTCTCAAGTAGTAAATCGTTAGTAGAAAATAGATAGTAGAAAGCAAATGACCCATCTCGCTGCTCCAGTGCGTGTTGGCGGACTTTACATGTCTTCAAAATATTTTTATTCCTCACATGCAGGTTTCTCATGATGTTTTTCTTCACTGCCATGCGTGTGTTAAATCAGTATTTAAAATTACAATTAACAATTTCATTGGTGCCGCCGGGATCGAACCCCTGTTACTCGCGGATATTTGCGGCGAGCACTCAGCCCTTGAGCTACTACCATTCATAGGACTTTTAATGCTGTGTTTCCTTCCACTGCCACAATACTAACTAAAGTGATGTTACTAAAAACGCCCTCAACTTTGTGTTACAAAGAATGTTTACTATCGTTAAATTTTAATAATATAATCACACGAAAATAAGTGACACGAAGCTAATAAAAGAACAAATACGCAGTTGCGCAGAGGAATGCATTTGACAAACAAAAACATCGCATATCGTTAAAACAATCAGAGCGCATAACATCAGCTATCTCACTGATATAAGTTCTATAGAATCAGCCGACGGCCTATTGACACAGTACCACTTATCAAACGGCAGGTATCCGAGACAACTGATAAGAAGCATTACTCGCTTTAAACCTCGAGGCGAAACAAAGAACATTTCTCTTATTAAAGGCAGGTGCAGTAAACGACAGGAAGCGTTTGGTTTGAAAAGGATCTTGCGGCCTAACCTAATTATCATATCCCGTAGATCATTCATTGCTTCAAGGCATTGCAAATGTCCAACCTGTCTAGTCGAGAAAGAGAATAATATTGTAAACCGCAGTGTGGAGATTTATTAATTATAAAATGCAAAAAAGACGACGGACGAGTTTTAGACAAATCTTTTGTCATGCCTGTTCCCAAACTCATTCCATCACAACGAAAGATATAAATCTACCAAAATTACTTTAACCAAAATAAAAATAGATAATATACACCATTGCGTAAATTATTTATCGACCTAATGATATTGATTTAAAAATATCATTAAATAAATGCAAGTAAAATACTACATTACATTGATCTGAGGCAATAAAGGTCTAGAATATAGTAAATAGCTCTATAAGTTTTCACAATAAACAGTTGTATTAAGGTATCTTGATAATAATTAACTATGCGTTATCAATTAGGTTTGTCAAAGAATATGTACATATAAGTATGTAAGAATACATAATATGTGAAACTAAATCTCATCGATGCTCAAACGTAGGATAAGTATGCTTGCAAATTAAATTTACCAAAAGTCTCCACTAAATTAAACTTGAACTACACCTTCGTACTAAGTTAACAATTTCATTATTAAAATTTAATTGAAAAATGTAATTTCAGCTAATATAAGTATATCGTCTAAACTATCGCTATCTATTAAGAAACGTCTGACAGAAAGAGTTAAATTATAATTATTAAAAAATTAAATTACCCACCCAAATTACGACGATTACATGGCATAATTAATGAGATTAGGATCTTTGAAATAAATCAAAGAACTATTTCTAAAGCTATTAAAGTAATTGATTTCGGCGTCTTGTCTGTAGCGACAAAGTAAAAACTATTTATGGTGTCAGGTCCATTTTGTAATAAAATTAACAATAATCACAAATATTTTTTAATTAATATTGACCAGCAAGACTTACCAGATTTACCACAGCGTGCGCTACCAAGCACTACCACTCTTATTCGATTAACTGTCATCTTCATGAGTCCTTTATCACTACACAGTCAGTATAAATCACAATTGATAATTTGAAATACCTGGACAATTTGTGTATAAATGTTGCTCGAAAATTAAAATTGATGGCGCCAAAACTATCTGATATAAGATAGTGGACACGCGCGCACAACGCACATGCTAGCGAGCGACTGCAGTGTCAAACAAAATTGGCGCAAGCCACTCAACTCGCCTAATGGAGTGAGAAATATTTGAATTTAAATCCCATCCAGATTTTGTTGAGAGGTTACGATGTATGCATTAAGCGTATTTTAGGCATCATCAATTTTTTTGACATCAATCAAACAGGCATAACTGGTAAAATGTAATTTACACTCGTTCAATGATAACAAGAAACTACGAAAGTAGTTGATTGACAACTTTCCTGCAAAAAAATAAGTTTGCACGTATCTGCTTACAAAATGTGAAAAGTAGTAAGTACCCTTAATGTACGTGGTAGACACGACACGTTTTACGTGGTAGAGCCATGCTGCAGCTATATTAGTAGTATAGTTGTAGCACGAATGGGTCGCCTCGACCGGGGAAGGACCACGTTCTCACAGAATACCAGCGTAAATTAGCAACTTAAAACTGCTCTGTTTCGTATGGTGAGTGTAGAGAACCGAAGATCCTTTTTACTGCAAAAGACACATTCCATCTTAGTCCTCACGGGTGACAACGCATCTGTATTTTAAATCGCAAACGAAGATAGATGTAGATGTCTATGGGCCACAGCAACCTCTTACCATCAGGTGGACTGTGTTCTCGTTTGTCACCCTATCCTATATAAAAAAATGTACATTTGTTAGTTAAAGTTAAATGCCTTGACTCTATCTTTTTCATTATATTTTCAGATGCCAATGAAAAATGTTATTCCTAGATCTCATCTTACTCTAAAGTACTCGTGAGTCAAGTGCATATCTAAAACACTTCTTGTTATGCTCAAAATAAGTGTAATAGTAATACCTAACCTCTATTGAGGTACAAACAAATAAGGTTAAATCACCAGTGACATATTCAGTTAGTCGCATTCACTAATCTGACGTTAACATGATTTATGTATCACAGCTAGCAATGTAATGTTTTAGGACGATTTTGTCAAAGTTCTATCAGTATTAATATTACGGTTATTAGAACAGCCTTATCTATTCATAACAAGATAATCTTTAAATATTGATTTATATGTTACTAGAGACTTTGACTAATAAATAAAAAATAAATTTAAAATACGTTATTGAAATTAAAAATTCAGTTAGATGTTAATGGTTTACTTTACTAAAAGTTTAAATTATATACGAGTAAATGATAAAAATAAAACTATGTGTTAGAATTTTGTTTGAAATATTTCGTTATTTTTTTCTGTAACTAGCTAAATAGCTATCTAGCTTATTTTAAATTTAATTATGAATGTACTGTAGCCAAAACGGATTTACAAAATATAGGAGCCTGTTTATTGTTTTATTTTTATGTGTTTATCTTGCCGAGTCGAAATCTCATGATATCTCATGACCTATTATGTTACATATAATGTGTCTTTATTTTAGTTTATCTTCCTTTTTCTTCTTCTTTTAATTGCTACATCTACGACAAACTTTCACCACTCCATGGGTTGACTGGAAGAGAATGCCTTTAGGGTTTAAGTCCGCCTTTTGTATCCTTTTTTTCTAAGGGAATGAATCAAAGATTTTAAAATAAAAATGAAATAAGTAGATCCGATAATCTAGTTTTTAATTGGAATTGAACTTAATTAAAGCTTTACAATAATCAGCGGTGGATATTAAAATATTTGATAATTAATAAGCAGCGCAATGACGATACAAAACCATTTAGGTAGATGATAAATAGATAGAACATTCCTTAGTGCACTCAAAATACAAAGATACACATATTGCCGAAATGGCATTCTGATCCGGCTAACCGGGTAGTGATGTTAAGTTATAGAACTGCAACAAATAATAATAAATACTTATACAAGTTTAAAATTATACAGTTACTACTACATATATACATACATAACCCAAGTAGCTAAACGTTAAAACATTTTTTCTGACTCAGCAATCAAAATCAATTTCAATCAATCTGTTCTCTAACAAATTCTTTGATATTATATAAAAATTATACACGCTTATACATAAAGAATGTAATTTTGAAAACTATCGCTAGATATGATAAACATAAAAAATTTGATGTATTAATTATAACACAAAGTTTTACGACATTTAAATACCTTACTGTAGATTTTACAGCAAGATAAGAACATAAAATAAAACTATTATATCAATCAAAAATAAAACCTAAGGAATACAACAATAAAAACAGCGTTCATTCATCTCTATACTAACTTAGAGATTTCTTATGGGTTTTTAGCCTACATAGCTTTTGTTTGATTTTAATGAGGTGACTTTTTTAACGGTCCAGCTATTATATCCAATAAAGAATTTTAACAAGCTCTTTGTTAACGTTTTCTAACCACATGCGCTTGAAACGACATCAAATCGTCTGATAAAAACTATGCATCATCCAAAGACACAATAAAAATTAGAAGCACTTAAAGGATAAGACGTGTTGAGACTGCTGGATAATACCTTTGTTAATTATTAATAATATTATATTTATGTATTATTATCCTTAGTTAGGATTGCAACTAATCGTGTTATATTTTGCCTAACGACTGCTCAAAAAAGTTCAAAACGCATCGAAGTAAAAATGAAAGTACAAGTATGACGCAGACGACACCTGTGGAGTTTGTAGGTCTTCTTTGCGGTTGTGTCCCTCCCCCCTTTACGATTCCCTCTTGCCCTCATCCGACACCTCGGCATCCTATACTTTGTTTCATGAGAATAGGTAGTAAAATAATTGTTGGGTAAAATACTTAATACAGTAAAAAAGTTCTCAACATATGCGTTGAAACCTACTTGAAGAATACGTGGCTGTCTTAAACTTAATTTAAACTGAGCTTTGAATGCCTGTATATGATTTTTTTAATACGACTCTTCTCCTGGTCATAAGGAACAAACAACTCTTTGGACTTCATGTGTGCTGAAGCCTGGCCACTCCTGTTCAGGTTTGAACCCGTTGGACTACAAATTGTGGTCCGTACTAGCTGACATAGCCTGCTCAAAATGTGTCTTACATCGGGTATCTCGAAAAAGTTTTAGAGTCAGCGGAGGCTAAATTTACTATAGAGACAGTGCCTAAATCCTGAGATTCGTGGCCACAGAAATTTAAGGCCTCTAACCAAGATAAATGTGTACGTTTTATAAAATTGTTTTATTATTATTACTCTACTATAGAGTCTTTTCATGTGAAAAGAGTCATTCCACCTCAGTCTTCAAATTATGAATCAAATGTAGGGGCATCTACATTTTGATTCTTAATTAAGGACAGATGTAGACATATATATCTATGTGGACTGTGTGCCTGTTTGTCACCCTTATTCAAAAAAAAAATACACTGTTTCTTTAAAATATATTCCTTCTAATGTGTAACAGAACTTACGGTTATATTTGATAAATGTGAAACTTTATTGGTTCGGATTTTTGTTGTGTAATCACTCTAACACTTCTTAGAGGATTAAATTGAATTTTAATTGATATTTAATAGTTTAAATAATGGATTGAGACATGAACGTCAGTAAAGCCAAGAGCAAAATATTATTAAATAGTTTACACATTGTAAAATAAAATTTATTTGAATATAAAATAATTATCCACTCATTTCAATTGAACAATTTTCGATTTGTATCGCTATTAACCACATAGCACTGACTCTGCTGGTCACGAAAATCTTTTAATCAGTTTGTTAGACGCAGGATTTTAAGAATTTAATTACGATTTGTCAGAAGCCGTTATAGCTTTTAAGTTTTTGTTAAATATGTCAAAGTAGAATAAGTGATTTGACTGCTACATATATATTTTTTTTTATCTTTTAGCTACCGCTACTAATTTTCGTTGTGATAAATTTGGTTGCGAAGAGTTATTGGTCATTTATTTTCTTATCTTTTATCTTAATATTTAATATAATATCTATAATATTAAAATATATCTTTTTATTTAAAATAGTTATAATTTTATGGTCAAATAATTTCAATACTTTTTAAGTATAAAATAAATCAAACGATCCAATCAACGATAGCAGCACTACTGAATTCGTTTGATTGCGTTCATCCATAGCGACAGGCGTGACTGAGAAATCTGCTGCGGCTCCTGTTACAAGACCTACAAGGATATTATTCGGTAGCCAACCGATCTAATGTATAAAAAAATAATACACCGCAGAGTAACTTGGTGGAGCTAAATTCTGATTGGCGGGTAATTTCCTCTGTTATGGCAAGAAAAAGTAAGTTAAGCCCACTGTTATAATTTGGTCTTTTCATAAATGTAATATTGTGTTGTGCGATCAGTTGATACAAAGTCATAATGAACTGTTTTTTTAATAGCTTAGCCTTAACTGTTGTTGATTATACTGGGTGGCGATTAGGTTATCACATTAAATAACACAGTGGTATATACAAGTTCATATATATATCGATTAAAATAATAAAATAAACAATTCTACCAAAAATAAAAAATGCATCTTTTAAACAAAATAAATAGCGTAAAAATTAACACGAAATAAATCACCTTGATAATATTAGTTTAGTGACTAGAAGTGAGATGTAAAAGCGGCAACGGTGCGGCAGGTGCGCAGTGCTTACGCGGCATCGACATAGGTAATTATTTACCTACACTTTCCCATTCATAAGTAAATAGAAAAAAAAAACTAAAAAAAGGGCTATTGCGACTATGTATGTTCAAAGAACGTTATATAGGATAAGTCTTTTCATTTAATGTGATAACTTTATCGCCACCCCGTATATAATATGTTCTATATTCCAGTGTTGGAAACAATCTTTTTTTCACATATATAATTTTTTAACAAACGTCGTGATCCCTTAATTATATTTCGTTATAAGGTATCGTGTTGCAAAAGATAGTTACTTAAACTTGCAATAATTTTAGTTCCAATTAAATATCTTTACAAAGTCCATACATCCACCTTTATCTGTTATTAGTCAAACTACATTTAAAACATTTTAATAATTTGTTTTGGTGGATCCCAAAAAATATTTAAATTGAATGATTAGCGAATAGAATGCGTATTTCATAAATAGTGAAAATTCTTATTAATGGCGTCAAACTTTCACACGCTTTCATTACTTTTGGGTTAAGAATTAAGGTCTTCTACCAAATCTGTAAAAAGAAGTTATTTTTTTAAAGTAGTCCTTTGTGACCGACTTGCCCCAATTTTACTGTCAAGTTTTTTTGCGGTGTGGTCATCGCAGACACATTTATCTCCATCAGTCCATCGTGAACTAAATTATACATAAAAAGAGTAGATGTTCGAGCGTTATCAACACACTGAGCGTTCCGTAAAGAAATCGTTTCGAGCCCCGCTATCAATATGGTTTCTTATGTTCTCCAATACTTCAGTATTTTTATCACAGGTACTTAAATATGCCTGACTATCTTCACTTTTATGATTTACGATCTGTAAGAATTTGTTTTAAAATTTTTTTACTCAAGACTTTTAAAATTTACTTCCGTAGAGTTCTGCACATACATTTCCTTATATTTACTTGACACTTATTCAAGGTTTCGTCGCGGTCACACCAAATTAAAAAATAACGCGTATATACGTTAAACATTAATTATTATCCTGAAACGGTTTATATTCAAATTTCTATTGTGTTTCTTTCGTCAGCAGCCTTTAAAAACCTTCTAAAACCTTTCTAATACCTTCTAAGCAGTTAGTGTAATTGTATCTCCACAAAAAATACACTAACTGCTTAGAAGATATTATGTTAATATACATCCCGATGGACAGTTACCTTTTCTTTTAGAATATCTGGAATTGCCCCTGCCATTTTACCAGATTTAATACACCAAAATCCTCGCAACGTTAATTCCTACCAAGGATGATCCGCAAAGCTTTTAAAAAAATTAATTAAATCCACTTGAGAAAATGGCTGGTCATCGAACATCACGCAACCTTCAATATACAGTAATTTGCATAGATTGGACCTACATTAATAATTATAAACGGGGATAAGAAATCCCGGATCCTAAAGATGTTAAAGGAAAGTCCTGAAGAAGGTATTCCGGGAACATCGAACCTCAAAACTAAAACTAGGGATGCTGCAAATACTTGAAACCTCGGGAATTGAAACAAATTAAATTAAACACAAAAAAATTCGTAAAAGTTAGTTAATTCTTTGTTATTATTTTTCTTCACCTCTTTTTAGTGACTGTCAAAAAAGTGCCCCTACAAAAAATAACACTTTAACTTGAAGAAAGGTATGAGCTTCGTTATTTCTCAGAAGCTATAGTAATTTCTGGGCATTATAATATAGTTGTTTTTCCCAACTCTCTGAAATCTGACATCTTTTAGTTTAATATTTCCATGATAAATTATTTCATCTTTATGATTTTGCATTATTTAAAATTTACGAAAAACAATGGTCTTTTAAAACCTTATAGGGAACCCTGACGACGTACTACCGACACTTTTTAAGCAGTAATTAAAATACCGGTGTTTGCGCTTTCTATATCCCAATCTTTAAGCAATTAGTGGCATTAGACAAATAAAACTATAATGAGTTAATTAGAATATTTAGGGTATAAAATAGAATACACTTATATTGCACTTAGACATGTGTTAATCGTGAATGATTCGTTCATTTGACCCGGTTCGTAACAAAGTATATTGTAATTACATTACAAATTGAACGTTCCGGAGCAAACAATTGACAGATCCTAATTAAGACCAAAGAGTATAGTAATTTCCGTCGAACGACATTATCTAGCAGGGCAGTGCGCCCAGATCATAGAGTACTGAAACTCGAAATGATCCATTTGAAAGATCGACCCGAATGACCGGGTTCATAAGTCGAATTAATACTTGAATGACCGGGTCACTAGAAACGAATGAATGACACATGCCTAATTGCACTAAATGTACTGTTAATTCTCATTTTGTCATTCGCCTTAGAACTGACTACTGAAGTTTTCTTAAGTAAACATAGTTACATTTGTTAATATAACTTGGTGGTCATTTATCACTGGTACACTACACCTATATAAAAATGTGTTGTCAGATATAAATACAAATTAAAACTATTTTTTAAGAAATCCACTGAATTGTCAAAAAATAAAATTCAATATATTTTATTTTAAAGGAATTCATAAATTAAAGTTTATAATTTTCTATCATGTTAACAGCATCGTAAAACGAAAATTTCAAATAAAGCGTAATGTTATAATTTAAATGTACCGTTAAATATATTTTTAATATTTACTACGTTATAAAGAGACAAAAATATCTTTATTGTAATTATTTAAGTACTTAGTAATTTATTAAATTCTGCCCTTCGTGCGTCATTAATGTATGAGAAACGTTTGGATGACGCAGGATGCTGTCATCAATAAACACAATAATGCAACTATGACTTATCAAAGTTCAAAACAATAAGCCAAATGCATAAGTTGCATGTTTATTTGGGCAAAAGTGAGTTTTTATAACTTCTTTACACAATTCATGCAAATAGTAAATATGAGCTAAAGCATATCCTTTTTACATTAACTTTGATATACGAATAAAAAGTTGAAAATTAAGGTTACAGCCAATATACGTCCTACTGCTAGGCACAGGCCTCCTCTCATTTCTGAGAGAGTTGTAGGCAAGGAAATGTCCGCCGCGCTGCCCGAATGCGTGTTGGCGAACTTCACATGTCTTCGAAATATTTTTTCCTTATTTCTTAGACATACAAGTTTCCTCACGATGTTTTCCTTCACTGCCGAGCACGTGGTAAATCAGCACTTACTAAATTCAATTAACAACAATTCACAACAATTAACAATTATCACGTACACGCCAGTGAAATATAACATCGTAAGGAAAACTGCATATCTAAGAATAAAAATTCCTTGGCCTAAAATCCTCTCAGAAATCATATTATATGCTGTAATATAACTTTAATATTATAATAATGATACTAGTTTGGCCGTTACCTGAGTTATTAAGATATATCATTATCATCATGTTTAGCAGCTGAATTTGTTAAAATCGTGGTTTCAGATCCCTTGCTTATTAGATACTACTTCTCGGAATATGGTCGTGTATTTTTTGACTGGTAAATATTCATCTAAGCTGAACCTTTTGACCGCAGGGTACTGTTTATTTTTCTTGTGTACGAGCAGTTATGCAGGTCTAAAGAGACCAGTATCACTGCGACCTAAAAGATCCTGCTATGTCTACAGTACACTGCTAAGCCATATCCCCCCCCCCTCCTCAATGATTAGGATTTGCTTAGCTGTGAGTAATTTCACTTCTTCTGGGCGTAGTACATGGTTTCCCAGATGAGTGCTGCGTTTGCGCATTAAGGGTCCGCAATTTGTCAGGATGTGTAAAGGCGTTTCCTCCTCTAGGGAACAAAACCGGCACATCCTTGAGTTGCTTAGTCTCAGGATAGACATGTGCTTTTTAAGACAATCGTGTCCAGTCAGGGCTCCGAAGCGAATTTACGATCGAAAGCCTGGATTAAGGTTTTAGAATGTTTTAAATCTGGTGTATCAGACCAGATCTTAAGTGATATATTGCGGTAAAGGGTTTCCAGGGTCAATCGGGCGAGGCTTTTTGAGATTCCAGAAAATGACTTGGGTCCAAACTGTGTACTCTTTGAGCCCTCTTGTGCAAGCTTGTCGGCAGTTTCATTGCCTACAATACCCGCGTGACCCGGAACCCATCTTAAAACGACCTTGTTGTTACCTCCCAAGGCGTTAAGATTGTTCACGCAGTCTCTAACTAGCTTCGAGTTCACCAAGTTTGATCTCAGCGCTAGCATTGCTGCTTGACTATCAGAGTTAATATAGATTAATATATATAGAATAATAAAATTATAACTATAACGAGACTTCCTACTATATTAACACAGTGGTAGAGCCACGCGGCAGCTTTTGCTGTCGCACGGATGGGCCGGCTCGAACCGGGGTGGTACCACGACCTCACAGAATACCAGCGTGAAGTAGAGGTTTACCTCTGCGTTTCGCTTGGTGAGTGCAGGTGGCCGGAGGCCCTTTTTACTGGAAATGAGGCATTCCATCTTAGTCCTCACGGGTGGCAACGCATCTGCATTTTGATTCGCAAACGAGGATAGATGTAGATGTCTATGGGCCGCAGCAACCACTTACCATCAGGTGGACTGTGTGCTCGTTTGTCACCCTTATCCTATAAAAAAAAAAAAATATATTTATACTGTGGAGAGATAGTATTTCATGCCGGCACATCGCTTGCAACTTTACAAAATGCAAGTTCGGCCTCACATGGTATACTGTTCTCATCTCTGGGCCGGGGCACTCCAGTGCCAGCTCCTTGCACTTGCTGTGGCCCAGAGACATCTACATTTATCCTCGATTACGAATCAAAATGCAGAAGCGTTGTCACCCGTGAGGACTAAGATGGAATGCCACGTTTCCAGTAAAATGGTGAGTATAGAGAACCTGAGGGTTCTCTACCGCAAGAGTCTAAAGGAGGACACCACCTTGTGGACAGCCTCTTGTATTTGCAATCTCAATTGAAGTTTGAAACAGATCTAATTTCGCTTTTCTGTTTGAGAGCATCGACATCACCTCCTGATGGTTGTGGGATCAATATTTTTAGATTTCAGACCCCCAGCACCAGCAGATGTAGGGATACTGTCAAAGGCGCCCTCAATTTCTAGAGAGGCACAAAGAGCTATATCTTTATCCACTAGCGCTTTTTCGACACTGTCAATAACACTGATTAAGGCTGTTTTCGCCTCTGCAGTAAGCATGCTCATTGTGGTGTATAGGTCTTGTAGCTAGAGCTACATCCCTAATATATCTATATATCTATAATCTTTTCTAATGTCTTAAGAAGAAAGGAAGATAGGTGTAAATGACTTTGGTAATGCGTAGTTCTTTCTACCAGCCTTAGATATAAATACAACTTTGACAATTGTCCATCGTTCTGGAATATATCCCCATGCAAAACTTGCTCTGAAAATTTTCACCAGATAAGGAAGATTGATATCGATACCCCTCTGTAGATGGATGGGCATTATTCCTTCTTCCCCAATTGTCTTACATGGTTTAAAGGAGTGAACAGCCCACAGCACCAGGTTTGGCCTTATCTTTGTAGCCCTACACCAGTCCACCAACCCTCATAGGGCTCTGAAAGTGTTCGAGGTCCGAATCATGACACTGAGAAATGGGTTGACGCTAGTAGCTCCGGTGTTTCCGTTTCACTATTAGTGAAGTTACCATCAGGCTTTTTAAGAAGCCCGATCTGATTAGGTTTAGCTTTCGATAGCATTTTGTGTAGTCTTACACTACGAGGCAAAGACTCAACTTCCTTGCATAGCTTCCTCCACGATGCTTTCTTAGCTTTCCTAATTTCTTTATTATAATCGGTTAGGGCTGCATTATAAACATCCCATTCTTTGGTTTTTTTATCCCTATTGAATAGTTTACTGGTCTTTTCCCTGAGCTGCTTTAGCTTAGTGTTCCACCAAGGAACTTTTCGTGTTGAGATTTTTGGTTTTGAAGGTACAACTGTCTCGAAAGCTTCACTTACACCGCTTACTTCAGACCTTCAATCGTTTTTATGTTTCCAAATTCCTCCTTAGGCATCTATCTCTATAGACATCGCAGGAGGTCGCTTTTGGATCCCTAAAAGCAACAGTTTCATAAGTTGGTGATGCCTCTAATCACAAACTTAATGTGTCTGTGATCAGACATCCAGGTTTATCAAAGATTTATTAAAGGTTATATCTAAAACTTCCTGCCTAGCACGCGCTACAATGGTTGGTGTACACCCTAAATTTGGGCTTAGAGAGAGAAAGTCAAAAAGTACCTCACCTCTTTCGTTGATGTTAGCCCATCTGTGATCTTCCCCATGCTGTGTGGTGAGCATTAGCATCACATCTCACCACAAGTTCGGCGTTATGCTTACGGGTGAACTCTGCCACTCGCTTTAACTCGATCGCATGTCTGGGTTCTCTCCGGGAAGATAGGCTGAGCAAATAATTACTCTGGCCCCTGTACATCCCTTAAGATTTATAAAGACTGTAACCAGGTCATCATTGCAATACTCTGGTTCAATGTTTTTATTGTAGATTATAAAAGCTCTGGGTCTTAATGCCTTTAGTATTGACTAAGGTCTTACCGGCAGCCGACAATCCCAGAACTTGACCGACGGCCACCCAAGGCTCTGATGAGGACGAGATCGATATTGTCCTCTGCGAAGCAAATCTTCACTACGGCAGAAGGACCAAGCTGTCGCATGGTGAAAATTTGCCTGGAGGACCTTCGTCTTACCCTTGGGGTTAGCTAGGGTTTTTGGCTTGACGTCGTTGTGGTCTTTCTACAGTACCGCTGCGCTCCTTAGAGTAATAAGATATATAGTTGTTACCTTGTTGATTGTTCTATGAAGTCAGATGGAACGTTTATGCAGAAATTGAAAACTGGTTCCTTTCGGTATACGATTCTTCATTTAGATTTTTGAACAAGTGGTAAAATTAAAAATTGTGTACAGCTGACTTCAATATAAATAAAATGGGAACATCATCAATGTAGTCGAAGTCAATTAATTACAATTTACATAACTAAAAAAACGACTGGTCAGATCTTGATCAATGGGACCACATGAGAAGCACCAGCTTTCAAATAAAAATATTGTCATCAAAATCGGTTCACCTACAAAAAAGTTCTGGGGTACCTAACACACATTAAAAATACTGTTGTATTGAGAACCTCCTCCTTCTTTATAGTCGGTTGAAAAGTAACACTTTACGGTACAGTTATAGTTGTGGTTCTGTTTAATATGGTATTGTATTTAAGATACTTTTTTCAAAATACCTACAACTTAAATTTTTCAGGTTCCAAGTCAAAGGGCAAGACGTTTTTGTTTAATTTTACTTTTATATTATTACGATCGTAACATAGTACAAAGATACATATTTATTTCTGCATGATGTCTTATTTAACGAAAATATCATTTTTTAAATGAGACGCCGTGACATCGAGGCAAGTTAGATATTGTTTCACTCGTTTTACCGGTAAAAAAAGGTGGCTTACCGTCTCGTTTAAGTTTTTGGGCCGCATATTTCTTATTCCTGTGTTATAATTGAAGTTATAATACAAGAAAAAACCTTCGAGTTGGTACCTGAAATCTTGGATACATTAAAACCGATATCTTAACCGGAACCAGAACCGCAATTGTACCGGAAAGTGGAACCTTTATAAGCAGGTAAATGTAGAGCCAATAAGAAATTTAGAACCGGTTTTTTAATCCCTTTTTAATTGCATAGAATATTATACAAAATGCGAAATAAATGCATCACGATACTTTCTGAAAGTTTATCTCTAAATTAAGAAAGAAAATATAACTGTGTGTACTGAAAATATACAAATTCATTCTAACCAAATAAAAGTCATGATAAATACACAAGTACTGACATCTACAAAATAAAAAAGATACAATACCTTAATCTCTAGTTGTTTAAACCAAATCGTAAGTTCTTTTTTATTTCTTTCTTATTATTCAATAACATTGGTTTGTAAAATATATGTATGTAGGTATATGTGAACAGTTGTGGCATGGACGAGGACAAGATGCTTTCGTGTAGATAAACACGTCGGAAATAGTGATGTTATGTAGAAATTCGCGATCGTTTTATTTGTTTGACAGCAAAAGGACATAGAAAGCATCCAGCCACATATTTCGATAGATATCAATGCGATTTATCACCATTATATCTTGCTTGCTATTGGTTAAAACATAAATTTTGTATCAACATATTTTACTATCTAATGTAATTCTAAAAACATAACAAATTAAAAACATAACTTTATCAATCAATAACGATTTCACCCTAATACTTATAGACCGAAGCTTTTTAACATTTTAATTATATATAGTATATAGTATATATGTATGTATGTATGTATGTATATAAATAAAAATGTATGAAAAACTTACGATATTATAATATAGTACGGAATCGCTGCAATACATTGTGTAGGGATGCACAAAGACGCCATATTCATAAATCCGTCGAAAACGGCGACGCAGCCAAAGTTTGGAAGTTTCTTCAGTCTCTTGGAGTTGGTAAAACATCCAATAATTCTCCTCATCATAATGTTGATGTTGAATTCCTTAACAAATACTTCACCTGTTCTAGCACATTAGATAGCTCAGATAAAGATCGGACTCTGAGTATTCTTTCTTCAATACCAACTCCTGATTTTCCACCGTTTAATTTCTCTCCTTTCACTGATAGTGATGTTAAAAAGAACATTTTGTCCATCTCGTCCAATGCCGTGGGTGATGACAATGTTAGTTGTAACATGATCTTACCTATCCTAGAATTTGTTACTCCAATCCTTACCCATATCTTGAATAAATCCATCTCCTCTTCAAAATTTCCTGATGTTTGGAAAAGTGCACTTGTAACGCCTCTCCCAAAAAAACCCCATGCTTTGCATTTTTCCGACTTTCGTCCTATCTCAATTCTCCCGTTTTTATCCAAACTCCTGGAGAAACTAGTTTTCTTTCAGTTAAATCTCTACCTAAATAGAAATTGTATCCTGGATCCTCTCCAATCTGGTTTCCGATCGGGTCATAGTACGACAACAGCGTTGGTTAAAGTTACTGATGACATTCGACGAGGTATGGATAACAAACAGCTCACTGTGTTAGTATTGCTTGATTTTAGCAATGCGTTTAACACTGTTTATTTTGACATCTTATTGAGTGTGTTACGTTCTATTAACATATCTCCTCCGGTGATTGGCTGGTTTCATAGTTATCTTTACGGCCGACGGCAGCGTGTTCGCATCGAAGATGAGTTCTCATCTTGGTGCGAATTACGGGCTGGAGTGCCTCAGGGTGGTGTGCTGTCTCCTTTACTTTTTGCTATATTCATTAATTCTATCTCTCAAAATATTACTTCTCTCTATCACATGTATGCAGACGATCTCCAAATCTACACTCAGTCAACTCTGTTAAATCTGCCTTCTGCTGTTGCCACCATCAACAATGACCTAGCGGCGATAAACCAGTGGAGTCAGCGTTATGGTCTAAAAATTAATCCGTTCAAGTCCCAGGCTATAGTTATTGGTGGTGGAGGGATGTTCTCCAGAGTTGACTGGAACAACCTACCCTCGGTGACACTAAATGACGTTGTCATACCCTACAGTAAATCTGTAAAAAATCTGGGAATATATCTAGATTCTACCTTGTCGTGGTCGCAGCAGTTAAAACAAGTGAGCAAAAAGGTGTTTGCTACTATGGGTTTACTTCGTCGTTTACGTTCTTTTCTCCCCATTCCCACTAAGATTATGTTAGCACAATCCTTACTTCTCTCTATTCTCGATTATGCGGACGCAAGTTATCTCGATTTAACTGAAGACCAACTGAACAAACTTGAGCGAATTCAAAATATTGCTATTAGGTTCATATTTGGTTTGCGCAAATATGATCATGTATCCGAATATCGTTTACAGCTCAAGTGGTTACCCATTCGCTTTCGCCGGAATCTGCAAACTGTATCTCTTTTGTACTGTGTGTTGTTCAATCCTTTGACTCCAAGCTACTTGAAGGAAAACTTTAAGTTTCTTGGTCATGATCGACCTGATAGAGTTCTACGGTCAGCCGGCGAACTAATTCTAGAACCATGTTCATTTCGAACAAAATTTATGAAATATTCTTTTACGAGCCAAGCCATAAGGTTATGGAATGAACTTCCACTCCAAATTCAACGTGCTCAAACTTTGAAAAGATTCAAAAGTGACGTCAAGAAGCATTACCTAACACTTTGTGGTTATTGATAACCAATTCTAGCAATATTTATTATCTTTGTATATATATGTATGTGTATATATTTATATATATATATATATATATATATATATACCTATTTATTAATATGTATGTTTATTTTATTATTATTTTTTATGTATTATTGTGGTATTTTAACAAAATATAGTTTAGTTTATTTAGATATTAGTATGTAAGTGTAACATAAAGCGCACCACCTCCTACTGTTCTTAATTCCAGTTTCTCTTTAGCCCAAAGGTTGTCTGGAAGAGATCGCTCTTTAGCAAGACCGCCTTATTGTACATACGTATATATTAAGTTTTCTCTGTAATGTATTTATTCGTTGTATATGTGTGGTGTACAATAAAGTATATATTACTACTACTACTATGTATGTATGTATGTATATAGTATATTTTAATTATATTAATTAAAATATTAACTAGTTTAACCTTACTTTACCACACAACATAATCGGGAAGAACGTTAAGTTCTGTATTTTGTGATAATATTATGAAATAGTGTGAGACTGTCAATGATATAATGTTTCCGAAACCCACTGGGAAAGACGTTGTTACCTCACCCGTACACGCAATGGCATTTAAAACGTGTGTCAAATCCATTAGTACGGAAAATAGGCAGGATAAGTTTAATTTTATTGTCTATCTGTGTATGAATAGTGTGTGTCATTTTTTTGCAATTCACTTTGATACGAATTACCAATCTAGATGTTACAACAGCAAAAGCTGTTGAGGCTTCACGCTTGTAAATCTATAGCATTTAGGTTGGACATTTACGAAATAACATTAATGGAATTTTGTTTTAGTTCTCACCGTTTCTAAAACTTTGCATACGTATTAAAACCGATTACAACACAATAATGACTATGATCTATCACATCACTATCAATGCCCGTTGTTTAAATTTTTTGTGTTTAAGTTTTTATACGTGGTAGAGCCATGCTGCAGCTATATTAGTAGAATAGTTGTAGCACGAATGGGTCGGCTCGACCGGGGAAGGACCACGCTCTCACAGAATACCAGCGTAAAATAGCATAGATAAAACAGATAGTGTAGAAAATTTTTCATCCATTTTTTTCAATAATATTACAAATGTTATTTATCTTTATTATTGCAATATAATCGACTTGTAAACTAACTAAAACTTTAACAGAATTTTAATAAATTTAGAGATTTTTAAAGACAATTTATGCGTTTACTATACTATAATAATAATAATTTTGTACGTGGTAGAGCCATGCTGCAGCTATATTACTAGTATAGTTTTCTATATGCTTGGGAACCACTCAAATACATTCATAACATCAATATTCATAATTTACTTGCCCATTATTTTGATTACTAAAATTAATAATTTTTTTTTAAATATTTTTAGTTTAAAGTTTCTAAGCGATTTCTAAGCGTCGTTCTTAGCATCGTCGCGGGCGCTACGCAATTTTAAACCTTATGACGGCGTTTTTGTAGTTTTTATAGAAATTATATTCCACTCGGGTCAGTCCGGCGACAGCCCGCTTCATCGGTTTTCTATGTGTCTTAACGCTGCTGTGTTTCGTATGGTGAGTGTAGAGAACCGGAGACCCCTTTTTACTGGAAACGAGGTGTTCACGCCCTGAGTTGCCCCGACAAAAGTTGACTAGACTAGGGCCTATGAGTAATCCCATCGACGGGCAACAGAGGACGGGGCCTATGGATAAATGTTCAAAAATCGGCTGACAAATAAACAAGCACTTACCTATTGCAGGAGATAGGGTTGACCAGAGGGTACCAGTCAGGTGATAAGTGAGGTGCATGTAAGTTTGTGTGTAGTAGTGTGTACAATGTGTAAACACGAGGCATTCCATCTTATTTCTCATGGGTGACAACGCATCTGTATTTTGATTCTTTATTGATGATAGATATAGATGTCTATGGGTCACAGCAACCACTTACCATCAGGTGGACTGTGTGCTCGTTTGTCATTCTTCCTATAAAAAAAGTTTTCTGAAATATTAACATTATTCAAGCCCTAAGATCTTCTGTTAATATATGTATGTCGAAGAAAAGTTTATATTTTATATACGGCGCGGCGGCCAGTCTCAACGGAGTATAACCATCGACGCAGGACAGGATTATAGTGCCCAAGTGTACGCGTAAGCACAGGTGCACTCTCTATTCCCTCACTTTCATAGTCCGATAGGGCAGTAGTCTGACTAATCGGAGAGAGATCAAGCGTAGGAGCAACGGCTTTACGTACTTTCCGAGACACGGGGGTGAGAGCACCACCATCTTCCAAACCCCGGGCTGCTGAGAATTTCTTAACAGAAAAACCCAATAAATGATTTTGGGCCGACGCGGGATTCGGACACATGACCTCATGATCAGCAACCACGTCTACGACCACTACATCAACGAGGCAGTCACTCGTGACGCATCAGTACGCTCGCACTATGTTGCATCAGTACCAACAAATCAAGAAATGACTTTAGACTTCCCTAATGAGCTTGTATGGCTTATACATAGTTTCCTGTATGAAGATACGTCTCTAAGTTGAAAGTCATTTTGTAAAAATAATTAAAATAATATAATTAAAACCATTATTATTATTTACGATGCTTGTCTTTGTCTGTGCCACTCAATTGCCTATTTCTGTGGCCAAGCAGAAGTTGGTTCTGGTTTGAGGGTTAAAAGAGCCAGTATAAATACAATATAATATCTGAGGTGATAGCGCATTATGTTCTAGTATTTGTCTGAAGCTGATTAATTCACGATCGAACCTGTCGCATACAACAGAAGTTCGTAAGATGGCCCGCACGGCCGCCGCTGAGTGAACGGCTTACTTTAATGCTTATTAAAACAAAAACAAATAAAAATTCTGAAAAATAACTAAGCTTTTTTCTTGAAAGTAAGAATGAGTAATAGTAATGCTTCTATAATTACAAACATTCCCATTTAATAACACAACGTTCAACTAATTTTATCGCGTTTAATTTTACTTATTTTTAATTGCCGACGTTTCGGGTGCGTTGCAGCACCATGGTCACAGGGGAACTGAGGAGATTGACGTCCTGAAGTCAAAGAAACCTCAAAAGCTTTTCTAATTATTAATTTTGGTCCGGTCTACGATGAATGAGCTAAATATATCTAGAAGTATTGGGTTTAGTTTTAATTTTATTAATTACAGGATCCCAAGCAGGTGGTAGTACGTAGCCTCCCAATCTAATGATCACAAACTGCAGACTTCCCGGAGTGTAGGTGTTTCACGACACGTTTCGTGCCCTTGTGTGAAGATGGTGGAACACCGTTCATAAAATTATCTTACATATACAACAAACGAGTTGAAAATATAAGATTTGCTTTTGCGTCCATCCACCCCGGGATGCGGATATGTAGTCGCAATGTAGAAGATCCACTATCTCATATCGTTCTGTAAGCGATGTAACTATTATTACGGCATATAATATGTTCATTTCGATCCATGCGTGTCGCAAGATTAATCGTTTAGTGGCGATGTAAGAATATTCACTACTTAATATCGTCTCGTCTGTGTCTTAAGAGGCGACAGAGAGAAACAAAACAGGAGATGGGCTGCGGCGTCTAACTAATAACAACTAAAAAATAAAAGCCAAGCATAGCAACTATGGCAACCCCCATAAGGCAATCTATGTGGTGGCATATGTTTGTAATAAGTGTCTAAACATTACAATTAATAATTAAAAATTAAAAATTTTGTACAACTAACTTCAATATAAATTATTAAGAATAACTCAAAAACTATTGCTCAGACCTTGATCAAATTTATATGGAACCACATGTGAAGCACCAGGCTTTCAAATAAAAAAGAATCATCGAAATCAGTTCAACCAGTAAAAAGTTATGAGGTAACACACATAAAAGTTTTTTTCTTTTTGAAGTCGGTAGAAAACTAAAGCTTTCACTATAAATTTTGTTCGTCAGAACCGTTGCGTTTAAACACGAACAGTCATCAAAAAGTAAAGTATTTATAAATAGATGTTAAGACTTTTTTACAAGACAGAAGCATCTCAGTTCTGTATTAGAACAGAGTGAAATAAAATTTCGCAAGCTAGCGAAATAGATCCAACATGATCGTCGTGACCGACTTTGTATAACGAGCACATTCCGATTCGTGTCGTATTTTAATTATTTAAAATATAAAACATGACAGCGATCTCATCATTCTCAATATTTTTTTACTGCTGATTTATTACGAAATAATTTTAATTGGAAGAAAAATATCTTAACTTCTTAATTTTTATGTAATATGTTGACAGATTAGAATAAATCAAAGAGATTTAAATATATAGGTATACTAACTACTTAAATGTCTTTGGAATAAATAAAGATCTGAATTGCCGTACAAGTTCTTCGCTGGCGACAACAAATTTAAACATATTCGCTCTACATTCAATTTTTATGACGCAAAGGCGTAAGATATCTTTGTAATCTGAATACCATATTAAGGACTACTTAAATTACAACATCTTGAAGCAACAAGGAGTCGTTATGCCGATATAAGGCGTTTAAGACCGCTAATTCATTCAAATAATATAAGGTCAGTATTAAACTGATTCCTTACCTCATAATATTGGAAAAGGTCAACAGTTTTATGTTTTGAAGTAATCGTATTACACGCAGATATCATAATCACAAATAATATTTTCATACAACTGATCATTTTTTCATTCAAAAGTATATCCCTATAAAAACTTGTTTATATTCTTTGTAATGACAAGTAGGGTATCATCCTTCCATCTATCTATCACAGCCTGTAAAAGTCCTCAGCAGAACATAGGCATCCCCCATAGACTGCCTAATAGGGAGATTTATTTAATTTATTTTAATTATTTTCAACATAAAATTATGAAGTTAAATTCTACTTAACCCGCAATTTCGATTTTGGCAGGCGAGCTGTGGCTGTCAAACGAAAATCTAGTTAGTCCATTCCAGTCCGCTTATTTCTTGCAAAAATCTACACAAGTTAATGAAAGGGTGAAAACGCTTCTGCATTTTTATTCTCAATCGAGGATACATGCACCTGCATCCATCTACTTCCTGGATGTCTTACCAGATCGCCACTCCATCTAAGAGGGGCCGCTCTACACTTTGTTTACCAGTAAGAGGCTGCCACTCGAGAACCTTTTATTTAACCGTTATTTAGTTATAAGACATATAAAACGGAGATATGCATACAATAACATTATTAGCTTTTCCTTAATATTATTGTCATATAATTTGTATATTATTGATTATACATTTATGTAACGTCCATTTTATACCTATGCCGGTAGTTTTTGGGAACAATACGCTTAAAGCTGTTGACATGATGTGTGTACATAGGACAAATTGTCTGAATAAGAAAGATCAACTTCGACAAATTGTTCGATTTTGTTAGTCCTAGTTCGACCAAGAGGTCAATCGACAGATTCAATGACATGGAGGCGTTCGGGAAATTAAGCTACACGTCTTCTCGTCACGTCTTCCTCAAAATCTTAAAACAAAATTGTTCAACTAGTCAGTGTTGCCAGTAATAACATATGGGATTGAGATGTGGTCCTTTATAATAATGGGCCTATTCGATTCCTTCTATTTGTTTCTGAAATCCTCGCTACGGAAATAATGACGCAACCAAAATCCTGTCATAGTAAACCCCTCCATAACTCTTTCAGGGGTATAATTTCATTTTTATAAAATAATAGAATATTAAAAATGCATTAATAATACTTAGTGTTAAATAAATTACACTAATAATTTCTAAAAGTAAGCATGAAAAGAAAAAAGTTCTAATAAATTATTTTTTTATTTATAACGCAAGTAAATTCATCTAAATTCCTTAATGTCATTCAAATAAATTATTTTATGGAGCTTGCAAGTTGCAGACATTGTATTGATCCATCTTGATCTATGTAGGTATTGGTGTCTACCACAGATAAGGTTTATCTCCGGGAACATTACGCATGCGCGTGCGCGTGCGCCGAACAGGCCCATAAATACACAGGCGCCAGAGCAACTAGACACTATCGCGAGACCCTCTGTTGCATCTGTTACCGTCATCGCGCCTTTACAAAGCATTTGCAGTGTCACCAAACGAAAGATAGTGCTAAACATGTTCGCCGTCATAAAATAATTCTTGCGAACATATCTACGCATCTGCGATCCGGAGAAAAATATCGAATAACATCATAGGCAGTGTAAGGGGACAGCAAAAGAAGCTGAATTCTCTGGGCGTCCATGACTCTCTCCTACGTTACTCTACTCAAGTATTAATTATCGTTACAGCTTATTAAAAGTCTACTGCTGAACATAGGCCTTCCCCAAAGATTTCCTCATAGGGATTACATTTGAAACAATAACTTATCGATCTAAAGCTTCGGTCACACACAGCAAATATTCGCTGCGAGTGTATTCGCTGCGAATATTGCTCGCAGCGACAATTCGCTGCCTGTCTGTCACACACAGCGAGTACTACACGAGAATTATTTTTAATATGTATATTTTATATTCTTAATATTATATTTTCAATTGCTCTTGGGTTGCTATTTCGAATCCCAACTCAATTCATTAAACAATGAAGGCGTCTTACTATGCCTTTTTTTATTACTGTTATTTGTGTCAAACAGCTTCCCATTTTTTCTATACACATCCAAGAAAAGAATTATATCGTTATTTCCCCATTTTAGGGAATCGTTTATCGGTTAACTCATTTGATTGACCTTCACACACGTATCATGCAGCAACGAAATGACCTATGCACAGGCGTGTAGTCTGGAGCGGAATGGCTACTGCAGCGAGTCCCTGTCACGAATAAAATTGAACATATTCAATTCAACTCGCGGCGAATGAATCTAATCGCAGCGAATAGACTGTCACACATAGCGAATTCTCGCTGCGAGTACCTAATCGCAGAGAGTATTGGCTATGTGTGACCGAGGCTTAAGATATGAATTCGCGCATGTTATATAGGTATAAACATTTTAATAACCGGTCTCATTTCGTATATGTAATTTTTCACTGTCAATGGGATAAAACAGGTGGCAAAATCGCTCCATATGTTTTATTTACTGGTCGAATAATATTATTAATTCTAATAGAAAATTCGCAAAATTTCTCTAAATGTACTTAATTTAAATAACAAAATCATTAAAATCTCTAGGCTCTTTTCTAGTTTTATTATTTTGGGTTTTTACAGTAATTACATGTAACATGTAAGCAATATGCATATTATTTACAACATAGTGTATTAAATACATAATATTAAATTTTATTGCTAGTTACTGCTTTACTACTTAATTACCAATCAATGAATATTTCTAACATTGTTTTAACATTGCAAGCTTTAATTTGCTATCTTTTATAATAAAATAACGGAAACTGTGAAGTAACATAACCTGAAAATAAAGTTACAAATTTCCGTTATAATTGACCTGATGGGTAAGGATAATAAATTTAAGGAGTATACTGGTACTCATAAAATGCTTACAATTTCAATTAGTCATACAATTAATTCTCGCTACTTAATATCTTTTTAAAGAAGAGGAGTACAAAGAGATTAAATAATGTATGTAATACAAAAGTAGCTGACGGCGCAGTAACTCATGCTACGATATCGTACGCTCACTTCTAAGAACGCAACTCGGTGTGGTGATGTATTTATTAATCGTATCAGTTTTCTCGGACAAAAATATCGAACACAACTCTTATAGAACTCTTCGCAGAAAATAACAGACCTCAGGTCGCAATCGCATTTATAAAATTGTCTTACTTAAACAACAAACGAGTTGAAAACATAAGGTTTGCTTTTGCATCCAGCCACCCAGATTTTTGTTTTATAAGTTCGTGCTTGAGTAATTTGCATAATAACTGTGTTTAGAGTTCTGCGTGTTGTTAATAACAAAGAAAAAGCATACTTAATGATACCTGCTAATCAAACGTTGAGACCAGACCATTAGAATAAAATGTCGATAGGGCTGACTAGTTTGTTAAAAGAACACGACTACGATTGGACTTTTCTAACTTTATCTAGGAAATAAAGAATTACTTAATTTTTTGTAGCTACAAGTGGCCAGTACACGTGGTTTATAAGATATCGTTAGGAATAAATAAAAGTCAAAAATACATGTAAAATTATTCCATTAAATAAAAATATCAACTGGCTTTGAGATATCATCGGATGTGATTGAAAATGTGGAACAACTACGAAAATATTTATATTTCGATAAAAATAGCAAATTTGTTAAAGGACTATCGTAGACGTAGATATTGCGTAATCTAGGTACATTAAAAATTAACCGAACTGAGCTAACTTTTTGAAGTGGGATAGAAAATAACATCATATTTATGGATAACATTTTCAAGAAATAATTAGCAATTAGTAAATTTTTGGAATTGCGTTAATATGCGTCGTAAAAGGCGACAGAGGGAAACCAATCAGGAGATAGGCAGCAGCGTCCTCCTAATAAAGACTAAAAATAAAAAAACTGTGGTTACCAGCCCGCTTGCCAAGCTTGACAACTATGGCAAAAATCCCCCCTATGAGGCAATCGATGGAGGAGGCCTATGTTCAGCAGTGGATAGGCTGTAACGGTAACGGGATAAGTTGGGATTTGCATATCTCTTTGTCTGCACGCACACTGGAGATAATTTGGAAATTGTGACTTATGATATGATCGCCCAGAAGACGGAAATCATCATTTTATATTTGCGTAGTACTTAAATAATAATTTATATTATCGCACGTAACCATAATAAATCACGAGCTGGTATTACAAAAGCTTTGTATTGTAAGTTAAGTTCTACTTCAACCTCCAACAAAGCAGGGATCGCTCACGCAGATCGTACTGGATATTCACATTCAAGTCAGAGCGAGGAGAAATGTTACATAATAAGTCTTCCTAATAACGAACAACATTAAAAAACTGTGGTTGTCAACCCGCTTGCTAAGCATGGCAACTATTTCAAATATCCCCCATATGAAGCAATCTATAGGAAAGGCCTATGTTCTGCAGTGGAATTTTATAGGCTGTAATGGTAATATGGTACCATTTTTTGTAATGCCTACGTTTAATAGTGTACCTAAATTGTTTGTGACAGTAAAAACTAAACTGTGTAAAAGAGTGCACAATTTATTTGTTCACTGCTGAGTCTAGGTGTCTTCTTAGTTAAGGGCGGCATGATCGTTATACAACAATCATCATAATCTTCCCTACTGTAAATATACGTATATATATGTATATTAATAAGTCTACCATTTTATGGAATTATAATATTCAACATTACCACGGTTACGATTAACCCTTCGGAATTGATAATTCAAACTGAATGGTTATTAAAGTGTTATTTTTTATTATGACAAATTATAAATGATAATTTAATATCAGTCCTCGTAATTGTTTAATCTTCAACAAAATTATGTTTAACAATTTTTGTCGTAATCTATTCAATTTAAAAACACTTAAAGGTTTATAATTAATTAAAACTTGTAAAATGTGCCAACCTTAAAATTATTACTATTTTTAAACTTAAATTTGCATACTTGTAAAATGAAACTAAGTATATTAATTACGATGTTAATATTTTCGAAAAAAAAAACTTGGAAATACTTGGAATTGGTCATTGAAAATTATAATTAATAGAATCAGGCGTTACTTTGCGGAAATCCATTATATAAAAGCTTTTACAAAAATTTACTTCGCAAATATCCGCGTTATAAAATAAAATGATGTGTCTTACCTAGTATGAAGAAGCACCTCCCACCCTCCCTCAATTGCGTGCACTATCCCCGTCACCACTAATCCCAGTTGGGAGTAGCGGTGCTGGGATTAGTGGTGACGGGGATAGTGCACGCAATTGAGGGAGGGCGGGAGGTGCTTTTTCATACTAGGTAAGACACATCATTTTATTTTATAACGCGGATATTTGCGAAGTAAATTTTTGTAAAAGCTTTTACATTGAAAATTAATTTAAAGTTTCAAAATCCCAATAAAACTTACATTATTTTCTGTTTCTTGTAGATATTTTTTTACATTTCAACATATCGAGAAAAACATAGTACCTATGGAAATAACTAAAACCACCAATACTTTTCCCCATTTCATAAAAAATAATTTAAATAAATTTTGTTTTCCAGACTACTTCTTTCTAGACTACGTTTCACTTAAGTTTTATCAGAAAATTATGCATAAATAAATAAATAAAATTTTAACAGTCTTAAAAAATAACTTAGTACCTTTTTTATAGGATAGGGTGACAAATGAGCACACAGTCCACCTGATGGTAAGTGGGTACTGTGACCCATAGACATCTACATCTATCCCCAATAAAGACTCAAGATGAGATGAGAGAGATGCGTTGTCACCCGTGAGGACTAAGATGGAATGCCTCTTTGCCAGTAAAAAGGGTCTCCGGTTCTCTACACTCACCATACGAAACACAGCAGCGTTAAGCTGTTATTTTACGCTGATTATCTGTGAGAGCGTGATCCTTCCCCGGTCGAGCCGATCCATTCGTGCTACAACTATGCTACTAATATAGCTGCAGCATGGCTCTACCACGTACATATAATTAATTTAACATGGATATTTTATTGTTCATTCGCAAATTTTAATAGCACTGATATAAAATTAAAGGAAAGTTACAAAAGCATATTAGAAACGTCCCACAGCTGGACACAGGCCTTCTCTCATTTCTGAAAGGGTTTTAGGGCAAGGAAGAGTCTGCGGCGCTACCACATTGCGTGTTGGTGGACTTCACCAGTCTTCGATATATTTTTTAAATTTCCCATACATGATGGTTTCCTTACGATGTTTTCAATTAAAGTAGTAATTTCTAGATTCATTGACGCCACTCTGGATCGAATCCAAATTTATCGCGTACTGTGAACTTTATGGCGAGTGCTTAAAGTTACAGCCTATATACGTCCCACTGCTGGGCACACGCCTCTCATTTCTGAAAGGGCGAGTGCTTAGCCCATGAGCTATTTCGACTCTTGATATGATTTTTGTCTATTTCCATATTTAATCTTATTGGTCCATAAAATGATGTACTAATTCACATTTTATATGATTTAAGGCGGCACCGCGAAAAAATGCACCTCCTTTCATAGAATAGTATAGGAGTATGACACGACTAACGAAACTGGAATTTTGATACAGATAAATTCATGTCTTCATCTTGAATTTGCTTGTTCAAAAACACGATTGTAAAATTTTGACTCGATCATAATTATTTGCGAAAACACCTCCAAAAAATCACTCTAGTTGAAAATACAACGAAATTACTTAATCTATATGCTTAGGAATCACTCAAATACATTCATAACATCAATATTCGTAATTTACTTGCTCATTATTTTGATTACTAAAATCAATAATTTTTTAAAAATATTTTAAGATTCTAAGCGATTTCTGAGCGATCTGAATCGTTGCGGGCGCTACGCAATTTTAGACCTTATGACGGCGTTTTTGAAGTTTTTATAGAAATTATGTTTCACTCGGGTCTGTCCGGCGATAGCCCGCTTCAACGGTTTTCGATGTGTCGCCTTAATCGCCTTAATAAAAAATAATTTTAATTAATATAAAAGTAGAGCCATTCAGTGAGCACTATACCGCGTGGAGTAAGACTGTATGATAATTTATGTTTTAAGTTTTATTTTTTTAATATGGCAATAAATATTGTATATTTGGATATTATGAATACAAATGACAACTTAGTAAGAAAAAAATAATAATTAGAATTAATAATTAAAAATTCCGTTTAGTGACGATGACAGAATATCCACTACCCCATATCATCCTGTGCAAGTCGTAAGAGGCGACAGTGGTAAACAAACGAGGAGATAGACAGCAGCGTCTTCCTAATAACAACTAAAAATTAAAAAAAAAACTGCGGTTACAGACAAGCTTTTCAAGCGTGTCAACTATGGCTAAGCCAGCTATGAGGTAATCCATAGTGGAAGTCTATGTTCAGAAATGGATTTTTTATAGGTGGTAACAGTAACTGTAATAGTAACACGGTGATGACTCCGTGGCGCAGTGGCTTAGCAATAAGTTGTGGCGCTGGGGGGCCGCGAGTTTGAATCTTGCATGGAACAAGTTTTTGTATGGCCTACAAATAATTATACCGGGTCTGGATGTATGTCCTCGTACAATTTATGTTTGTAAACTGCCTCCGCGATACAGGAGGAAATCCTAGTGTGGGGGTAAGGTTTTTTAACGAGGCGCAGTGGCTTAGCAATGAGTTGTTGCGCTGGGGCCGCGGGCTTGAACCCGCATGTTATAAATATTTGTATGGCCTACAAATAATTGTTCCGGGTCTGGATGTTTGTCCTCGTGCAATTTATGTTTGTAAACTGCCTCCGCGATACAGGAGGAAATACCAGTGTGGGGTTAACGTTTTTTAACGAGGCGCAGTGGCTTAGCAATGACTTTTTGCGCTGGGGCCGCGGGCTTGAATCCCGCATGTTATAAATATTTGTATGGCCTACAAATAATTGTTCCGGGTCTGGATGTTTGTCCTCGTGCAATTTATGTTTGTAAACTGCCTCCGCCATACAGGAGGAAATCCTAGTGTGGGGGTAACGTTTTTTAACGAGGCGCAGTGGCTTAGCAATGACTTGTTGCGCTGGGGCCGCGGGCTTGAACCCGCATGTAACAAATATTTGTATGGCCTACAAATAATTGTTCCGGGTCTGGATGTTTGTCCTCGTGCAATTTATGTTTGTAAACTGCCTCCGCGATACAGGAGGAAATACCAGTGTGGGGTTAACGTTTTTTAACGAGGCGCAGTGGCTTAGCAATGACTTGTTGCGCTGGGGCCGCGGGCTTGAACCCGCATGTAACAAATATTTGTATGGCCTACAAATAATTGTTCCGGGTCTGGATGTTTGTCCTCGTGCAATTTATGTTTGTAAACTGCCTCCGCGATACAGGAGGAAATACCAGTGTGGGGTTAACGTTTTTTAACGAGGCGCAGTGGCTTAGCAATGACTTGTTGCGCTGGGGCCGCGGGCTTGAACCCGCATGTAACAAATATTTGTATGGCCTACAAATAATTGTTCCGGGTCTGGATGTTTGTCCTCGTGCAATTTATGTTTGTAAACTGCCTCCGCGATACAGGAGGAAATACCAGTGTGGGGTTAACGTTTTTTAACGAGGCGCAGTGGCTTAGCAATGACTTGTTGCGCTGGGGCCGCGGGCTTGAATCCCGCATGTTATAAATATTTGTATGGCCTACAAATAATTGTTCCGGGTCTGGATGTTTGTCCTCGTGCAATTTATGTTTGTAAACTGCCTCCGCGATACAGGAGGAAATACCAGTGTGGGGTTAACGTTTTTTAAAGAGAGAAAAAAAAACAATCATTAAATAGTAAAGATTAACCGCCGTGTAGTGGCGGTGTAAAAATAACCACTACCCCATATCGTCCTGTTGGTGTCGTAAGAGGTGACAAAGGGAAACAAACGAGAAAATAATTGGAGAGGAACGTGGCAAAATGGCTAGTATCACCGTTATAAGGCAATCTAGGAAGGTCGTTGACAGGGATGGACTTTGATAGACTGGAATGGATGGCTTGAATTCACCGTGGTAAACAAACCATAAATAATATGAATATATATAGCCATTCAACGGGGAAACGCAGTCAGCGTTCTTAGCACGATACCCCGGGGAATAGGACTATATGATAGTTAAGTTTCTAGTTTTAGTTTTTTTTTATTATTATAGTGTTTAATATTGTATATAATTAATTTTAATATTTTAATATATAATAAATTATATAAATTAATAATAAAATTAACCTACATATAAACATATAAAAACATGTTTTTACAAATTTTGTTTTAGTCAGTTCGCTTAATTTTCTGGTTATACTGTAAGACTAGGGGCGGATCCTAGTATCGCGAATGTATCTCCGCGCTGAGAAATGCAACCGAGAAATTATCTGATCCCCGCCATAACTTACCTACTCTAAAATACTAAAATTGCATTCGAGAAATCTTTTAGTGAGATCTTCACGCTCTCCGCAGTTATTATATTACGAGTATGATAGCAATAAGAGCTGAATATTAACGTTTATTTCAGCACATTTTATCTACTTCAATCAAGGCGGTCTGAATGGTAGAAGTTTCTCTGGAACTTTCTCGTACAACCCTTACGTCACCTTATTGGTAACTTAGTTTACATTTTTTCCGCTTTATATTGATTCTGGTTTAATTTGAGACTTAAAATAATATTGTTATGGCCTATTTCTACCTACGCTGGGCATATAATAGTGCACCAAGTAGAAATTCAACGGTCCAGAAACCGGTAATTATTATCGATAATATCGACCCCACAATATCGATATTATTATTGATATGATCAAAAATCAATTATCGATATTGATATAACTGAAAAAATCAGTAATTGACAACTATACACAGAATAGTTATTTTTTACACTTTATTGCACTTAAATAAATAATTAATAAAAAACATGTTTCCTTTTTCTGCTTGTTTATGGCATTATGGCTAAACAAAACTAAAAGCTTTATAGCAGGTAATCTAGACAGACGCGTTTTTGTTCATTCGTTTGTTCCTACGTATATGTCTATGGTTCATTAACCTGATTCAGTTTCTTGATTAATTTCAGATTTTGGACTGGTGTGTCCGTTGCATTGACTGATTACACTTTCGAAAATAAAACTGTATTCTTTTGGAATTATCAACGCTTGAGTTACATTATGAAGAAATTCTAATTGTAGGTGTATTCTAAAACGAGAAAATGGAGCTTTATGTAACATTTGTAATTTGTAACCAACGAGTAAATCCAACGTGTAAAACGTCGGGTAGTGAATGCGAAATAGAATTCACTACCCTATAAAGTACCGTGGGTGGGTGTCGTAAGTTGCAATACAGACAAATAAAACAGGAGTAGGAATGGAAGATTTTAATTTAGTAAAATGAAACATCCTAAAAATAGAGCATATCTAACAATGGTGCTCAAGCAATATCATTTAAAGAGTAGCGACAATGATATGGATTACATGTTTGCAAGTTTTTAATATACAATTGCTATATTACCTAGGTGAGTGTCGCTCGTAAAAGGCTACAGGTCGGAATGGAACGCGAAATGCATCATCGCCCTAATAACAATTTAAAACACGATTTAGGAACCTTCAAGAAAAGAGCCTACTCCTTTTTAAAAGGCATCTGTAATTCCCCTGGTGTTGCAATTGTTCATGGACGGCGGTAGTCACTCACCATCAGATGAGCCTCATGCTCTCCTATAAAATAATTATAATAGAAAACCTGTGGTTCCCCCTATGAGATAATCTTTGGGGAGTCCAATGATCATCAGTGGTTTTTTGATAGAAATATAAATGAATGAATGAACAATACACGCGGAAATACTACAAAGTTCAATATATTAATAATAATAAATAAAACGTAAAACAGTAATTGAGCCAACCGGACCGGCGGCTTAGAAATAAAACTTTCGAAATCGGACAGTAAGATTCAGAGGCGATAGCAATAAAAAAAATCATTGGAGTTAGGGATAAGAGGTCTACGCTACAAGTATACTCCGCCCCAATTACGTCATCTTATTTCTGTTTTCAAATGACTTTGAAAAAAGGAGGTGGTTTTATATTCGGCGCGTATGTTTTTATGTATGTTAATCGATTTCTCGGAAACGACTAAACCGATTTAAGTGATTATTTTTTTATACAATAGATTTCTACTTCAAGGGTGGTCCTATTAAAATTTTAGTAATAACTTCCAATCTAAGTTTGGAAAATAGGGGATAAAGTTTTTATTGTAACAATTTAGTCGACATTATAGCTCTTCCTTGAACTTGTGATATTCTTAGTCCACTCAAAAGGTTAAAAATTAAACTGTTAATAAAAACCGACATCAAAAAACTAAAAAGAATATTTTTAACTTAGTAGTTTTTTAAAGTCCGTGCTAAAACATAGAGTATTGAAGAATTAAAGCTTCAGAAGTTATTAGATGGAGTTTTTTTTTTTAATTTTTGAAGTCAGTTTTTACTTTTTTAATTTTTAAACATTTTTTCATGTTGTTTTTAACATATTATTACAATTATCTCTGTCTGAAGTACTCTCCATGTAAGAATCAAACTAATTGAGACATTGCACTCAAATTAACTTCGTCTGGGTTGTATATTACGAACAGCTGATAAGCGGCATCGTGAGGCACGCAACTGTTGAAAAATTTTAAACATGAAAACTCTGTTGCTTCCTTAGTTGGCTTTAAACATGTTTTTGTAACGGATTTTTTATTGAACGATTTTGGAGATACCTTTCGAATATTTTTTTTTAATTATTTACTCAACTGTCTAAACCGTCGAAGTACTCAGACCACTACGCCACAAGCACATGCTATTTTAGAATCACATACCATGCCCTAAAATAATAAAGCAACTTTTATTTTATATCGATTTATTTTCGAATTTACAGTCGATTCACATCATAATATGTACACATGCATAGTATTACACTTCTTCACAAGTCCACTACTGAACATACGCCTCCTCCAAGGAATGCCACAAAGCACGGTCCTGAGCCACCTGCATCCATCGACTTCATGCATCTTATACCAGGTCGTCACTCCGTCTAGTGGTGGATAACATAATCTATACATCTATACAAATAAATAAAATTGAAGTGTCTGTTTGTAATATCAAAATAACAGCTTTTTACTAAATGCATATGTAAGTATTTACAGCACTTTAATTTTTAAATTTTTGTCTATCTGTCCGTTTGTTCCGTTTAATCTCCAAAACGGCTGCACCGATTTTGACGGAATTTTCACTGGCAGTTAGCTGATGTTATAAGAAGTTACATAGGTTACTTTTATTTTATTTAAAGAGTTAGGGTTCCGCGCAAAAACAATAACACCATGAAATTCAATAGTAACAAATTCCACGCGGGCGAAGTCGTATATGATATTTATATGTATTGGCGTGTGGTGGTGGCGTAAGAGAACCCATAACTCCATTTCGTCCCCAGGTTGTCATTAGTGGCGACTGCAAGAAATGCTTTAGACGTATGCGATATGCTTTTGCGAGGATTATGATTTATCTAATCTGATGTAATGGCGAGGATCATTTTAATTTACAACATCAGGACTTCAAACACCCTGTTCCTCCATAACCGTTGGGAATTAAAAATAACTTAACATTAAACGCAATAAAATTCATAAATTTTACTTTCTTTACATTATAAAATTAATTATTTTCTGCATTTATTTGTAAATTTCATGCATCATCACATTATTTACAACGAACCTTTATATTGATTAAATCCTAAAAATATTGCTTTTCCAGTGAAGTAGAAATGTTTTATAATCTTTAAATTTTTCATGCATATTAAAAGTTATTCTTAGTACAACGAGTAAATAATGTTGTCACGTCGAGAATAATACGGCACTAGGAATCTTGAATACAGCCAGTCATCATCTATTATTACTTATTCGCGGACAACGTTGCCGAGGTAATGGATCAACTCGAGTTTTGCTGTGTCATTTAAAATGACTTAGTATCCTATCATGGCATAATGCCCTCGCAATAAGCGCTGCAACAAGAGACCTCGCTTGGATATCGGATATTAGCCCGACTCGTTATTGTCCTATGAATCTTAAGATACGTCACTTTGTTGGTTGTTATTGTTACCCAATGACTTACCAATTGGTAACTAAATTATCATACTTTATAACTGTTCAATCGCAGTCAATAATACATTAACATCAACTTGATCCTTGTTTGTAAGAAAATTAAAAGAGAATTATCAACTACCTCTATCTTTACAAAATCTGTAAATAAATTAATTAATGTTTTTTTTTCTACTAAGCGTAAAATAAATATTTTAATTTTACTATACGAGGACGACACTTAACGTTTTTAGAACTGGCCACTTGTAAATGATATAATAAAAAAATAAGTTCAAATTTTGAAAATGGAAGTCTTTGCCAATATTATTGTGTATGTATTTTATTATTTAGTCATTTGTTTTACGATTTGCCGGCAAATTAAAAATTATCTGTGTCACGTCAGCATGAATTTAACGCGAGAAAATTTTCGTAAAATGATTTTTTATGACTTTCGATGTCATTTAAGTCAACAAGAAAGTTATGATAGACTTCGCTTGGCCTTTCACGACGAAGTCCCATCTTGTGTCACTGTTTACAACACATGAGTTTAAACGTGGTCGCACTAATCTCACCGATGATCTGTGTGAGGTACTTTGGCTTACGGCCTTCTATGGCAACGACTGAAGACAACATCAGTGTTATGCTGGTTATGCGGCGTATGATAGAGACTGACAAAAGAGTGACTTATCAGCAGATTCGGACAAGCTTAGACATCGGTATGACTCAAGTGCACAAAATCCTCCATGAACATTTAGAGGTCAGGAAGCTTTGTGCCCGGTGGATACCTCATAATTTGACAGAAGCCCAAAAACTCCGTCGTGTTGATTGGTGTCGTGAAATGGTTCAAAGATTTAACGGAGGTCAGAGGTTATCAGATTTAACAGGACTCAAATGCTGTGTTCGATATACTTACGGGTGACGAAAGCTGGATTTATTGTTATGATACTGAAACTAAGAGACAGTCTGCTGTTTGTGTGTTTCCTTCCGAGGAGTTGCCAACTAAAGTGAAGAGAGGTCAAAGCGTGGGAAAAAAGATGGTGACCTCATTCTTCGGAAAGACAGGTCATTACGCAACAATTGTTTTAGAGGATCGAAAAACAGTTACTGCAGAGTGGTACACTAACAATTGTTTGCCACTTGTCTTGGAAAAGGTTCGGGAGAAACGACCTCGCAGTAGGATCCTCCTTCACCACGTTAAAGCCTCGTCGCACACGGTCAAGCAAACAATCGACTACTTGGCAACATCAGACGTGGAATTACTGAGTCACCCGCCCTATAACCGTGACCTATAATCGCACCTTGCGATTTTCATTTATTTCCGAAAATAAAAGAAAAACTTCGAGGAAAACGTTTTATGGACGCCGAGGAAGCAGTCGCTGCGTTTCATAATGCCGTCAAAAAGACCTCTAAGGTTGAGTGGGCAAAGTGCTTTTCTCAGTGGTTCCATTGAATGCAGCGATGTATTGATGTAAATGGACACTATTTTGAAAAGATATAATAAAACTAATAACTTGCTAGTTTGTTCAGTTTTTGGTTTTCTAAGAACTTTCAGTGTCACCCCCGTAAGCACCTAATTATATTATTTTAAAATATTTGATTTAAATTGTTTAATAATAGGTACTACTAGCATGCCCAATACGCATGCCGTAGCGAGTTAGCGTAGTGGTATTATATGTTATACTAGCTGTTCCCCGCGACTTCGCCCGCGCGTAATTTATTATGATTGGATTTCATGGGTTTAAATTTTTTTCGCGGAATCCTAACTCTATTTCTAAAATAACAGTAGCCTAAGTTACTTCTTATAACATCAGCTATCTGCCACTGAAAGTCCGGTCAAAATCGGTCCAGCCGTTTCAGAGATTAGCCGGAACAAACAGGCAGACAGACAGAAAGACAGACAGGCAAATAATATTGAAAATTGTGTTTTGTTATAAGTACCGTATATACTTTCATACGCATATAGTAAAAAGCTGTTATTTCGACATTACAAACAGACACTTCAATTTTATTTATTTGTATAGATTATAGGTTTAATATAGGTTATCTATAATTAGGGCAACATTTATTTAAACCTAGAAAAGAAATATTGTAATAAAATAACGCTCATACGATAAGGTACGTGAGGGTAATATGGTCACGTTAAACTTTGCCGCCCTATAAAACCAAAACTAGGAAGAGGACAGTGACAAATACACATTGTCGTATACTATAACTAATATTGAAAAAAATAACAAACAAGCCTTGGAAATAATTAGAAACACTTCAAAAAATCAACTTAAATAAAACTAAATATAGTACGTGAGGGTAATATTGTCATCCGGTTAATATCGTCACTTTCTTATAACTCAAAAACTACAGCGTATTTTGCATAGAACGCTCTGTGATACGATAGCTCTTGATTAGTCTATCAAATAATAAATGGTCAAAAAGAAAAATATTAGTTATAGTAAACGACTTTCTGTTTTTGTCTCTGTTCTCCTCCTAATTTTGGTTTTATAGGGCGATAAAGCTTAAGGTGAACATATTACCCTCACGTACTTACTATAATATCAACTGTCAAAATGGCGTCGATAAAGCGGCGGCCTTTTGAGCCTTTATTATTTGAATGACCATCTATGCAAATTAGGCTGTAGGTTTTGAGTTATAAGAAAGTGACCATATTAACCGAATGACCATATTACCCTCACGTACTCTATGATCGGAGGCAAGCCAGTAGTGATAAAGTGACCATCACAAAACACCCAGCCTAAAAAAACAATCGTTTCTGATTTACACTCCAACTAGGAAATAGACTGGTGGCGCAGAAGCTGAAACCTTACGGTATCTGATCGATCTGAAACAAAGAATATAACACAAAATTATAATTTATTTATGAAGTCATTATGGTTTTCGTTTAGTTATAGTGTACTAGATTAAAATTCTTCGTAAACATGTCGACTTTGGTCCCTTGGGTGAGAGGCAAATGTATAGACAGAACTTTTTTTTTATATAGAATAAGGGTGACAAACGAGCACACATTTCACCTGCTGGTAAGTGGATGCTGTGGCCCATATACATCTAGATTTATCCTCAATTAAGAAATAAAATGCTGATGCGTTGTCACCTCTGAGGACTGAGATGGAATGCCTCGTTTCAAGTAATATGGATCTCCGATTCTCTACACTCCCCATACGAACAATAGTAGCAATAAGCTGTTATTTTACGCTGGTATTCTATTAGAGCGTGGTCCTGTCGCAGTCAAGCCAACCTATTTATGCTACAACCATAATATTATAGCTGCAACGTGGCTCTACCACTATCAGTAATAAAATACACGAATAGACGCTACTATACTATACACAGTGATATTAATTAATTTCACCGTATCTTGTAAATGATGGCTATCTCTTTGTAATACTTATTTTTAAAGTTGAGACAGTTATAATATAAAGCTGAAAGATAGTTTCAGTTTGCAACACATTTTCATAAATATGGTATCTATTTCCTATCGTTTTGCTTCAAACACCGGTATTGGCTCACGAATGCTTCGATAGAAAACACGAGAATTGTTTTACTTGAACGATCATTTGCACAATGTTTCCATAAGTGGTTGGAAAGCTACTTTCTGATGGACTTGTAAATATTATATTGCATAAAATTTTTGCATAGAAACGAATGACATTTCCGGTTCAATTATTTGATAAAACCATTCAAATTTTTACTTCGGCAATTAAAGGTTAATAAATTATTACTCATTTTTCATTTGGATTTTAAAGAAACTATATTAAATGTCAAATGTTTGAAGCTTATTGGTAAAGTTTCATATCTGCATCGCTTATTTGTAAGGTATACAACTTAAATGCAACAATAGAAGTCCCATAAGAGTGATATTTTGTACGATTTCTTGGTTTTAAATCAGTTTTGATTATTTAAATAAATGAAATTAAATGGATTGGATTAAATTAAATTAAATGAATTAAATTGCATTATATTAAAATGGTTGGGATTAATTCCAGGCGCCATATTTATAATTCGATACCATCAACAACATCTGGAATCTGGATGCTTGGTGGTCCTCCACTGTGCTATTTAGTAGTTTTCTTTCTTACACGACTTCTTTGTAAAGTCGGCAAGCAAATTTTTTGGACTGGACAACTTAGGGACCTTCAAGAATTGAGCAATGCAGTTATAGTTACGCTAGTATGCAGTTGTTAACGGGCGGCTTTATCCACTTAATATCAGGTGAGCAAGCTCGTTTGCCCCTTCTTTTATCAAAGTGTCCTTCGCTAGACCATACATATTAAAGTAAAATGCTTATTTCAATAAATTATCATTGTGAGACTACTAAATTTCTACAAAGTCATTGTTAGTACGCGTTGAAGATTGTCGATGTTAGGCGGCGTAGTACAAAGAGTTCGTGCTCCATAAATAAGTTAGTGTGACCTCCGTGGTAGGTTAGCTCAGCCGGTGCTTCCTCCACGTTACTTGTAGCTTCATCGGTGTTAAATATTATGAATTGAAATGTTACTATTAATATCCTGGAACTGTTCAAAAACACATTAATATAAATAAATATTTTATTTTACTGAGTGGAACGGATAAATGGTAGATACATGTATAAGTATAAGTAGGAAATATGCTCAATTGTCTATATTTTTTTAACTTTAATTATTATATTCTATTTTATTGTGAACTTTCAACCATCGAGATGTTGCGGATGTGATTTCGAGTACTGTCTCAGTATACGATGTTGGAATTAATTCGAACAATTTCTATGAGTACTCCAAGTGGTAAGTATATGTGAAAGAAGAGTACTTACAACGATGCAACGTCTCTTTACAAGGCCTGTAGATCAAGCCAATGGAAAAGAATTTAGTCATCGACTATTCGAAACGCTCTCCGTCGATTGCGGTTAAGTAGAAGGAGCTGTTACTGAAGGGCCACGGCCAATATATGAGAACAGTGTAATGAACAGTATTTATTTGCAAATTTAATAAGTTACTAATGCAATTTTATATAATTAAAAATTGAAAATTTTTGTACAACCGAATTCAATATAAATTATTAAGGATAACTCAAAACTATTGATCAAACCTTGATCAAATTTATAAGGGACCACATGGAAAGCACCAGCTTTCAAATAAAAAAGAAAGATCGAAATCGGTTCACCTAGAAAAAGGTTACGAGGTTACACACATCGAAAAACATACAGTCGAATTGAGTACATCCTCCATTTTCAAGTCGGTAGAAAAACAAAACATATATTATATTGGGCCTAAGATAAAACCTAGCTAAACATCTCATCATTTTCATCATCATTACAGCCTTTCATAAGTCCACTGCTGAACATAGGCCTCCCCCAAGGAATGCCACAAAGCACGGTCCTGAGCCACCTGCATCCATCGACTTTCTGTATGTCTTACCAGATCGTCACTCCATCTCGTGGGGGGTCGCCCTACACTTCGCCTACCGGTACGAGGCTGCCACTCAAGAACCTTTCTTCCCCATCGGTTGTCGGTTCTTCGAGCTATATGTCCGGCCCACTGCCACTTCAACTTACTAATCCGTTGGGCTATGTCGGTCACTCAGGTTCTACTGCGGATATCCTCATTTCTAAGTTTATCAGGCTGAGAAAATCCGTGCATAGCCCTCTCCATAGCTCGCTGAGCAACCTTGAGCTTCCTCATACAGCCAGCAGTGAAGGACCACGGACAGATCCGTAAGTCATCACTGGCAACACGCACTGGTCGTACAATTTCGTTTTAAGGTTTTGAGGAATGTCTGACGAGAAGATGTGTCGTAGTTTCCCGAACGCTGCCCAGCCGAGTTGAATCCGTTGATTGACCTCTCGGTCGAAGTTGGACTTACCTAGTCGGACTATTTGTCCCAGGTAAACATACTCGTCAACAACTTCAAGCTTAGTGCTTCCAACAACTACCGGCATAGGTGTGACATGGACATTGAACATGATCTTTGTTTTGTCCATGTTCATCTTAAGACCTATCCGTTGGGAGACACTATTGAGGTCATTGAGCATGGTGCTTAGATCCTCCAGCGATTCTGCCATAAGCACTATATCGTCGGCAAATCGAAGGTGAGTGATGTACTCGCCATTGATGTTAATACCGTATCCTTTCCAGTCCAGAAGCTTGAAAAGGTCTTCCAATGCAGCGGTGAAGAGTTTCGGGGATATAACGTCACCCTGTCTTACACCTCTCTGCAATTGGATAGGTTTCGTATTCTGGTTCTCTACTCGGATAGCCATCGTAGCCCTACTGTACAAGCACTCCAACACTTCGATATACCGACAGTCAACTTGCCACCGCTGAAGGGACTGCAGCACCGCCCAAATTTCGACGGAATCAAAGGCTTTCTCATAGTCCACATACGCCAGGCATAGTGGCAAATTGTACTCCTCGGACTTCTGTACTACTTGCCGAAGGGTATGTATGTGGTCTATGGTGCTAAAGCCCTTTCGGAAACCGGCTTGTTCGGGACGCTGAAAGTCGTCAAGTCTGCGCGCGAGACGATTCGTAATGACTCTCGAAAACAGCACATAGACGCGGCTCAGAAGGGAAATCGGTCTGTAGTTCTTCAAGAGAGCGTTGTCACCTTTCTTGAAGAACAAGACCACCGCACTTCTGCTCCACGCCTCCGGTGTAATGCCACCATGGAGGACGGAATTAAAGAGCTTCTGAAGGCCTTCAAGTACCGGTTTTCCACCCGCTTTCAGAAGCTCCGCTGTAATTATATCCTCGCCTGGGGCCTTGCCGTTTTTAAGATGCTGGAGAGCCATTCTAATCTCGTTCAGACTTACGTCCGGGATATCTTCGGAATAGTGTCGGATAAGACTCGCTCTTGGATCGTTACTCACACTTGCGTGTGGCTCCAACGATGACGTGTACAGCTGCCCATAGAACCTCTTAATCTCACTCAAAATCTCAGGGGTCCTGGAAACGACGCTGCCACATTCGGTCTTCAGCTTCGACAGTTGGCTCTTTCTGGCAGACAGATCTCTAGCAAAGAATTTAGAGCCCTGGTTCCGCTCGATCGCTTCTTTAATACGAGCAGTATTAAAGTTGCGTAAGTCCCGCTGCATGCATTTGGAGATCTGTCTGTTCAGTTGCCTGTATGCTGTCAAATCTGTTGAAGAATGTAGCTTCATCTCCCGTCTAACAGCCATGAGATTAAGAGTGTGATCGGAGATCGGGTCTTGTAGAACTTAGCTCCGACCGCATGACAGTTTCCACTTGTCATTTATATCGTCCACTTCATTGCAGTTTTCTAGGCACTGAAAACGGTTTTGTAACTCGAGCTGAAAGGTTTCAGGACTTGGAACAGAGCACGAGGGGGACGGAGCGTTGACTTCATTAGACGAGACTTCTCCAACTTAACGTTATACGTATATATATATATCATCATCATCATCATTACAGCCTTTCACAAGTCCACTGCTGAACATAGGCCTCCCCCAAAGAATGCCACAAAGCACGGTCCTGAGCCACCTGCATACATCGACTTCCTGCATGTCTTACCAGGTCGTCACTCCATCTCGTGGGGGGACGCCCTACACTTCGCCTACCGGTACGAGGCTGCCACTCGAGAACCTTTCTTCCCCATCGGTAGTCGGTTCTTCGAGCTATATGGCCGGCCCACTGCCACTTCAGCTTACTAATCCGTTGGGCTATGTCGGTCACTCTGGTTCTACTGCGGATATCCTCATTCCTAAGTTTATCACGCAGAGAAACTCCAAGCATAGCCCTCTCCATAGCTCGCTGAGCGACCTTGAGCTTCCTCATACGGCCAGCAGTGAAGGACCACGTCTCAGTTCCGTAAGTCATCACTGGCAACACGCACTGGTTGTACAATTTCGTTTTAAGGTTTTGAGGTATGTCTGACGAGAAGATGTGTCGTAGCTTCCCGAACGCTGCCCAGCCGAGTTGAATCCGTCGATTGACCTCTCGGTCGAAGTTGGACTTACCTAGTCGGACTATTTGTCCCAGGTAAACATACTCGTCAACAACTTCGAGCTTAGTGCTCCCAACAACTACCGGCATAGGTGTGATATGGACATTAAACATGATCTTTGTTTTGTCCATGTTCATCTTAAGACCTATCCGTTGGGAAACACTATTGAGGTCATTGAGCATAGTGCTTAGGTCCTCCAGCGATTCTGCCATAAGGACTATATCGTCGGCAAATCGAAGGTGAGAAGTGATGTACTCGCCATTGATGTTGATACCGTATCCTTTCCAGTCCAGAAGCTTGAAAACGTCTTCCAATGCAGCGGTGAAGAGTTTCGGGGATATGAGGTCACCCTGTCTTACACCTCTCTGCAATTGGATAGGTTTCGTATTCTGGTTCTGTACTCGGATAGCCATCGTAGCCCTACTGTACAAGCACTTCAAAACTTCGATATACCGACAGTCAACTTGGCACCGCTGAAGGGACTGCAGCACCGCCCAAATTTCGACGGAATCAAAGGCTTTCTCATAGTCCACATACGCCAGACATAGTGGCAAATTGTACTCCTCGGACTTCTGTACAACTTGCCGAAGGGTATGTATGTGGTCTATGGTGCTAAAGCCCTTTCGGAAACCGGCTTGTTCGGGAGGCTGGAAGTCGTCAAGTCTGCGCACGAGACGATTCGTTATGACTCTCGAAAACAGCACGTAGACGCGGCTCAGAAGGGAAATCGGTCTGTAGTTCTTCAAGAGAGCGTTGTCACCTTTCTTGAAGAACAAGACCACCGCACTTCTGCTCCACGCCTCCGGTGTAATGCCACCATGGAAGACGGAATTAAAGAGCTTCTGAAGGCCTTCAAGTACCGGTTTTCCACCCGCTTTCAGAAGCTCCGCTGTAATTATATCCTCGCCTGGGGCCTTGCCGTTGTAAAGGTGCTGGAGAGCCATTCTAATCTCGGTCAGACTGACGCCCGGGATATCATCGGAATAGTGTCGGATGAGACTCGCTCTTGGATCGTTACTCACACTTGCATGTGGCTCCAACGATGACGTGTACAGCTGCCCATAGAACCTCTCAATCTCACTCAAAATCTCAGGTGTCCCGGAAACGATGCTGCCACACTCTGTCTTCAGCTTTGACAGTTGACTCTTTCTGGCAGACAGATCTCTGGCAAAGACTTTGGAGCCTTGGTTCCGCTCGATCGCTTCTTCAATACGAGCTGTATTGAAGTTGCGTAAGTCCCGCCGCATGCATTTGGAGATCTGTCTGTTCAGATGCCTGTATGCTGTCAAGTCTGTTGAAGAATGTAGCTTCATCTCCTGTCTAACGGCCATGAGATTAAGAGTGTGATCGGAGAGTTTTTGTGTTCTTCTGCGGCGGGTCTTGCAGAACTTAGCTCCGACCGCATGGACAGTTTCCACGAGCTTGTCATTCAAATCGTCCACTTCATTGCAGTCTTCTAGGCACTGAAAACGGTTTTGTAACTCGAGCTGAAAGGTTTCGGGACTTTGGATTAGAGCACGAGGGGGACGGAGCGTTGACTTCATTAGACGAGACCTCTCCAACTTAACGTTTAGGTTCAGTGTGCCTCTAACCATTCGGTGATCACTGTCGGTTTTCACCCTCGCGATCACGGAGACATCACTGAACAGTTGTCGTCTGGTCGTCATAATGAAGTCAATCTCATTTTTTGTGGAACCGTCGGGGCTCGACCAGGTCCACTTCCTGTGGGGCCGCTTCTGGAAGAAAGAGTTCATCATAAAGAGTCCCTCTTTCTCCATGAAGTCGGCCAGCTGCTGGCCCCTTGGGTTTCGTTGCCCTATTCCAAATTTCCCTACTTTCAGCTCACCGTTCTCTCTTGTGCCTAGTTTTGCATTGAAGTCTCCCATTAACACCGTATATTGGGTTTTGGAGGAATGAATGGCTCTAGAGATATCCTCATACATTTCCTCCACCTCCTCATCGGGGTGTGCCGAGGTTGGTGCGTAAACCTGTATGACCTTCAGCGAATACCGTTTGGTGATTCTGAGTATAAGGTACGCAACCCTCGTCGACACACTCCCGATCTTTACAACGTTGTTAACGAGAGACTTGTGGACGATAAATCCGACACCTCCTTGGGACAGATGGTCGCCCTCCCGGTGATAGAGCAAGTTGCCGGATTCGAGGGTTACCGTGTCCACCCCCTCTCTTCGGACTTCGGATAATCCTATAATATGCCAGCGTAACTTGTCTATCTTTCCTTCCAGCTCTACGATCTTCTCGTCAGTCCTCAGGGTGCGTGCGTTGTATGTTCCCAGGTCGAATCGTCTATGGTGGCAACGGAACCTCCACCGGAGATTCTTATCACCCCCTGCCCCGCCGTTACCATGGTCGCCACCGTAGCCAGGAATAGCGGGGCCGCCGGGGACTGGGGGCCGTCTCTTTGTTACTCTCTTCATAGGGGGGTATTTGCCATAGTTGCCACGCTTGGCGAGCGGGTTGGCAACCGCAGTTTTTTATTGTAATTTCGGCTACTATCAGGAAGATGCTGCTGCCAATCTCCTGCCTGTTTCCCTTTGTTGCCTTTTACGACACCCACGGGAAGATATGGGGTAGTGGATATTCTTGACCGCCACTATACGGCAAACATCTGAATAGATGTAATACTAGAATCAAACTTACTCTTACTTACCGTCATTGCAATTTGCAACCCATCATAACTCCACTGCTGAACATAGATATTCCCGTAAATTCGCCGATCTGAGGCCACCTGCTACCAGCGACTTCCTGCTCTTTTGATCCTGTACAGTTTTATAAGGTTCAATAAAGATTAAATAAATAAATATCCCGTCACTAATATAGTGGGGGCATTGCCCTACATTACGCATACTGGTACAATGCTACACTCAAGAACCTTTTTTTACCATACATTGTCAGTTGCTTAAGCTATATGAGCTTAGTTTACAGGTTCGTTGGGCTATGTTCAAAGTTAAAGTCACAGCCTTGCAGCCTATATATTATGTATAATTTAAAAATTATATATATATTTACACGTATGGTCTGTATATTTTTATATTTACATTCACGTCTATCTATACGTGAATGTAATAGTGAGAATATAATATATATATACAATGTAGTTTTTTTTTAGGATAGGGTGACAAACGAGCACACAGTCTACACTCACCATACGAAACACAGCAGCGTTAAGCTGCTATTTTACGCTGGTATTCTGTGAGAGCGTGGTCCTTCCCCGGCCGAGCCGACCCATTCGTGCTGCAACCATAATATAGCTGCATCATGGCTCTACCACGTACAAACTATTCATTAATTATAGCCTATCGAAAGTCCACTGCTGAATGAAAATAATTGCCATAATTTCAACGCTTGGCAGGCTTGGCAGAGTTTTTTTCTGCTTTGTTTTCCTCTGTCGTCCCTTACGACACCCACGTGATGATATGGGCTAATGGATTTTTTTACGCCACTACAACACGACTTAAACAGAATTAACCAACGAATTAATATCATTAAAGATGGTTAATGTTTTGGAGGCAGGTATATATAATATTGTTCTCAAAAAAGATCGCGGTACAAAGAGCAATATTTCCTGCTACAGTGACGCAAACTAACCGCTCTCTGCCATTTACCTGAATTAACGTTCATAAGTGTTTAAAAGCATGCTATCGTCATAAATACATAAACGATCAATGCAGCATTCGGCAAATGTAAACAAAGCTCAGTAAACATTTACGTTATTATACTTTAAATTGTTTACAAATTCTTTGTCTCATATTACTGCAATTACCAAAAGAAAATAAGATAATTAAACTTTTAATTAAAATTAAATACCTACTTCAGGAAATTATTTTGTTTTTAGTTTTACTAAAACGAAATAATTTCCTGATAATAACGTCTGATTTATAATTAAAAAGAATCATTTAAATCAGTTCAGTCGTGAATTTTTTTCATGTTTCATATAGTGCTGCAATTTTACGCTGGTATTCTGTGACATTCAGACCATATTTTCTAATTGTTACCTCTTCAAGTCGGTTTGTATTTTTTAAGCGCGACTGATGAGCATGTAGTCCCGGTAGCACCTTGAAGTAAGGAATTTGAAGTGATTCATCCCCGTGGCTCGAAGTGCATGTAAATCCGTTGGCTACGCGCCTGATCTCTCTCCGGTCGTGTCGAATTAACGTCCCATCAAACTATGAGAGTGAGGAAATAGCAAGAGTACCTGTGTTTGCGCACACACTCGTGCTCTACGCGGACGCGGGTTCGAATCCCGCACGGAAAAAGTTTTTGTATGATCAAATAATTGTTCCGGGCCTGGATGTTTGTCTTCGTGCATTTTATGCTTTTTAACTGCCTCCACGATACAGGAGAAAATCCTAGTGTGGTGGTAACGTTTAAAAGAAGACAACAATATATTCTCAAATAAAGTATAACTTAATATTTATGTAACCCTATAGTCACTCTAATTATCTCTATGCAAATGGTATTATTACATGTTAGAGAAGTGTTGAATATACATAAACTCATATTTTAAACTGTAATTTTGAGACACATAAATAATATTTCGACATGACGTAGTTGGTGTGCTCATGAACGAGTCTTTATGACGTCACAGTTAAAGAATTACAAAATAAGAAAATGTCAGCTAATTACGCGGCCTCGTATTTTATCTTGACCTTTGCAACGACTGTATTTTGCGTGTCAACAACCTGGGTAACACACCCAAATAAGTGACGTAACGAGAATACTATGTCAGTGTATCTCGAGATATATCTCACGTTTACATCATAAAGAACGAGTTTCATTGACAAGGAAAAGTGTTGATAAAAGTTTTTATATGTCACGCTAGTGATATCAGTAGATCATTGTGATTTCGGCATCGAACATTTCTTATGAAATTCTACATTGCAGTTGGATCTTTTTTAAGTTTTATATCGCAAATTAAAAATCGATTAAAAACTTTGAAACCTACTGGCACCTCCTCTTCAAACTTCAAAGTCATTTTTCCACACATCTACACCATTAATATTTATTACCCGCACGTGAAAGCCATCCATACTTGTCCGTCTCTGGCCTTAACTTGGAGCAAGTTACTATTACAATAATACCAAGATTACGGTTCTGTGCCTGCCCAGTTATTAATAAATAGTTAATGCCTCCCCCTTGTCCACACAGCGACCGTCGGCTTTAAATCACCAATGTAATTACCATTCTACGATAGGCTTTCTTCGAAGAGATCGGGATTGAGAAATGAATACCGAAAACGAATTATAATTCATCTATAATCACTACACAATGTAACCTGCGTTTAAAATGTGAATGCCAATTTTTATTGTATAGACATCGTCAATGTTTTATGTTTATTTAAAACATGTATATAAACAAATTTGACTTCTCGTTGATCCAATGGTTGCTGATCATAATTTACGAGGTTTCAATCATTATCGAGAATCGAAATACCGAAAAAAAATACCGAGCTAGTAGTAGCCCGGAGTCAGGAGTCAGTTGGAGGTGTTTCGTTCTCGGAAAGCGCGTAAAGCCGTTGGTCCTGCGCCTGATCTCTCCCCGGTTTGTCGGTTTGCCATCTTGTGCTTGCGCACACACTTGGGCAATATAATCCTGTCTCCATTGAGGCTGGCCGCCATGAACAAAATTCGGTTTGTAGGACATTATTATTATTAAAAATATTTAATAGTGGACTTTTGATAGATTTTTTTTATAGGATCGGGTGACAAACGAGCACACAGTCCTTCTGATGGTAAGTGGTTACTGTGACCCATAGACATCTACATCTATCCTCAATGAAGGTTCAAGATGCAGATGCGTTGTCACCCGTGAGGACTAAGATGGAATGCCTCTTTGCCAGTAAAAAGGGTCTCTCCGGTTCCCTACACTCACCATACGAAACACAGCAGCGATAAGCTGCTATTTTACGCTGGTTTTCTGTGAGAACGTGGTCCTTCCCCGGTCGAGCCGACCCATTCGCGCTACAACCATAATATAGCTGCAGCATGGCTCTACCACGTAGTAGATTGTAATGAATAGATGCAAATTTCATCAAAAGAATGCTTCACTTATCTCACCGACAGCATACTTACTCGTATGGTGTCCATTTTAGATACTTTAATCCAACACAGATAAATGAATAGTTTTATTATATTTAAATACGTTATTGACAAACAAAAAAATAGGATTATTTGTAATACTGTATCTAAGCCATGTTATTCAACACCAACTCTATGCTCTCAATGTTTATAAATATAATTGGGTCAGGTTCACAATATCGATGAATTGAGGTTGCCTTAGCATTTTCTGCATCATTCCCGTCAGCGTAATATATTTCACACAGATGACAACTTTTTTTTTATAGGATAAGGGCAATGACAAACGAGCACACAGTCCACCTGATGGTAAGTAGTTGCTGTGGTCCATAGACATCTACATATATCCTCGATTACGAATCAAAATGCAGATGCGTTGTCACCCGTGAGGACTAAGATGGAATGCCTCGTTTCCAGTAAAAAGGGTCTCCGGTTCTCTACACTCACCATACGAAACACAGCTGCATCAAGCTGCTATTTTACACTGGCATTCTGTGAGAGCGTGGTCCTTCCCCGGTCGAGAAGACCCATTCGTGCTACAACTATACCAGAAACATAGCTGCAGCATGGCTCTACCACGTATAAGAACTTCTCGAACATGTTACAACTAAAACGAAAATATAATGTGAATAAGTGACAATGCTAGTTGAGGGAGTATCAAGATGAGATCTTATCCAGCAGAACTACCATTGTACCATACAAAAATAATAATAGCAGTCACCACGTAGGCCGGCGGATGAACTATCTTAGTACATCGGAACTCTCGTACCTGTATGTTGTGATTTTCTGGTACAAGTATATGTGATTAAAATCTGACGATTCAACCATGGATAAATTGCCATAGATGAGGCGCCATCTTCGACACCGTTCGAATATAAGCAATTGTAGTACGCTGAAAAAAGAAGACACATCTTGATACGATTCCTCCATAGTTGATGTAGGAGCTTTTATCCTGACACGAGGCTACGCTGTTTAACAACCTATTCATCGATTTCAATACAATGTCTGAGCATGTGCAACATGAAAAACTAAACCAAACGATTGTAGCTCCATGCAAACGAACGATTTGAGACACTGCAAGACAACTATTTTTAATTATTTAAATAAAATTGAAGGATGTATTAAAAAAAGTTATTTTATAGGCTGTTAGGCATTCTATATCTATCAGAGTTCACGAAGCATCTGTAGTCACCATTAGTTTGGCTCAATGTTTCTTCATTATTATCTTTTTTTTTTTGTAAAAAAAATCTATACAAATAAATAAAATTGAAGTGTCTCTTTGTAATGTCAAAATTACAGGTTTTTACTAAAAGCATATGAAATTATATATGGTACTAATAACAAAAATACAATTATTAAAAGTTTTTGTCTGTCTGTCTGTCTGTCTGTCCGTCTGTCTGTCTATGAGTAATAACTTTAGATTTGACAGTGACAATAAAATGAAAATATTGTGCTTAGACATATTGCATCGAAGAATTACAGTCCCCGACAAGTTTCTTTTAGAAGTAAAAACCGAGTGGACTTAGAGTGGATTCAGGAACATCGTAAGCTGAAGGTCATCCACCCTCTTTTATGCACCTTAAGAGGTGGAACATTTTCTTTAAGTTGAAAGGAAGTTAATGGCTGATCGCAATTAGATCACCCTTTCAACTATTTAATAAGAATTAATATTTAAAATCGGTTCGTGATTGGCGAAGATATCGCGTAAGGGCGTAAACGCACTTCATCCGATCCCTATTCGTGAAATGTTGATCTGAAATAGCCCTAATACTATTTGTATGAGAGTTTGCGCATTAAATCCGAATTATTTATTACGACGTCAAGTTTTTTTACATTGAGTTAAGTGATGATGTTGGTAGCGTATCTAGAATGTTTACTTCTTGTTCGTCGTCATACGTAATAACAGTATCAAAAGTTGACCGTGTTTGAGAAAACTCTGAAAGACAAGTGCTATGAGAAACAGCACCAGCATGGGCAAAACGTTCGAACCTCCAGTGCACAATCTACAATCGTAATTTCTCGGAATCAAATCGAATTCAGTGCACAATTGACTTCCAAATACGTTCCGAGTTTTGTAGATTTATGTTTCCTCGGAATCAAATCGGGTCCGGATCGGAGCAGTGTATAAACGCTCTAACATTCATCCAAAAAACATACTAAAGTCTTATTGAGGACCTCCTCCTTTTTTGAAGTTGGCTAATATATAATGATTTAACTAGCGAGATTAAAGAACTTCATCATCATCGTCATCAGCCTGCGGCAGTCCACTGCTGGACATAGGCCTGTCCCAAGGCGCGCCACTTAGCCCGATCTTCGCCTACACGCATCCAGTTGCTGCAAGCCGCCTTGCGCAGATCGTCACTCCATCTAGCCAAGGCGCGTCCGATACTACGTCTGGCTAAACGCGGTCTCCACTCTATGACACGCCTACTACAACGTTGCCACTTCAGGACTTTAGCCTGCAAGTACGTAAGGCTACGTCGATGGCTGTGGTTCTCCAGCGAATTTCTTCGTTACAAATCTTATCTACCAGAGAAACTCCGAGCATAGCCAAGAACTTGCCAAAGATTATTATTCTGTGGTATTTATTACCAAAATTACAAGAAGTTTATTCGTACACTATCTGATTGCGCTAATCGTTATTTTTTTTCTTTTGGAATTGATCGAGAAAAAACCGCCAGCCAATGATTTTGTAATACGAGTACAATCATAGTCACATGTAGATTTCCGTGGTTTCTAATCTTGCTGTTCCACGTTAAAATTTCAATGGCCGCTGCTTTCGAAAGCCAATTTCGCTTTTATTTATGTACCATCATCTATCACGTTTACACAAACTTTTATAATGTTATGTTTGTGGTTTCTTTTATCTCTATAGCGAATTCACTTTGAATTACGTAAACTTTATTATCGCAGTCATTTATATCACCTCACTTATAGTTGCATGTAATCGTATAGACGTATTTATAAGGTAATTGAATAAACAAAGAATCGCTTAGAACCATAAATGATAAAGACATCAATAAAGCGCAAATATTTTGACTGAAGCGTTTATATCTCTTATTCTTTTGCCTCTAAATAACCTACCCGTTTTTTTAAATTAACAATTAAATTTGTGTAGTTCATGTGACGCTCAGTATGCATGTGATTACTCTAAGATATGACGTACAGAGTAATGAATGATGTATGACTTTTTACATAAACTTATTCATGTTATCTATATCTATACAAGTAAATAAAATTGAAGTGTCTGTTTGTAATGTCAAAATAAAAGCTTTTTACTAAATACATATGAAAGTGCATACGGTACTTATAACAAAAACATAAGTTTTAAAATTTTTGTATGTCTGTATGTCTGTTTGTTAATTCCGGCTAATCTCCGAAAAGGCTAGACCGATTTTGACGGGACTTTCACTGACAAATAGTTAATGTTATAAGAAGTAACTTAGGCTACTTTTATTATATTATATTTGTATTAAAAAATAGGGTTCCGCGCTAAAATACCTAATTACACGCGAGCGGTGTCGCAAGGAAAAGTTAGAAAAGAAGAACAGATAGAAATATTTTCGTGACTTTGAAAAACTCACTTTACTAATGACTTTAAAAATACTACATAGGTAAATTAAGTAATAGAGCATGTTTTCATGACGAAAATGAAGTCTCAATTTAAATACAAACAGAACCTAAAGTCGCTCGTGTACACAACCTGCAAGGACGAAAAAACAAACAACCTGACAGCACCATCTAACTTCATCACAACCCTGGCACTGACAAAGTGACGCGCCATCAATGCCAATGTCGAACATCTGACCTCAAAAAGATGCAGCCACATGACTAATGCTTTATACATTGCACGCGTTCAATGGAATGGCACATGTATTACATGCTACATTTGTGAGCGACATTCGATTTAAATCAACAATTTGTCTCCGTTTAAAAATAGATTGTTCGATCAATAACACGCCACAGGGTCATCGTAACCACTAAATTGCATTCTTCATTTTCAGTCAAAACATTTGACTACCGGGCATGAGTCTTTCATATCAAACGAAGTCTTTGCCGTAAAATTCCCCATTTTTAACCACCCCAATTGGTAACCACAGCACTATATAGAAGTGTGGCATCTTTTACAGAAACAGAAACAGAAACGTTTTTATTCAATATAAATAATAAATAATAATTATTGAAAGTCATGCTTTTGTTTAATTACCACGGTGCTCATCATCTCCAGTCTGAATATTTACATCTGTCATTTACGTGATGGTATATCGCAATAAAGATAAAAGAAATATAGGTCTTTCCAGCCTTCCCATAGTCGCTTTTTATCACACGCACAAGATAAAATGGTCTGCCACAATCACATCAAACGAATAAACGAAAACAATAAACGAATATAAATGCGGTTAAAAATACATCGTCATTATTTTTATACCTTACAACACGGTCCATGCGTATTGAGTATTGCGTATTGCATCAATCGACTCTTTGTAAACTTATCAACGCGTCACCACATATAGCGGGAAGTTCGCCCTACATCACTTTTACTGGTAAGAGGCTGCTGCTTCGAAAACGTTTTTCCCAACCGATTTCCTCTGTATATGTCCGACATTTTGTTACCTCTGCTAACCGATCCATTATGTTAGGATTCCCACTTGTACTGTGGATAACCTCTTTACAAATGTTATCACGCAGCGGAAACCACTCGCTCGCTAAGTAAAGGTTAAACTTTTTAACTGCCAGCAGAAAAGGAGCATTTCTCATCACTAGTAAAAACTGACTGTTTGTACACTTTTGTTAAAATCTTTTATGGTTTAGCGGAATTCTAAATTTTACAAAATAGATAACATAAAAACGACATTTTATTGCAGTCTGTGATATCTTTTAGATTACTTTCAGATGTTGTCACCAATACTGAATATTATGATGATAATGGTAATATATTTTATACGTGGTAGGGCCACGCTGCAGCTATATTATGGCTAGGGGTAGGACGATGCTCTCACGGAATATCAACGTAAAATAGCAGCTTAATGCTGCTGTGTTTTTTATGGTGAGTGTAGAGAACCGGAGACCCTTTTTACTGGAAACGAGGCATTTCATCTCAGTCCGCAGAGGTGAAAACGTATCTGCATTTTGATTTGTAGATTCAGGAATAAATGTAGATGCCCATGGACCACAGCATCTACTTACCATCAAGTGGATTGTGTGCTCGTTTTTTTTTTAAAAAATTACTAGTGAGGCTATCAAACATTACTAATATTCCCTTTAACCACTTTTGGTAAGCTTAAAATGCTTGTTAGAAGTGGTTCACGACAGTAGTCGAATGTCATCGTTATTCTAAAACAAAATACTCCTCATCTCAATTTTACCTCTCATGAAATTGTATCGTTATTGCTCAATTGCTATAATAACGATACAATTAACGAAAAGGGATAATCACATATCAAAAATGCTGACACGGCTATGGTTAAAAGTCCTGTCTGGCGGCGTGAAACAATCCACAAAATAGTAAGTGACAACAGAGGGAAAATAAAGCCAGATGGGTAGCAACATTTTTTCTAACTACAACTCAATAACAATAATAAAACTATGGCACTCCCTTCCGCCACTTCATCTGTTTCGATTTTTAAGTCATGAATTGTTGTTATACCCTCTATTTTTTTTTGTTTGTTCTTTTTCTTGTGTTTTTATTTTTTTTTTATTATATTCTTATTCGTATTAATTTTGTTTATTAATTTGTGATTCCTTCTAGCGGTAAACGCGCAAATTTGTGTCTTCTGGGGATTGAACTGGACTAGATTTAGTCACCCCCAGTCTGAGACTTTGTTCAACAAAGTCTCGACTTCAGACACAAGTTTGTTCCGGTACTCGGCGACGTTTTCCCGAGAAATGTTGACACGGCCGGTGTATAAAGCATCACCAGTGCTGTCGTCTGCATAGCAATGAATGTTATTGGTTTGCAAGATATCATTTATATGCAGAAGAAACAGCGTTGGTGATAGCACGCATCCTTCAACATCAACGTTAATGGGCTTGTAATCGGAGCATGCACCGCCTACTACGACTTTGATGCTCTGATCTGCAAGAAAACTGATGATCCAATTGCACAATTTCTCGGGAAGCCCATAGGAAGGCAGCTTCGAAAGAAGCGCTTTGTGTCAAACCCGATCGAAAGCCTTCGCTATGTCCAAACTAACGGCCAACGCCTCCCCCTTCGACTCCACTGCCTCCGCCCATTTGTGAGTCAGGTAGACCAAAAGATCACCAGCTGAGCGACCTCGACGGAAACCGTAATGTTGCAAGTTGCATGCATCACAGAACTCAAATAGTGGGTAATATGATCGATTATAGTCAGCATAGGTACTTTACCTAAGTAACTTACCATTTCACAATGTATTTTTGTACTATTTATTAACAGCCCTTAGCAATCACGGAAAGTTCGTTGTGACGTAGTAAGGAGAAAAGATGCAAAGTAATACGGACCCTCGCGCGCAGCGATAAAGTTTTATTTAGTTTGCGTGCGCGATTTATCTTATTAATAATAACTATATGATATATATGATACGACTTAGGGACCTTCAAGAAAAGAGCGTACTCCTTTTTAAAAGGCCGGCAACGCATCTGCAATTCCCTCCCTGGTGTTGCAGTTGTTCATGGGCGGCGGTAGTCACTTACCATCAGGTGAGCCGCATGCTCGTTTGCCCCCTCTCCTATAAAAAAAAAACTATGTAGGCTATTAAAATGTCGGCAAGATGCAAACATCAAAAGAGTGCAACTTCTGTACGTTAGTACTATTATTTATTCTGTGCCCACAGTGGCTATCAGTAGCAGTAATACTCAGGTATTTCTTGAGAGAAAAACCTAATAACTGATTTCGGCCCAATCTGGAATGTAATATTATGGATTCCTTAATACAAGAGCAGCACAGAGAGGAAGAGAACCCTAGAGCTAAAAAAAAGATAGGAATAGAAAAGAATCAGTAAAAACCTAAGAACACAATGGTTGTCATTGCATTGCATTAGAACTGAACTAGGTATTAGGTTACTTATGTTTAAGCAATTTCAAATTTACATAAAATGCATAATTTCCTACACAAAAATCTTTAAAAGTATGTGAACCGCATTTTTTCTTGTATTTTAACATAGCCTTTTAGCCATGTAAGAGTGCCAAACTGGAATAAGTCCAACAGAAATCTATATCTATTCACGATCAAGAATAAATTAGGAACTAAGATGAAATATTTCGTTACCAGTAACAAAAGTGTTCCGATTGTCATCAATCCCTATATGAAACACAACAAAATTAAGTTAGCTGTTTAACGCTGGTATTCTGTGGGACCCATTCGTACTACAACTGTAATACGCACTACGCAGTCGCGTGACTCTGCCACGTAAAACATTTTAAAGAAAATACTACTATGTCCAACATGAAAATCAAGGAAGAAATAAAATATAAAATACAACTTATTGCTATAATTGTTTTAAATACCTACGCGAAGTTATATTTGTTTCCGCTTAATCAGTTAGTCAATGTCCAAACGGCTTGCATCCAGTTAGACCATGTTCACACGAATGCCTTTAAATGACACCCCTAACAATTAAAGCGAACTACACCCTATATAAAATTACTTTCGCTAATGGTATCAGCAACTAACGAACTATACACGCTTTTAAATTGGAAACAAGATGTTAATTAGCGAAAACATCGGCTAAAAGTCGCGGCTAAATGCCACCGACAGACCTCGAATGGAAATGAGGGACAAATTACGTCTACACTCTTACTTTCGTTCGTATTCCAACGGTTATATAAAACTTGTAATAATTTATGATTTAATGTTAATCTACTTACTGTGTGCATTGTGTAATTTAAACCAATTTCTATATAAAAATGTCGATCTAGCCCCAAAAACTAACAGCGGGTTTCATGATGTTATAAAATAAATGCACTTATTTATCTAAATAAAATTAAAGGTATGCAAATTCAAACCAAGTCAATTATGCAACGTATAAGATATTGCGAATCATAAGCAACGAGCGTAGTACGGCGTAAGCCAAGATGGGAGTGCAGATAGAGTTAATCTAATAAGTCAGATCTGAAGCCAAACGTCGACCGAAGTAATAACTCAGAGTTGAGATGCCAGAGGTTAATTAAAAATAGCAACTTCAATCTTATGTGTCAGAGATTGAGTTAGATTAGGAATTATCCTGTTTATGCAATTTCGTATATTACGAATCCCTTATTTGTGTGGAGTTATAGAAAAAATACTTAAAATGGGAATTACAAGCTATTTTAATGTTCTTGTATATCAATGGTGTTGCATATTGATAATACTTTGAGAAAAAAAGTAGACTTTTATTAAATAAAACTATGCAACGTAAAAGATATAATCATTGCACACAAAATAGAAATTCACCATAAGTTGAGAGCTAAATGTGACGATATCTCCATGGTGGAAGGACCACGCTCTCACAGAATACCAGCGTAAAATAGCAGCTTAACGCTGCTGTGTTTCGTATGGTGAGTGTAGAGAACCGGAGACCCTTTTTACTGGAAACGAGGCATTCCATCTTAGTCCTCACGGGTGACAACGCATCTGCATTTTGATTCGTAATACAAGATAGATGTAGACGTCTATCTCGTTTGTCACCCTTATCCTATAAAAGAAAAGTCATCGCAGAATCTACTTCACCTGAAAATGCCTCGTCTAGAGGCGAAAGACGTGTCGCATTATCTACGGTAGTGTGTCTTTCCTAATGTACTGGGGTTGGGAGTTTTGGTGCTGGGATTAGTGGTGACGAGGATAGTGCACACAAGCGAGGGAGGGCGGAAGGTGCTCTTCAAACTAGGTAAGACACATCATTTTATTTTATTACGTGGATCGTAACTAATTGATTTTTAAACATTATTTATATAATTGGATTTCCACAAGATAACGCCTGATTCTATTAATTAAAATATACTATGTTTAAAATAATACTTTTTTTGATTTTATAGATATTAAAAACAATGGTTGTTGTAAAAGCTAGCATTTAAAAATAGGCCATAAGAACAAATCGGCTTAAGCTTAAATATCGTCAGTTCACGATGACACAAATAAAGACACTTCAATTTTTTTATCAATACCCACGGCTCCCACGCTCGTCAAATTGTGTTTGTCTTAACGTGTGAAGCAATTATATATTTGAGAAATTTAAGATATCATACGCGTTGTTCTTAATCGCACCTGACGACCAGTCATCGGCCTAATCAATCTGACACGACGCGTGTTCACGATAATCCTTGTGACCGCACGCACGCAATGACCGATTTCTCGGTAGGATAACCGTCAAAACTTCAATATTGTTCGCGTGCTGAAAGATGTAAATACGATATGATTTATTTAAGTATCAATTATGTTCTAATGAGGGCATCCACGACTTTTCTGCCACCAGGGCGGCACTACTTTACAGTGCGGTAAAATATTTGACAGATTTCATAGCGGGGACGATAATTTCTTAGGAAAATGTAATCTTTAAGGTTTCTCTCTGTATTATTAGTTATATTTTATATTAATTACATTATAAATGAATAAACCAAACTATAAATATAACTAAAAGCCGTTTATTTTTAAAAAGAGTTATAAAGTGAAAAAAAAATAAAAATCAATCTACTGACGCATTGTGTTGTATATTAATATAATACTCTAGATTATGATAAACTATTATTTAAAACTAATTTCTCAATTAACTGACACTGTGCAACAAAACTTTACCTCAGTCGCTACTAGCGACATCTAGTGAGTGAAAGATTATTAGCCCTCAACCACTTAAAAATTACAAATGTGGAGAATAATAAAATAAATTATACTAAAAACCTTTCCCATGTTATCATATCGTTAAGCTGCTATTTTACGCTGGTATTCTGTGAAACCATATATCAAACAAATCCTCAAACACAAATTTAAAACTCAAGTCTTGTAACTGTACTTGTTGCCAGGAACGTAACACGTGATCTCTTAGCGCCGGTCGTTAGATTAACATTGGCCCTCAAACCACCATTCCATGAAGAAATATTAGTAACAAATAAATACTGCACACTGATTTGTTTGTTTATCATAAGTACAATTTGTATCGGCTTAAGATACCGCAAGAAAAACACCGTTATTTTGAACTTACAAAAACTCACAAAAATAAAAAGGACATTTGACACGAAAAAAGCCAGCACCAGGTCATCATAAAACTGTTAGTATAATTCCGTTATTTAACACAAATACACGGCATAAAGTATATATGTGTTTACAAAATGCATCACGAAATATGTGTTTTTGTTTAGCATGTATCATAACAGTCGCTGAATCTTTGCCACTGCATTAGTCTTACTCCGATTGAATGAAATGTAATTGAGACCGATAACATATCGGCTCAACTGAAAGGGAGAGTAGGTAATATTTTTTTTGGATTACCATGATAAAGTAACAGCTAATGTTATGAGGTAAGTGAAGAATACAACTATTACTATGAGGTTTTTCACCATTGTAATCAAGTCTACCGTCTACGCACTCTACATTGAGGATTGTGTACAGGTCGTCACTTAACTATCGTCTTAGCCATGTGGTGGCGGCTTTAGATAATCAATTAACCCAATTCATCCAGCTTGTGTAGTAGGAAGCGGCTAAGGAAACCCCCAGAAGAGCTTTCCATAGTTGGTTCCTACTACACAAACGAGATTGAATGTTTCGTGTTCAAATCATGTCGGGGTCACCAGTTTGGCCATGGAAGGAAAAGGGGAGATCTCCCACCGGGCAAGGTATTCTATATATTATATACTCGCTGTACTTCGGAACTTTGATAGCGCGATTTAGGCTTCGATGCGTTTCGCTTACGGCGTGGCGACAACGCCGCCATAGATCGCACGGCTTCCGATAGTTTAGACTATTAGCCGCCTCGTTTACGCCAATCGTAAAATATATAAACCGGCAACGGGGAGCAGCATCAAAGTTGCAAATCGTCTGGTATAGCGATCGCCAAACCACCTGAAAACTTGGCAATTATTTTTTAAATATAAAGATTTTCCTTACGTAGTCAGTCTCTCAATCACCGTTATTTGAACATAATTAATGCAAAAGATTAACTAGAGTTAAATATTGAGGAAATTGCATGCCTCGCTTAGAGGCGAAGCTCGTATTGTATTATCGATAATAGCGTAATTCCTAGTGTAGTGTAAGTTAAAGTGGTGTTGAGGATGGTGAAAACTGTAATATTAGACACGATTTGAAAGAAAAGTAGGCGTTTTCCTTAAAAATAGTTTTTCTATAAATTTCTGCAAAGTAATGCCTGATTCAGTTAATTATAATAAAAGAAGTGATAGTAAAGTGGGTTGTATTAAAATTTCAATCAAGTTTGTATATACGCATTGGAGCAGAGAAGCGGGCTATTCCTAGTTCCAAAACCACGTCTGATATAAGTTGAGGCCTAGGCCCAGCTGAGGGACCCATGTATTACACTGGACTGCAGTGTTACACTTCTTCAATTTATATTAAGAAGAATAAAAGTTATGTACAGATAGTATTATGTGTAATCTTGCAACACCATCACGCAAAGTATGCCGACGTGTTTTACTGAAAATAGTTTCACCTCTTTTAACGGTCATGTCAAGAGTTAATTCTTCCGAGGTGAAGGACCGAATTGCGTGTAGAGTTCGCGTGCATGATCAATACATTTTCAATTCCGGCATTTACTTACTAAGGGGCCCAATCAATTTCGGTGCACATTCGGGCTTCGCAGAACTTTCGCCAGGAGCACGAACCGATCTGATAAACGTCGCCCAGACGCCCATTAATATAAAATTTCAAGCACGTCTATTGGAACACCGATACTGGGTCAAACGTTCCAGTTGAATAATTATCCTAGACCTGTATCTGATGCAAGGAATAATACCCATAGTTTGCAAGCAGACTCGTGTGGTTTATACGCTAATTTATTTGACAAATTGTCGAAGTAAATCATTCAATAAACAATACAAAGTTATAGTGTATTAATGATGTCGAAATTTAAAATAATTATAATTTACTAAAATTATATCAACTGACCCACTTTAAATAGAACCTGTTTCGGAATTATTTAAACAGTGTTAATTTAACCTGTTAAGTTATTTTAATCCGTTATGTTGAAATTGTTTAATGTTTTAATTGCAACCCAACATTCGTAACAACTATATTAAAAAAAAAGTTGAGCTATGCCTTGGGTAAGTCGCTATTAAATACGAATACAACTTGCAATTTATGCATAATTTTAAGATTATTTTTTTAAAGTCTTAAATGGTTCGTAAATTGTTTTAATCCTGGAAAAAGTGTTGTAAATTTAAGTTTTTTATCGTTGTTGTTAATTTTAGGAGAAGTACTCTACAATATATTTGTCCCGGTGTTGTTTTCATTTTGTCCCATGAATATAGTAAAAGCTTGGAAAAGGAAAAACGTTTCTACTCAACAGTTATTTCCAACCATAAGGATTTTCTTAATTTCTAGAAAATTGCCAACAGAATTTTTCGGTACATTCTCAGGAGCATACTGTTACCTGTACAGCCCATTAAAGTCTACTGCTGTAAATTGGCCTTTCGCATAGATTGACTCATAGGGATATTGGCCATAGTTGGCATGCTTGGCAGACGAGTAAGAGAATAAATATTATATAGCTGACCCGGCAAACGTTGTTTTGCCATATACATTGTTTCTAGGAAATATCTTTTAGTTTTAAAAATTGCGATTAAAAACAGGAGTTGATCGTGGAAGAATGAAAATTTGGTGTTTTATGTATTTTTCAATGCTAAATCATAATAAAATAAAAATATTTTTTGTCAAAAAATAAAAAAAATATTTAGGCGTGTGTCACCCTTATCATTTAGGGGTTTGAAAAATAGATATTGGCCAATTCTCAGAGCTATCCGATATGCACACAAAATTTTCATACAAATCGGTTCAGCCGTTTCGGAGGAGTTTGATAACAAACACCGCGACACGAGAACTTTATATATGAGGAAGACGAAGACAAGTCATGGTCTTCGTCTTCCTCATCGTCAGAACAACACTACTAGATATGAGTTTTTCTCGTGCTAAGGTGGATTTGTCCTAATCGTCACACTTCACAGAGGAACTGCAATCGTAAGATTGCAGTACAGGCTGTCTCACCTTTAACGGTACTGCTCGTCGCTGGTCTAAGTATTTCACGTTTGGCTTAAACGAGATGGTTAACCACCATCTATCTCAGCTATTATATCTTTCTGAAGTTTTCCATAGTCGCCTCTCATAACCCCCACAGAATGAAATGGGGTTGTGGATTCTCTCACATCACACGGCTTTTCATTTTTATCATGATCACGTAAAAATGTTTAATTTAATATTAAATAATGATATGAACGTTGGACTGGTTTCATTAAAGCTACAATTACGTCATTAGAATCTGTTTAACATTTTATTAAATTTGGTCCATCAGTTGTTTGTTATACATAAATGAACTGAAGGAATGACAAACTAACCTAATTCTACAATTCATAATATGACTATCCACTCATTTTAATCTTTAAAAATAAGTACCATACCTAATTTCCTTTTTAATATTCCAGGTATCTCATTTTTCTCGTTTCTACAAATCGTTCTTACCCAAGATAGGTAAAGAAAAGTACATTCCCAGCATTGGATAGGAGGGCGGTTTTTTTATGTGTCTGTGGTAATAGCATTAAGAATCTACTGCACCAGTGCGTTATGGATTACAAGAAAATGCTCTGAAAACTTCGGGCCGCCGACAGATGACGGAAACACATTTCAAGCATGAAAAACAGCTACCACATGCACAGGCTTCCTCTTATTTATGAGAGCGAATCCTACCCCAATGAATGTTGACAAACTTTACAAACTTAAATTTTATTAGAGACTATCGGTATGGGGGGTCCACGTGCGGTGAAGTCCCCAAAGGAACTGTATCCGTGACTGGTCGTTGCTGCTGGTGATAAGAGGGCTGGTTCTTTTCTCGTTCAAAGGCTAAGTATATAGCCCATTGAACGAAGAAACGCAGCCAGCGTTCTTGGCACGATATCACGGAGAGTATGACTCTATGATGAGTAAGTAAAGAAATAGTAAAAAATAGTAAGTAAAAAAATAGTTATTTTAATATTGCGTGTAAAGTTCGCGTATTTCAATGTTATATAAATAATATATGAAATGAATTCTTAGATATAGAACTTGCATGTTTCCTGGGATCATTATCCACCGTGTATGTGGGAAATTAAACTAAACTATTAAATTAAACTAAACTAAACTAGAGTACGAGCCGTATCTATGAGAACGCAATATAAATATTTACTGTATACAGGAAGATTTCAAACAGCTTTATTAAAAAAAAGTGTTATGAGCATGGCTCCTATCATATATAACAAAATCCCAATTTTTGTAAAAAATCAACCTATTAGAATATTTAAAAAGAGTCTTACTTCTTTGTTATTGGAAAGATGCTATTACTCAGTATCGGACTTCTTAAATGATACCAATATTTAAATAACGTTGCAGTTAATTAATTGTTTATAATATGTTCTTTGTATTAATAATGTATGTGTTATGCTAACTGCAATAAAATTTCGACAATATAAATTTATGTAATAATAATAATGCAATACTTTGAATTATAATAATGTAATAATTATTTATACTCATAATTATAATTTTAAATCTATTTAATAATTAATTACTAGTATTATATAGAAATAAATTTAATTTAATATTTGCATGCCAAAATGGTAGAATGTACGGATCTTCTATGTACTCTATCAACACCTTATTGTTATTACCTACATTCAATGCAAATAAATCATTACTTTACTTTACTTTACTTTACTTTTACTTTAACCTAAAATTGCAATAAACTATTGGTGCTAACAGGGATCGAACGTGATTTGCTTATTTACTAGATATATTATCTCCCGACGAGCGCTTGTCCCTCAGCTACCGCGGATCTATCCCGTCCCGTGGGTGTAGTTAGCAGTGGTGACAGGGAGCAACAATCAACCTGCCAAGCGTTGCGATTATGGCAAAACTTCCCTAAAATGTAAGAGATTTTTTTTAATTTTGAAATTTTTTTAATAGGATTAGGGTGACAAACGAGCACACAGTCCACCTGATGGTAAGTGGTTACTGTGGCCCATAGACATCTACATCTATCCAAAAATGCATATGCGATCTCAACCGTGAGGACAAAGATGGAATGCCTCGTTTCCAGTATAAAGGGTCTACGATTATCTACACTCACCATACGAAACACAGCAGCGTTATGCTGCTATTTTACGCTGGTATTCTGTGAGAGCGTGGTACTTCCCCGATCGAGCCGACAAAGTCATGCTACGACTATACCAGTAATATAGCTGCAGCATGACTCGGCAGGGTAGAGCTTCGTTTCATGCTCGTGAAAAATTAAAAGAATGTTATATAAAGTCAAAATGAAGCCAAGCTAGCTCTAGCAAGGGCACAGTGTTTGTTTAAATGTCAAACTAAGGGCTATAAAGCAAAAGAAAACGGAATTGGTTAATAACTTCCTAAGCAGGCATTGTTGAATTTTATGTAGCTATCCTTGCACATAAATTTGATATGTTTAACCGCGTTTTATTTGTGAAACAAACCTCATAAAAACAATAAAATATTGATATGAAAAGTCATAGAAATTCTTTCATAAAAATAAACGATGTTGAAAGAGTTCGCGACAGTAGGCGTTAGTGCAGGCGCATGCTGCTTGCGATTCATTCCAGACAGCGCCCCGCTGCGTCAATTCCAAATACACGTATACTTTACTATTATTGCACACTTACTGTCTTCTCCGCTTCTGTATATCAAACTGTGCGCAAACCATCACATTTGAAGTCGTAATAGTCGGCTTTAGAATACATCGCACGATTTAAATAACAAACGGAAACGTAAGATCTGGTAAAATATTTCCACGACTTTTATTAAATGAATATTTGTTAAAGTATTAACAATTATTATTAAATACTGAGTTCCGAATTATTAAAAACTAACGATCTGATTTATGTATCTCGACAACAACGCGACCTCACGGATCCAATTGTGAATCTAAACCATTCTCTAATCAACTTAATCACACACACACACACCCACACACACACACACCCACACACACACACACACACACACACACACACACACACACACAAAAGCGCGCGCGGGCGCGCGCACACACACACACACAATATTTCATCAAAATCGGTCCAGCGGTTTAGGAGTTCAGTCACTGAGTGTCTATTAATGAAAACCGCATCAAAATCCGTTGCGTAATTTAAAAGATTACGCACAGATAGCGAGAAGCGATTTTGTTTTATACTTGGTATGTAGACATAGAGAAGAGACGAAAGCTAAAATGTTGTTTAGATGCCATTGTGAATTAGAACTTGAATAATACGTATCAAAGGAACCACAGAAAATATTGGGTACCTATTGAGACTTTTCAAAAATCTCCTACTAAATATCCCCATAGATAGCCTCATACCCTCATATAGGCTATAGTTGCCACGCTTGGTAAGCGGGTAGGTAGCCGCAGATTCTTTTATTATTATTCAAAAAAAAAAACTAAATATGTTCGTAATGAATTCTTCATGCAGATCGTCAAAGGTATAATTAATGGATACAACTATATTACTGGCTCCTAACATTGTTTATAAAAGAATTGCTTTAATTAACATTACTAATGCATAGTTTTTCAAACCACGACAGTTTATCAAGTCTCGTCAGCTAAAACATTCTGTTTTTCAACTTACCAATAATAAAACTTTTTGGAACGAAGTTTCTTATCGGACGGTACGAATTTGACGCATGGGGACTAGGCGAGAAAAAGTGTAAGATTTTTCCGTCACGACCCCTTCTGACGTAGTGTAGACGGCCTAAACTATACGAATACTTTAAAGAAGCGAGATGGAATAATATCCATCTCCCTCGCACTTTTTCTTATCTTGCCATGAAAGAAATATTATTTTATTTTAAATAACGCTTCATTTTAATAGACGCTATGTACTTAATTCATTTATGTGTATTTGCTAATGAATAATATAATATGTTTATCAATAATAGTATACTACGAAAGGAACTTCGTTCCAACCGAGTGTTCCACGACACTCACGCATGTTTTTATTCTATTTTCGAGTTAATTTATAATAAAGGAAGTCAATCGAAATGCATTAACCGGTAAAAGTACTCCTTCTAGACTATTCACTGAACACGAATTTAAATCTAAATAAGGCATATAAATAAGGCGTAAGGGAAAAATATGTTAATATTTCAACGATTGAAATTGGATTAACGATGAAAAATCACTTTTACTCTTAAAGTATAATGTCGAAATCTTCCGCATTAAAATAAATAATAATGATTATAAAGATTTACACTATAAGCCGGTAGTAAATTCTAATCAGCTAGTAATATGTACAATCCGAGTTCATATTAATGTAAGCTTCCTATTTAGCGTTAAATCCATACGTTATTTTCATCAGTTATTTTATAAAATACAAGAGAAATTTTGATCTTACAAAATTGAAATTCATTTCGGAGCTGAACGGATTTATTATTGTGATAGAAACTAAAGGATATTGCCCTCAGAAGATTTGTATGAATTATACACCGTTAACTTAATAGTACACGACTGGTCGAGTAAAATGTACAAAATATGATTTTTTCTTTATTTAAGTAAATGTTGCCTGCTACATGAGGGGATATTATACCGTTGGCACTACTCTGAGAGATTTGAATAAAAATCATAAAGAGAATCAAGCATGCTTTCAACTTGATATAAAAATTATTAAGTGTTGAGCTGGTCCTATAGAGGTGGTTAAAATAGTTTTTTCTGGATTGATTATTCACGCCCCTAAGATGATCCGAAAAGCGATAAATTTAATTCAGTGGACAGCAAAATTGTTGTTTTGACCGCTCTCCTTTTATGATGTTCAAGCTTTCTTTTTTTATTGCCTATTGTTGAGATAACTTTGATTTACTCTTCTTGTTTTAATAATTTTATGTACATATTTATGTTTTTTATTCTTACGTAAAAGCCATTTTTAAACCTCTGTGAATACGAAATGAGTGTATGAAATGAAATGATAGTATATACGTATTTTATAATACTTCTATATTTTTATTATTATTCCAATATATCGTACAATGAATTACTGCTTTTTAGGGCTTCGCCGTCATTTAACAAACTCTTTATAATTTCATTCTGCTTATCTGTACTAATGTGTCATACCGTCATAAATTCTAGTGTTACTCGAAATAGATGAAAATGAAGAAAGATATTACATCCCCACTGGTTTTAATTTTACGATTTGATTAAAATTTGATGTAATTGTAAAATATGGTTACTGTTTGTGTATCACACATTTTTGGATTTTTAAAACGAAGTTCTTTATCGGATGGTACGGATTTTGCAGATAGGGGCTAGGCGACAAAAAGTGTAAGATTTTTCGGTCACGACCCCTTCTGACGTAGTATAGACGGCTTTGGCAGCTATGAGGAAGCAAGATGGGATAATATCCATCTCACTCGCACTTTTTCTTATCTTGCCATGAAAGAAATATTATTTATTTTAAATGAAGCTTCATTTTATTAGACGCTAGAAATTAAATTATTCGTATTAGTTAATGAATAATATAGTACGTTTATCAATAATAATATACTACGGAAGGAACTTCCTTCCAACCGAGTGTTCTACGACACTCACGCATGTTTTTTTTTTATAAAATTGAAGGGTAATACGAGGCTATTGCAGCCCATGAACATCGATCATGTATTTTACGTTTAACCTACACCATGCGTGCCATGAGATCTTTCTTGAATTTTCTTTGGATAAACGTGGCCATGCTGCAGCTATATCATGGTTCTATTTTTTTATTGAATTAGGGTGACAAACGAGCACACAGTCCACCTGATGGTAAGTGGTTGCTGTGGCCCATAGACATCTACATCTATCTTCGTTCGCGAATTAAAATGCAGATGCGTTGTCATCCGTGAGGACTAAGATAGAATGCCTCTTTTCCAGTAAAATAGGTCTCCGGTTCTCTACACTCACCATACGAAACACAGCAGCATTAAATTGCTATTTTACACTGGTAATCTGTGAGAGTGTGGTCCTTCCCCGGTCGAGCCGACCCATTCGTGCTACAACTATACTATTAATATAGCTGCAGCATGGTTCTACCACGCATAAATCCTAGCTACCCTATAATATAAGTTCTAGCGCAAATGGGTCGGTTCCACCGAGGTAGGACAACATTCTCACAGAATACCAGCTTAAAATTGCAGCATAATGTTGCTGTTTTTCATATGATGAGTGTTGAGAACCGGAAACCCTTTTTACTGGAAACGAGGCATTCCATCTTAATTCTCAGGGGTGACAACGCATCCTCATTTTGATTCTTAATCGAGATTAAATGTAGATTTTATGATTCTACAGGCCACGGCATCCACTTACCATCAGGTGGATTGTGTGCTCGTTTGTGACCCTTATTCTACAAAAAAATCCTATAGTTGCCATTTACGGTACCGACGGGAAAAAATAGTGTGACAGATTTTCTTGAACTATGGCTCATTGTTGTCCTTATTTGTATAAAGAAATGACACTATTCTTTATAATGTGATATTGAGCCTAGTATTACTATCGCATGATTTTTACCACGATTGCCCTTTGATAGCCTCAATCCTCATATGAGATACTGGACCAAAGCAAAAACGATTCCATTATAATATCCACAAGGCATGGCGTGTCGTCTGACCAAATGGGAACTCGTCAAACTGAAAAAGGAGGCGGGTTCAATGTTATCATTTTTCTGCTCTTGTTACTTAATGTATGTGGGACCTGATCAAGTTTCCATACACGGACTTATTTTACCGCGCTCGGAAGTAAGCTCCGTGTCATTAAATCCTTTGTATAAAAATTAAAAAAGAAAAATTTAATAGTTTGAAAATTATGTGGTTATAATATCAATTATTATCGGCGAAATTAAATGACTTCAATCAAACGAAAAGGTTTGGTGTTTTTAATTACGCTGCCTAAATGTAATTTATACATCTAGAATAAACTTTTACTCTGCGTAAACCTACAGAAAATGAGGCTTGTGGCATTCCTTGGGGGAGGCCTATGTTCAGCAGTGGACTTATGAAAGGCTGTAATGATGATGATGATGATGATAACTAATAATACGGAAAGAAACATAAAAGTTTACATTTTCCTAAGAAATTGTCGTCCTCGCTATGAAATTTGTCAAATATTTTACGTCATTGTAAAGTGGCGCCGCCTGTTGGAAAAAGTCGTGGATGGCCTCATTCAATGTCAAGTACATATTTAAAAATAAAAATCCTAAAAAAGCAACACATTAAGTGAAGCTAATTACATTCACACGATGTAATGACACGATCTTAAAAAGCGAGGCGTGGTAAATAAATTAAAAGAAAATGACAAATATGGTTGAAGCAGTTATGGGATCTCATTTAGTGACATTTTGGCATACCCCGCCACTTAATATGGCATTGCTATATAATGAGACGGTATTAAATCCAGACTCCGTAAAAGACAACCTGTAGAATGTCATGCGACCATGGCACAACACCACGCAGTAATGCTTGTTATCAACATCGCTTGGGTATCATTATCTGTCTTTAAACATGAAAGTAGTCTGGGTCTCGAATATAATTAACGAATGGTTTAGATTTTAAAAAAAAAAACTAAATATTATTACGGTAATTGCATTGAACTTTGATGACAACTAATCTTCCCACTTCGTCCATACTTCCAAGTAATATATTCTGTGCTCTCATGGCGTACATTAATAAAACTTACTTCTTCTCTACTCCTTTACCCGTTAATTAAATATGTGAAATATCGATTTGAACTTCGATACGAGTTCTACTGGAATTGATAATTAAAATTATATACGCTCATTTATGACATCTTCTGCAGGGAAAAAAACGTCGCTATGTCGTGTCAAGCAGGTGAGCCGGTTCAATTCCCGCACGGAAAAAGTATTTGTATGGACTATAAATAATTGTTCCGGTTCTAGATGTATGTAAACTACCTCCACCATACAGAAGAAGATCCTAGTGTTGGTAACGTTTAAATTTTTTTTTATAAGATAAGGTTGACAAACGAGCACACAGTCCACCTGATGGTAAGTGGTTGCTGTGGCCCATAGACATCTACATCTATCTTCAATTACGAATCAAAATGCAGATGCGTTGTCACCCGTGAGGACTAAGATGGAGTGGCTCGTTTCTATTAAAAAGGGTCTCCGGTTCTCTACACTCACCATACGAAACACAGCAGCGTTAAACTGCTCTTTTACGCTGGTATTCTGTGAGAGTGTGGTCCTTCCCCGGTCGAGCCGACCCATTCGTGCTACAACCGTAATATAGCTGCAGCATGGCTCTACCACGTATAAACTTGACTGCTTGGAGCTGCTGCGAGCCACGGATTCTATTTGTCCTTGATCATTATATGTATATGTATATATACAACGCCTCCACGTACAGGGGAAATGTTTTAAAAAAATAATAAGGGTAAATAAATCCATAATATGTTTTTTCCAAAGAATAAAAAATAAAATGGTGTATAACTTAGTTCAAAAGTTTTCTTCGCTTTAGACGTTCCAAAAAAAAATATTGAACTCACATTTCTTTAAACTTGACACATTCAATTTGTAATAAGATTACACGTTATCATGACGAACGAGCAGCGAGATGAGTGCAACCAGACTCAAGATTAAATCCTTTTTTTTTTTCACATAAAATACTAACACAAATTACGCCGATAACTAATAATGTAATACCATCCGATATTTCCCTTCTTTCGATATTCACAATTATTTATTTAAAAATCTGACTTAATTCGTTTTCTTGATTACGAACTAGGTTGTTAGTGTTAACTTAATAAATGGAGGCTATATTTCAAATTACTCTTGATAAATGGCTAACTCAACGTGTTACGTGGCCCGAAGCAATATAACTAATAAAAATATACACCGTTAAATTCGTATTTACACGATTTCTTAAACTTTTTGTATAGGATAAGGATGACAAACGAGCACACAGTCCACTTGATGGTAAGTAGGTAGTAGCCATGGGCCATAGACACATACATCCATCCTCAACTACAAATCAAAATGCATATGCGCTGTCACCCGTAAGGACTAACATAGAATGACTCCTTCTCAGTAAAATGTGTCTCCGGTTCTCTACACTCATCATACGAAACACAGCAGCATTTAGCTGCTATTTTACGATGGTATTTTGTGAGAGCGTGGTCCTTCCCCGGTCAAGCCGACCCATTCGTGCTCCAATAATAAACTCGTAGCTGCACGTTTTTTGATGATTGTTTGAATATAATACGTAAGTTGTACTACAACTGTACTACTGATATAGCTCTACCACGTACAAAATTTTAATGTAAATTGAATAAAGTAACTCTTACGGATTCTATCGCGTTTAATTAACTTGGTTTTTATTGATTCCCGACGTTTCGGGTACTTTACAGCACCCATGGTCACGAGGGATTGAGGTTTATTCAATGTGTTGTGTTCGCGTAAATATAAGAAATCATTATGTTAATGTAAATGTAAATGTCGTGTAATATGTAACGCACGCACACATACAATTCATACATCTCCAACAACAATAAAATTACATATGATAGATAAACATAATACTCGTATGTATCGGATTTCTATCAAAAAATAAACAAAAAATATGAATAAATTTTCTCTAGAATATGTCATAATATATAATACCATCGCGTAAAATCTTCAATCACATTTTAAGTGTTTCGTTGCTTTACTTTTCACTCTTTCTTTCAACGATTTTTACACATAACCAAACTCATAAAAATTACAAGAATATAAACATTAAAACACTTCAGAATCATATATTTTATTACCATATGATATACTTACAAAAATAACTATGTCGAAATATTAAGATTTAAAACTTATTATGTAATAGGGAATTCCTCGCACCAATAAACCAATAAGCCAAATGACGCTCGGCGCCACAACCTTCCCGTCCTGCGAAATGTCAAGAATTAAATTACGTAAAGAACCTTTTAACTCGCCCAAACTTTAACAATGCCTTTTAAAATGGATGTTTGTCAAAACTTTTTAACATTTAACGTGGTAGAGCCGTGCGTTTTTTAACGTGGTAGAGCAATGGTTTTTATAACGTGGTAGAGCCATGATTTTTTTGGCGTAGTAGATCCATGCTACAGCTATATTAATTATATAGTTGTAGCACGAATTGGTCGGCCCAACCGGGAAAGGACCACGCTCTGACAGAATACCAACGTAAAATATCAGCTTAATACTGCTGTGTTCGTATAGTGAGTATAGAGAAATGGAGACAATTTTTACTGGAAAAGAGGCATTCCATCATAGTCCTCACTGCATCCATCCACTTCCTACATCTCTTCTCTTTTTCTACCAGCTCATATATATCTGATTTTTTTGTTGTATAGAATAACTGATCTATATTGATATTGTCTACGAGCAGTTTTTGTTTTAGTCAGAGGGACTTCTGCGACACTTACATTTTTCCTAATATGCTTTCTATTTGCATTGTAAGTTATAATATTATTACTACGAGGAAATGTGTACTATTTACAGTTTTGGCTTAGACAGAAAGTTACATTATTTATACAGGTTGTCCTGAAACTCAACGTCAAGCGGGTACGGTGCGATAAGCTAGATTGTACCAGTTCTAGCAAAAATAAAAATAAATATATGTAACTTGGATAAGTGATTCCTTTGAATTGTGTATAAGTTTGTTCTTTTTTACGTACAATCTTATATATATAAAGTATTAAGCAGTTGTAACGGGTAGCTGTTACTGAAATTCGATCTGGAGAACATTATAACTTTAATGCTCTGTGAAGTATAAGTGTCACAAAGATTTCAATCTAAATCAAATCTAGGAGCGATACGTAGCACACTGGAAGATAAATTTACCACTTCACCCCATAAGTCACTAGAGCTCATCTATGCGAAGATATGTAGTACTACCAGTGCGAAGCGTAGGCGGATAACTAGTATTTTTTTATAGGATAGAGTGACAGATGAGCACACAGTCCACCTGATGGTAAGTGGTTGCTGTGACCCATAGACATCTAAATTTATTCTCAGTAAAGAATCAAAATGCTCAAAATCAAAACTTGAGGACTAAGATTGAATGCCTCTTTTCCAGTAAAATGGGTCTCCGGTTCTCTACACTCACCATATGTAACAGTAGTGTCAAGCTGCCATTTTACGCTGGTATTCTGTGAGAGCGTGGTCCTGCCCCGGTCGAGGCGACCCATTCGTGCTACAACTTTACTACTAATATAGCAGCATGGCTCTACCACGTATAATAATATGCTATGGATATCAAAAAAATTAAAGAAATTTAACAGTCTTCCCACCGAAGGGCTATAAGTACTAGCTTCGTAGAAATCCCGCATTAAAATCTTCACATGATTTTATAAATTTAACACATAAACAAACTAATTTCAAAACATTATACAATATGCCTTCAAAGTCACTAATATTAATGTCATAGGGTGGGCGGTACACAAATTATTATGTAATCTTCTAGTTCAACACAGAGTTCATAGTTAAGCTACATAGTATACAAAGTGCTTTATATCTTATCCTTCTTCTGTTTTTAAACAATTGCTGCTTATTATTCTTGACTCATCTTGACGAACAGATTTTTTCCTATAATGAGCTCTAGCCATAATTCAATAATTTAATCCAATTGCCATTTCAAAATTCTTTAAGACAATGCTCTGTTACGTAAAATATACCAACAATAAGTCTTTATAAATATAGTTCTAGCTCTAATTATTTGCCAGAGTAAGGAATAAAGTTTTATGGTTAGTACTTTAACCTTCCTTATAACACGGCCTAATACAATACTATGTGTGTTTTCTTTAATCTAAACTCTCTCTTTAATACAAACGATTACGCAGCTCGCTACCACCGCCCATGAACAATTGCATCTCCAGGAGTCCGTAAGTCATATCGGTTTGGCAATGTTTATAGCCGATTCCAAAAAAAAGTGCGGGGGAGAATCTTTACTAATATTTAAAAAGTGTGCCTGGATATTAGTTACCCTTTCACGGCTAAGCCGTGGAACCCATAGAAATTAACTAATAAGTTGATGATGTTTTCGGTTGATTCATATCTTTTTAATACCTGGATAATAAAATCGCGGGTATATCGAGTACAGGTACTATAAGATCAGTTATATTACAGCACCAAACAAATATTAACAAAAATATATATCATATTGCACACTCGTATTATTGTATGCCACACAAACATTTATTAATAATAAATCATACTTTTAAAATAGTTACAAAAAAAAACGATTGAATTTAGGCCGATTGCCAATTCCCGTAAAACCCAGGCGGATGCCCCAAGCAAATACGCAGCGCAGTTTGTTTATTCAGATCGAAAATTCAATCGTGACTAAACCAAAAACCCTGCACCATAATAAATAATATAATACTACTACGCAATATCCCGTTGTTAACAACTCACAGACAGCTTGCCTCAGGCAGGTATAAGAACTGATTCTGTTTAGATTCTAACACTGATTGGAATAATCCTTTCACCTTGATGGCGAATTTTCATCGACAAAAAGATAGAGAATAAGCAGCCCTAAAATTTTTTCGTCTACACATAATTGTTTTTTTTTTTATTGTTACTCTTTACTTTTGAAATAAACATCTTTATAAAATTGTTAATATTATCTGTATTAATACGTATTCTTCAATAGTATATTTATAATTAACTTCAAATCACACAACCTATATACTTAATTATAATTATGTAATCGAAACACAATGAATAATTTATATAAAGTGTATATGGTCGAAATAATTGATGAGAAAGCTGGAGATAGAAACGGCTACCTAACAGTGTAAAACTCCGTGTATATTTATATTTGTGCCAGACATCCTTGCCGGAGTTAAACACTGTTAGGTAGCCGTTTCTATATATATAAGGCAATTTATTTGTTCTTAAGAACGACGAACAAGGGACGAAGTCATCAACTTAACTAATGTTTACTTCCCATTTTACAACAAGTAGACAGACTGCCGTCGTTTGAGGCATTCGTCGTGCTTACACAAAATACAAACCAGTCCTTGTTATTCAATTAGAGCGTAAGAACATTACCGTGCGTGGCTCTATCGAATGCACTACTTACGTAATGTTGATGCCGTGTGGGCGGCCAATGTGACACCTGTCTACAGGAATTAGCGATCGACTAAGCATTGGTTCGTTGCATATGTGTTGATATGTCAATAATTAATTCACGGATTTGCATTTGGCTCTGTTGTAACAGTATTTACAGAATAATCCTTATTAATCCCGGACGAGATTGCGGTACAAACAAATTGGTAATGACAAATCGTATTCCTTATGACGAAATTATGGTTCGTACATATGACGTCTTACTTATTACGAAAGAGGATTAATTAAAATACTTGCGTATTTAATCGAATAACGCTTTGAATAAAACTTAATATGTAATGTATAATTATATGTAAGTTTAATTTCACAAATGTTTAATTCCCTATGGTTATGGAGGAACTCTCGTCCCAATGTCAAAGTTAACCCCAAAGCACCTTTAGTTTTTAATTATTAATTTTAGTCCCATCTATGCAGAATGTGCCGTGTAGTGGCGGTCAAGAATACCACTACCCCATATCCTCCCGTGGGTGTCGTAAAAGGTGACAAAGGGAAACAGGCAGGAGATGGGCAGCAGCATCTTCCTGATAATAGCCAAAATTATAATAAAAAAACTGCGGTTGCCAACCCGCTCGCCAAGCGTGGCAACTATGGCAGATACCCCCCCTATGAATGTAACAAAGAGACGGCCCCCAGTCCCCGGCGGCCCCGCTATTCCTGGCTACGGTGGCGACCATGGTAACGGCGGGGCAGGGGGTGCTAAGAATCTCCGGTGGAGGTTCGGTTGCCACCTTAGACGACTCGACCTGGCAACGTACAACGCACGCACCCTGAGGACTGACGAGAAGATCGTGGAGCTGGAAGAAGAGATAGGCAAGTTGCGCTGGCATATTATAGGATTATCCGAAGTCCGAAGAGAGGGGGAGGACACGGTAATCCTCGAATCCGGCAACTTGCTCTATCACCGGGAGGGCGACCATCTGTCCCAAGGAGGTGTTGGATTTATCGTCCACAAGTCTCTCGTTAACAACGTTGTAAAGATCGGGAGTGTGTCGACGAGGGTTGCGTACCTTATACTTAGAATCACCAAACGGTATTCGCTGAAGGTCATACAGGTTTACGCACCAACCTCGGCACACCCCGATGAGGAGGTGGAGGAAATGTATGAGGATATCTCTAGAGCCATGCATTCCTCCGAAACCCAATATACGGTGTTAATGGGAGACTTCAATGCAAAACTAGGCACAAGAGAGAACGGTGAGCTGAAAGTAGGGAAATTTGGAATAGGGCAACGGAACCCAAGGGGCCAGCAGCTGGCCGACTTCATGGAGAAAGAGGTACTCTTTATGATGAACTCTTTCTTCCAGAAGCAGCCCCACAGGAAGTGGACCTGGTCGAGCCCCGACGGTTCGACAAAAAATGAGATTGACTTCATTATGACGACCAGACGACAACTGTTCAGTGATGTCTCCGTGATCGCGAGGGTGAAAACTGGTAGCGATCACCGAATGGTTAGAGGCACACTGAACCTAAACGTTAAGTTGGAGAGGTCTCGTCTAATGAAGTCAACGCTCCGTCCCCCTCGTGCTCTGTTCCAAAGTCCCGAAACCTTTCAGCTCGAGTTACAAAACCGTTTTCAGTGCCTTGAAGACTGCAATGAAGTGGACGATTTGAATGACAAGCTCGTGGAAACTGTCCATGCGGTCGGAGCTAAGTTCTGCAAGACCCGCCGCAGAAGAACACAAAAACTCTCCGATCACACTCTTAATCTCATGGCTGTTAGACGGGAGATGAAGCTACATTCTTCAACAGACTTGACAGCATACAGGCATCTGAACAGACAGATCTCCAAATGCATGCGGCGGGACTTACGCAACTTCAATACAGCTCGTATTGAAGAAGCGATCGAGCGGAATCAAGGCTCCAAAGTCTTTGCCAGAGATCTGTCTGCCAGAAAGAGACACCTGTCAAAGCTGAAGACAGAATGTGGCAGCATCGTTTCCGGGACACCTGAGATTTTGAGTGAGATTGAGAGGTTCTATGGGCAGCTGTACACGTCATCGTTGGAGCCACATGCAAGTGTGAGTAACGATCCAAGAGCGAGTCTCATCCGACACTATTCCGAAGATATCCCGGACGTCAGTCTGAGCGAGATTAGAATGGCTCTCCAGCGCCTTAAAAACGGTAAGGCCCCAGGCGAGGATGGAATTACAGCGGAGCTTCTGAAAGCGGGTGGAAGACCGGTACTTGAAGTCCTTCAGAAGCTCTTTAATTCCGTCCTCCATGGTGGCATTACACCGGAGGCGTGGAGCAGAAGTGCGGTGGTCTTGTTCTTCAAGAAAGGTGACAACGCTCTCTTGAAGAACTACAGACCGATTTCCCTTCTGAGCCGCGTCTACGTGCTGTTTTCGAGAGTCATTACGAATCGTCTCGCGCGCAGACTTGACGACTTCCAGCCTCCCGAACAAGCCGGTTTCCGAAAGGGCTTTAGCACCATAGACCACATACATACCCTTCGGCAAATTGTACAGAAGTCCGAAGAGTACAATTTGCCACTATGTCTGGCGTATGTGGACTATGAGAAAACCTTTGATTCCGTCGAAATTTGGGCGGTGCTGCAGTCCCTTCAGCGGTGCCAAGTTGACTGTCGGTATATCGAAGTGTTGAAGTGCTTGTACAGTAGGGCTACGATGGCTATCCGAGTACAGAACCAGAGTACGAAACCTATCCAGTTGCAGAGAGGTGTAAGACAGGGTGACGTCATATCCCCGAAACTCTTCACCGCTGCATTGGAAGACGTTTTCAAGCTTCTGGACTGGAAAGGATACGGTATCAACATCAATGGCGAGTACATCACTCACCTTCGATTTGCCGACGATATAGTCCTTATGGCAGAATCGCTGGAGGACCTAAGCACTATGCTCAATGACCTCGATAGTGTTTCCCAACGGATAGGTCTTAAGATGAACATGGACAAAACAAAGATCATGTTCAATGTCCATGTCACACCTTAGCCGGTAGTTGTTGGGAGCACTAAGCTCGAAGTTGTTGACGATTATGTTTACCTGGGACAAATAGTCCGACTAGGTAAGTCCAACTTCGACCGAGAGGTCAATCGACGGATTCAACTCGGCTGGGCAGCGTTCGGGAAGCTACGACACATCTTCTCGTCAGACATACTTCAAAACCTGAAAACGAAATTGTACAACCAGTGCGTGTTACCAGTGATGACTTATGGAACTGAGACGTGGTCCTTCACTGCTGGCCGTATGAGGAAGCTCAAGGTCGCTCAGCGAGCTATGGAGAGGGCTATGCTCGGAGTTTCTCTGCGTGATAAACTTAGGAATGAGGATATCCGCAGTAGAACCAGAGTAACCGACATAGCCCAACGGATTAGTAAGCTGAAGTGGCAGTGGGCCGGCCATATAGCTCGAAGAACCGACAACCGATGGGGAAGAAAGGTTCTCGAGTGGCAGCCTCGTACCGGTAGGCGAAGTGTAGGGCGTCCCCCCACGAGATGGAGTGACGACCTGGTAAGACATGCAGGAAGTCGATGGATGCAGGTGGCTCAGGACCGTGCTTTGTGGCATTCTTTGGAGGAGGCCTATGTTCAGCAGTGGACTTGTGAAGGGCTGTAATGATGACTATGCAGAATGCATCACGGACTGTATCTTGAAGTCTTAGGTTTAGTTTTAATTTTATTTATTACAAGATCCCAAACAGGTGGTGAGTTCCCAGTCTCCTTCTCTATTGAAATTAGAATGTTGTTTAATTTCCTGTCGTCCACGGTAGAAAAAGATGTTCTTTTACGAGAACTTGTGGTCTATTAAATCTTTCTACCCATCAGATTACAAACTGCAGACTTCCCGGAACGTTGATGTTTCACGTCAGCTATATGTTCTTGCTTTTTTGGATTTTTATAGATCATTTTGATTGCCCTATATAATAAGGATCGCATTCAGAATCATGCTTGTACACTCTTGCATCTTGCAGAGGGATATTACATTTGGTGGATGGTAAAAACTGACTAATCTTCTTCGACGGCGTGTAGAATGTTCTAATAGAAGCTCGCATTAAGATGTAACTAATGTTTTCTGTGACTTCTCCGACACATGGTAGTACAGCAGGCATACATTTGACTGCGTACAGTTTTCGGAACAATACTTTTGAGCAATGTTAATTGTAATTGCCAATTGGGATTACAAAATGCGTAAATTATGAATTCACCTAGAGATTTAGTTAGACGCAAGAGTATCTTCTACTTATAAAATAATAAAGAATATCTTTTACTAATAGGTCTCGAAGTTTGTGACATAAGTTATTGATATGGTCTGTCCATTTTAGCGTCAAAGATCAATTTTAAATGCTTATGAATGCTAACCACCTCAACTGGTGCAAACACAGCTTTCGTAGCATAATTTAAAAGTACAGTCTGGTTTTTCTTATCCTATTTCATTACTATCACGATTGGACTTTGATTGTAGTCAGGCATTTTTAAATGGATGGTTAGTTGTTATGTTCTGAACTATAATTGAGATCACATTTATTTTATACACTATGCGCGCGCAACTTTCATTTTAAAATCACTCAATTTGTATCTGACAAAGTAGCTAAACTTAATTATTTAACATAAGATTAAACTACCTAACGACCAAACAACGAACTGCCAAATAGTTATCTTTAAAGCCTGACTCACTATTCAAAATCAAATAACGTTATGCTATTTCGCTTACATAAATTATATTTAAGCATAATTCATTCATAATACAAGCAAACATATTAACAAAGAACAAACAAAAAATTATGTGTGTTTATAATTGGACGACTTCTAAATTAAATTTAGTTTACTTTTCTCAAAATTTTTTTTCTATTTACTCAATAGTAATCGTAAATGTATGCGAAATTCTGTTTTACGATTTATTACTAGTTTGTACGAAGTTAGTTAATTAACCAAAATAGTACACTCGGAAACTTAAAGTTCAATACTAAACACGGTCAAAGATCAGCGAAAGTCTAACTAAATGGTAATTCCAAAGCGAAACATAATCAGAATTCTTCCTCTAACAATCTTGCTGCATTATGATAAGTATCTGTGCTCAAAATTAAAAGAAACGATAGTTTCATTCGAGATATATCGGTGCTTTAAAATAATTGATATAAAGTGAAAAGAGGATTTCAGTTCGAACGGGTTTGCGGCGCCAATACTGTATCGATAAATAAGGGGTGGTCGCAATAGACTATAGTTTAGAAGCTAGACCACTAAATCACACGTTAATAACTAGTAACGCTGATACGATCTTTGCTTTCAATAATAAAGTCAGCCGATTGTACCCGGTACCCTTTCTAAGAAAGCTTTCTGCGCAGTTCTTTACTGGTCCGATGACTGGTTACTTACTCGCAGTCGTTTTGTAATTATCGTCCGCAGCGACAATTACCTTATCTACCAGTCCATTGTTGTAACAAATTGAATCATCCAACTCGGGTATACAACTTTCAGTGAGGCTGAGATTAAATATCTTAATCGCATTACGATGTTATCTAAAACTGTCACTCTTTGTATATAAATAGTTGGTACTATTGATGTGCAAATCTGCGCGGAAATTTTGATAACGATAGATGAAGAAGTTAATTTGATAAAATCCGCATGCAAAACTAAATTATGTTTATTAGTACGTTTGCAGTGCCCACAATTGTACTATCACTACTAGAGTTACAACCAATACCACTATCAACAAACATAACTTGAGATTCTTCTCTAAACAGGGCAGAAGTATTTTTGCTTTATTATTCTATTTCAGAAAGTATCATAATTTCATCATCAGGAATCTACAATAGCGTTTATGACGAATGCTAAAGATTGACAGATTTGTCTTTAAGTATCTAAAAGTTTGAATCTCTATTTCAACAGATGTATAGTAAGAAGCGACTGCAACTTTATCAGATAATATATTCCTATGTTAGCGACAGGATTCAGTGTCAAAGGTGCAAAACATTAAATACTGCGATCATCACTCCTCTTGCCAAGCATTGCGGTACAGTGAATACTTCTTATAATATCGAAGGAGAGGCCCATCGATATATATGTACTACGTACTAGATTTCGCATTCCGAACATACACTATGTTCAACTGAACTGTACTGCAATCCGTACAGTGTGTCATTTAGTGTGGTTTCAATCTATCAGTTAGTCTGTGGTTTCAATATTCATGTAGTGTGGAGCGATGCTAATAACACAAGATTTCAAATTAAAGCTTAAATTAAAAACTGACCGCGCAGACACAACGCGCTTAAATCAACTGCGCATGCGCGACTCTAATATCTCCCGCGCATGCGCGAATATATAGAGTAGTGCACATTTTTTGTTTAGAATGGCTTCTCTAGTACGTAGTACATATAACTCAATGGAGAGGCCCATGTCTGACAATAAATTGTGTTTCAAAGTATGTACCCCGACATTATTCCAGAGTAGTTTACTTACAAAGTACAGAGTAGTTTAAATATTGTTACATGATAATAAATATTACCTATAATACAATTAGTTTCAGAAACGTTTGCACGTTAGTGAAAATAATTTTCTCGCACTGTGGTCATTTTCTATTTCTATTTCTAAAATGTTAAATACTATTTTAAAAAAAGCAGTCATACCCAGACTATTTGGCCTATATACGCCGCATAGTCGGGGTGGAAGTCTCGTCTAACATTTTCTTTTGTTTAAATGCGATTGCAGTGGTTGTAGTGCAATTCGTCCGCCGCGATTCTCCACACTCTAAAAGTATTTTGTGGTCTATCCGACAAAACGGTCTTTAAAGTGCAATCAACAATTTTGTAGGGAACCGAATTACCGAACTTGGGTTACACGTCCTGTGAAATTCACAGCGAACGCCTAGTCCCTAAGTTACCACGGCATTTACGTACACGAAAGTATAAATATGTTGATCTTAGTCCTCTTATTTACCGAAATATAAATAAGTAATTGCTATTATAAGCATTTTGTACAATATATAAAAGTGATTTTTCATAACCTTTGTTCGGTATACAACTTTTTTATAACTTATAAAATTCCGATGTGTAATTTAATTTAATTAGTTTTGCAGCAGTAAAAAGCAATAATAAATAATAATCTAAGCAGCAAACACACGACTTAAATAAATGTGGTTCAAACAAAAAAACATTCTACCACAGCGCAGTCTTTTACTTACCAAAAGCTTTCTTTTGCACCTGAAATAATATATCAGTGCTGTAAAGGTTAACGCAAGTAAACAGGTACTCCCTTAGCCTCACTTTACTACATCCGATGTAATTTTGAGTACACATAGAAGAAACAGAAGCAATCTAAAACACAGTTACCAAGTCTCACTTAAAAAATACTCAATTAAAAACATAAGAATAGAAGAGACACATTAAGTGTATCCCTGCGGCGCTTCTGGGCCATGTGTTCGAATCCCTTACGGAACAAATGAAAGTATTCATCATCGTTCATTATAGCTCATCGAAAGTCCACTGCTAAACATAGGCCTCCCATTTAGATAGCCTCATATTTATATTGAGGGCATTTGCCACTGTTTGGCAGGTGGATTGGCAACCGCTGATTTTTTACTATTTACGTCGTTATCAAGAAGATTTTGCTGTCAGTATTCTGTTTCATTGTACTCTATTGCTTCTTTCAACACATAATATGAAATTGTGGATGTACTTACGCCGCCACTACACGGCGCAGTGGTAGCATGGCCTACAATTAATTATTGTTAATTGTAATGGATTTGGATCTTTTACATGAAAAATTTATGTATATAAAACGCCTATAGTGTGAAAAAAGAAATCAAATCAAATCAAATCAAAAATATTTATTGCGTGACTACAGGTAAAATTAAACAAGATCTTAAGAATATTATGTTATGTAAGGTTATGTACATTTTGTGCTCCATACTCTACCTATTTCAGGTGTACAATGTTAAGTCTTAAATATAATTATAAAAATAATCAATATCTTTAACAAATATATAGATTAATTTTATAATGTCAACATAATTTTTTATTAAATTATTATTGCAATATATTATGATGTCAGTTCTCTATACTAAAAATACCTAACTTATGGATTTAACTTTTTCATTATAATTTTGTCTTAGCATTCAATCATTTGTTGGAATAATTAAATAGTAATACAATATAAAAAGTAATAAAAGTTATGAAATATAATTCACAAATAAAATTTATTGAAAGAATATAAGAGAACAAATCTTATAAAACTTGACATCTTTAGTTTTACCACGTGTCTTGAAACATCTCTTTCCTAGGAAGTAACACCGAAAAATAAAGTAATAGTCTAAACAAATGTGTTAAAAAATGTTTGTGGGCTGTGTTATAAGTTGAAAATTGACGTAAATTTTTAACGTATCTTAGTTATTAAAATAAGTATCAAAAGAGTCTTTATAGTGTTAATGTGTCGTGCGTTATTTCTATAATAAATTGCATGTTGCGAAAAAGAATGTTTGTTCCTATTTTAATCCACACCATAGACCAACGTTGCATAACGTTATTACGCCATTTCACACGGTACCGGTGTCCTCATTTCTTTTAAAAAAATTATATCTATAAGCATCGACAAACCAGTGACGAACAAAATGGTCTGTATATGAAATCGATCGAACAAATACTTCAAACTCAATTACAATATGGAAATACATTGTTCGACTCACTTTCATTAAAAAATGTTTTAGAAATGTGACGCGAGATTTTGTTAATGGTAGGACGCCTCAAAAATGAACGCTGTATATCACACGTCAAGCGAAAGCACGATAAATCTTCTTTTGTATTAGATGTAATATGTTTTAAACAAACACATGTACGGAGCTCGAGATGTGTTTTATCTTGTAAGCTTACACAGAACATTCAAAACAGTAAAACACAAAGGAACGGATGAACTAACAATTACTCACGTGATTCTGATTACTTGTGAGTTAACTTTGTTCTGTATCACTATTACATAAGGCTATCGCTGCCATCCAGTCAAAACAATACTACTAAATTAAGATACAACCAAAACATTAGAACTTCACATAGGTCACAACAAAGAATTTGGTGTTATAAAGCTGCAAACAGCCATACAGCTATTTCGTCTGCTCGTAGTACACTCTACTTATTCGTTATTTACATCATATTAAACTGTTTAAGAGCCGTGGTGGTAGGTCAGGGGCTAAGCGCTCGTTATAAATTTTAATACTCGTACCTATGCGAGCAACCCGGGCACCAAAGAAATTGTTAATTGCAATTTTAAGTGCTGATTTACCACGTGCTCGGCGGTGAAGGAAAATATCCTGAGGAAACCTGCATGTCTGAGAAATAAGAAAAAAAATAATTTCGAACGCATGTGAAATTCGCCAACACGGATTGTGGCAGCGCGGCGAACATTTCCTTGCCCTAAAATCGTCTCACAAATTAGAGGAGGCGTGTGCACAGTAGCGGGACGTATATAGGCTATAACTTTACTTTTGAACTGTTTAATGTATTATGTATACATACAGCTATTCAAAAACCATAGAGACTTAATCGGGAAGCAACACCAAGAGGTTGGTTTTTTAAATGCGCGTTCTTGAAAATATCTTAACAACATGTAACAAAAATCTGTGGTTCCCGTTAATTGTGTTATCAGAATCAGTGTTCAAACGTTTAGAATCAACTTTAATTCAGAAACCTAGAACATAAAAAATTAAATGAAATTTAAATAAACTTTTATTTGCAAATTGTACGTGGTTATTCGTTCACCTTAGTAGACAATTATATACATATTCGTAAATACATATTCGTATTTTCATAGTGTTGTACATATGAGTTTGTTTATAATTATTAATTATTTTTCACCCACTAAGAATCAAATCAACTTTTGGAGATTACAACTGTACTATAACTATTAACAACATTGAAATGAAAGCTATTAGATATTCAGTAGTAATAATGTTAAAGTAAATATTCATGATCTACTTTTTAAAAAGAAAGCTATAGAAACTATCAATTGATTTATCTAGAGATTAATACTACGCCTTTTATCTAATATCGGAGGTGCATGATTACACAGAGTAATGAACGATAACGTCGATATTGTCACTTTAATCTTACATCACTTAATTTATTTTATTTATATTATATATATATCAGGTCCTCCTAATTCGTTAGTCTAGTGGCCGTAACCGCGGTTGACGATCATGATGTTCCAGGTTCGAATCCTATCCAGACCCAATCCAGTTCAAAAATCAGTTATTGGATTTCTGTCAAGAAATTATCGGTAGCAAACCGGATTCAAGAAGTTAGCGGTGTTTCATTTCCGTATCTCTTAAAGGTCTCTCTCCAGTCTTGCCGGATTACCGTCCCATCGGAATATGAGAGTGAGAGAATAAAGAGTGCACCTGTACCTGAGCGTACATTCCCGCGCATACAGCCCCCGTTAAGACTGGCCGCCGTGACCGAAATTCGGTCTGGATAACATTAATTATTATTAGGTCCTCCTATATCTACATCAACATCATCATCATTATCATCTTTAGCCGCTTTTGGTTTGCCTCGTTTGCCATATTTGTCACGTTTGACAGGCGGACTGCCAATCTCAGTTTTTTTTGTTATTTTAACTTGTTATCAGGAAGATTCCATACCATCCCTTGTTTCATTTTCCTCTTTTGCCTCATGGACACCCACAAGATGATATAAGGGAGTGGATACTCTTACTCCGCCATTACTCGGCCAGTTAGGCTAGATTCTCCTACACCTACAAATTATTCACAATATTGTTACATAAGGCGTGCACAGGTAAGGACAAGTAAGTAGTTTGATATTTTGGACGTACGAGATATCTGTGAATCTATATTACATCTTAATAAAATATCCTGATGTATATTACATCTTAATAAAATATCCTGATGTATATTACATCTGTTAAAGTTTTTCAATTGCTTAAATTAATTAAAATTACGTCAAAATATGCAGAATCTAGAGCCAATATTTTAATCGTTATTTTGTTGGCATAAGAAATTACATCTCAGCAGACATATATAAAAATTTCTACCCGGCTGTCGATCAACTACATAATAACATTATTTCACTTTTTATTAAACTGAGTGTAAACTCTTTTTAAATAATTAAGAAGAGTTATATTATAATTAAGAAGAGAAGTCAGAAGACTAATTCTGTCTCATATCGCAGGATAATGCTACTTGAGTAGAACTTAAAATTAATCATGTCGAGATTAACCAATAATGTAAAACCGCATTTGGCAGCTCTTCGATTAAGTAACATATTAATTGAATCCATTAGGAAGTAGGGCCACGTTGACAGGATCCCCGCCAATTAGATACCAGAAGCTTACATAAACCGCTAATTGATTGTAATACCTGATAAAGATTAGCTTGTACAATCTAAGCTTAGGCCATAGCACGTTTACGTTTGTTAAAGTGACAATTTGAGAGCAATATAAGTAATATCTTTACCGTTAACCGTGTAGTAAGTAGTACAAAATATCTAGTAACTACAATAATAATAATTATTATTTATTTATTTCTTACCACAAAACCACACTTAACTTAATAGCTATTATAACACTAATGGTTGTGGATCTCTGGAGCCTGAAATGGGTAATTAAAGCCTGAATTACAGATCACCAGGCCTCAATATTAATTACTGTCAATCACTTTAGCTGCTAAGGTAAAAATTTATAAGCATAGTGAGTGCAAGCGCACGCGCGTGTCTTGTGTGTGAGTGTATGTGTGTTTGTGTGTGTGTGTCTGTGCGTATGCGCGCGCGCTTGTGTGTGTGTGTGTGGGTGGGTTTATGTGGGTGCGTGCGCGTGTGCGTGCGTGTGTGCGTGCGTGTGTGCGGGCGTGCGTGTGCGCGCTCGCGCTCGTGTGCGTGCGTGTGTGCGTGCGTGTGTGCGGGCGCGCGTGTGCGCGCTCGCGCTCGTGTGCGTGCGTGTGTGTGTGCGTGTGTGTGTGCGTGTGTGTGTGTGTGTGTGTGTGTGTGTGTGTGTGTGTGTGTGTGTGTGTGTGTATGTGTCTGAGAGAGAGTGCGCGTGCATGCGTGTGCGTGTGCGTGTGTGAGCGCGCGCGTGTGTGCGTGTGTGTGTGTGTTGTGTGGGTGTGTGTGTGTGTGTGTGTGTGGGTGGGTTTATGTGGGTGCGTGCGTGTGTGCGTTAGTGCGTGGGCGCGCGCGCTCTTGTGTGTGTGTGTGTGTGTGTGTGTGTGTGTGTGTGTGCGTGTGTGTGTGTGTGTGCGTGTTCTTCTTTTTTCGAATATCAAGAAACATTCAGTTTCAGTGTACCATTGATTTAAAAGTCATTTAAATTTAAAGTCATTTATAATAATAATATTAACTATAATAATAATAAATATAGCCCACCACAAGTCCAATTCATTGTTGGCCTCTTCCATAGAGCTCACCCATTGGCCTCCCCCATAGATTGCCAAAAAATATGATCCTGAGCCACTTGCATCCATCGACTACCTGCGTATTTTATGAGGTCTTCACACCATCTAATGAGAGCGGTTGCTCAACACAGCGCTACTTCCAGTTCGAGGCTGCCACTCGAGAAACTTTCTTCCCAAGGAGACTTCATTAATTTTTTGACATATATCTAAACTAGTATTGCTCGTGTTAAAAATCCAACCTATTGTGTGAAAACAACGCTATTTATTTGCTAACTTTGTAATATTTTTCCGTGCCGTGCGTAAAGTAAGGTTCTTAGCTCATACAGCCATAGGCGTGATCAAGTTGATTGTATAATTAACTTTATACATCACTTAATTTCATCTGCTTTATTGGTAACATACATGATTTATTGATCGAATTGATGATATTTTAAGTTTATTTTTTCTTTTTATAATAAATCCAGAAAAGTATTTCAATTTTAGATATTCACGTATTAATATAATACTAGTCGAAATATTTTTATCGCTTCTAAGAAATTTGAGGCTATGATGTCATTTGAATTTCTAGAAGCAAATTAATTGCAACACAGTGTGAGGAAATTAGGCTAAAGTGTTTTCTTAATCGAGCTAATGTTGCGAGTATTTAAAACAAGGAAGTAAAGCAAACTTTTCTAAATTTAAAATGAAAGAAAGCATAAACTCAAGATAAAATGAGAATATGAAATATTGAATGTTGGATACAATCGAACAATTAATATACGAGTATACGACCTACTGTTGGATACAGGCTTAATTGAACTAAGAGTAAATGTAAGTAACTTTTTAAAGTTTTGAAAACTTTAATATGCCAAAACTGATGATTCTTTTACATAAGTCATTATAATCCACTGCTAGTCCCAGAAGAAGAAAAAAAAATGATAAGGTCAGATTCGATAGCACTGGTTTTGCTGCTCCAAATAATATTGTAAAAAACCTCTGTTAATATATAGTTACTGGATAATTTCTCTAAAGATGCTTTAAAAATAAAATGGCACACGCAAATTAGTTTTCACAAAATCCACCGACAAAATTAAAAAACAAAATGAAAATAGTGCTTTGTTTCGGTTTTTAACAACAGACAGCGAGGCATTCTATCTCATTCTTCAAAGGTTAGTTAGAAGTTAGCTGCGGGTGTTCACAGACTGCAGTTGCCACATACAATCAAATGGATAGTAAGTTCGTATGTTAGTTCAATTTTAAAAAAGATACACAGTGGACTATTTATAGTCTGATGAAAAGTACTAAGACATAGTGCATAGAAGATAAGAACACCGACTTCAAAGCTATTATCTCAAAGTTATTATATTGTTTTTATTTCTTCGAAATCAGATTTTAATCTTTATTAATAATTTAATTTGGACCCTTTTTATTGGACTGAACAGAAGTAAGATATTATCTAGAAAGTTATATAAATGGTGACATCAAATTTTTCCAGAACAAAGTATACCCTTTTTAATAAAAAATAATTTATAAAATCGATTTAAAATTAACTAAGATATCGCGTAAATTACATACAAAAATAAAAAAAGCATACAGGCCACACAAAAAGAGAACATTTCTTTTTAAATCGGCTAATATAAAAGAAATAATTGCTACATTAACATTCGACAACACACATTTTATTTTCTAACGTCATTGCACCACACTGAATTGTTACATATACCTTTTATGAGTCTAATATATATTTAAAAAAGTAAAACCATATCTCCTTACGGCTTGTTCTCCTCCTTATCAAATCAATCACTTTGACCTTTGAAATACCTGGCCCACAGACACACCGTAAGATAACAATATTACAAAAACTGCATTTTCATCTCGAAATTGAAGTGTCTCATTTATCTAACCTTACTTACATCATTTAGATAGTGCTGTTACACACGCATGACTAATAATAATACGTGTTTCACACCCGACCGTAATCTTAAGACTAATTGATGTAATTACGGAATCAAATGTCGATAATATGTAGATATACCGTACTTTATTGCTTTATAATAATTATCATACAGTTTACGACCCACTACGATTGGAGCTTTATTGGCGGCTGTTACATATTTTTAAATCCACGTCGACTTTAATCCTCTACATACTTTTGAATTGTAAATTTATAAAGAAATTATAATTTGTTACGTCTGTTATTTTTTTAACTTTCGAGTTCTTCTTCCGCTTTCTAAACAGACCAATGGCGTCTGTTAAACCCTTAAGAATAATAGTTAACATTACAGAACTACAAGAATTTCTAATACAAATAAATAAAATTGAAGTGTCTGTTTGTAATGTCAAACGCTTTTGACTAAATGCGTATTAAAGTATATACGGTACTAAAAACAAAAATACAATTTTTAAAGTTTTTGTCTGTCTGTCGTCTGTCTGTTTGTTCCGGCTAATCTTCGAAACGGCTGGACCGATTTAGACTGGATTTTCACTGGCAGATAGTTGATGTCACAAGGAGTAACTTAGGCTACATTTATTTAAGAAAAAAAATTAGGGTTCCGCGCGAAAAAATTAAAACACCAAATAACACGCAGGCGAAGTCGCGGGGAACAGCTAGTTTCTAATAATGATATTAAAAGACTAGCTCTTCCCAGTGACTTCTTCCGCGTGGATTTCAAGGGTTTTATATATCTATATTTCATTTTTAATGAATATACTATATTTATTTTGCCTGATAAAGTGTTTTCTAAGTGTTGTATGAAACAGATTTTCATCATTTCAAACGTTTGCTCGTGCTATACCGCCCTCAAAGCGGCATGGATCCTGCGCCCCGTCATTAACGTACTTTCACTAAGGAAATGTAATTTTCTAGAAAACGGTAGCGTGAAGACCAATAAGGTTTCTCTTTTTATACGTCCGTGTTCGCCTCTGGCACTGGTTACAGCATTAAGAGGGCATAACTATATCTAGACCCTGAGAAACGACCTACTTCGTCTACAATGCAAATTATCAACTGCACTACTCTCACGTTTTACTAGCTTTTTTTTTTCAAAGAAGTTCATGTTGTGTTCTTAGTTAAAAAATATGCAAGCACTTATTTAATTTGATTTTGAGCTAATAAATATGACTAAAAAACAATTGTTACTCTCGCGCTCACATACAAAGGATTTTTGTGTAATGTAGCCAGATCAGGCAAATGAACAAATTGGACTCAAATTATAATTTCATTAAGTAAGGTTTAATGGTTGTTATAAAAGACAGCTTCGTTAAAAATCATATAAATTTTATAACTAATACAAAAACAGCATTAATATAATTTCAATGTTTTTTTGTCCCTCATCCACAGAACACGACGAATCTTTTCTAGCATATTATCATCGTGTTGATATTTCATATTTCATCATCATTACAGAACTTCACAAGTCCACAGCTGAACATAGGCCTCCCCCAAGGAATGCCACAAAGCACGGTCCTAAGCCACCTGCATTCAACGTTCAATATCACGTTTTTCTAAAGGCGAGTTAGGATGAAGGCGAGAAAATAAAACCTGGTTTAACTTCTTTATGCTTACTTCTTTTACCACCCACAAATAACCCTCAAAAAGAAGAAGCATATTGTCACACTTTTGGAAGTCAGGTTGGCAACTGCCGTATCAGATGCCTCGCAATTTTTATATAACCACTTGTCACTGTTTTGGCTAATAGTATTAGCCTAAATTAATACCATTTAGCTAGGTATTTAAGATCCCTGTAGTCATAGAGTGTAGCGAGCACTACCGCTATTACACCTTTTTACGGTAAACGAGGTGTAAGGCTTTTAAACAATGCAGGAAGTTGATGGATGCGTTTGCTCGGGACCGCAAAGCACGGCCTATGATCAGTGGACAGCCTATGTGCAGTGGACTTGGAAAGGACTTAAAATTTTAATAACTTTAACCGTTCTACTTTACTTTTATTCACATTATTAAAAAAATATTATGATGAACTAATTGCACACAAGTAAACAATTAAAATAAGTTCAACAATCATTTATCTTCCTGACTTTCTTTTTTATATCATTTATATGTATAATATGATTGCTAAATACGATTTCATGCGAGAAATCTTAATTTTTAGCTTCTTAGTTCCTAGCAGAACATACCTGCACGCTTCGCGCTTAAGGCATGCAAAAGCGCATATTTAACATTCAGTAACATTCTTTAGAATAGCGGAAAGAAGACTGTCACTACTACTATGATGAACGTCAATGTTACGTTGTATGGGTAGCTGAACAACCAATTTCAATCCCTGTAGTATCGGTGTCAACAGAAGGAAATTGAAACAGGAGATGGGCAGCATAATATTCCATTTAATAACGCAAAATAATAAAGAAACTGCGGTCGCGCCAATCCGCCTGCCAAACGTGGCATTTATGGCAAATACCCCCCTGTGACGTGACTATTAGATGTGATGGTTTTTATGTTGGAATTTATTTTAAAAAAAGTCCCGCTGGGTTTCTTGCTGGTTCTTCCCAGGACAGAGGGTTTTTTTCGAACCAGTGGTAAAGTAAAAAATGACTTTCAATAAGAATTACACATGTAGGTAATGTATATTGAATAAAAAAAATTATTCTATTCTATTCTATTCTATTCTTCCTAAAATGTTTGTTTTTGTAATATATCCAATAATGCATCTTCAGCCTTTGAAAATTAAATATAAATGTTGACGTAAAATAAATCGCAATGTTTTTTGTCAAGAGACTGCACTTTGTTTAATTTTGTACTTGCATACAATTTGCATAATAAACAAAGACGTTGTTCACATATCCCCAACATTTCCAAGCTGTCCTTCACCTTTCTTCAGTAGAAAGGAATACGACCCCTGGCATCGCAAACAATGAAGTAACTCACCTATCTCGTACTTGCAACACTTTCCGCATATACAGCTCACGTTTTGGCACTGCTTTTTTTGATTTATTATCTGTAATACCTCGTGAATTGCTCGCGAACTAGTTCTCCTGTGCATAGTTTCGTCACTTGTTGCGCTGTCAAAGGTTATCAAAGTACAAGACGGCCGGGACCATAGGAAACTGATGTTTCTTACTCTACTCATCAACGTTAACTGGAATGAAAAGACCTTGAATAAATGGTTCACAAGCTGTGGCAAGTGTAAAAGTAAATTAAACTTACAATCATGTGCTTGTATTATTCGTAACCTAATACGACCTCTCAGATAAATGTCAAAGACCATGAGTACATAGTATCGTGTAAATCGTAAAGGCGAAATATATATTACCTGTGTATATATGTGTATCGTGGTTAAAAGTTGATATCCAGTTTTCATCATTTCTTTAATCAGTTGCCACTGCAGTTATGTCTAGATATATCCATTACAAAACAAAGTGCTACATTGAAAAATACACCTTAAATGAATAAAAACAAAATAACATAACAAAAAAGATAAAAAATCGATGTAATGATCAAAATCGAGAATTATTCGACGCAATTCAGTGATTTATCAAAATATTAGATTTTTTTAAATTAACAAACTAATTACCGTTAACCTATCGTGACTTTTTTCTCGTGTACTTAGTATGAATTTCAATTAAATATGAATGTCAATTCTATAATTTCTTAAATTATAAAATTCACAGATAAGACTAACAGCTATCTATAATATGTAATCTTTTAATACTTAACTACTATATTATTGTATTGTACTATACTATAGTATTGTAATTTATGCATAATGTTGTCACGTAGCGGTGGCGTTAGAGAATCTTAGAATGAGAATTTTTTACGTGGTAGAGCCATGCTGCAGCTATATTAATAGTATAGTTGTAGCACGAATGGGTCGGCTCGACCGGGGAAGGACCACGCTCTCACAGAATACCAGCGTAAAATAACAGTTTAACATTGCTGTGTTTCGTATGGTGAGTGTAGAGAACCGGAGATCCTTTTTACTGGAAAAGAGGCATTCCAACTTCGTCCTCACGGGTGACAACGTATCTGCATTTTGATTCGCAAATGAGGATAAATGTAGATGTCTATGGGTCACAGCAACCACTTACCATTACCATCAGGTGGACTGTGTGCTCGTTTGTCACTCTACTGCTATAAAAAAAATCCACTACCCCATATCATCCCATGAGTGTGATAAGAGACGACAAAAGGAAAGTGAAACAGAAGGTGGGTAGCAGCATCTTCCTGATAACACCTCAATAAAAAAAAACTGCGCTTGCTAACTCGCCTGCCGAGCATGACATCTATGGCAAGCAAATGTCTCTTTGAGCAATCTATGTTTATCTGTAAACTTTTAATGGGCAGTAATGTATGGTTAAATGAATGATGTATTACGTAATCTAATTTGTACGTATTTTTGTTTCTTTAGAAATAGCATGAAATAATTATGTTTTTATGTTATAAAACGAATGTCATTTGTCCTAAGTATGAAAAAGTATATGCCTTTATTTTTTTGGGTTTCTTACTATTCAAACTACACTCATACAAGTTTTCGTCGTAGTCACATATAAACTATAAACAGTTGGCCCACGTTTTTTGTTTTCATTTATTGTTTTAAATGAAATAATTTAAAAGTAAACTTTTATAACTAAACTTGAATTTCATACTGGATTGTACACGAAATGTTTAAAAAGTATAAGATTTTTATACATTTCGTGAACACCGAGTGACCTTAGAGCGTTTTCTACAGATTTACAATATTCAATATACAAAATTCATTTTCAAGCGTATACTTGTTGTCATTATACAGATCGAGGTAAAAAAGCACGTGTCTAGTAGGGTTTCTCCGTTAATTTTTAATTTAATATTATTATTATTACCTGTTTTTATACACATTCTGTGAAAATTTCAACTGTCTACCTATTACGTATCATGAGATACAGCCCGCTGACAGACACACGGACGGACAACATATGTTTAGTAATAGGGTCCCGTCGGTTACCCTTCGGGCACGGAACCCTAAAAAGGGTCTTTGGTTCTTTATATTCACCGTATAAAATATAGAGGCATTGTTTATGCTACTATTCCATGCCTCTACTTTCTGAGACAGTGGTCCTTCCTCGGTGGACCACCCTCTTAGTTTATATCCTTATATCTGCATACCATCTGCTACCACCTGGTAAGATATATCAAAGTAATATTAAAGTGTTATATAAGAAAGTACCTACTTTCTTCAATTTTCTTTCTTCCTTTTTAGCTCGTGTTATGGTCATAGCTGGAGATTTAGTCCTATCTATTACTAACTTGCCTAGTAATAATGTGCAGGCAAACATTTTTTGAATGAGTCACCAACAGTACAGATGAGTTGGAGAAGGTCCAAGCCTCAGAATTGATTGTGCTGCTAACCAAAAGAAAACATCGGCATTTGGAAAAGATCCTAACCATTATTGAATGGCATTTCTGCAAACATACGGTGAACAGAGCAAATGTGAGGCGATAATATGTCTGGAGAAAAACTGCGTTTATTAAAATGGATACTAATTTTAATATAGGGATATGTTTGTATACACATTTAATTAAGACATAAAAATGACACAAATTTTATCGTAAATACGTTGTCTCTCTAAAATAGCTCATCTTCAACCTTACGCAATGTTTAGCAACTGTTACTTCACGATAACGATCTCGCAGGTCATGGCATCTAATCCTAATTTATTCGAATTTCGATCCAGATTTCTGACATAAATTCTTAAATTACTACATTTTGAAATTTCATTTTACCACATTTGCGTAACTAAAATAAAACATTCTCTATGGATGATTTTGCTTTAAAGCGAGCCTATTTATAAGATGCAATTTGTGCCTTATAACAACCTCAGACATAAAATATGGCTATTAAACCAAACAATGAGAACATAAAGAGTCTTTGTCTGCCCATACATTGTGTTGCTTCTAACGTTTAAAAACGCGCTAGTAGATTTTCCGAATGGTAATGAACTAAGAACGCAAGTGTTGAAGACCACCTCGCCGTCTCACGGCGGGGAGTCTTCGAACAAAACTTGGTGAAATCAATAACGTAATGAGAAAATTGCGCAACGCCTCGACGCCATTCATCGATTGACGTCCGTTGCTTTTGGCTGCATAAAACAATGATGAAATTGCAAATGGAAGTTTTAACCTATGGAGGTTATGTTCGTACTCAGGTTCGATTACGAGTGTATACCGCTACAGTTGCAGCCTATTAACGTCCACTGCTGAACACTGCTTCCAATGTAGATTGGATCATGTCATTGGGGTATATTTGTCATAGTTGCTACACTTGACAAACGGTTGGCAACCGCAGTTTTTAATTTTTTTTTTTGTTGTTATTAGGACAAGTGCAGTTTTTTTTTTTCTATTTCTTCGTTTGTTTCCCTCTGTTGCCTTTTACCGACCAACTTTACTTTTTGTTGGCACGATCCTGACACACCACTTTCGCTTCTCGCTTCTTTCACATCCAAATATCTACACTTACGTCGGTTAAGGGCTTTTAATTTAGCCCATTTTAAATCTATCGCCAATTGAGTCGATAAATTTCCACCTAAGGCGTCTAAGATGTTCTTACACCGCCACTACACGGTAATTGCATGGCCCAACTTATTCGTGCCTCGTCGTGGGGGAGGGTTAAGTAGCCGTGGCTTGGTCACCCAGTGTAAACTAAGGAGAATACACGTGGCTGCTTTGTAGAAAATTTCTCTGAAATTTGCAAGATAACGTTTTCTTTCTAGCAGGTCGTTCATTGTCCCTTTGTTAATGGAATTCAGTTCAAACGATTGTGTTAAAAACTATCTTTTTAAGATTTATAAGTAATTTGGGTCGTTTTTCCTATGTAAACCGTTCACAGACGCAGAACAATTTAATTAACAAAGTATTGAATATTGATTTAGCACTTAGTCTCCGAAAATTTAAGTGGAAAATCTGCTTTTATATCTGTACACCAAAAATAGAAAAAAAGTAGATAGTTATAATATTAAAAATAGTGACAATATTCATATTTAATAAACTCGTAATTATTCACTATCGAAGACAATCTAGCTGTTAAGTTCCCTATACTCACAATTTTCCTTTTTATCTATTTTTCTTAAGCTTTTTAGGGTTCCGTACCTAGACGGAAAAAACGGAACCCTTATAGGATCACTTTGTTGTCCCCCTGTCTGTCTGTCAAGACCCTTTTTCTCAGGTACGCGTCGAACTATCAAGCTGAAATTAATATCAAATACTCAAGTGCATCAAGTATCCCTTGGAGCTGTGAAAAAACCAAACTTCTAAACCAACACAATCAAAAGATACAACTGTTTATGCCGCAAATTTTCGACATTCGCAAGGAAATCAAAACCTACAGGGTACTTCCCGTGAACTCAGAATCTTAAAATTTGATACAAAGCAACGTATTATAGCGAATGAACAACGTATATATTTTTACGTGGTAGAGCCATGCTGCAGCTATATTAATAGTATAGTTGTAGCACGAATGGGTCGGCTCGACCGGGAAAGGACTACGCTCTCACAGAGTACCAGCGTAAAATAGCAGCTTAACACTGCTGAGTTTCGTATGGTGAGTGTAGAGAACTGGAGACTCTTTTTACTGGAAAAGAGGCGTTCCATCTTGGTCCTCACGGGTGGCAGCGCATCTGCATTTTGATTCCTGAACGAGGATAGATGTAGATGTCTATGGGCCGCAGCAACCACTTACCATCGGGTGGACTGTGTGCTCGTTTGTCACCCTATCCTATATAAAAAAATTGCACAGATAAAGGAAAAATTGCGGGAAGCATAAATTTTTAGTTGCATCATATAATAAAAATATTTTTAATAATTTTAAACTTATATACCTACGGATTTGTTCGGAACCCTCAGTGCACGAGTCCGACCCGCACTTGGCCGTTTTTTTGTGTTTAGTTGTACACTTCTTGTTATTTTCACCTAGCCGTGGTTACCTGTAAATAAGATAAAGCTTGTTTGTGTAGAACGATTTGTATAAAAATTCTAAGATTAAGTGTTTTTATTGAAACTTGTAACTTTTTTTATATCTATATAAAATAAATAAAAACAATAAAATATTGGGCTCAAGGTTGAATTTGAAATAGAGAAAACGGATTGCAATGTGGTATCTCATCAACGCTACGGCTTGCCGCAACCCGCACCTGTGATTGAGCGCCTTTTATTCACGAGTGTTATTTATTCGTAATAACATGTAAGACATTAGTAAGTACAAATCATAAGTGTTCTCCAGTCACCTTGAATACATATGTTTGATTTGTGTTGCCTCGTTACGGACTGTTTTCATGTGAGCATAAACAATGTTTTGTTTCTAAAGAAAAATATATTCCTTTCAAAATGTTAAGGTCTTATCTACGATCGTACATTTCGAAACGAAAACGATAGACAGCGTCTTTTCAAATTAAGATGCGTATACTTTTTGTATTTTATATTAGAGACGTTTAACTTATGCTTATTCAATATATAATATTGCAGCATTAGATAGACTACTTTAAGGACATTAAAATCCGTTGTTTTTAATATAATTTATTATTCGTGGTCGGCTCAACAGGGGAAGGACCACGCTCTCACTGAATACCAGTGTAAAATAGCAGCTTAATACTGATGTGTTCGTATGATAAGTGTAAAGAACTATCTTAGCCTTCAGGGGTGTCATCGCATCTACAGTTTGATTCTTAATCGAAGAGGGATTTAGATGTCTATGAGCCACAGCATCCATTTACTAGTGGGAGTATTGTGTGCTCGTATGTCATCTTTTTTCTATAAAAAAAATACAGCTTGTGACATGGGTACTGATTTCTATGTTTTATTTATTTATTTATTTTTTATATAGGATAGGGTGACAAACGAGCACACAGTCCACCTGATGGTAAGTGGTTGCTGTAGCCCATAGACATCTACATTTATCCTCATTTGCGAATCAAAATTCAGGAGCGTTGTCACCCATGAGGACTAAGATGGAATGCCTCTTTTCCAGTAAAAAACGGTCTCCGGTTCTCTACACTCACCATACGAAACACAGCAGCGTTAAGCTGCTATTTTACGCTGGTATTCTGTGAGAGCGTGGTTCTTCCCCGGTCGAGCCGACCCATTCGTGCTACAACTATACAACTAATATAGCTGCAGCATGGCTCTACCACGTATAAAATCTATGTAATGTAGTACAATTATATTTTCTTCCATATGATACAATCTCTATGGGACGCTAATATTCAACAATATACTGGAATATAAATGATACTTTAAGATGTTTTAGGAATAAATAAACAAAACCGACTATTCATAACTACTGTAACCGATACAAAAACCGATGGATATAAAAGATTATTGTAACGAACACACAATCAGTTTCCGTAAATGTACTCCTTATACATATAATTTTTAGTATTATAGGAAACAAACAATGGTGGGTATCGGATGACCGTTCGATACTAGATAGTTATCAATTGGTCGGATCCCGGATTTATAGTCTATCCTGCGGCTACCGTTATCGGGACGATCGCAGGATCGTGATCTCTTTGCCCTACGGATACGCCTTGTATTGAAAACACCTGTACTTATGAAATACCAAAATAACTGATGCCATTTTTAGACGCAAGTACATCTTGGTTAGACGTACGATTAAAATGAATTATGCCGTCGAAATATGTAAATAAAAATGGCTTCAATAAAAGTTATACTTATATAAGCTTTCCTAATCTTAATGATTTCTTATATTTACGCGAATACTGCACGTTAAATGAAACAATTTTACGGATTTTATCGCGTTTAATTTACTTATTTTTATCTATTTTATGTGTTCAGATCATATTTGACAGAAAACAAAACCTCGCCAAAGAACATCAATTACTACCAAGGATTATGCGCGAGACTATTGAAATTAAAAAAGATCCTTATTTCAATAGAGAAGATGGATGGGACGGCCATCTGACTGGGATTATGTAATTAACAAAATTAAATCCAAACCCAAGCATACCACTGAAGACTTCAAGATACTGTAAGCTCGTTCTGCATAGATCGGACCAAAAATTAATATTCAAAAACTTAACGTAATCAGGCTAACTATGACATTGGGAAGTTAAAAAGTAGCCTTATTTACTCGTATTTTCAAAAACTGCAATAACGGTATACATAAAAAATACGTGTCACATTGTTTGTCCGCGATGAACTCTTAAACTACTGAACTGATTACAATAACATTTTGCACACTGTGTTCAGTTTGGTCCAACTTGAGAGATAGGATAGTTCTTATCCCTCAATATTTTTATTGGTAATTTAAGGATTTTTATAGGACAAAGACGAAGAGGGCAGTACGACGTCGGCGTGGTCAGTTAGTTATTTATATATTTGAACTTAAGTATAAAATTTGGCTACTCTTTGAAAAATAACCCTGTACACGTACTTCAACACAGAATACGCCTACTCCTATTGGTTTCCTTTATGAGACAAATGCGGCCAGCTCATGACTGCTCTTCTCTTGGTTAAAGATATTGGCTTTTTGTTTTTCTCAAGCATAATTAAGTCCAATGTATTGTATGAGTATTGTAACAGTAAACTCCTTTTCTCGTTTCTCTACGGGGAATATTAAGAATATATTACGGCTTCCAATAGATGAGCTTATGTTTAAATTGGCTACATAAAGCTCAATAGCTTTTATCAACATACCATTGTTTGTTTCACACATACGAGTACAACACAAAATGTCGAGAAAGGTTAATCTTGATAGTTTTGTTTGTAAAAGAGTTGGCTGACTGTATCTTTTAGTCAATTACTATTAATTACTTTTATACGTGTGGTAGAGCCATGCTGCAGCTATATCAGTAGTATAGTTGTATACGAATGGGTCGGTTCGACCGGGGAAGGACCACGCTCTCACAGAATACCAGCGTAAAATAGCAGCTTAACGCTGTCGTGTTTCGTATGGTGAGTGTAGAGAACTGGAGACACCTTTTACTGGAAATGAGGCATTCTATCTCATTCCTCACGGATGACAACGCATCTGCATTTTGATGCGTAGTTGAAGATGGATGTAGATGTCTATAGGCAACATCTACTTCCCATCAGGTGGACTGTTGGCTCGTTTGTCACCTTTATCTTATAAAAAAAATTTGTAAGCATTCCTTTTCGCATTTACTAAGAAACTTGTTAAATTGCTCACAGGACACGCGAAAGGGATTCTTGCTCTATTCAAAACAAAATAAAAAAATAATTTAAAAAGGAACCAAAAAACATTTAGTGCTCAAGAAAAACCCTTTGTGAGAACATGAAATGCATGTTTGAATGGAATCTTAATTACCCACACGGTTGGCTCGACCATGCTTGTACAAGTACTCGGCGACATCATAAATCTTGCTCTAATTACCTACAGACTAACTGTGATATCTTTATTGCATCTACATAGAACTTAATAGCCCAACATCGCTCATAGTGAGACATTAGAATATTAATTATCTAGCGAAACAGTCATCTTTTGCGCTAAGCTAAATTCCGCTTAGGTTAGGTTCCAGTTCGACAACACTTGTAATTATTGTTCTAAAGATAGATCACTTCTCTCTTTTCTATATCTTGGTAGTCGGATGTTCGGGTTTCACTTGGGAAAAGTAGTTTTCCTTGAGATATTTACAATGTTAGAAACAAGTTATTGAGAAGTTGAATTCCGCAAACGAATTTCTTTTTTGAATATTTTTAAATTTTACTGCTTTCTTTTCAATAAGGTTTCCATAAGCCTGTACTCCACTAAGTAATTTATAACGTCGACCACCATTTAAAGAACTGCGGGCACCTGTAAAAATGTAAAATTACAATTAAAATATTTCATCGCCATATTAAGTTGTATAGCATCAACATATTTTATCTGCATTTTACGGCAACGTTCATTTAGAAAAGATTTTTTTTCTAAATGAACGTTGCAAATTTTGCATACTGAGTGCATACATAAAATATAAGAGTAGAACAACATTTCTCTGCCATGTAGTTAGTCGACGAGTAGAATGTATTATAACGATATTGTAATTAAATTTTGTACTAGCGACCCGCCCGGCTTCGCTTGAATAGGAGCTATTAATGTTAATCTATTTATTTTATCAATTTTTCGTTTTTTCTAAAAATTCTTCAAGTTTTTCGGATAAAATATAGACCAGATCCTTCCTGGTACTGCTCTCTGTTTGTTCGTAAAGTTTCATCACAATCGTTTCAGCCGTTCTGAAAATAAGCCCTGACAGACATATAGACAGACAGACGGACTTCTTTTTTAATGTTAGCTTCTTAGTAGAAAGGAAACAACTCCCTAAGCTTAATAAAAGTCTATTATTTCAATATAACAGCTCGACACTTTAATTTTATTTATTTGCATAGATTTATAAATTATAAAATTTCATTATTCCCTGGGAAATAAAGTAGTTTTATTATGACCGGTCATAAAAAGTAAGATTTAAAATGAATCCCAGTTAAAATGCACTTGAGCAAAAGAATCCATGAATTATTATAAGATCTACAAGTGGCCTTTTACGAGTCTAGTAATAGAACGAACATTTATATTTTTGTCTAAACGAACTAAGATACTCTCATATACAGGTTGTTCCAAAAGAAAGGCTCCATTTAAAAACTTTAAGCAAACAACTTAAAAACAACTAACTGTAATAATTGAATTGAGTGTCACTTTAAAAGTCATAATAAGGAAGTGTATAGTATGGTAGACATAATCTGTCGATTTTTATAAAATTAAGGCGTAAAAATAACAAAATAAAGTTATTTAAGAAAAAAAAATTTAAGGCTATCACCACAACATGGCTCACTGACACACATGATTTACAGAACACCATGTATGATAAAAGTTGGCGCCAATCCGTAGACGTCGACGGAGACTTGCGAGATAAAACTGTGTGGAACAATTCGCTTTTGATTGAAGGAAGCTTTCTATAACAGATTGACAAACTTGGTAGCGTCCACCTCATGGAAAGTAGCTAAGGCAGAGCATGCACAACCAACTTTAAACAAAGAATGCCACAGATGCGTTGTGACCCCTCGGATTCAAGCTGACTGTCCCCCAGCGCCGCACTAAAATGCTTAGTCACTGCGCTTCCGGGCCTTAAAATAGGAGTTCAGTGCTAGTTGACGGCAGAATAGCAAAGAACAGTAATTTTATTAAATACTAGCTGTGCCCTGCGATTTCACCAACGTCTAATAATTAACGCCCCCGCAACACCACTTGCGGGTGTTTCATAAAATCCGTTCTGAGCTGACCTCTATTATGCTATTATTAAGGGTGTCAAACGTTCTCACATTCTATCTGATGGTAATGGATGCTGCAGCCCATAGACTTAGATCTACATTTATCCTCGATTAAAAATCAAAATGCAGATGCGTTGTCACCCCCTGATGAAAAGTTTCCAGTAAAAGGGATCTCTGGCTCTCTATACTCACCACACGAAACACAGCAGCATTAAGCTGCTATTTTACGCTAGTATTCTGTAAGAGCGTGGGCCTTGCCCGGTCGAGCCGACCCATTCGTACTAAAACCATAATATAGCAGCATAATACTGCAGCATGGTTCTGCCCCGTCCACGTTTTTTTAAAAGAAAAGAGATATATTACAAATTCACTTTTCACATGACATTATAGAATATTATAAAATTAATATTATTAGAAGACATTATAGAATAAGTAGTAAGTTAAAAGCTATTTACTTTGCTAAGCTAGGCGGATGTTTCACAGTTTTAAGTTTAAACATGCAGTTTTCTTAAATCTAATCAGCAAATTCAATAAATGTAAAATTGTATTAGATCTCATCTATCAGGCTTTCGTTAGTAAGCAATGTTGGATGGATTTCTTAAATAGTGGGGCATACAGAGCGATAAAACCATTGGCGACCCCTGTCACGCTATCCGTGAACTTCTGGAACATCAGGGTACTTCACTCGAAGCTTATATAGACGTCCACCACCATCTGGAGACGGCGAAGCCGGCCTTGCTCTTCTTAACAGAGCCACGGGTATTCTCTCCGGCTAATAGTTTATAACTGTCCTACCCGGGGTACAAATTATAACACTTTTTTGTGCCCCGGGCGTTCGCGTATACGTCAGAGAGGATATCTGTTCTTGACGCCTCGGCAGTCTCGAAGGTACTGACCTGTCCATCCTTTGGTTGCGCGTAGACAGCGACGACGATCCCCGCGTCTACGGGTTATAGGTCCCATAGCGATAATGCCAAAACAGACCGACTCATCGACCACGTCCAAATGGCTATAGATTTCCTACAACAGATCACATCCGGAGAGCTCGTAATACTTTGGCGATTTTAACGCTCACCACGCCGAGTGGCTTGGTTCACATTTAACCGATGAGGTTTATTTACGACTTTGTCTTGGCATACGATCTGACACAACTGATTACTTCGCTTACGCGGATTCCATATGTGGAGGATTATACACCTACCCTGTTGGAACTTCTGCTGACCTCTCATCTGAACGGATTTCAGGTTTCCGTTGACGCCCCTCTCGTCTCTTCGGACATTGTCTGATCCGGAGTGTGTTGACACTCACGCTCCCTTCGCGGTTGAGTTCTGCACGATCCGTCATGTTTGTTATTACAGGTCGGCAGATTGGGACGGAATGCGGTTTTTCTTTGCATCCTACCCCTGGGGGCGGGCTTGCTTCTCGCCGGATTATCCCAGCGCTGTTGCTGACTCTGTGACTGACGTGGTGCTACAGGGAATGGAACAATTTATTCCATAATCTGTGGTACCCATTGGAGGCAAATCTCAGCCTTGGTTTGATCGCTCCTGTAAGCTTGCATTTCGCAGTAAGCAGGAGAGTGTTATCAGGCCTGGGTTGATGCTTCAGCGGCTCGGGAAGTAAACACCAGCATGCTTAAAAATAAGTATGACTTCACATCCAGGTCCTTCAAAAAAGTTATTGCCATTGGCAGAATTAGTGAGAAATTAGTTCACCTTCCTTCAGAAATACGTGCATTCCGTTCTCTCGCCAAGGCTGTGCAAGGGAATTTCTGTAACCATCACTACCATCTTTGCACAGGGAGGATGACTCACTGGCCCACGCCGCAAAAAAGAAAGCCGACCTTTTAGGCTCCATTTTTCTCCACACTCTCGATGACGGGGAGGACACAGCGCCGACCATCCCACGGTATGAGTGCTCTATGCCTGATGAATTGCACATTCACATAGTGCTCAGTACGCAAAATACTCCTCTCCCTGTATATCCACAAGTCGAGTGGTCCTGACGGTATCCTAACGTAATTGTGCTGAGGGCGTGTGTTTCATAGTTGGCACCGCTTCTAACTTCGTCTTTTCCAGTACTTCTACTCCCTAGGCATTCTCCCGAATTCACGGAAGCCGTCTAACTACAGGCCTATCGCCATCATGTCCTTGTTCTCGAAAACAATGTAGTACATTATTAAATGGCAGCTCATGCGGTACCTTGACGGCTGATTAGTGACCGCCAGTACGGTTTCCGTCGGGGTCGCTCAGCTGGTCATCTTCTTCTTTACCTAACACACAGATTGGAGCAGGTGACCAATTCCAAGAGGGAGGGCTTTGGCTGTTAGTTCGGACACATAGAAGGCCTTCGATCGGGTTTGGCACAAAGCGATTCTTTCGGCAGCTTCCTTCCTATGGGCTTTCCGAGAAATTGTGCAATTGGATCACTAGTTTTCTGACTGATTGGAGCATCAAGGTCGTAGTAGACGGTGCATGCTCCGATTACAAGCCTATTAACCTTGTGGAAGGTTGTAACGCTGTTTCTCCTGCATATCAATGATATCTTGCAAACCGGTAACATTCGTTGCTATACCAACGACAGCACTGGTGATGCTTTATACACCGGCCGTGCCAATATTTCTCTGGAAAACGTCGCCGAGTACCGGGACAAATTTGTGTCTGATGTCTAGTCTTTGTTGAACAAAGTCTCGGATTGGGGGCGACTAAATCTTGTCCAGTTCAATCCCCAGAAGACACAAGTTTGCGCTTTTACCGCTAAAAAGAATCCCTTTGTCGTATCTTCTTAGTTTCAGGGAACTCCCCTTGTTGACTCAGCCAGTAAAGAAATCCTATACTGGTGGTAGGTTGGTCCTCTACTAGTGAGAGGCCCGGCCGAGGGTCAGTTACTACCAACCTGGCAAAGACATACCGAAAATGATGCAAATCGTGTTCCGGTATGATATTAGGTGAAACCCATTTCTTAGGGAGAATGGGTCTGGACAGTTGCGTTACGAATACGGACCGGTTGCGACGCGGCCGTTTCTTAGTGTCAGGTGCCTGGTTATGGAGGTTAGCGGGATCCGAAGCACGGTTGCACCACTGGCCGACCGTAGATAGTTGGGGGCCCAATTAATGAGCCAACCACTCATGAAAAGCTGCCCCGCCATCTTACGAAAAATCCTGGGATGGCTCCATCATGCCGGTTCGCGACCGGAGGAGAGGGACTGGTGGCGATTTCCATGAGGGTTCGAGCGTCCCCGCGATCTCCGCGCTAGGTACCATCGACGCTATGACTCTGTTTGCGTCCCTAGGTTATATGTGTGACGCCTCGTCCAACTGCCATTCTCTCAACCTATTCACTCCCACCATTAATGAAAAAAAGGAAAAAGAAAAGTAAGTTTCTACAGCGGTTGCACTCCCTCTCCATTAAAGTGCACCTCACAAACATTCGAGGCCTGCACTGTAATCTCAATGCAGTCCATTACCTCCTTGAGACTGACACGCCGCACTTAATCTTCTTGACTGAGACGCAGATCAGATGTCCTCTAGATGCGGCGTACCTTGGCTACCCTGGGTACACATTGGAGCATAATTTCCATCAGCGCGCCGGAGTCTGTGTTTACGTCCGCAACGACATCTGCTGTAAGCGTCTCCGTCACCTTGAAGACCCCACTTTCTCTACGATCTGGGTATTGATAGACACAGGAATGGATAAAATTATTTATTCTTGTTTCTACCGATCGCACAGTGGCGACCAGGCGACAACTAGGCTGTTTGAACACCTCAGTGAAGCCTCTGATGTGGCTCTAAATCGGTACCCTAATGCACAGTTGGTTTTTCTGGGGCACTTTAATGTCTGTGATCAGGACTGGCTGTTCCCATACCAGAAGACCGACCACGCTGAGAGAGAGGCGTGGAATTTTGCCTTGTCGCTGGGGCTCTCCCAGCTGGTACAACAAGCGACTAGGGTACCTGATGTGGATGGCCACACAGCCAACTGCCTCGACCTTCTGCTGACGACCCATCCAGACAGGTACGATGTTCAGGTTACATCACCCTTGGGAACTTCTGACCACTGTTTGGTGAAATCTGTGTCGTTATATTCCCCACTTAACTACGATTTCCACGGAGTGCGACGAATGTGGCGATACAAGTCAGCAGATTGGGATGAGATGCGGCATTTCTTTGCATTTAGCGGCAGGTCTGCTTCTCCTCTAGAGACCCATCGAGCTATAACCAATGTGATGCGTCAAGTGATAGAGTATTTCATCCCCTTTGCTGACGTGCCCATTGGTGGTAAATCTCGACCTTGGTTTAACACCGATTGCGCTCATGCTGAAAAGCACAAGCATATGGCGTACTTATCCTGGGTCGAAGCTCGTTATCGTAAAGCTCCGGATGTTAGCCTTAAAAAGAGAGCCTTTAACCAAGCCGCCAAGTTGTGCAAAAAGGCATTACGCCAAGCCAGTTTCAACCGCATTAAACGCATCGGCACAAAGCTCTCTGTCAAACCATCTGGCTGTAGAGCTTTTTGGTGTCTCGCCAAAGCGGTCGAGACAAACTTCTGTCGGTCTACACTGCCTCCGCTGGTAAAACCAGATGGCTCACCGGCGCATGCGCCTAAGGAGAAAGCGGACTTATTTGCTTCTCTTTTTGCTTGGAATTCGCTTCTGGACAGTAGCAACAGCGTACCATCTCAATTACCCCACCGCGGTACCTCTACGTCTGAGGTCCGTATCACCAACAAGGAGGTTCTTAAAACCTTGCGAAGTCTAGACGTGAACAAAGCTAGTGGACCTGATGGTATACCAGCTATAGTTCTAAAGGTCTGTGCACCTGAGTTGTCTCCTGTGTTGACACGCTTGTTCCGCCTCTCATTCGGGACTGGAATAGTGCCAAAATCTTGGAAGCTGGTCAATGTGCTGCCTGTGCCTAAAAAAAAGGTAGCCGTACCGACCCTGCCAACTATCGGCCAATTTCAATTACCTCCATACTTTGCAAGATTATGGAGCGTATATTGAACGCCCACCTCATGGCATACCTCTAGCAAAATGATCTCTTCAGTGATCGCCAGTACGGGTTTCGCCGAAATCGATCAACTGGGGACCTTCTAGCGTATGCCACTCACATATGGGGCGAAGCCCTCGAGAACAGTGGTGAAGCGCTTGCTGTTTCCCTCAATGTTTCGAAGGCTTTTGACAGGGTTTGGCACGCTAGTCTATTGGGCAAGCTTTCAGCGTACGGCTTATCCCCTGGCCTAATTGTCTGGGTGAAGGAGTTTCTGAGTGAACGGTCTCTCCAGATCGTCGTTGATGGCTGCTCATCCAATACTGTGGCGACTAACGCCGGTGTTCCTCAGGGGTCCGTTCTCTCCGCAACTCTCTTCCTGCTGTATATAAATGATCTGCTCATTCCCGGTATCTATGGGTATGCAGACGACAGCACAGTTGTGGAGAGATACCAACCAAGCGCCCGGGCCAGTCGGGATCAAATCCAGTCAGAAAGAGAGGCTATTGTTGAGCGTGTGAATCTCACACTACAGGCAGTCTCCAAACGGGACGATGCCAATCTCGTGAGGTTTAACGCCTCCAAAACACAAGCATGTCTTTTTACCGCTAAAAGGAGCCCGCTAACCTTGGCTCCTACTTTCTGGAATGTATTCTTGGAGTACACTGACCGCCTTCAGTTGTTAGGGATTGAATTTTCTCCGAACCTAAGCTATGGGCGGTTCATTGAGTCTAGAGCCAAAGCAGCCGCAAGGAAACTTGGTGTTCTTGCAAGGGCGCTGCGGTACTTCACGCCGGGGCAGCTTCTTACCTTATATAAAGCGCAAGTCCGGTCGTGCATGGAGTACTGCTGTCACATATGGGTTGATGCTGCAAAATGCCACCTGGCAGCATTAGACTCAGTGGAGAGACTCAGGCTCATAGGTGACCTTGATTTGGTTGAAACCAATCTTGTCAGTCTCGAGCACAGGCGCAGAGTAGCCAGTCTCTCGGTATTCTATAGGATGCATTTCGGTGAGTGTGCGCAGGAATTTTAATTCTTCCCTCTCCTTTCCACCATCGGACAACCAGACGGTCGGCGGGTCTTCATCCCTATGTTGTACGATATTCCACGCATTAGAACCAAACGGTTTGCTTCGTATTTTGTAATGCGTACAGCAAAGGAGTGGAATAATTTGCCGGCGTCTATCTTTCCATCCGAATACAATCTAGGCCTCTTCAAGGCAAGAGTGAATAGGCTTTTGTTACGATAAGACAGTGCGATTTACCATCTAAGGCTGCATCACCACTTACCACCAGGTGGGATTGTGGTCAAGCACTGGCTTATAAGAAGTAAAAAAAAGTGCTTAGAAGAATTGTTAGGACTGATTCCAGCCACTCAAAATCACCATTGCACATCGCAACAGAACTTGAGATACCATCCGTACCATCCGGATGCTTGGCGGTCCATTACTGTGCGATTTAGAAGAAGTTTTCTTCCTCGTACAACTTCTCTGTGGAATTGTTTAACACCAGCAATTTTTCCTGGCCGGTACGACTTAAGGACTTTCAAGAAAAGAGCGTATCCTTTTTTAAAAGGCCGGAAACGCATCTGCGTCTCTTCTGGTGTTGTACTTGTTCATGGGCGGCGGTAGTCACTTACCATTAGGTGAGCCGTATGCTGGTTTACCCCTCCCATATAAAAAGATATATCTATGTGTCGAATTATTATGTTTCTTGCCGCATGTTTGTTATCCGACTATCATTTTTTCAGTTAAAATAGATTAACAATTTGTATCGTATGCAATAAAACTTTCGCCTCGCAGTGGCGACGTAAGAGAATCCATTACCCTATATCACGTCGTGGGTGTAGTAAGGGGGCATCTACTAATTACGTGAGACGCTTAGGGGGAGTCAACCCGAACACAATCTCACAACGGAGTCCCGGCAAATATCACGTCTTTTTTTAAGCGTGGCAGCTATGACAAATTACTCTTTTAAGGAAATCTAAGCGGGGGGCCTGTTAAACACGGCAATGGACTTGGCAAGATTATTTCGCAAGTTTGGAATGCTAACTATAACATGTACATTAACAGAATCGAAACTATACAAAAAAAAATCACAATATACTTATTCGCGCTGTAAGAAATGTCATATACTTCCTCTATACGAACGAAGAAAAATAGCAGATTTGTGCTATCTTTTAAATATTTTTAGCGACACAGTTGATTGTCCAGAGCTACTTTACACAAGTGGTAAAATTAAAGAAAATCAATTAAATACGCATTATTAAGTCTAAAACTACTTACTGGTCAGATCTTGGTAATATTTATATTTAAAATAAAATTCTTTTTCTTTGCTTTCAAATAAAAAAAGAATCATCAAAATCGGTTCACCTAGAAAAAGGTTCTGGGTTAACACAAAAAAAAATTGAGTCGAATTGAGTACCTCCTCCTTTTTTGAAGTCGGTTAAAAATAGGGCTGCGCACGCCATCGGTTCCACTAATAAAACATAATCTTCTGCACATCCCATTAAATAAAACTATCTATCGACAAAATTCATTTTTAATAAGGGCATACAAAAGTTACACTATGGCACAACAGCTAGACAGATTTTTACACCAGTGTTCGTAAACTAAAGAATATGCTTTCTCATAATTTCTTTAACAAGATCCCTATAATGTGCGTATGGTCATAATATTAGACTTCATTCTCAACTTTTTATATACTATTTACTGTTTTTAACTGTAACTTTTCTAATATGATCAAGTAACAAGTGATTTTTTGAATTTGTAGGTAAAACAATAATATACCACGTTTTATTCACATTCCTACTTTATTATCCGTTTCTGAGCTATACTCAAAATTTCAAGTCTCTAGCTAACCGGGAAGTGCCCGAAATTTGAGCATACAGACAGACAGATAGACAAGAAAGTTACTTAATAAAATCGTAGTAAAAATAAATAATGATGATGTTGAAAAATTTGTAACCGCAATTTAATTTACCGAAGTATGCATAACGCAATACAAAAACTGCCCAAAGTTAATTAACGCATGGCGTCTGCGCAATGTATCAAACGCGATATTGTCTGTTAAGCCAAGAATACACAAGGAGAAACGTTTTCATTTGGATTACTTTCAGTTTCAAGGTGACACCAAAGTAATGTTCAATGTTGGCTGAGTAAATGAGTAATCAACCCTTTGTTTGTGCGACTGTCTGCCGCCGCAGTCACTCCACAGTCAACAGGCACGTTAAAACAACAAGTTAAAAATGAACCAACAATGGTGAAATATGAAGTGGAACGAAAACTCAACAAAGGAATTAGTCCATAATAGAATAACAAACTTAAATGTTATTTAATAGGAAACATATTTATAAGCTACAGTAGCCTCTTGGTTAAGGGAACGGTATATGAAAACAAAAAGTCGTATTTGCCATTGGACTACTGTCATGAACCACTCATAACAAAAAATAAAAATTAAATACAATTTTTAAAAATTAAATGAAAATAAATAAATAACAACAAGTATAATAAAGTTACTAGAATTCATTTAAAAAAAAAACAATAACAAAATATCTACTATTTTTAAAATACGAAAAAAGGAATATTTTATCCTATTTAACAATTTAATCACCCGCTTCCTCTTTAGCTAACACAGTGACAAATAATATTTACTTACATCAAGTCCATAAAACAATTTTTAATACCCTAAGACTTTCATTCTAATCATTAAAATAGTTCTTAAAAATCTTCAATCGCACGATTCATTTAATTAAGTTGTATTTATTTAAAAATTGAAGATGCTGTGCGATGATCGTTTATTCTAGTGCTCAGAGTACCTAACTTCTACGTAATTTGTCCTGGATTCGAATTCTATCCGAAACCAATTATGTAAAAAATTTAATATAAAAAGGCGATTTCAATGGACTAAATATAATATAATTTGAAATTAAACATTTTGTACAGCCGACTTCAATATAAACTATTAAAAATAACTCAAAAACTATTGGTCTGACCTTGATCAAATTCATATGGGACATGTGAAGTACCAGCTTTCAAATAAAGAGAAGAATCATCGAAATCGGTTCACCCAGTAAAAAGTTATGTAGTAACATACAGTCGAATTGAGTACCGTCTCCTTTTTGAAGTCGGCAAAAAATAGTTTAAAACTCCACAGGCGGGCCTAAGATACATTCTATAGAAAAATAAAAACCCCTGCTTCAGAAGGAGAAGAAGTTTGTTTTTACTTTTATTAAGGTAAGGTACTATTTTCTATATTATTAATATTCATCAATATTATTAATAGTTTTAATCTTTAGAGCCGACCACGTAACAACACAATCTCAATATCGTCTAAATATAGTAACATTTAATCTTCATCTCCTATTTTGCCACCTAGTAGTGGTTTTTGAAGTGAAAATTTCTTAAGCCGCGTTCAGTGATTTTTGGTAGGGGAAAACTTATGAGTTTGTGTCACCAATGACCTCGACATGATCGTGAAGTATTGCGCGCAAGCGCAGTACGTCACGAGCATGTCTACTACGCGTCGCTAGTGTTGCTAGTCCGGCTTGCAACGCGTAGTATAGCGGCCTGTGTACATGCATATACGCATATATCATTGAGTTTTCATTTCTGTCGGCAGTCCTTATGGCTGTCTCAGTCTATTTTTTTTTTTCTAAATTCACGTAGAAACCTAGAGGTGTAACTAATTGAATAACAAATAATAATCAAAATCGGTTTTCAACGCACGAAGATATCACGTAACATACATACGAGTACAAAAACTCTCACAGAAAACCAGCGTGAAGTAGAGGTTTACCTCTGCGTTTCGCTTGGTGAGTGCAGGTGGCCGGAGGCCCTTTTTACTGGAAATGAGGCATTCCATCTTAGTCCTCACGGGTGACAACGCATCTACATTTTGATTTGTAATTGAGGATAGATGTAGATGTCTATGGGCCGCAGCAACCACTTACGATCAGGTGGACTGTGTGCTCGTTTGTCACCCTTATCCTATAAAAAAAACATACAGTTGAATTGTAAGTCTCTACCTTTTTTTGCAGTCAGCTTAAAGCACAATATACAATAACTCCGAAGCGCATATACCTACGAAAAAATCTAATTCTTTAGTTATTTACTAGACTATCATTACATTATGTACAGTTTGATATCACGAAAACTTATATTTAGAACTCTTTACAAGTTTGAAGTTCACATTATAATCATTAAAAAATTTAGGCTTATAACTTTAAATTTCAAATTAAATTTGAAGGAGAAAATTGCATTTCATTCAACCGAATTAAACATTTGTGACTTAATAATTCCTCCTGTATGTATATTATATCGCAAGTATGTGCAACACGATAACGGCTAGAGATATAAAACTCTAGGTGGATAGTTAGCACATTTGCAAACATCACATCACACTAAACTTTGTGTATAAAAGTAAACATGTGATTTATAGATTCCTCCGCCTAATGAACTATTCACGCGACTAATGAACTTACAGACACGCTTATAAAGAGATAGATATTTAACACATTTCGTCATAATTATGCCTAGATCTTAATACGCCGCTACCATTTATAGTCAGGAATCGCACCGCGTAATTACTACGCTTATATCTGTTTTTAATATAAATAGAATTATGAAAACTAATTTTTCCGAATTACCAGTAGCCGTTAACAATTCCTCATAATTTTTTAAACAGATAGGTGTAGTAATCACCCAACGGTATTTCGGGCTATTTATACTATATTTTCACATCACATGCATTTATAATAAAGCAAAACTAATAAAATCACCATTAATAAGAATTGATATGTATTTTTTGAAACTAAAGTGAACACGAACTTACATCCCAACTGATGTTAAGTACAGCTCATGAACACCTGCAACAAACTTCGAATAAAGTTCTTCCTGATCGGCTCGTTACACTGGCAATGCGTAGGGGTGTTGCATCCCATTGCATTTTCTATCGAATCTACCATGGGGAGTGCTCTGAGGAATTGTTCGGATTAATTCCAGCCGCCAAATTTCACAAACGCACATCGCGTCAAAATTCACGATACCATCTTCACCGTCTGGATCCTTGGCGGTCCACGACCGTGCGTTTTACTAGGAGTTTTCTCCCTCGTATAACTTCTCTGTAGAATTGTTTACCACCGGCGATTTTTCCGGACCGATACGACTTAGGGACCTTCAAGAAAAGAGCTTACACCTTTCTAAAAGGCCGGCAACGCATCTGCAATTCCCCTGGTGTTGCGATTGTTCATGGGCGGCGGTAGTCACAGCAGACACATTGTCACCCCTTTTTTTTTTTTTTTTTTTTGCGGATGGAAAATCATCTAATGACGCCTTTCGCTGTGGGTGGAGCGGAAGGGAGTGTCAGACTTTTACTGACTAAAAACCATCCGTGTTCCTTCAGTGCCCTTACGTTCCGGAGCCGCGGTATCTCTTTCGAACAGCCCGCAGCCCCGGCAGGCGTCGGCCCTTGCGGGCCCCTTCACGCTGCTGACAGCTCTTTGAGGCGCGCGTGGAACAAAACGCGCCGTCGACACGGCCTGTCGTCGTTAGACGGACGGACGGCGAGCTACCCATTGCTCGCCGTCCACAGGCCCGCGCCTACGGTGGTCGGGGGCCACGACGTAGCCCCCGACGCCCGGGGCGTCTCCCGCGGCGGCCGGGAAGGAAAGCTGTTGCTCTTTCCTTCTCCCGCTCCGCCACCTCCTTCGCTAGCATCACTGCTTCGCAGAAGGTGGTGACGGCATCCCATTCCGTCTCGCTCCGGACCATGGCTTCGACCAGAGCCGGACGCGAGAGGTCGCCGCCGCCTATCGCCGCTACGAGGACACGGCGGTGCTCCGCCCAAGCAGAGCACACCTCCACGGTGTGCTCCACCGTGTCCTCCGGTCGATCCTCGCAGTGGGAGCACCCGGGCGTTTCCTCCCGCCCGATTCGGTGCAGGAACCTCCCGAACACACCGTGTCCGGTGAGGACCTGCGTCAGGCGGAAGGTGAGGACGCCGTGGCGTCTCTCAAGCCACTCCTCAAAGAGGGGTCTTATCGCCGCTATAGTGGCGTGCCCAGCACGGGGTTGCGACAGTCGCTCTCTCCATGTCGCCATGAGATCATGCCGGAAGTCTGTCCGCTGCGCGACAACTTGCCGCGGCAGCGGGGTTTCCCCCCGGCATAGTGCTGCCGCGCGCCATTCGTGCAGGCGCGCGAGGACTATCGCCTCCAGATCCCATGGCGGCAATCCGGCAAGGAGGCTCGCCGCCTCGCGGGAGATCGTGCGGTAGCCGCGAACCATCTTTACGGCAACCACCTTTTGGGGCGCGTTTAGGTGGTGGACGGCAAGCCGCGCCAAACCACGCGCCCACACCGGGGCCCCGTAAAGGGCCATGGACCTCACGATCCCCGCGTAGAGCCTCCGGCAGGAGGCGTTTGGCCCCCCCAGGTTCGGCAGGAGCCGCCTGAAGGCAGCCCCGGTCCGTTCCAGTTTGGGAGCCAAACGTCGGAAGTGCTCAACGAAGTTCCATCGGCCGTCGAGGACGAGTCCTAGGTACTTCAACGTCGACTCGACGCCGATGGATACCCCTCCTACCATCACTGAGGATCCCGGTGGTGGCCTGTTCCGAGGACCATGGAAGTGCATGGCCTCGGACTTGTGCAGAGCCACCTCGAGACCCAGTTGCCGGATCCTCTCAACGACTATCGCAACCCCGCGTGTCATAGTTTCCGCCGCCGCCTCGTACGACCCCCCTTGTGCCAGTACCAGCGTGTCGTCAGCGTAGCAAACTACGCTGACGCCGGTAGGGAGGTCGGCGCGCAGCACCCAGTCGTAACCGATGTTCCACAGGGGCGGCCCCAGAACCGAACCCTGTGGGACACCGCACGACATCTCTCGCCGGTTCCACTCTCCGTTTCGACCGGGGTAGATGACGGCCCTGTCCGTCAGATAGTCCCCGACTATACGACGGAGATAGGTCGGCACCCGGTGATACCGGAGTGCCTCCCTAATGCAGCTCCAGGGCATGGAGTTGAAGGCGTTGGCGATGTCGAGAGACACCGCCAAGACAACCCCCCCCCCTGGCCACTGCACTCACCATATGAAACACAGTAGCGTTAAACTGCTATTTTACGCTGGTATTCTGTGAGAGCGTGTTGTCCTACCTCAGTTGAGCTGACCCATTCGAACTACAACTATAAAATAGCTGCAGTGTGGCTCTACCACGTACAATTAGGAAATTAGAACGATTCCAGCCCAAATTTGTAATATCCAAATCAGTCCAATCCAACAAATCTTCTAAACTGAGGGGAACACTAACACAACAAACAACAACCTTGTAAATAAAGGCCACGTTTAGTTTTATTATTAAATGGCACAGCTTAGTAGACACTCACCGTAAATTTTACATTACGCAAACAACCAACTTCATTTCAATTGTAAGTGCTTACTTACCACGTGCTGAGTGGTGCTAGAAAACATCGTGGAGAAAAGCAGCACGTCTGAGGAGTAAAATATTTCAAGTACACGTGAAGTTTGCCAACACAAACTGTTGCAGCGCGGCGGACCAATCGCTCCATAGCTCCCTCGGAAATAAGAGATCTGTGACCTGCAGTAGGAAGTACACAGAATTACATCTTACGACCAGACGGTATGCCATCTACACCTTTAATGTTCGTTATAAAATATTTTTCATCAATATAGACAAATTAAAAATACTGACTTGACAAGTTATTCACTTTACCGTTTTTACTTAGCGTGCCATCTCTAATGAGTCGTATTCTATCATTTTTACCATTATAATAACATTTTCTACCGACTTCAAAAAGGAGGAGGTACTCAATTCGACTGTATGTTCTTTGTTATGTGTTTCCGATATCGATGATTCTTTTTTATTTGAAAGCTGGTGCTTCTCATGTGGTCTCATCCTCTTCATCAAGGTCTGACCAATAGTTTTGAGTTATCCATAATAATTTATATTGAAGTCGGTTGTACAAAATTTTTAATTTTTACCACTTGTAACAAATAACTCCAAAATAAACTAAAATATTACCTAAGAACAATCTAGTGTTATATTCTAACAAATTATAATACATAGCTGACACTTAAGACTTATCGCACCTTTACAGTAATATGCTTCTCTTAGTCAAAACGATAAAGATTATAACATAATTATTGACATAAATATATAATATAATAAATAAATAAAACTAATTTATACGAATTTTAATCCGTAAAATTTGCGTTAAAATTAAACACGATAAAATTCGTAAAAATTTGTTTAATTTAATGTTTAGTCTTCGCGTGAATTTAAAAAATCATTATATAAATACATATACCATAAACATAAAACATTTTCTGACATAAATAAACAAACATATATTGACATAAATATATAACATAATATAACATCATAATTGACTTTACTTCTGAACTCCACACAGTAGCCAGCCCACTTATTAGCAACGCAACACGTGACATGATTTACGTAAGGCTATACCTTACAATTACAAATTAACCATTTAGTGTTATCTGCGACTTGCTTTAAAGTGATGGACGTGCAATATATTATTAATTAGAGATCTATAGTTCAATATTGCAGCTAGATATGACTTCATTTTTTAGCATGATGTGTAAATATTTTGGCTTTCATACAGTTAGATTCATAAAACAACTGCAACGTGAGCACGTTCTCACAGAATACCAGCGTTAAATAGCATATCCTAGCCATATACTTAATCGATGAAAAATATGGTGTCTATATGGATCACAACATTAACTAACCATCAGGCGGGCTGTGTGCCCATTTGTCATTACTTACTTTTTTTATAAATTTAGCGGTAATAACGAGCACACAGTTCCACCTGATGTTACGTGCATGCTGTAGGCTATGGACATCTACATATATCCTTGATTATGAATGCAGAAGCGCTGTCACTCTTTAAGACTAAGATTAATGACTTGTTACTAGTAAAAAGGGTATTCGGTTGTCTACACTCCCATAGGAAACGGAGCAGCAGCATTCGTCTGCTATTTTACGCTGATACGGTGCTTTCCCCGTTGCGTCGAGCCGACTCATTATGCTTTAAGTATAATAAAACATGGCTCTACCACGTATATATCCAGCCCTATTATTATTACAAATAACTTGTCATGTTCTGGCGACTTCTGTCCTTTTTATTTCATGGATTTCATAAGAATTGATTTGTTGAAATGCCAGTAATATTTTGCATCAACCACAATATAACAAAATTACTTCTATACTTGCCAGAACAATAACTGTCAAAGTTTCGGTGACTTCTGTCGTCGTCTATAGCGGGTGATCACGGATACTACGAAATCCAATCGAGTTGAAATTACGATGCATCCTCCTTAAGTGTGAGGAATATGAATGACCCAAAGGGCTTCATATTCCCCTAAACTTAAGGAGATTTTTTTATAGGATAGGGTGATAAACGAGCACACAGTCCACCTGATGGTAAGTGGTTACTGTGACCCATAGACATCTACATCTATCCTCAATAAGACTAAAGATGCAGATGCGTTGTTACCCTTGAGGACTAAGATGGAATGCTTCTTTGTCAGTAAAAAGGGTCTCCGGTTCTCTACACTCACTTATTTTACGCTGGTTTTCTGTGAGAGCTTGGTCCTTCCCCGGTCGAGCCGACCCATTCGTGCTACAATTATACTACTAATATAGCTGCAGCATGGCGCTATCACGTAAAAAACGATATAAACTGATTATAAATATTTCATCACTAAACTGATTATAAATATTTGATGGAAGCTAAAAGCATTTAAAATAAACTGCTGCTACAAAATGCCTTTACGTGATAGAGCCACGTTACAAACATATTATGGTTGTAGCTTCGTGCTACTACCATAATATAGCTGATTATTATAATTATAGCACGAAGATATACGTGAGTCGGCTCGACCAGGGTAGGTCCTCGCTCTCACAGAACACCAGCGCAAAATAGAAGCTGATTGCTGTTGTGTTTTGTATGCTGAGTGTAGAGAACCGGAGACCCTTTTTACTGCAAATGAGGCATTCCATCTCAGTCCTCGGAGGTGACAGTGTATCTGCATTTTGATCTTATTCGGGGACGAATGTAGACTCTATGGGCCACAGTATTCACTTGCCATCGGGTGGACTGTGTGCTCGTTTGTCACACTTATTCTAAAAAAAAACTCTTCATCCTAATATTATTTAATAAAACGTGTAATCAATAGTACTTCGAGCCGAAAACGATTTGCGGTAGACAATTTAAATCTTTTGTACGTTAATTGCCATATCATTTCGTTTATAAATTGCATGAATCACTGAGAATTTATGTTGAATCCGTATGTATTTTGATGTATAATCCAATCCATAAATTAAGACACACATTTATATTTCTACGAGCTATTAATATACCTTTTGGGACATCGATCGATAGATGTATTAATGTACATACTAGCAATTCTAGTAAATTTAATTCAACAAAAAAAATCACTTTCTCCGATGAGCCTCCGTCCCCTACCGCGACATCTCATTCGTCAAATTTTAGACAGGTGCCCACTGATTATCTATAATAGAGTCCATTAGTTTTTAACTCGATACCATTTGCCTTACCGGTTTTTTGTTACACCATATATCTTTGGATCTTGTGAAATTAAAATATTTGAAAGGATTCGTTATTGCCAATTGTTTAGTACTCGGTGAGACTCGTTGATTGATTTCGTTTATCGATTTTCCTGTTAGTATGTAATAATTTTTTATTGATTTTTGCGAATATTTTACGTGGTAGAGTCATACTGCAACTATGTTATCGCTGCAACACAAATGGGTCGACTCGACCGGGGCCAAGCTTACACCACGCTCTCACAGAATGCCAGCGTAAAGCAGCAAAATATTGCTGTATTTCGTATGATCAGTGTAGAGAACCGTAGGAATCCTTTTTTACTGGAAATGAGGCATTCACATTAGTCCTCAGGGAGACAATGAATCTGATTTTTGATTCTTAATCGTCTCATCTTTGATAGATGTTTACGGGCCACAATGACCAATGACCACAAAGTGGACTGTACCTTTAAAAAAAGAGTATTCAAAATAATATATTAACGATGATGTTTCCAACTTCTTCATTCGTATTTCATGAGTTTTTACTTTCTCAATTTCTTTGACTTATTTGCAAAAGAAATTTAATAATATAAATAAATAAGAAAACAAATAGTAATATACAATATCAGCTCCACTACTTTACCTAACGATAAAATTATAAATTTCGAAAAAACAGGTGAAACGGGTGAAAGCTAGTCAAGAAACAAGTTAAAAGTATGAGAACAAACTTTACTCACATATCGAATGTCAATTCTCTAGCTTTTCTACCTTAATATTGTATGATTACGAATAAAGAGAAAAGTTAGAGAACTGATATACGAAATTCTAACAGCACTATTTAAAAACACTCTTACTAACGTAGTAATTTAAATTGTATATTTCTTATCTCTTCTCTACATAGTAGAAAACAAAGTCGCTTCCCGCCGTCTGTACGCTTAGACCTTATAAACTTCACAAACGGATTTTGATGCGATGTTCATCAATAGACAGAATGATTTAAGAGGAAGGTTTACATATTAAAATGTAATGTACGTACACAAAAATAAAAGTAGTTTTACAAAAATAAGTGATATTCATTCTGTAAATACTAGGAACAGACACAAGCTAGTAGTACCAGTTACTCGACTCCATCGAGTCAGTAATTCATTCTTGGGGCGATGTATACGCTTTTACAACAAAATTCCAGAAAATATACAAAGTTTGACCTGTTCAAAGTTCAAAAACTTTATTAAACTAAGTTTGTATAAAAAGGATTATTATAATATTAAGGAATTTATGGATGATAATAACCCCTGGAAATGAGGTGATCGCTACCAAGCTATTTCTAATTTGTTGTGTTGTTAATTTGTGTAACATCATGATTGTAAGCTGTTATTTAAAAAAAAAGTCCCGCTGGGTTTCTTGCTGGTTCTTCCCAGGACAGAGGTTTTTTCCGAACCAGTGGTAATCAAACAAAAGAGTGACTTTCAATAAGTATTATTTATAATCTATATTGAATAAAAAAGTTTCTGTTTCTGTTTCTGTTTCTGTTTCTGTTTCTGTTTCTATTACATAATTCTTCTGTCTGTGTGTATATGACTGAACTCTCCCTAAACGGCTGGAACGATTTTGATGAAAATTTGTGTGTGTGTGATTTAGTTGATTCGATAGTCGGTTAGATTCACAATTGGGCCCGATAGGTGGCGCTGTTGTCGAGATCTAGAAATCACCCGTATGAAGCCGGCGCGGATCGCTAGTATATGATAATTATTGTAGTTCATTAAGCACGGAAGTACATTTTAAAATCAATCACTTTATTTTCTTCTTTTACTGTCGTAAGATATTAATGCGCGCTGCATTAGATGATCGTAAAAACCAATGTCATTTTTGTTTCCAGTCATGCATAAGTACCAACCATGCGAGACAAGGCGAGCAATTAGACGACACCGGTAATCGTTTAATCTAACTCGAGAGATGAAAGTGAGCGATAAAGGTGATCTGCTGCATCGATAGTTCCTTTGCACGAACTTCACGACGTGCCCGTATCTCCGCATGTCAAATTCCTGAACGAGGTTACCTCAGGTCGCTACCATTCATTTAAAACCCTCGTTTTTGTGGCTTTAGTTTTACTTGTATAACAATTTGTAGATTTCACTATTAGTATGTACGAGTTGGACTCAAATAAATAGAGCGTGTCTGTTTCAGGCTTTTGAGTATTAGCAATAATACATAACTTTTGGTTTTGAATTTTATCGTCATCTTTTTTTTATAGGATAGGGTGACAAACGAGCACACAGTCCACCTGGTGGTAAGTGGTTGCTGTGACCCATAGACATCTACATTTATCCTCAAAAAATAATCAAAATGCAGATGCGTCGTCACCCCTGAGGACTAAGATGGAATACCTCTTTCGAAGTAAAATGGGTCTCCGGTTCTCTACACTCACCATACGAAACACAGCAGCGTTAAGCTACTATTTTACGCTGGTATTCTGTGAGAGCGTGGTCCTTCCCCGGTCGAGCCAACCCATTCGTGCTACAACTATACCACTAATATAGCTGCAGCATGGCTCTACCACGTAAAAAATCTTAATATATTCTTTAAAATATGTTGATAGTATAGGTAAAAGTAAAGAAAATTAACAGTCTATATACGTTCCACAGCTCGGCCCAGGTCTCCTCTCATTTCTGAGAGAGCATCATTTAGTAAAATTTCTTTAGGCGGCCGCGCTGCTGCTATGCGCTAAAAAGTGGACTGACATGTTGTCCTCGAACGTTTTATTTCTCACACTAAAATATAGGTGATTTTCGACCTACAGACATCTGCACTACTTAGAAAGATATCATTACGAACAACTACAGTAACACAAAATTTTGACAGATGTCATACATACGTGTATGTACCTGACATTAAGATGTTTGTTCTTAATTTAAGATACGTACGTATGTTTGATGTAGCGAGGTAGATGTTTCATATCGCTGTCACCTAGCGACCTCGGGTCAAATAATTAAAGACTCTCTATTTTATAAAATGCGCTCGTCACTTGACACCAACTAGTCATGCCGAATATGTTGCACCGCTGTATTCTACAGACCAATCAAGAAACGACCTTATATTTATTGGCCCGGTATTGCAGTGGCTACTGGCTATGCGTCGTATTCTTTGTGCTGCTGTTCACAAGTTCCATTCCTGTGCAAAATAAGAATTTTTATGGTTTTCTTTATAGCAATACGTGTAATTATTTTAGTTCTTGGTGTTTGATTATGAGTAATTTATGTATGTAAAACCTAATTAAAGAAATTCACTGTGGATGTAAAGTTTTTAAGATAAAAAACCATATAAACAAAAATGTTTCAGGTATTTTGAACTATTTCAGATTCCAAATTCAAACTCAAGTTAATTACCGTTCTTGAAAAATAAGCACAGGAGTTTGAAGTAGAATGTTCTAGAAATGTTTTAACATCATCGACGCGAACCCTGCGTTTGGTTTAGCTTTTTTCTGCGTTGTATCATTAAGATATCCAAAGTATAAAAAAGGGATCCTAACTTCTAATTATATAATTAATTTATTTTATTTTACCTATTTTTAAATTTGGAATAAGTTTAGTTATCTACGTGGTAGAGCCATACAGCATTTATATTATGTCTGCAGCAAAAATGGGTCGGATCAACCGAGTAAGACGGCTCTATGGCGCAGTGGCTTAGCAACTAGTTACAGCGCTGAGGGTCCCAGATTTGAATCCCACACGTAACAAGTATTTGTATGGTCTTCAAATAGTTGTTCTGGGTCTGGATGTTTCTTCTTGTTTAAACTGCCTCCACAATACATGAGAAAATTCCTAGTGTGGAGGTAACTTTTCTTAAAAAATAGAGAAAAATAGAAATAGAAAAAGGACCACACTCTCGCTGAATACCAACATTAAGGAGCAGGATAATGCTGCTGTTTTATATGGTGAGAATTATAAATTATAAAAACAGTAAAGGCGGACGTCATGCTAAGAGTATTAACTGACATTCTAAGTTCTCACGGATAAAAACGAATCTGCATTTTATTATTAATCAAGTATAGATATAGGTGTCTTTAAATGCAGTGCATTCTTACCAACACATGGAATGTATTCTAACCATTATTTATAAAAAAATTCTTGGCCAGACGGTCTTCTAACTTTCGTTGGAAAAAATTCGCGTCTCTCTTCACATGAACCGGCTTTTACATATAATATGTATTTTTTATTTAACACGTGAACAGCAACTCTTTGCAGTTATGTGATATGTGATGACTTCTAACTGATGATATCTAATAACTTTCACTGAGCTATCAACGCTGATTCATTAATTTCAATAATTGATGCCAAATTTGCGAATAACAGTACGGTTCAAGTGTTCTTGACCTTTTTTATTGAATGTATATTTCATGAAAGTTTAACTGTTTCTTTATGAATAGTTCATTGATAATAATTGGTGTTGATAATTTTAGTTGAATGAGACCTTTTTGTTTGAAATATATCGAAGAGGAACTAGAGAAATAACAGGAAATATTTGTGTGACTAAAAGGTAAAAAAAAATGTGCGTGTAATTGTATACACACGTTGGAAGTGAAATTTCTTTACTACATATCATTCTTCTTTTATTTCATATTTTACATAAATTATATAACAGTATACTAATGCAGCCCCGACGGTGAAACGTTACAAGAAAATACTACAAGAAAACGTGACGTTTTTATATTTTTAATACAGTACTAAATTTCTCAACTGCGTCGATAAAGAAGTATCACTCTTCAAAAAAAGATAGAGACAGTATAAGTAAGTATATGAGAAAACTCAATCATATATACGTATACATGTACACAGGCCGCTATACTACGCGTAGTAGACTATAATACGTCACTAGCATGTTGATGTCATCGGTGACGCGAACTCATAAGTTTTACCATTACCAAAAATCGCTCAACGCGGCTAAAGAAGTTTTAACTTCAAAAACAGCCAAAATGGAAGTCGATTAAAGATACTTTAATATATATTGGTACGTATGCATTAAATTTTACAAAGGTTTTGAATCTTCTATCGAAGCAATGCGATGTGCTATCGAGAGAGTATGGACTATGTAACTTACAGTAATTTATGTGCCGGGGCAAATAGCTTTAAGTTAAACTATTGCTTTTCTTCTGGCGTATCGCATGCAACGCGCCTAGCGGAACGTTGGCGCCGCTAATACCATCTGGGGACTCGATTTATTGGTTATATCTCGGCATCGGCCAAACACCTGTATCAGATTTAATATGAAGCGTGGAACAAGTGAAGGAGCATTTATTGCATTACGTAACCGCGACTCGCCAATTACTTATCGGTCTCGTGCGCTCATTCATTTCTAACCGCCTACCGAATAAATTACAACCTAGCGTGTTTGTAACTGACGTGCACTTGAACTTGTAGCTGTTTTAAGCATGTTAACGGTAGCTTTATATTTCGATCGTTTCCGATTCGATGATTCCGTAATGTATATGTGTAACGCGGTATTGATACAGACGTCTTTGCGCTTTTGAATTCGATTCGTTGACTTCAAATCTCCAAATCTATATCTGTCATCAGCTTTTATGTACATGTACCTATATTTGTAATTACAATAATATTTCTATCGGCGTAGACTTTATCGATAAAACAAACGTTGATATGATACAACGGGCTTACTAGCTCACCGTGAAGTTTCGCCTGGCGGATAAGTAATTTAACTAGGTTTCTTTAAATATAGAATCTTTGTCTGAACTGAGGTGGTGCCGAGCCTTTCACTTCTTTCTGCCACCAAGCAAGTACTCACTGTTGTGTGTGCAACACAAAAGGTGTATTTTAAGGATATCCTATACCTATACTACAGGCGGATGCCTGTAATACTGTCTGTCATATGAAAACCAATATAACTACAGACGTTTAATCTTAGTCCTCAAAGATGAAAACGCATGCTATGTTTGCAGTTGTTTGCAGTAAGTCAATGGCTGCAGAAATCACTTTCCATCAAGTGGCTCGCTTATCCATTACAGCCTATAAAAGTTTATTGATGGACATAGATTACCCCATATTTTCCATAGGTGCCGCGCTTCACAGGTGAGTTAGCAACTGTATTTTTTATTATTTTGAGTTGTAACCAGAAAAACACCCCAGCTCCCGCTTCAGTCTCCAACTATCGCCTCTTACAACAGTCACAGGGCGATACGGAGTAGTGGATATTCTTACACCGCCACTACACGGTCTTTTATGTCATACAAAATTTATATATTCACCTTAAATCAGATAACATTAAACTAACTATTATTATTGGTCCCATCTAAGAAGTATCGTTTATGAAACGCGGGGTTCGCTACTTGGACATGTAAATAAAATGCGGTTTATGATGGATGCGCTGCCTCTCTCTGCAGGTAGATAATGCTATGCAATATATATTTTACTTTATGTCAGTATATATAATAGTTCTATCAAAACAATCGAGATAAAATTTACGACGTAATCTGTTGAGTTATGATGTTCCGCTAACGGTTAATGTAATTAAATTATTTTATTGCATCCCGGTAGTGTACCTACTCTTGGGATAACGTGCTGATACATTCCGCGTTTAATAAACGTCTAAGTAAAATCAATGGGATCCTATTATTTGACGCTAAGTAATAATCGTAAAATAAATACATTTTAACGAGGCTGGTGATGTCTTTGGTCGTTTTCACATTACTATCGATGTCTCATAAATTATAAATTTTCTTAATATTAGTGGTAGTTATTTAGGTTTTTACGTGGTATAGCCATGCTGCAGCTATGTATATTAGTACTATAGTTGTAGCACGAATGGGTTGGCTCGACCGGGGAATGACCACGCTCTCACAGAATACCAGCCATTCCATCTTAGTCCTCAGGGGAGATAATGCGTCTGCATTTTAATTCTTGTTTTATTTGATTTGAAGACAAAGGGAGATATATAGGCCAAACAACCACATTATTAGAAGAACTGCGTTCTCGTTTGTCACCCATATTATATAAAAGAAAAGTAATAAGAAAGTGTTAATTTAACTTTTTAACTATTTTATAGGTACTGTTTTTTATTTATTATTGTATTAGTAAACTATCTTTCATTCACATATTGTAATTTCAATTAGCTAAATATTTTATTCTTTTATTAATTATTATATTATATTTATATTTCGTTAAACTTATTTATGTTTAAAATGTTGGAAACTAAAAAAAATAAGTTACTGCATATATTACCTACCTATACTGTTCTATAGAACAAATACTAAGTAGCAAAATGATATCTCGAAGTTAAAAATATTTAGCAAAGAATTCCTTATTACTACAGTTGTTTAAAATTGATTATATTATAATACGAAGGCTACACTGAAAGTTTTTTAGAACTGTCCACCTATAAACGTTATAATAAAAAAATAAAGTTTAAGTTTTGAAAATGGAACTCTTTGCTAACATTATTGTGTATGTATTTTATTAATTTGTCGTTTGTTTACGATTTGGCGGCAAATTGAAAATTGTCTGTATCACGTCAGCGTGAATTTGACCCGTGAAAATTTTCGTACAATGATTTTTTATGACTTTCGATGTCATTTAAGTCAACAAGAAAGTTATGATAGACTTTGATTAGCCTTTCACGATGAAGCCCCATCTCGTTCCACTGTTTACAACTGGTTTAATGAGTTTAAACGTGGTCGCACTAATCTCACCGACGATCTGCGTGAGGGATGGCCTTTTACAGCGACGACTGAAGATAACATCAGTGTTGTGCGGCGTATGATAGAGACTGACTAAAGAGTGACTTATCTGCAGATTCGGACAAACTTAGGCATCGGTATGACTCAAGTGCACAAAATCCTCCATGAACATTTAGCAGTCAGGAAGCTTTGTGCCCAGTGCATACCTCATAATTTGACAGAGGTAAAAAAATCCGTCATGTTGATTGGTGTCGTGAAATGGTTCAAAAATTTAACGGAGGTGACTCAAAGGCTGTGTTTGACATACTTACGGGTGACGAAATCTGGATTTATTGTTATGATTCTGAAACTGAGAGACAGTCAGCTGTCTGGGTGTTTCCTTCCGAGGAGTTGCCTACTAAAGTGGAAAGAGGTCGAAGCGTGGGAAAAAAGATGGTGGCCTCGTTCTTCGGGAAGACAGGTCATTACGCAACAATTGTTTTAGAAGATCTAAAAACAGTTACTGCAGAGTTGTATACTAACAATTGTTTGCAAAAGTTCGGGAGAAACGACCTCGCAGTAGGATCCTCCTTCACTACGACAACGCCTCGTCGCACACCGCCAAGCAAACAATCGAATACTTTTCGACGTCAGACGTGGAATTACTGGGTCACCCGCCCTGTAGCCCCGACTTCACACCTTGCGATTTTTATCTATTTCCGAAAATAAAAGAAAAACTTCGAGGAAAACGTTTTATGGACGCCGAGGAAACAGTGGCTGCGTTTCAAAATGCCGTTGAAGAGACCCCTAAGAACGAATGGGCAAAATGCTTTTCTGAGTGGTTCCATCGGATGCAGCGATGTATTGATGTAAATGGACACTATTTTGAAAAGATATAATAAAACTAATAACTTGTTTGCATGTTGCTTAGATTTTCTTTAAATATCCTTAAAAGTATTAATCGAGATTATTATCTTAATTTATTACATATTTTAAATGAAATGAACGCTTTTTATCACAACGTATAAACGGATATTAGGCAGACGTCTTCTTCTACGTCAAAGTTTTTTGAGTAAAAAAAGACATCTAAATTTTTTTAGTAAAACAACGACATAGCGATAAACACTATTACATAATTCATAAAGAATGCTATTTTAATGCTTCATAGAAAATATCATGTTAATCGGTCCATAACTCTCAAAATGACCACAATTTTTTACTAAATCTGCTCTCCTGTAAAACTGCGATTTTGTAGATGTCCGTTTTTACTTTGCTGCCATCGATATTCTCTTCGACAAATTGTACAGAAGACAGAATAGTATAACTAAGCCTTTCGTCTTGCGTATATGGACCCTATGATCCCGTCGAAATTAAGCTGACGCTACAGTCCCTTCAGCAGAGGTATATCGAAGTGCTGAAATGTGGTTACCGTGTATACAACAATACAGTAGTCATGGCTATCCGAGCCAATGACCAGAGTACGAAGCCTATCCAAATACGAGAGAGGTGACACATAAATCTGATATATTCTTTACAGCTGGCCGTATGTGGAAGTTTAAAATCAAGGCTTAAGGCTTTGGCATATGCCCGGATCGGATGTCTCTACGTGTTAGAATTCGTAATGAGGTTATCCACAGTAGAACTAGAATAGCTGACGAATAAGTAAGCTGAAGTGACAATAGACGCCGGCCCATTTTCCGCTTAAACTCGAGCCATAGTGCTCCAAGTACCAAAACTGATGAAAGAGAGAAAGAAAGAAACATTTATTGCAACACGCCACAAATATTAATATTTCTAGATAGTACAACATTAAAAAAGAACAATTTGACGGATATAATATTTAAAAAGTATGTTTATAAATTACAGTAAAAAAATACGTTCTTCATGTCGCGATGGGAAAGAATGGTTCTCAAGTCACACTAGGAGACACGTGTGAGTCACACTAGATACTCCACCCAGAGTTTGGAGTAGAGGTAATCAATGGATATAAGTGGCTCAGGACCGTGTTTTAGGATTCCTTACTAAGGTCTTAGTTCAGCGGTGTACTATTGTTAATACCGTGTACTCGTGTCAACAGTGTCAGTCTTAACGGAGATTAGCCATTTACGAAAGACAAACGAGCACACAGTGATGGTAAGTGAAAACTGTGGCCCGTAGACATCAAAATTACATAACCCATAGCCCATAGACATCCTTTAGTAAGAATCAAAATTCAGATGTGTTGTCACCCCTGAGGACTAAGATGGAATGCCTCGTTTGCAGTAGAAAGGGTCTCCGATTCTCTATACTCACCATACGAAACACAGCAACAATAAGCTGCTATATTACGCTGGTATTCTGTGAGAGCGTGGTCCTTCCCCAGTCGAGCCGACCCATTCGTGCTCCAACCGTAATATACTCGTAGCTGCATCGTGGCTCTACCACGTAATAAATGTTTTGATGATTGTTTGAATATAATACGTAAATTGTAAATTTATTAATGAATCCGATTTTTCATATTCTAAATTTCAAATAATTTCACGAATTTCAAGGTTCAAAGAGACAGTTTTCGAAGTTTTTAAAATGATGTGTATAACGTTACGTGTCTGTGTATGCCGCATATACAAATCGTATGTTGTAAAATTTTTCGTCTAGTCATAAATACTGAAAACAATGATACTGATTTAAGGCCAATTAATTCGATGCGTTATTGCATAATGAACCCATTTTTGAAACTTGTTTGACAAATTCTACTTAGCAATTTCCATAATATAACAAAAAACTCAATCACGAATAGGAGGTAGTGATTGATAGTGAGAAAAAAATCGATTTTAACTGTTTAAATGATGTTGAAATAAAACACATAATGAAAATAAAATAGAAATTTATTAAATATAATCAGGCGTAACATTGCGGATATCCATTATTTTGCACGATTGTGATAGCAAAATAATAATATGTTTTATTAAATTTTAACTTAAATCTAAACTCATTATGTAATACAAGGCACATATTGTATCTTACTCTAATATTTACAATCATTGCAGTAAAGTCTGCAACCGATATAAAACTAATGCGAGGTCTTTTATAAAATGTAAAAAAGTAAGTTATTTCGCATGAAATTTCTACATTTCATATAATTTATAGAACTTATTCTATTATAGCTTCTTCCATGTATATTTACATAATATTTGCAGCAGTTGCAGAATTCCAAATTCATGGTGTTAAATAACACAAAAATAAATTATTGATAACATCATCTTAGTCAAGAAAAAATTAAAGGTTTTTGGAAAGTTTAGTACGGTAGCCTAAAATTACCTTACATGAAAATTCAAATCAAAAGACAATTTAAAATGGTAATTACATTTTAAGATTCGTTCAAACTGAAGCAAATCCTTATAATGCGCAATTCACTCCCTCGCGGACAATTCAGACTCCCTATAGAAATATCGAGCCAAAAAGAGAAGTTTAAGGAAGCTCAAGTATTAAAATAATTTTTTTCTCTATTGAGTTAATCGAGAAAAAAATAATTTGTGAGAGAAACAATTGCGATGTATCCAATTTTAGCCAATAGCCAATTAGCCAAGTGCGGTGTGAACTTAGTTCGTGTGACCATTAGCGCCACACACACATTTTAACGCAGTTTTAAAGAGCTGTTTTAAAGCGCCATAAAAGTTTGGTAATGAAACCGATGCAAATTAATTATTCCTACATCCCGGTCGAGATTTGCTACAGTATGAACGAACTTTTATACCCATGCGTACATAATATTAAATCATTGATCATTTAACTCCATCTTTACATCTTTTAGCTAATACAACTACTACATACAACTTCATCAATTACAAACAAAGCAGTCTATTGTTTTAAAATTACACTTAATGATAAATACGTAGATTTAAATACTGAGCGACGGTCGTTTCTTTCGTACACTTTTGCTGTTTTTGCCGAATATCGTGCCGATGACCTGTTGAAAACAAAAACATTGGACATATTACGACGTGAAATATGGCTTCAGCACGTGATGGAATCCTGTTTTTAGAAAGCTTCCTACGCATCGGCTCCTGATTATTCAGACTAATTGAAAACACGTACCCTAGAGAATAATATTCCTTGTATTTAAAGAATAAAATACATATTTGTACAAGGATATAAAAAATAGCCGCATTTATGTTAGCAGCGTGCACTGAAAACGTCAATTAAAACTTGATATTTTTATAAAATAGTACATTTATTAATCAAATATCGCTTCAATAACCGACAAACTGTTTTCAAGCATTGTGTACTAAATTGACTTATTATTGTACGTTAAAATAGTAAAGAAGATAATTTAAAATTATTTATTTTTATAACCGACTTCAATATAAATTATTAAGAATAACTCAAAAACTATTAGTCAGACCTTGATCAAATTTATGTGGAATCACATGTAAAGCACCAGCTTTCAAATAAAAAAAGAATCATCAAAATCAGTTCACCCAGTAAAAAGTTATGAGACACTTAAAAAAACATACAGTCGAATTGAGTACCGTCTCCTTTTTGAAGTCGGTAGAAAATGGGTGTATTGAGTGTACAGCACAGGAACAGGTAATTCAAACGTTTAAAATATACAGCAACATTTATCTGAGCAATACTTGTTTAGTATAGGTTATTACTTATTATACTACTAAAGAGTATAAGTATAAGAGTGGATAATCACCCCTGGGAATGAGGAGATCGCTACCATGCTGTTTCAAAATGTTTTCATAACAATTGTAATAAATATTATATTGTAGGTTATGTTTTAAAAAAAAAGTCCCGCTGGGTTTCTTGCTGGTTCGCCCAGGATAGAGGCTTTTTTTCCGAACAAGTGGTAAAATTTAAAAATGACTTTCAATAAGATCTATATTGAATAAAAATGATTCTATTCTAGTAACATTTCGGCCCATTCGTCTTTTTTTTTCATTTTGGAAAAAAGATGTCCTATGAAAGGCGGGACCATGTCCTTTTTTGTTGCTTTACCTTTAGGTTAATCTAGCTTCCCATAAAAAGTATGGTTATAATACAGGTGACGAGAACAGCAGCGTGTGGAACGCAATAGTGTTTACGGAGTGTGACGTACCTTGGAGACGGAGTAGGCAGCGAGCTTGCGGCGCGGTGCGGGCAGCAGCAGCGCCAGCGCGCGCGCCTCCCGCAGCAGCGCGTGGAACGCAATAGTGTTGTACGGAGTGTGACGTACCTTGGAGACGGAGTAGGCAGCGAGCTTGCGGCGCGGTGCGGGCAGCAGCAGCGCCAGCGCGCGCGCCTCCCGCAGCAGCGCGTGGAACGCAATAGTGTTGTACGGAGTGTGACGTACCTTGGAGACGGAGTAGGCAGCGAGCTTGCGGCGCGGTGCGGGCAGCAGCAGCGCCAGCGCGCGCGCCTCCCGCAGCAGCGCGTGGAACGCAATAGTGTTGTACGGAGTGTGACGTACCTTGGAGACGGAGTAGGCAGCGAGCTTGCGGCGCGGTGCGGGCAGCAGCAGCGCCAGCGCGCGCGCCTCCCGCAGCAGCGCGTGGAACGCAATAGTGTTGTACGGAGTGTGACGTACCTTGGAGACGGAGTAGGCAGCGAGCTTGCGGCGCGGTGCGGGCAGCAGCAGCGCCAGCGCGCGCGCCTCCCGCAGCAGCGCGTGGAACGCAATAGTGTTGTACGGAGTGTGACGTACCTTGGAGACGGAGTAGGCAGCGAGCTTGCGGCGCGGTGCGGGCAGCAGCAGCGCCAGCGCGCGCGCCTCCCGCAGCAGCGCGTGGAACGCAATAGTGTTGTACGGAGTGTGACGTACCTTGGAGACGGAGTAGGCAGCGAGCTTGCGGCGCGGTGCGGGCAGCAGCAGCGCCAGCGCGCGCGCCTCCCGCAGCAGCGCGTGGAACGCCAGCGCCGCGCCCGCGCTCGACTCCGCCGCCGACACCTCGTAGAACTGGCACCCGAACCGCAGCGACAGCTCCTGACCCTCCTCTGCATGGACCTCCCTAACGCAAATAATTATGTTGAACTTCTCTCGTCTCTCTGTTTGGCTAAGTGAATGTAATAGATTCAATTCAAATAAGCGCGACAGTATACCTGGCGTGTTCGAGGTCTCTTTTATTCCCTAAGAGGGTTATAGCTGCGCAGCCCGGTAGCCGGCTTCGAACGAGCAGCGAGAGGATCTCCGCGGCCGCCAGAAACGAGCGTCTCTCGCACACAGAGTACACAACCGCAAACGCATCGCCCCACCGCACGTGGTCACCTATGCAGCCGCGAATCTAATCAAGAAAATAAAGTATTCATAAAAATCTTGTTCTTTATTAGTACTTAAAAACAGTATTTTCTAATATTTTTAATGTATGTTATAATATGTACTGATTCATCTCTAGAATAGAACACCTGTTAAAATGATTTTCACAGAACTATACGGTAGCAAAATGTTACGTTACTTAGGGAAATTTATGGCTTTATTTTAAGGTAGCTTAGCTAAGATAGAAATAAATGAAAGAAATTTATAATATGTAAATTTATAAATTTACATTCACTCAAATTAAAAATAAACACGTATACAGCCATTGCATATGTTTTGTTCCACAACTGTGCAGTACACCGAGCCAAATGATTGCGCAGTATCAAACATCGACAGCATTGGTTAAATAAGCTGTCGTTAAGATGAAAACAAAACACGTTTGGTCCAATGTTCATAACAATGACTAAGTATTTCATTTGTTAAGATATTACGCAACCACGCCCAATCGCTCGTACAAATTTTACATAGCATTTTGTTGTAAAGGCAAGCCATGTCGGCTTGGTATGACGATGGTATCTTATGTTGATGGTACGGAGCTCGTAATTCTTTAGTAATTAAATTGTTCGGCGTACGTCAATGAACTGACAAGCAGCCCATCACCGATTATTATCTCTTTTGTTTTATCTCAAATTGACTTTTGTCCTATCTTCCCTTTACACTCTTTACGAGAAAGAAAACTTCGTTTATGTACATAATCATATACTGTTATATACAGGTGGCTCTTCACAAATCCATTGCTGAATATAGGAATGCACCTAATATTATCACAAACCACGATCCTGAGCCACCTGCATCCACCGACTTTTGCATGTCTTACTACTTCGTCTCTCCATCCAGCAGGGGACCGTCATACACACTACTTGCCGATACAAAGCTGTTACTCCAGAACATTTCCTTCCCTTTGGGTATTGGTGAGTAATATGGTCGGTCCAATGTCACTTCAGGTTAGTGATCCATTAGGTTATAATTTAATGTTGCATAGAACAACAACCGCTTATTTAAGAATATGTCATTCAAATTTTATCTTTTTTTCCGTTCGTATATCAATTGTGTACGTAACATATAATGCAAAAGCCAAACCATTTAGTCGTGGTAGAGCCATGTTGCAGCTATATTAATTAGTAGTATAGCTGTAGCACGAATGGGTTGGCTGGACTAGGGAATACCAGCGTAAAATAGCAGTTCAACGCTGCTGTGTTTCGTATGGTGAGTATAGAGAACCGGAGATCCATTTTACTGGAAACGAGGCATTCCATCTTAGTCCTAACGGGTGACAACGCATCTGCACTTTGGTTCATAATCGAGGATAGATGTAGATGTCTATGGGCTACAGAAACCACTTACCATACCACAGGTGGGCTGTGTGCTCGTTTGTCACCTTTATCCTAAAAAAAAAACCATACACACTCGCAGTAAATATAAAACTTTTATTGATCAAAAAAGCCTAAACTAAAAGAAATTGAGAAAGGGATGATATCTTCATTAATTAATTCATTCATTGCAGCTTTCCGAAATCCCACAGCTGAATATAGAATTTTGCCACAGTTGCAACGCTTGGCAGGTGAGTTAGCAACCGTAGTTTTTTTTATTCTATCTTCGATTCTTATTATTATCAGGAATATGCTATGTGGCCTCTTACGACACTTACGGGATGATATGGAGTAGCAGACATTCTTACGCCCGCTCCAGTCAGTTAAATGAACGCAAATATTTCTAAGGAAAATAGTCTAAGGCGCAATTACTAACATTCGTCATACAGAGTGTAACACCCATCATATAGATATATAACACAACCTTACTGAAAACTATAAAAGATAGAATAATTTGGATAATTGTCAAATATTAATTTTTTGTATCTTTTTATAATATTATGCAAGAATATAATCTCACCGCGCAATTTGATGTGTCGAGTATTTCAACTTCTGAGACGGCACCGTCAAAAGCAACTCTATGTTGATAGAGGAAATCTGAAACAAAACAGATTAATTAATTAAAAAAAAATTGGTAATACCAATTGGGCATTAAAAAAAATTACGTATAACATGATTATACGGAATTTATTTTATTTTATCGGCTTCAACTCTCTCGAAAACCATGGAAATGGCACCCAAGATGAAAAAATTTATATCTATTGCTACCGTCATCTTGGATTTACATTTCAACAGCACTATCGGCTTCAACACCCTCGAAAACCATGAAAATGACACCCATGATGAAAAAATTGATACCTATTGCAGCCGACAACTTGGGTTTACATTTCGACAACCCTATCGGCTTCAACACCCTCGAAAACCATGAAAATGACACACATGACAAAAAAATTGATACTAACTACTTTCAGTACGTACTACTATTATTTATTCTGTGCTTTGAAAATATTGCAAAAAAAATCTCTCATTATTATTATAATCAGGTAATTATTTAAGAAATTTGGTTATTCGAATATTGTGTATTGTGGTTAGCGATCTTTTTGAGCCGCTGCAAACAACCGAAACAATGTCCACTCACGACGACGACTAACGCCGAACTGAGTGACGCTGTGACGCAGTCTCTACTCTCTATTCTATTTAGTAATAATTTTTCATACAAGGCTGCTGAATACACCGAAAATTTCGCCATTTCGCAGGCGAAAAAAATTTATTATAACTAAACTAAACTAAATTAAACTGCCATTTACATTCAATGGCTTCCCAAATGATAGATGAAGAGTTTTAAAAATATATTGAGTTGAACAATTAATATTTTGCAAAAGTTATCGTGTTTACAAGCCTTGTGGACTTGATAAATCTACAACATAAGCCACGAAAACCTCTTTTTTATTTAAAAATAGCAATTAATCGATTAAAAAAAAATTAATAAGTTCAACAATCATTTATCTTTCTGACAATGTGCTTTTTATGTACAATATGATTGCTAGATATACGACGCGCTTAGGCGCTTACGGCATGCAAAATACTCAACAATAATATCACAGAATAGGCACTGACTGAGTAATGAAAAATAACACTTTTCTTAAATATTCACTAAAACCAGATATGTCTAGAAACTTAGAATAATGATTCTCAGTACTTGACAGAGACTACATAAATCAAATGAAGGAAAGCAATAACTTTATTTTGTGATACTATACTTATTTTAATTGCAAGAAATTTTAAAGTAATATTAATGTACTACAAAAAAACAACCATCAAAAGTCTGATGCTTACACGATTCTTGTTTAAGGTCGGAAGTAAGGAGACAATTTAATTTTAGCGTGCGTTAAGAAGCTATCCTGTATGGTCAAATGGGCATTAATAGCATAAATTAAGCCGCTCGTTTAAACTCCATGGACTCGAAGTCAATAATCGACCGAATTTTTATTATTTTAATGCTATATTACAAAAGCTTTACTGTGTGATTAGTACTTCCATCGGAACGTAATGTCCGGTTCCCTATATCTCGTTATGTATGAGCATTATAATTCAAGATATGAGGTGTATAATAAACGAGTTTTATAAAAAGCTGATTCATCTATCAGGCGAAAAGGAATAAATTAACATATAAGGCGAATATATATGTACATAAATAGGTTATTATGGTGATGATACTGATAATAAATTAATAGCAACTTTACTTATACTGGTGGTACTTTTACGTGGTAGAGCCATGCTGCAGCTATATTAATAGTATAGTTGTAGCACGAATGGGTCGTCTCGACCGGGGAAGGACCACGCTCTCACAGAATACCAGCGTAAATTAGCAGCTTAATGCTGCTGTGTTTCGTATGGTGAGTGTAAAGAACCGAAGACCCATTTTACTGGAAAAGAGGCATTCTATCTTAGTCCTCACGGCTGACAACGCACTTGCATTTTAATTCGCAAACGAAGATAGACGTAGATGTCTATGGGCGACAGTAACCTTTTACCATCAGGTGGACTGTGTGCTCGTTTGTCACCCTTATTCTATAAAAAATACTGTTCATATTTGCCAGTTCTATTAAATCTTAAAATGACCTGTCATATAACTCCAAACACTGACGTCTACACTTCCCTTTATCAATAATAAGAATGCAACTTCTCGGACACGGAATTCGTAAGTACATTTAGTTGGAGTTATTTTGAGAATATAAATAATATTAAAGCTTAAAAAAACTTGAACATCACGCATTTATCATGCGCTGTGATGGTCTTCGTAGAATTGCTAGGTCTAACTCACGAAGTTTTGGTTTGTCATCCGTACTCAATACGTCTTTTTACGTCGTTTTTGCTTATTCAGACGTCTAGAAGTAGATAAAATTAATTATAAAATTCAATAACATTCATACATACGAGATACATACAGGTCAAAATAATGAAAAGCATATAAAATAATGTATATAAAAACAACAAACATGATTTAAATAAAACTATATAAATTAAGAGTCCAATCAGTAACTGTGACCACGTACATGGTGATAAATCAGTTATATACAGAATTCTTTAACTGATATCCCTCCTTGTCGAACCATTTATAGGATATTTATCTCTTAAGTACTTTATATTTTTACTTTTTTAGATTATATACTATATATAGTATATAATCTTTTGACTATACATAACTCTCATATTAAGTGCTTTCTTATTGATCCGAGATTTGAACTCTGAATGTATATATATATATATATATACGTATTGAAAAACAATTTTATAAGGATTGCGAGACGTGCGAGACTCATTGCACTTTTTGTAAAACTATTTCAGCTGCGATAGCCAAGTTCACATTCTACAGTCGACAACGCTAATCGAAAACTATAAAAATGAGTGAGATCAACGTTAATTCACGTGACCTAACGTTGAGATATGTCGGTCATATAATATTATTGTAACTAAACAATAATACTCTATGACCGACATATTATTGTAACTGTACAATAACACTATATATCCGATATATCTACTAAGATCATTCCCATTAATTTTTACAGTTTTCTATTCGCGTTAACAATTGTAGAAAGACTATAATCTATACAATCTGTAGAAAAGTCGTGTCTGTACTTCTAATATTTTCTAGAAAAAACAATTCTAGAGGACTAAATAAAGGGCACTGAAAGCCAAATTAGAGGGTTTTAGAATTTTTGTCTGTCTGTCATCTGTCTGTCTGTGTATTCCCGATTCACGCTAAACTACTGGACAGATTTTCATGAAATTTTGTGTGTGGGTAGCTAGAGACCCGGGGCAACTTATTGGTTTTTTATCCGATTACGGAACTTTAAAAAAGGAGGGTTTTTATTTAATATTATTGATGTATTTTTAAATAACATATTTAAAATTAAAGGCTAAAATTAGATTTGACCGTTTTGTAATAATTTGATCTGGCCGACAATCTAGTTTCACTTTTTTAAGAACGGTGCCATCTAACGTGAAATTCAAAAAGTATTAACATTTTACCTATAGGTAATAATAAATAAAATAAAATAAATAATTTATATTTTATATGTTTAAATAATTAAATTCATAATTATTTGAAAATTCTAATGTTCATTTTTTAGTTCTTTCGTTATTTCATTGTAGTAGGAATTAATAAAGTTTTTAGTAACTAATTACTACTTACATAGATAATAGTGACATCTATCAAACATCATAAAATCTGAGATGTTTCTAAGTTTCATTTCAAATCTATAAAAAAGTTTTAGTGCGCATTGGTTTTGTTTATCTAGTAAAGTTAAAATGAACTACATAAAATCCGTAAAAATCATTTAATATAAATAATCTGATAAAAACTGTAATTATTGCAAAACTCTCACTTTCCATAAGTTTAAATAATGAGATTTCTATATAACATAGATTAATAATAGGTCATCGCGCACTCTGACTAAATACCGCACTACTTGAAAATGATAGCTCCGTGAATGCGGCATCTCAATATTGTAGTGTGTACAAGATAATCGCAAGGATACTAGTGTGTGTGAAAAATTGTATATTATGCCAGCAGCTTAACTATTACCCGTTTAACGGGAAAATTTATTTTAAGCCATACTTAGCACTTAAGTTCATAGTTATGAATGTAGACAAGAAATACTTAAAAATGAATAATATATTAATAGCGAATGTATCAATATATTTGTGTATATTATGTATAGGTTTTTCTTCTGAATAAATGACATATAAATGATAATGCCTCCTTTTTATCTGTTTAATTTTTTTATTTATATGTATAATATTCACAAATTATTTAAAAAATTGTTATATCAATGGTGTAATCAAAATAGTGCTTTCTATTCTATGCGTCAATATGACTAACTTTTACTACAGATCTATCTTCCAAATCACAACAAAAATCAGGTCTTCCATACATTTTGACCAAGTTTGTACGAAATTTTGTATGGAACAACTGACTTTGAGATATTTTTTATAGGATTAGGGTGACAAACGAGCACTCAGTCCACCTGCTGGTAAGTGGTTGCTGTGGCTCATAGACATATACATCTATTCTCGGGTAAGAATCAAAATGCAGATGCGTTGCAACCCCTGAGGACTAAGATGGAATGCCTCGTTTCCAGTAAAAAGGGTCTCCGGTTCTCTACACTCACCATAGGAAACACAGTAGCGTTAAGCTGCTATTTTACACTGGTATTCTGTGAGGAGCGTGGTTCTTCCCCGGTCGAGCCGACCCATTCGTGCTACAACTATACCAGTAATATAGCTGCATGAAGATGATCTCATAATAAAAAATATTCATGTTGACGGGCAGAATCATTCCCTAAGTTATTAAGTACTATTTTGTTACACCTTTAGTTAGTATATAAGACCGGGGAAAAAGTTTCTTCTTATATTGTATACAAATTCAAGATGTTTTTATTTTAAAATTTTTATTACATTAATTATAATAAATTCCATTCTGTTCGATAATTTGTTGCCATCTTGTAGGTAGTGACATAAAAAAAATAAACGTTGCTGTAGAAATCTTAGGATTTTGATAAAAAAATGCAACAAGTAGTTTTATTTGATATATTCAATACCAGAAATTTGAAGGAACATGACTTTAGTCATCCCATTTATAATGGAATAAAATTATAAACTTAAATATTAAACCCTCCAGAAAGCTTTCTTTTAAATAACACAAGCAACAAAAGAAAATAATGATTAAAACTTTTAAACTAGTTTTAAGTACTCAAGTAAATACTGGATTTTTAGGAATGTTAGTGTGTATTGAAAGTCTCAAACAGTTAACTAATCTTGTGATCTGGTCATATCATGATGAAATACCACTCCTTTTCTGATTATCAATGCCAGCCGTTTTTTTGCTATTTCTTGCTTGTCTCATTATTTATTGGTAGTAGAGATTCGAATCGATGGTTTTACCCGGCAGTAAAAGCTCATGAAAAACTTTCAATCCCACCATAGACACAGCATCATTTTATTGCGTGTTAATCCAGGTTTCGCTTTAGTCTGTAAACAAAACACATATCAATACAGAAAAAATCACGTTTTTCGTATGGTCTTCATACAAGAAACGTGATTTTTTGGGTCCTTTAATATTTTATTTTATGTTGTTAGAGCAGCAATATAAATACCCAGTCTGTGAAAATTCTAAATATTACGGTTCATAAGATACTGCCTACTGACAGACAGACGGAACGACAGTGGAGACTTGGGTCCCGTTGATACTCTTTGGTTACGGAACCCTAATAAACGGCAATTATGTCATTTGAGCAATATTGCAGAAATAAACATTAAATAATATAGAATTAGGATATATTGTAATAAGTTAAATATATTATATTATAAAATTTAGTAACAATAAATTCACATATAAAAATCTCAGCCACGGGGAACTTTATTTTTGCATACGCGGCAACACTGAAAGGAGTCATTGATATTTTGTGACTTATTTATGGCTCGTGTTATTTTATGTTAAAATTTCGAAATTGTATGATACTTAATGATAGTATGTGATTCCAGTGTCTTTCTTATTTCTTTTAGTATTATTTTTACGCAGTTTCAATACGTAAACTGGTATTTTACTTCGGATTATGATCAAAATTTAATAAAAAATTCGTTACGTTTACCTCACACGTTGCCTGCAACGCGACTGGCTCGGGTACACAGATTTCGGCGTAGTATATGTTGCCGCATTTTACATGAGCGCCTGCGGTATCTAGTCAGAGCGTGCGATGACTTATCATTAATGTAAGCTATATAATATATATTTGCGAAATCTTAGAATTAATAATATCAGAGAGGAGTCGATTATTGCAAGAAATGGTGACATTTAATTAAACTTGATATTGTTTGTTGACTAAACTAACTTGACCAAATCAATGAACAGAGATCGTTTAGCGATATTAACATCTAAACACAACATTGCTATTTCTTCATATTGTTATATCGTAAAATAATTTCACTACACAAAAGCAGAATTTTTAATAGAATCTACATCACTTTATGCCTAATTTATATATTATACAGGGGGTTATTGTTCAAGGAGTAGCCAAATTTTGAACTTAAGTTCAAATATATAAATAATGATATACCGTTATTGCAGTTTATGAAAAGACGAGTAAATATGGCTCCTAATTTTATTTGAAGTTATCCCAAATTGATTGTGACTTATGGGCAACAAAGTTTTTGCCTACCGATCGACCCTTACTAATGTGTGCGTGCGCCGTAAATCCGTTAAAATAATGCATTACGACGCTTATTGAACTTAAAAGATAAAAAGGACAGAATGTTTAAGATTTTTTTAAATTAATTTGTCTTCGCCATTTGCCTATATTACTTAATCTGAACCTTCTCTGTAAATTTGGCTATAGAAAAATAACCCTGTATATATCGCACACCTAGATCTAAACTAGGACAATTCAAAAAAAGTAATTTTTCAGGAGATGAAAAAATTTATTACTGCGATTTTCTTTAGGGAAGCTATGGAACTTAATGTTATTTTAAATCCTAAATAGGTTGTAAAATGTTTAGGATGGTGACTTGGTATAAAAAATAAAGTACATTTAGATTTGAAACAGCTTTATTTAATCATTTTGAGTTAAACTTTATTTGGAACAAAAAATAAAATAACAATTCTTTAAGCAAAACTGTTCTAAATAAATGTTGACATAAATTAATAATTATAAATCAACTTGAAACATAGCATAATCAATAATTAATCTCCAAAATTAGTTGAGAACAAACAATTGACATTTTTTCTCTCGCTTTCAAAAACTTCTTAAATGTTTTTCAGATAAAATATAAAAAAATTAAACTTTTATAAAATTTTACGCCTGTGATAAATCACTTAGATCAGTCTCAAAATATTAAAATTAAACAAAAGTTGCTTGCGATCTTCAACTACATTTCCCCACTCTTCTTGCAAGATTTTAGTGTCATAAAACTGTTCATGGCTTCAAATTGGTAAGGACTGCCCGACATTTTTGCTGTATTTTGAATCAATGCTATACTGTTGCGGGGTGTATATCGGACCAGACTTATTATGCCTTTTTATTTGTCTTTCGATGACACTGGAACAGGGTTACATCAATCACACATAAATAAGGAATTTCTACAGCGCCCCTTTTCCCTTCCGTCTAATGCCAAAAATAGTATGTTACGTCTTTTGCCCTGAGATCACTTATTGTAAAGTTAAAGCAATTAATTCTAGATTTAATGAAAAATACTGAGACTTGACCCTTTGGAACTTGCATAACAGCTTGTAAATCGTATACACCTACAATCACTCCGTCATTTCTGTTCTTGTCTTTTTCTTTGTGATCTCTTGCTAACTTTTTTTCTAAAAAGTGTTGTTCATAACTCTCTTGTATTTTTAATTTCTCTTTTTTATTGGCGTTTTTAAAGCTCTCGCAAAGGACACAAAGATCTTTTTTTTGGGACAAAAAAGGAATATTAAATTCCGTACCGAATATCTGGTTAAAAGTTAACTTCGTAGCTAAAGATAACTTTTTGTTTGCACGAGTTTCTTTATAATCGCGATAAAGGGTCGGCAAGAGATTTGTCGCTGCAAATAAATTCTCGTGATGTTTGCGCTCTCAAGTAATGAGACTCAATCCTTGGGATACTATTAATAAACTCCACAAGACTATCCTTAATTTTTGCATCAATCTTTGAATGTTTACCATGTTTCCTGTAAAATCATTGACAACAATCCCAGCATTATTTTTCTTAGAGAGTGCAGTAGTAATGGCTAGTAGTATTACTCAAATCAGGGGTAGCCTTAGAGAAAGTCTTACATACTCTATTAATTCTGCTAGAATACCTGTACTTTGGTTTAATTTCTTAAGTATGCCTGACTATATACTCCCTTTGTCTTTGAAGATCAGCAAGGCCCTAATAAGCATTGAGTATGTTTTGTCTTGTCTCTTCGTTTATCTTTTTATGTCAACGTAGTCTGCATTTTTCGCCGCAAACCTTCCTTCCGGAAACGTTTTTTTTTTGTTTTTGACAAAGATTGATAGGCCTTACCAGAATTCCTCAAACCTTTAAAAATATTAGCTTTCCATGAGGATTCTCTTCTTAGCCTCTTCTTTCCTCTCTTTACTTCTTCAACATGCTGGTCATTTTGATCTTCATTGACAACGCCTTGACTTTGAGTTAGTGTGGCAGTATCAAGAATAGCCCTGGTTTCAGTTTCAGAATCAGAAATACTGCTAGAATTTTTTATTTATTTTTTTATTTTAAAAACGTTACCCCCACACTAGGATTTTCTCCTGTGTCGTGGAGGCAGTTTAAAAACATAAATTGCACAAGGACAAACATCCAGACCCGGAATAATTATATGTAGGCCATACAAATAATTGTTCCGTGCGGGATTCGATCCTAAGCCAACTGATTGCTAAGCCACTGCACCACGGAGCCGTCGAGAATCTGTAGATAAGCTACTTGAAGAAGACGTAGATGAGTTATGAATGACTTTAGGGGGTAGTTTCTTCTTTTTTGCCGGACATAGCTTCGATCAGTATCAGAGTCATCTATTAAACTTTCTTCACTTGGCGAAACAAGAAGATCATTTTCAATTTGCTGGTATGGTTTGGCTAGTACGGCAGTATTTAAAGAACGATTTTCTTTATTATAATGTGTTTCTACACTAATAGCCATTGCTAACTCTTGTTCATTGTCTGTTACTCGTAAAAGTTTTTCTTTACACTGTTCTTTAATAATATTAACAAGAAAACGGTTCGACTCATTTTTCTCTGAAAATAAATTAAGTGGCTATTGTAAATTTAAAAAATCAAACAATAGTGAGTTAACTCAAAAACTCTTTCAAAAAACAGCGCGGTAGATAATTTGATGAAAAATCGTTTTTTTTTTTTTTTAAACAGGCACTATAACACTGTAAACAATGATTTTTGCGAAACGAGAAACATTAAAATAAATTTATTTCAATAAAAGCAGGTTAACTAGAAATTTACACGTTGATCCATCAATACAAGATCAAGTCAAAATAAAACAAAATTATGTAGGTACCTTATTAAGCAAAAGTAGAACAAATCAAAATATTCTGAAGTAATATGGCAGAACAATTTACCAATACTGTAACTACTCAAATTAACTTGCATATATTTTTCATCAAAATCGTAATAACTCAAGATATCCTCGTTTTCGTTTACGTAAATACGTGCACTCTATAGAACTAGCGAAGGCCAACTGCATATAATGTACTCTGTGGCCAACTGACAATACACTTGTTTAGGTGGGAGGGGCCTGACATGCGTTGGTTCAACAGAACAAAGCTAACGCCGTCTATCGACGACACATTTAATCTTTACTTGACCCTGTTATGCTGGATAGTTGCGTATGATTACCAAGCATTCGAATATAAGGATGTGTCAAAATAAGCGATTTTTGACTTTGACTTGTCTCCGTTTAAATCTAAGTATGCGATATGTTAGCGGCTTTGTTGTGTGATTGGGCCACCCCAGTCTTTACCTCAACTTATTGTCGTTGAGTATCTACTAGAGGGCACAGTTTTTATTTTCATAGTTTTAATCTCATAATAGCGCCATCTACTTACTGCTAAATAAACTAATAATAAGTAACTGATTAAATTAAAGATAATTCTGTTGAATACTTATTGTTCCAGCATCAAAAACTGTCAGATTTAAAATATCGAGACCGGTGTAGGGTAGGGATGATTTATCATAATTGTCACTTTTAGCAAAATGACTAACAAAACTGTGTACACACAACTGTAATTAAGACATAATGTCTTTAGTTGAATATGTTGGGTGTCTATCAACATGGCAATATTTCGCCAACTTCTTTTTGTATCAAGTCCGATGTAAGAGATTTTCATCTCTAAATTATGGAATAGTTTGAATGACTAATTACTAGGTAGATGGGGTCGTGCAAAGGCTTCTTTTCAGTTTTTATGAGTTTTATTTAAGCAAATATGAGAGCCGTGTAGCTCGCCGTAAGATTTCACAAAGCACAGGAATAAAAGGGTTCGGATTCCCGCGAGGACCAATGAAAAGGGTAAGGAAATTTTATTGCTTATTTTCCACGTGCTCAGTGAAATGGTAAAGAATAACTTGACGGCGAAGCCTTGATGTCTGAGTAGTTTTAAAAAAATCGTGAACATGTGAAACTGCTCTTTTACACATGGTTAATTAGCCGACCTGTGCACAGTCGTAAGACGTATGTAAGCTGCTTCTTTACTTTTTTACTTTTAATGAGACTTACAAAACAGTTTGTCATAATATATTAAGACCTATAATATATTAAGATATCTTTTCAGACATACCTAACTATTAAGATTTTTGTGTGAGTCCCGGTTTCATTGCTGACATGAGTAAATGAACAGGCTCTTGCGAAAAAGTAATATAAATATCAAAGACAGCAAATTTTAAATACATGTTTATTTTATTTTAACTATGAGTAAAACTGTATTAATAGAATCTTTGTCCGGTAATCGAACCGTAAACGTTTACTAGCAGATTATCCGCTCGTTTCGCTGGGCGCCCGATAATAGACGAGAATAACGTAGATATAAAATATCATAAAAAAGCTAGTATCTTGCGAACCGGTGTGCGATCTGCAATGTAATTCTTGTATATCCTTTAAAAAATTTTAACAAGTCAAAATATACTTCATGAGATGTGGAACGTAAGACGGTATCTTCACATCTATTCCTCCATTTGACCTTTTCCTTTTGTTAACATCTTACTATACTTAAGTAAAAGATAGGGTAACATTTTTTTATTATATTATTAGAGACAATCGTACTAACAATCTACCTGGTGGTAAGTAGCCCATAGATACCTGCAACAAAGAAGGGTGTATGTGCTCTGCAGACTCAAATGAAATCTATTGCCTGTATTATACTGGCCTGTATTAAGAGTATACCCTTGAAATCGGAACCCAGCATTGGAAGCATTAGTGCTTGGGGTAAAAGTAGATAGACTAATATGGTACTTTTAAATTATCCAACTTGGTAAAGCAACACTGCAGCGTATTTTGGCTGCAGTACGAATAGGTCGGGTCAACCGGGATACGACTACGGCCGCAAAGAGTACCAGCGTAAAACAGCAGCATAATGCTGCTGTGTTTCGTATGCTGAGTGAAGAGACCCGGAAACCATTTTTATCCGACTTCATTAAAAGGTGGACGTTTACAATTGGACTTTATTTTTTATATGTTACGCGCTATCTTCGGCAATTATGAACAGTTTTTAATGAAACTTTTACTTGGGTGAGCTATTTACAACATTCTAAATAAAACTAGTTTTTACGGATTTTATCGCGTATATTAACGCGTATTTAAATGTGTGTCCGCGTATATATAAGAAATCATTATTTAAGTCCTATTTAAATTCCAAAGAAAATCCATTCCTAAGGGTGGTAAAATAGGGGATAAAGTTTTAAATATAACTATTTAGACGACATTGAGATTGTTATATTCCTTAGTCCACACAAAACGACACAATGTCTTAGCGCATACTTCTTAAATGTCAATGTCTTTTTAAATCAAAAGGACTCGTAAACAGAATCAACTTTCGAGCAGGATACCGCTGGATTGAAATATACAATAATACTAGCTGGCCAGGCAGACGTTGTTCTGCCCTTTCCGACGACCCTTCCTATGAAAAAGTCCTTAAATTCGCAATAAAAAAATATTGAAGGGCATTTATAAGGATAAAAATTATCCTATCTCTCAAGTTGGACCAAACTGAACACAGTATGCAAAATTTCACTGAAATCAGTTCAATAGTTTATGAGTTCATCGCAGACAAACAATGTGACATGTAATTTTTATATATAAAGATGTATAATATTATATAATAGCCTATATACACATACTTAAATGAAAATTAAATTATTGATAAATTGCGAACTCACCCCCTGTAGAACTGTATTCGCCGATGTACCGTTTTGTTAGATAACGCACAACCACCGCTGTAACAAAATAAATAGGAATATTTTAAGAAATTATTAAATTAAATTCTAATGAGATATTAAAAATTAAACTAAAAAAATTAGGAATTAATGTCTTGTAGAACTTAGAATATGGAGTAAATAGAATGGTTATAAAATAATTATTTTTATAAAATAATATATACAGATTTAAAATTTAATGGTAGAGTTCCGAATAATTAAAACATTTCATGTTATAAAGATTTAGGAAGCCATTTGTTTCTCATCAACAAATCTCTTAGTAAATATATGTTCTAAACACTTCATCTATACACTACACCGTATCATTTGCAGCTGGCCCTCACACCTCACCTTTAACATTAATAAATGAATCGTCAATTAAAAGGTCATTACACTCTACTTTCTACTAGAAGCGACTCTTACGTGTATTGATTAGTCTCTTCAAGAGACGTGCATTACTCCTGGAATTTTCATCCTAAAGTACAAATAGTTATCAACATCAATGACAGGGCATGTTGCTTCAATAGCCGGCAGCAGACTACCGACAAAATGAAGTGTGGAGAATCCTGGCAGCCCATCAAAGGGAACTACGTATTCAAAAAGCTAATTACTTCTCGGACGCCGCGCCGCGCCGCTACGAACGTGCCCGAAGAATTATGTGAGTACTCGCTCCTTTGATGAATAGTTATTGAAGTTAGAATAGCTTCGATAAAAACGCTAGTAACTTTATGTTACGTATAGGTAAGTTATATAATATTATGTGTTATTTCTTATATGTCTTCTTTCAGAGCTAGCATTTATATACGTAAGTTGTTCTATTTTTTTTTATTTCAGGTCTGGGAAAGACGTTACTGATTTCTAAAAACATACACAAACTATAAATAGATATAGACATTTTTGCTTTATTTATGCTCTCGACCTTAGAGACCTTCGGATGAATAGGCGATGTACCTAGTAATTTCACTAGTATATACCCGGAACACGGCGATACGATCACCGTTGTTTGGTATTTGAAACAAATTAAATTAAATTACCAGTGATTTTTATAATAATATCTCAAGTGGTAAAATTAAAAATTGTGTACTACCGACTTCAATATAAATAAAAATAGAAAACATCATGAATGTAGTCGAAGTCAATTATATACGCATTATTAAGGATAACTCAAAAACTACTGGTCAGATCGTGATCAAATTTATGTGGGACCACATGAGAAACACCAGCTTTCAAATAAAAAAATCATCAAAGTCGGTTTACCTAGAAAAAGTTCTGAGGTAAAAAACATAAAAAATACGGTCTAATTGAAAACCTCCCGTTTTTTAAAGCGGTTAAAAAGTGAACTGACTTTTATTTTGCTTGTGTATTTTACCACTCATTACTGTCGCAAGGTTAAATCGTAGACAAGCTCTAGCTTTTATTTAACAAGTAATCGCGTTTTATAACTTTACAAAATTTCTCATCTACGTGAAACTCTTGTAGACAAAATTCTGTACCAGACAGATATCGATTTCATTGTATTAGTGTTCTGTTTTACTATGTTAAGGTTAACTACAAGGGAAGACATTTTGTTATTAAATCCTCCATATGCTTCTTTGTGAATAAAAGTATTAATCTTTATATATAAAAATTACGTGTCACATTGTTTGTCCGCGATGAACTCCTAAACTGCTGAATTGATTTTAATGTAATTTGCACACTCTGTGCAGTTTGGTCCAACTTGAGAGATAGGATAGTTTTTATCCTGATAAGTGACACTCAATATTTTTTTATTAAGTACCTATTTAAGGATTTTTCTATGAAGGGTCGTCGAAAAGGGCAGAACAACGTCTGCCTGGTCAGCTAGTAAATAACTAAATTTAGCGGGAGAATTGAATTATTTATATGAATTTATGAATAAGTGTAAAACATTGTTTCTTGAACTAACTAAACTTCCTAATATTTGACTGTGATGAACCTTAATCTAAAATGCAATCGAAATCCTCGGCAGTCTTATTTTACCAAGTATTTCCTTGGAATTCCTTTTACGTAATGTGCTTCTTAACAATAACGTTTTAAAGAAACGTTTCGTTCCTACTTCGGCAGTACGAGGGAGCAGGTCCCGAGGAAGTCGATTGGCGTTACCATTTCGAACGAATACCTGACCCAAAAATGGTTATGCAACTGCAGACTGCCTGCGACGACTTACGCAAGGCGCCATAGTATTGTATGACAATGGACTTGAATTCCTCAAGCATACTAGTTCAGGTTGTTTGTTGGATTTCAGAGTGAAATTGTTTCCTCAATTAAATCAATAAGTTATGTAATTGTAACTACATTATTGAAATATGTATGTGCAAGTTTGCAACAACATGAAAACAAGGATATTTTATTTTAACTGAATAAGATTCTAGATCGACATGTCAACAGAAATTAATGTACATACGAGTGTGTAACGCGTTGTTTGATTTGAATAACTTATTCACTTTAGTAAGTGCTGAGAGAGCCATGCTGCAGCTATATTATTAGTATAGTTGTAGCACAAATGGGTCGGCTCAACCGAGGAAGGACCACGCTCTTATAGAACACCAGAGTAAAATGGCAGCTTGATACTGTTGTGTTTCGTATGGTGCGTGTAGAGAACCGGAGACCCATTTTACTGGAAAAGAGGCAATCCATTTTAAACCTCACGGATGACGACGCATCTGCATTTTGATTCTTTATTGAGGATGAATGTAGATGTCTATGGGTCCCAGCAAACACTTACCATCAGGTGGACTGTGTGCTCGTTTGTCACCGTATCCTATAAAAGAAATATGATTTATATGCGTTTGTCAATAAGTTTACCGTGTAGTGTCGGTGTAAGAATATCCACTAGCCCACATCGTTCCGTGGATATCGTAAAAAGCGATAGAGGGAAAGAAGCTAGGAGAATCGATCCAGCGTCTTCCTAATAACAACTAAAATAATAAAAAAAACTGCAGTTGCCATCCCGCCTGCTAAGCGTGGCAACTTTGACAAATATCCACACTATATGGCAATTTATGGGGGAGGGGGCTTATGTTCAGCCGTGGACTTTTGATAGGGTTTAATGGTTCGTCGTGGTCGATAACACTTTTTTTTAACTAGGAGTCTAATTAAACTAATTCTTCTTAAATAAGAGTTTAACATCTGTTAGACTTTCTGTAGCCTTTATTGGTTGAAGTTTTGTTCTCTTTTTGTGTAAAAGAAAACAAATATATCACTATTATATACTTAGCTGACTCTAGTAAACTTAAAATGTTCGTGCGTAGAGTGGTTCGGCGGATTCGAACCCACGTCTTTATAGTTACGCAGTCCATACCCTCAACAAGTAGGCTACAGTCGCTTCCTTTTGTTGCTCTAACTTTCTGCATAAATGCGATTATATTTGTTATCCTTATGTTATTATTTGTATAAATAATTTAAATCATGGAATATTACAAAAATTATTTAAACTAACATTATGGCAACAATCAGTAAATAATATCTGCCTGCTGCCTAGCCGGTCTACAAAAGTTTACACACGAGTGACTGACTGAAAGCAAATATCAAGACTTTTAACATCATCATCATCATAATAATAATATAGGCTAATAAGCTGATCAAAAGTCCACTACTGATGATCTACTGAACATAGGCCGCCCTCATACATTGACTCTTACGACGACACTGAGTTTATTATTTTGTATTGATACCCATTTCCTGTTTCAGTTTCCCTCCGTCGCCTCTTACGACACCTACGTAATGACACGATACTGCCTTTGCGGCTTGAGAGAACCAAATTTTGGATACTTGGATTATCAAATTCATTCAAGTCTAATAAAAACCTGTAAATGGGCTACAAGGTAAATAAATACGATACGAGGACATTCATAGAATAGAATACCTAAAAAAAATTAAAATGCCGTGGAGTATAATTAACAGCGAAACCGGTAAAGGGAAACCTCGTAACTCAAACTATCAATTAAAAATTAATAATGAATTGACTAAATCAAATCAAGAAGTTGCAGCAGTGTTTGAGAAATAGTTCATTGATGTTCCTATCTTGACAACACAGTCATTGAATACTTCTCCGACTGTCGCCGAGTCATTACTTAAACAGAATGTTAATACGTGTTTAAAAGAATTTAGATTTGAAAAAGTATCACCACATAATATTGTAAAATACTTCAAAACCATTGATGTAAAGAAAACCGCAGATTTGTGGGGGATTTCCGTTACAGTGATTGCGTCCATAATAGATTTAATTGCACCTCATCTTGCTATTATTTTTAATACTTGTATCGATTCTGGTGTGTTTCCTGATTTAATGAAGTATAGTAAAGTAATATCTTTATTTAAATCTGGTAGCACATTGGACCCCGCTAATTATAGACCTATTTCTGTACTACCAACTCTCAGTAAAATTTTTGAAAAAATAATTTTGGATCAATTGTTAACTTTTTTTTAATACAAATATATTACTTCATAAAAACCAATTTGGTGTTACAAGGGGTCGCTCGACGTGTGACGCTGGTGTTGAGCTTATCTAATATATTTTTGGTGCTTGGGAGAATTTACAGGATGCCTTAGGTATTTTCTGTGACCTTTCCAAGGCTTTCGATTGTGTTCATCCTGAGACATTAATCAGGAAACTACAATATTATGGTGTAAAAAATTTGGCGCTTAGACTTATTACTTCATATTTAAGTAACAGAACTCAAAAAGTCGTGATCAATGGTAAAGGTTCCTCCGGATCGGTAGTATCAATGGTCGTACCTCAGGGCTCGGTTCTTGGCCCATTTCTGTTCTAAATCTATATTAATGAATTACCTTATCTTGTAGGGGACAATAAAGATATAGTATTATTTGCTGACGATACCTCTTTAATTTTCAAACTCAAACGGCAGTCAATAATGACGCTGTAAATAATGCTCTAAATTAGTACATTGTTTTAACGCCAACAATTTGCTCTTAAACAGCAATGACACAAAATGTATTAAACTTACAATACCTAATGTAAAACATTCGAAAACCAATGTGCTCCTAAATGGGGAGGAGTTGAGTCTTGTGGATACCACTGTTTTTTTTTTGTATTGTTATTGACGCGAAACTTCCATATATCTAAATTAGCAAGCAGACTTAGTTCTGCAGCATATGCTGTAAGAAAGATTAGAAGTCTTACAGATGTTGAGATAGCTAGGTTAGTGTATTTTAGTTACTTTCATAGCGTAATGTCTTATGGAATTTTGCTATGGGGTAATGCGACTGATATTGAATCTATATTTGTTTTGCATAAGAGAGCCGTACGGGCGATTTATAACCTAAATTGTAAAGATTCCCTCAGAGAAAAATTTAAAGAAATAAACATATTAACTTTGGCATCTCAATATATTTATGAAAATGTAATGTATGTACATAAAAACATAAATAGCTTTCATAAGAATAAAGATATTCATACCTTAAACACTAGGAACAAACATAAGCTTGTAATGCCAGTTACTAGACTCCACAGAATTAGCAATTCATTTATAGGGCAATGTATAAATTTTTACAACAAAATCCCAGAACATGTTCAAAGTTTGTCAATAAACAAGCTTAAAAGTTTTATTAAAGAAAAACTGTACAAAAAGGGTTATTATAATATCAAGGAAAACATGAATGAAAATAACCCTGAGAATAAGGTGATCGCCACCATGCTGGTTCTATGAAAATTCATTTAAAATTGTATAAACAAAATTATTGTTAAGTGAAATTATGTTTTAAAAAAACGTCCCGCTGGGTTTCTTGCTGGTTCTTCCCAGGACAGAGGTATTTTCGGAACCAGTGTTAAATAAAAAATGACTTTCAATAAGTATTATGTAATAATCAATATTGAATAAAAATAATTCTATTCTATTCTATTAATATTTAAGAAGCGTTTCATTTTCTGTAACGAGCCGTCGTATTATGTAATGATAATGTACTCCCAGCCCATTTGGACCAAAGCAATAACTTCTAAATGATAATGCGCAAATAATATTATATAGCCACAAATGTACGCAGCTAGGGTTGCTAACTTTTTTATATCAAGTGTTTTTCCGTAAAACAAAAAAGACGGTGGGCTGAAAGGTAGGGAAATTTAAAATAGGGCAACGAACTCAAATAGTTAACAGCTGGCCTCTTTCTTCTCTTTTCTTCTAGAAGAATTCTTTCTTCTAGAAGAAGAGGCCCCACGAAAAGTAGATCTGATCTATCCATAACCGTTTGACAAAAATGAAATTGACTTCATTATGACGATCATAAGGTAATTTTCCAATGATGATCACTGAGATCGCTAGGATAATATTATCACTGATATCGCTAGGAGAGAATTGTAATATTCGAAGCCTTATTATATTCCGATACTGATACGAGTATTATAAAGTAGGATTAGTTACTCTAATTCACGCTTACAGAGACAGTCACCTATTCTAAACTACCCATTCTCCACGTGAAATAAATGTGATAAGATCAGGGGCAGTTAAGGATGCAATGTCGGTGACACGGGAACTACACCAAAACAACCAGACCAGAGAACCAACTATTTTTTTTTTTTATATCAAACCAATGATCTGTGGCGTAGTAGCACTGACAATGAGCCATATCGTCATAGTATGATATACGAAGTACATTTTACACATACTTATAAGCTATAAGCGTGGCTAAAATATTGCATTAATGAGACTAGACTATTCTATAAAAAAAGAACAAAGAACCACCGACAGAGAGAACAGCAATGCCGACCCATAATCCGCAATGATTGACGACAACCAAACTACACAAAGTTACTATTCGCCAATTTTTGGTCACATTTAGAGAGCGTTTAGTTTTTTATTTCAAATTCTTCTTTCACAAAAACTTTCCCCTTGCGGATAATGATCCTCGAAACCACAGCTCAAATAAATTAATTTTTATGCAGCGTGAAAATTATAACCAACAAGGTAATCGTAACCTATAACATTTTCGAAAGCGTCATCTCACAGACCCCGTTCACACAGAAGTTACTCATTATCATGTCAGTAAAAGTCAAACTTTTGTTCAATAGTTATTTTCACATAAATATTAAATTTTATACGCATTAATAAAAGTCTTCGGACACAACATTACACAGCAGTTAAAACTGTTTATGAAGCAACCACAGAACACAACACTCTCATTTTCGCTTTAATTTTGAGAGCGTAATGTGTACAAAGAATTTTACTTTCTCCGCGATCCGATTACGTATAGAATGTTTAAGATAAAAATTCAACAATCTGTTTTAATCGGGAAACGGAATTCCAATAAAACAATAAAAAAGTGAATTCGCGCATAGTTCGTTCGCATTCTTGTTGGTTGCGTAGCGTTGCTGAGTGACTGAACATTTTATGATCTCATATATCTTGTAGACGTGGTAGCTCAGGGGCTATGCACTCGGTGTTAATTTCACAGTACCCGAGCAATACGTGTTCGATCCCTGCCGGCACAAATGAAATCGCTTATTGCAATTTTAAGTACTGATTTACCTAGTGATCGGCGGTGAAGGAAAACATCGTGAGAAAACCTGCATGTCTGAAAAAGAAGCAAAAATATTTCGTTGACGTGGAGTTCGCCAACACGCGTTGAGGCAGCTCGGCGGACATTTCGTTGTCCTAAATCCTTCTCAGAAGTGAGAGGAGGCCTGTGCCCAGCAGTGGGACGTATGTAGGCCTTTACTTTTTCCCATCTTTACGTACCTTATAGGCATACATCGCAGCAGCATCTAAGGATTATTTTATGCCGTGGCACACGCAAAGTCCGGATTTTATTAGTCACAGTTAAAGTTAACAATGTTAAAGTTAAAGTTTGGTCACAGTATTTATTGTTATTTTTTATAGAAGAGGGGACAAACCAGTATGCGAGTAATCCGAGTTTGACTATCGGTGCCGGTGCTACTTAAACTATAAATTGTTATTTAGTACCATGATCATCCTGACATGAATTGTTAATAACTTATATCAATGTTTTTAAAATACATTATTTAACTAAAAAATTGACCCAAGTATATAATATTATAGAATACATTAACCTAAAACTATATTTTTCACAAAAACACAAGTTTACAAAATTCTTAATAATACTAAAATTTACTATAATTTACTAAATATTATTTTATTATAAATTATATATATTATAATTATAAATATTTCTTATTTTGCTGCCAGATTTAAAATAATTTTGTTTAAGAGCGTATTTGAGAAACTTATAAGAGTATATCGAGCACTGTTCTGGTTTTTTCTATAGCTTAAAAGCAACCGAAATCGTATTAAATTGGACGAAATTGAGACCTATTTTCAGAACTTGTCTTAGATTTTCGTTGTATTCTGTCATATATCTCTGCCTTGACCGTATAGTGGCGGTGTTAGAATATCCACTACCCCAATTCATGCCGTAAATCTCCTTAGAGGCGACAGAGGAAAACTGAAACATAAGACGGGCAGCTGCATATTCATGATAAAAGCTCAAAATAATAAAAACCTGCCGTTGCCTATCCGCCTGCCAAACGCGGCAATAATGGCAAAAATCTCCTCTATGAGGCAATCTATGGGGAGGCTCAAATTCAGTTGTGACTTTAATATGAGGTTCCAAAGACCACTTTTAGCAATTAGACTTAGAATTAGAGCTTATCAAGTTTTGTAAGACCTAACTAATGACCTCTTTTTCAGATGGAAAGTGTAAAAAAAATATTTACTAATGGATAAAAATATAAATGCATACATTCATAAAAATAATGTATTTTTAAATAAATCTTATCTTAACACTGATCCCTATATAAAAAAAGACATCGAAATATTTGTATGATTCAGTTTAAACTAATGTAGTTATGATACTAGATGAATGATGTGTGACACAGTACAACAAGCAGACGGATCAAAATTATAACGGTTTCTTGTATGACGGTGGAACCCTAAAAATAAAAATAGTAACAGGCATCGAAGCATATAAGACAAATTACTATGGTAGAACAACATGGCATCACGTGGGTTGATGGATGGTACACCATAACGAGAAACAATGGACGTTATATGGAGAGGAATCTAGGGGTAATTAATAGATTGCCGCATTAATCGATCACCAGTCGAATAAAAAAAATTGCGTCGGCAAGTGGCATCACAGTAACAAAATTCCACATAATACGTTCTTTAAGCTCTTTGATTTTGTCAAGTACAGTACAAATTTCAATTATTCAAATGAATAAGATTTAAAATTAACTCCATAGGATTTATTCATGATATACACTTAAAATATAATAGTAATTTTATAGTCGATAGAAACATAAAATTTACATAAGAAAAACATGTTATTATACTTAATGTCCTCCTTACCATCTAGGAGGTACGATCTAGTTTCTAAAACTATCTCATAAATACTAATAAGATAATATGTAGAAATATATCATTTTGTACCTACATTACAAGCATGTTTAACATAAGAAAGTTGGCCAGTTTTTTAAGCTTTTAAAATATCGCACGTTTTTTCTTTTAAATGGAATGTCATTTGTCAATGAGGCTGTTGTACCAACGTATTTAATATACAGTGAATTATTACCGTAAGTGTTACCATTTATAATAAAATTTATGTTCAGTGAATAACCACAGGGTACATAAGATGCGTATCATATTTCGTAAACGAGGCTGTAATATGACCTAAAAGTTATACGCTCAGATACATTTTTCTCAGTGGTTAATGCTTACAGTTTCAAGCATCTTAATAAATACACTTTACTTGATAATGGAATGCAGTGCACTTTGCGTTACAATAGCGATTTAAACGCACGGGACGATGCTAAATGCCTTAACGATGTTACTCGGCCAGAGATCCGCGATAGACGTGCACCACTCCCACTTGATACGCCGGACAGGGTCTGCATTGAAAACAATTTTGCGTGTCCGATCTATGCTCGCCCGTAATGAATTGCAAACGTATGCGACGTGTCGGGCGTCAACGTCAGCCCACCGACAATCAGGGCGGTGCAATTACGACCAGTCGTCGACCGAGTCGGCCGGTGGGTCAGCGAAGCGATTTCCCGACGGCTCCAACGGCTGGCGCCAACGGTCCACGTTGTGTAACTCTTAAACGACCACGCATTAACACGGCAGCCGTCGAGGTCGTTGCTCTACACACGGCAACGTAGATAATTCTGCAAATTGTAATAGTTACGCGGTATCGGTAAAAGTGATACGGAACATTCGATTGTCAACGATCTCGCATACCGTTATACAGGTTTCGTAATTTGTTAATCTTCTTCGCGTCGCGTGGGTGTCGCCAAAAGATAAATATTTGTCTGTCTCGAAAATTTTCTTTGACTTGGTGTTGTTTTACTAACACATGAATGACAATCAAAGGTATTAACTTGCTAAAGACAAAAGTTATGTTTAAATGTACACTAATGTCACGTTTTTCAGTTAGTTGTTTTTAAAACAAAAAAGAACTACACAATAACTTGAACTAGAAATTGACAATCGAATTACTAGACGCCAATCCCCGTTACTGATATCAATACTAAATGTGAAATACAGCCTATGGTGGTGATCACTACATTGTCTGATGAGTAAAGGTTTCCTCAAAGATGTGATATGACTAAATTAATTCTTTGACGTAAATTTTTTTTTAATAGGATAGGGTGACAAACGAGCACACAGTCCACCTGATGGTAAGTGGTTACTGTGACCCATAGACATCTACATCTATCCTCAATAAAGATTCAAGATGCAGATGCGTTGTCACCCGTGAGGACTAAGATGGAATGCCTCTTTGCCAGTAAAAGGGGTCTCCGGTTCTCTACACTCACCATACGAAACACAGCAGCGTTAAGCTGCTATTTTACGCTGGTTTTCTCTGAAAGCGTGGTACTTCCCCGGTCGAGCCGACCCATTCGTGCTACAACTATACTACTAATATAGTTGCAGCATGGCTCTACCACGTAATAAAAAAAAATTGAACCAACCGCAATCAAACTCGCGAATCGTTAGAACCATTTTCCAAAAACAAATGCAAGTATGTGCCGTGTAGTGGAGGAGCGGAGAATCCAGTACCCGATCTTATCCTACGGGTATCGTAAGGGGCGGCTTAGGATAATATTCAAAAAGTCTAGTGCTTTCCGACAGACAACGGTATATCCACTTCAAGTATATTATGCTATGTGCATGTTTGTCACATAGCAGGTATTAATTGTCAATATTCTAGCTGCTGCACATAGCATGCTTTAAAAATATGTCATGGTTCGCTGTACAGTAGTTGATTGGTGGATAACGATTCCTAGTCAAAATGTTAAAATCTCAAAAAAGTGCACATAGCAGATTAGCAGATTTTAGTTTGACAACGACGATATAAACTACTCTGACCACCAACTCAGGCTAAAGGCACGTTAAGTTAGCGATAGCAGAACATTATTCCAGTCTGACAATATACGAAATAGCTTACTATGATACCCATATGAAGAAATGGAGCAAATACTACTTTTTCGCCTCCACGTGAAAGCATTTACTATAATAATTTATCATTATTATATTTACAAATACCAGTACCTAATGTAATAACTAGAAATAAAAACAAACTTTGTGTTAAGTTTGTTTCTATTTCTATATTAGTTTTTATAATAAACCTCTTGTTTAATATGTTATAATATTCAGTTCATTCAGTCATTTAATCAGTTATATTTAATATTCGAAGTTCATACACCTTTAAACAATCAAACAAGCCATGAATTATGAGTTGGCAAGCTGCTAACTAATTATATCGTAGACAAAACACGCAAAACGGTCATTATCCGCACTTGTTTATAAGGTAACGTAGGAATTTGTTATAAAAAATATGAGGTTACAATTTGTAGAGATAAAAATATGTAATATTATGTAATATAATATAACAACAACAACAACTTTGACTTAAATAAAAAAACATATTTCTATAGAATATAATATATAAAAACTCAGAAAATCTAATTCAGTATTCAAGATATGAAAAGAAGAGATAGAGATATTTATCCCAACAATAACTTCCATGATATGTCTAAAACACTAAAATCTCGATCTCAAGTCGAAACTCTGATCACAAAGTATACTAACAATAACGCAGTACGACAAATAGGCAATTATAAAAACGCAAAGTAGGTACGATATTATAGTTTTTAATTTAAATCAGTGTTAATGAATTTTATGCGATATCTTTGTACTTATACACTAAAAAAAAATGCACCTGATAGGAATTTAAGGCGAGTGAACATAAATATTTACTTAGTGTATCTAAAGTTATCCTCAGACACAAATGAATCTCTCATTCTTATGATTTGTTATTAAATGAAAACAATTTATATGTAATAACCAGTAACAATTACCAAAAAAGTGAATAAGTAACAAAGAATGTAATAAGTAACAACAAACCTCTAAAGTGTAAGTGATGATAATAATAAAATCATAATAAACTTCACCATATAATTTTAGTTCGCAACCTCTTTACCATGAAATTACATCAGGCCTTGACCTCGTTGAGTCACAATTTATTTTTACTTAAAAAGCTCGTCAAACTGCTCATATTTTTAAAGGAAAGTTATATAAAGACAAAACTATTATGAACCCGCAATTTCTAAGTCTATGAACTCAAGCTCTCTATTTATGGTAAGATAAGCAGGAAGTCGAAGGACGCAAGTGGTTGAGGATCAGGACCGTGTTTTGTGGCCATGGGGGAGCCCTATATTTAGCTATGGACTTCTGAAGGGCTTAATAATTATGATAGTGATTATGAATTCCTTAATCAATTTTTTATTTTCAAATTACATTTAATAATAACATTTAACTCAAACGGTTTTAAATCTTTCTCTTTTAATAAGCAAATGGAGTGGTGAAGCAGATATTTTGGACAGATTATGTGTGGTCTTATCTTTGTAGTCTCATTCCAAAAGTCTGACACAGTTTTTGTTATCACATCTAGGTACATGATTAAAGTATTTTCCTAAATATAGTATCGTCCGCCAAAAACTAAAAAAATTATTTCTCATCAAATAAATAAGTAGGTATTTATTTCAATTATTGTAGCTTTAATAATAAAGTGACTTTTATAATCTAATATATAAAATTCTCGTGTCGCGGTGTTTGTTACCAAACTCCTCCGAAACGGCTGAACCGATTTGTATGAAATTTTGTGCATATCGGGTACGTCTGAGAATCGGCCTAATCTAGTTTTCAAACCCCTAAATGATAAGGGTGACCCACCCCTAAATATTTTTTTTTATTTTTTTTGACAATTTGTTTTTAAATTTAGCATTGAAAAATACATAAAACTTTAAATTTTCACCCTTCTACTCGTACGATCAATCCCTGTTTTTTAATCGCGATTTTTAAAACTAAAAAATGTTTCGTAGAAATAATGTATATGGCAAAACAACGTTTGTCGGGTCAGCTAGTAAACATGTAAAAAATAGGTCGATTATGTAATAAATAATTTCATTAATATCAAAATTTTATAGAAATTGTCTACATTTCTAGAAAGAGACTAAATATATTTACACTATACAAAATGGCGATAAATCTTTATCACTGGATACTAACCCGATTTTCCACTCCGCGGGCTTCCGAGCACCACTACCCTTATACGATTTACAGTCATCTTCATTTGGAAAGTTTAGTTTTTCACAAGCGGTTAGAGTCTCGATCAACCGGTCATATTAATCACATACATTGATCACATTAGTCCAGATTTTCACTTTATTCACGGTACACCAAATGATTATCGACTAAGTTATCGTAAACTATTTCGAGAATTATTACGGTGGTGGTATGAGCGCCGCGTGGCATGTGGGCTCGTCTAAGTGCCGCAGCGTTTGCCGTGCGACTGCCGGCTTTTCTCCGTTGCTCGCATCAAAAACGCGTGCTCAGCCTCCGATTATACAGCCTCCGTTCTAGTTTTTGCGTACGGACGTACAACAAGGTATGCATCACCGTTTAATTTAAATCCAAAGCAACAGCCACGCATTCCTTCAAAATATTTCACTTTTACGTCTATGAATTTTATTTTCTTTTTGATTTTTTTTTCTATTTTTATAATTTTCCTTTTACCTTTCATTACGTACAATAACAAACACGTTACACGACCGCGGAAGCAAAACATGTTCCGTTTAGACGGAGAAATGATGAAAAGTGACTTAAACATGAAACTAGCAGATAAACTAGCAGAAGAGAGAGTGCACTATGGAAATATTAGCGAAAGTGTTTTTGTTTGTGAAAACTGTAAAACAATCCATCTTTAATGTGCACAGTCATCGGAAGATCTGGACATCATCTAGATATGTCAAGACGAGATCGACTCCGAAGTACCTATTGCATTAAATTAATTCACTGAAGCCGTAATTGGATCCGATCCGCCTACATCTGCTAACCTGTACTCACGCCCTACGTTCAAGCTAAGATTAGCAGCGGCACGCGGGACCCGCTACAGTGGCAATTTGTAAATGTAGTTATTTTAGAAGACCGTGCAATGCTTATCGACATAAGATAATGTCGTATTTATAAATTTATGGTATGATATAGGGAGTAAGAACTTATCAATTTATATGTGGTAGAGCCATGCTGCAGCTATATTAGTAGTATAGTTGTAGCACGAATGGATCGGCTCGACCGGGGAAGGACCACGCTCTCACATAATACCAGCGTGAAATGGCAACTTGAGACTACTGTGTTTCGTATGGTGAGTGTAGAGAACCGGAGACCCATTTTACTGGAAAAGACGCATTCCATTTTAATCCTCACGGGTGACGACGCATCTGCATTTTGATTCTTTATTAAGGATAAATATAGATGTCTGTGGGTCAGAGCAACCACTTACCATCAGGTGGACTGTGTGCTCGTTTGTCTCCCTGTCCTATATAAAAAAAACAAAATGAACACAAAGAAAATTCTTATTACATAGTGATTATGTTCTTCAGACCAAATTCTACCCTACCGATCGATATCTTTGGGCAACTAAGAGTAAAGGATGTTACTTCATTATACCTACAGACTTACTATTACAGTTCACTGCGGTACAAGCAAGCAATTTCAGTCGTTATTATAAAGACGCTGCTGCTCCTCTCCTGATTTGTTTCCCTTTGTCGCCTCTCACGACACCGTCGGGATATGGGGTAGTGGATATTCTTACACCGCCACTATCCGGTATACTGACTTGGCCTCATCTTATTAGTTTTATCTAACGTATCTAGATTTACCTAAACATCATAAAACTCTGATTATAGAGATTCAGATACTGAATTTCATTGAACTCTACCTTACATACAAGTATTACTACTCGTATTTAATTTTAACACTGGTTTATGAAGTGTTCGTTAAATTTCGTTAAATGAAACTAATTTTTACGGATTATATAGCGTTTAATTTTAACTTTTTTAATTCCCGACATTTCGGGTGCTTTACAGCACCCATGGTCACGGGGGGACTGAGGTGTATGACGTCCCGATGTCATAGTTAGCCCGGCTACCTTCAGTTTTTTTATATTAATTTTTGCTTCGATTTACGCAAAATGAGCTTACAGTATCTTAAAGTCTAGCAGTGGTATACTTAGGTTTGGATTTAATTTTATTAATTATAGAATCCATCTTCTCTATTGAAATTAGGATGTTTTTTAATTTCAATATCTTCGCGAATCATCCTTGGTAGGAATCGGTGTTCTTTTGCGAAGATTTGTGGTCTATCAAATCTAATGTAATGGCGGGGACGATCTTGAACATGTTCATAAACTGCAGACTTCCCGATAAGTCGGTGCTTCACATCAGCTATATGTTCTTTAACGCGGGTTTTATAGATCTTTTTGTTTGTCTTATGTAAGAGAGCCGTGTAGTGGTGGTTAAGAATATCCACTACCCCATATCTTCCCGTGGGTGTCGTAAAAGGCGACAAAGGGAAACAGGCAGGAGATGGGCAGCAGCATCTTCCTGGTCGTTACCAGGAAGATGCTGCAAAAATACAATAAAAAACTGCGGTTGCCAACCCGCTCTCCAAGCGTGGCAACTATGGCAATATACCCCCCCATGATAAAAGTTACGAAGAGACGGCCCCCAGTCCCCGGCGGCCCCGCTATTCCTGGCTACGGTAGCGACTATGGTAACGGCGGGGCAGGGGGTGCTAAGAATCTCCGGTGGAGGTTCGGTTGCCACCTACGACGACTCGACCTGGCAACATACAACGCACGCACCCTGAGGACTGACGAGAAGATTGTGGAGCTGGAAGAACAGATAGACAAGTTACGCTGGCATATTATAGGATTATCCGAAGTCCGAAGAGAGCGAGAGGACACGGTAATCCTCGAATTCGGCAACTTGCTCTATTACCGGGACCATCCGTCCCAAGGAGGTGTCGGATTTATCGTCCACAAGTCTCTCGTTAACAACGTTGTAAAGATTGAGAGTGTGTCGACGAGGGTTGCGTACCTTATACTCAGAATCACCAAACGGTATTCGCTGAAGGTCATACAGGTTTACGCACCAACCTCGGCACACCCCGATGAGGAGGTGGAGGAAATGTATGAGGATATCTCTAGAGCCATGCATTCCTCCAAAACCCAATATACGGTGTTAATGGGAGACTTTAATGCAAAACTAGGCACAAGAGAGAACGGTGAGCTGAAAGTGGGGAAATTTGGAATAGGGCAACGGAACCCAAGGGGCCAGCAGCTGGCCGACTTCATGGAGAAAGAGGGACTCTTTATGATGAACTCTTTCTTCCAGAAGCGGCCCCACAGGAAGTGGACCTGGTCGAGCCCCGACGGTTCGACAAAAAATGAAATTGACTTCATTATGACGACCAGACGACAACTGTTCAGTGATGTCTCAGTGATCGCGAGGGTGAAAACCGGCAGCGATCACCGAATGGTTAGAGGCACACTGAACCTAAACGTTAAGTTGGAGAGGTCTCGTCTAATGCAGTCAACGCTCCGTCCCCCTCGTGCTCTAATCCAAAGTCCCGAAACCTTTCAGCTCGAGTTACAAAACCGTTTTCAGTGCCTAGAAGACTGCAATGAAGTGGACGATTTGAATGACAAGCTCGTGGAAACTGTCCATGCGGTTGGAGCTAAGTTTTGCAAGACCCGCCGCAAAAGAACACAAAAACTCTCCGATCACACTCTTAATCTCATGGCTGTTAGATGGGAAATGAAGCTACATTCTTCAACAGATTTGACAGCATACAGGCAACTGAACAGACAGATCTCCAAATGCATGCGGCGAGACTTACGCAGCTTCAATACAGCTCGTATTGAAGAAGCAATCGAGCGGAACCAAGGCTTCAAAGTCTTTGCCAGAGATCTGTCTGCCAGAAAGAGCCAACTGTCAAAGCTGAAGACCGAATGTGGCAGCATCGTTTCCGGGGCACCTGAGATTTTGAGTGAGATTGGGAGGTTCTACGTAAGTGTGAGTAACGATCCAAGAGCGAGTCTTATCCGACATTATTCCGATGATATCCCGGACGTCAGTCTGAGCGAGATTAGAATGGCTCTCCAGCACCTTAAAAACGGCAAGGCCCCAGGCGAGGATAGAATTACAGCGGAGCTTCTGAAAGCTGGTGGAAAACCGGTACTTGAATTCCTTCAGAAGCTCTTTAACTCCGTCCTCCATGGTGGCACTACACCTGAGGCGTTTCCGAAAAGGCTTTAGCACCATAGACCACATACATACCCTTCGGCAAATTGTACAGAAGTCCGAGGAGTACAATTTGCTACTATGTCTGGCGTATGTGGAGAAAGCCTTTGATTCCGTCGAAATTTGGGCGGTGCTGCAGTCCCTTCAGCGATGCCATGTTGACTGTCGGTATATCGAAGTGTTGAAGTGCTTGTACAGTAGGGCTACGATGGCTATCCGAGTACAGAACCAGAGTACGAAACCTATCCAATTGCAGAGAGGTGTAAGACAGGGTCACCCTGTCATATCCCCGAAACTCTTTACCGCTGCATTGTAAGATGTTTTTAAGCTTCTGGACTGGAAAGGATACGGTATCAACATCAATGGCGAGTATATCACTCACCTTCGATTTGCCGACGATATAGTCCTTATGGCAGAATTGCTGGAGGACCTAAGCACTATGCTCAATGACCTCAATAGTGTTTCCCAACGGATAGGTCTTAAGATGAACATGGACAAAACAAAGATCATGTTTAATGTCTATGTCACACTTATGCCGGTAGTTGTTGGGAACACTAAGCTCGAAGTTGTTGACGAGGATGTTTACCTGGGACAAATAGTCCGACTAGGTAAGTCCAACTTCGACCGAGAGGTCAATCGACGGATTCAACTCGGTTGGGCAGCGTTCGGGAAATTACGGCACATCTTCTCGTCAGGTATACCTCAAAACTTGAAAACGAGACTGTACACCCAGTGCGTGTTGCCAGTGATGACATAAGGAACTGAGACGTGGTCCTTCACTGCTGGCCGGATGAGGAAGCTCAAGGTCGCTCAGCGAGCTATGGAGAGGGCTATCCTCGGAGTTTCTCTGCGTGATAAACTCAGAAATGAGGATATCCGCAGTAGAACCAGAGTGACCGACATAGCCCAACGGATTAGTAAGCTGAAGTGGCAATGGGCCGGCCATATAGCTCGAAGAACCGACAACCGATGGGGAAGAAAGGTTCTCGAGTGGCAGCCTCGTACCGGCAGGCGAAGTGTAGGGCATCCCCCCACTAGATGGAGTGACGACCTGGTAAGATATATAGGAAGTCGATGGATGCAGGTGGCTCAGGACCGTGCTTTGTGGCATTCTTTGGGGGAGGCCTATGTTCAGCAGTGAACTTGTGAAGGGCTGTAATGATGATGAAAATGATGATGTAAGAGAGACCACATTCACAATCCAGTTGCAAGAGTGTACATCCTGCAACTTGTAGAGGGATATGACACTTGACTTGGATGTTAAAAATTGACCAATCTTCTTCGGCGGCTTGAAGTATGTTTTAATGGAATAATGGTAATAATGGACACGTCAGAGTATAATTTCAAAAAACAACAAGTTTTATCGGACGTAAGTACATATATATACTGATTCAATAAAGAAATACTCCGAAAAATTAGATCTCGACGTTAATTCGACAATACCATCATGTGCCAAACCACCGAGGTTTTATGGGTTACCGAAAATACACAAACCAAACGCTCCTATACGTCCTATAGTAAGCCAGATCGATTCACCAAAAATTAATATTAAAAAACTGAAGGTAGCCGAGCTAACTATGACATCGGGACGTCAAACACCTCAGTCCCCCCCCCGTGACCATGGGTGTCCAATTAAAAAAGAAAGTTAAAAAGTTTAAAGAAAATTAAAAAAGTTAAAATTAAACGCGATATAATCCGTAAAAATTAGTTTCATTTAATGTGTAGTCTTCGCGTAAATATAAGAAAACATTATGTGAAGTGTTCGTTATTAAAGGTAGACATCATGAAGATACGTTACTATATACGCTACTATATCGTTTTAAAATCAGTCTTAAAACTTGGTAATAGAAGTATAAAATAGTTTTAACTAAGAAATGCAAAAAAATTTTTGACTTAGCTCTGTGCCCTTCTAAATTTTTAGAAGAGCCAGCTTGACTGGTCTACCAGTGAGAGTAGTTCTTCCAGAAACTTATGCTATCTGGTATTTTCTCGGAAAAGCCTACGTCCAACTGTGGACATAAAATGGTTGTAAATATCAATATTTACAACCATTTTATGTCCACAGTTTAAGTCTGTACATACGGCCAAAATCTAATGTGGCCGTATGTACAGACTTTACAACGAAGTAATAATTACAAAATGTGATCAGAATCAGAAAGTTAATTACTAAATAAGTAATAACGTAATAATTAGAAGCTATTCATTGAAGGTCTTAAGGTATGTTAATCATGCATCTAAGCATCGCCACTTACATAGGTAACATAAAAGGTAGTATCGCTCCGTTTATATCCACTATACACTTTCGAGGCACAGACTAACTTTCAGTTAAGTTTTCTTTACCTATCTTTTAACTTAGCAGATGTAATTTCTACACGGTCAGAGCATAGACACGATATGTAAATTAATTTTATCAACGCACTATTACCCAAAGCACAAGATATAATTATCGTAATTAGTTTCTGTAAATCAAACATCACATGATATATAGATTGCATACAATTTTTTTTAAATCATCCAACTGTATTTACAATCATTAAAAGAAAAGAAGTACGTTATTTGACGTATTATCAGAAATACCTATATTCCAGGATTAAATCCAAGACAGGTTAGGTTAAAGTAAACTAAACTGCTGCTCCATTAGTTGATAATACCGAAAAATCAACCGTCTAAGAATATCCACTACCCTATATCGCCTCTTGGATGTTGTAAGAGGCGACGGAGGGAAACACACCAGGAGATGGGCAGCAGCGTCTTCCTGATAATAACAAAAAGACAACTATAGCAAATATCTCCCAAATGAAGGCAATCTATAGGGGAGGCCCATGTTCAGCAGTAGACTTTGGATGGGCTGTAACGGTAACCGAAAAATTGAAATAAAATTCTGATACATAGGAACTAAAACAACATATTTTTATTTGAACAAACTTTACATTGAAAATATGAAACCTTTTTTATAAATCGAGAAAATTGAACCATACTTTAATGATTTGTTTTTAGAACAAAGCTCGGCGACGCAAGTCATCGGTAACATATCAAAGTATTTATATTTGCATTAATAAAAAGCACAGAAAACCAAACCTTGCTTACATTCACTTAGAGCTTATCTACAGTAATAAAGTATATTTCTCAGCTCATTAAGGTAGGTTGCGATGGGAAAAAAGTCAAGCTGGTTGGCGACGCAAATTGATCGTTACTGAACTGCAACTTCCGCGAAACGCCGTCTTACCACATTTACGCAACCTCTGTTATTAAAATAACCTATTCAATAATACAAGTAAATATGAAATACAATAATAAAATTTTAAATTTAAAATGTTAATTGAACCTAATATAATAAGTTGTTTAGAAGAAATGTTTAAAATTAATTAAATACTATGCAGTTTTAAATAGACAAAGATATACTATTACAATTACTTAATGACGTCAAGTATCAAAGGAAGCTCCATTAGAACCCGAGCGGCGAGGCGCCACAGAAATAACTTTCGAAGAAATAGGTCCCGTGCTGTGGCAGCTTAAGAGTGTCTATTAGCGTTTCGTTCGTGAATGTTGGAAGAGAGACTATGGTAAATTGCAAAAAGACCTCATGGCCACCGGCAGATAACCAGAAAACTCAAACCAGCATTTTTTTATAGAACGGGGGTAACAAACGAGCACACAGTCTACCTGATGGTAAGTGGATGTTATGGCCCAAAGACATCTACATTTATCTTAAATTAAGAATCAAAATGCAGATGCTTTGTCACCCCTGAGGACTACGATAGAATGAATCGTTTCCAGTAAAAAGGGTCTCCAGTTCTCTACACTCACCATAGGAAACACAACAGCATTAAGCTGCTATTTTACGCTGGTACCTGATATTCTGTGAGCATACTAGTCGTGGCGATTACGGAAATCGCTCCTTATAATAGGAGAAGCCTATGTTCAGCATTAGACTTTTAAGGGATTGAAAAAGAAGAAAATAGAAAAGAGAATTAAAGTAGAAGAGAGGTACTTATTAGTATTAATTGCTTGAAGTAATTAGTATTAGTTAGTTGGTAGGTATCCACGAAATCACTTTCTACACTGCCAGGGAAGCTGATTTTCTTATTTAATTTTTTCGTTTAAATATGGCGATAAAGCAAGAAAGCGGGATCAATTTTTTTTTATATTATCCTACGAAGCAAACGACTAAACGATATCATGTTTTTTACAACATTCAAGTGACAACTGAACTACTCAAAAATGGTAACCTTTTTTCAACACCTATATTCCAGGTGGACCTGGTGTCGCGTGGATGCGTGGCCCATAAACATCGATATGTATCCTCAATTAAGTCTCCTGATCACTACAATCAACATACGAAACACAGCATTATTTCGCTGCCTCACGCTGGTATTCTGTGCGATGGTGGTTTTACCGCGGTCAAGCCGACCCATTTATGCTGCGTGGCTTTAGCTCCTAAAACGCACCGAAGCCTAAATCGCACTATCAAAATCCCGACCGGTATACACATCTGCGGTATATACATCAGAACTCCGAACTACCACACGGAGCGTTGTCCGCTCCCTGGGCTGAACACCTTGCCCGGCGGGAGGTCTCCCCTTTTCCTTCCATGACCAAATTGGTGACACCGACGTGATGTAAACACGCAACCAAAACAACCTTCGGAAACTACAACTTCGCCCTTGTCATTATCCTCAAGTACTTACCCCATCCCTTCGCTCCCGAGCAGATATTGTCTGAAGTGTTCAGATTTTGCAAGCCATCTAGCTTTACAAGTTTCATCGCAGCACTGGAATAATGCTTCCTGTTCCTTCAAGCTACTCTCTACGCTACAGTGTTCAGCACGGCTCTGAGCCTTAGTGCTCACGTCTGCTTCACGGCACTCTCGCAGATTACTTGCCTTCTTCTCGACTCACAATAGGCTACAAGGCAATCCATGGCACTTGCACATTATCGACAGCTAGACTGCACCATCGACTTCTGGTATGAGCAGGAAGGTGATGTAGTGGCACTGTCGTCGCGCCACAAGCGAAACGCGCCGAAGCGTAAATCGCGCTATCAAAGTTCTGAACGCAGTGCTGTAAATATAAAAGAGCTCTAAAATACCAAACGAAGCGTTGGCTGCTTCCCGGGCTGAACACCTAGCCCAGCGGGAGATCTCCCCTTTTTCTTCCACGGCCACACTCTGCAACTTGCTTCAAAATAAAAGGGCTAGAGGTGCGTTGTTGTTTTTGGAATAATGGTATAATGCTTCACATAATGTTTTTATACTTACATTTTATTTGTAGTTTCAGCTGAAGTGGCAATGATCTTTGCTCAAAGAAACTTACAACCAATGGGTGAAAACGATTTTTGAGTGGCAGCCTCATACTGCCCCCCACTATATGAAATCACCTGAGAATCATGCGGAAAGTATGGATGGCTCAGGTATCACGATACTGTGTTTTACAGCATTCCTTGCGGAAGGCCTATGTTCAACGGAGGAGTTGTGAGGGTGTAATGATGATGATTTATTATTTAAAAAGGACACTTACAATGATGTACTGCCAAGTATCACGTTAACCAGGGCTATGCTTAAAATGTTTGTGCTAAGAGTGGTTTACAGCAGTAGTCGATTTTTTGTTCGGACTTACTACTACATATTTAACTTTTGAAATCCGTATCTTCAACGAATAGGCTACTATTGCTTTACGGGTTCAGATAACCTTTAAATCATAACTCGACAGTGGTCAGTACTGCTTGGTAGAGCTACTGCTTGCTACTGAAAAAGGTCCCACCGAAAAGTAGGGTAGGGTTAAAATATAACGAAAAGTTTTTATAAAAGAATAAACGGCTCACCTAATAATGTTAAGTAGCCCCTGCTGCCCATGTACCTACGTGACACCAAAAAAAATACTGGTGCTATGCTGGTCTTTTAGGAGTAGGCTCTTTTCGTGACGTTCTTTAGCTCGAATCGATCTGGAAAAAGCTGTTCATGTCAGTAAATACTATAATGTGTCTTAATATGACATGAAATTCCTTGAAATACACTAGGTGGCAAATTACTATCAAATCAAGATGGAGAAATTGAATGAACTCGAATAATTCTTCGAAACACTCTTCGTGATAAAGAAAATAAAATGTAAGTAGATGCAAAACCTCTTCGCTAGGCCAGTAGATCTAGCCCATCAAAAATAACTCGGACGTCGGTTAATAAAAGCCGCTCTTCGTTAGATGCAGATGAATGGAAGGAGCTGGCCTCGGCTTAAAAATGAGAACAGCAGGACAATTAAGAAATATTACCCCGCTCTGCTTAGCACGCTAAGCTTATTAGAGACCAGTTTGGCCTTTCATTTCAGGTGAACACGAAATTTGACGTCACTTGATATGTCAACGCCGACGATACTGATATAAGCTGAGGCAATTTAGGTGCCAACAAAATATATAGTTCCGACGAATAAGTTTTTTAACAGTATATACTATAATTTTATTATATTTTTAAACAATTCTATTGGTTTCATATTGCAGTATTAGATGCCTTCAATAAATTTCAATTTTAGACCATAACTAGAATGATAATTGTAAAAGATATTTTATTGTATTTTTATTAATATTGATCTTATTTTGCGCATGAATTATAATTACATTTGACTTTATAATGCATAACGTGTATTTAATGCAATTTATTTCCTTTGTTAATATACACTTGGAAACATTTCGCAAGATCGTTTTGTGACTCGTTGAATGATTTAAATAGACTTACCAAATTAGTATTAAACTTATCGTGAAAGCTATTAGCTAAGGTTTATTGACAACAATGAGAAGATAAATGAATATATTATCAAGGAATGAAAAATCTGCATAATTAAGCACTTTTACATTAATTGATAAAAATACTTTATTTTGCCGCATACTCTTAATTTCTTAAAGAAATAATGTAAGTACATATTACTATTTGCTACTAACCACCTGGCAAACCCTCGATAGCGCCAATAAACACGTATGTAAATCATATTTGATTAATTTGTTGCAACATCACTGTCGCAGGGCCTTCTTATTTCCAATATTCAATTAAAGCCGTTCTAATTAAATTACTTATCAGTTGCTTGAGCAACAATGTCAATAAGAGCCTATTTATTTAGTCGTGAGCGGGCATTTCGCAAAACTATCGCGTGTCAAAACTCGTTTATAAGACTCAACAATAGCAACGGTGTTCACACTTGCCTATGGAACAATTCATATCATTTCATCTTTAACCTTTTAAGGTTCTTTCATTGAGTATTGCACGAGAAATGATCTGCCAATTTATCTGCATTTGTTGTGCTATAGGTGTTAAGTTAATTAACAATATTCATGAATACGTTTTGATATAAAAGTTCCTGTACATAATTTAAGGTTACAGAGATGTCTTTACAAAATTAATATCAAGCTACTTCTTTTTTATTAAGCGGTAATTTTTCTTTTCAAAAGTTATTTATTGAGTTTACAACATAAACAAATTAAAAATTGCAGTTCTATGAATAAAATTGTTCAATTGTTTCACTTTTTTATTCAGCAAGTTTATAATTTGCTTGATGTGTAACTTTTATCTGATGGTTGAAAAATCAATTTTAAATAATTTTTACTTCAGGTATTTTTCCTTCTTATGGTAAAATAATATTTATGAGAAATAAAATTTTACCTATCATCGTTCTTTGTTTCATTTTAAATCAAAAAAAAATGCGACAAGTAGTTTTGACAGTCCTTTCTTGATGTTAACATAATATTACTCAAAGAATTCTGAAGAGACCGAAACAGGTGAAAATCTGAGGGTGCAAGGTCAGGACTATATAGTAGATACACTAACACTTCCCAACCAAGCTCTCTCAGTCTTAGCTGAGTGGCCAAAATGTGTCTGGTCTGGCGTTATCATGATGAAAGACCACTCCTTTTCTGTTAATCAATTCCGGCCGTTTTTTCTTAATTTCTTGCTTGAATCTCATTAGTTGTTGGCAGAAGAGATCCGAATAGATGGTTGTGCTCATAATAAACCACATGGCCTTCCAATCCCACCATACACACGACATCACCTTATTGCGTGTTAATCCTGGTTTCGCTACAGTCTGTGAAGATTGACTACCCTTTGACCATGATCTTTTTCGCACGTTCTTGTCGTAAGTAATCCACTTTTTATCACCAGTGATCAATCTTTTCAAAAATGGTTCGGTTTCATTACGTTTCAATAGAAAATCGCAGATGAGTACACGATTCATTAGGGTTCTTTCAGTGAGCTCGTGTGGTACCGAAATATCGAGTTTTTTTGTGTAGCCAGGCTTTTTCAAATTGGTCGAAACTCTTTTGTGGTCAATCCTCAAGTTTTCGGCTATGTCGTAACTACTAATATGCCGATCTTACTCCACTTTTTCAAAATGGCATCATCCGTATGAGGGCTACCAGAGCAAGCTGCATCTTTGATATCAAAATTCCCGGACTGAAAACGCTTAAAAAATTTTGTGCTGCTCTTACTGACAATGCATTAGGTCCATAAAAGTCACAAATTATTTTCACGGCTTGTGTCGTATTTTTCCCTTAATTGTAATACAACTTCAGAATGTATAGAATTTCTTCGTTAGATTCACTCATTTTGGCGGACAGAAAAAGCAATTGAAAAATGGCGGGGAAGCGGGGAAGTATATCTAACTTTTTATTTTTATTTTTCTTAATATTTTTTTTATTTAAAAAAAACGTTACCCCCATACTAGGATTTTCTCCTGTGTCGTGGAGGCAGTTTACAGACATAAATTGCACAAGGACAAACATCCAGACCCGAAACAATTATTTGTAGGCCATACAAATACTAGTTCCGTGCGGGATTCGAACCCGCGGCCCCCAGCGCAACAACTGATTGCTAAGCCACTGCGCCACGGAGCCGTCAATTAATTAATGTCCTATATGTGTTGATGTTAAAACCAGCCAGATACAAATAGTACAACCAAAGAGATTTTTATTCAATTGTATAAAAACAAAATACAAAGAAGCTTTTTCTCCGACCTATTATATTTATACTACCTATTATACTTACCACATGTATATAATAGATGTTTTTATAAAGAAAATAATTTTGCAAAAGGTCACAAAATTATTAAAATGCAAGGAAAGTAGGTAGTTTCATTTTATAAGTATCAGGCTTGTTTTCTGGTTTCTCTTACTATGAAAGAGCTCTCATTAGGAAAATGCTATCTTAAGTTTCTTCGTTATAATTTTGGTTGACGTCGCACATAGAATCACATGACTTTAAGTATTTTTTTTAATAATTTAAGGCCAAGACATGATCGAAACTCTGTCTCAATTATAGGTTGAAAAAATATGCCAAGTGTTTAAGATCCTTAATCTCATGTTTTTTCAACTCCAAGTTCATTTCTAAACATAGGCCTACCCATAGATTGCCTTAGAGAGGGTATTTTGGCATAGTTGTCACGCTTGGCAGACAGCTCTGCAACCGCAGTTTTATATTGAGTTTTTATTAGAAAAAGCTACAACTCTTTAAACTGTGGCTATAGTCAATGTTCTTTTTCAATTCCCTTTTGTCTCCTCTTAAAACACCACTTTTTGTAAAAAAAAATTTTTTAAAAGGTGCGGGACGATTGATACTGCTATCGCCAGTCCGCCTGCCAAGCATGATGAAAATATTTAAAGCCATTATAAAAATTATCTTTATTAAGGAAGTGGCCCATGTTTAATAGTAGACTTGTGAATAAAAAAAATATACCTTAAAACGCAGAGTAAATAACTCTTTCTTTCCGTAGTTTAATGAAAATGATAAGGCATCATCATTATCTAGTGTTATATATATATAATATTTTTACTTATTTGTCAAATTTATATACACCTTCCCTATCCGCAATTTGTTGTTAACAACGGTTCTTTGCACAAAAGAGTTGTCTTGAAGAAATCGTTTCATTTTGCCCGTTTTAATGTGTATTGGTGTACAATAAAGAATAGATTGATTGATGGATAGGACAAGATGTTTTCTCACAATGCCCGTTGCCTTTAGAATAACAGCTTTCTGAATATTATTCCGGCAGGACCTCGGTAGGTCAAGCATAGGTGACAAGATTGTCACTAAGCTCCTGCAGTTGAAATTATGAAGGAAAGGACTAAAACATCATCCAAAAGCGTCATTTGCCACACTTCTACAACAAGGGATTGATATTTTATCTGTTTAACACAATATATATGTATTTGAATTTTATGTAAATTGGGAGCGCCAATGTTTATTAGATAAACCCGTTTGTTTTATAAAGTACACATAATATCAGGCTAATTATAGGGATCTGACAGATTTATTAGGACTTGTCGGTACTAATGCAGTCGAATATGGTCCTTTTCCAGCATAGGTGTAGGGGGTTTTCCCCTACGGAATATCACTTTTTACCTTTTTCGTGCCAGAGCCAGATATATTATTTTGGCGAGGTCGTTATGACACTGAGCAGTAGGAACCCTTGATACGCTGGATCGTTTCAAATTTTTGGAAACACCATTTCAGTCAGATTCAGCCCTAACATACTCCTTAATTACCGCATTTCTACACCATTCATTCTACTCTCGTGCTTCTTTTGCCACACCCAACTTTCACTACCATACATTAAAGTAGGGACTAACGCAGCATTGTGAATTGCCATACGTGCCTTTTTGGACATATTCTGACTTTCTACAATAGAGTATAGAGCCCCATTTACTCTATTTCCTAAAAAAATAACGTTTTTATTTTTACATTTTTATTTAACCGTCGGTGGCAGCGTAACACAACCCATGACCCCATAGAGGTCAAAGATACAAGACGTCTTACATTGCGATCGCTAACCCGCCTGCCAAGCGTAGTGACTATCAAATCCTCCCTACTATGAGTGTACAGTCCCTTGCAGTGGATTGTTATGAGTTGATAAAGATAAATAGAGAGAAAAAGAGAGATAGATAGAGATAGAGCCTTTTAATCTGAACACCTCAACTTGTGACCTACTTGTTCCAAAATAAACCATTTCGTCAGTGTCATAAAAACGCAATGCAAAGTTCAAAGTGTCACTGGTTCCTCAGAGTGTCCGTTGTTTTTTTTAAGGATTTACGAGCTCCGAGATGAGGTCGCTTGATTGCAACACGAAATAATATTGCTACGAAATCTCTTTACTCTGCCCCCCGATGTTTATTTATTTATTTATTCTAACAAATAAATAGGTTACAAAGGGCGGACTTAATGCCAGCTAGCATTCTCTGGAGTCAACCCATGGCGTGGTGAGAAATTAGTGGCAGGTGACTTAAGTAGCTAAGCCACTTTCGTTCTTAAAAACGCTGATACTGGCTTGCGGAAATCGAGACCAAGTAGTTTAATATGCATTTCATTCATGTGCACAATGGTTTGATTTTTAGGACATGGGTCACTTGACACATGTATAATGAAGAATCATGTGATATCAAACCCTCGTTATAACAAATAGCTTCAACGAGGCTCAACTTCACCAGTACAGGCCATAGGTTATCGCTCAATCTTATATAATGAATATTTTCAACCATGAGTGCAATCATGAGCCTTGAACGTGGACAAGTCACTTAAAATAAATAGCATCAATAAAACCACCGTTGTCATCCAGTGATTGAGGACTATAAATTCGTAAAATGAAAAGGAAAACGGCTGGGTTATTTTTAAATTCGACCTTCGATTTTTTAATTTAGCAAGAGTCAGGCATTAATCAATATATCGATACGTAAACAAAGTGGATTCGACAAACAACAAATAAAATAATACGTAAAATAAATAATATAATTATTCTAATACTAATTATATCTTATAATTATTCCAATAAACACTAAAATAACAGGTTTAAATATTTTTATAATATTTATTAAAGGAATATTCAAGAAGAAAAGTCAAACACTATACAGCTTAATTATAAAACGCAGTTTCTACCGATTATTGGCGTGTAACAACATACAAGTACAAAAGTTTTTCGTTTCGCAATTCCAACAGTAAAATTTTTGCAACAGTTACCGATCTTAACAAAGCCAAATATAACATTAATTTACAAAAACATTAATTTTAAACCCTTTTCGTAATAGTTACTGTCATAAAACACAATTATTGAATCGTAATGGGAACTTTTATAGTTTCTTTATAATTTACATTTTGTTATTTATCCATAAACGTATCTTTATCTTAAATAACGACATTCTGCATATATTATGCATATGCTTTATATGATCATAAGTTGATAAAGGACCGATGAAGAAAATATCGTAGAGTTTTTTTTTTATAGGAGAGGGGTAAACCAGGCTCACCTGATGGTAAGTGACTACCGCCACCAATGAACAACAGCAACACCAGGAGAACCAGGGGAATTGCAGATGCGTTTTAAAAAGGAGTAGGCTCTTTTTTTGAAGGTCCCTAAGTCGTATCGGTCTGGAAAAATAGCTGGTGGAAATCGATTTCACAAGGAAGTTGTGCGAGGAAGAAAAGTTATTCTAAATTCCATCATGTGAAGGTGTCTTATGAGAATCCATCACTACATCTCGACTCGTGAGTATCAAAATAGGCATCTGAGGATAGTATCATAGTAGCCAAAAATTGCGGCCTCCATAGAGGAGAGTACAACAACTTCGGATTAATCTCTGCATATAAAAATCAATTGCTATCCGTTAGTCTCGCGTGAACTCGAAACTGGCTCAACCGATGCTGATAAAATTTGTTGTATGTGCTTGAGTGGGTCCCTGGATGGTTTAGGTTCACAAACGGATGCGGTAGGGTGGCGCTGTTGTCGATATCCAGAAATGATCGGTAGTATCTGATATAATGTGAGAAGTCCACGTCCAGTAGGGGATTGTTTTACTGGTTGTTGATGAGAGAGAGAAATTTATTATAATAATCTGCCTATTGATTCGTGACTTCTTGTGTAAGTTACAGCCAGAGCTAAACTAACGCACATAAATGGTTTCGAGTTAACGGCGACTATAAAAGTTTCATTGAATACTTATGGAGAGTGTTTGCCCTAATACTAACCATATTATACATATAATTTGTATCACTAATAACTGCATACAATATGATGATTCATATATTATGATAGAAATATGACTGTAATGTATAAAGGGCATTATGGAAAAAATATATTTCAGAAATCGTGATAAATAGATATAAAAATTTTGCTAAACATTATATCAGTTACTGGTTCAATTAATACGGAACCAATATGTCCAAAACGTCAATAAGTAATAAAGTCGTTGAACAGACGTACTAATTAAAATTTTTACTTTTAAATTTGTAATACCCAGTTAACGACGCCAGCCGACCGAATTCGCCAAAATACTTCGACGTTTCGTTATAAGCAGTTGCGTAAGTCTTGAGAAAACGTATTACATTCATGTATCGGATTCTTTTATTGTCTTATTTGCTTCTTGATAAAGACATTTAATTTTATCTTCGTCGTACCTTAGTGGCGTTACATTTCGGGCATCCATTTTGAATATACCGCGATCATCATGTACTAGCCGCAATTCGCATGTTTATATATAACATTATGTCACAACTCTTGTCATGTTACGATAAAGCGAAGAGCACCGTTATTTCACAAAGCAGAATTGTGTGTCATACGGAAAAATTCGTGTAGCGGGCTCGCATAATCAGTTTGGTATTTCTTACGCCAACAATACATTCTTGCCACTGAAGTAACTATCGTGGATTTTGATGTATCGCCATCAGACACGCACTTTCCAAGTAATTGTTCATACAATCGCTTTATCGTTTCCATACACCTTTTTAAACATGTACGCATACCTATACGGCACGCGTAATAGTTTATTAAGTAATTCGACGTAATCTTTACCATAGATTGATTTATAACCCATAACTAATGAATGCTTTGAAAATGGTTTGAAACTAGATGGAGTGAAGTCCAAGAAAAGCGGGAAGTCTGTAGCTCAGAACCGTAATTTTTGTCATTCGTTAGGGGAATTGAAGAAGTTTCGTAAAGAGAAATTATGGTATATATCGCAAGGACACGCTTATATTGAATTCTTACATATACTACTCTATTAAGAAAGTACCGGAAAAGATACACAAACTGTTAGTTATTCATCTAAGTTTATTTTATCACCTTCAAAGTATGCTCCTTCAGAAACGATACACTTTCTCCAACGAATAATCCAATCATCAAAACATTTTTAAACGCTTTTTCCGGAATTGAGTTCAGTTCTTGCTGCGAATTCTCCTTTATGTCTTCTACCGAAAAAACAGGCACCACAAGGTGGTAATTTGAGTTTAGGAAAAAGAAAGAAGTCGGCTGGAACCATATCTGGTGAATAAGGTGGTTTTTTGATGGTATTTGTTGAGTTTTTGGTCAAAAATTCGTTCACAATGATAGCCTTGTGCGAAGACGCATTATTGTGATGCTAAATCCAAAAATTTTCTTTCCACAGATCTGGCCTTTTTCGTCTAGCGCCGCATAATGCTGAAATGATATTCTTTATTTGTCATTTGACCTCCCGGCAAGAATTCCGAATGCACAACACCGCGATAGTCAAAGAAAACAGTCAATATGACTTTAACTTTTGATCGACTTTGGCGTGGTTTTTGTTTTCAGTTGAGTTGGAAGGCGCCACTCTGAAGCTTGTTGACTAATTTGCATGTCAAACTCGTAAACCCACGTCTCGTCATCAGTAACAATGCGTTTCATGAATATCGGGTCGGAATTGACTCGTTCTAGCATTTCCTCAGCGCCTCTTATGCGATTGAGTTTTTGCAGAAAATTCAGGTCTTTTGGAACTAGCCGAGCGGCAACTTGTTTTATACTCAAGTGATTATTTAAAATGGTACGGATCGACTCGTGAGACAGAAAGTTCGGCGACTATCTCTCTAAAACTTGAATGAGGATTTTCAGTCACTATTTCCTTCACTTTTGCGATATTAACTTCAGTTGCAGACGTTGATGGCCTACCAGAGCGAGGCAAATCTTCCATCACATTTCGACCGCTATTGAACGCTTTGTACCATTCATAAGCACGTGTTTTTGATAAATTCGAGTCACCGTAAGCATTCTGTAACTAATTTTTTGTAATTCATTTTCAGTGATCTCCGAACACGAAATTCCATTGGCGATGCAAAATTTAAGACAAACTCTTTGTTCGATGTTTTTGTCCATTGTGAAATTTGCAATACACACTAGATATGATTTAACTAAAAACTACTGTATTTAATCTAAATAACAAATGTAACTCAAACTCCGCGCCAAAATGGAAAACAGTTGTGCCAATCTAACTACAACAAAAACAAAACAAAAAATTTAATTTGGAACCATAAACAAATCATTCATTCCCGATTCCCGATAATTTTTTGACTGAATATGATGAAACAATATTTTATTTTTAATAATTAAACATTTTTTTAAATTATATTTTCTAATACCATCATTGCAACTAAAAAGCTATATTTACTACAACTATTTTTTTTATCAATTACTAACGTTACCTGCACGAGGGCCATACTGGCTGATAAGCGAGGCTACAGTGACCGATTTATGGTAAATATGGTTATGGTTTCCTCAGCGATGAACCTTTCCCAGCATGGTAAGTATAAACAAATATTTCAAGAAATGCATCTCCCTTGATGCATCCATTTCCATTTAGAAATTCTATAATCAGCAGCGAAAAAAGATTTAAGAAAGCCAACAGGAACGGCATATCATTAGAATACGCAGGTGGAGTTGGAGACCGTGGAGAGGGGCGTGCCTTGTGTTCCTGGTGTGCCTTGCCTGAGAAGAAGAATGGGAAGGAGAGGTCCTCCCGCGAGAAGGGGTGCCATGTGGCTGCCGGCGCTGGTCGGGCCGCAGATGTGTGCGAAAGCGTTCCCGTAGCCCTTATGTTATGTCCGTTTAATATGCGGCGAAGGTGGAACACCATGGGGCTTAGTCGGTGCGAGTGCGACATAACTCGTCCTTGCCCCCGCGAAACGGGTATGCGTAGGCATTTCCCTATGTAAAGAAAAGGGTCTTACTATAGAAAATAAGTAGCTCAAACTAAACAGCTCAAAAATGCTAAAACTATGCTATACATAAATCAATAACGAGGAACAGCGCGTTTATTGTACGAATCAAGAGGTTCAAAATTACGATTATCAAGTCATTTACTAAGCATAGCGAGCAACTATTTACGTTTCTAATGTTTTCATTCTTTTTAAAACCCATTTTTGTTAGAAAGCCTCTTAGAAAAACATTGCCTTGAAAATATCGACTAAGTAAGAAGATATATAACTGGTTATCATTAATTAATAGGAAAATTTTAGTGATTGAGATTCCTTGAAACTTTCTCAAACATTTTATGCTAATAAAGTATTAATTTACATAAAAATCACCTCTTTTATGGCTCACATTTTTTGCAGAATATCAGTTAAATATATACTTAACTTATATTTTGCATCATACGCTAATAAAACAGCCAGCAGCACCGTAGTCAAATGCTTCGCCGGAATTGAATGCAACAGCTCTACGACTAAATTGATACTTACTGACATTGATTACTGTGCAACGCAATGTGGTCGTTATTTTACACCTTCTTAGTTTATGAGTTGCTACTACATCCATGAAACCATACCATCAATCTTAATGAATAAGTTAAGTTATACAAGATTTCTCCACATCATCTGCATTCGTAATGGCACCAATTTATAATGATAAAGTAGATATTATTGCAGCCCCGCTCAGCATAACACATTATCTTTCAACGTTTCGAAAAGATGCGAGAAAGAAGTATTCAATAATAAAACATTATTAAATACGCAATAAATCGCAACTACTTCAAAACGGCCCAGACAAACGGGTACCCCAGTAACAGTATTGTTGAGTTATTTTATTTCTGACTCGAGTTACGAAAAGGGATATCTCACAATGTATCCGTTAGTAAAATAAATACCTTTGACCCAAAAGCGTCAAACCGAGCGCGAAACCGTTCGGTAAAACGATTGCCATGAGGGTCGCTGGTACAGATGTTCGTTAATTTTTCCTCAACAAATGATCAGTTAAAATTGAGTTTTAACAAATGTGTTACGGAAAATCTCGTTTATTTTCCCCGTGAACATCACAGCAATATAACTGTTACACGCTTTACCTACATGGATATACAACTGGATCTCTTCCTTACCTGCTATCTTGAGCGAATACAGTTGTATATCGACATTTTTCTCGGAACCACTCGTGGAGGGAAATATACGGAACGCTAAAACAAAAAAAACACATGTATTTTTTTAAAATATGCGAATGACAAGCACGGCTTATTTTGGTTATCATGTTCATTTTTACATCGTTATCGTCGTCAGTAACATGCAAATAGACATTACTACAAAGAGTTACCTATATTGAATCTACCAGCAGAGCGTTATATTTTACGAGCGAGCTGTTTCACCAATAGCCAATAAACTTGAGCCTCTGTCAATCAGCAAAATGTAACACGTGTAGAGCAATTTTTCTTATGAGTAAAAAGTTTTTAGATTTCATTCAATTATATTCTTACATTTTTCATTGTCAATTCGATGAGAGTTAGTAATTACGCGCTGTGAAGCATTTCATTTTAGTCCTGAGAGGTGACAACGTAATTATAGACTTCTTTGTTAGAAGTTGGTTACTGGTTACTTACCATCATATTATGCACTATGATTCCGTTTGTCGCTTTAATTTGATCCTCCATTGTAGACCGTCTAAAAGATTCACTTGTCACTTTTACGAGTAATTTCAAGTTGAACACATCACACGACAGTTAGTTTTATGTTATTTTATTCATTTAAGCCGTCGTAGCTCAGAGGGTTTACACTCTCTGCAAATTTCACAGTATGCGAGCAACCCGGGTTCGGTCTCCGCCGGCACCGATGAAATTGTTAATTACAATTTTAAGTACTGATTTACCACGTGCTCAGCGTTGAAGAAAATTGTCGTGAGTAAGGATGCATGTCTGAGAAATAAAATAAATAAATTCGAACACATGTGAAGTCCGCCAACACGCTTGGCGCAGCGCAGCAGATACTTCCTTGCCCTAAAACCCTTTCAGAAGTGAGAGGAAGCCTGTGGCCAGCAATGGGACATATATAGGCTATTACTTTATTAATTTAATAGATACACATTTTCTTTGTACTGAGTATATCGAAATAAATTCTTAAATGCTTGCAAACAACGTTCACGATGCGGCACTGTCAGGAAAAATGTTTTATTTCGGTGTTAAGTGGTGTCAGCTTTCTTCGGAATTTAACCGTGGAAATTTATTGTGGATAAACAATGAGTCGTGACTGGGCACACCCCTCACTTGATAGCGGAGTTTGCGAAGTGCATCCAATTTACGACCTAACTGTGATATTTACAATACATAGCTACAACAATAGCTTCCCATTATGTTGCAATTATTTAAATATTATAATAGAATTACATTCAGCGTTGTAAAAATGAAAAATGTCTGTACGATAAAATATTATAAAAATAAATTGTATATTTTGCATACAAAATTACAGAGGTATCTAAATTATTATGCAGTATTGGTATATCAGTGTTCGTATACTAAACAAACTTATTAAAGTTAGTCTATAAGTATGCGTCTCACTGCTGGGCACAGTCATGTTCTAACTTCTGAGAGGGTTTTAGGACAAGGAAGTGTTGGCGGACTTCACAAGTCTTCGAAATATTTTTTTTATTTTTATTTCTCAGACATGCAGGTTTCCTTACTCGCGATCTTTTCCTTTACCGCCGAGCACGGGGTAAATCAGCACTTAAAATTGCAATTCTAACAATTTCATTGGTGCCGACGGGGATCGAACCCGCATTGCTCGCATACTTTGATATTTACAGCGAGCGCTAAGCGCCTGAGCTATGACGGCTAAAATAAATAAAATAACATAAAAATAACTGTTGTGATCACACAACAGTAAGTTGCACACACAGAACACATCATTGTTCAACATGAAATGACTCGTAAGTGACAAGTGAATAGTATTACCTGCCTCATAACATTCTTTCTTGCTGTAATGGAAGATCAAATCGTAATCGTTTGACGATCTCACTGTTGACTCAGGGGCTCCAGAGCCTGGTGTGTTTATTATTTTAAGTATATCAAATTTAATGTCAATAATTTATCAAATTTTATCATTTTACCAAATTAATGTCAATAATGAAAGGGCATAAATTGCATATGCAAAATTGCCATTCGAGGCTTTCATGTAACTATACAAAGTATACTCAGAGAGAACGAACCCAGTTAAACGAAAATTCTATATTATGTACCTATTTAATTATTTATTTATTTAAAACGTTTACAAAACAAATCAAGTACTTCAAAATTACAGATACAAAACGACTCTGAAATAAATGACAGAGGGCTACAGAAAAAAAAAACGCCTGGAAAAAAAGGAGAATAGGCGATCGCAGCACTGATTTCCAAGTCCTTGCTGACTGTCGTCGGTCTTCGTTATTCAATCTTTCGCCATCTACCAAAAGCTCTCTACCATGGACAGCGTTGATTCCCATGGACACTATTTTAAATCTACTGCTATACATGGAGCATGGACCTCCATTGTCTCATAGAGGTACTACTTGTCAGTTACACGATGATGATGATGATAATATGATCGGCTATAATAACTATAAAATTGCTCATAATTTTTTTTATTATAATTTTGAACCTCACTTTCGTATTCGAATAACTATGACAAATTTCAATTATCTACTGAATAGTCTTTGAAAAAATTTTATGGCGGACACATTCATATATCTGAAAGGAATGAACTGAAATAAATATATATATATATATATATATATAAATATAAATATATATATACATATATATATATATATATATATATATATGTCCGTATTTTCTCTGCGTGATAAACTTAGAAATGAGTATATCCGCAGTAGAACCAGAGTAACCGACATAGCCCAACGGATTAGTAAGCTGTAGTGGCAGTGCGTCGGCCATATAGCTCGAAGAACCGACAACCGATGGGGAAGAAAGGTTCTTGAGTGGCAGCCTCGTACTGGTAGGCGAAGTGTGGGGCGACCCCCCACGAGATGGAGTGACGACCTGGTAAGACATGCAGGAAGTCGATGGATGCAGGTGGCTCAGGACCGCGCTTTGTGGCATTCCTTGGGGGAGGCCTATGTTCAGCAGTGGACTTATGAAAGGCTGTAATGATGATGATGATAATGATATATATATATATATACGTTACGTACACATATAGACGTTGTTCTGCCTTTTTCGAATACCCTTCATATAAAAATCTTTAAATGCGTAATAAAAAAAAATATTGAGCGTCACTTATCAGGATAAAAACTATCCTATCTCTCAAGTTGGACCAAACTGCACAGAGTGTGCAAAATTTCATTGAAATCAGTTCAGTAGTTTAGGAGTTCATCGCTGACAAATAATGTGACACGTAAGTTTTATAAATAAAGATATATATATCAAAGTCAAAATCCTATAAAGATATATATATCAAGGGTAATATCTGTGAGATAACGATAATGACAAAACAAATATTTTCATACTTACGGTATCAAACTACCGTTACAGAACCCAGTGAGCAACCTTATTCTAGACTAGAATAAAATCTAGTACCAACAAACCTGTAAGCTCACAACGACCCGCATACGATCACCTGCTATGATTTATACTCGAGTGCCGCCATTGTGCTGTCATAGCAGCTAGACAAAGTAAACTTATGAACTATCTAACCTCAACTGTCTTGTCATTTGAGATAAACAAATCACTGTGTCGATTCTTACAAGCACAGCCAATCGAAGATGACAGTGAAATCAACCACATATAATAAATGCCTCTGTTGTTACATTACTTCTTAAACTCTTCAACCCGCGTGTACGGATTGTCACCGATAAACATGTCTCTAATTTCTCTAGAGTTGGCACACTCTCTTTAAACAAACTTAATAGGATATTAATAATAATGATTACGGCGGCCAGTCCCATCGGAGACTAGCCATCTGTGCACGACGGGATTGTAGTACACGAGTGTGTTCGCCAACATTTCGCTTTTCTCATAATCTGATGGGCCGACACGACTGGAGAGAGATGAGACGCAGGACCAACGGCGTTAAGTGCTTTCCGAGGCACGGGGGTGATGCACCGCAGACGTTCTGACTCCGGCCTGCTACTGAGAATTTCTTTTTTTTATATATAGGATAAGGGTGACAAAGGGTGACACCTGATGGCAAGTGGTTGCTGTGGCCCATAGACATCTACATTTATAATCAATTAAAAATCAAAATGCACATTTTTGGTTGTCACACCTGCAGGGCTAGCATGGGAAGGAGACAATTCTATCCCCGGGAAAAGGAGAAAATGTTTATTTCCTCGTTTAGTTTTATCCACCCTTCGAACACGGGCATATCGCTGGATATAATATCCACAGTAGATAATATGGGAGATAGACTAAGATAGATTTTTTGTATGAGTATAAACTTCAACCCACGTCCAATGGACTAGGATAAAATTGTCCCTTTCAAATGTCAAAAAAGCATAATTTTTTATCTTTCATTTGGCTCCATGCTACGGACTGGGGATATATGGCTACTCATTATGTCAAACGGGGATATACATCTCCCCGTTGCCGTGATTTGGCATAAGGACAAGATAATTTTATTTCTTCTCAGTGGTTATAATCGGGGGATAAATTATTTGCCCCAGCCCATGCTAGCCGTGCTGAGGACTAAAATGGAATGCCTCGTTTCCAGTAAAAAGAGTCTCCGGTTCTCTACACTCACTATACGAAACACAGCAACGTTAAGCTGCTATTTTACGCTAGTATTCTGTGAGAGCGTGGTCCTTCCCCGGTCGAGCTGATGCATTCGTGCTACAACTATACCAGTAATATAGCTGCAGCGTGGCTCTAACACGTATATTTCTTGACAGATAAACCCAATAATTAATTAAAAACGAGAGTAATGGTTAAAACAGTAATTAAAAAACCAGATTGCTCTTAAAAATTTTACTAATAATTTAAAATTTAAAATTTTGTACAGCCGACTTTAATATAAATTATTAAGAATAACTCAAAAACTATTGGTCTGACCTTGATCAAATTATGGGACCACATGTGAAGTACCAGCTTTCAAATAAAAAAAAGAATCATCGAAATCGGTTCACCCAGTAAAAAATTATGAGGTAACACACATAAAAAAACATATAGTCGAATTGAGTGCCGTCTCCTTTTTGAAGTTGACAGAAAAGAGAAAAAATTTAAAGCCAATGTTACTTCCACAACAAAGACGAATCTAACGGTACCCCGAATGTTTAAATCCATCAAGCCGTTAGGCAATAGAGCGTGCCAAAGAAATAGACTTCTGTCAAAGAATATATACACTACGCGAACTTCTGTGGCAGTCGGTTAACAAATATCAATATCTGAAACATGTGAGTACTGACTGCATATCAAAACTGAGCATAGTAATATTGCCAGAAATATGTAGGTAATTAATTAATTACTCTCACTAACAAAATGTTATAATTAGTAATAGAAACTTTTATCTATACTCTGTACATATACATACATACAAACTACATACAAATAAATAAAATTGAAGTGTTTCTTTGTAATATCAAAGTAACAACTTTTTACTAAATGCATATGAAAGTATATACGGTACTAATAACATAAAAACTGTTTTTTTAATTTTTGTCTGTCTGTACGTCTGTCTGTTTGTTCTTATTGAAATAATACTTATTGAAAGTCATTCTTAGTTTAATTTACCCCTAGTTCGGAAAATACCTCTACCCCGGGAACAACCAGCTAGAAACCTAGCGAGACATTTTTATTGAAAAAAGAACAGTTTACAATCATATTATATTAATTATCTTACACAATTAACTACACAAAATAAAACTAGAAATATCTTGTTAGCGAAAACTTCATTCCCAAATGTTATCAACATCTATAAGTTCCTTAGTAGAATTTTTAAACTTGCCGGAGAACAAATTTTGTATATTTTCTGGGATTTTGTTGTAAAGCGTATATATCGCCCCTATAATGAATTACCGACTCTTTGGAGTCGAGTAACTGATACTCAGAAATTCTTTGTGGGAATATTATTTTCGTAACATTTCAAGCCAATGGTTAAGGTTTAGAAGTTGAATCGATCTGGTTTGTTATTAGACGTAGTGTTATCTAGTTTACGCCAGACGGTATTTACTCCGACCGGTGACGAGGAGCAGCGCCACAGGTGCGATACCTCTGAATCACCAAATCCAAAGCTGGAACTGAACTTCGAACGTTTGGCTGGTAGTTTGACGATCATAATACGAGACGTTTCTCCGCCACTCTTTTGCTCCCCGTTGCTTGTCTACGTATTTACGCCTGGCGTTAACAAAATGATGATAACGTCATCTATCAGAGGCCTTTCTGGCATAACCCACAGTCGTCTCTTGGGACATCCACTAAATGAAATGGGATGCTGAATTCTCTTATACCTCCACCATACGGCACAATGCAGTCTATGGACATCCGCAACGAACTTCAAACAATGAAGGCCACAAATGTGTCGCCACCTCTGAGCACTGAGATGGGAAATTTGTAATTTTACTGTCTCAATACTCTTCAGACCGAAATGGTAAGAAAGAAATAGATAAGAGGTTAGTACGTACAAAGGCAAACTACAAACACCATCTAGTACACTATACTAAAATACCAAAAAAAATTTAATCTTCGATGACCATTATCTTATAAAACGTGATTTAATAAAAACAGATATAAATTACACACCTTTTAATTCAACTGAATATGGTTTAATCTTAAAAGTTTACGTTATGTGTAAACGCATCAATTAAGCTTTTAAAATAACTGCGACATAACTGAGATGCCTCTAGAAATCGTAATGAAAGTTGTAGACCTTTTAAGCTTAATAAATTTTGACCAATTATGGTTAAAACCTTCCCGGAAATGAGTAGTTTAAACAAAGAACAAGAAAATCGTGGCATCAAAATCGGACCACTCATGAATAAAAGGATCACTGACAATTAAACACACAAAGAGATATAAAAACCCTTTTAAATTTTTCAAATAACTTACGTCTTTAACACTTATTAATTTCTGTAAACAGACTATAAAACCAATCTTTATAGGGAAGTGTCAACTTACTGCGAACAATAAATAAGTAGGCTGAATCCTGCTTAAATTTATATATTTTGTTCCCTCGTTAAATAAAAAAAAACACAGTGAGTACTTAAAAGCAAAATAATCAAGACATTATTCGTTATTGTCTCAGCGATGATAAATTCAATGACTGATTATATCACTTGCAGTAAATTGATGGATGAATAAGAATAACAATTAAAATGAATATATTATTAACCTACCCATATCTATTATCTATTTAACAGACATATCCTGTACTACCCTTAGTAAGTTGTTTCGACTATTTTTATCTAAGTCAAACCTTGAATTTTAAGGAACAAAAATAATAATAGATGAACAACAAATCTTAAATCATAAAGTTTCTAAATTTTATTTGAAATCATTTGTATTAATAACTAGCTGTTCCTCGCGACTTTGCCCGCGTGTTAATTGGGGTTTTAGTGTTTTTGCACGGAACCCTAATTCTTTTTCCAAAATAAAAGTAACAGCTAACAGCCAGTGAAAGTCCCGTCTAAATCGGTCCAGCCGTTTCCGAGATTAGCCGGAACAAACAGACAGAAAGACAGACAAAAATTTTAAAAATTGTGTTTTTGTTATAAGTATCGTATATACTTTCATATGCATTTAGTAAAAAGCCGTAATTTTAACATTACAAACAGACACTTCAATTTTATTTATTTGTATAGATTTGTATAGATTATTATTTACGCTTGATATTTACTGAATTTTTATATCTATTTATTCTGTTAAATTTTGATGAGAAAATGATGTTTTTTTTTATAGGATCGGGTGACAAACGAGCACACAGTCCACCTGATGGTAAGTGGTTACTGTGACCCATAGACTACATCTATCCTCAATAAAAACTCAAGATGCAGATGCGTTGTCACCCGTGAGGACTAAGATGGAATGCCTCTTTGCCAGTAAAAAGGGTCTCCGGTTCTCTACACTCACCATACGAAACACAGCAGCGTTAAGCTGCTATTTTACGCTGGTTTTCTGTGAGAGCGTGGTCCTTCCCCGTTCGAGCCGACCCATTCGTGCTACAACCATAATATAGCTGCAGCATGGCTCTACCACGTACCACTCACTTCACCGACCGCAAAGTTTTTAAATTGGTAAGTATTTCGTGTCAATAGGAAAAAAACTAGAGGTAGGATTTTTAAAGTAATTTGACTATGGGGGTCTGAGGTATCAGTTCATTTTGGAAAAGGGATCTCGTGCCCAAAATAGTTTGGGAATCCCTGCACTAGACCAACGAGGCAATCATCAGTTGTATCTTCTCTTCTTCTCTTCATCTTTAATTTTTGCACACTTTTAACTCTGTTTTTGTTTTTTCTAGTTTTATGAATATCCATAGTTTGGTATATTAATTCTCATCTAATTAGTATAAAATATAACGAATATTACAGGAAGAAACGTGATTCATATTTCATCCTGTAACATTAGTTACATTACTTAACTACTACTCTTTCTACTACGACTAGCTACTACTGCTTACATTTGCCTAACAAAATAACTTCCCTACTATGAAATCTGTAAAATATTTCATCTCATTCCAAAGTGGTGCCGCCTTGCTGGCAGAAAAAGTCGTCGATCACTCCCTGTGGTAAATGCGATAGAAAGTGCATTGTTTTTCTTTTAAACGACTGTATTGTTGTTTTTTGTATGTATGTTACGCGATATCTTCGTCGCTTGTTAACCGATTTTAATGATTATTTTTTAATAAATAAGTTCCCTGAAGTAATTATAATTTGGAGAAATAATTCTACCCCTAAGTGTGGAAAATAGAAGTTGAAGTTTTTAATATAGCTGTTTAGTCGACATTCTAGTAGTTAGCTTGAGCTATATTCTTTAGTGCACTCCACTCAAAAGGTTAAAAAAAACAGAGACAGCCATAAGGACTGCCGACGAAGTGAAAACTCCATGATATATGCGTATACATGAACACAAGCTGCTATACCACATGAGTAAAGAAACCGTAGCGTACAGAGGCAAAGCTTCATACAACCGTGCTATGATAATTACACTACTACAAGCTTGAGGCGTGTGTGTGCGTGAGCACTGGCGGATCGTCACGTACAGAGAGAAACTGCTTTAAACCGGCTCGGCAAGTGCTCAAACTCAAGGTTTTAAACGAAATAAGAAAAATATTTAAATTATTTTTTTTAAATTATTCCTGTCACGTGAAATATAAAAAAGTGTTATTATGGTTTACTGTACTGTTTGTATGAACAATAATAGAGCAATTAATATATATATATTAATTTCTCTCATATATTTAATTATCCCAAAGACTCCACTAGGTAAGTAGTAACTTGACTACAATATATTATTTTTAATGTGGTAGATAAATAACTCGTCTATAAATGACCTAACTACCTATAAGTCATTGAATAGTTATTTTTATAATATTTGTAATTGAATAATATCGTTTATAAATTAAATACGTAGATTCATGTCTTTTTTTATTATTTCAGATGGCAAGAGTGGTTAAAAGCTTAAAAGCTGTCGGACGAGGTCTCCTTTCAAAACTTTTTTACTGTAGAAAAGGCAACAATGTAGACTCTGTGAGGATCACTTCGAAAAATCCTGTATTAAGTTTTCTAAAAAAAAGACCTATAAAATATTTATTTGGAAATGCTTTTCCAACACACAACTTGCAGACAAATGATGGTGCTTGTTTGAGTTTCAGTCAATGTGACAATGTATCTGAAATGAATGTATGAATTGATTGAGCAAAAATTCTGCGAATATTTTGATTTTGAAAGAATCATTGTAAATATTGATAATGAAATTTAAGACGTATGCAAGATTGTATTGCATGCCTCACAACGTGAGGGAGTGCTCTAATCTCGATATGTGGCCATACCTCAATTCCGCTACATAAAATCGTTCTTATACTTTTAGCTAGACATCAAATCCATATTATTATTAACGTTACAATAACTACAAACATTTAGCTATAGGATTAGTTTATTTTCTAATTAATTTGATTGAGCACTCATATCGCGGGATGGTCGGCGGTGTGCTCCCCCCGTCATCCAGAGTCGAGTTGGACGCAAAGAGAGAGCTCAACAGATCGGCTTTCTCCTTTGCGGCATGGGCCAGTGAGTCGTCCTCTCTGTGCACAGATGGAAGAGATGGCTGACAGAAGTTCCCTTGGACAGTCTTGGCGAGAGACCAGAATGCACGGGTTCCCGAAGGAAGGCGAACTAGCTTCTCGCCAATTCTGCCGATGTGCTCAGACCTTGCCTTGGCAATGACGCATTTGAAGGACCTGAAGACGGAATTATACTTCTTTTTAAGTGCGCTGGTGTTTACATCCCGAGACGTGGATGCATCAGCCCAGGCCTGGTAGCACTCCTGCTTATAGCGTGATGCTATTTTACAGGAGTGACCAAACCATGGCTGGGATCTGCCTCCGATGGGCACCACAGAGGATGGAACAAAAAGTTCCATACCCTGAAGTACCACATCAGCAACAGAATCGGCAACAACGCAAGGATCCAGCGAGAAGCAAACCCGCCCCCAAGGGTAGGATGCAAAAAAAGACCGCATCCCGTCCCAATCAGCTGACCTATAGTGCCAAACACGGCGGCAAGCTGCAGATCGCACCTGCGATTGGAGCGTGAGTGACATCGTACTCCGGATCAGACAATGGTCCGAAGAGCTCAGAGGGGCATCGACAGAGACCTGATATCCGTCCTGATGAGAGGTCAGCAGAAGTTCCAACAGGGAAGGTACATGGTCTTCCACATCTGGGATCCGCGTAGGCAAAGTAACCAGTTGTTATAGACCATATGCCAAAGCAAAGTCATAGACAGATCTACCCACATGATCGGTCAAACGAGAACCAAGCCATTCAGCGTGATGGGCGTTAAAATCACCGAGTATCACGATCTCTGCGAATGGGACCTATTGTAGCACAGAGTCTGCAGCCATTTGGACGTGGTCGATGAGTCGGTCTGTGTCGGCATTACCGCTATGGGTCCTATAGAGGCACCCGTAGACGCGGGGATGGTCGTCGCTGTCTACGCCCAGCCATAGGATGGACAGGTCCGTACCTTCAAGACTGCCGAGGCGTCGAAAACAGATGTCCTCTCTGACGTATACGCAAACTCCAGCCCGGGGCGCAAAGGAGTGTTCCAATTTGTACCCCGGGTAGGAGAGATATGAAGTATCAGCCGGAGAGGACACTTGAGTCTCGGTTAAAAAGAGCAAGGCCGGCTTCGCCGTCTCTAGATGGTAATGGACAGCGTTAAGGTTGGAATGAAGTCCCCTGATGTTGCAAAAATTCACGGATAGCGTGACAGGGGTCGCCTTGGTTGTATTGCTCCGCTTGCCACGAGCAGCATTAGTCGCGAGCGGAATTCCCCCCCCCCCCGAATACGCGGGGCAGCCTGAGCACCCACGCTCAGGAGTGAAGTAGTTTGGTCGCAGAGGTAAACCTCTACTTCACGCTGGTATTCTGTGAGGTCGTGGTACCACCCCGGTTCGAGCTGACCCATCCGTGCGACAGCAAAAGCTACCGCTTGGCTCTACCACTGTTGTTGTCAATAAAAAATACAAAAAGTATTCGCAATAAAAAATATGAGTCTTAATATTATTTTTTTACACTTTATATATCATAAAATGTTACGTACTTCAAAAAATTACTAAGACATGAGATATTAAAATATTTTAAAAAAACATGCCCATTTAAGCAATTATCCAAAAAGGTAATAATATCCCGGTGAAGTCAATGAATAAAAATAATAAAAGGGTTTTTTACTTAACGCTAGGAACAAACTTGCACACTTTTAGTCGCTTGGCGTCTGATTGGTAGCGACTCAATTTAAAATGTTAGTTAGTTTCATAGATTACTGTACATATACTAGAGATAGAGAGTTAGTATCGACTATCGCTGCGCAAGCACGTGTTTAAACTTCCTTCTAATAAACTCTCATCGCGTTAATTCATTTGTTATTGTTTTCAGTCGTTATCGTTATTGTTATTATTGCTGTTACCGTTATCTGTTACTGACTGCTCATTGTTACTATTTTTGTGCGTCGAAGTTAAAATGGCGTCATATTCTAATAAAGAATATGCCGATGTCATGTACAGACAAAACCCAAAAAAAAACTTAAAGAAACAGCGTCACAGCGCAGATTTTCTTTGAATGTGTGGATAGGTATTGTAAATGACAAACTTATTGGGCCTTATTTTATGGCAAAAAATTTAAACGAGGAAATTTACGAAAAATTTTTGCAAAATGATTTGGAAAACTTATTAGTAGGTGTTCCACAAGAAATTAAAAGTAATTTGATTTATCAGCATGACGGCAGTCCAGCTCACTTCCGGTTATCTGTACGAGAGTGGCTAAATAGCTAATACCCAAACAGGTGGATTGGTGGAGTCCTGATCTGACGCCACTAGATTTCTACGTTTGGGATACATGAAGGACTAAGTTAGTTAGTAGTAGTACTTCGAAGACGTATCTTAAGTGCGGCAGAGCAGATTAGGGCTACAATATCTTCAAAACTAACGAAAGCCGAAGTTAGGAAAAGAATCAAAACGTGTATCCGCAACCAAGGGGCTCATATTGAGCAAGGTGTTTTATCTTTAAAAACTTAGTAAAAAAAAAATTGTTTAAATTTAGAAATGACCCACATTTAATTGACTGTACGTGAATAAATGTCTTCACCGGGATATTATTACCTTTTTGGATAGCTGATCAAATGGACATGTTTTATTTTAATTATGTCTCATGTTATAGTAATTTTTTGAAGTACGTAACATTTTATGATACATAAAGTTTAAAAAAAATGAAATATAATTTATTAAGACCATAATTTTTTATTGTGAATACTTTTTTACTTTTTATGATTGTATTCGCTAGGTTGCGGCTTCAAGAAAATAAATAAACTTAAAAGAAATCTTACAAAAAAGGTTTTATTTTTATTTAGAATTTAATACGAAATTCTGGGTGATTATTGAAAAATCTTTAAAATCCGTATATCTCAAAAGTTGTTCATTTTCGGCCATACAGATGGGGGGCCAAATTTGTAGTATATTGACTCCCTATCACGCCCTGCAAGGAAGTTGTCGAGTTCCCAGTAACCCTGTGTAGAGGTCAATGACCTATATACTTTTTGCTTTTGCTTTTATTTTAAGTAACAATAAATATTTGCAGTATAAGGTACTTGAGGGTAATATGATCACCGTAAGACGCCCATTACACGGTACGTTTTGCTGTCAGTTTTACAACAATCACGGTTGTGATTGACGAATAACCTACCGTGTAATGCGGTGATTGACGGTTGCATGACATGATTGACAAATATCTGGATATTTTGATTTTTACGTCAATCAACTATCAGCCACGAATTTTGATTGAACGTGTAATAGCATTTCGTCAATCACGCGTCAGTCAACGCTTAGACAGCAATGGCGCCTCCATTAGCAGAATTAGCAGACGCAGAATATATTGAAGGGCTTCCACGGGCTCGCGCAGCCCGTCGCCACTCCCGCCAAACGTGCTTCAGCCAGAAATTTCATGGTGGCATTACACCGGAGGCGTGGAGCAGAAGTGCGGTGGTCTTGTTCTTCAAGAAAGGTGACAACGCTCTCTTGAAGAACTACAGACCGATTTCCCTTCTGAGCCGCGTCTACGTGCTGTTTTCGAGAGTCATTACGAATCGTCTCGCGCGCAGACTTGACGACTTCCAGCCTCCCGAACAAGCCGGTTTCCGAAAGGGCTTTAGCACCATAGACCACATACATACCCTTCGGCAAGTTGTACAGAAGTCCGAAGAGTACAATTTGCCACTATGTCTGGCGTATGTGGACTATGAGAAAGCCTTTGATTCCGTCGAAATTTGGGCGGTGCTGCAGTCCCTTCAGCGGTGCCAAGTTGACTGTCGGTATATCGAAGTGTTGAAGTGCTTGTACAGTAGGGCTACGATGGCTATCCGAGTACAGAACCAGAGTACGAAACCTATCCAATTGCAGAGAGGTGTAAGACAGGGTGACGTCATATCCCCGAAACTCTTCACCGCTGCATTGGAAGACGTTTTCAAGCTTCTGGACTGGAAAGGATACGGTATCAACATCAATGGCGAGTACATCACTCACCTTCGATTTGCCGACGATATAGTCCTTATGGCAGAATCGCTGGAGGACCTAAGCACTATGCTCAATGACCTCAATAGTGTTTCCCAACGGATAGGTCTTAAGATGAACATGGACAAAACTAAGATCATGTTTAATGTCCATGTCACACCTATGCCGGTAGTTGTTGGGAACACTAAGCTCGAAGTTGTTGACGAGTATGTTTACCTGGGACAAATAGTCCGACTGGGTAAGTCCAACTTCGACCGAGAGGTCAATCGACGGATTCAACTCGGCTGGGCAGCGTTCGGGAAGCTACGACACATCTTCTTGTCAGACATACCTCAAAACCTTAAAACGAAATTGTACAACCAGTGCGTGTTGCCAGTGATGACTTACGGAACTGAGACGTGGTCCTTCACTGCTGGCCGTATGAGGAAGCTCAAGGTCGCTCAGCGAGCTATGGAGAGGGCTATGCTCGGAGTTTCTCTGCGTGATAAACTTAGGAATGAGGATATCCGCAGTAGAACCAGAGTGACTGACATAGCCCAACGGATTAGTAAGCTGAAGTGGCAGTGGGCCGGCCATATAGCTCGAAGAACCGACAACCGATGGGGAAGAAAGGTTCTCGAGTGGCAGCCTCGTACCGGTAGGCGAAGTGTAGGGCGTCCCCCCACGAGATGGAGTGACGACCTGGTAAGACATGCAGGAAGTCGATGGATGCAGGTGGCTCAGGACCGTGTTTTGTGGCATTCTTTGGGGGAGGCCTATGTTCAGCAGTGGACTTGTGAAGGGCTGTAATGATGATGAAATGATTTTTCGTCCATAAATGCGTTTCAAATAAAGCAGCGTATCGATTATGCACTCCAAGAGGTCGAACATTGTCGCGCGTTAAATTAAAATGGGTAAAATGATATTAAATATTATCAAGTAATAATATCAAGATATAAAATTATAATTAAATGGTGAATCGAAAATGAACTTTGTTTATAAGTAGGTCCTTTCCCTCCGAAAATTTGGGTTTGACTGACATCAGTCAGCATGAGCGTGTAATGTCGAAATTATTCTATCATTCAAACGTCAATCATGATTGATCGAACTCACTGACGCTTGCCTAGGCGTGTAATGGGCCTCTAAGCTTTGCCGCCCTATAAAACCGAAGAGCTATCGTATCACGAAGCCATCTATGCAAAAAAGGCTGTAGTTTTTGAGTTAGTAAGAAAGTGACCATATTAACCGGATGACCATATTACCCTCAAGTACATCACACACACTCACTAAACAAATACTTATGCAGAAATAACGGTGGTTACTAATAAATCAACTCACTACATAATACCCAAAAACAAAGTCGAGTAAAGGCCTATTTAAAATACTATGAATTGCGTCGGTATACGAGCTTAGTATCGGTATATACATAATTATAGAAGACGGTTAGAGAAGATTTCGTCGTTTATTCATGTTCCCCCGCGGTCACACTACTGTTGGATCTCCACTCACCTCCAGTGAGTCGAGTTGTAGCACAAATGGGTCAACTCAACCAGGAAAGGTTTTGTGTGTTTTGTGGTGACTATTGAGAACCGGAGACCCTTTTTACTGGAAACGAGACTCGATTTTAGTCCTCAGACAACACATCTGAATTTTGATTTTTAATTGAGGATAGATGTAGATATCTATGAGTCACAGTATCCGCTTACCATCAGATAGACGTGTGCTCGATTGTCACCCTTATTCTGTAAAATATAAGAATGCTCATTTTAAAGTATAGATAGTATATTGCTATCCATGAGCATAAAAATTATAAATGTATTAAATATTTATTGAATTAATATAATCATTATGTTAACTCAATATATATTTAAAACTAGATGAATCACATGGTAAAAAATCATTGATAATAATAAAAGGAGATTATTACCTTTTTAATTGCCATCTTATATTTCGATGCGTCCATTCATAAATAAATAACACATTAATTTAGACTTTAATGTTATACTTACTTTGATAAATGACTGGTGATATTGATTTCGCAAACTTGTCTGTTCGTAGAATTTCCCCTTCTCTCACTATTTCCGCTTTTGGGCTATAAGAAGATATATAAGGTAGGTAGAGTTAGTTTAATTTAAAACTGCACTATCACACGAGTTTTCGGTTGCTTTTGTCACATTTACCATATTAAGTATCACAAAATCTAAATTTGCGCGCCCTTTCTATTATGTTTAAGTAGATTTTAACGCTTTTACTATGTTTGCATTGATAAAATGAAAAAAATGTTTTTTCGATAAATTAATTTAAAACCAGTGGTAAAATTAAAAATTTTGTACTACTGACTTCAATATAAATACAGATACAATACAAATTCAATACAAATGAGAACATCATCAATGTAGTCCAAGTCAATTAAATACGCATTATAAACGATAACTCAATAACTACTGGTCAGATCTTGATCAAATTTATATGGAACCACATGAAAAGCATCAGCTTAGTGCTATGCACTGGCATCCTCTTATTTCTGAACTTTTAGTCCATCACGCTATTGCAGTATTAAATATTTCTGTTATGTACCCTTAGATAACTATTCCTTCACTGTCGAGCAGGTGGTAATTGCCACTTGCTCTACATTTAATAAAAGCTCTTTTAAACTACGCAACGGATTTTGATGAAATTTTTTGTGTCTGTTTGAATGAGTCTAGATTCACATTTGGACTCGTTAGGTGATGCTGTTAAAGAGATCTCGAAATCGTCCGTGCGAAGCCGTGGCTAGTCTGTACTAAAAACTGCAATTAACAAATTGTTAATAAAATGGTAATGACTAATCATCCCTGAAGACTAATGCCTCGTAACCAGTAAAAAGGGGTTCCGGTTTTTTGTCAAAAACTAAGCGCTGTTATTTTACGCTAGTAATCTGTGAGAGCCTGATCATGCCCTAGCCGACCTGACCAGTACGTGCTGCCGCTACAATCTCTGCAGTGTGCCTCTACCATTTAATGAATTAAAACTTAATTCACAAGCGAGTGCAAAACGTATCGATAAATTAATCAAACCTTAAATAAACGAACGACTCAAATTTCATCACGGGTAGCACCAACCGCAGAAATGACGTTTACATAAAGAGAAATGCAAATTATTTTTAATTGCCTTCCGGTAGAAAGTGGGTGAACCTGAACACGAAACGGGCTGAACGATCCGTTTTGATTCTCGTTGAAGTAAGGACAAAAGCTTGACATCGAATTTGCATTTAGCCGATTTATATCATTGAGGTCGAACACTCAATGTTACACCCATTATTACAAACAACGAACGATTCAAAAGAATTTAAATGGGTTTCGCGCATACAAATCAACATTCAAATACGTAAGATAGAAGTAGAATTATAGTAGTATAATAATTATGTCCTCCAAACAGAATTTCGGTCCGCCGGTCACGGACGCCAGCGCAGGACAGGATTATAGTGCTCAAGTGTATGCGCAAGCACAGCACAGAGTGCACTCTCTATTCCCTCACTCTCAAGTAGTAGTATTAATAGACAATAGGTTCTCACAGTATCACTATCACTACAGCTCATCACAAGTCCATAGCGAGCCACCTGCATTCATGGACTACCTGCGCGTCTCATCACGTCGTCACTCCATCTAGTGTAGAGTCGCCCAACACTGCGCTTGACAGTACACTCGAGAAACTTTCTTCCTCATTAGTTGTCAGTTCTTCGAGCTATGTAGCCGGCCTATTGCCACTTCACCTTACTCATCCGCTAGGCTATGTTACTCTAGTTCCCTTTTTATAGTAATAGGGTAACAAACGGCCACACAGTCCACCTGATGATAAGTGGTGTGATTCATAGACATCTACATCTATCCTCAATTAAGAATCACAATGCAGATGCGTTGTCACCCCTGAGGACTAAGATCGAATGCATCTTTTCCAGCAAAAAGAGTTCACCGGTTCTCTACACTCACCATACGAAACGTAGCAGCATTAAACTCCAATTTTACGCTGGTATTCTGTAAGAGCTAATATAGCTACATCAAGGCTTTATCTCGTAAAAACAGATCGTTGCTATGTAAAAAAAATCTTCAATGGATATCATCATCATTACAGCCCTTCACAAGTCCACTGCTGAACATAAGCTACCCCCAAGGAAGGCCACAAAGTATGGTCCTGAGATACCTGCATCCATCGACTTACTGCATGTGTTACCAGTTCGTCACTCTAGTGGGGGGACGGCCTACACTTCACTTGCCGGTACGAGTCTGCCACTTGAGAGCCATTTTCCCCATCGGTTGTCGGTTCTTCGAGCTATATGCCGGCCCATTGCCACTTCAGCTTACTGATCCGTTGGACTATGTCGGTCACTCTGGTTCTACTGCGGATACACTCATTTCTAAGTTTCACGCAGAGAAACACCGAGCATAGCTCTCTCTATCTATGGATATCCTCGTTACGAATTTTGTCCCGCAGAATTTCACACGCTGAGTGACTTTGAACTTCCTCATACAGCCGGCAAGTCAGAACCACACTTCAGTTGCGTAAGTCATCACTGGCAATACGCACTAGTTGTACACGTTCGGATGTTCATCTTAAGATTCTGAGGAATATCAGACAAGATTTGTCGCAGTTTCTAGAACGTAGCCCAGCCGAGTTGGATTCGTCGGTTGATCTCTTGTTCGAAGTTGGATTTCCCAATCGTACATTCTGGTAAGTAACAATTTCGACCGCCGTATATGTATAATATGGACGTTATACATGATTTTTGTCTTGTCAATGTTCATCTTAAGGCCAACGCGCTAGAAGACACTACTGAAGTCGTTGAGCATAGCTAAGCTTTTCCTGCAGTTCTGACATAAATATTATATTGTCTGTGAATCAAAGGTGAGTGATGTATTCGCCAATTTTGTTAATAATACAAATATTAATCCTTTCCAGTCTTGTAACTTAAAAACGTCTTCCAATGCAGCGGTGAAGTTTCGGGGATATAATGTCAACTGTATTCCACCACTCTGCAATGAGGGCTAATAGTTTTCCGCTCAGCAGATGTCGCTAGTTGACACTGAGGTCAAGTTTATTGTTACACAACGTCATTTAATTGAGAAGTTAGTTTTAAATAAAAGTTTATCGGTTTCTTGAGTATTATATTAATACACAAAACAATTCCTCAGTGGTTTGCTCTTTAATATTTTTGCATTTTTTTAACATTTTTCAAAATTTTTCTACTTTTATGAATATCTGTGGTGTGGTTTATTTTTTTTTAATATAATTAATATAAATTATAAGTAATAAAATGGAAAGACACATTAACCTTTTCATTTTTCGAACAAATTAACTTGCATACTATGAAATCCGTCAAATATTACACCTCAATTTTAAGTATCGCCGCCCTGGTGGTAAAAAAATTCGTGGACGCCCATCATTGTATTAGTTTCGTACTCTCGTCCTGTACTCGGATAGATATCGTTTCCTTAATTTACAAGAATTTGGTACACCTGAAGGGATCGTAGCATCGCCCGATTTTCGACTGAATCGTAGTCCACATTCGCCGAATTTGGGGAAAAACACATTTTATAACTATGCAATATTTAAATAGGAACATTCTTGGGGACAACCTGTTTACACAGGACCTACTGGTCTACCTACACCGAACAAATTTCATACGGGTTCCATTTTATTGAATTCGAAAAGGAACTCATATAATAAATAAACTGCCCATTATCAGTACCCAACATTTATTGGTTACAAATACATAAATATTCTCGTCCTCATTGCTCAATCGTAGGCGGTTAGTGTGCATCGTATCATTTGTTTTACTTACGGTAACCTTTAATGCCCATACGTTATACTCATCCTCTTACGTCAGATTCGTTATCCGCTGTAATTGTGATCCTTTCCGGTATTTTGGATAACATCGAAGCCGGGTGGCGTATAGTTGCTCAGGTTTTTTTTTTACATCAATGGTTGCCATACTTAGGTCACCATTGATTTTAAAAAGCCTTATTATATTAATGACATCCAGTTTGACAGTTGACTTTTGGTAAACAAATCCTTTTCAGGTGCTTAATTAGGCCGACTACAAAATGTATTTAATATTATGCGACATATTTGATAATATTTATTTATAAATATAATTATAAATTGTACATAAAACATACAACTGTTTTAAAATATTTAGGTACACAAAAAGATTTGTTATGAACTTGGCCGTTTTTAGAAAGCAGTGATATCATCATAATAAAACTAATATACTCTAAGAATGGCGAACGTTTGATTTCACTTATAATTCATAGCGTTTCAACATCGTAATAGGAATTCGGTTTCACAGTTATATTGCGAAATAGATACCATAACTTAAATTCAAAATAACACTGTCGGCAACGTTTGTATAAAAGCATCCTAAGAAAGTTATTTATAGGAATAAATATTTTTCCTAAAACTAAAAATATTAACACGTGGTACGTGCTTTACTATCTACCATCGCTGTAATCACTATAGTATAGCTACCATCTTGCATCTATATTACATTTCTAACATGACGGGTCGGCTTCACCGGAGAAGGAACACGCTCTCACAGAATACCAGCGTAAAATAGCAGCTCAATGTTGCTATTTTGTATGGTGAGTATGAAGAACCGGATACCCTTTTAGTAGAAACGATGCAATCCATCTTAGTCCTCAGGTGTGACAACGCACTCTTAATTTTGATTCTCTATTGAGGATTGATGTAGATGTCTATGGGCCACAGCATAGTTATAGTAGTCACTTACCATCAGGTGAGCCGCATGCTCGTTTGGCCCTTCTCCTATAATAATAATAATAATAATCCACTTATCATCAGGTGAACTAATATAAAAGGAAGTCGCTTCTCGCCGTCTGTACGCTTAGATCTTTTAAACTACGCAATTTTTTGATGGGGTTTTCATCAATAGGCAGAATGATTCAAGAGGAAGGTTTACATGCATTTTGGTATATAAAATTCTTCTAACTGTGTGAATGTGACTGAACTTCTTCTAAATGGCTGGACCGATTTTGATGAAATTTTGTGTGTGATTAAGTAGATTCGAGACTGGCTTAGATTTACAATTGGACCCGGTAGATAGCGCTGTTGTCTGTATAATTATATTTTTTCAATATAAAACTGCTTGACTGGTTATCATCTCTTGACGTATATCATTTTTAAAGATAATAGCTTTCTAAATTATTTGAAAGAAATCTATCGTCTATCTGTATGGGTGAAATCAAATAGGGAAACATCACTAACCAAATTTCTAAAGCGAGCCCTTGAGGCAAAGGTCTGATAGCCTACACCCTGCACTTATGTGACATTATATTTTCTACATGTCATCTTTCGAATCCATGATGTAATTTTTTATTACATGTTGCTATATAGAGTGGATGCATAGAATGCTAAGCGCGGGTTTTTCTGTGTGATAGGATAAACCAAAGGCAAAAAGACGGTTGCCATGTTCTTCCTGTCATAGCCCAACGTGATCTGATAGTCTCTCAAACACAAAACCTCGTACCAGTGTAGTGCAACCCTACACTTGATGCAATACTGACCAGATAGCATATTATACCAAATGCAATGGCTATTACGGTGATTTATGGAAAGGGCCTACGTTCAGGGGTGGACTTGTGACGGTCATAATTTTAACGATCTAGATTTAGTTATAAATATAACACTCGGAATTAAATATTGTTCATGGCTCCATTCTGTTCCCATGAATTACAGACGGATTATAAAGAAAAATCAATAAAATTTTAAGTTTTACTTATACCGTAAGAAACTGCACATGATTCAACCTAACATTTGCTGTGCCCACCAGCGAATTGGTTACTATGTATTACTGTATTCAATACCCGATAAAAACGAAAGAATCTGACAACTGTCTCTATTACTAGTGTAGTAAAAGAGTCAGTTCTGAAACAGAACTCCGCCCCGATACGCCACGGCTTCACACGGATGATTTATGGAGCTCGACAACAGTGCCACACACTGGGTCATATTGTGATGATTCCAAGCCGTCCAGGGACCCACACAAAAAAAAATTTAAATCGGTCCACCCGTTTAGGAGTTCAGTTCAAATTGCCTTATATTATGTACTCACTAACGTGACGCGCGGTGTTGCACTGCCCGTGTGACGATAAACTAAATGTGTTATTTAAAACGTTGTTCCGTGTGGTGAGTTAGGTAGGTAAAATATTTAAATCTTTCGCGGACCATCTTTAAGCTCTTGCGGACCACTGGTTAGGAATCACTGGTATTATAGCTGAAGGTACTATTGTTTCAAATATGAATTATTTTGGTATCTTGTCGTTCTTTGCTTGCAGAACGGGTAAATATTCATACGGTTTATCTAAAAACCCAGCATGAGGGACCCTGTTGTTATTCCACCTTTTTAGTCTATTAGTTGACAGCATTTCTTCTTGTGGCGGCCATCATGCTCTGGAATCATTTGTTTTTTGTGGTGATTAGGCTGATTTCCTTCCACCAGACTAGTGCACCGTATAAGGTCATAAGCCTGCTTACCGTTCTGTACAGCCATAGGACTTTTCGAAGACACACCCGCAGCGTCTAACAATTATCCTCTGGCATTGTCAGACGTGATACTTGCCTTGTTAATTCTAAGATCTATGTAACTAGCCTAATTTAAATTACTGTTCAAAAAACTGCCTACGTATTTTACCTCCAGTGCTACCTAAAACCTGAGACCCAACCCACACCAAGCCCTCTGGTGGCGATGATAGATGCCAGGTGGTCTTGCAGTCCCTAGAGCTCGGCTCTGTCGCATCCAGCGCCAGCTACAGACGCGCCCTGACGCTGTGCTGAGACAGAACTCTTTTGTTACTGTAGGCTACTTCAATTTAATTTACCACCTTAAGTGGTGCCGATTCTGTGGATTTTCCCAGGCTAAAGGTGTGCTGCTGCATGATATTCGGCAGTTGTTTTGAAAAGCCCAAGCAAAGAGACACCCATAAAACAATAATATATTATAATGTAATATAATATTTTAGCACAAGATTTATAATAGAAAAAGGGTAGAGAATATAACATAAAGTACAATAAAAATGCTATATACAAATGCTTCATATTTTTTTTATTAATATGAACATTTAAAGAAATAGATAGTTTTCTATTTCTTTGAACTTGAAATATTAAATAGTCACCATTTACTAAATAGTCATTATGATATAGGATTGAAATAATTTAATTACTTATGTTAAATAAACATGCACTTCATTTTTAATGAAAATGACGTTTAATAATACAGGATTCACATTCAAGTCCTTACTCACTACAAGAGTTCACATTAGTACCTACTTTATAGTGTAATGTACAATTAAATAATGAAACGAACATATATTCAACCTTTAATAATACAGGATTCACATTAAAGTCCTTACTCACTACATGAGATCACATTAGTACCTACTTTATAGTGTAATGTACTATTAAATAACGAAACGAGCACATAATCTTGTATATTTGAACATTTAACACCAATATATAAGCGGAACATAAAATCTACATACTTCAAATGAACTGTAATAATTATACAATGCCTTATAATTCAAGCTTGTAGCTTCTTCGAGCAGTTCTACTACTTAAGTTGTGCAAGTTTTCAGTACAACAATAATTTTATTTTAATATATCATAAAAAGAAACGAGATTCAATATTGCACTGCAATTTTGTAACTGCGCTGTTGGTATTTTAAAGGAGGTGGGTACATAATTAAAAAAACAATAAAAAAACTATAGCCTGTGTTCGAATTTTGAGTGATGTTTAACTAATTATAAACTTTAATATCTGTAGCACAAGCACACAAACTATATACCCAAGCTACAATAATTCTAACATCACATTAGCAAATTTATTTTTACATTAATAGTTTTTAACTCCATAATTTATTACATCAATATGATCTAATTAATTAGGTATTAGGTTTAATACAAAAATTCCACATATCTGGTTTAATTGTCCATGATTTAAAAAAGGAATCTCGCACTCTGTACCAATTCTCATAATATCTTTGAGATTTCTTTTTCATTTCATTATATGGTATGGTTGTAACATCATCCTCGCCTACCAGCCTTTCTTTTAAATTCTGATCTTTTTGTAATAACTCTACAAATCTTCTGTACATGTTATATTTTGATATGCATAATGAGTTTTTTATATGTGCTCTCCTCTTTGTTACTCCTAATCTTTTACCATGAACTCCAACCTCTATAATTCTGAAAGAAAATAAAACAATTATAACATTTTTTATATAACCTCGTCTAAGACACTATACACCTATTAATTGATTCATAACTACTCAAGTCATTAGTCCTTAGTAGTAATAATGAACAAATATTTGTCTATGGCTTTTAAATAATTTTTCAGTTCTGTTCAACAAATTGACGGCTCAGTAATGCATTCAGTAGCGATGCTCCAAGCCCCAGTATGTATCTGCTATGGAACAAGTTGTACAGCCTACAGTGCCCTTGTGTAATTTATATATGTATAAACTACCCCCACATTACAGAAGAGATTATATAAAACCCAAGGGAGAAATAATATGAGAAATAATATTTTGTATTAAAACAAATATGTTTTATTCAAAATAATCTTAAATTCAAACATAATTTTATTTTAATTTAATTTATTTAGAAAACCAACAGCATATATAGTAAATATTAACATTAATGTAACAAACTAAAAGTATGGCCAATAACAGGTTTCCCTTATATTGCTTGTTGGTAGGTGTATTGTTGTTGGAAGAAAAGGAAAGAAGAACAATCTAATAGATAAATTATAAGCAAAATTATAAGCAATTCAATGTAATGAAGGTGGTCATAAGTTTACAGATCAGGAGGGAGAGTCAGCTAGAATTATATTTTACATTACCTATATATATATATATATATATATTACACATACATACTTATGTACATACACACACACACACACACATATATAAAATGTATAAACATATAAACATAATACAAATAAGTAATTATAATATATTATATTACATAAAATAAGTACTTATATTTATATTAGTAGCCTCAACAAATACATATAGAATAAATAAAAGAGGGAATATATGATTGTATGTGATTTTAACTTCAACTGCTCTATTTCTTAATAGTTTTCTTGATGTAATCTTTAAACATAAGTTTAGATTTTGCAAAGAGGTCATGTGTCCAAATTGTTCATTATATGCACGAGCGAGCCACGAAAGAACAGTGTTTCGACAGTAGTTTGAATGATGCCAGGGAGTCTGTAACAATGTAGTATTGTGGGTGCGGAATTTTGGAGTACAAAAGGTGATTCTTAAGACAAGATATGGACAGTCAATATTACTGTTTATTATATCATATAACAAAGCCATGTCAAGCAAAACACGCCTGTGTTCCAAAGATAAGAGATTGTGCTCAGTGCAACTCTCTGTGGAAGTATTGATTTTATTCCTTCAGCAAAAGTTAAGGTGATTATCAAATTTTTTTTGAATACGCTCAAGGCGGCTTTTGTAGCCATTGTACTGTGGAGACCATATCGACTTAGCATATTCCAAAACACTTCTGACACATGCAAAATAAACCATTATAATTAAATTAATTTTAATTAATTAAAGTTAATAATAGTTGCTAGTTAATACATTTGCTCAGGGACTAAGCTCCCTGTGTAAATATCACAGTACTCGAGCAACTCGGGTTCGATCCCCACTGGCACCAATGAAATTGTTAATTGCAATTTTGTGCTGATTTACCACATGCTCAGCGGTGAAGGAACATTGTGAGCAAATCTGCATGTCTGAGAAATGAGAAAAAAAAAATATATATATAAAATATTTGAAGACATGTGAAGTTCGACATGTATTGGGGCAGAGTGGTGGACATTTCCTTGCCCTAAAACTCTCTCAGAAATGAGAGAAGGCCTGTGCCCAGCAGTAGGACGTATATATGCTGAAACTTTAACTTTAATATTGTTAGTTTTTATCCAAACCAGATATAAGAAGCAATTTCAATGATATAGAAAATTTAACACAACAATTTTCAATCTACCAAAGTGAATATATTCTGCCTACACTGGTATATTCTGCCTACACTGGGAGCTATGGGAGGCATGTCCAGCAATTGGGCTGACAAAGAACAAGTATACATACCCACAATTGACAATTACAATACTTCCAGGAGCAGGTTTTGATCTCCTCTCACTTTTCATTAGATGGAAAATTGCTGTACTATTATATATAAATGGTTTAAATGGAATGGTAAAATCTTCATTATCCTCCAGATTTCTTTTTAATAGTGCTCTTGTCAATGATTCCTGTGAATAAGGAGCACCAGAACCAAATATGAAATGTTTTATATAAATTGGTTCCATCAATAACATATCCAAAAGGGCTCCTTGAATTCCTACATGAATCCATCTGGCCATTTTATCACTGCATGAAACTGAAAGGGTCCTATCTCCTCTACCAGGCTTAGTTCGCACTCTACCTAATAAGTGGTAATTTGCGCCAGGCTCTTTAGGGTCTTGCTCATTTTGAGGTAAACATTTTGCACCAGTCCTATGAATGTCTTGAGTCTCCAATTTTATTTTTTTACTTTCAACATCACAATTGTTACCTTCGGCTTCACGTTTAAGAGAACATACAACATCACCATGATCATCTTCATTTGTTTTTGGCATTATAGAAGCATCACCACAAGGCAATTGTGATGAATAAAAGATAAACTCAAGATTGTCGCGTAACTTAAAACGATCCTTTTCCTTTTGAAATATAGACTCCTGATCTTGTTTAACTACTATAGCCTTTTCTATGTTATCATAAAGATACAACATAAAACCTCGTCTGGCAAACACTTCGGCATGACTATCATGAACTATGTCGCCCTCAGGTGACATTTTACAAGCTCCAATACATTTTGAACCAGTACCCAATGATACAACTTCATATTTTTTTGTAACTCTATCAAACTGAATTATACACGAAAGCACTGTCCATTCTCCTTCAATGGCTTTGCCAATTTTTGGTAGTGTATTATACAGTTGTATACAGCTCAGAGAAATTTTATCTACAAATTCTTTTGTGAATTCAGTCATTGTAAAAGCGCAATATTATTTATTTTAACTAATTTTAAATAAATATTTATCAGTTTGTGACACAGAACACTAATCATAGATAAATATATATGTAGCAAGACACTAATACCATAGACTAATATATAGTACTGGAGATAGACTGGCAACTGAAGTTTTCATATTTAGTTACCGTTCAGCGCCCTCTGAACGCCAAGCAATGAACTAAATGAAATATATATATATAGGTAGTTGCGTATATGGCAATATGTATAGGTACTTACGTATGAATTGCTGTTTTATTTATAGATAGAATATTTTATCTATAAATAAAACGGCAATTCATACGTAAGTACCTATACATATTATTTATATGTCGTTTTAGATACTTAAACAGTGTTTTGAAGTAAGCATATTTTTAAGGATGTTTTTAGATACACAAGTTTAAGTATCTTTAGGTATTCGGGTAAAGGTAATGAAATAAATAATACAAAAATATATAATTCAATGAATTTATTAATTATACATTAATACATTAATTTCGATGCCTTTTTGCCTCTCGTTTCGCACCCTTTGTTTTATTGTAATGTTCTCAAGCCCGTAGGCAAAATGGAGACATTTTCACCACTATCATTACATAAATTATAATAGCTCTTGCTATTAAGTATATTGCTGACTTCTTTGCACCAAGTAATTATGAAGAACACAACACTTTCATGGACCAAATATTTCTTTAAATTTTCTTAATGTTTTTCACATTTCATAAAATTTAAGTCGATGTGGACTGATATAAACAGCATGATATATTTAACAATGTTTTCTACATGTGCATATTTATTTAAAATATTCCATGTTATGTGTTCTACTGGTGCAAAAAAGTCAAACAATGACCAGGTAGGATAGCATAACCATCTTTTGCCACAATATTCTTTTTTTATTATAAAATTGTGGAAATCTGCATTATTTGATGATGTTAAATTATTTTGACATGTTTTACATTTTTTAAATATAAACTTTTTTGTTTTGATTGCTATCCACCCACTACAATAAGCTATGGTCGCGCATTTCTCTCTTTGGTACGGCTTTCTAGAATTTGTTGTGTATTTATTAAATCAATATTTAAATGTTCATTGATAATTTCTGCCCTTAACTTATTTGTTATTAATTTAAAACCTTCTATAGTGTTTACCCAACTGGTTAGAGATGGTACAGTTACCTCTTTACTATTATTATTTATATACTTCATTGACCTTAAAATGGGTAATGTTTTGTTCCATAATTTTAAATGGGATGAGTTTGGTGTGACAGCAGATCTGTATATTTTACCTACTTCTTT